>OY776115.1:26064804-27527304 GCA_963675035.1 Allygus modestus | reverse complement strand
GCACTTAACCATAAAGTGATAAAATAACGTCATTTTTGTAATCTGCATCAAATAACAAGAAAACTAAGTCCAAACACGATATAATTTCGACGCTATTAAGTATTCACCTTGTTTTAAAATAAAAGACAGTTTACAGAACAATATATATCTAGGATTATTTAAAACTATAGCTATTTAAAACTTTGTACATGAAGTGTTATCCAGATTTCACTGGGACAAAGCCTATTGAATATATGTTAGTTTGGATGGGTGATAACATATTTAGGCATAATTACCTATTAAAAAAAGAATCATACAAATCGGTCCAGTGTTACGGTCTGACGGACTGGACAAAGTTTTGCAATGTTCCAAAGGTCCTCCCATCCTGGATGTCACATTACCCTGCTTAACTAGTTTTCCATCCGTCGGTAAATTGTTTACGTGCTAATCAGTCGGGGTGGTTGTTTAAAGCAAGTACATTTTGTTGTTTTATGCGAGTGTTGCGTGTTTCTATCTATATAAGTTTATGTTGTGTTATGTTACCCTATAAGTGTTGAACATGACTTCAGAGGTACTCCATACGCAGGCACGGTGAATTGTTGTGGCAGTGATCCAATCATATATATTTAAAAACATTGCTAAACTTTGTCCAGTCCGTCAAACCGTACTACTGGATCGATTTTGATTTTTAGACCGTATTCCCGTATCACCCATCCAAACTAACATATTTTCAATAGGCTTTGCCCCAGTGGAATCTGGATAACACTTCATGTACAAAATTCTAAATAGCAATAGTTTGTAAATAATCTTAAATATATATCTTGTTCTGTAAACTGTCTTTTATTTTAAAACAAGGTGAATGCTTGATAGCGTCGCAATTATATCGTGTTTGGACTTAATGTTCTTGTTATTTGATGCAGATTACAAAAATTACGTTATTTTAACACTTTATGGCAAAATGTAAAAAAATGTACTGACTGTGCCTTGAGCTCAGTGGGTGACTCATGACCAAAACCCGGAGCGGCCATGCAAGAGGGCTGATTAGGGGTAGGGACACCTCCCCGACCGTCCGCTCACAGCTGCCACGAGTCTTTGCGCGAGGTATAATCCCCCCAAAAACAAACATCAAACAAACAGTATTAATGGGTGATTGAGTTATGGATGAAGCACTAGTCTTTAAAAAAATGTTATTCATGCCTAATATTAAACGCCTTATTAATCTTATTCTAATATCATACAACGATCATTAAGAACATTCATGTACACGTTTAGAAGTCATTTTTAAGAGTGAAGGTGACAAATCAAATTTGTTGGCTTATCCAAAAAATTGGAAATGTCCAAACGTATTAAAACCACTAGCAAATCTAGCGGAAAAGTCTAAACTGTCATTTGTTTACAACACTGTTTAAATGTTGATGAGATACCTAAGCTACGACACCTGATAATTATTAATTAGCCACTACTAGCAACCAGCTTAGTGTGATCACTCAAACCTCTCTGTTTTGCTAGAACTAGCAACATTTGTTGTGGTCAGACTAGCTTTTTTCCTGCTTTTTACTAGCAGCTAACAACTAGCAGCTGGTAACCAGTGTAGTGTGACCCGGCCTTAAGGCGAGTGTGAGTGAACTGTCATTGTAGAATGAGAGAATCTATTGCGCTGACTGAGGCCGAGTGATTGTTTAGCCAGGTTTATGAACTAATACTAGCAAACCATATGTTTGTATCTTTAATCCCAGCTGTTCTGCTTCTTTTGTTCTGATTTGCTGTCCAATGTAATTTAAATGGGCCAAACCGTACTTTGAGGGTTTCCCAAGGGTTTCTGGTTCCACGCACTGACTTGAGACCCCCAAAAAGCACATCTAGACGTTAAAGACTTTCAAACGACACGTAAATCATCAAAATCGACCCATTAGTTTGGCCAGTGGCGTAGGTACGGGGGGGATCAGGGGGATATATCTCCCCTTGTAACTTGGAAAAATTAAAATTTATATCCTCCTGAAGCTTATGCCTTTTGAATAAAAAGAAATGCCGTTACTGAGAAACAAAAAAAGTGTATGTAATACCTCCAAAATATCTTATTTATATATTACGAATATTGTTCGCGTACAATAAATAGTAGCAGATAAACTGCACCGGCACACGGCACACGGCACACGGCACGGTATTTGTGCGCCACAAGTGGGACGTGAGTCACCGATCAGTCTACCCTCACCCCCTAGAAGCCAGTTCGTTAACTAGCGCACCTGACCTTGACCTTGACGTGTAGACGGTTTTAGTGA
The DNA here is from genome assembly GCA_963675035.1 of Allygus modestus. Taxonomy (NCBI): domain Eukaryota; kingdom Metazoa; phylum Arthropoda; class Insecta; order Hemiptera; family Cicadellidae; genus Allygus; species Allygus modestus. The sequence continues at coordinate 27,525,046 of OY776115.1, read as the reverse complement.
TGTGCTTAACTTACTTTTGCCATATTAGATTTGTAATTTAATTATACATCTTCATACTGATTTTTAGCGTTTTATAACCGCAAATATATGTAAAAGTCAACGATATTTCCCGACGAAATAAAGCCAAAGAATAACAAATAATAGAGGTTAGAGTGAACAGGGAAATAAGGGTTTAGCTTATTTGGCAATCATTGCATGGATGAAGTTGCAAACATAAATACATTTTCGTTCACAGATAGGATTTCAACACAAAATTTGCGTTATTCAACGCATTTTTGGGAACAATTTCAAAAAAGGGAGATTTTAAAATTTTCAAGGAAATTCCCCAGAGCTATTATATTTTTATCTTAAAACTCCGGTAATCTCCAGGGAAATCCGGTGACTTTGCAACTCTATCTTAACGATTACTTTTCAGTACTGATTACAAATGATACAAGTACTTTTTAGTCCTGTTACTAGTACTGATTATTTTGTATCAATGGTTTATGTCTTGGATGTGTAGGCCTATCAATAATTATGAATGTAAGGGACACGTCAACGATGTCTTCAATTTTGTATACCGGTATCCGCACTAGTCACCGATACAGTTTTTTGTTTTAGCGAATTTCCCCTATAGGGAAGAAGCTATTACGTTAAATTTTATATATATATACAGGGTGAATCTCGTAAGTTGTCCAGTATTGATTTCAGACAAACCGTTGGTCCTACGATGATGAAATAAAATTATTTCCCACTAAACCAACCCCAAGGAATAACGTAAAAATATTTTTAACGATTTTTAAATACAGGGTTACCAGAAACTGAGGGTCACTAGTCCGAATCTACGAAATATCAAATACAAACGTATATCATGTTATACATCAAATTAAAGCTCTTTTCAATCCAAACCATTTGGCGGAATCGGATTTTGATTATTATTGATTCATTTCAAAATGGCGGCTGTTTTTGTGAAAAAATTAGTATTTTTTTGAATACCCTGTATTTTTCTTAAAAATGCAGATATCTTGATTCTGATTCAAATATCGCATTCCTTATGAGCTAAGCTTTATTTTGATATGCAACACTTCAATATTATCTCAAAAACAAAAAGTTTCAAAAATATCAGTTTTTGAAAATATGTACATAGCCAAAACTCAAAAATTTCAAATAGCACTATATGTCAAATAGCATATCATTTTAAAGGTATTGCAATTCTAAGAAACTTTCAAATTTAAACCTTATGCGTATCTATTTTGGTTTTCGAGTTATCAACAAAAAACCTGTTTTTCCACATTAAAACGCATGTTATTTGTTAAACATGGTGGTAATAGTCAGCCTTTACCACCATGTTTAACAAATAACATGCGTTTTAATGTGGAAAAACATGTTTTTTGTTGATAACTCGAAAACCAAAATAGATACGCATAAGGTTTAAATTTGAAAGTTTCTTAGAATTGCAATACCTTTAAAATGATATTCTATTTGACATATGATGCTATTTGAAATTTTTGAGTTTTGGCTATGTACATATTTTCAAAAACTGATATTTTTGAAACTTTTTGTTTTTGAGATAATATTGAAGTGTTGCATATCAAAATAAAGCTTAGCTCATAAGGAATGCGATATTTGAATCAGAATCAAGATATCTGCATTTTTAAGAAAAATACAGGGTATTCAAAAAAATACTAATTTTTTCACAAAAACAGCCGCCATTTTGAAATGAATCAATAATAATCAAAATCCGATTCCGCCAAATGGTTTGGATTGAAAAGAGCTTTAATTTGATGTATAACATGATATACGTTTGTATTTGATATTTCGTAGATTCGGACTAGTGACCCTCAGTTTATGGTACACCCTGTATTTAAAAATCGTTAAAAATATTTTTACGTTATTCCTTGGGGTTGGTTTAGTGGGAAATAATTTTATTTCATCATCGTAGGACCAACGGTTTGTCTGAAATCAATACTGGACAACTTACGAGATTCACCCTGTATATATATAAATTTGAAAGAATAGTGTTTTAGTCATCTGGGGACCTCAAAAAAAATTTGTCACGGTCTCGGGCTTAAGTCTTACCATGAGACCTACGGTAATAGCTTCTTCCCTATATATATATATATGTGTGTGTGTGTGTGTGTGTGTGTGTGTGTGTGTGTGTGTGTGTGTGTGTGTGTGTGTGTGTGTGTGTGTGTGTGTGTGTGTGTGTGTCCTTGAATGCGATAACTTGAGTATAAAAGTCCGATTTCGATTAAATTTGGCTCAAATGTGTAAAGTGGCATTTATGACTTTAAGTTCGAAAACCAGATCAATCGGACTATGGGAAGGAGGGGGGTTTATGGGGGTTTTAAATTTTCTAAAAATCAGCTTTTTGCATTTTTTACCCTACAAATTTTAAAACACTTCATTTTGGTTTGAACCACGTTATAGAGCTTAAAAAACAAATAATATAGTTTTTTTTTTATTACTAACCTAGGTCAAGTGGTTGCGGAGAAAATGAAAAAAACCTGCTTATAAAATCTCCCATGTTAATCTTATGGGAAAAAGGTTTTTGGCTTTTCCTAAGTTAATTTTAATGTAAACTTCACATTTGATTCTACCAATCAACTCAGCTCCACAAAAAAATCATTTTGGTGTTTAAATTGTGATTCTACGTCCAACCGTTGCAGAGATATTCAAAGTGCTAAACACAGTACGTTGTCCAATGTTATCCTTACGGAGAATAAATAAAATTTGATATCTCCATTATTAATGAATGTATATTGATGAAACTTGGCATGTGGCGTCACGTAGTACTGGTATATTGATATTTGCACAACACATTGTTTTTTTTGTGATTATCTCCGTAGCAGCTGTAAGAGACTTTAAATTTTCCTAAAATCATTTCCCTTACAATTTCTAACCAAACTAATGAATCTTTCCTTCCTCGGACATTAAACCTTTCTAAGAACAAATTCCTTTCTCAGACAATAGAGCCAGTAAACCTATCCCTTTTGACCCTGAACCCTATCACCATGAGATCCATCCACATTGCACAGTACCCGTGAGAAATGCTGATACAATACTAACTCCAACTAAAGACCTCCCCATATCATATTGAACCAATAGCCTTCTTCCTCTCCATGAAAAATTATACTTAGACAGCCAATGACAACCATCCACAGCTTTGGAGTGGAAGGGGATGGAAGCAAGATGAAGAAAATTAATTTAGTCTGCCAACATCATCCTAGAACAATGTATTAGAAAGTATCAGTGACTAGTAGTGCGGGAGTGATGGCCTTGTGCCAAAAATGGGCAATTCGAAATTTTGTGAAGTGTCGGTGTAGTGAAAAATCTGGATAAACCCAAAAACCCAAGTAACTCTTTTAAATTAACTCAAACGCCTTATATAACAATGAACTGGTGAATTTAGTAATCACATTATGTTTTCAACCTTTTAAATTGATAAATGATTTAGCTCAATGCAGAAAATATGAAACAACTCTATTATATTTGCATTTAATTTAAAATGGTTTGTTCAAGTAACATTAAAGTCACAGAAGTGTAATATAATTTAGAATTATGAGAATAATGTTTGAAATGTGAACTTTCATTAATTTGTTTTATTTTGACAGTTTATTATAAATATAAAATTAAACCTTTATGTATATTTATATACAATCAATGTCATAGTTAATTCATTCTTAAAGGAAATATATTTTAAAATCCTAATACCAATTTAATTATCTCTGAAAACATTCACAAGAGTTGATAATTATCAAATTGTTGTAACTGTATATTTTGATTTATATTATACTTTTTATTGATCAGAAACGTAGCATTCAATTATTTCTGATCCTAAACTCTCCAATCAAGTGATCAGTAGTAACCTCTCACTATTGCCAAGTGCTCTAAATTTTATAATTTACTTTAAGTATTAATTTTTGTACTACCTAAGCGGACTATCTTACATGGTGGACAGGCGCAAAAACAAAAAATACTTGGAGAGTCTAGGTGAAGAATATGTTATGAAACTAATATTTCAGGCAAGGTCTGGCGGAAGATATTAAGAAATAGGTTGTAGGGACATTAATTATTCATATTTACAAATCATTCTAGAATCCAGTCCAGCTTAAAGTTGCTAATTTAGACTTTAAGCAATTTAAAATCGTTATTAATTTGCACTGAATATACTTTAAATAAATATATATCAAACAATAATAATATTAATAAGTAGCCTCAAACTCAGTTTTCCTCAACACAAAACCCCGCACCAACACGACACAGAAGAAAGCCTTAAAAATATATTACCTATATCAATAATTATCTTCAAGACACCTACAGAAGATAATTAACTCCTCATCCCATCTTGCATAATCAGGACAAAAAAAAGCTAATATAAAGTTAAAGTTAATATTTTAACTACAGTCAAAAGCACATTACCTATAAATAAGGCTTAGCACCATTAATTAAACGTAGCCATTACTGTTGATAAATAAGCATAAAATGAGCATACGATAAAGTACTTTAAGGCACTGAGAAATATACAAAGGTATTACATAATCGATATCATATTTAAATAAAACTAATATTGCCTTGATAATTATAGTCCAACTCATAAATAAGTCACAATGGCAGAAAGGTTACCTCTAATATCAGCAGGTCATTTTAGTGGACAACAATCAGAGGACCCCTTTGACTTCATTCAAAAATATGAGACAGCAGCTAAAGCAAATCAATGGACAAATGAAACTAAACTAAGATTGCTCCCAGCACATTTATCGAGCACGGCACTTTTATGGTATAACTATTATAAAACCAAAATCCAACAAGAAGACTTAAATTTTGAAACTGTAGCTCAAGAGTTAATCAAAAGTTTTACACCCGTAAACAACATTGTTAAACTACAATCTCTCTTAGAACAAAAGATCCAAAAGGAAGACGAACCATCACTTTATTTCTTCATAGAAGTATCAACTCTTTGTAAAAGAATCGACCCTAACATGCAAGATTCCCTTATAATAAAACACACTATACAGGGACTTAAACCACAAATTTGTGACCAAGTAATACCAATGGACAACAGTAACTTAGAACAGTTTCAAGAGAATCTTAGGTTAGCTGAATCACACTTATTGCTACAAAGTCAAAATCGGCTAAAACGTGAGCGGAATGCTTTACTAAAGCAAGGTAAATCCCCTCAAGACGAGACCTTGATAAATAAAATAACAAGTGAGCTTAAGCTTGTAACACAGACCTTACAAAAATTTGAAACATCCCAACCATCTAGTTTTAAACCAAAAAGTACTCTTAAACCTACTGAACATTACAACAGAGAATACAATAAGTACAATAAGGAAAACTCAACTTCATTCAGTCCCAGAAATCATTACACAAAGTATTACTGTTTTCATTGTAACAAAACAAACCACAGAGCTACACAGTGTTGGTACAAAAGCTCATATTTCCCTAGAGTTGAAAAATCAGGAAAATCCCACAAAGTATCTCCCAAACAGTATTGCAACATTTGCAACAAAAATAGTCACAAAACAAGTGATTGTTGGTATAAACATAAACATTACCTAATTCAGGAAAAGTTTGTAAATGATAGGAGAGCTCAAAATCAAAACCCCTCTTCCAAGCATACATTTACCTATAATTACGATAAAGATTTCCCACCATTAGGAGAATCAGGACACTACAAACAAAAACCTCAGTTTAATTCCACAACAAAAGCCCAGAACCAGTATTCCACTGTCAGACAGTTTCCCCAGGTGGCACAGAAAGTGATGTCACACTCGCATCAGCATCTTAAGAGCAATAAACCCCGCACACAACCACTCTCTTTACACATCAGCAAGGCACGTACACACAATGACGTCAGAGTCTCACATTCCTCCTCAGCATCCAGTCCATGTGACCGCAACAATCAGCTGTTGACACGGAGTGACCTTCCTACTCCCCCTGCTGTACTCAAGCATGATTCAGTAAACACCAACAGTACTTCTCCAGTTCCCACATTACAAAATGAAACCATAACTCGAACTCACATTGTTTATGGTGCTACACTTAAAGACAATGACCCTAACTCACTTCTCCAAGAAATAAATTCAGATATAAAGTCACATCACATAAACTCAGTGAAGTTGGATAATTTAACTCCAGAAAGAATTCATCAACCAAGAAAATTTAAAAATATGCTTTTGACAAACATTTATGACTTATTATTTGAGGAGAAAACCATAAAACGAAATCTCCCTTCACTAACAATAAATGTTAACTTCGAATCAGACCCTGAACAAACGGCACCTCTACTCATTGACACTGGCTGTAACATTGCCTTAATAAGATCTGATCTAGCAAAACATTTACCAATAAACAGTGAAGATAAACCTGTTGTTGTCGCAGCAAACGATGCACCCCTAGACATTTTGGGAAGCACCAACGTCACTCTACAAATAGGACCGTTAACTATTACAGATAAATTCTACGTTTCAAGTGATATGAACACTCCCCTGGTTGTAGGAAACAAATGGCTGTTCAGAAATAATGTAATTCTAAACTTTAAAACAAACAATATCATCTTCACTCAACAAAACAAGGAATATAAAATTCCAATGAATAAAAATTGGATGCTTAAACTAGCAAACATAAACTCTATCTCCAAAAGAGAAAGCCTAGATTCAACAGAAATAAAACTTGACTCAGAAACAATTGTAGCACCTCGGCAGCATCTGAAAATAAAATCTCTACCAAATTCAAACTCACATCTAACCTTTGAAACTAACTACAACGTAAGGAACCAAAAGAAATGTCATGTTTACTTAGCAGAGAATAAGGAAATAAATGGCAACGAATTAGTTGTATACAATGCTTCAAACTCACACTGTCGACTAAAAAATGGAACCTTACTAGGACATTTAAAACAACCAGATAAACAAAAAGATTTAAGTAACCTAAGGAACCCCACCGTCAGTAAAAGCGAAAGACCCAATCACCCTGATAAAATAACGTTATGTGACAAGAATGAAGTTCCCTTTGACATATCACCACACTTGACTGTTACAGAACACAATGAGCTAGTTAAAGTCCTTCAGAAATACTTAACAATATTTACAACAAAAATTGAAGACTTAGATGCAGCTAATCTCCCTCCTGTAAAATTACAACAAGTGCAAGATGCAAAACCAGTTAATCTTCCTCCCTATAAGCAATCTCTGAAGGAAAGACAGGAATTAAACCACCTAATCGATAAACTGATTAAAGCAAACATATTAGAGGAATCTCCCGACTTCACAGAAAATTGCAGCCCCTGCTTCATCGTAAAATCAAAACCAACCCAAGAAAAAAATCAAGAGAATCAAAGATTGGTAACTGATTTCAGGCTCATTAACAAAACACAAAAAAATGAAATTTCGGTAATACCACCTATCAATCTTATACTATCTTGCCTAAACGACTGCACTCTATTCACAGAACTAGATGCAAAAATAGCTTTTCATCAACTCACAGTCGCAGAGGAATCTCGAAATCTATTAACAATTCGGACTCAGGATAAATTAGTTCGATATACACGTCTACCTATGGGTTTAAGCGTAAGCTCAAACATATGGCAAAAAAGACTGTCACAAGCATTAAGCAAACATTTATATTCAAAAGCATTAGTTTACCTCGATAACATAGTTCTACCAGGCAATAAAACACATCAAGCTATACAAAATATCGATACGGTGTTGCAAGAACTCCATAAAGCAAACATAAAGTTAAACACAACAAAATGTAAATTTTTGTACGAGAAAATTGACATACTAGGATTTACAATCTCAAAATCAGGAACAACACCACAGAGAAAAACTGTAGAATCGATTTTGGATTTCCAACGCCCAAAAACAATCCGACAAGTTCGCCAATTTTTGGGACTCTCATCGTTTTATAGAAAATATATAAAATCGTACTCTAAAATAACTTATCCCTTAACAGAGTTAATCAAATCAAGTAGCAATGGAACAAGATATACGTGGGATGAAAAATGTGAAATAGCTTTCAACAAAATCAAAGAGGCATTAACTAATCCCCCCATATTAGCACATTTTAAAGAAGACCGAGAAACATTCATTCATACTGATAGCAGCCTTGATGGCATTGGTGGTTATTTGGGACAAACAGATCCAACAGATAACAGGGAATACATCGTAGCATATGTATCTCGCAAACTTAAAGACTATGAAACACGATATGAAAACGCAGAGAGAGAACTTCTAGCCTTATCTTACTGTGTGAATTATTGGAGAGAATTTACGCTTAACAGGCAAGTCACTGTTTTCACAGACTGTTCTAGCCTTCAGTATTACAAACAATTTAAAAATGCTTCAGCTCGACTGAACCGTTTAGCACTTACATTGGTAGATTATGATATAATTATAAAATATAAACCAGGCAAACATAACACTCTAGCAGACGCATTAAGTCGAAATCCAATTGATAAATACATAGAACCAGGAGTGATTCAAAATGAAGAAACGATTAATGTAATAAGAGATGTAAATCTGCCACTGCTCCAAGCGAATGACCCATACCTTAAACAAATCAGGTTAGCATTGACGGACATAGATTCTACAAACAAACAAATCGCTCGTGAATCAAGAAACTATCGATTGATTGATGATGTTTTGTATTATAAAACATTTAGCAACAACGAAGCAAAAAATGTTATTGCATTGCCCACTTCTCTGAAACAAGAAATACTAAAAGCATTTCACAATGACTTTACAACAGGTGCTCACAGTTCTTATTTCCGAACCCTATCAAAAATTAAGCCAAGATTTTACTGGAAAAATATGTCTACAGATGTTTCTGACTATTGCAAAAATTGTGTGTCATGTGCAGAACACAATCCTAAAACTTACAAAAATTATGGCCTTTTGCAACCTCAAATTCCATCAATAAAGCCACGCTTCAGAATTATTATTGACTTCCTAGGACCATTAAACTCGTCATATGGATATAAATATGTATTAGTATTAACAGATGCCACAACAAGAATGGCATTCGCATATCTTTGCAGGCAAGCTGACTCAAAGACTGTAGCAAAACACTTAATAGATTTTTGTACAACATTTGGATATTTCTCAATCATAACTCATGATCAAGGAACACATTTTATGAGTCAAGTAATGAAAGATTTTTGCCAAGCATTAGGCATAGAACAAAGAGCTGCACCAGCATATTCTCAGCATATCCAAGGTTTAACAGAAAAATTCAACGGAGTTCTAGTACGCGGCATTTCCCATTACGTCAATGAACACCCTACGGATTGGTCAAAATATGTACAGCACATTGTGTTCACCTATAACTCAACTAGGAATATTTCAACAGGATTTTCCCCATACTACCTAACATTTGGAATGGAGCCTCCTTTAGTAACAGATGTCATCTACCTTCGTCCAGAAGCGGATCAAAACATCGTTGAAGCAGCCAAAATCATCGAAGAAGTCAGAAAATCTTTACCATCAATTTTAGAAAAAGCGCAAAGTTCTCAGAAAAAGTATTATGATAGAAATAAACAAAACATAGAGTTAAAACCAGGTGATGAAGTTATGATACATTTTCCACGATCGCCAAATGACAAAAAAGGCAAGTTTTATTCACCATTCAAAGGTCCATTCCCAATAATACGAAAACTAAACGAGGTTACTTATTTAGTTCAATTAATTAAATATGGAAAAATTGCTCATGAAGCGATTCACGTTTCTAGAATGAAAATATTTCATAAGAACATAAAATAAAAACATACTTCTGCAAGTAGATTCATAATTTGTACATTCAAAACTTTAACTTTAAAAGAAATCAAAATGCAAAGATTTAACTTAGTTAAACTTTTAGAGTGGATATTTTCAATTTTTAGACATAACAAAACATACTTAAAACTGCTCATTCCTGCATTATATCCAATATGCATCCACAACATGGCACAACAAATAATACATTAAATATCAAACACTAGGATTTTGTAACAAACATGCTACTAATAATATAAATCTCAATTAGACACTGACACAGTGTAAGACATGTATAGTAACCTGAATTTTTTCTTACAAGCAGTCTCTTATCCTTCAACAAAGAAACTTAATCCAGGCAAAATGCGTGGGAGAAACACTAGCAGACATTCTCCAGAAGATGTGCCTTATCAAACATTACTAAAGTGTTTATCTATGCACAAGTTAGCAGTGAGAGGGTCAGGGTCACCACACTCTGTTTACACTCGCTCATGAATATGAGTATAGCAGTTCTTTATAAACTACGCTACAGTAACTTTTGTAAATAAATACGACTTATATAAGGAAATATAGTAAATATAGTTTTTCCCAAATATAGAAAATGAAAAGGGTTTATGTATAAATGTAAATGTGTATAAGAAATACAAACTTTGAAGGGCTATAAGATGAAAAGGACATTATAAATATGCCCCTAAATAGATAGATAACTTGTCAAAGAATAAATGTCATAGCATAAACAAACAAACAAAAAAATGCTGGCCAGCAAACAAAAAAAATCATGTATCTTACAAGGATAATACAATAAAATGTAAATAAAATGTATATGTATAGATTTGTAGAAAAGCACACATTATTGTCTCTTGAATACATCAAGATATTTGTTTAATTAAATTTCTTAATGCATATTTACTTTACTTTTAATGTAGCAAAAGTTGTTTTACTCTTTTGCTTTTCAAAATTATTTTTATATTTACTCCATTTGTGGAATTTTGCTTTCTAGGGCCCGGAAGGTATGAGTTGCGCAAATGGAAGTAAAAGTTAATTTATTGTCGAAGTATTATACCGACTTTAAGAAAAAATATCTCTAAAAGTTCAAGAGACAAAAACAGATCAGTAGATTAATTGTGTCATAAGAAATATAGGAAATTTGTAATATACAAATAATAGTGGTGAGACAAATTGTAAAACTAAGGCTAATTTAAAAAAAAAAATAAAAAAATAAAAGACATCATCTTCCGCCATGACCACTTTCAGTATAACAGGGTTAGAGTACATATATATAATATATATAAAAAAAAAAAGAAAATGTATTAGATGTATTAGTTTATTGTAGATTTTAGTAGCAACATGTGGTAGACTAACCAAGAGCAATTTAGTAAAATAGACCTTTTATTATTGTTTACAGTGTTACATTCAAACAAAAATATTAATTCAGTGCACTATATTAATTTAAATAAATATAAAAAAAAAACTTATAAAAATAAATAGGTTAATTCCAACAAAAACATTTCTGCAAATCAAACAATCAAAAACTTATTATGAAAACACTCTCATCAAAGAACAACCTGACAGCAGTAATCCCACAACACAGCTACAAGAACTCCAAGACGACCTACAAGAACTCCAAGACGACCTGCAAGGACTCCAAGACCACCTTTGAGAACCTCAACCCACACATCCTGATGACTGCAGACTTCCCACTCTCATGATTTTCAACTTACCGCTATTGAGAAGAACCACAATAATAGAATTCGGGACGAATTCTTTTCGGTCCCTGGGGAGTGTAAGAGACTTTAAATTTTCCTAAAATCATTTCCCTTACAATTTCTAACCAAACTAATGAATCTTTCCTTCCTCGGACATTAAACCTTTCTAAGAACAAATTCCTTTCTCAGACAATAGAGCCAGTAAACCTATCCCTTTTGACCCTGAACCCTATCACCATGAGATCCATCCACATTGCACAGTACCCGTGAGAAATGCTGATACAATACTAACTCCAACTAAAGACCTCCCCATATCATATTGAACCAATAGCCTTCTTCCTCTCCATGAAAAATTATACTTAGACAGCCAATGACAACCATCCACAGCTTTGGAGTGGAAGGGGATGGAAGCAAGATGAAGAAAATTAATTTAGTCTGCCAACATCATCCTAGAACAATGTATTAGAAAGTATCAGTGACTAGTAGTGCGGGAGTGATGGCCTTGTGCCAAAAATGGGCAATTCGAAATTTTGTGAAGTGTCGGTGTAGTGAAAAATCTGGATAAACCCAAAAACCCAAGTAACTCTTTTAAATTAACTCAAACGCCTTATATAACAATGAACTGGTGAATTTAGTAATCACATTATGTTTTCAACCTTTTAAATTGATAAATGATTTAGCTCAATGCAGAAAATATGAAACAACTCTATTATATTTGCATTTAATTTAAAATGGTTTGTTCAAGTAACATTAAAGTCACAGAAGTGTAATATAATTTAGAATTATGAGAATAATGTTTGAAATGTGAACTTTCATTAATTTGTTTTATTTTGACAGTTTATTATAAATATAAAATTAAACCTTTATGTATATTTATATACAATCAATGTCATAGTTAATTCATTCTTAAAGGAAATATATTTTAAAATCCTAATACCAATTTAATTATCTCTGAAAACATTCACAAGAGTTGATAATTATCAAATTGTTGTAACTGTATATTTTGATTTATATTATACTTTTTATTGATCAGAAACGTAGCATTCAATTATTTCTGATCCTAAACTCTCCAATCAAGTGATCAGTAGTAACCTCTCACTATTGCCAAGTGCTCTAAATTTTATAATTTACTTTAAGTATTAATTTTTGTACTACCTAAGCGGACTATCTTACACAGCCAACCTGCGTACTCAGCCCCCATGTTATTCTTATGGAGAATAAGTAAAATCGAATGACTCCCTTAATTATGAACATAAATTAATAAAACTTAGTATGTGGCTTCACCTTGTTGATTTATATTGATATTTGCATTAAAACCAGTAGTGGGCATTTGGGGCTTCTGGGCCAAGTGATTGACAGCTTCCGGTCACGTGACCGGAAGTGCTGAGTCATGAAAGACGTCATCTGAGGCTGAGCCAGTGACGTAGGCGGTTTTGTGACGTAATGAGGGAAAGTTTAAAGTTCAAGGTCACTGGGAGGTAATTTTAAAAAAGTACTACCTCGCACTCGTTTCATTCGATTGTGATTCGATAGTTTTAATTCGATAAAAATATCGAATGAAAACAATCGAATGAAGCAATCGAATGATACGAGTGCGAGGTAGTACTATTTCATTTATTACTTTATTTCTTTTTACTTTTCTTTTTATTTACAATAAGTTATGTTTACAATAATTCATGTTTACAATAGTTCCCCGTTGTTGGTTGTCATCGATGTTGTTGATCCGGACGAGTTGCGGCCATCACTTCGCTTTCTGAAGAAAGACGGTATATACTTCGATTCCTGCGCAGAGTCCATGTTGTTTTTTGATGCGTAAAGTTCCAAAGATAAATCGTAACCGGACGCAATGAGAAGTCTTAACTCTTCATTAAAAACCTCGAGGTCTTGGAAAGTCGCCAGATGAATAGAGTCATAATGAATACACCTAATTTTGATGGACATTTCAACAGAGAGCTCGATGTTCACCGGTCGAGAGCCGGAGGTGTACTGACTACTCGCTAGCTAGCGTTTTGGTATCAAACAAAATGGTGGGGGTAAAAGTGTGGTGGGGCGGAGCAGATGGCGGACGGCAGATGGCAGGCGGCAGGTGGCAGCTGGTGCGAGGCAGATGGTTGCTACTACATTCGCCGCCACAGTAATGCAATCCTTCGGCGTAATTCTTGTATTTTATCTTGTCGGTTCATTTGATACGTTTTACATCTACATATGCAATAGCTGAAACACTTGCACTTACGACAAGCTTTCCCGTCAACTTGATCGCCTGGTATTTTAAAACATTGTAACTCGCAACAATATGTCTTCAAATTGTTATCGAAAAATAAATTGTTCATAGGTGGCACCGACATGTTAGCTGCAGCGTGTGTTAGACAAGACTGAGACTAACTTCACTGCTCCCTCTCTTTTATACCTCTTCATAAGTTAACCCTGAATGAAAGTTCAAGGTCATCCATTTGAATTTAAAAAAAAGCAACACAGCAGTATATAAAATAATATACTGCTGTGTTGCTGTTTTTATTTTTTTTTTTTATTTTTTTTTTTTTTATTTTCTTTATTAAACAAACATCTTACAATACAATAAGCTTAAGTCTAACATTGATGACTAGAAATACAAACAGAAAAATACAAACAAAGACATTATGTACAAGGATGCGTGATGTGCAGAGTGAGTTCCGTCGAGTTGTTGCCGCTTACACCGTGTGATACCAAATACAACGTCCCCGGTTGAATATCTCGCAAATCTTCATTTTGTAGCAGTTGAACAAATCGTTTTGGAAGAAATACTTGAAACTTCGGCTCATCTCCTGGAGAGAAAGGTCCTTCGCTCAATGAAACTAGAATTGCTTCTCCATGTGTGGTTTCCACTTTCTTGATGTTATGAATAATGTAGTGTTTTTGTTCTTTTAGTTCTGAACACTTTTTAGTTAGCAGAAGGTCGGATTTTGAATGAGTGTTGAATTGATCAACCAGTGTTTGTAGAAACTGTTGTGATGCCATCTTCGTCAGTGGTGGTTGTGGTGTCTTCTGTGATGTTGCCTCTTCGGAGTCTCGAATAATACTCGTGCTGGAGCGGTGCTGTCTCCTCGTATTTATAGGCCCCGCTACCCCCACCACATTTCTGTTCTCCGCTACCCCCACCACATTCCTGCGTTTGTTTCAAGTAAGCAGCCAAACGATACGCGTTGTATAATGCACAGTTTGTTTGGCCGTGTTTAAGATCTTTTGCAGCGACACAAATATTACCGAGATTAATGTTAAAGTCCTTACTAATAGTTATATCGAAAACATCACCGTGCGTGTACTTTTGTATCCAGTTCTTTTTTTCTAATCCTCTTGTGTATATATGTGAATATTGTTTGCAAAAGTTAAACATAATACTGTGCAGATTACTGTAGCTTATAAATCCTTCATACCAATGTATGTGATGAAAGTAGTTTGTTATCCATTTGTTTGTACTTTTTGCTTTGGTGTTAAGTTTGTTAAAAGAAAAAGGAGCATCAAACATGAATGGGTAGGCTACAAATGTAAGCAAGTCTAAAATTACTAATTCCTTGATAATAAACCTATCATCATTATTTCGAAATGCTTGAAATTCTATTACACAAGGCTTTACACTCACTTCTTCATCCCCTCCGCTCATCATGGCACCTAGCGATCAACTAAACTGTTTTCCACACCACGGTAGGTTAAATACCAGGCCGTACAGTTGCAGGCGCGTTGGTGTATATTTAACGTGGGCACCGTCCCCAATAGGCCTACCCCACGTGTGTTCTTCTTTACTAAGTCAAACTTTAGTCTTTTTTAACTTCTTCTTCTTCTTGTGTTTCGTTTTCTTCTTCTTGTTTCTCCGTTTCTTCTTCCTGTGTTGTTTCTTCTGTAGCTTCTGTAGCGATTTCTACAAGTGGTTCAAAATCCTTTAACTTTCTCCACATGCAAACTTCATGAGGTATTCTATTAAAAATAGATGTATCCACAGGTCCGTACACGATGGTGCTATCAGGTTGTTTTTCCAAAGTATCGACCAAATATTCTTTAATAATAGCGCTTGCAAATACCAACTGTCTCATGTACCTTGTAATAGGTTCTGTTGCGTAGTTTAAAACGTAGAATTCTTCACGTGACAGTAGAATCTTATTTTCATGTTGAGTCAAGTCTCTAATTCGCACTTGTAGTTGTCCACGATGTTTAACAATATCGATTTCATTGTCACAATCCCAAAGTCGAATATGTGTTTTCCTTCCACACAAACTGTTAGTTAAATAACATTCTATTAAATGTACATGTTTCAAAAATGACTCCCAAGCATTTTGCGAAAATAAAACCTTTTTTGTTCCATGGTGTAGTATTACTGTAGGGGAATAATCCAATGACTTCATCAATCCAACTGATACACTTTTACTGATGCATGCTGAGATGGGGTAAAAGATTCGCAAAAAAACTTCAGTTAAAATGTGAGGAGGAATATTTTCTTCAACTTTCTTCTTCCTCTTTGGTACTACCTTTGATGGTTCTGCATTACTTTCCTCCTCTCTATCTCTTTTACCAAACTTTAAAAATGCAGTTATTTCCTTGATGATTTCTTCTTCACTAGTATTATCACGTTCCAATAACGGTGCTACCTCTGCATCACCTTGTACAACAGATGGAGAACTCATTTTGTAGAAGATGTTACCCATGCGACGATAGACGATCAACTGAAGACCTGCATTGTTGCTCCGCTATTTATAGGTTAGCGACAGTGGCGGTGCCGGTGGTGGTACAACGTTTTACAATACTGTCTTTACAATACCGGTCAACGGTGTGTATGTAACAATTTTATCGTGCAAAATTAAACAATACGCAGATGTATTTGCAGGTACGTTTTCTTGAAATTCCATTTCTATTTTTATATCAACACTAGACGATTTTACAGATTCATTTTGTTTGGAACAATCAATTACAACAATCGGAGCTTTCGATTCAAACTGTACGGGAGATAGTAGAGGTGTATTTGTTTTGCCGTAATATGAATTTTGGAACCTAGCGTACATATCGTATAAAACACTGTACCTTTTTTTATCAAAAGAAATATTAAAGTTGTCGTAGGGAAAGAATTGTGAATTCAGGAACACTTTACAGTTTGTTAATTTACAATGGTCAAATTCACCAGCATTTTCAGTTATTATACTTTTCTTCTTTGTTTGTAATCCAAATATTACATATCTCGCTTTTTCCAAATGAGTAGAAGTTTTTACAGTCCATGTATGCCGTTGTGTTGTAGGTAAAACGGGGTATTCATGAAACTCCCAGCTTCTGAATGGCATTACAATGTCTCGATCGGATTTTAACTTTCTTAATAATGTAATCCTGTGTTCATCATTTAGTCGCACATGTGGTACTCTCCAAACAATCTTGTCTAATGTTAGTTTCCAGTCTAAATTGGCTTCAGTTGTTCCAGCAGATGCTTTAATAATATCATTATCGTTTGATGACCTTAATAAAACTAGTTCTTGTTTTACATTTATTATTATTCTTCTGTAATCTTCAGCAAATCCTAAAAGTAATCTTAAAGGTACGTAATAATCAAAGTTTCCCGAAGCGTCAGGAGTAATTATACTTTTGTCTGGTGCAACCCATCCTGCAACAGCTAACAGATTCTTCTCATTTGGTGTTAAAGACGCTAATCCTTTTAATGTACTGGAAATTCCAACCTTTTTTGTTGAATCGACTGTAACTCCTGAAATTTCATATCTAATCTCGTCAAACAAAAATGCCATAGGATTATTTATGAACGGAACAGTGGTTCCAACAGTACCGTCAGCTTTTGTTACTTTTCCTTCAATATATAAATAACTTTCGCATGGAAGAGTATAAATGTCTTGTTGTTGTATAGGAATCCTAATTTCATCGTTATTGTTTAATTTGGACGAAGCGTAAGGGTTGTGCGTGTGATATTCCTTTTCCCATAAGGTCTCGTCGAATGTTGGGCCCTGCGCTATATCCAGTATATCCATTGTTAATGACTTTTAATCCAATTTCTTCTAGAAAACGAATGTTGTCACTTGTTAATCCTTCTACAGCTGATGAGCTACTGACCTCTTTGCTGGTTGGCTCTCTCTTTTTAAATGATAACCCCATTATCTAAGCGGATGATTTTATATGTATTCTTACAGTAATAGCTTCTCCTCGAAAGTCAATAAGGTTTCCGTCTTGATCCACTATGTTCAGCACGATGTCTGAAATGAAACTGGTGTTTAACGGTAGGTACACAAGGTTTTGAGGCTTTTCTACTATCTTGAAACCCGGTGCGACTGATGGGTAGAATGTGTGTAATATATGCCGATTTTCTCCATCTCTGTAGGATCCTTGTATAATGTTACATGTAATGTCTATGCTGTTTACTTTGATGATCGTCACAGTTCTATTCCCAGAATGAGTTGTATTAGGTTCTAATACCTTTGTTTCCTTAGAAAACCCCAATAAACTACCAATTGAACGTTCTTGGCCAAAATCAATATAATACTTAGAAGTAATTTCGGCTTTCATTGTATTGTTATTGCCTTTTATCGTTATATTTTCTTTTCCCATATGTTTTTGTATAACTTCATTTATATTATCAATTTCATAAGCTCCTGTTGGTAAACTGAATTCTTCCAAAGCTGAATATTTTCCTTTATTATCTTTTGTCTTGTAATAATGTATTTTGTTATTAATTCCTTCACTAACGTTTGGAATAGAGTTATATGTTGTTAAATCCAATAATGCGGCTTCCCATAGTCTTCCTTTTTGCAAACGTAGCGCTGGAAACAGAATACTGCGCAAAGTACATGAGTTACCGGTTAATGACACTGTATACGAAGACATCTTAAAGTTGACTAACACTTTTAGCTAAAAAGTCTAAACATAAATGACCACAAATGGATGTATCATCAGGTTGTTTTCTTGTATAATTGTAAAAAACATTTTCTGCCGCACGAAAGTATTGTTGAAGTTCTTTCGGTGGTGGAAGGTTTCCAAAACTGTCGAAATAATAAATCGTTTCACCAAGTTTCTTGTAACACACCCAATGAGTGCCTAATCCTTCACTATTATCCAAATTTACTATACCAGTCTCATTTTTCCACATTTTAACCGGTAATTCATCTTTCATAAATACTCCTCTAAAAAATGGGATTTTCAAACAAGAAGCATATGTAATCAGTTCTTCATTGGTTAATTCTTTGTTTTTAATTATTAATTGCTCTTTCTTATTTAATACACACGATACGGTCTTAGGTATAGTCCTCCTCCCTTTTTTATCATTGACCATATTGTTGGTTTCTTTTTACCTTTACCACTAGTAGATCGACGTTTTCTTCTGATATTACCTCCTTGTTTCTTAGCGGGTCTTTTCCCACGCCTTCTTCTCTTTCCTCCTCCAAACGTAGTTTTTGCTTTCATTGCTGCTGTTACTGCTAAAGACGCTGCTTTTTCACCAATACTCGCGTCACTAGATTTTACTCTTTGCCAAGCTTTCTCAGAAAGTGCTCTATCTGCTATTGATCTATTTTTTGTATCACCAAATTTGGAATACGCTATATCGTGCTGTTTACAAGCCTGATCAAGCATATTTATTCCAGGATCTCCTCTAGCAAGCCGTTTCTCTAATTTGGTTCCAGGACCACAATATTGATATCCTCCAGGTAAATGTAATTCCACAGGTAATAAATCAATCGCCTTGTTAACTATAGCTCCAACCGGTTTACTTAATAGAGAAAATGCTGTTGATGCTATTCCCCTTCCTCTCTGTAATCTCTCTCGATTATGACTGATGCGTTTAGCCCTCGGCATGACTATTTATAGCCAAACTTACAATCAGTAGGTGCACTCTATAAATGTTTTACAATGAATGTAATATTAGTCTTGGCTTCTTGTATTATATATACTGTTTAAAATCCATTTATTATATAGAAATGGATTAATTAATTAAATGTAGACATAATAAATAAAAGTAGTAAAAATAGAAATAAGGTGTAATTGAAGATGTTTCAAATGTTTCTCCGCTGGTGATGGTATCGTTGTTTTCGGTAAAATGAATAAAATCTAAATAGTTGTCATGTTCCCTTAGAAACTTGCCACTTAATCGTTGATAATTAAATAACACATTCCAGTCTAGTTTATCTTTAAAATTGTCAATGTAATTTTCAGAGAGATTTTGATATTTACTTATTACTTCCCAACAGTTATTAAAATTTGATGTCATCTCTACAAGGAAGTCTTCTGAAAACTGTTGTCTTTGTAAAATATGAATCCAGTTAACTCTGTGAAAATAAATTCTTAACATAGTCATTGTGAAGAGATAGTGTATGGAAAGTTGTTCCCAATCCATATATCTATCAAACCGTTGAACAAAACCATCTGTCAGCACTCCTTGGGGAAATCTCGGCTCTTGAGATATTAAACTCCACGCAGTAATATTGGATTCCATCATCCTCTCTGTATCATCTCTCGAATATGACTGATGCTTTATCCCTTATCATGGGTATTTAAATTCTTTTTTCTCTTATGTAATCTTCATCGTTTTCTGTTGGTTCATTAATCACATTCACTTGATCCCCCTTTCCTAATGTCTTGGCTTTAGAAGGCTCAGACGGTTTATCTAATTGATTAGGTTTTTCTGGATTGTGTATCTTTTTCCAGTCTAAATAGTTGTGGCTGTCAACATCTGAAGCTACAGCTCTTCCTGAAGCCCGATGGATATAATTAAATAAAGCTGCACCAAACCTTTCCATATGTTTTTCATATTCTGTAGTCCATTTCTTGTGTACTATATCAAATATTTTCTTATTTACAGCGTCTCCATCCTGCTCACAATCACCTACATTTGACAATTTTAATTTTTTTACATCATAGCTTGTATCAGTTTCATTCTTTTTGTAAATCGTTAACAATTTTAAAGTCGCTAAATTTACTGCTTCACCATCATAAATGGGATGTTTTATATTGCTTAACCTTTTACCGGAAAACCCCCAATGGTCTTCGTGTACAATTGGGGTTCTTTTATCCATGTATTGTACCGTAACCGCATCAGAAGACAAAAGCGGATCACCAACATTTTGAATTACTTTTCCTTCAAAATTATAATTACCATCAGGTGTTAACGGAAACCCAGCTCTTTTTTCACTATATCCAGATTTTACTCCAAACTCGGAATACCGTCCAAACTTGTCCACACTCATGATGTAACTGAATCGCTATCGTTTAGGTTCTTACTATATATATATATATATATATATATACGTCTACTGAACAATTATTTCTCGTTTTCGCAGTTCATCAACCAAAGCTACCCATTCGTTTTCTAAACCAGTGTGCCCGGCTTCCATAGCTTCATGTAATAACCTCATTCGATCAACTAACTTATTTATATCGTTGTAATATATTATATTGGTTTTATACAAATTTTTTAATAATCCCCTTCCAGATGTAGTAGGATCAGTTGTTTTT
This sequence comes from Allygus modestus, assembly GCA_963675035.1. Lineage (NCBI taxonomy): Eukaryota > Metazoa > Arthropoda > Insecta > Hemiptera > Cicadellidae > Allygus > Allygus modestus. Next base: position 27,504,144 of record OY776115.1, on the reverse strand, counting down.
CTTTTTTTATGCAAAACATTTAATTCAGCAGAAGATAAAGCTCTTCTTTTAATTGGAGCTTTATTTGATTTCGAGGGGAAAAGACTAGATATAATGTTTGTGTATTTTATTGACCTGTTTCTATGAATAGGTAGGTCTTTGGAATATGTTTTTCTATGTGCATTTGTATACTCTAGTATATTTTTAAACAATTGTAAATCCTTTTTAGTATATTTACCAGGATTATTTTTAAAGATGAGTTCAAACAAACCTGTTGTACGTTTATATTTCTTATCACCAATAACTATATCATCATTTTCGTTTATATCTAACTTTCTATCTCCAATCATTAATCCTTTATCCTCTATTCTAGCTCCATATGTATGATAATTTCGATTAGCATGTGTGCCATGTAACATTTTTAATGTATATTTTCTTCCAAGTGTTCCTTTAAACATAATATCTGTGCCTAATTTGCTTAAGTTGGATGGGTTGATATCCTCTTCTTCTGCTCTTGTATCTTCCGCACTTGTATCTTCTGTACTTGTATCTCCTGCAATGTTCTTTTCCCTTAAATCTCCTATATCTCCGCTTTCTTCATACTCGTCGCTTTCTTCAGATGTTTGTAACTGGTCAAAACTTTCATCATTCTGAAATTCTTCTTCATATTTGGAAATTGGTAGCATTTTGTCTCCTTCGAAGCGAATTGAAGGTTTTTCCATATTTTGTGCTAATCGCTTTAAAGGTTCAGTAACAGGTTTAAATGTTGTTTCTAAAAATTGCTCTCTTTCATTTATACCTGATTTTAAAGCTCGGTTTTTTTGTCTAATAGAATCACTAAGTGATTTTATTTCTTTTAGTAGCTTTTCCTGGTTAACCATCTTCACACCTTGACGACTTGTACAGTAATACCGCTAATCAGTGTAGTAAAACAAATTTATCAAAACCTATTCTATAACGGCCGTCTTTTATAGCTTGATCTTTCATAATAACCAGAAATCCATACTTTTCCGCCCATGCTTTTCCGCAAAGCTCTTTAAACTTTTCAAATGCCATATCAGCATTTACATGATCGTTATATATATGTTTTAGGTTAGTATCATCTTGTTTAAATACAATTAAAACATTTGCATTATCTCTGATAAGTTGTTTTGGGATTTTGCTATAAGTTTGTCCTATATATATGCTATCGATGTTATTATGTCTTCCCATGGCAAAGTAGTTTCTAATAGTATCCTGATTTTCACAAGATACATCGTCAAATATAAATACAGAATACGGTTTCGCTTCGTTTGGTTGCATAATGCTATCACTAGCGTTAAATTTGTAAAAATTAACATCGGACACATCAGATAGGATTTTATCCAGCAATTGATACTTTGGTTGTTGTAGGGACTTTGAAAAAATATATAGGTTATTAAACCTTAATCCCTGCGGATTAGTGATCAAATTAAAGACAACATTGGTCTTTCCACAGTTTGAGGGGCCACTTACTATACATCGAACAGTGTTTGGAAATAAACTACCGTGTTTACCATTGTTGATATTAACGTTATCCACAGTTAAATCATCTATGTTATTAATATTGAATCGATCTTTATGGTGAATAATCTCCATCCTGCTCAAAGGTTAACGATAAAATGAGTTGCTTGCATTACACCAAGTCCTTTATAGGTATCCATGAATCCTCAGTTTTGTTAAACCCTAACCACCGCACTTTAACTGCGTCCTTTTTTCTTTGTAACACTTTTTCAACAAGATATACATCACCTACTGTTGACTTTAACATTTCATGTCCATAAAATGCACCTTGCAACAAATCTCCTTTGTTATCTTTTAAGATATACGTTTCAGGTACAGTCGGTTGCACTTTATACACTGTAAAAACTTCATTCGTCCAATTGGGAAGGTATTTCTTGGTAAACACTCCCTTATATTTACTAATCCGTACTTTATCACTTACATTAAATTTTCTTGGCTGCATTTTTTCTACTTTAGGCTTTGTATTTTTCTTTATGCGTTTTAATACATCTTTTGCATTTCTTCTATTTACTTTGTTAGGTTTCATACCAATAGTTCTATGAAACCTGTTGTTATAATCATTTATTAATTGTGGTAAAACATCATACCATACGTAAGAACCTCTTTTTGAAAATTGTTTATAGAGTGCTCCTTTTAAGGTTCTATTGAATCTTTCTACAATAGCTGCTTTTTTCTCTGAATTTGTAGAATAATGATTTATTTTATATTTATTCATTAACTGTGCAAAGTTTGTATTAAAGTATTCTGTTCCATCATCAGTTTGTAAATGTTTAATTTTGTTTTTATCTCTTTTTATAGCTATTTCCATGTTTTCTGTTACGCTTTTACCAGTCTTGTCCTTTAGAGGCAAAGCGTCTGCAACTTTTGTAAAACAATTAATAATTGTGAGTATATATTTAAATCCTTTGTTTATTCTGCTATGCGGTCGCATTTCAATTAAATCCGCTTGATATAGATCATTTATCCCTTTTATAACAGTATTTCTTCTTGGAAACTTTATTCTTGCAGGTTTGTGTAGTTCATTAATAATCTTCTCCTTCAGGTCTGACATGATGGTTTCACGAAGACAGCTGATATGGTATTAAATATTCTTTTGTATAAATCTGCTTATATAGGTCAAGGTCATTCTAAACTAATGTATAAAAGGGGGAACACAGCAAAATACTGCTGTGTTCCCCCTTTTATACGGAAAGGAAAAGGAAAAGGGATGTAGGACGATGAAAGGGTTACTCGTCAATAGGGTTGAGGGAGTAGTGGCCGAATGGTAGAGTGTGGATGTTGTCTGCAAGGATGTGGCGTTTGTCATCATTTGAAGAGAGAGCTTTTTTTACTTCCGTCACGCTGTACAGCTGATGGTTGAAACTTCTGATTGTGTTGAATTTTGCTGTTATATCTTGATCTTCAAATAAACATTTCTTATAGTGATTAAAATGCACATTCTTCTTTAAATACAAACTTTTTACTCCTTTAGCTTTCTTAATGACTTGGTTTTCATTTAATTGTAAAGAATATAATTTTGACATTAGTGCAACAATTTCTTGAAGTATAACACCATTGGCTTCATCTTTAAATTTGCCAAGCACTTTTTTGTTTCTGTCATTGTCGTAGTTTGGATGATCTTTTGGATAGTCGGAAAAGTCAAAGTCGTTTTTGTAATCAAATGTCCGAAGGTCTTCATACATATCGTTAGTAATTATCCAATATATAAAAGCGTCTGTATCCATGTAGGAGATGCCGATGTTTTCTCGTCCATAAAAGGTGACCATCTTTTTGTAATGAAAATCGTACATATGAGTCTTGGAGATATCCAGGATTGACATTCCTATATACAAAGGACGATCCATCTTCACACTTGTTTTCTTCATAGATACAGCTACAAGATTTTCATTAATAATTATAGATGTATTAAAGTTCGGCTGTTTTTACGAGTTTCTGTAGTTTGTTCGGATCTGTAACAAGTTTAACGTTTTTATGTCTTCTTTTGTTTTCTAATGTTTTACCGAATATCGCATTGTTCATTAATTTAAAAAAGTCTTTTTGAAAGGCTGATGTAGCAGCTGCTCTTCTGGTAGTATTCGAGTCTATGTACGGTTTCAACCAGCACGATTGGGAAAATTCCACAGCTCTATTAATTTTAGTAAGACGTAAACCTAATTCGATAGCTTGTTGAACAACCCAATAATGAGCTACGTATCGTTGTTTATTGTTAAGGGTCATCATTAATTTGGGGTGTTTTCCAGTTGGTGAAATTTCTGTTCTTGCAAGGAGTGGAAGGTCATAATGAAGATCGTGTAAATGTTCTGGATATTCAAAGTCGCAATCCAAAATATATCCGGTATCTCCATGTTTTGGAATTTGTGAAATATCGCCAATACAGTCGGGATCAACCCATTTAAAGTTGTCAAATGGAAGTGGGTTCGACATGGCCCATCCATACAGATTATTCGCGTCGAAATATCCCAAGTACGTTGAAGGTTTCTCTTGATCATGGTCAGGTAGATATTTGTTGTTGGCTTTAACATGTCTAGTCACGCTTTGAGTTAATCCACCTCTAACACCCGACTCAACCATTAAAACCATATCTATATCTGTTAACAGCTGGAGTTTACATTTTGTTTCTTTTAGCATTGCTTGCCAAGCTAGTCCTGGAGATGTATACAAATGTAGAGGGTCCAAACCGTATGCTGCAAAACAGGTTTTTCGGAATTCTTCCATAACATCGCAGAGAAGAGTCACGTCAAGTTTTACATAAAAGTCTGAGTATTCTCCCAAAGTCTTCATATCCAACTCGTTCCATACTCGACATGCATGTTGATAGTCTTCAAGTGAAATTTCCGATTCATTGAGTTTGTTGTTAAATTGTTCTGGTGGAGGAAGTGATGTTTCATTAAATCTATGCAGTCCATCGATGTAATCGTAGGGGAAGACTCCTTTTCTAAGAACCAGATCCATTTTACTACTGGCTACAATTTTGCTTGTTTCTATCAGATCTTCTCTTTTTAAATTCTCAGTTAATTTCATTAGGCTAGAAGGCATAAATCTAAACGAATCAATAAACCTAAGTTTTATTTTGCCAACCTTTTTAGAGAAGCTTATAAATTTTTCCATTGTTGTTGCCAAAACATCTATTGCTCCATCATCTCTTCCTAACTCCGGGATTATGAAATGAGAGTCATATCCACTAAGGTTATGTAGAACAACAGGTATAAAAGATGGAACTTTGTAATTTAAGTTGCAAGCATTACAGGCTGCACCTCTGTAGGCTCCGGTAAGATGGTCGTGGTCACGCACTTTAACGTTTTCTGGTGTAAATAGGTTATTACACAGATAACATGTTGTTGCCAAATTGTGATGTTGAAGTTGGTGTTCATCCATAGGCTGCATCGGTATTTTAATTTTGTAGATTTCTTCCACCTTGGAGGCAATGTAATACAACTCATCTACAAAGTGTTTCGCTGCTTGTTCACCACGATAAATCTTCGGAGCAGATGATAGTCCAAATTCTTGAAGATGTTCTTCAGACAACGTGGATTTTGTTAGTATACAATAACTGTTTGGTGCATGTTTTTGATATTTGCTTCTTTTTGTGATATCCTCTTCTTGTTGTTCAATTGGAAGTAAGGATGCTTCGAAATCCGCGTACACAACAAATGGAACAGGGTATTGGTGATTTACTTTATCAAATTTTATCTGCGCTCTGCTGGGATGTGGCAATTTAATTCTTACCTCATAGTTTCCACTACATAACCTTTGATGTTCTACTAACCATTCTGTACCTCCTCTTCTTAATGGTTTGCTCACGTGGCAAAAGCATCTCTTACATGTTGTGATTTTACTTTTATGTTTTGTTAACTGTTTACATACGAGCCCTTCAAAATCTTTTATATACACGTAATGTGATATCTCTCCTTTATTGATTAATAACAGGTCAGTATGATTGTTGCGCTCATTCGATGTTATGCGCAAGGGATACACATTATTTGACGAATCCAAACCAAATATGTTGACTGAAGCCGACGGATTTTGCTTTTCAAATTTTGATATATCAGTAATTGCAACAGGGTAAGTCATTCCCTGGAAATTATACTTGTGTTGAACTTCTTCATATGCTTGACTTGGTCTTTCCGGATGGTTTTTTACATATTTGGCCAACATAACATATTTAAAACATTCATTATTTTCATTTTGCACGTTAATACAGGATTTGGTATTCATAATTTTTTGAGGTAGAGGGATATAGCTACTTCCTCTCATTCCATAACCGTGTTTATGAACTCTAACATCCAGACTTGTTATACTTAATAAAGTCCATCCAGATCCTCTTCCTTCATGCTCTTGTAGTTTCGTCAAAAGTTCTTCAAGACATTCTGTTACGATCTTTTCAATATCTGACGCAGCCATGATGGTTCGGTTTTTTGTCATGAAACCTCTTGGTGATGTTTCGTTTTGAATGTTAGTGAATATGGCATCTAGCAACAGTCCAAATTTGATAAAATTTAATCTTTTTTGTTCATTCTTTAGTGTTTTGGTTACTAATTCTTTGGCGTTATGTAAAAAGTTTTCAAGTTGTAATTTTACGTTGTCAATTTTAAAATGTGTTACTACCTTACCAGGTAGTGCTTGAGCGTGTAGTTCCACATCTACTGCTGTTGATGTTGAGGGTCGGTGAAGAGTAGACATAGCAGCTGTTGATGTTGAAGGACGGTGAAGTGTAGACATAGCAGGCGTTGAAGTCGATGTTGATGGTGTTGATGTTGAAGGATGGTGAAGTGTAGACATAGCAAGCGTAGAAGTCGATGGTGTTGATGTTGAAGGATGATGAAGTGTAGACATAGCAGGCGTAGAAGACGATGCAGCTATTGATGTTGAAGGACGGTGAAGTGTAGACAGAGCAAACGTAGAATTCGATGCAGCTGTTGTTGATGGTGTTGATTGTGCATATTGAATAACACTTGGTCTGGAATGTTGGTGTTGGGCTAACATTTGATCTATTTCCTTCAATTCTTCTTCTTCATATTCTTCATCATGGTTGTTGTTATGTTTTAGTTCCTTATGAATTATTAAAAGAAATTCATCCTTAAATGAAGTCTTACAAATATTGCAGCGATGCATAATGTAGGTGTGATCTCTACACAAGGGTCAACGCAATAATAAAAAACACTGCAAATGCCCCTCTATTTATACCCTAGCAAAAGTGGTGGGGGTACGTATTACGTTAAGTTTACTATTTTTTACATTTTATATTTACTATTGTAGCTGGAGGCTACAAAGTTCTGTATTTAGGTCAAGGTCATTGAACATATTTGTCAAAACGGGGAATAGAGCAGTAAATGATTTCATTTTAAACCATAAACTGATCTATTCCCCGCTTTGTATTTAACAAGGACAATTTTCTCCAACAGGAAAATTTAATATATTTTACTACTGGCTACAATTTTGCTTGTTTCTATCAGATCTTCTCTTTTTAAATTCTCAGTTAATTTCATTAGGCTAGAAGGCATAAATCTAAACGAATCAATAAACCTAAGTTTTATTTTGTCAACCTTTTTAGAGAAGCTTATAAATTTTTCCATTGTTGTTGCCAAAACATCTATCGCCCCATCATCTCTTCCTAACTCCGGGATTATGAAATGAGAGTCATATCCGCTAAGGTTATGTAGAACAACGGGTATAAAAGATGGTACTTTGTAATTTAAGTTGCAAGCGTTACAGGCTGCACCTCTGTAGGCTCCTGTAAGATGGTCGTGATCGCGCACTTTAACGTTATCTGGTGTAAATAGGTTATTACACAGATAACATGTTGTTGCCAAATTGTGATGTTGAAGTTGGTGTTCTTCCATAGGTTGCATCGGTATTTTAATTTTGTAGAGTTCTTCCACCTTAGAGGCAATGTAATACAAATCATCTACAAAGTGTTTCACTGCTTGTTCACCGCGATAAATCTTCGGAGCAGATGTTAGTCCAAATTCTTGAAGATGTTCTTCAGACATCTTCCAATATCTTACCAAACAAAGATTTTTTCTAAGTCCCGAAGTGGGTCAAGGTCATCTGAACATGTTGCCAAAACGGGGAATAGAGCAGTAAGTGATTCCCACTTGGACCACAAACTGCTCTATTCCCCGCTCTGTATTAGGGAAGTGAATTTTGAAGAAAGGTCACAGTTATAGGCAATAAACCTGATAACAGAACCTTTTGTTAATTTATCCAAACAAAAGGAAGTTACAAATGGTTTGCAGGGAGTTTTTGCAAAAGTTTCTCGAGGGTAAGATGGGTAATGTCAACCGGTTTGCGCGCCGTATTGACATAAGGTCGGTTTGCGCGCCATACCTTTTTGTAAGGGGTTAGGAAAAGGATGAGAAACATACTGATCAGTTAAAATTAATTTTACAAAGACCAACCAAGGTCGGTTTTACAAAGGTCAACAGCATCCTGAAACCCAGTCGGACGTTGGTCAGTAACGGGCGCCAGGCAACTGTGAACCAAAGTTTTGACCAAGGTTAGTTATAGCGTGTAAGAAAAGGACATACCAACCAAGGTCGGTTTTACAAAGGTCAACAACATCCTGAAACCCAGTCGGACGTTGGTCAGTAACGGGCGCCAGGCAACTGCGAACCAAAGTTTTGACCAAGATCAGTTTTAAAGCGTGAAAGAAAAGTACATATTTCATTAGTAAATAAAACACTTCAAAGACCAACACCACAAATAATTACAAACACCAACACTAACTACATTTTCTAGCAGCAAACTACAAGCTATAATCTAAAAACAAACTAACATGCATAACATACAAACATGCTAAGGTAGAATCTTTAGTATACAGGGGTACCACCTATATACTAAAGATGCTATTACAGACAGCTAAGGCGAACAGCTAGCTAGGCTGTCAGCCTGAGACTGTGAGACCTCTGCGGTCAGCCCCCGCTTTTATAGCCGACGATCCGTGGTGGGAGGTAAATTGAAGAAAGGGGGGGGGGTAGTGATAGGGAAGGGGTATTATTGTAAGAGTAAATGTTTTTACCAAACAATAATTTTCTCTAAGTCCCGAAGTGGGTCAAGGTCATCTGAACATGTTGCCAAAACGGGGAATAGAGCAGTAAGTGATTCTCACTTGGACCACAAACTGCTCTATTCCCCGCTCTGTATTAGGAGAAGAGGACTAGTTTAAAGCTCGCAATTATAGGCAATAAACCTGATAACGGAACACTAACCTCTCCCCCGAAAAATTATTCACCCAACAAACAAACGATATGGTCAGTTTACAACAGTCGCGCACTCTGAAACCGCAAGGACGTTCATCACTGTGTAGGCGTCAGAGTACTACGAAACGAAGTACAATAATACCTGACCAAGGTCCCCTTAAGTTAATTTCCCCGAAGATGTATCCCCCCAAGATAAGCAAAATGGTCAGTTAACAACAGTCGTGCACTCTGAAACCGCAAGGACGTTCATCACTGTGTAGGCGCCAGAGTACTACGAACCGAAGTACAATAATCACCTGACCAAGATCCCCTTAGATTTAACCAAGATAAGCAAACTAACTGAATCTGTTTCTCGTAAGTGAGGGCTAAGATAGGTAAAAAAGTCATCCGGTTTTCATGCCGTAATGACTCAAGGTCGGTTTTCGTGCCGTACCTTTTTGTAAGGGGTTAGGAAAGGTGTTTATTTGAGAAACATGATCCCCCCTGAGATATTTAAAGACATAAGGTCGGTTTTCGTGCCATACCTTTTTGAATGGGAGCGTGAAGCGTGAAAGAAAAGTACATATTTCATTAGTAAATAAAACACTTCAAAGACCAACACCACAAATAATTACAAACACCAACACTAACTACATTTTCTAGCAGCAAACTACAAGCTATAATCTAAAAAACAAACTAACATGCATAACATACAAACATGCTAAGGTAGAATCTTTAGTATACAGGGGTACCACCTATATACTAAAGATGCTATTACAGACAGCTAAGGCGAACAGCTAGCTAGGCTGTCAGCCTGAGACTGTGAGACCTCTGCGGTCAGCCCCCGCTTTTATAGCCGACGATCCGTGGTGGGAGGTAAATTGAAGAAAGGGGGGGGGGAAGGGGGGGGTGGGGGGGGTAGTGATAGGGAAGGGGTATTATTGTAAGAGTAAATGTTTTTACCAAACAATAATTTTCTCTAAGTCCCGAAGTGGGTCAAGGTCATCTGAACATGTTGCCAAAACGGGGAATAGAGCAGTAAGTGATTCTCACTTGGACCACAAACTGCTCTATTCCCCGCTCTGTATTAGGAGAAGAGGACTAGTTTAAAGCTCGCAATTATAGGCAATAAACCTGATAACGGAACACTAACCTCTCCCCCGAAAAATTATTCACCCAACAAACAAACGATATGGTCAGTTTACAACAGTCGCGCATTCTGAAACCGCAAGGACGTTCATCACTGTGTAGGCGTCAGAGTACTACGAACCGAAGTACAATAATACCTGACCAAGGTCCCCTTAAGTTTATTTCCCCGAAGATGTATCCCCCCAAGATAAGCAAAATGGTCAGTTAACAACAGTCGCGCACTCTGAAACCGCAAGGACGTTCATCACTGTGTAGGCGTCAGAGTTTTACGAACCGAAGTACAATAATTACCTGACCAAGGTCCCCTTAAATTTAACCAAAAATAAGCAAACTGACTGAATCTGTTTCTCGTGAGTAAGGGTTAAGATAGGTAAAGTCATCCGGTTTGCGCGCCGTAATGACTTAAGGTCGGTTTTCGTGCCATACCTTTTTGTAAGGGGTTAGGAAAGGTGTTTATTTGAGAAACATAATCCCCCCTGAGATATTTAAAGACATAAGGTCGGTTTTCGTGCCATACCTTTTTGAATGGGAGCGTGAAAGAAAAGTACATATTTCATTAGTAAATAAAAAACACTTCAAAAACACTTTAAAACCAACACCAAACTAACTACAGTTAAACTAACTACATTTACTAGCAGCAAACTACAAGCGTTATCTAACATGCTTAAACAAACTAACTAAACATGCAAGGGCGCGGATCTCTTAATTGCGCGTCGGGCCCAACGCACACTTAACAGACCTACGCTGCAGCAGGCACTGCAACCCAGTGGGACGTTCATCGCAACGGGCGGCAGGCTACTGCGAAGAGACGCTCGAAATCTCGGGTTATATAGACGGAGAATGGGAAATCGGGATATTAAGGGGAAAGCGGGATAAGGGATAATCCTGCTTCGTTGCGGGATTTTATCCCGCACTTCCAAGAACATTTTTCCCTCGACCTTGACCTTGACCTTGAACATGACCCAAAAAGGGGGGGGGGTTCCGTCGGGGGGGGGGTTCCGTCGGGGGGGGGGGTTCCGTCGGGGGGGGGGTCCGTCGGGGGGGGGGTCCGTCGGGGGGGGGGGGGTCCGTCGGGGGGGGGGGGCCGGTTCTAAACCAGTCCTCAGCTTTCTACCCATATATGGATAGGGCAAGGTTTCACTTTACGACCTGCTTCACTCTGCCAGCCGCCTCATTCCGGCTTTGGATTGCAACCAGTACACACGTGCTCTATCCAACTCTATCTTATCCATTTTCTCTTCCATCCTATTTACACCATGTCTTCTCCTCTGACTCCTGAAAAACTCCAGCGCTTAAAGGAATCTTTGAAGAGGTCGACGGAAAGAAGGAGCGGGTTTAAGAGACCTTCAACTTTGAAGTCTCTCAAACGGAATCTCCATGGTCATCCGCTGTATTTTGAACAACGACCCTCGACTCAGCCTCGACCTTCTACATCGGCTCAGCCTCGGCCTTCTACATCGGCGGCTCAACCTTCGTCTCCAACACCGACTGTCGATGAGGTGATGCAACGGACAAGGGTGATGGGGCTGAACGACTTGGTGACGCCGTTTGAAGTCTCCAAGGTCGAGTTTCGAAATCTGAAGCGGATGACGGAGTATAAATATGTGGCAACCAACGGGGACCACGTGTTCCTGTTTCAACACACCATCCACTACATCGAGGTGCGTCTGCCGCAGTCTCTCCCACCGCCACCTCCTCTGATACCTGATACACAGGAGTTATTCTTAACCAGAAAAGATGGGAGGGTAAAGTGGGTTTTGAAGAATAAAGTTTGAACTGATCCTTATCCCGACCAACCTTCAGCACGCAAACGGTCCTTTTCAGGACCACCCTAAGCATTTCAAGTTAGGGACTTGGCCTGTACATAGGCAGGAGAGTTTGTTTGTGCAGCCCACTTTGTGAAATTTTCTAAGTCCCAAAGTCCTTGAACTTGACCTTGACCTTGAACATGACCCATGTTGGGGGGGGGGGTACAAAGTTTTTCCAAAGTATGTCATGTGGGTACTCAAATTACGCGAATTGATCAGACGAACAAGGAGGTGCAAACAGAATTTTGATCCGGCCAAGGGTATAGTAGCAGAAGCGAAAAAACTACAAAGTTTGTCCAAAGTATGTCATGTGGGTACTCAAATTACGCGAATTGATCAGACGAACGAGATGGTGCAAACAGAATTCAGATCCGACCAACGGTATAGCAGAAATAGCGAAAAAACCAATGTTTTCAAGGTTACATACTAATAGCTTCTTTATTATTGGGTTAAAGTATAGCGAGTGGGTACTCAAATTACGCGGGTTAATCAGACGAACAAGATGGTGCAAACAGAATTCAGATCCGACCAACGGTATAGCAGAAATAGCGAAAAAACCAATGTTTTCAAGGTTACATACTAATAACTTCTTTATTATTGGGTTAAAGTATAGCGAGTGGGTACTCAAATTACGCGGGTTAATCAGACGAACAAGATGGTGCGAATATAATTCAGATCCGACTGAGATTAGGGAAGAAACAGCGCGAAAACAACACTTTCAAGGCCTGCCATTAATAAATACTTTGTTTATGGATTAAACTACGACAAGTTATTTATAGTTTAAAGTATACCGAGGTAACGTTGTTGTGCGGGTAGGTCGGGTGGGTATCATACACGCTAGCGCTATATCATTATACTTTTAGCTCTTGCAGGATTAACATCTACCTATAGAGTTTGTGTTATTCTAAAGATGTCACAGTTTTACAGAAATATGACGAAGGTGTCCTTCAACAGTCCGCCTGCCACCACCTTCTACTTCTCCGACTGTGAAGATAGAAGGTCTACGCTGTTAGTGGATTGTGAGCGATTTCGCCGTAGAATACTCCAGGCTGAAACATTCTTAGCAAGTTGTCTGCTACGCAAGATGCATCATATGAGTACATGCAATAAATTAGATCACAGTGACTGTTATGATTGCGTAAAAACAGTGTCGAGCAAGAATTGTTAATGTTTTCAGTTACGGAGCTCCGATCCTCACAGAGTCAGAGCTAGACCCTAACTAATGCATGTCCCGTAGTTATTGTGCGATGTGAAAACTTGGTGGGGGAAACTGGTGTGGTGGGGGGGTAAAGGCGAGTGTCTATCCTACATGCTTGTATCACTTCAGTATACCTGCGGCTCTTGCATAGTTCACATGGATTCGCAAATACAAGGCACTACTGTTTCTTCCACATGTTCTTCTTTTAATATTGAGCAAGCTGACAATACAAATGATGAAATACAAGTACATGAAGTTTCTAGCACAATATCTACTGATGCAGAAGCAATAATGACATCCCTAATAGGGTTTGACTAATGATGGTGGATGTAGTAGCAACCATCTGCCGCGCACTTGCCACCTGCCGCCTACCATCTGTCGCCTGCCATCTGCCGTCCGCCATCTGCTCCGCCCCACCACACTTTTACCCCCACCATTTTGTTTGATACCAAAACGCTAGCTAGCGAGTAGTCAGTACACCTCCGGCTCTCGACCGGTGAACATCGAGCTCTCTGTTGAAATGTCCATCAAAATTAGGTGTATTCATTATGACTCTATTCATCTGGCGACTTTCCAAGACCTCGAGGTTTTTAATGAAGAGTTAAGACTTCTCATTGCGTCCGGTTACGATTTATCTTTGGAACTTTACGCATCAAAAAACAACATGGACTCTGCGCAGGAATCGAAGTATATACCGTCTTTCTTCAGAAAGCGAAGTGATGGCCGCAACTCGTCCGGATCAACAACATCGATGACAACCAACAACGGGGAACTATTGTAAACATGAATTATTGTAAACATAACTTATTGTAAATAAAAAGAAAAGTAAAAAGAAATAAAGTAATAAATGAAATAGTACTACCTCGCACTCGTATCATTCGATTGCTTCATTCGATTGTTTTCATTCGATATTTTTATCGAATTAAAACTATCGAATCACAATCGAATGAAACGAGTGCGAGGTAGTACTTTTTTAAAATTACCTCCCAGTGACCTTGAACTTTAAACTTTCCCTCATTACGTCACAAAACCGCCTACGTCACTGGCTCAGCCTCAGATGACGTCTTTCATGACTCAGCACTTCCGGTCACGTGACCGGAAGCTGTCAATCACTTGGCCCAGAAGCCCCAAATGCCCACTACTAAAACCCATTTTTTTGTTCCTTGTTGCAGCAAACCTGCTTGCTCAGCTCCCAAGTCATTCTTATGGAGAATAATTAAAATGTTGTATAGTGCTTATTTATGATTGAATATTGATGAAACTTGGTATGTGGCTTCACCTAGTTAAATTATATTTATATTTGCATAGAAACAAATTGTTTTGTGTTCCTTTTTTCAGCAAACCTACGTACTCATCACCAATGTTATTCTTATGGAGAATAATTAAAATTGTAATATCGCTTATATGTGAATATATTTTTAAGGAACTTGCTATGCGGCTTTATATGGTATTAAGAAATATATTATGCATTGGAAATTCGCTGAGTATGCAGGTTTGCTGCGACGGGGGTATTGTATTCCCTAATGAGATAACCCCCCCTTGACAAAGGTCTGTCTACGCCACTGAGTTTGGCCGTAATCTTCTGGACAAAAATCGCCTCATTCTTTTAATATAATGATGATCCGAATGACCAATCGCAGTTATGATCAGTTAGGAACCCTTACAAAATTCAGCTGTTTGGACAGTTAATTGAGAAAATTAATCCCTGCAAACATGTTTTAAAACTTACCGTTTTGTGCAAGAATTTAACAAAACCCCGTGTTTTATTTTAGTCTACCTGTTGCAGCCATAGGAATTATTATCGGCGTACAAATACAGTATACTTACTTATTTCCTGTTGACTTAAGTTTTCAATTTAAAAACTATATAATTTCGATGTAAATCCCTTATTTGATTATAAAAAAATTCTAACTCACCTGGATCACCGATGATTTCCCGGGACTGAAGGTCCTTATAAGAATTCGAAGAATTTGCAAGTTGGAGAGTAGTGTAGATTGAAAAACAATCGTATTTTGATCGAAAAGTAAATTGGTGAATTCATAAGACGACTAAGCGATCTCGGAGCATCTCTACCGGCGAAAATATCAATCCCTTTAGATTGTCGTTCTGTCCACAATTCTTCATCTTCCATCGCCAAGCCCGTAGACAATGAAAAATATGAGACGAGCATCTGAAAAAAAATTCTAATAAAATGGCGTTGGGTTGGTAATTAATATGTTACGTGTCATGCTATTAGTGTTGTTATAGTTATTATAAAAACAATAACAGCATGACGTATGAAGTTGCGGAGGTCGAACGGTTTTCACAGGTCCCCTTAAAATGTAATTAAATACACTTTTGGCCTTCACTCAACTCCGTTTAATTCCAGGACTTGTAATTATGTAACACAGACGACACAGTAAATTACACTGAATACTAAATACGAAACAAAAATACATAACGTTCAAATTACATTAAGAGCCTTTTTTAATTACGTACTAATTTAAAACTAGCTGACTCAAAAATTCTTAACACCTCGGTGTTTGTTGTCATAAACTTGTACACATGACGCAGAATATCTTGGCCTGTGGCTTACTCCACTGCTGGAGTGGCTGAGATAACCAGCTGGGCCATTTCGATCTACAGTTTGACTGTACAGATTATGGAAACAACAGATACAAATCTCACTCTACTCCAACGGTTTGAACTGAAAACATTTCCCACAGGCCAAGATAACCCATGTGATGTGTAACTATGTGTTATAGCTTAAAATGTGTTCGAAAACCATTACATCCGTAGTTTGTAAGTGTGTACGAAACATGAAAATAATTCAAGCAAAAAGAAGCTTTGTCTGATAAAAAGCCTCTGCAGAGAATTAAGCTTACGATGCAGCAAGCAGTGACAAGAATGTGCAACGGATTTGCAGACAGGATTGAGTTTAAAATGCACAGGGAAATGTGCATTATGCAGGCCGTTATGCGAATGGCGCGCGGCACGGCAGAGGCTCGCCCGAGGTCAATAAAAATTCCTCCCAGTTGAATCGTCTGCTGTTGCATGTCGCCGTCGCGTGTTGGCTGAATGATGTCTTGGGCAAATTAAATTTTAAGACGTACAAAGTTATGCGACATTATTTATTTCCCCGACTTTTTAAGAAGTTCGTTGTTTGTTGTTAATCGTTCAATTGCTCTTGTTTGTTTGTTTCGTAGCTTAAGTGTTCGTATCGGTGTGCCCATTGTGTTTAATAAATGTGGCCACTACTGTTAAAGCGACTATTGTTTAAAGGAAGACTGTAAGGGGATGAAAGTACAGATTGCGTGATGGTTTAATTCTCCTCGGGTTGGGACTTTTGAAGTGAGGATGTAAACAAATTATCTAAGAGCTCGAAATGGTAGTCTATACAAATAGACAATTTTAAAAGTATTATTTTACAGTAATATTGAAAGCCACGAATACAGCAGCCTTTCCTTACGATCAACATAAATCCTTTAAAAAGTCGATTATAAATAATTTTAACGTTACAATCACTAAGTAATTTATTATTTTTAGTTTTTCATATAATTATAAAGCTTTTTGCAAAGCATATTTTTAATTGCTTTTTTCAAGTTTATTTCTTGTGCCTTCTTCGAAACAAAAGTGGTACTGGTTTGTTTCATTAAAGACCAGAATTTTTGTAACAATTAGCTATTTATAAAAACAAATTTATGATTTATTAGTTATTTTTATAACAATTCCAAAGGTAAAATGTGATTTTCTTTATCTTTAAATACGTGTTTGGTTTAATTTGATCGTAAAATACCAGTCCTTAGTTTTTAAGGTCGAACTGTTCCAAGAAAACATCAATAGATAATAGTCCACCGACAAATTAAAGCTTAGCTCGATTTCGAACCGTCTCAAAAGTTTCACGTTTATAATCAGAATCTATTTGGCGAACCTCGGATTTAAGTAGAACATTGTAACCACTACGTCATCCAGCGACCCAACCGATCCCATTGATAACATGTGTATTATAGTTTTTTGCCAATTTATTTTACTGGATTTCTTGATACCAATGTCCATAATGCATATAATTGATGACGGAACGAAGTGAAGGAATCTGTGTATTAGCTGATATTCAGTGTCCGTCTGTGTGTGTGTGTGTGAGTGTGTGTGTTCGTAAGTATGCAATAACGTGAAAACTGCTGCATGGATCGTTTTCAGATTTTGCACAAATTTTTTGCAGTAGCCTTCACGTATTAGTTCAAAAATGGAACACATTCGTTAAATAGTTTTTTATAAATTAACATTTAAAAGTTGTACAATTTCCAAAAGATAAAGCATTGGATAAAAATTAGTGCTTGTAAATTACGGGATGCTAATACAATATTGTTTCGTAATTACAAAAATCTAATAAAGAATTGCCTCATTTATATAATTTGTGATTAAATAAATAAAGTACTCTCCGTTTAACAAGAATTAATTCAATTAATCAAAGGTTTTTGAAATTTGAAGATTAAAAAAACTAATACCAGTTTTTACAAAGAAAGATAACGTTCTCCTATAATGTCAGTAATGTGAGTGAATTAATAGTTTATCCGCCAGATTTCAGCAGCTATTTATCTCGTATTTACTTCTACCAGCTGTGTTCCTTGGTCAGTTTATTATTAGTGAATTTCCTTTGGAAAGTGAACTTTTAGCATGACCCCCACGGTGAAACTTATCCCGCAGAATATACTCGGGACCCGGGTAAAGAATGGCCCGGGACCACCATAGAAGTTCCTAACGTGACCCCCTGAACATGTTATAGGGGATCGTTCAAAATTTTATATATATATATATAATTGTGTGTGTGTGTGTGTGTGTGTGTGTGTGTGTGTGTGTGTGTGTGTGTGTGTGTGTGTGTGTGTGTGTGTGTGTGTGTGTGTGTGTGTGTGTGTGTGTGTGAGTGTGTGTGTGTTTGCACTCTAGCGGTCGCATTTTTTGTTCGATTTACTTAAAATTTTGTAGGGACGTTCCTTTCTATAATCAGTTGGACAAGTTCGTTGGGCAAAACAATCAGAAAACTCTAAACCCCCTTTTTTGGAGATTATCTTTCAAATTTAGAGTTTTTAGGCCCAAAAAGGGTCAGAAAAGCCCCGGATGTAAAATTAAACATGGAAGCATGGAAACAGATGGGAATTAGAGAGGGGAAAGTTTTAAGCTCTCCCTCGTCATTCTAGCATAAATATTTACCGAGTTATTAAAGAAAATGTGTATCGACTAAACACAGTACGTTGTCTTATGGGGGTTTTACACTAGAAAAGCCTGTTATTCCTTAGAGTACTTTTATCATCCCCAGAAACCTCACGCCTACTTTCAAGCCTGTCTGGATCTTCTCCTAACCTTATAATGCGCAAAATTGTATTCCCAGCTTTGCAAGTAAATTAAACCAGGAGTATCAGAACAGCCAAATAATCAATGTCTTCAGATGTCAATAAAAATTTGACGAAATGTATGTTTTTACACTGATTTTGAGTTTTAAAAGTTTTTCATGTGGAAATTCACTTCCCTCACGTCAGCGTGCTGCGTGCGAACTCGTATTTAAATACCCCCGTCATAGCAAACCTGCTACTCAGCTAATTTCCAATATACCTCACTGCATAGGCAACTTAATCTGTTATTTTTTGTTGGAGAATTTGCACTTCTAATCTATCTATATATCTAATTCCGTAAGCCCAAATTTGGCAATGAAATGTGAGTCGTAGAAAGCTGGGAGGGGTCTCATTTTGAAGGTCTGAACATAACATGTTTGGAAAATTATTTATAATTATTTACCGAAAATTTTTTACGGAATAAAATAATTCCCATTTAAATAGCATTGGGATTTCAAACATCTGCTTTGTTAAAGTGTCTTCTTGGTTTTGTAGGAACTGCCATGTGCTACCTATATGTGCTATCTATATATAAAGCCTCATTTTCCCAGTAACTTTTGAGAAAACCATAAGTCTGACACCCATCAACCCCATACTTGAATGAAAGGTCTCGTTGAGCAAATTTGGAGGAAAAATATTAGTTTTTTTATAAAACTTTCCCTAAGGGAAAAAATATAAAGAAAAGTTTAAACACACTTAAAGGTATTTAATTTTTAAAAGCTGACACATTTGTTTTGATTACAGCTGTTACCCGTGCGAAGAACGGGTACACATTCTACTAGTTATTTTAATTTCCTCAGCATGTAAAGAGTAATCAAAATCGAATGAGGCAGAATATTGGAGCGAGGTTAGGGGCTATGGCCCCGACAAGCCACTAGTTTAATATGATTTAATATTTTTAGGGACGATTTATCCTATGACCTAAAATTAACCAAAATAAAAGTAGATATTTTCCTACAGAGTCCCCAGGATCAAGACTAGTTATTTAATATTTTGCAATGGCATTTCGGTTAGAACTTCCGTTAATAGCAGTAACTTTCATCTACCATTTCAGAGTTCGGTCATTCCACTACGCGAATATTTGAGCGTACTCCTAGTGTATATAATGGTACACAATTCGTACTATTTATTGTTATTATTTAAAGAAATAATACCTGTCTCATATCGGTGTTAACATTAAAATATTCAAGAAACCCCATAATCTATATAAGTGTGTGGTAAAACAATAAATTGTATCATTATAAAAAAAACTTATATTTCGTACAATTGATACCTCCGCATAAATAAATACGATACATCAATATGATACAGTAGATATGGGCTGCAAACATGCTAGCAAGAAAACAAATAACATTAAATAACTTCGATCTATGAAAGGAGTTAAAGTCATTTTTTATCTTGGCCTTTAATATTGCAAAATAGATACTAGTGATCAAACATATGTTATTGCTGAATTAGGAAACCCCAGCATTTTCATATGCTAGGCACAAGTGGGCATTTTGCGCAGGTTACCGGAAGGATAGGATATAGCAGGAAAGGAAACGGTGGGATGGGACAGGCAGCCAAATTGACCTTTCGGAGGGCCAACTCCCGTGCTCCTGTGACAGCTGTGATCAGACTCAAACAGGCGTACCCGCTCTGCCCTCCAACTAGCCAACTCAACTGACAAGGTATCCATGTACAACAGCCAGGGACCATATTCTCAGGTTGGGGATAAAACCCGGAGTTTCCGTCCCAGCCACTGCAAATGGAGGGACCAAAGGTGAAAGGGAAGCGGGTTACTACCAGTTGCGCCGTGCCCGTTCATAGGAATTCGGAAGATACCCCACATTCCTGAAAAAGGGCTATGCCAACTGCGCCGGGAAACGCTTGAGCCCCTTTAAACCGAGGATTGCGCCGGGAATCCTTGATTGGTCGGTAATATCTCCAGCAAATAACCCACAAAGTTAAACACCCAGAAATAAAACGATTATGGTATTACGATAAAACATTTATTTCTTACAGTCGTGATGTGTTATTTAATAAAGTACATCTGCATCATTTTTTGTATTATTCTGCACAGTGACCGCGGGGCGCAGTTGGTATAGTGCCCGAGGAGGGACCCTTTTGACCGCGCGGCGCAGCTGGTGAGGGTAATTAAGAATTTTCTGACCACGCGGCGCAGTTGGTATATCCCCAGGGAAGCTTGCCATAATAGGCAACCAAAATACTTACTTTATGTAATGACAACTTCATTTGCTGTGCTCAATGTCAGCTTCAAAACTTACCTGGCCCTGTATAGACCAGTTTTAGGGTTGTCTTGGGACTGATCAAACATTACAAACTTGACTTCCAAATTTTTCAGCCGTTAAAAGAACTTAAATAAATAAATTAACACTAAAATATACACTCACCTTTACAGTATAAATCCAAAATCAACTACTGAAGCTGTATCCTCCACCAACAGTAGCCCATAAACGGCGGGGGAGAAACCCCGCACATCAAATTGGTGGGGGGGATAATCTGACGACAGCTGAAAAGCGGAACGCTCACAAAATAACGAGTTAATGCGGCTAATATCCGGTGACATCGACTAAACAACCATTACGCTAGGGAAGGGGGAGGGGTGAGGGGGGTAATTGAAAGGTATGCGTGCAAGTCGCGATATAAAGAATAGTCCAGAGACCGACGGAAGATGAGGGGGGAGACTCCACGGCCGGTGAGTGGTTGGGTAGCGTTTAACTGCGGCATTACCGCAACTTATGCGGTTGCTGCGGCGGGACTCGTGTTTTGATTGTACGTTGCCAACGGCGCTCGAGAACCGCTCAGACTACCAATAGCGCAGTGGGGGTTGATCGTTTAGCTTTACATTTAGGTCGTTTTAACTTTGCTGTTTATTGTTTTCGAACTCATATTGTCATTATAACTTACTAGAAGCCTGTCGCGGCTTCGCTCGCGATCACAACGTAATATTATACTGACGTTCCCGTATAAATATTGTGTTACCGTTCCAAAGCCAACATGGCCTGCTGATTAACTGTGTTTACTCTATCCAGCTGATTGCTTAAAACTTATAGTTATTTCCTAATGTTAAGCTTATGGAAAAAACTCAACTTTAAGGGGCCCCTGGACCTCACTCACAAATTATTTCTCTATAAAAAAGGTTTCCTGCACAACTTCACGTTAGGCTCTTTCCAATGACACCAAAAAACATGAAAATCGATTCAGTAGTTTAGGAGGAGTGATTGTCACAAAAAACCTGCTCGCCTATTAAATAAGTATAGATTACTCTTTATAACATGTCATTCCTTTACTTTCACATCTTGTTCTGTATACCAGAGTGAGTGGCGTTGAAAGACAAAAAGGGAGGAAAGAGAGAGGAACAGGATCCACTATATGATAAACTAATTTATTTAGTTATCCGTGAACTAATTTGAGACTGGTTGAATTTTTTTAGTTAATTGCTCATGCAGATGTGGCAAACAAACAGAGCTAAAAGCCATTCATTATTCATACAATGGTTTTATGTTTAATTTTTACTTCTGGGCGATTGCTATAAATTTATTATTACTACCCACTTTGTATTTCATTTTGGGAGTAATGGTTGAATACTGTCATTAGGTATTTTTATCCGTTACGTATATACCACTATGAATTGCTTTACAGTTCGCTGGCAAAAACCGAAGCATGTTCAATAAAATAACACAGATCCTAAAATTGAAAGTATTATAAATTTACCTGATCTGGAAAAGGTCTTGAGACGATGAAATAAATGCTAATTTACATAGTTTATTTTCAAAACAAGCCCCCGTGTTCTTAGACTTTTTATATCTTATTTTTAGTAAATCATTATTTTTATAAATCTTTTTACCAACTACAGAATGTGATTGTAAAACTGAATGTAATTTTTAAAAGAGACAAACACATGTTTATTAAGGTCGCGGTCGAGGCACATATTACCTAGTATTTTACTATCGTACAGATACAAACACATGTTTATTAAGGTCGCGGTCGAGGCACATATTACCTAGTATTTTACTATCGTACAGATACAAACACATGTTTATTAAGGTCGCGGTCGAGGCACATATTACCTAGTATTTTACTATCGTAGGTTTAGATACTTTTTTAAATATCTATATTTTTTTGTTAGGGTTTTACCATCTTATTTTATAAGTAGAGTCTTGCGTTTTGATTGATGAAAAAATGAATGTATTGTGATAATGATTGTAAGTGTAGAGAGGGAATGTTATCTGATTACCCGGAATAAATGCAAAGCGGCTGCACGATGCCTCAGTTTATGCACACTTTAGAACGGTAATTATTACGAATTATAATTGTTTTCACTTTGTATTTTCAAAGAACTCTTACCCATGAAGCATCTCTAGTTTTAATATTTAAAACAAATGAGACTTTCAACCACATTTGAGTTTCCTGGGGTTGAGCTTTTTACCAATCGATTTTTTAGGTCCAAAAGTCCCCAATTCCAAAGTTTTAACAAAACCGTTGCGAGATAAATCTTTAAAACAAACAAAAATTGCTCGTATTAGAGTATAGGATAGGATGTTAGATAAAACTTCTAAAAAAATACATTAAAAACGTAATACAGTAATACGGTGGTAAATGTATTTCTTAATAAAACGTAACAACCTAGATTAATCACATCCCAAAAATACCCCCGTAGCAGCAAACCTGCGTACTCAGCGAATTTCCAATGCATATATATGTATCTTAATACCACATAAAGCCACATACCAAGTTTCATCAATATACATTCATAAATAAACGATTTATGACATTTTAATTATTCTCCATAAGAATAACATGGCAGCTGAGTATGCAGGTTTGCTGAAGCAAGGAACACAAAAATGGGGTTTTATACAAATATCAATATAACTCATGTAGGTAAAGCCACATACCAAATTTCATTAATTTATTTTCATAATGAAGGCAGATAACACGTTACTTATTCTCCATAAGAATAACATGGGGCTGAGTACGCAGGTTTGCTGCTATGGGAGCCTTGGGTAAAAAAGTGTCTTTTTGAGAAAATATCAATGGTCCACAACCAGATGAAGCCGTATACCAAGTTTCGTCAGTATAGGTTCATAAATAAGCGAGATATAAAATTTTTATTTTTCTCCATAAGAATAACATTAGACAACGTACTGTGTTTAGCACTTTCAATATCTCAGTAACCAATTGACGTAGAGAAATGATCAAAATACCAAATTGTGTGTTTTTTTAAGCTGAATCCAATGGGAAAAAATAAAATTTGACTATTTCCAAAATTATATGTAAAAAATTCAAAAAACCCATTTTTGGGGTACAAAACCCCCCAAAAATACCCCTTCGGATAGAGCGATCTGGCTGGGTTTCGAACTTAAAGTCATAAATGTTGCTTTACACGTTTATACCAAATTTCATCAAAATCGGATAATTTTTACGAGAGTTATCGTGCTCACGGACACACATATATATATATATATATATATATATATATATATATATATATATATATATATATATATATATACAGTTTCGAACGAATGGTGTTTTTGGGGTCTGGGGACCTCAAAACGAAAAGTTATCATGGTCCCGGGCCTAGGTCTTACCATGCCGACTACGGTAATAGCTTCTTCCCTATAGGGGAAATTCGCTAATTCTTCCCTATAGGGGAAATTCGCTAAAACTATAATATAAACTAAAAAGCTCCTCTAATTCCAAGATGCCATTGGCACTAGTAAAAGACAACAAGGTATTGTGATCTTAATTTCGAACATGACCAAACCAGCGCTTTAAAATGGATTTGAATTTTATTTTATTTTAAAATAAGGTTAATTTTACGAATTTATTTTTTTTCGGCATATTATTATGAATCTCACTCCTGCTTGAAATGGAAGATTTTAGAAAATCTTAAATTTAAGTTGATGCATACTAAGTTGAACTTACTACTTGATTCTGTATTATATTTGGGAATATCCCCCCACACACTAATTCATACGAGAAAACCCATAGACTACCGTTTAAAATATGTAATTGCATGACAGGAGTATATGTAAACTTTAGAACGTTTCTTTACACGCGATCCTCTTACATTTAATTTACGTGTGATACTTAAGGTATTTTGCTGTGAAACGAATAATCTTTAAAATAATTTGTCTGTTTATATTTATCTGTGTAAGAAAATCAAATTTAAACTATACCTTGGTTACTCTCGGAGTGCGTCTGGCGAGGGGTCGGTCACTCTCACACACGCACTGCCCGCGAATGGGACTGGAGCAGGTAGAGACCCTTCGCCAGCCGCACTCCGAGAGTAACCAAGGTTTTACACCGCACACTTACAACATTACAGAATGTAAATTTACAATTTTAACAAATATTATAAAATTAATTTGTTTTCACTTTAACTTTCCGTATGTTAATCAAGTTCTACAAAGTTAAAACTTGTTCCATTTGAAAAGTCGATAAAATAAGAAATAATTAAGAACACATACAACAATCAGAGCATTTTGATATCCTTTTGAGTTGCACTTTCCACGTAGAGTGTAAGTGTATGTTTTATTTGTTTCTTCTCTTAAAGCTGATTTTCTGGAGTCTACACATCTTGTCTGTTCTCGTATTTCTCGATGTAGTATAAACCCTACAATACAAGACTGTTGTAAAAGTTACGTGGGGAAAGAAATTGAGAGCGTTTAAACATGAAACTAGAAAAGCTGCTTTCGTATCCGGTGTCACCCGGGAATACAACAGTTGTGTGTGCTGCATTATGTGGTTAACCCGTGGAACTACTACGAAACATGGTCAGCTGTTTGAATTCTCAACAGCTCAAACTAAAGTGAATGCCCATGAGAATTAACACAGGATTGAAATTTTGACTACCCGTGGGACAGAGCCCTATGTGAGATTCTTAAAATCCTTTCTTACAACATTACCTATGTTATGGAAAGAGTACACGTACACAATTTTGTGGTTGTAGGTGTAGAGGTTTGGCCTGGGGGATGATAGGTTTTTAATATTTATTAATTATCCATAAGAATAACACAGGAGTGTAACTTTGACTCTCCGTGGGGCGGAGCTCTATGGGAATTTCTTAAAATCCTTTCTTAGTGGATACCTACGTTATGGAAAGAGTACACGTGCCAAATTTCGTGGTTGTAGGTGTTGAGGTTTGACCTGGGGAGTGATAGGTTTTCGTCTTTATAGGTACATATTAAAACTGGATTTCTGGCTTTTCATCGCAAATAAAGCATTTCTAATAACGTCTTATCGGGCTTACAGTAGTAAAATCGCGAGTGAATTCCTCCATCAACAGACCGATACGGAAAACTGTAGTGGGCTGGAAATAGAACCGGAGATTTGTTTCACGGCCAATCAAAGCAGCGGACCTTGAATGGCCGGTATAAGTTATGGGCGAAGTTGGTACGAAACGGATCGAGGGGGTGATTAGGGAGGGGGTAAACAAGGGCTGTAGGACAGGTTGTAGGGCAGTTAAGGGCGCAACAATTACATAACAGACTTGCGCGTCGCGACATCCTCTGAAGGAGCGACGTAACACCGCATTAGTGTGGTAGCTCGTGCGACCCCGCCGCCATGGGGAAGCCCAAGCCCAACGAGAAGGCGCGGATGGTACGTCATTTCTAATAAAATAATTTGTTTAATCCTATAATTGAATTTGTATCTCTTGTATTAAAATAGTCAAACGCTTACCAAGCACAATCTTTATATAGATCTTTTTCCAAAAATAATGTTAAAAATTTGTTTGTTTAATATGTTATTGCTTTGGAATTGCCTACGTAATTATGCATTCGATTACTACACAAATCTAACTGAACACTACATTCACTACAAACAAGTCACTGTAAATAATTCGGAATTGCGTCTCACTTGCTTAAGCAGGTTCCACGTTTTAATCGGTGCGGCAACGACGTCTGAACAATCAAAAAACATATTAGAGAGTCTGGATATTAGAAGATGCAAACCAAGGATTTTCCGGATTGTAAACGATTTCAGATCAAGAGAGGGTATATGGGTTGGAAAATAATGATACGAGATTTGTCTTTCACAACTAGTTTTCAGTTTTTGTTTTTAGCGAATTTCCCCAATAGGGAAGAAGCTATTACCGTATTCGGCATGGTAACACCTAGGGCCCGGGACCATGATAACTTTTCGTTTTGAGGTCCCCAGACCCCAAAAACAACATTCGTTCGAAACTGTGTATATATGTGTGTGTGTGTGTGTGTGTGTGTGTGTGTGTGTGTGTGTGTGTGTCCGTGGGTGCGATAACGCTCGTGAAAAAGGTCCGATTTTGATGAAATTTGGTATAAACGTGCAAAGCAACATTTATGACTTTAATTTCGAAAAACAGCGATCCCACTCTATGTAAAGGGGTATTTGGGGGGGGGTTGTGCCCCAAAAATGGGTTTTTTGTACTTTTAACATATACTTTTTGAAATAATCAAATTTTAATTTTCACCATTGGATCAGCTTAAAAAAACACATAATTTGGTATTCTGATCATTCCTCTACGTTAATCGGTTACCGAGATATTGAAAGTGCTAAACACAGTACGTTGTCTAATGCTATTCTTATGGAGGATAAGAAAAGAATTATATCTCACTTCTTTATGAACATTTACTGACGAAACTTGGTATACGGCTTTATCTGGTAGTGCTCTATTGATATTTGGTCAAAAAAAATTTTTTCTAAAGGTACCCGTAGTAGCAAACCTGCGTACTCGGCCTCCATGTTATTCTTATGGAGAAAAACTAAAATGCTGTCTCCCTTAATTATGTACATAAATTAATAAAACCTTGTATATGACTTCACCTAGTTGAGTTATATTGATATTTTCCTAACCACCCATTTCTTTTCGTTTCTTGTTCCAGCAAACCTGCGTACTCATCCCCCATGTTATTCTTATTTAAATTGATCAAAATGGGATATATCGCTTATTTATGAATTTATATTGATGAAACTAGGTATGTGGCTTCACCTAGTTGAGTTATATTGATATTTGCATAAAAACCAATTGTTTATATTCCTTGTTTCAGCAAACCTATGTACTCATCCCCAATGTTATTCTTATGGTGAATAATTAAAATTGTATTTATCGCTTATTTGTGAGTATATTTTTATGAAACTTGGTATGCGGCTTTGTGTGGTATTAAGATATTATTATGCATTGGAAATTCGCTGAGTACGCAGGTTTGTTGCGACGGGGGTATTTTATAAGTACAAGGTTTTATGGAAAATATACATTCTATGTGGTAATGATCGTAATCTATTTTTTTTTCTCAGCAACTATATACGCAGTATTGTCAACAGGTGTCATATTAACAATTTTTAATATTTTACCTTTTATTTAAAAAATATTACTTACAACTTTATCGTGCATTCTAAAAATAAAATACAATAAAACAAAAACATTTATCTTTGAAACTGTAAGCTCCAGCTATTTATTGTAAAGTGAAATGCTTTTCTCTTTATAAAATGTTCTGTATACATAATTAAAATTTCGTGTTAGCTTAAACTCACCAGAGATGCCAATAAATAATGTCAAAATATATTGAAGCACACACAACCATCATAGTTTACGCGGGCGAAGCTGCAACGGGTCGGCTAGTTATTTATAATTGAGGGTGGCTAGTGCCCTTCAGATTTGCAACACTACGGGTCAATAGTATTCTGATTACACCTCAATCGTCAAATACGGTTCGAAAAATAACAGGGGCGTCCTTTAAAAAAAATCGTCTTAGATATAGATAACAATTACAAATCATACTATATATTTAGAAGAAGAAAATACAGTGAAAGTCATGAATATGTTTTAAACATGTTTCGTCAAAATAAAATGATGTGTAACAATTATTGTAGCTTGT
The DNA here is from genome assembly GCA_963675035.1 of Allygus modestus. Classification (NCBI taxonomy): domain Eukaryota; kingdom Metazoa; phylum Arthropoda; class Insecta; order Hemiptera; family Cicadellidae; genus Allygus; species Allygus modestus. Next base: position 27,476,064 of record OY776115.1, on the reverse strand, counting down.
TCGATTGGTTCAATAATTTAGTCTCGAGAACGCCTGCTGGCCGGGCGACGCAATATGACTACTCCGTTCACATTGCCTGCCGGCCACTGTACGGCGCCGCAAGGCATGGTTCAGCTTTAAAATACGGCATTTATCACAAAGACTGCCTAGCCAATTTAACCTAAAATTTCATTCCCCAGGGATGCAAGTGTCCCGTGGCCAAGGTCCACTCCATGTCATTACTGTGTGGTTTAGTATACCGTTGTAGAGTAGCAAAACAGATGTCTAATTAGCTGACTAAATGTCCATTATCAAAACATAATGTTGCACTCTGTAGTGAACGATTATGATTAGTAGAGAGTATGTTGTACACTGCTTCTTTAGGCATAAAATACCCATAAGATTGACATTGCACCATTGATGGACATGGGGCAGAGCCCTAATGATGTGCAATGACATAAAATCACCAAATTTTTATTGGTACTTTCAAATTCAGTACAGCCGTTTTCATTGTTAAGCACAGTAAAAATCTGACTCATCAGAGTAAAAGACATGTTTGTCCAAATAACACCAATTTCAGTTCAACCTATGCATAAAACGTCCAAATTGCTAAAAGTGTCAAGAATAAGACTCTATAAACGATGTTAAGATAAAACTATAATGCTATTTGTACTGATAAACATATTCCTTGCATGTGATAACTGTTTTCCAATAACCTAATCCTTATATATAATAAGTGAAGGCGATTACTACGAAACACTACTCCTCCGTTAATAATGGACGGATTTTTACAAACGATGTATCAAAAATAAGTGTTTTTTATGTTCACGCCTCCTTTCACCAATTCCTGTAATAAAAGTCCTCGGGCTTTGCCCCACAGTTCTTCAAAGTTATAGTGTATTCCTTATGAAGAAAAGATTTTGTTTACTTAAACAGACGAATAATCTATCTATACTTATTTAATAGGCGAGCAGGTTTTTTGTGACAATCACTCCTCCTAAACTACTGAACCGATTTTCATGTTTTTGGTGTCATTGGAAAGAGCCTAACGTGAAGTAGTGCAGGAACCTTTTTTATAGAGAAATAATATGTGAGTGAGGCCCTGGGGCCCCTTAAAGTTGAGTTTTTTCCCATAACCTTAACATTGGGAAATAACTATAAGTTTTAAGCAATCAGCTGGATAGAGTAAACACAGTTAATCAGCAGACCATGTTGGCTTTGGAACGGTAACACAATATTTATACGGGAATGTCAGTAAAATATTACGTTGTGATCGCGAGCGAAGCCGCGACAGGCTACTAGTACTTATTTAATAGGCGAGCAGGTTTTTTGTGATAATTACTCCTCCTAAACTACTAAACCGTTTTTCATGTTTTTGGTGTCATTGGAAAGAGCCTAAAGTGAAGTTGTGCAGGAAACTGTTTTTATAGAGAAATAATTTGTGAGTGAGGCTCTGGGGCCCCTTAAAGTTGAGTTTTTCCCCATAAGCTTAACATTGGGAAATAACTATAAGTTTTAAGCAATCAGCTGGATAGAGTATACAAAGTTAATCAGCAGGCCATGTTGGCTTTATTGGAACGGTAACACAATATTTATACAGGAATGTCAGAATAATATTAGGTTATGATCGCGAGCGAAGCCGCGATAGGCTACTAGTTTGTATTAATTGCATACTAAAACAGCTGTTGTTAGTAAAACGCATGATAACAGAAGAGCTTACATAAATATAATATAACATTACGATGTGATCGCGAGCAAAGCCGCGACAGGCTACTAGTCTTAATATATTAACAGCTACAGATCTGCCAAAACTCTTCCACATGTTAATCCTATGTACAGAAATTGAACCTCGGGGCGTCCCATGCCCTTCAGATTAAAAAATACCCCCGTCGCAGCAAACCTGCATACTCAGCGAATTTCCTATGCATGAATATATTTCTTACTACCACATAAAGCCACTTACCAATTTTCATAAAAATACTTAAATAAACAAGTGATGTATAGCATGTTATTTATTCTCCATAAGAATAACATTAAGGCTGAGAACGCAGGTTTGCTGCAACAAGGAAGATAAAAATGTGGGTTTTTTGCAATTATCAATATAACTCAACCAGGTGAAGCTACAATCCAAGTTTTAATGATTTATGTTCATAATTAAGGGAGATGTAAAGCTTTACGTATTCTCCATAAGAATAACATTAGGGATAAATATACAGGTTTGCTGCTATGAGGATAATCAACAAAAATCAATTTTTTGTGCAAATATCAGTACTAGGTGAAGCCACATACCAAGTTTCATCAACATACGTTCATAAATAATTGAGATATAAAATTTTAAATATTCTCCATAAGGATAACATTGGACAACGTTCTGTGTTTACCATTTTGAATATCTCGGCAATGGTTGGACGTAGAATCACAATTTAAACACCAAAATGATTGTTTTGTAGAGCTAAACTGATTGGTAAAAGCAAATGTGAAGTATTACAGTAAAATTAAATAAGGAAAAGCTAAAAACCATTTTCCCATAAGATTAACATGGGAGATTTTATGAGCACGTTTTTTGGATTTTCTCCGCAACCACTTAACCTAGGTTAATGATTCAAAATACTATATTATTTGTTTTTTTAAGCTCTATAAAATTGTTAAAACAAAAATTGTGTGTTTTAAAAATTTCAGGGTGAAAAGTGCAAAAAATTGATTTTTGGAACATTTTAAAACCCCATAAACCCCCTTTCCCATGGTCCGATTTTTCTGGTTTTCGAACTTAAAGTCGTGAATGTCACTTTACACATTTGAGCCAAATTTCATCGAAATCGGACGTTTTTTACTCAAGTTATCGCATTCACGGATACATATATATATATATATATATATATATATATATATATATATAGATTTGAACGAATAGTGTTTTTGGCATCTGGGGACTTCTAAACAAAAAGTTATCATGGTCTCGGGCTTAAGTCTTACCATGAGACCTACGGTAATAGCTTCTTCCCTATAGGGGAAATTCGCTAAAAAACTTTAAAACCTTTATGCACAACTATGAATTAGGAAAAATAATTTGATACCTTAATCGTTAAAATTTGGTTCAGAAATAACGGAGGAGTTCTCAGAAATTGCTTTAGCGTAATAATATATAAGACTAGCGATTTCCAGCACGCCCAATATCTTCACTCATAAATATTAACATTACATCTTGCTATCAAAATAAATAGACAGATGATTACAATATTTTATTTTAGTCATCTGTGAAAATCATATAACAAATCTTTCCTCCATAAGAATAGCATGGTAACTTTGAAGTCCAGTGGGGGGGGAAGGCCTAAAGTCCTAGACCTCTGATTATTGGCTAGAAACCTTCCTAGTCATAGCTTGAATTACCAAACAAAGTTTCATCGCAATCGGATGAGTGGTATTAGGAGGCCATAAGGTATAAACAAACAGACAAACATTGATTTTCATATTTAAATAAGATATGATTTAAGCTTTTGCTTGGTTCATGTATTAACATATGTTCACTCTTTCATACTGATTTATTTTCCTCAGCATATAAACAATAAATCAAATATTCACATACTCAAAACAAAAACCAAATGTTAGGGGCTATATTTCCTACAAGCCACTATTTTTTTCTTTGCATATAAAGCGCTACATTTTTTTAATTTTCTAATTTTTTTCAAATTTTGTAGATCCTCTTTTAACTATCTGAGGTGCACTCTACACTCAACACTCTACACTCTACACTCTACACTCTACACTCTGCACTCTGCACTCTACACTCTACACTCTACACTCTGCACTCTACACTCTGCACTCTGCACTCTGCACTCTACACTCTGCACTCTGCACTCTGCACTCTACACTCTACACTCTACACTCTGCACTCTGCACTCTGCACTCTGCACTCTACACTCTGCACTCTACACTCTACACTCTACACTCTACACTCTACACTCTACACTCTACACTCTACACTCTGCACTCTGCACTCTACACTCTACACTCTACACTCTGCACTCTACACTCTGCACTCTGCACTCTGCACTCTACACTCTGCACTCTGCACTCTACACTCTACACTCTGCACTCTGCACTCTACACTCTACACTCTGCACTCTGCACTCTACATACTACACTCTGCACTCTGCACTCTACACTCTACACTCTACACTCTACACTCTACACTCTGCACTCTACACTCTGCACTCTGCACTCTGCACTCTACACTCTACACTCTACACTCTGCACTCTGCACTCTACACTCTACACTCTGCACTCTACACTCTGCACTCTACACTCTGCACTCTGCACTCTACACTCTACACTCTACACTCTACACTCTGCACTCTGCACTCTACACTCTACACTCTACACTCTGCACTCTGCACTCTACACTCTACACTCTACACTCTACACTCTGCACTCTACACTCTGCATTCTACACTCTACACTCTACACTCTACACCTTTCTCTCAGAGTACTCACAATATTAATAACCAGTTATGTTGAAAATACTAAACCTCTATTGTTTAAAAAGGCTAAATTTAAAAAAAATATAAATACACTTTTAATATTTGAAATGTATTATTCTTAGTTACTAGATCGTTATTACTTGATTTGTAGTAATTAGTAAATATTGCTATTATATAACAGCCTAATATAGTTAGATCTGTTGAATTTCAGCAGAACAAAAACTATTACTGTAGTAGGGAAAACTTCAGGAATACAAATAGAAATTTATAAAATAACGGTGCTTTCAATTATAACGTGCAGTTTTTACATATAAATTATGAGAATATTTACGTGACAGGAAAGCTTCCTACATTTTGAGTTTTAATTATATTAGTCAGAAGTATAGGTACAAATTGGTGATAAAAGATTATTCTCAATTATGAATATTTCGTCTTTGTATGGCCTACCTTATTTGAAGCAACAATTATAACTGATCATTCACTTATCATGTTGTGTCCTAAGAAGGTGCACTAACTATATAAACTAAGCAGATCTCTTGAATGTCTTTCTGCTTTTCAAATGTATACCAAAACATAGCTTTTGTGTTGCACGGCACTCTATTTTAACCCAAACTAGTTAATGGCAAGTCATTGAAGCAATAATGACAGTACTGCCACAATGGAACGTTGGGCTATTCGTAAATCAAAATCGATCCTTTATTGATCGCGCGACTATGGGCGGTGTTTGTGTGTATAGTAGCTCGCTGTCACACGTGCAGACCGGTGGTTACACACATCTCCACCTTGACAATATCAAGTGTCCGTTTTCCACATATGAAGTGGGCTCGCCTAACAATGACAAACAACTTTACGACCCAGGTGACCACGTAACTAGCTCTTAGACGTAACAGGTCTTTTGAATAAACAGCTGATATAAGAAATATTTCTTGCAACAGACTGACTGAAAATGTGTTGTTTTACATTTAAAACTACATTTGTACTGAATTTCATTTTATGCCTGGGAGAACATGGCACCACCTAGTATTTACTTAAAATGTGTTTATAAAAAGTTAACAGAAATAATTCTGTTGTAAAATCATCTTATCAACAGTTATTTTTATAAAGGTCATATAATTGTTTTTACTATTTCTCATTTTATCACAAAGTTGAGTCACTAATATATGGAGAATCACTGGAAATGTACTGTTCCTGTTATATCGATATATTTTTTTTACATTTTATGTTTATCAACAATAATGACCAATTTTCCTGGTTTTGTGAATAATACAATTAATATTAGTTGCTTTCACATTAAGTTCAGATAAGATCCATTGATGTGCAGTGAAGTTGATGACTTTGCTGGTATCGTCCTCTGTCGAACTTCACTCACTGACACTAAAGGTCGCATGAGCATGCTTTCGCCACATCGGCACCTTCAGCTGAAAAGATCTTCTGAGGTGAAAGCATGCTCATGCGACCTTTAGTGTCAGCGAGTGCAATTCGACGGAGGATGATGCCAGCAAAGTCAAGTTACAGGTAAGACACACTAGGTTTGTTTATATCGGATAGTTTAATCGTCTGTTAGAGTTACAACACATAGTTTTATTGGAATAAATCAAACTACGAGCTTTCAATGTTGCAGGCGTCATCGCTAGCCGCTGCCCGCAGGATGGCCGGCAAGAAGGGCGTGGCCGTCGCACTGCAGCTGGAGGCTAACACGGAGGAGGAGTGGCAGAAACTGCTGGAGAAGGAGGGCTTAGTGGGTAACTATTGACAACAGATGGTTAAGAAAAAGAAAAACACCCCACAGATAACATAGGCAAACATAAACGTAAACACCTGGTAATAAAACTACATAGTGCTACATTCGTGTTGATCCTACGATACCCTTGATTGTGTGGTAAAACAAAATATTCTCTATAAGATTTACTATTTACAAAGCAGAATTTGGTAAGATGGGGACAGTATAGGTAGCTAGCTTACCTGAAGAGAATAAAACAGGTGTAGAACAGCAGACACATAAAAAACACACAAAAACACTTACTTGATAACTTCATCAGGGACTTCATCAGAAGATAAGAGACTGAATCTTCTGATGAAGATGAAGTCCCCCCAAGAGGGATGTAATATCAAGTGTTTTTGTGTGTTTTTTATGTGTCACTTGTGCTGCACCTGTTTTATTCTCTTCAGGTAAGCTAGCTGTCTATCCTTTTCCCAACTTACCAACTTCTCACAGCCTAGAGCTTTTACAAATTAACCTATTTACAAAGCAGGTATTTTACATCTACAACATTCTCTCTGAAACTCCTTGTTTTGCACGATACAGTCCGAAGACTATAGTTTCTAGCTGTTGATGATGCCGGAGAAGTATCACTTTAACCGGAAGGCCGTGGACTTTTTTTTATGCAGTTTGAAGGGTGGGTTATTTTTTGAGTTTTGTAGGGTGAAGTACTAAAATTTACTTTTGCTCTAGAAATGTTATGTAGCACACTTTTGGGGTCTGATATAATAAGAGACTGCTTGATTTATTTGTTTAAGAACTAAAGACCATGAATGAATAATTAATGGCTACTGCAGAATATTTATTTTAAAATTTTTGTTAATTTTAAAATCAATATGGTTCTTATTTTCCATATCAAAAATGGGGTGAGCAGAAAATTTGTTCTCTTTGTTTTCTTTAATCATCTGCTATTAAATTAATCTTTACAATCAATTGAATGAAGATACTTAATTTTCCCTGTGAAGATAACAAGCGGCATAAGTTTAATTTAATTGATTAATTGAACAGCAATAAAAGAGCGGTTATACAATAAAAACAGTCTAAAGGCATTTTCAAATGCCACAATTTGAATAAAATAAAAAGACAGAATACTGTAACACTCCAAAGCCCATGTTACAGTACAAACTAAAAATTAATTTTATCCCAAAAGCTGAGTCTTATTATCACAGTTTTGCTCGGTTTCAGCAACATACAATCTTTTTTTGCCCCTTAACATGCAATACAATCTTACTTCCTAAAGAGTCCCAAATATGTTATTACGTTTACATATTTCTATACAGTAAATCCAACAGCGTTGCCATTTTTCAGTTGTGGACATCTACTCGGAATGGTGTGGCCCGTGTGTGGGGATGGTTGGAAACTTGAAGAAGTTGAAGCTGGAAATCGGCAGCGACTATCTTCATCTTGCTGTGGTAAGTTGAAAAAACCAAACTTTGTTTGTCGGCATTCCAAATCACCTCAAGTTCTTCAGTCTTAATGATTTTATTTCTTCGTCTAAGCCTTAATATTACTTGTAATTAAATTTCCTTTTACCCAACATAATTATCTATGACTTCCTCCCATGGATATCAATGTAGGACATTTGGTAGAGCTAAGGAATTGCTTATTAACTGAACTAAGAAATGGCTAAAATAAATTCTTTCTAGATATTTGTCTCCGGGAAGATAAATTTAATACTAACCTCAAAAAGATATACTTTGCACAAAACTATTGGAAACCCTGAGTCCATACTTCTCTGCTGCTTCCCCTCTCCCTGCAGCCTTTGAATATCGCCTTGTCTCCAAATATTTTCGGGGACAAGCCATCGGGGCAATTCGGCGTTGGGGCAATGGTAGTCTCTTGCCGGGTCCCGTTTAGCGGAGCCAATCAAACGTGAATTCGCCTCAACGATTAGAGCCAATCACCTGTTAGCTCACCGAAGCACCTGTCAGTCAAGGCTTTACTATATTTCCACTGATAATGTTTACACTCTGTTCTATGAGTACCAACATGAGTACTCGAGAAAAAAATATATCTAATTAGTTCGGCAAAAGAAGGTTTATTTTATTATTTTTAAACGTAGTGCGTTAAAAGTAGAATGAACATTAAGATAATAAACAAGTTAAAAGAATAGTAAACAGATAATTTTCATAACAAATATAAACTAATTCATACATCGATCGATATGAGTAATTATATCATGTTATAACATTATTATACCTGATAACTACAAATCACAAATAGTGTAGATTAAGTGTCTTGTTTAAATTTGTTGTTTTATAATACATTTTACATCATATAATGTACCAGGCATTCTTTATATCCATAGTTATGTATGTTATCTATAAGTTACAAAACGAAGCTAATCTGTTAACGACACCAAACGTCTTCATTGGATAACAAGGTTTTCATTCATTATCGTTGCCCCAACGCCAAATTGGCCGAATGCATGGTTCCCATATTTTCACACTTCCATTACAAATATTTTTTAACTACTACTAACAAATATTTTGCTGTCAGCTTTATTGGCAACATTAAGACCTTGGAGTTTCCAAAGATCTGACATGTAGTGCAGTCTCTTTGGTCTGTTAGCATTTATTGTTTCACTGTGAAAGTTCCTCAGCTCTCTGATACGACCTTGTATTACAATTTTTTTAATTGGTGTTATTTTTACATATAAAATAACCCAGATAGAAATTATTGGTTATAAAATTACAACTTGCAACCGTTATCATCGAGCAGATGACTGGTTTATAAAAGTATAACCAAATGTAATTTGTTTGAAACCTATAATGCCTGTAGTGAATGAATTACTACAGAAAATAATTAACATTACCTGTTTTAAATATTTAGAAGACCTAGAATCAATAAACTCAACATTAATGCCTGCTATGCGCCCTAGACTTTTTGCAAGAATGTTCGCTGACATTTGTTGATTTTGAACACTGAATTGATTATCTGGAGATGTTTTACTGACTGGAATGGTGTTGTCTGAACAATGAATCAAAACTCTTTTACAGGCAAAATCAGATGGTATAGAAGCTTTGGAAAGGTTCAGAAACAAAAGTGAACCCACCTGGATGTTTATTGCTGTAAGTATATATTCTGTAATGTAAACAACGTTTATAAATAAAACGTTCATCGAGTTTTGACCTCTAAAACTATTATTTTCTAGACATGTTTGGAATTAATCAAAAGCTCTCTAGATACACCTTTAATGATTTTAAAAACATTCACGCTCAGGGGGCTACACCTCATTGGCTTTCAAAGTTCCAATGTTAATCTAATGTAGTTATTATATTTTGGTAATCAGCTGTTTACAATGAAACATTTTCAAAAAAATCGAACACAGCTGTGACTGCCAGACACAGCCTCCTCCTCTGTGAGGAGGAACGAGACACAGGCTAGTACACTTTATAAATAACTCTTTAAGCTAAGTTTTAGAGATTTAATCTATTGCAGGATGATTGAACAGGGTTTATAAATTAATTGGTCCAATAGAACAGCCATGTTGCATACACTCCTCCATAAGAACAATAATAAACATAAATAATGACAAATATTTTAAGTATCAATATGTTATAATGGTCTCTTAAAAACAAACTTCAAATGATTAAATACACCTTTTTACAGACAACATAAACAAACTTCAAATGATTAAATACACCTTTTTACAGACAATAATCATACGGTACTTAATATTATAAATACCCCCGTCGCAGCAAACCTGCGTACTAAGCGAATTTCCTATGCATGAATATATTTCTTACTACCACATAAAGCCACTTACCAAGTTACATAAAAATACATAAATAACTAAGTGATGTATAGCATTTTATTTATTCTCCATAAGAATAACAATACGGCTGAGAACGCAGGTTTGCTGCAACAAGGAAGATGAAAATATGTTTTTTTTGCAATTATAAATATAACTCAACCAGGTGAAGCTACATACCTAGTTTTATTAATTTATGTTCATAATTAAGGGAGATATAAAGCTTTACGTATTCTCCATAAGAATAACATTAGGGATGAGGATGCAGGTTTCCTGCTAAGAGGATAATCAACAAAAAATCATTTTTGGGCAAATATCAATATACCAGTACTAGGTAAAGCCACATACCAAGTTTCATCAATATTCATTCATTAATAATAGAGATATACAATTTTAAATATTCTCTATAAGGATAACATTGGACAACGTACTGTGTTTAGCACTTTGAATTACTCGGCAACGGTTAGACGTAGAATCACAATTTAAACACCAAAATGATTTTTTTGTAGAGCTAAACTGATTGATAAAAGTAAATGTGAAGTTTACAGTAAAATTAATTGAGGAATAGTTAAAAACCATTTTCCCTTAACATTAACATGGGAGATTTTATGGACACGTTTTTTAGATTTTCTCCGCAACCACATAACCTAGGTTAATGAGTCAAAATACCAAATTATTTGTATTTTAAGCTCTATAAAATGGCTAAAACTAAAATTGAGTGTTTTTTAAGTTTTAAGGGGAAAAATTTAAAAAACTGATTTTTGAAAAATTTAAAACCCCCATAAAACCCTCTTCCCATAGTCCGATCAATCTGGTTTTCGAACTTAAAGCCATAAATGTTACTCTCCAGATTTGTGTCAAATTTCATCAAAATCGGGTGTTTCTTTCAAAAGTTATCGCGTTAACGGACACACACACATATATATATATATATATATATATATATATATATATATATATATACATATATATAAATTTGAACGAATGGTGTTTTTGGCATCTGGGGACCTCAAAACAAAAAGTTATCATGGTCTTGGGCTTAAGTCTTACCATGCCACCTACGGTAATAGCTTCTTCCCTATAGGGGAAATTCGATAAAATGTGAAAGTATGGATGTTTCTGCGTAACTCTGAAGTTCCATAACGTGAAAACTACTGGACCGATTGAGCTGAAATTTTGCAGAGAGGTATTTGATAGTCCTGAGTAACATATAGGCATATTAAAGTTGTGAAAATCCTATAGGGCTATGCCCCACGGGGGTTCAAAGTTCCCATGTATTCCTTATGGACATTCGTTTTTGTTTGAGCTGATGAAAATACAATCAGCTGATCTTGATTCGTAGTAGTTCCACAGCCTAACCACAGAATGCAGCACACAAAATTGTCATAGATTTTATAAATAATTCGTGGGGCAAAGCCTGCGGGTAACAGCTAGTAAATTTACAATATTGAAACAATTGAAATAAGTGTATAAAATCTCCAACAATAATCAACATTTCATCAAATTTAAATAAAATTATTACACCCCAATTTTTAGTGAATTTCCCCTATGCACATTGCAACAAAGTAACATTTAATTAAAAAAAATATTAAAATGTGGCCACAGAAGCGCACTGCTCGGTTGGCAGGTCTGGACATGTGGGATCGTGCGAATTCGTTCACTAGACCCAGGTAAAAAGTAAAAAAAATTGTTGTTTAAGTAATAAATAACCCAGTAATTTGCTAGGAGCAAGTAATTACTTTTCCGAAATCATAGATTTGTCTTATAAGCAAGGTTTATTTTTGCTTATGTTTTTAAATTTTCTTCATTTTCAGAATAGTGTTAAATTTACAAATTATAATGCTGTAAATTAAAATAACAAATAAATAGATCCTTATACGTAATTGCGTAAGGAAAAATGGTAAATTTATGTTTTGCAAAGGTTTCTGAAGCAATCATGCTACCTAGAATGATAAAAATTGGATCATTCAAAGACAGTTAGATAGAGAAAACTCACCGGAGCTCGATTTTAGCGAATTTCCCCTATAGGGAAGAAGCTATTACCGTAGGTCTCATGGTAAGACTTAAGCCCGAGACCATGATAACTTTTTGTTTTGAGGTCCCCAGATATATATGTATGTCCATGAATGCGATAACGTGAGTAAAAAACGTCCGATTTCGATGAAATTAGGCTCAAATGGGTAAAGTGACATTCATGAATAAGTTCGAAAACCAGAAAAATCTGACCATGTGAAGGGGGGTTTATGGGGGTTTTAAATTTTCCAAAAATCAGTTTTTTGCATTTCTCACACAACAAAATTTAAAAACTTAATTTTGGTTTTTCCCATGTTATAGAGCTTAAAAAAAAAATAATATAGGATTTTAAATTATTAACCTAGGTTAAGTGGTTGCGGAGAAAAATACTCATAAAATCTTCCATGTTAATCATATGGGAAAAACGTTTTTGGCTTTTCCTCAGTTCATTTTAATGTAAATTTCATATTTGCTTTTACCAATCAGTTTAGCTCCACAAAACAATCATTTTGGTGTTTAAATTGTGATTCTACACCCAACCGTTGCAGAGATATTCAAAGTGCTAAACACAGTATGTTGTCCAATGTTATCCTTATGGAGGATAAATAAAATGTGATATCTCGATTATTCATGAATGTATATTGATGAAACTTGGTATGTTGCTTCACGTAGTACTGGTATCATACCCAAAAACACAAAGTGTTGACGGGTTGCCAAGTCCTAAAATTATATGATATCAAAATGTATTCCAAGTCAAAGATAGCACCTTTGATCTGACATTGTTTATCATCACAAATTACTTAAATATGTTAAAATAACAATGCTTGAAAGATTGTTGGTTATTTTCTATCTGTTCTTTGCCAGCAGATAATATTTTTTTATAATATTCAATCACGATTGTTAACTATACTTTATTTAGATTTTTAAATTTCAAAATAAAGATTTTGCATCAGTGAATCTGCTGGCCAAGAACAGATAGAAAATAACCAACAATCTTTCGAGCATTGTTATTGCAACATATTTAAGTAATTTGTGATGATAAACAATGTCAGATCAAAAGTGCTATCTTTGACTTGGAATACATTTTGATATCATATAATTTTAGGACTTGGCAACCCGTCAACACTTTGTGTTTTTGGGTATGATATCATTTGTTTTTTATATAATTGTTTATTAAAAATTTTTATAAATGAGATTTCAAGTTGAAATAAAATAAAATATATATCAAGGATAAAGTATTATAATATATTGAACGTTAATTAAGATTAATTTACCTTAATTTTACCTAGATAGTTTTCAGAATTTTCTGGCAGTTTTTTAAACATTATAATATACATTTTTTCGCACCATATGGGAGCTTGACGTTCACTTTCTCATCACCTGCATCTATCCACTTATTTTTGTTTTGAATGTAAGCTATGTAATGCCCTGATGCTGAACTGTTTCCTAAATGGAACACCGCATTTTTTAATTTGTATAGAACTCCATTAATTTTGATTTTTGAAATTTGTAGACTGGGTATTATAAGACTTGAAATTTTGTTATCATGTATTTGCCAAAGTTGTAGTTAAAAAATTATGAAGTTATTTATAACTGAGATGGATGTTTTTGATTAGTACCTGGGGGCCGAGTTTTTCTTGGGGAAGGCCAGTGAGATTGTTTAGATGACTTGGAATAATATTTAACTACTATCCCCTACTGATAATCGGATTTTTTAACTCATTTGCCTCTTTTCTACATTTGTTAGATACCTCCAGTTGTTATTTATAGCTCAATGTCCCTTTGCTTTATTTTAATAGTCTATATATGTAATCTTCACTCAACAGTTTTAATCACTGCTCTCAGGAAACTACATGTTAATAATCATAAACAACGTGAGTATTACTTTGACAGTTCATTAATTGATTATAAACAGCTGTTACAATTCTTTTGTTTTGATGTTAAACTCCATGAGCCCAATGATGTTTTTTAAATTTCCATTTTTGTTTAGTGAATTTACCCTATAGGGAAGAAAGCTATTACCGTAGGTAGCATGGTAAGACTTAAGCCCAAGACCATGATAAATTTTCATTTAGAGGTCCCCAGATGCCAAAAACACCATTCGGTAAAATTTGTATATGTATATATATATATATATGTGTGTGTGTGTGTGTGTGTGTGTGTGTGTGTGTCCGTAAGCACGATAACTCGTAAAAGAGGTCTGATCTTAATGAAATTTGGCACAAATGTGTAAAGTACCATTTATTTGAATAAGTTCGAAAACCAGACGAATCCACCATCCGAGGGGGGGGGTTTGGGTTTTTCACATTTCATTTTCATTTTAATCAAATTTTAAATTTTACTGTTGAATCCAGCTTAAAAAACATATAATTTGGTACTTTGATTATTTCTCTACGTCAATTGGTTGCCGAAATATTGTGTCCAATGTTAATCTTATGGACGATAAGCAAAATTTTATATACAGCTTATTAATGAGCGTATATTAATGAAACTCGGTATGTGGCTTCATATGGTTGGGATTTATTGATATTTGCATACAAAACCCATTTTTTTTGTACCCATGGCAGCAAACTTGCGTACTCAACAGCTATAATGTTATTCTTATGGAGAATAAGAAACATGTGACATCTTGCTTGTTTATGAACATAAATTGGTAAAACTTGGTACGTTGCTTCATCTAGTGGTGATCCATTGGTATTTGCATAAAAACCAGATTTTCTTGGTCCTTGATGCAGCAAACCTGCATACTCAGCCCTAATTTTTTTTATGGAGAATAAATACAATGTCATATCTCGCTTATTTATGAATACGCTTTGATGAAAGTTGGTAAGTGGCTTCATGACTTAGTGAAGTACCATTTTAAATTAGCTGAGTATGCAGGTTTGCTGCAACGGGTGTATTTTTACATAAGTTGATTTTTCCTGGAGATGAGACCTGTCTAGAATTTTTTTTTCCCAGAAATTAGTTAATTCCAACTTTTGAAGGAAATCGTTCGTGCCATTATTGAGATCAGTGTCGCAAGCAAACACGGACGCACGCACGCAAACCTTACTCATATCAGAGTATAGGATAGTGATCATTTTCACAAGTTGTGCATATAGAGTCAGCGAGAGGGAACCAGGCGATAAATTGACTGTGGAGTAGTTAATCGAAATTGGCTTTTCTTTTAAGATTTTTAAGATGATTAGGATGAAAATTTGGAATATAAATTTATTGTCGTAGCTGGTTGTGCTGTCGTTGCAGTTTGAACATTTTTGGTTAATTTCATTGAGTGCCTGAATTGAAATTCCAGGGGTGATGATTTGAAATAAGGAAATTTAAAAATTCCGCACAGTCTTGTTGTTCAATTGTAATAAATGGTGGTCCCAGTTGATTTGTAATATCTATAGAATTTAAAATCTCGTAATTTCTTCGGTAGGATATTACAATTTTTTTAGTGGAGCATTGGTTTCATAATTGTTTGTTAACGTCACGATTGGTGGGCAGTTGATAATACATTGTAAAACAAACATTTGCATAGCATGACCATGACACGCCATAAACCTTTTTGAAACTGAGATTTCCCAGTTCGTCTATATTGTTAGTAATGTCTTGAATGTCTCCTAATTTAGTATTATGAATTTTACAGATTTGACCAGGGATTTTTTCTTGAGATTTTATTCCAATTTGTAATTGTTTTAATTCTGGTCGGTACTCACTCCTTAGCCTATTATTTTCGGATATAGCTGATGCTTGCGCCTTAACATTTTGAAGGTCAAAGTTTAGAATTAATAGACCAGAGAGTGAAGTCACGCGAGAAAAAGGCTACATATTTTGGCCACATGAAAATACTGCATAACCAGCATCAACAATACAACTGTTAAGCGTTAATCCCTGACTTTTGTGAATTGTAATTGATATTATACTACTGCATTAGGAAACTGCTTTCGGAAAACGAATGCTCCATGAATTACTTCAAATTTTGTGGACGATTTTTGAATTTCAATATCTCTTTCCTTAAGTTATAATAATGTTTTCAATTGCATCGCGTGCATCTTTAGTAAAGTCTTTTACAACACCCACTGAACCATTAATAACAAGACCCTGACTTATTTATTAAAAACTAAGCCAATATTGGTGACAAGTCTATTCAGGTGATACTATTATGTATTATAATATCGTTTGTGTGTTATTTGAAAACCCTTAACGACTAGATGTGACTTTTGTGGTTTTTGAAAACGTCCTTCTTCAGGTCTTAGCCTCCTAAGCTCTCAAAGTTACAATGTTAAAATTATGGCAAAATTAAAATAAATTTAAATTGAACATATAACAGCTGTTAATACTGACAAAACACAGTAAAGAATCAAGAACGCCGTTTTAAAGCTAACCTCTAGAACGGACTTTTAAATTATTGCAAATGTGCTTATTGAGTAATTTTATTTAGTGAGAATATGCTCGTTCATTTTGAAGATGAGCTCGTTCGCTACACTTACTCGTCTATTTATACATATATATATATATATATATATATATATATATATATATATATATATATATATATATATATATATATATATATATACATAACCAGAAATATACATATATATATAAAACCAGAATATATATATATAACTAACTTCGGCATCAACAAAAGAACTTGAGATGCCATTCAAGTAGATTTTGTATTTCCATAATGAACATATGTTTATACCTTTTAAGTATGTTTAGATATAATCTATATAAAAGCTGTTTGGTGCAACTAACTTATATAACTAAATAACATACTAGCCCGACTTTGTTTTTAGATTTCAAATTATGTTTATTGCATATTATGTTATGTTCGATGTATTATAGAATGTATAGCTTAAACGAATTAAAATATTTTCTTTACCTCTATACCCTTTTGTTCGGTTAAATTCACTCAATGATTTAATTTGAATTTACAAGCCAGCTGATCAGATTTGTTTTGGAACACATGCTATACTTGGATTTTTGTTTACGTAGTAAATGTAAACAAAGCAGACATCAAATTCAGTAACAATTTTGAAAGTGGAATTTAATATAATTTGTTTTAAAATATTGCGTTTGCAAACTTACAATTTAGTGTCAAAAGTGAAATATGTGAGTAAAAACAGAAGTCTGTGTCAAATTTTGTTCAAGTTTGATGAGAAATAAAGTTCTTAAGCTTAATGAACAAAATGAAGTGGACAATTTGTGAAAAGTACCAAAACTACAAGATTTAGGCTACTTTTATACGTTAATTTCTCGCTTCTCAGACCTTTCTTAAACCAACTGTTGTGATTTTTCGTGTTTAGTGAAAGGGTTTAGCATATAAATGCACTGCCAGATTCACTTAAGGCTGTAATACGCTAATTTGAGAAGTGAAAAATCGTCTCATTCTGCTTCGTGTTAGTATAGCACGGGTCGTGTGGTGGACTTGGCGACGTGACACGACCGTGCCACTAGATATTGTTATTTGTATTTTTAAATTTTACCATATGACTTCTTTTGCAGTAACTGTGAAACATCTTAACTACAGCTGGTAATTTTATAGACAATATCCTCCCATGAGATTTTCATTGGAATCAGGGCCCGCGGGGTCGAGCCCTAAAGTTGGATTTAGACATTTTTAATTCTACTTTTAATGCGGTGTATAAGCTATGTTCATGCAAAATTTTATTCGGTCAAATAGTTTTTGCGTGATGGAAGTCTTAACATCCATCCATCCCAAAACACAAAAAACGTGTTGTTTGTTGTCGTGTTTGTGTGTTTTTTTGGTGATTTGGTGTATACATACATCCAAACTTTATTTATTTATTACATCAACAGTCAACGCCATTTACAATGAAACAATTCATAGAATACATCAGAATGCTATGATATAATACAAGATTCATTTATACAATATGTATTTCAAAATGCAAGAAAATAATTTCATAATACATAGTCTCTAACAAACACACAGGACTTATTAATTGCAAATATTAATGAGAAATGATGAATATGTAATAAGACGTCTACAAAACAATTTACATTTATAATATTAGTAGGATTAATTAGTTAGTACTTATACGTTCAACTGAAATGTTAACCGGCTTGTTTTCACCTCATGTTCCGCTCTGTCGTGTCCTGTAACAGACCGGTCACATGGTCAACCTGATGTTCGGCGCCAACGCCCCACGGCTCATGCGACTCATCACACAGGAACTGGACAAGGAGACCAAGGTGCTCAAGGGGGAGCGCGAGCGCCAGTCGGTGAGTAACACTGTAACAACGAGTCTCTTATCACCAGCACTGCTACAATAATTCTTGACATTATTTTTTCTTTTAAAATAATTTTACCTTTTTTTAAATTATATACGGTACGTGAGGATAGAATTGATTAATTTCCTCCTTTCCAAACAAACAACAGATAGACTCGTTGTAGTTGTAATTCCCTACTTGAAATTTCGTGACCGCCACCTCTCACTTTTCAAAATTCCTACCACAACCATTTGTTGAATTGGGATGGCCCAATGTCGATTGTAATGTTTGGAACAATCAATTGTTATTGTGTGCACATTTTTCCAACTTTCTATGTCTTAAATGAGGATTGGTATGAAGTGATGAGACTGAATAGCACGCTTTTCACCAGTCCTTGTTTGAAGACCAATGTAGTGTGGATTGTAGACCATAGTTTTTACTTAATTTTTACTCCTCGCAAATTCAGTCATGACGTTTTGCTAAAATTTTGATTTTACTTTAATTCTATTGAATGTTTTCTTAAATGTACTAGTATAGTAAGATTGGTGATTTTTTTTTGTTATTTACCTGTACTTATGCCCTTATTTGCACTTTTTTGCGCTTATTGCGCTATTATAGTATTAATAAATTTCACACAAAAAAATAAGAATAAATGTGTCAAATGTCAATCGTTACTATAGATTGTTAAGTGATAGTATTAAAACAATCGATTGTAAGGAACAATTGACAATTGGCCATCCACTTTTCAAACACTTGTCATTCACAGTTTTTGTTATATAAGTATGGGATATCTTCATTAAAATATAAGCCCATATATACACTTACAGATATTAAAATAATGTAATATATACACAATCTTAACCTGCTATGATTTAAAGTAGCCTAATATATACTGGAAGGAGAAGTAAAAGTAGTATCGTTGCGTCTCTGAATGGAGCAAGGCAGTGTTGCCCACTGGCGGATCCAGCTTTAGAGTCAGGGGGGGGGCGAACTTAGTGGTGGAACACCCCCCCCCCGATTCTTATTGTTACGGATAATAATTTTAATAGTAATCAATTACTAAAAATAACAGTTAAACCCAACATACACTTTAGAACACAACTGAACTAAGACAGATAAGGCCGATCATTATAATAAGTGAGAAAGTAAGAGAAATAGAAGACAAATATTACATATATACTACATATGTACTATATATTGAGCATATATACATATACATAGCTCAATGCACTCAGTCACAATATATTTTACCTTAGGTATTTGTACTTATTAGCTCTATTTTCTATGAAGCGTGAGCAACGGAAGAGGCTACTGTGTATGTCAGTTGGCATCCATACTCAGCTATTTACATGGATTCAGCCGGAGAGAGAGAGAGGGGGGAGAGAGAGAGAGGGGGAGATGGGGGAGAGAGGGAGGGGAGAGAGAGAGAGAGAGAGAGAGAGAGAGAGAGAGAGAGAGAGAGAGGAGTTATCGTCACACATTTTAGATTCTGAAAACCACAAAAATATTAAACAAGTATACTAACTTTTGTAATAGCAGTGTGGGATATGGCTGGACATCGAGATAGCAGTGCAGTCCAATAATTATCAATAGCAAACATTGAATCACAGTGCTGTATAGGTCTTGTTTACCGTTTTTTATGTATAATTTGATTTTACAGATCTATTTACCTTATGTGGTAAGCTAAGAAGTTAGATCAAAGCAATTATCTCTCTTAATTATAGGCTTTGTTTTCAAAAAGAGCACAATGAGTTGTTTTAATTAAAGTTTTTTAATAAAAATCTTGAATTTTAAATATTTATTTCTTGACAAAAAATTGTTTCTATTTGCTGATACTACTTGAAACATCGAAGTGGACTGAATTGCAGGAGTGAATTGCATTGCTTTCCCTTTTTACCTGGCCAAATCACAACTTATCGATGCTATAGAATAAATAATACATATGTGTTATTTATTCTATGTCGATACTATGCAATGCACATCACCACATTGCCCATCATAAATCACTACTTTGAAACAAGGAATTTTATTTTTAATAAATAACACTACATTACTTTAACATTGCCCTTGTAGGAAACACATTCAGTAATTTATTTTAACTTTTATCACTTTGTACCACTTTTAACTGTGACTTAAACTCGTTCACATAAGAAGTAAATAAATTCCAAAATGATAAAGGAATTCACATCAAAAATATCGGCTTAATCTATAAACAACATGCTACAGTAATGCATACTAAAGCAAATGTAAAATCAATTGTCAACAGATTCCATTCGATGAGCTTACTGAGGAGGAGAAAAACAGACTCGATGAAATGCGGCGTAAAGAGGAGGTGGAGAAGGAGATGGAGGCTAAAGAACTGGGTAAGAGAAATAATATAGTAAATAAGAGGCAGAGAAAGAGAAAGAGGCTTAAGAACTGATGAGTAAGAGAAATTCTGTAGTAAATAAGAGACAGGGAAGGAGAAAGAGGCTAGATCTGGGTAAGAGAAATACTGTGAACAGTAGTTATTTGTGTCTTAAGGGAGTTAGTTGTGTCACCCGAGGGACAATTTTCCCAAGAGAGACAGTATACTACTACCGAAATACACACTAAATTTTCCCTCGCGAGCAGACTAAATGAATAAAAAGTACAACACAACAGTTTTTGCAAAACAAACACTCTAAGGTTAGCTACAACGTTTTTGTTTGGGAAGTAAACTAAACGTTGTGAACCTTCCCATTGTTGACATCGTTAGGTGTATAGCAAAAAATATGACTCAAATTAACAAGTGTGGAGGAAGACAAAATAATTCCTCATTCCCTCCCGTATGTTTACATGTAAAAGAATAGAACGTGGGAGGGTGAAAACAAAATTTCTTTTGAAAACAAAAAATTTTCTTTTGCGTTTGTTTACTTTTTGTTTTGAGGGAGTAACGTTGTACTTTATACAGCAGGTGGGGGGAAAAATTTGAGATTTATGAAAATTGACATTACCTATTAACTCTCAAATCATAGTGCTGTTTTACTAGTCACGGTCGTTAAACATGTTTGTGATTCCTGCAGCGGACTCGGTCGAGGAGTTGAAGATCCGCAACCTGACACGGTTCGGCAAGATGCTCATCGACAAGACAGTGATGGTGTATCTGCCGCACATGATCGACGACCAGGGCACATGCAGTGCGGCGTTCAAGATGCTGGCCCAGTATGACCAGACGCTCATGTCGGTGCACGATCAGATGGAAGTGCAACTCACCCAGGAGAGCATCCCGGAGGTAACGCCTCGACTGGCCATCACTGTGGGGCAGTAAACCTGTCTGTTGATCTAAAGACAGTGACCTGCACAGTGGTAACTGCTCGTGAAAAGTATCTTAACACACTGAGTATCGAGTACCCTCTGAAGCACTTTAACTTTGTTTCCATCGCTGTGGCCTAGCCACACGATATTTCTGGCTGATATTTTGTAGCCATCTGTGATGACAGTATAAAATAGCGACATTGACCTTGGTTTCTGTTTTGGGCAAGGATTGGGGAGGGAGACGGGAGGAAGAAGGAGCGCGGGGAAGTAGCGTGAGGATATTTATTGAAGCTTTTGAAATTTAACAATTTTTCGTCTCACTGCTAACAGCTATTTCGATACTTGCTCTACTTGATACTTATGAAGGGGACCCGAGTCCCTGACTCTATGAACCGAGTCTGCATTATTAGTGGAACCCCAGGTGGCAGCAGGTGCCATAAGGTACCCAAACTTCAAGGCGGTCTTTTTTTAAGAAAACGTGCTGGAATACAACTTTTTCCTACAGTTACCTAACAATGTACATGTTCTCTCACTGATTTGAGAAAGCAAAGTGTCTCACCAATTCGCTCATCAGTGAGACAATGTTAACATTGTCTCACTCTAATTACTTTGTCTCACTCCAGATTTGCAACGTGAAGGCACGAAATAGTGAGCGCGTAACATGCAGACAAGGTCGTATGCGCACGAAATACGTTGGCAGCACTGGCTGTAAATCAGCTGGTCAGCTGTTGTACTGTTGTATTTGTCACAACACTTCCGGTCACAGCAGAAGCCACCATTTCATTGATTTGCCATTTGTAAACATTGAAGGTGGTTTTGCTGTCGCAAAATGGACGTTAATGACGATTTTAGTATAAGTAATTCTTTGGTTAACAATTCTTTTAGGGTGTTTGTGTTCATTTTTAAGGAGATTATTTTTTGTTTTATAATTTTGTTTATGATTTATTAATGTTACTTTCACATTAAATGTCATATTAAAAGTTCACTTCTGTGTAAAAATATGTTACGTTTCTTTACCAATTTATTTGTTTTATGGTAACTGTAGGAAAAATATAATGTGCAACTCGAGTGCAAAGTGCAATCGCCTCACTCGAGAAACCATTCCTCACTCGCCTACGGCTCGTGAGTAAGTATTTCTCTTGAGCGAGGCAATTGCTCACTTTGCTCACTAGTTGCACAAATAACTATTTTTTACCAATCTGGACTTCCACTGCCAGAACAAAAGTTTGTTGATTTGTTGAACAAAAAATGTCAACCAATTGTTATGTAATTGAATGTAAGATCGTTTTCGGCTGCCATTCAAATTTTGCCGCTTTTTAGCGAATTTCCCCTATAGGGAAGAAGCTATTACCGTAGGTCTCATGGTAAGACTTAAGCCCGAGACCATGATAACTTTTTGTTTTGAGGTCCCCAGATGCCAAAAACACTATTCGTTCAAATTTATATATATGTATATATATATATATATATATATATATCTATATATATATATATATATATATATATATATATGTGTCCGTTAACACGATAACTTGAGTAAAAAAGGTCCGATTTTGATTAAATTTGGCTCAAATGTGTAAAATGACATTCATGACATTAAGTTCGAAATCCAGAAAAATCGGATCATGGGAAGGGGGGTTTATGGGGGTTTTAAATTTCCCAAAAATCAGTTTTTTGCATTTTTCACCCTGAAATTTTTAAATAACTTAATTTTGGTTTTCACCATGTTATAGAGCTTAAAAAAACAAATAATATAGTTTTTTGAATTATTAACCTAGGTTGAGCGGTTGCGGAGAAAATCCAAAAAAACCTACTCATAAAATCTCCCATGTTAATCTTATGGGAAAACGGTTTTTGGTTTTTCCTCAGTTCATTTTAATGTAAACTTCACATTTGCTTTTACCAATCTGTTAAGCTCCACAAAACAATCATTTTGATTTTAAATTGTGATTCTACGCCCAACCGTTGCAGAGATATTCAAAGTACTAAACACAGTACGTTGTCCAATGTTATCCTTATGGAGAATAAATAATATTTGATATCTCGATTATTTATGGATGTATGTTGATGAAACTTGGTATAAGGCTTCATGTAGTATTGGTATATTGATATTTGCACAAAAAATTGATTTTTTGTTGATTATTCCCGTAGCAGCAAACCTGCGTACTCAGCCCCCATGTTATTCTTATGGAGAATAACTAGAATGTTATATAGCGCTTATTTATGATTGAATATTGATGAAACTTGGTATGTGGCTTCGCCTGGTTAAATTCTATTTATATTTGCATAAAAAACAATTGTTTGTGTTCCTTGTTTCAGCAAACCTACGTACTCATTACCAATGTTATTCTAATGGAGAATAATTAAAATCGCTTATATGTGAATATATTTTTATGAAACTTGGTATGCGGCTTTATGTGGTATTAAGACATATATTATGCATTGGAAATTCGCTGAGTACGCAGGTTTGCTGCGACGGGGGTATTATAGGTTGTACTCAGGATTGTAGCAGTTTAGAACCAACAAACAGTTGAAGGTTTAAGTATCTGACTGACTAAACAGGGGCAAACAATGGGGGGGGGTAGGCGGAATAACAGGGGGATATTGTAAACAGGGGCTTTACAATATAGTTCAGGTGATATGACAGTAGTATAACTGCATTATATATAACAATGTAGAACAAAAATAACAGAGTTGTGTTCCTTGGAATTAATGAAAAATCTATTGATATGTTGTCATAATTTTTATTAACACTTTCGCTGCTGCAAACATGTTTAAACATGAAATTTCCATAAGTTTTTATGTTGAGAAAAAACCATGATCGGGTTCCGCCGCAGCCAACGTGTTAATCAGAGTCCATGTTCTCTTTCAAACTCATCTGGTACTATGAGTGAAGGTTATAGTCCCATTTGAAAAAAAATAATAGAAATTAAATTTCATTTTAACTTTCTCAATAAATAACTTCTTGAGTAGCATAATACGTGCGGTTACAATTAATAAGTAAACTATGTCTCAAAACACTAAGCAATATATTACTATCTTCAATAACTTAGTGTCTCTGGTGGCACTTATAGAAACTTGTTTCTGGAACTTCTGGTAGCCAATAGCGTAATGAGCTGTACGCCATCTTGTTTTTGTCATTCTCTGATTGGGCCTGGTCATGACCGGTGTGACTGTTTTAAATCGATCACATTGTACCATCTTTATGTATATTTACCGTCATGTATGTAAGTACAGTATTAGTGTAAATATATTGTTTAGTGTTCTGAGACGTTGTTTATTTATCCTGTTTTCTCAAGACACAGAAAAGAAATACGTTCCACTTCATTGTTGTTCTCTCATACCAACGTTTTCACTTTGAAAACAATAATTTCAGAAACATTAGTACCGGTAACTTGTTTTCAGTGGACAGTGCAGCGAGGTCAGTTACATTACTCTCTTAGTGTACAACTTGTTGTGGAAAGTATAGATTAGGTTACTTAAATGTGGCTTTTTATTGGAGGAATATCTCTAATCTATAATACAGAACAAGTTTTCCTTGTCTCAGAGCCCATCTATTTTTGATTCCAGATAGGTGCACCTACAGCTTGAGGTAAGTAATAGGCAGGGATCAAATCCTAGACCTTGTGGACCATGGCTGCTCCTTGGTAGAGATAGATTTGCTACTATCTTCAAATTGGAGAGTCCAGATGTTTTCCTCATAGCTGGAACGGTGTAAACCAATGAGGTTAAATATATGTAGAGGTCTTGTCAGGGGTAAAAAAGTGAAGCCCAGATGCTGATCGCCTTTTCCTCAGGTAACCGACCAAGAGTGTCATGTAGATTGTGAAGAGAGGCTGTGATTGGTTACCATGTAGGTTGCCATGGGAGCAGAGTTGAAAGAGGGTCGACTGTGTTGTTGTTGATCATATGGATTAGGAAACCTCAGCTGAGCTGCTAGGCATGTCTTCCACAAGTGAGAATTTTTCGCAGGTTTTCGCAGGTGGGAATATTTACGCAGGAAGGATAGGATAGAGCAGAAAAGGAAAAGAAGGGTGGGATGGGACAGGCAGCCAAATTGACCTTTCAGAGGGCTAACTCCCACGCTCCTGTGATCAGGCTCAAAAAGGCGGACCCACTCTGCCCTTAAACTGGGCAACTCAACTTACAGGTATCCATGTACAACCGCCAGGCAGGGTCTGATTAACCATTAGGCTGACTAGGCTGCAGCCTAGGGCGCCAGTCAGCCAAGGGGTGCCAGCACCATAGGAGTGCAATTTAAAAAAATCTTGGAAGTGCAATGATCAATTTGGTAAAGGGAATTTTAGATCCGCACGCCCTTTCCTGTTGCCACACCTGCTTTATTCTTAGTTTGACAGGTTAATTTAGTTTTTCCTTAGCTCGTGATTACGGATAAACGAGTCCTGAAATTTCAGGAAGTTTTTAGGAAAAAATATCCGGTTTTTGCTCAGGATATTTATTTTACCTTGGGATTATTTTGGAACGGGATATTATATCCTCAAAACGGTCATCTGCAGTCCAATCGTCTTTTACAGCCGATATAACGTAGTGTTATCGTCATTTTCGGCCTGCTGTATCAAGTGGTGCGATTGCCAATTACGGCAGAATGGGTCGTCATTCACGGCCGATATTTTGTGGTCCGGTCGTCTTTTTTGGTGGACAGGGACGCGATTGTTATTATTTCTTTATAAAGTGTGGAGCGATCGTCATTTATAGCCGAAGGCACACTTTATTGTAATCATCAATTACAGTAACTATCACGTGGTTCGTTGATCTATTACGTTGTTGGTGCATAGTTCGGATGTCGTTACGGCCGATATTACGTGGTGCAATCGTCATTTATGACCGATATTACACGATCCAGCCGTCTTTTATGATGGGACTGAAACTGAGAGATATAGGACCCTTTAGATAAGAAAACATGTTTTAGGGGATCCCAGCGGTGAACTTGAGTTTTGCAACCCCTCATTGGTTGGAAATATATGGAGCTCTACGTTGATAAGAGTCAAAGATACCTGATGCTGGTATCCCTTTAAATCATAGGGCATTCACAAAATAAAGTCTTTGCGACACATATCCCCCTTCAATAGTCGGTGGGGGGGGGGGGGGGGGGCGCCAAATCAACTCAAGCCTATGGGCGCCACACCTCTTAATCAGGCCCTGGTCTTTTACGATGGGACTGAAACCGAGAGATGTAGGACCTTTTAAATAAAAAAATATGTTTTAGGGGAAACCAACGGTGAAGAGTTTTGGCAACCCCTCATTCGTTGGAAATATATATGGAGCTCTACGTTGATAAGAGTAAAAAATACCTGATGCTGGTATCCTTTTAAAGCGTAGAGCCTTCACAAAATAAAGTCTTTGCGACACATCTCTTAATCAGGCCCTGCCGCCAGGGTCCACATTTTCAGGTCAGGAACCAAACCTGGACGTTCCGCCCCCAGTTGCAGCAAATGGAGGGACCTAAGGGTAAAGGGAAGCTTGTCATAATTATCAGCCAAACCATATGTAACGACATCTTCATTTGCTGTACCCAGTGCAGGCCTTGAAACTGATATAGACCAGTTTTAAGGTTGTCCATGGGGGCGACCATGTAGGCTGCACTTTTATTAAGGGGCCTATACACGATCCAACCCGGTTGGGCTGCGGTTGGATCGTGAATGGCAACGACAGTTCCCAAAAATTTTTGGGACGGACCAGATTCTCCCAACATATGTTGGGAGTCTTAGCCGTAAACTTCTCCCAACCTGGTCCCAACGCGGTCGGGACGGACCAAGTTCGATCGTGTATGGCCGTTCCCAATTGGGTTGGTCCCGACATCAGTGTGTGACTAATACTTTAATAACTAATCAAGAAATTATTAGTTATTATTTTGAGTTAAAATAACGTATCATTTGAGGTAAAATAAGAGTTATTATTAATACTCGTTTTGTCTTGTACTATTTTAAAAGTACCTATGTACTGTAATCTTTTATTACGAAAAATAACATTTTAGTAGCGTAATTGAATTTTGGAAAGTGGAGTCTGAGTACTCTTCAAAAAATACGTGGCTTTTAGACTTCCCAAAATAGTTTCTCGGTAACACAATGGGAACGAAATAGCATTTCCGGTTTGTGGAACGTCTCGACCATCCTGTGCGAGACACACTCAGTTCAGTTTAAGTGAATAGTAAGTGATTATATAAACACAGAATCTGTAGGAAGGAATATCTTATTTATTTACTTACATCAAAATAATTTAAAGACGTGACTCAAACCAGGCTATAAACAAAAATGCCAAACCCTAGCTGTTGATAAAAACTGTTAAATCCAGAAGCAATTGTAATACAGAGTTTATAACAATTGTCTAAAAACATAACATTAAATTAGTTTGTTTTTGGATTAACGGTTTTACGATACTTGTGTACAGTAATAATATTTAAATTTGTATATCCATATTTCAACTTAATTTTATCCGTAATTGATTACACTTTTTTGTTTTTAACAAAAACAGTATATGCATATTTACACATACATTACACCATTTGATCGTAGGTAATCTATATAGTCACCGTGGTTGGGAAGCGTTCTTCAAACTGGGTTGGATCGTGTATGGCGAAGCACACTTCCCAACACTTGTCCATCCCAACATCCTCCCAACTTGCTTGGGAAGCGTTCTCCCAACCGGGTTGGATCGTGTATGGCGAAGCACACTTCCCAACATTTGTCCATCTCAACATCTTCCCAACTTACTTGGGAAGCGTTCTCCCAACCGGGTTGGATCGTGTATGGCTAAGCACACTTCCCAACAATTGTCCATCCCAACATCCTCCCAACTTGCTTGGGAAGCGTTCTCCCAACCGGGTTGGATCGTGTATGGCAAAGCACACTTCCCAACATTTGTCCATCCCAACATCCTCCCAACTTGCTTGGGAAGCGTTCTCCCAACCGGGTTCGATCGTGCATGGCCCCCTTTACACAAGACGAGACCTCTAAATATATTTAACCTTAATGTGTAAACCTGTTAACTGATGTGACTTCCAGATGTTATACAACTGCGACATCCAGCTGCCCGAGAAGTTGCTGCAGCTGATGACCGAGAAGCCGTGCCTCGCCAGTCTGCTGATGCACCACGGCTCGTACTCCACTGACTCTGGCACCTCGCTGCCGCTCCAGCTGGGCTTCGTTGAGGAGAAGTTCGCTAGCTTCGTGTATGGTCAACTCAGC
Source organism: Allygus modestus (assembly GCA_963675035.1). Lineage (NCBI taxonomy): Eukaryota > Metazoa > Arthropoda > Insecta > Hemiptera > Cicadellidae > Allygus > Allygus modestus. The sequence continues at coordinate 27,447,378 of OY776115.1, read as the reverse complement.
CACACCGAGCCACCTGTTCAGCACTCGTATGTACCGTCTATTATACTGCTAGTGTCGATGCTGTATTCTTAAGGAAGTTTTGTTACGCTTGAGTAACGCAAAGTCTTGACTGCTTTAACCTTAAAGCACTTAACCTTAAAGTACTTTAGTCCCTGCAGTCCTACTAATCATTATTGCTATTCCCTCCTTAAAGATTCTCTACTTGTTAGAGGAAATTAACAAACCCATAAATTCATTCATCATAATGTCCATGATACAGTGGACGCTCTTTAAACTTCAAAAAAGGCTTTGAGAATTATTTTTAAGCTAAGACGATTAGATTAAACAAAAAATTATTTCTTTAGATCTTGGGATATTAACTGTTTATGGGATATCCTATACTCTTATATGAGCAATGTTTGCTGGATTGGTTGGTTGGTTGCACAATTATCTCGAAAACGGCTCCAAGGATTTCCTTCAAATTTTGGAAATAACTAAGTTCTGGTATAAAAATATGTTCTAGACAGGTCTCATCCCCAGTAAAAATCAAATAATGTTAAAAAACGAGATTGAAAAGTTAAAAAGATTAACATTGGACTTATGTAGTTTCAAATCAAAACAAAAGAATTGTAACAGCTGCTCATAATCAACCAGGGAACTGTCAAAGTAATACTCATGTTGTTTACGACATGTGGTTTCCTGAGAGCAGAGATTAAAAGATTTGAGTGAAGATTACATGTATATAGTAGTAAAATAAATCAAAGTGACATTGAGCTATAAATAACAACTGGAGTGACCTTAAAAATAAAGAAAAGGGGCAAATGAGTTATACAAATCTGGTTATCAATAGGGGGAAGTCGTGAAATATTACTCCAAGTCATCTAAACAAACTGACTGACCTTCCCCCGAGCAAAGCTTGGCCCCCAGGTATATATTAAACCATAATGTATGTTAAACAAAACAAAAACCCCAATTTATACAATAACAATCACCATTATAATATAAGATTACACATAGGTAGAGAACCGCATTTTACAATTTTATGAAAACTCAATTCATGGGTAATACATTTTTTTAATTTACCAAGGAAACTGTTACTTGAAAAAACCTAATCAAATTTAGAAAACAGTTAAAAGACTATATTTTGCAGTTTCCCTTAAATTATTTTGATGAATTTTGGGAAATTATAGTGAATATAAATCTATGTAAATTCTTCCATCAATGTATAATTTAGTTAGTTAGTAATTTAATGTTTGTATTAATGATCTTGATAGGTATGTTTAACACTAGGAAACATGGGGGATCTCTACTGTCTCTACTGTACTGTGTAATTTATGTATGACTACTCTATTCTATGTACCATGTGCATTTGTTGAAGAATGAAATATTGATTTGAACCGGTACGTTTGGGACCACAGCCATGATAGTATGTATAGTGTTTATAGGAAATTCTGAAGGTAATTGACTCCATTCAAAACCCAAAACAACGATAGATCCATGTATTGTGTCAGACAGAGGAAACATAATGGATGACAACTATTCTAATAAGATCAATACATTTTGCAAACAAGATTATTTTACTAAAAGATAAATTGAAAACAAAGACATTGATAAATGAATAGAATATAGAAATATAGAAACATCTGATTAAATTCAACTCAAGAGTAAAAACATAGTATTCAGGGATATAACAATCCTCCTTATTTCACTGTAGTGTAGTAAAATATATCAGTGTTCACAGAATAGTTTTGAAGGTTTTCTTTTTCTGGTTGACCTTCTTAAAGGCAGCGATTCCGGTAGTTGAGGCAAAGCTACTGGTGCATCCTCTTCTCCTCCCTGGATGGCATCAGTTTCACTATCCTCTACGGTTTGTGGTTGAATTATTTCTTGCTCTAATATTTCTGTCTCTTGAGGTTCTCTGAATTCACTTGAGTTAGGAGATTCAGTCCATCCACTTGAGATAGTCAGATTTCCTTGTGGACTGGGGCTCTCCTCTTCCCCTTGATCAGCGACCTCGCAACCTTTTAAGTTTGTCTTTAAATGTAAGATCTGGGAATTTATTGGTTAAACTCACCTTATTAACCCTTGGAACCGATACTGGTAATCTCTGATTTTGCATTTTTCGACTTTCCAGCTTTGCTGCTTCTGTTGCAATGGCAATTTTAACTGTCTCATCAAAGAGACAGTTTCTTTACATACGGGTTCCTTTCATAGCTGCTCCTTGCTGTAAAATTCTTTTGCGAATGTCACTATCGCCAACTCCTCCTACAAGTTGGGATCGCAGGTGAACATCCATAGTAGACAAGTTGCAGGCAGTACATAAACAGTTGCATGCATTCGCTATTTGCTTCAGACTAGAAACATACTGTCCAATGGACTCACCTTCTTCTTGAAGTCGAAGCACAAAGCGGTGTTGTTACGCCATTTCACTAGCTTTTGGACAAAGGTGTCCCTTAAGCAAGGCTATAAGTTCTTCATAACTCTTTTCATTAGGTTTCTGGAGTGCTGTCAGTGCAGTCAATGTCTGAAACACTCTAGGGCTTAAACAGTTTAGGAGTATCAGAATTCTACGTATATCCGTTTCGTCGTCATCTCCTGTAATATTTCGTAGATTAAAGAAATTTTCTGATCTTGATCTGTAGTTATCAAATGCTTCTTCATTTTTGTCGTATGGTTGAAGTTGGAAACCGTGTCCATCGTATCGGCTGGCAGACGAAAATGGCACGCACAGCCCAGTAGCGGCAATTTTTGTCCTCAAGGTCTTTGAGCACCTGAACTTAACAGGAAAATTCTGATTGTGAGTGGCTCGACTGATGCCGGTTCTTAGTGTCTACTGTACTTACATATGCCTCTTTGTTAAGCAATCGCAGGAAATCCGTATGCCACATTGAAGTGTTATAAGACACATTGGACATTGTCTTCTTCTTTCTTTGCTTGTCTACACCATTGGCTTTTTGTATATTTAATGTTGTTAGACAACGGTCTAACCCTCTCTAAGTCATGTGTGCGCCCCGAGAATCGAACCCGTGACTTCTTGCTCCGAAACTCAAGACATTAGCTGTCAGGCGTCTTTGAACTTTGTTGATTTGTAATAAAATCTGCATCCAATGACCAGAGTAAAGCCGGAACGTATGATTTAACCGAAACTGTGGTTGTACAGTCAGGTCGGTACAAAACTGTGGTCGGTAATAAACACTGTTGGGTCGAGTAATTTAATTACAATACCAATTGCGAGTTGCCCAATACTCAAATCAAATCAAAATTACTTTTTTCATGAGTGCTTCTCAGTACAAAACTGCTCTACACAATGACTGAAGTAAACAACTTAAAAAAGTAAATTAAATATAAAGATTTACAAAATGTTGCATATTTATAAGAAGTTAGAAATACATTGTACAATATTAATAAGCAGTTCATGACCTTAAGTTGGCAATGTTAAATACTCTCTTAACTTTTGTTTAAAATCCGGAACCGTAAATTATTTAAGGTCCCAGGGGAGGTATGAATTTTTTCATCAGTGACCAACACACGAATTGGAGATTTCCCATGTCTGTTTAATTTCCCAGCAAATCTATGCAAACTATGTGAATATGCCAATAAACGTGATCCTTTGATCCTAAATCGCCGAACAAAAATCAAGAAATACTTTTAATAATATAGAAACTTCATAAGATTAACACATTGAAACTTCAAAAGCCTGCTTGGCAAAGCTCTGAAGTTAGGTTTTTCAAACTCCCAAAAAGCACATCTAGAGAGTAAGATCTGTTCATTGATACGAAGCATTTATACAAAATAATAGTTTTAGGGGTCTAAAATTGCCAAACAAAACTCTTTTAATAATGTACAGTACCTGAGGACCGAGCTTTCCTCGGGTAAGGCCAGTAAGTTTGATTAGATGAGTTGGAGTAATATTTCACCACTTCCCCCTACTGATAATCAGATTTTTGTAGCTCTTTGCCTCTTTTCTACATATTTAAGGTCACTCTAGTTGTTATTTATCGCTCAATGTCCATTTGACTTGTTCTACCACTCTATACCGGGTGTTCCCATAAAGGTCCCCCTCTTAATTTTTTAACGACTGTACATTTTCAAACAAGCTTTAGAAATGTTATTGTAATGACTATGACTATTGGCATAAGTCAAAGTACTTTTTTAAGTGGTTAGTTTCAATTCTCACCCCTAAATAGGGGTTGCTGGGGGTAGTTTCTATTTTTCAAATAGCAACCCCTAGCAAGTTGCATATCATTTAAAAGAGGGGATAAAAAGAAGATAAATGCCAAAAACTAGACCTCTATATGTTTATTTAATCTAATGTTATGGCCAGCGAAAAATGTATTCATTTGGTTATTTATACTGTTAAAATTCCTCACCAGAAATCAGATACAGAGCCTTGTGGAACGCCATACAACACCTTTGATATAGAAGATTTAATTGATCTAACTTATTTTTTGTTATATTTCAATTCGATATATTGCAATCGATTTTTCAAGTACGACTTGAACCAATTTAATTCTTTTCATCTGATTCCTATATTGTCTAAGATGAATAATAGTTTATCATGCTCTACACTGTCAAAAGCTCGTGATAAATCTATGAATATCCCAATTGGCTTAAATCCCTTATTCATGTCTTCCAATATTTGTTCAACATACTCTAAAGTTGCACTAACGGTTGTTTTACCAGGCCTAAAACCATATTGTTCTTTATCTAATAACTCATATTCTTCTAAATATTGCGAAAGCTGTTCATTTATAATTTTTTCAGAAATTTTAGAAAATGAAGACAGCAGAGATACTGGCCTATAACTTTCTGGTTGATTGCCTTTTTTATATATCGGTACAATCTTTGATATTTTAAGTTGTTTAGGAAATATTCCAGATATCATAGATGAGTTTATTAAATGTGATAATGGCATAGGAATACATTGCTTTGCTTGTTTTATTATAGTAATTGGGACCTCATCATATCCAGCAGATTTCTTATTTTTAAATAAAGATATTTTCTGTTCTATTTCTTGATAGCTAACTTCTTTAAAACAAAATATTTTCTTATTTATTCTTTTTACAGCATCCTCATTCACTGTGATACCTTCTTTGAAGTTTTTAGTTAAATTTGGTACTATGATATTGTCAACCGCATTTATAAAAAAGTTATTAAAAGATATATCTTCAATTAGTGATTGCTCGTTTCTTATTTATATATTTGTATAACTTTGTTGTCATTTACCAGTTTCTGAATTAATTATGTCCCAAATAGATTTTGCAACAATGTTTGAGTTTTTAGCGAATTTCCCCTATAGGGAAGAAGCTATTACCGTAGTCGGCATGGTAAGACCTAGGCCCGGGACCATGATAACTTTTCGTTTTGAGGTCCCCAGACCCCAAAAAACACCATTCGTTTGAAACTGTATATATATATATATATATATATATATATATATATATATATATATGTGTGTGTGTCCGTGAGCACAATAACTCTCGTAAAATTATCCGATTTTGATAAAATTTGGTATAAACGTGTAAAGCACCATTTATGACTTTAAGTTCGAAAACCAGCCAGATCGCTCTATCCGAAGGGGTATTTTGGGGGGTTTTGTACCCCAAAAATGGGTTTTTCGAATTGTTTACATATAATTTTGGAAATAGTCAAATTTTAGTTTTCCCATTGGATTCAGCTTAAAAAAACACACAATTTGGTATTTTGATCATTTCTCTACGTCAATTGGTTCCCGAGATATTAAAAGTGCTAAACACAGTACGTTGTCTAATGTTATTCTTATGGAGGAAAATAAAAATTTTATATATCGCTTATTTATGAACGTATACTGACGAAACTTGGTATACGGCTTCATCTGGTTGTGGACCATTGATATTTGCTCAAAAAAACAATTTTTTACCAAAGGCTCCCGTAGCAGCAAACCTGCGTACTCAGCCCCATGTTATTCTTATGGAGAATAAGTAACGTGTTATCTCCCTTCATTATGAAAATAAATTAATCAAATTTGGTATGTGGCTTTACCTACATGAGTCATATTGATTTTTGTATAAAACCCCATTTATTGTGTTCCTTGCTTCAGCAAACCTGCATACTCAGCCACCATGTTATTCTTATGGAGAATAATTAAAATGCCATAGTTTATTTATGAATGTATATTGATGAAACTTGGTATGTGGCTTTATGTGGTATTAAGATACATATATGCATTGGAAATTTGCTGAGTACGCAGGTTTGCTGCTACGGGGGTATTAATTTTATTATTGAAGAAATTCTTCTTAGCTTCAGTTATATTTTTTCTGAGCAGTTTCTTATTCTTTTTAAGTATTTTAAGACAATGATATCCACCAATATTCAACCTGATATTTTTTGAAGCTTTATATGTTTTTTCGTTATTCTACTATATTTTTTATAATCCATCTTTTCTTTTTTATTATTTTTTATTTTAATCATTGTTTTAACTCATACTAAAATAGTGCATAAATATGTCATTCAATATATTATACTTTTCTTCAACTGGTGTCATTTAAACATTTAACCATGTTTCATTTATTACATTTCTTTGAAAGTCCTCACAACTAGAAGAGTTGAAATTTCTAACTTCCTTTTTTAAACATTATCTCTCTGTATTATTTGAAATTACATTTTTAATGCTTAACATTTGTGCATCATGGTCACTTATTTCTGATATAATTCCCTCTATTTTTAACTTTTGCTTATCTACATTTGTAATAAAATTGTCAATTGCTGATTTTGAGTTTAACTACCACTTTACAGATACAACCTTCAAGTAGATTTTATTTTGCAAAAAGGTTACATAGAAAAATGAGTTATCGTATTAGAATACCTACGCTAACACTGGTTTTCCCCAACAGGGTTGCGGACCAGTTCCAGACCAAGGTGGAGGGGGGGGACGTGTGGCCGGGGGTGTGGACGCCGCTCACATACCTGTCCAAGGCCTCGGCCGTCCGAGTGCTGTTCCCCCACATCTCCATCACTATGGAGTTCAAGGAGGAAAATCTGCCACCACCCAGAGTGAGTATGGACATTAAAGACACTGTTTGGTAGATACTAAAATGAGATTTGTTTTATGTTGCACTGAATCATGAACAAACGGTTACTCGGGATATATACTCTGGTTAAGGCGGGTTTTAATAGCTACTACATTAACACATGCTTTGTTTTTATAAAATAAATGTGTGTATTGAGAGAATGAATAAAAGAGTATTTATTTGAGTTTTTGAAACCTTTTCTCTTATGTAATGTTTTTGAGTGTTCGTGTATTATACACTGATCTTTTCATGTCATTCACAACCAACACATATTCATCTAAATCGCAGCAGAATATGACAGCGTTATTCGGCAGCTAGGAAAACCCGCCTTCAAATGGTAACAAGGACTATAAGTCCTAACTTTGTCTAAAAAGTTAAGATTTATAGTTTTCCCCATTACAGGGAGAAACTTTATTTGCACACGAAGTTTCTTGAATGTCTGACATTTAAGGGTTTGACTCCACCCTTGAACCAATTTCACAGGTAGTGCAACTCAAAAACAAAAAATATGATAATGTTTGTGGGAGGGCCCATGTGAAGAAAATGATTAAAGTCTAGCATAGAAGTTCACGGGATCCGTCCAGTTTTGCTTTTATTTACTTTTCTGTTTTCTGTGAGGATCCCTTTTCCTAAGTATGTCATCAAACAATTTGTTATAATTTTTCCAGAGCATATGTCTAAGCCTAATGATAAAGTGAACGAGTCTATTGCTCAATACTCGGAGACTATTAGTTAAGCACAAAGCTCTTTTGATATTTTACTTGTTATAAATCGTTCTTTACAAGTCCTCGTTATACAACTACCTAACACATATTTTCAGTACTGCTGCATATTTGAAGCAACCAGAGCACAAGAAGTGTACGAGGTCATTGAGAAGTTTCCTGAAGACGTTCTCAATTGCGAGTTCTTCGACGGCACCGACCCTACGACGGCGAAAAGAGTTGCGAAAAATATGAAGCAATTGGAGAAACTCGGCCCGGATAAAATCAAGTAAGTCGACAGTTGAACATTCCTTTCATTTGAGATTTTAATAACGATAGTAAACGGAGTAGATTATTGATTCTGACTTAGACTTACATGGACCAATTTCCTTAAACACACGGTGCTTCGTATGTTTCCTAGGAGATACTCCCATTTTCTTTGACACCCAAGGCCGAATTCAATGTACAGAAGGACAAATTAAGTCAACATCCTTCAGTTCTTGCCAGATGAACCCATAAACCCTGAGGAAATGACTCAACTAGTTTATTCCATGCTTATTTCTAAGCAATTTGGGCAACTCAAAATAATATTTGACCAAAGAAATTGCAATTTAATTTTGTAAAAAAATATATATATAGTTTATTCCACTGCTAACTTACTATTTGTCCAGGCTGCTTTCCAGATAGAAAGTTCCAACTTTGAAATTTGTTGATACTGCTAATTTGTTATGCAGCAACGACATTTTGGACTTGTATTACTTCAGCCAGTGAGATCACACTATATATTTTTCAGACAAACCAAAATGGTGCTTGCCGTGACGAAAAAGACGGGAGACCCTTTGTTGGAATTTTCGCAACTGTCTCCGCTTTATATCTCTCCTGACACCAAGATTGGGAACAAGGAGTGCAACTTGTACTTCCCCCCACCCGACATCTTCGAAGAGGAGAAGGAGGAGGAGGACGAGGAAGAGGGAGAGGAATTTGAAGAGGAGGAGGAAGGGGATGAGGCAGGAGGAAGGAGGGAGAGAGCGGGTGAAGAAGGTGAAGGAGAAGAAGTGCAGATGGATATGCCCGAGATGAGACTGTCGGATATGGATATCAGTGTGAGCGGGGCGAGCGCTGCCATGCCGTCGGCCGGAGGAGAGGGAGGAGAGGGAGGAGAGGAAGGGGCGGAGGCGGTGGAGCAGGCGGCCCCCGCAGAGGCAGCCCCCGCAGAGGCAGCCCCCGCAGAGGCGGCCCCCGCAGAGGAGGCCCCGCCTGCGGAACAGCCGGCGGAGCAGCCTGCGGAGTAGGGGGGTCATCAGGGACGTTATGTTTGTTAAAGTTTATATATGTTGTTAAATAAATGTTTCTCATATGGTGTGTTACTTTAAGGAAACCCCTATACATTTGGTGTTTAGATTTTGAATCTACAGTTGACCATCAATCATCTGAATAAAATGGTCAACCGAATGATCCGCGTAAATAAAAAAACACACCAAGGAGACTAAAAATCAACATTGAGGCTTCGAACAGCTCGGTGCCTGGTGCAATGAAAAATACAATATTTAAAAGAATTGTAAAATAATCTTAGGAAAATTGAAATCCCTGGTAGAACTGATGCACACAATAACTAATTAAATATTATTATAGCATACTGTACTATAGTTGAGCCATTTTAAAAGCGAGATCAGAAAACTTGTGCAAGATATGGAACAAATGGGGTGCGTAAGACGGTTGCAAGAAGTGGTGAGGGCCAGTAACTAATGGAGCTGTCTCTCCCCAGGCCGTAGGTTGCATCTCTCGCACAAGTTCTCTGGAGAGGTCACTTCTACTCAGCCCAACTATAATAAGTGAGAAAGTAAGAGAAATAGAAATAAATATTAAATATTACATATATACTACATGTATACTATATACTACATATGTACTATATATTGAGCATATATACAAATATATAGCTCAATGCACTCAGTCACAATATATTTTACCTTAGGTATTTGTACTTATTAGCTCTATTTTCTATGAAGCGTGAGCAACGAAGAGGCTACTGTGCATGTCAGTTGGCATCCATACTCAGCTATTTACATGGATTCAGCCTGAGAGAGAGAGAGAGGGGGGGGAGAGGGGGAGGGGGAGGGAGAGAGAGAGAGAGAGAGAGAGAGAGAGAGAGAGAGAGAGAGAGAGAGAGAGAGAGAGAGAGAGAGAGAGAGAGAGAGAGAGAGAGAGAAAAATCAAGCATAGACAGCCACAACGTTGACTCAGTGCATGGGAGTCAATATTGCACTCACACCAAAAAGAAAGCAAACAAGTAATGGGTTTAAAATCCAATTAACTTGAATTTTAAGCTCTTGCCAGATTCACCATCATTCCCATTGCCACAAATGTAGTACCAATATTATCTAGTCTGACCATGCGTTCTAACATATATATTAAACTTGGGTAAACCATAGCATATTTTATTGGGATTGTTAAACACCCGAAGTATTTTTTAGCGCTTTGTTAAACAACTTGTAAACTTTTGAGGACAACTTTTAAAAGTTACACTGTATAAATTAGCTTAAAAAACCTCAAAATTCGATACCACGTGTTAACAAATTTGATCATATTTTAAAGTTTGAAAACTATTCCTATTGCAATAAAATTACAAATCTTAAATTCAGTTCTAAAATTCAAGTGTCCCTATAAATAACTCTGAGAACCTGTACACAGTTTATTTCCATATATCAATATTTAAGTTGTGTTTAGAACATCTTATATTTGAGTAAAAGTCACTCCTCAATTCATGGATTGCGAAATAAAACCAAAAAGTTGATCAACAATTTATAATCTTAACTAAGCGAATCACAAAATAGCATTAAACATTAGAAACTAGTTTTTCTTGGAGAACGCGGCGTCATATTTGAAGTACTGAGGAGACTGCTGGGCGAGCGGGTCGTCTGAGCGGACAACTGCAACAGCGAGTCAAACTGTTACTGAGGCACAAACTGAGAGGTTGGCAAACAAATTTTTATTTTACAATGAAAGTAAAACGAGTTTGCATGAAGCATGCTGGCTTGGGGAAAGTGCATTTCTACATAAAAAACCAAGACAGTGTTAAAACATAGACTTGTTTCAATTTTTATGCAAATCTAAAAACATTAAATGGCAAAATCTGTGCATTATAAGGTTAGGGGCCACACACATATTATGTAACACGCTTAAGGGGAGGGATATGGTATGGTATAGCATTATGTGGGGGAGGGGTAGGGTTTGGATCAATGTTCGTAACTCACACATATTAGCCCGCAAAAAATAAGACAAAAATCCTGTAAACATTTTTGGCAGTTTTTGCTCCTAAAACCAAAACCCTTAGTTTTCCGTATGTCTGTCTGTCTGTACAAAAATGATATGTTAATAACCTCTTCAGGTATCAACTTCAAATTTTGTACATATATGACGACTAATAAGACCTATTACAATGTTGAGTATCAAAGTTTCTACTTTGTACCATTTTAGAATGGCAGAAATTGTTTGTTTTAAAATCTTAATATATCAAAAACTGTAAACTGTACAAAAAAAACTACTAAATTTATACATTATACAATACATTTACACATTATACATTATACATTTATAAATGTATACAATTTATACATTTTTGTCCTCTAAAATACGGTGTAGAGATTACTAAGACCGGGTCATTAATAATTGATTTATTGTACATTTATGAAATCAATACATGCAAATTTTCTATGATAAACCCAAAATTAACATGCAGTTAATTAAGAAAGTTGCAATAAGTGAGTTTTTAATGATCCACTCACGTGCAATAAGGTCTATTGTTAGCACCAGCCGGGATTTTGTGTCCTTTTGTAAAATATACCTTAATAAAAAGGTAGGGTTGTTGTACAGTCTCGCACAGACAAATACGTACATCAGAGCGTTTGGATTGAACAGTAAAAAATTAAATATTTTATACCGAATCAGAGTACTCTTGTATACACACAAAATTATAGTGTAGAAGTATCCATGTCGTGACTTCGTTCAAATCACAGCTAGTAAATGATAGTTAAAATAAACGGTATCAGGAAGCTGACATAAGCTTTCTACCATATTTGGGGGATAGTAACTCTTCAAAATAATAAATTGAAATACATTTCGTAAACATGTCTGGAGATATTGTGGATTAGTACCCACATCTCAATTTTGATCATTATCAGATCATTGTTATGGCTCTCATACCTCTGTAGATACATGCAGATACACAGACATAGGCTACATCACTTCAAAACACGTTCTGGGTTCAGGGAACACCAAAATGAATGTTTCCACCGACTCAAATCCTAACATTAGGATGAAATCAATACTTTCTCTGTATTATTCTATGTACACATCACACGGAATATCTTGGCCTGTGGGAACTGTTTTCAGTTCAAACAGTTGGACTAGAGCGAGATCATCACCTGTTGTTTCCATAATCTGTTCAGTCAGAATGAAGCTCGATATGGCCCAGCTGGTTATCTCAGTCAATCCGGCAGTGGAGTAAGCCACAGACCAAGATATTCCGTGTGATGTGTACCGGGGAGAAAGTAAAAAAATATGTTTCTAAATTAGTGTTAAAATATGATCCAGCTGATTTTTCCGGAAGATGACGTCACTAAACCTGCGTAAGAGCACACCTATGTCTGGTTCTTGCATCATTATATGATCCATTACTTTGATTTCCTCACTGACTTATTTAACCATGAGCCGGTCGGTACTGTGACCATCTCTTTTAATTTACATTGGTAGTTTCTCGCGCAGATACGAAAAAAAAATATTTTATTCATGCTATTTGCCTCCTGGATTGATTGTATGACTTAAAAAATAAGGTTACATACCTTGTCGTCATCAATCCACTAGTTTATAAGATTACAAGTTTCGGGATTAGTTTTGTCCCATTATCAAATCTTGCAGTATCACAGAATAAAATACTGTCATCGTCTTGAGTTTAAAAACATTTCAACACTAAACACAAGCTTGTATACTGACACATAGAAACATTAAACATTTAAAAATTTTACAATAAGTTTACACTTTATTTCCCATGTGTGGCCGGCCAAGGACAAGAGCAGACTCAACAGATTCTTCTCTACCCTGTGGACTCCAAGTGAGTTTTGGGAGCATCAAATCCTTCATTTGGGGAAGGACATTTCGTTTTTAGGCTAGTCTCAATGCGGCTGTTTGAGGTATTTGTTAGGTTAGGTTATGGATTTGGCAAAAAAACGGACAAAGTTTTGGTAGGCTATTGCAAAATGTGATGTTAACCCATTGGTGTAGACATACGAGCTGGTCTCGTTCCTTACTTGTAATTTTATTAACCTGTGAATTGGAGTATAAAATTGGTGTTTTTAAATGGATTAATGGTGTATTTTAATTAAAATATTGTTTTCTTTCAGTTTGGAGAGTCGCATTGGCACACACTCAGTAGAGTAAAAATTAGCAAAATCAGTGTTGACCATGTGCAAGTCTCAAAGAATTAACCGATCCCGTCAACTTCCAAGCAAGCCTGCCACCGTTTGTTTTACTTGGGCCCTCCCACCAACGTTGCCACAGACCGGTTAACTCATTGAGAGTTGCACAACTGGTCAGTTTTGGTCGTGTGCGGGAATCGAACCCACGAACATCGTATCACCACCTGGCCAAGGTGTTTCCACGACGTAGCCAACACAGCTAACACGACCAAAGGCCTGGTGGTGATATTAAGGTTTTCAGTCATTCCGCACCCCTAGCGGATAGAACCGTAGACGCCCGTGGTCATTAGTTACATATTTTGCTACTAGAGTGCAGCACCAATCAATTCCCGTTATAGGCTACAGCAAATAGAATAAAATTACTACCTCAATGGGTTAAGGAAATTAATTGTAATTGTCTGGCAAAAATAGGCTTTACTAAGTTATTCAAGTTTTGTTTCAAAAAATTCTTTTAAACTGTAAAAACTTGTTTGGATCAAAAACATTTTTAATTCTCTTTTGAATTTGTTTACATTGTTGATTTGCTGAATTCTGATTGGTAGAAACTGAAAAACTTTTCTGCCTATGTAGTCTGGTTTTTTCATACAATTTTAATCTGTGTTGTTAAGGTTGTGCATCCGCCAGGCTAGTCTGACGGCGAGGAGCAGTAGTTCTGCATATTGCCGCGCACACCGCTAGGACGTCAATTCGGCTGATGCGGGCATGAGTGTGCTTGTGTGGGTTGGCTGGGGGTAGGGAGAGAGGCACTGGCTCCTTCTGCTCCTTCTCTCTCTCTCTCTCCCCCCCTCTCACCGTGTTTGTCATCGAGGCATACCTTTTACCTTGCGTTGGCCGGGCAGCCGGCTGGGGCTGGGCTTGGCTGACTCGCTCATTGCAAGCTTTTCGCCTTTGATTTAAATATTTTACTAACGGTTACTAATATTGGTGCTATTATTATAAAGCCCTTTCATTGTTACCAATTGTATTACCAACACCAAACATAATGATTGATAAACGGTATGTGTGAACTACTTTAAAAATAAATAAAGAGTTTGCTATTCAAACTTATTTATGTGATTCTCATCTAATTAATTTCCAAATGTAAAAAGTTTTTTGACTAATCGTTTTATATATACAAATATTATTAATTAGAATAAATAAGAATATTCTTACAAATAATACTGATGATTCAATTTTATATTAAACTTGTTATAAACATTTATGGTATACAATTTGTTAAATACTATAATCAGATAATCAGATAATCTATAATAATCAGATTTGTGTTGTTTACAATTGTTTTAATTTTTTGTTGAATCTAATTTTAAAGTAAATAAAAACCGTTGATACGAAAAATGCTTGACATTTTGACCTTGGCAATTTTACCGCATTCCATGGTCGCCGTAATTTTTAGACCGAAAACGACAAGTGAACGTAGTTTATCGGCCAAAAATAACCGCATCAGTTTATACCCAAACAGCAATTTACAGTAAGGCCAACCATCGATATATAAACCATATGGATCGCTCGCCGAGTAGCCGTAGGTGAGTGATTTTCGGTCCGTTTCCCCCACCACAAGGCGTATAGAGGGCCGCCGAGCAATTTTTAGCGTTGGACGCGCTTTCAATTACAAGCTTCTGCACAGTACTAGGATTATTTAAATAGGACAAATTTTATATATTTGTAATCTGCGTAATATGTTGCAACTAACAGTATAAATATCTTCCAGTTTGGTAAATGTTCGGAATTTATACAATAACAAATACTTCGATTTTTTTAATCGGGACAAGAAAAAGTAGTAAAGCGTAAACTTTTTTTATTTTTAAGGTAGAAAGAAACTTCCAGCGGCAAAGTTGTAGAACATTAGTTGATCTACATATTTTATTTCAAACATTTTTCAGTCAGATGTTTGGTTTGTCCACAAATCGCTTGCAAATAAGCGCAGCAAATATTATCAGGTACGTCGCGTCGCGCCCACGGTCCCACCGGACGCACAACGCATTCGTCGCCGGAAAGACCACAAATTAGAAAGGGTGTCATCAGATGTAATTAGAATAATGAAATTTATTAACCACACGGTAAATAATTCTGATTCTCTTATTCAAACCGATAGGTTGATTATGTTAACTTGCAGAGCATTTGTTGGTGAAGTATTTGTTACTCACCATTCAAATGCATCGAGGTAAAACTACTGGAGAGATCGCTAAGTGAGCTAAAAACGGTCCGCGTAGGTCTGTGCGGAACAGAAATGGTGGGCCACTGTGTGCTCAGAGCTGTTTCTGGCGTTGAACGCGCTGTCGTTTACACGCTCCTGGACTTCACTGCCATGTTTGAATTGTAATGAAATTTATATATCCTTTGTGTACGTGAACTACGGAATCCGAAAGTATAAATATTGTTTTATTTTACCGTTTTTTAATATTTTTAATAATTAAAAACTCTTACGTGTTATTAAAGAGGGACATGAAAAAGTTACTCAGCGAGGAAGTTTTTTATTTTTAGGTTAGAAACAAACTTCCAGCGGGAAAGTTCTAGATAATTAGTTTCTCTAGAACTTTTATTTCAAACATTTTTCGGTAAAGTTGTTGGTTTGCCTACAATTCGTTTGGAAAGATGCTGAAACCTTTCGCCGCGCTCTATCCAAGACGTGCCACGCGCCGGGCGCCGTGCCGCGCTGTTAAATTCAACTCAGTGATGCTGTGTTACAACATGGCCTAGTTTTTTGATAAAATACATAGTTATACGACTTTTGTTTTAGTCGTATTTTGCTAAGTAATCTTACAACATTCTACAATTCAACTGTAATGTGTAATGTAACAGTTAATCAGTAAATAAAAATTAATTTTGAGAAAAATCATTTCATTTAATCATATGCCTTCCAAAATACTCTTAAAACTGACTAATGCTACGGATACATTTATACTATACCCCATTATTATTATACTGTACTTGTATCGTCTCTTAAATAAATCATAATCAATTGTTATCATACACTGAAGATAATTTTTTGTTATTCAATAGCGAAATGTTGTATTAATGCAACATTATGTAATCGTTCTTAATACTATACGTGGACGGGTGAACGAACCATGTTGGTAATTAATGTTTATTAAGAATACATTTGCTATTAAAAAGTATTTGTCTTGGTATTCATTCATCAACAAAATTTTATGATATAGGCCAATTAACTTTCATACAATCTACAACTTTTGGCAAACGTCGAAGTTTATATGCTAAAATTCAAAGTTTCACTAGTCAAAAGAACGATATTACTGCTCATAAAAAATTCATTCCAGTACCAAAAACTTCAAAACATCATTATTGAACAAGACCTAAAGCCTAGTAGGTCGTACATAAATTTATATGACTGAAAATATGAAAGAATCAGCCATCAAGGAGATTATTTTACAAAACTCCCAAATTTCTGTTATTTTTACGCAACTAACCCTGGTCGAATATATTTACTTTCGGTATTAAAAATTCGAGAAACTATTCAGGAATACGGATCAGAAGGCCATTCAACCATAAAAAATGTTCTCTGGCTGCAAATTCAATTCAAGTGAGCGCGCGTCGTGTTTTTCCCTATATCCCCCATGCTAAGCGCTGCCGCGGTAGCCCACCATTTGCGGCGCGACCTCGAACGCGGCCGGACCGAAATTTGGTTCGCTTCACCACGGGCGCGAGCGGTCCAGTAGTTTTAAGTCTTTGTTCAAATGTTGAGTTTGGAGAAGACACTCATGAAATTAGGTTAATTAGAAAAATGATTTTTAAAGTTATGAGTCATAAAATCGCAAGGGAAAAAACATTGGCTCAAAATTGTAGAAAACTGGGAATTCGGCAAAAACTGAATAAGTTAGTGCTTTTCAGCAATGTCTAGTTATCTAACAATGTCTTGTCTGTATATCATAGACCTCGTTGCTGTATACTGAATAAATGACCTTGTATAATAAATATATTAGTATAGTATAAGGTAGACCTATAGTTTAAAATATTAAATATAATTTTCTTTTATACTTACATTGTCCTACAAATAAAATGTTTATTGTGCTTAGAGTACTGAAATAAAACACAAACTCAGAAAAGACAATGCAAATCGTATTATTTAGTCCCCAACCGATTCGAAAGCTTTCTACACAATAAGTTTCATAATCAGAAAGTATTTTTAAATTAGTGGAAATTACTACTCTGTAATAAATAAATACATTGCTGTCACAGTTCTTGTTTAGTTTGAATGACGAACATACAGAGCTACGCGGTGCGACTGTGTACAAGCGTAGCACCTACTGTTGCGTTTGTTTGAAAGACATTTTTGAACAAACCGAACGTCTGACTGAAAAATGTTTGAAATAAAACATGTAGATCAACTAATTTGCTACAACTTTGCCGCTGGAAGTTTCTTTCTGCCCTAAAAATAAAAAAAGTTTACGCTTTATTACTTTTTCTAGTCCCGATTTTATACGTAACAGCCCCCTTTTATTAGCGAATTTCCTCTATAGGGAAGAAGCTATTACCGTAGGTCTCATGGTAAGACTTAAGCCCGAGACCATGATAACTTTTTGTTTTGAGGTCCCCAGATGCCAAAAACACTATTAGTTCAAATTTATATATATATGTATATATATATATATATATATATATGTGTGTGTCTGTTACCGCGATAACTTGAGTAAAAAACGTCCGATTTCGATGAAATTTGGCTCAAATGTGTAAAGTAACATTCATGACTTTAAGTTCGAAAACCAGAAATGTCGGACCACGGGAAGGGGGGTTTATGGGGGTTTTAAATTTTCCAAAAATCAGTTTTTTGCATTTTTCACCCTAAAATTTTTAAAAAACTTAATTTTGGTTTTGAACATGTTATAGAGCTTAAAAAAACAAATAATATGGTATTTTGAATTATTAACCTAGGTTAAGTGGTTGCGGAGAAAATCCAAAAAAACCTGCTCATAAAATCTCCCATGTTAATCTTATGGGAAAAAGGTTTTTGGCTTTTCCTCAGTTCATTTCAATGTAAACTTCACATTTGCTTTTACCAATCAGTTTAGCTCTACAAAACAATCGTTTTGGTGCTTAAATTGTGATTCTACGTCCAACCGTTGCCGTGATATTCAAAGTGCTAAACACAGTATGTTGTCCAATGTTATCCTTATGGAGAATATTTAAAATTTGATATCTCGATTATTTATGAACGTATATTGATGAAACTTGGTAGGTGGTTTCACCTAGTACTGGTATATTGATATTTGCACAAAAAATTGATTTTTTGTTGATTATCTTCTTAGCAGCAAACCTGCATACTCATCCCTAATGTTATTCTTATGGAGAATACGTAAAGCTTTATATCTCCCTTAATTATGAACATAAATCATTAATACCCCCCGTCGCAGCAAACCTGCGTACTCAGCGAATTTCCAATGCATTGATATGTTTCTCACTAGTACATAAAGCCACTCACCAAGTTTGACAAAAATACATTCATAAATAAGTGATTTATTACATTTTATTTATTCCCCATAAGAATAACATTAGGACTGAGTACGCAGGTTTGCTGCAACGAGGAAGATAAGAAATAAGTTTTTATGCAATTATCAATATAACTGAACCAGGTGAAGCTACTTACCATGTTTTATTAATTTATGTTAATAATTAAGGGAGATATAAAACTTTACTTATTCTCCATAAGAATAACATTAGGGCTGAGTATGCAGGTTAGCTGCTGCGGGGACAATCAACAAAACATTTATTTTTTGTGCAATTATCAATATACCAGTACAACATGAAGCCACATACCAAATTTCATCAATATACATTCATAAATAATCAAGATATCAAATTTTATTTATTCTCCATAAGGATAACATTGGACAACGTACTGTGTTTAGCAGTTTGAATATCTCTGCAACGGTTTGACGTAGAATCACAATTTAAACACCAAAATGATTGTTTTGTGGAGCTGAAGTGATTGGTAAAAGAAAATGTGAAGTTTAAAGTAAAATTAACTGAGGAAAAGCCAAAAACCTTTTTCCCGTAAGATTAACATGGGAGATTTTATGAGCATGTTTTTTGGATTTTTTCCGCAACCACTTAACCTAGGTTAATAATTCAAAATACCATATTATTTGTTTTTTTAAGCTCTATAACATGGTCCAAACCTAAATTAAGTTTTTTTTAAATTTTAGGGTAAAAAATGCAAAAACTGATTTTTGGAATATTTAAAACCCCCATAAACCCCCCTTCCCATAGTCCGATTTTTCTGGTTTTCGAACTTAAAGTCATAAATGTCAGTTTACACATTTGAGCCAAATTTCATCGAAATCGGACGTTTTTTACTCAAGTTATCGCATTCACGGACACACACACACATATATATATATATATATATACATATATATAAATTTGAACGAATAGTGTTTTGGACATCTGGGGACCTCAAAAAAAAAAGTTATCATGGTCTCGGGCTTAAGTCTTACCATGAGACCTACGGTAATAGCTTCTTCCCTATAGGGGAAATTCGCTTAAACTTGGTATGTAGCTTCACCTGGTTGAGTTATATTGATAATTGCAAAAAAACCATATTTTGATCGTCCTTGTTGCAGCAAACCTGCGTTCTCATTCCTAATGTTATTCTTATGGAGAATAAATAAAATGCTATATATCAGTTATTTATTTAAGTATTTTTATGAAACTTTAAAAGTGGCTTTATGTGGTAGTAAGAAATATATTCATGCATAGGAGATTTGCTGCGACGGGGGTATTATAATAAATAAGGAGTTTATAAAGCTAACATAAATGTAAAATAACGTTCAATAATAAAATTGAAACTAAACCAATATTTAAAATTTTAAAAACGTAATATTTTCTTGAACCTATAATTTTTCTTTAATTATACGAGTAAATGGACCGCGCTCTAAATGAGCGAAAACCACGCCACCGAGACCGTCTGAAGGCATAAGAAACTCAATCCCAGAGGTATATTACTGAGGTTACATTTAATTAATATCAAATGCCCCAGTCACAGCAAACCTGCGTACTCAGCAAATTTCCAATGCATAATATATGTCTTAATACCACATAAAGCCGCATACCAAATTTCATAAAAATATATTCACAAATATACAATTTTAAGTATTTTCCATAAGAATAACATTGGGGATAAGTACGTAGGTTTGCTGAAACTAGGAACATAAACAATTGGTTTTTAATCGAACATCAATATATCTCAACTAGGTGAAGCCACATACCTAGTTTCATCAATATAAATTCATAAATAAGCAATATATCCCATTTCGATTAATCTCCATTAGAATAACATGGGGGATGAGTACGCAGGTTTGCTGCAACAAGGAACGAAAAAAAATGGGTGTTTAGGCAAATATCAATATAACTCAACTAGGTGAAGTCATGTGTAAGGTTTAATTAATTTATGCTCATATTTAAGGGAGACATAGCATTTAAATCTTTCTCAATAAGAATAACATGGGGGCTGAGTCCGCAGGTTTGCTGCTATGGGAACCTTTAGCAAGAAATTTTTGAGCTAATATCAATAGACCACAACCAGATAAAGCCGTATGCCAAGTTTCGTCAGTATACGTTCATAAAGAAGCGAGATATAATTTTTTTTATAATTTTCCATAAGAATAACATTAGACAACGTACTGTGTTTAGCACTTTCAATATCTCGGTAACTGATTGACGTAGAGGAATGATCAAAATACCAAATTGTGTGTTTTTTTAAGCTGAATCTAATGGTAAACATTAAAATTTGACTTAAAAAAAAATTATATGTTAAAAGTTCAAAAAACCCATTTTTGGGGTACAAACCCCCCCCCCCAAAATACCCCTTTGGATAAAGGGATATGGCTGGTTTTCGAACTTAAAGTCATAAATGTTGTTTTACACGTTTATACCAAATTTCATGAAAATCGGACCTTTTTTACGAGAGTTATCGCACCCAAGGTCACATATATAATAAAATATATATATATATATATGTATATATATATATGTATATATATATATGTATATATATATATATATATATATATATATATATATATATGTACAGTTTCGAACGAATGGTTTTTTGGGGTCTGGGGACCTCAAAACAAAAAGTTATCATGGTCCCGGGCCTAGGTCTTACCATGCCGACTACGGTAATAGCTTCTTACCTAGAGGGGAAATTCGCTAAAACAGGTGAATCTGTCAATTTGCCGCAGGGCCGCAGAATCCGTTTTGCCGGAATTTTACGCGCGAAACTGAAGAAGTGGTGGGAGTGAAGAGGAGAGAGACAGAAAGAGAGAGAGAAACACAGAAAGCGTGCGGAGTACGGTATGACCTTGAGCGGCGACGCACCTCGCCCCTCGACGCGTGCGGGCACTGTAGGTGATCACCACTACACTTGCAGTGCAGCGTGCCGACCCTACATGGCGCTACTTTTACCAATAAGAAGCAGAACTGTTATACATAGAAAAGATTTAAAAACGCCTATACAATATCAGATAAAACCCACATCTATTAAAACAAAACTCGTTTTTTATTGTTTAAATCTTAATTTTAAAATAAGGTGTAAAACAAAAAAAATTAAAAATTGTTTTTCAGATTTTTATTACTTTTATTTTAACGCATAAAGGAAGCAATTAGAAAGCAAAAAATGTATTTTTATTTTAAAAAATATCAACGGGTTGCTTTGCTTATTGGTAACAAAACACCCAAAAATCGCCCCTTTAGTCCCTTGTAATATACCCCTGAATTTTTTTTTTAATTTTTAAACCTCATTCTCGTGTTTAGTACATTGTAACAAACACATTCATACATAAAAATCTGAAATTTATTTTTTGAACGAACAACCTTAAGAGAACCTATTCTTAAATCTAGTATTGTATTTATGATCAGTATATTCAGGTAAACAAGTCTTAACATAAAAAGCAATTTCAAAAATGTAGAGGCATGGTACCATTAGGATTCCAAAATCTGCAACAAATTCTTTGCAATGAGTTCTGTGGTTGAGTTGCAGAATTGTGCGCAACGCCCGCTTTTGCCAAACAAAAATTTCATTCAAATTTGAATCCGATGAACCCCAAAGGGAGATAGAGTAGGAGATGTGTGACTGAAGCAAACAATGGTAGACAATTTTTAGCAAACCTATGTTCTGTAGGTTGCTGAGGATTCTGAGGACAAAACGCCTTTTGCCAATTTGCTCTTGATTTTTGCCAATTGTTTACTCCAGTCGAAACCATCACCCAGTGTCACCCCCAGAAAGTCTGCCGACTTTTCTTGACGCAACTCTGTGTCTCTTATCATAATGACAGGCACTTGATTGAATTTAGAATACTGCTTTTGCATAGTTTGAAAGCAAATGTAATTTGTTTTGTCTGGGTTCAATTTCAGCTTGTTCTCTTAAAAAACTGAGCCAATTCATTAATTTTGAAAAAAGAATCTGCTTCGAACAAGTCAAAGTCTTGATTTTTGGTGACCAGAGTTGTGTTATCGGCAAAAATGAAAAGATTTTCATCTGGTATAACATCAGAGATTTTGTTGATGTTTACCAAAAATAGGAGAGGCCCAAGGATCGAACCTTGGGGCACTTTTGTTTTTGTTTCGTGAAAAATCTCAGTAACTTGGGTCCTTTTTTCCAAGTATGATTTGAACCAATTTAGTGCTAGTCCATTGACACCCAGATTTGCCAATTTCTCTAGCAGAATCTCCGCATCAACGCAGTCAAATGCCTTTGACAGGTCGGCAATACAGCTAACTACCGATTCTCCAGCATCGACCACGCTGATATAGAAATTTAAAAACTCAATTAAAGCCAACTTCATGGATCTTGGTTTCCGGAAACCATACTGCCTCCCACAGAGAAGAAAATTCCTTTCTAGGAAGGCAGCTAGCTGCTCGGCGGCCATTTTTTCAAGTAATTTAGAAAAAACAGGTAGGAGTGAGATCGGGGGATAGTTACACACCTCCCACCCATCCCCGTTCTTGAAAATTGGTTTGATCTTAGCCTTTTTGCAGCCATCAGGGAATACTCCATTCCTCCAAGACAAATTTATCAGGTGAACAGCTGGTTTTAATATTTCCATTTGACAGTGTTTCAAAACTTCATGTTTAGATCATCTATGCCTGAGGATGTTTGGGGAGAAAATTTTTTAAAAGTCTCCAGTAACATACTTTTCGATGTATACCATTGTATACTTTATGAATAAAGATATTTTCAATTCAATTCAATTCAATACTATCAGTTATTTCTGAAAAGTTGAAAGATTTCCTGTAATTGCTTGTATTGTTACTATCTAATGGATTGCTATTCGATGGTTTTCTTGAAATAGTGCCTGTTAATTCATTTGCCACATTTACAAAATAATTATTAATACTATTGCATACTAAATCTGGATTTTCTATCATCTTATCATCTATTCTTATGACTAGATTTTGTTCAGGTTTTTTTTTGCTCCCCTGTGACTGTTAATTATGTTCCAAGATTCTTTAGGCTTGTTAAATTGGAATTGTTAAATTCTTAGGCTAGTGTCAAATGTACCAGTCTGTTTTTGTACTTTTGACACTGTCCCTAAGGCGCTTTTGGGCTAATTTCATATCAGTGTTATTTTTGTCAGTCTTACTATCCTTCCATCTATAATAGGCCTCCATAGAACTTAACTTGAGTTCTTTTAGCTCCTCACTAAACCAGTTCATTTTATTTTTGTCCTTAATCTTAACTTCCTTTTGTGGGCAGGTGATATTGTAATAATAGCTAAATGTATCATGAAGACACTGTATTTATCATTTATATTTTGAGCTAGATAAACATCATCCCAGGACTCCTGTCTTAATCTAATTTTAAATTCATCAAGCTGATAATCTTTCATCAATCTAATCTGTTTGGATTTAATTTCGGCTTTCTCATTTATCAGGTTAGGAAAAGAGATGTGTATAGCTTGGTGATCAAATATCAATGGCTCAAAGTTAAAACTTGTGCAAGGAAAAATATTTGTGACAAAATTATCCAAGCACTATTTCCAGTGATTCTAGTTGGTTCTGAGATTGTGGTTTTTAGTCCAAAGCTGTTTAAAATATTTCAAATTCACACGAATAAATATTTAAATATTAATTCCACGAAGATCAGTACCTTAAACATTACTTTTAGATCTTTGTCCACCTAGATAGGGCAAAATGACAACTGTGCGGTAGCACAGCGGGCTCACTTGTGGCGCAGACTGTACCTCGGAATTGTGAAACCTCGGAGTTATGATATTCTAGATATTTAATTGATTTTCAGAGACATCGGAGTTTTGAAACCTCGGAATTGTGATAAATCCAATATTATATTAAACTAAACCTACCTCGGAATTATGAAACCTCGGAGTTATGAAACCTAGGAGTTGTGTTATTTTGAATACTTAACTGATTTTCTGAATCCTCGGAGTTTTGAAACCTCGGAATTGTGATAAAGTGCAATATTATATTAAACTAATTATACCTCAGAACTGTGACACCTCGGAGTTATGACAAATTTAATATTTAGCTGATTTTTACAGACCTCGGAATTATGAAACCTCGGAGTTTTGAGGCGCTCCCACAGGTTCCTATGTTTTTTTTATATATATCAAACATTTTTTATTTGTTTTGAAATAGACATTTTTCCAAATTAGTTTAGGACATTTCAATAACAAATTGTTTTGCATAGTATTGTAGGTAGTCTTGTTGATGAAAAAAAGGCCAGAGAAATGTTTGAGAAGATTCCCTGGAAAACCACTGTCTCGGGGTGTCACAATTTTGCCCACTTATTTTTAACCCTTTCAACCCAAAGTAAGAACCAACATTTCTGAATTTAAAAAATATAAACACTTAAACTTGTACTTATGCATAGCAACTATCCTGCTTGTTCCAGCACACTGCGGGCGTTAGTGCATAGTAACGTAGAGCAAATTACCACCAGAATTGCCTATACAAGAACGCTCCATTGTGAAATGGAATCGACTCCACGCTCTTGCTGGACAAATTCTACACTACAACCCCACTAAACTCCCCCCGAACACAATTTTTGGATATAACAAAATTGTACGCATAATTCAAAAGAAAAAAGTAACTAGGCCTAAATTAATATATACAAATTATATAAACAATATTTTATTATAAAGTTAAAAAAAGTGTAGTCTAGAATACTGTAATATGGTGTAAAACAAGATTTTCAAATGTTTTACTCTCTTCAAAATAAAAATACTCTTAGGCTACATTGCCACAGTATGAAAGATTTAAAAATACAAATTGCAAAGTTTACTTGTGAACGCGAAAGACAGGGTCATCACTCTCGCGGATACATGCACGACAGCACGGGGTGCCACTGACTCATCTGATGTGATGGAAGGGGCTTTGACCTTGGTCTATATTTAGCGCAGCTGCATAAAAGACGGACGGATGGACGAATTTTGGGAGGGGGGTTTGGAAATATCTGCCGTATAGAGCTCTTTTCACTTAAATCAAATCATTTATTGTCATCAGACTATATGTAGCATTGACAATAGGTCAGGTCATAAATCTCATACTTATATTTGCATAGTAGTACACTAACAACATAATAGTATACTAAATAAAACAGTTCACATAATCTGCTCAGTAAAATAAAAAAATATACTTCTAACATAACTTGTCATTAATATAGTCTTGTACACTATAGTATTCCTTTTCCAGGAGGAGCACTTTCAACCTCGATCTAAACTTGCCAACATCTGATTCTTGCCTAAGGTAAATCGGAAGGGAGTTGAATAATTTTATTAAAGAAAAACATGTTTGCTTTTCAAAAGTTAAGGTTCTATGAAATGGAATGGAGAGCAAAGAATTTTCTCGAAGACTGTAATGTGTAGAGTTTCTGTAATGATACATTTGCTGATTCTTAGCCAAAAAGGTTGAACAATCTAGGATATACAAACAGGGGAATTTTAAAAGGTTATTAGAACTGAAAACTCTTCTGTATGAGTCAGACCTTTTCATACCGGATATCAACCGCAAGGCCTTCTTCTGCAAACGAAAAAGCCCCTGTGCTTCGCCGTTTCGGCACCCCAAATAGCAACTCCATATGTTAGGTGAGGAAGAAAGCATCCATAATAAACAGAAAACGAAATTTCTCTGGTAGCAAAGAACTTGAGTCTCCGGAGGACGAAAAGACAGCTACTTAATTTGTTGCACACCTTATCAATGTGGGAGGAAAAGTTCAGGCGTGAATCAATAACCAGACCCAAAAAATTAGTTTGGTGACAAGACTCAATTTCAACATCGTCAATAATTACACAGGATCTAGCAAGTCCATTATCAGGGATCTTTAGCTTGAAATCGACAAATTGTGTTTTCTCAGCATTCACACGAAGATTGATATCGTTGAACCATTGTAACAGCTGACAACTTCTGATGAATAGATCAATTTCAAGAGTGCTTTTACACTTGTTCAATTCACTGAATGAAGTGTCGTCTGCAAACAAACACAGATCGACGCCAGGTATACTGCAGGCAATATCGTTTATGAATAACAAAAAGAGGTTCGGCCCAAGGACCGATCCTTGGGGCACCCCAGAATTAACAACAACTTCAGTGGACTGATGTTGACACAGAAGCCTGCCCTCTTTGATGTATGAGATCTCGACAGTTTGAGTTCTACCAGTGAGGAAAGAAGAAACCCAGTCAATTGATCTTCCCCTAATGTCAAGATGGTAACGTTTTTCTATAAGAAGTTTGTGGTTCACCATATCAAAAGCCTTACTAAGAAAACCTCCAAAAACACCTTCCCTCCTGTCAAGGGCTTTAGAAACATTATACAGTTTCAACAAATAGCATCAACAGTTGAGTAATCCTTCCTGAAACCAAATTGTTTATTAAAGAGAGTATTATTATTATTATTATTAGATATTAAAAATGAATTAAGTCGGTTCAAAAAAAGCTTTTCGAGAATTTTGGAAAAAGTTCAAGTAAGAGAAATTGGTCTATAGTTGTTTTGAAGAATAGGATTTCCTTTATTGAGCAAGGGTTTTACTACTGCAGATTTAAGAGCTGAACGAAATACACCCTCCTGAAATGAAACATTTGATATATAAGTCAGTGGGGAAGCGATAATATCAGCTACCTCCTTTAAAATATTGGAAGAAATGCCACCTTTGCCAGACGAATTACTATTTTTGAGTGACTTAATAACACTTATGACCTCTTCACAGGTAGGAGATAAAAACAGAGAGGAGCAGCAACTGGGAGCAACAGTTCACAGCAATAGGGTCACCTAAAACATTGGTATTACCTACACTGGCAAAAAATGTGTTAAAAGAGCTACCTAGCAACAATATGAGGTTTTGAAGTAAGTTTTCCATCATGCATTATCTGAATGTGTTTGTAAGGTTTGGAAGACTTGTTAGGGATCATTTCATTTACTATGTCCCATACTGCTTTAGATCTATTGCCAGATTCAATCAAATGCGAAAGAACCTTTTTTGATTTGGCTGCGTTAACAGCAACCCTGTAACCTCTTTTCAAGGCAAGATATGGCTGTCTTAATGGATGATCTGACTGCAAATCCTTAGTAGAAGAGTATTGATGGAAGAGGTTATCTTGCATATTCTGGATATCAGAAGTAAATTTGATCCTAGTACAAGATTTGTTCTGGCGGATGGACGTTTTCTTGTATGGGAAAGCCAGATCCAAATAGTATGTAAATACAGATAAAAAAAGAGTCAAATATATCATATAGTCCTTGTGCTGATAAAACAATGTCCCATTTTTCATTTAAAATACGAGTCTTAAAAATACGAATATTGACATCACAAAAGGATCTTTTCACGATGAATTTTGGAAGACAAGTTAAGAGAGATGCAGACAAATTTGTATTCATTGACTGAGCATAATGGTCAGAGATTCCTGATATGACTACATCAGTGACTGCCAAAGCATGAGGATTAAAGAGCGCAACAAATATATCTCTGTACATTCCAATGTATTTTACTTGAATGTACGATAGAAACATACATTATTTAATGAACAATTCTGTTCACGTTGTAGTTTAAACGAATTAAATAACTGTACAATGTACAATACACTTATTTAAATTATTTACTGTAAATGGACTTTACAGTTAAAACTTTTGGTTTCCGGATAATTAAAAAATGTGGTAATCTAAACTGGGCCTAGTTCCAATTGGTTCGGATATGC
Organism: Allygus modestus; assembly: GCA_963675035.1. Classification (NCBI taxonomy): domain Eukaryota; kingdom Metazoa; phylum Arthropoda; class Insecta; order Hemiptera; family Cicadellidae; genus Allygus; species Allygus modestus. Next base: position 27,419,016 of record OY776115.1, on the reverse strand, counting down.
AGGGTTCTAGTGTATTTAGATGCTACTAAAACAAGGGTTACATCACGAATCATCAGTATGCCTCGTGCTAAGTGGTAGATAAGGGACCATGCATAAATTACGTCATTCTATATTCAGCCCTTTTTGAACCCCCCCCCTCGTGTCACGCTGCTCATTACTCCCCCTGTCATGTCACACTTATTAATTATTAAGTAGGTATTGGATTGTGGTGTATGGTATTTTGTCACTGTAACTGACGATTTCGCAGGCTTAAACTATATTAACCGTGACGCGTCACGTAGTCCTTAACTCTCCCCCTTTCCCTCCGTGTCATGGTCTGTCACGATGTGCCGCATCCTCTTCCCTCCCCCCCGGGGAGGCGTGATGTAATCCATGCACGGCCCCTAACTGGTTGGCTATTTAAGTATTGTTAATGAAAACACTTTTGTGGTAAACCTTATATTCTCACCTGTATATTCCATTCTGTATCTTCTATGGTCGATCAAGCCTTTCTTTTCTTTGTATGCATAAGCTACCCAAGTTGCAATCACGGCTGCAAGGCCCAATGCTCCAGATCCAACGACATCAGGAATTTCATTCCATCCTTGTTTCAACAACTCAATGGCTACAACAAAGAATAAAACAATTTAACTATACTATGGTTATGAAACGCCTTATAGAAATACCGTACAAATTTTGCATAACATCGAGTTAGCATCGATGCTGATGTTACTGATTCTTGAGACTTAATTCCACGATATTTAGTTGTTTTTGTTGTCAAATTAAAGTTCCTGGGTTGAATGAATATTAAGTTATAGGTAATTATCAAATTAATGGCCAATTTAAGTCTACGCAGGAAAAAATTACAACAAAAATTTGTTCCATAGAAATAAAGCTTTGAAATAATGGTAAGATACCTATAAACATGATATTGCTTGAAATAAAATAATGAAATAAAAATAAATGTTTGAAAAACAACAATTGGTATGTTAATTTTCCTCTCGCTCACTGTGTTCATGCCTCAGTGTCTATATTCACAATTGAAAAAAGTCATGAAAGAATAATGGAAAAATATATATATATAATGTCAATAGAATTCATGAAACAGTACAATTTTGATATCAACAAGTAATTAAAATTAAATCATGCACTATTGTAGAATAATTTGCCATTATTTTCTTGTCTCCAGAAGTCCAATAAAAGTGCAGCGATGTTTTGAATTTGCCGCCAAATTGGTACGGCAGCTTCGTTTCCCCCACTACTGGCAGTGGAGAGTAGCTGAAAGTGTGTTGTTGACATGCAGTTTATTTAGCACCATTATTTTTCATCTTTTAAGTAGTTATTAACATATTTCAGATAAGAAATTATGCATACCTTAATTGTCGTTCCCTTCAAATCTTATTATAATGATAACAGCAAAACTAGCAATGGTAGTTTTAGAAAAGATTGTGAAGCCGACATAACCTGAAACCAATTTTGCTGTGATACTGGAGGTATAGTCGCGTAAAAAACTACAGACCTTCGGAATTTTCTCTCCACTCAAGTTCCCTCCATTCACGCTCCATCCGTGAGCGGAGGGAACATGAACTGAGAGAAAATTCCGAAGGTCTGTAGTTTTTGACGCGATAGAGCGTGAGTGGAGGGAACGTGATCGGAGAGAATCGTTGTGCTATTATAATCGTAATAATATAGGTATCTTATTGTGATTTTAATATGCATTAATAAATTGTTATGCATTTTTTATTTATAACAACAGAGTTTTTGCAACTTGCCATCTGCATTTTATGGATTTGAAAGTTAGGCCCTAATCAATTAAGATGTACCTGGCAAACAAAGACGTAGTAGACTATATAAAATAAAATACTTGTATTCTATTTTATATATTTTGTCATTGTTATATATTGTGTAAGGCACCAAAAGATGTAGTAGAGTATATAAAATAAAATAAAAACGTTATTGTAAATAAAAATTAATATTAATATAAGGTTAGTATTCTAGTAACTGTTTTTCTTCAGGATTTCTTTCACTCAGACAATCTTGTCACTATTTTATTATTGTTTACAACTTATCTTGGTAATCTGAAATACTGTAAGACATCTTCTAATGAACTTACGAGATTGCACAGCAGCTTATGAGGTTGGTTCTCAACAGGAATTAAACTAAGTTCTCAATCTTAAATAGTAGGCAGGTTATAGGGTTTGTATGCAGTGAAAATATTCTAATTTTATTTTTCTTTATTTTAAATTTGTGAACATAATACAATATGTATGATATAATTCTATTCTAAGTTGTAAACATGTAAAAAATCACTCTCACTTTAGTGATTCTCTCAGCTCACGGCAATTTTTCCCCTCGCTTACGCTGATTTTCCCTTCGCTCACGCCTATTCCCCTCGCTCATGGCCACATTTCCCTTCATAAAAAATAGTAGTTAAAAAAAATCATTTTGAATTTAGCATTAAAAGAAAGACTGTAGCTTTTGTCATTGTTTTATTAGATTTTCAATAAAAAACTAACAAAGGAATTCTAAATAATGGAAAGTTTTATTACGTTTTTTGAGATTTATGTTGAAATGAGGCAATTTTTACAGTTAAAAAAATACAATAATCAATAAATAACACGTTTTTATGTATTTGGGCGTTAGTAATTATATTTGTCTTCTACATTCAGCCTAAAACTTTAAACTTTTGGTAATTTTGTTCACTTTTTAATCAAGAAACAAAAACGTGAGAGAGGGGAAAAAATTGTGTCATCCTGAAAGAAAAAACGGAAAAATAAGGATTAAATATAATTTTACGCTCTGCTAAATTTCAGTTTGTATTGTTTAGAATATTTCTTTTGCTTTACCAATAAAACATTCGTTTTTGAATTTTATTTTTTTTTACCTTTCTCAAATTGGCCATTAATTGGATAATGACCCTTATCGTCCTGGATCTGACTAGGGTTCTGTGTGCATGTCGTGAATAGAGAATTTTGCTTTTGCAATTCAATATAGGTGACTTAGGAAGTGTTTTCCACTCGGGTGTCAAGTCCGCACCGCACGTTTTCCAGCTATGATGTCATCAAGGTGGCAGCTAGGGTGTTTTAGCGAATTTCCCCTATAGGGAAGAAGCTATTACCGTAGGTCTCATGGTAAGACATAAGTCCGAGACCATGATAACTTTTTGTTTTGAGGTCCCCAGATGTCAAAAACACTATTCGTTCAAATTTATATATATGTATGTGTATATATATATGGGTGTCCGTTAACACGATAACTTGAGTAAAAAACGTCCGATTGCGATGAAATTTGGCTCAAATGTGTAAAGTGACATTCATGACTTTAAGTTTGAAAACCAGAAAAATCGGACCATGGGAAGGGGGGTTTAAGGGGGTTTTAAATTTTCCAAAAATCAGTTTTTTGTACTTTTCACCCTAACATTTTTAAAACGCTCAATTTTGGTTTTAAGCATTTTATAGAGCTTGAAAAAACAAATAATATAGTATTTTGAATTATTAACATAGGTTAAGTGGTTACGGAGAACATCCAAAAAACCTGCTCATAAAATATGCCATGTTAATCTTATGGGAAAAAGGTTTTTGGCTTTTCCTCAGTTAATTTTAATGTAAACTTCACATTTGCTTTTACAAATCGATTCAACTCTACAAAACAATCATTTTGGTGTTTAAATTGTGATTTTACGTCCAACCGTTGCAGAGATATTCAATGTGCTAAACACAGTACGTTGTCCAATGTTATCCTTATGGAGAATAAATAAAATTTAATATCTCGATTATTTATGAATGTATATTGATGAAACTTGGTATGTGGCTTCACATAGTACTGGTATGATATTTGAACAAACAATTGATTTTTTTTATCATCCCAGGAGCAGCAAACCTGCATAGGCCTACTCTGCCTTAATGTTATTCTTATGGAGAATAAATAAAATGCTATAGATCACTTATTTATTTATGTATTTTTATGAAACTTGGTAAGTGGCTTTATGTGGTAGTGATAAACATATGCATGCATTGGAAATGTACTGAGTACGCAGGTTTGCTGCGACGGGGGTATTTTTAAATGCGTATATTTCACATACCATTTAACGGATCGGGATGTTTCTTTTTTTGATTGAAAGATACTTTTACAGGATTTTTTTGTATTTACATCATCAATTTAATAATTATTAAACAATGTTACAAAATTTAATTTTTTATTATTATTTCTTTTAATATTTTGCTTTTAACTTCTTAACCGCTCATGTAATGAAAAAGCTACTTCTTACAAATTTTATAGATCGTTTTATACCCTTTCCAGTGACACCAAATAATGTGTGTTCATAACTAAGAGTAAAGCAAAAACATTAAATAAACATAAAAAACCACTGAATATGGCATAATGCCCTAAGATATTGTGTACAGTTTAATTATTGTAACAATTTCCCCAGTTAATTCTACTAAAGTAGAATTGATTATATTTATCAGTGTATATGGAAAAAAGTTTAAAAGTTATTTACATACATACAATAATCATCTAGATATTGTTAATGCGTGTACTTTTTCTTTATTTGCATCACAAATTAACATTTACTCACGTTAAAAAATTACATCTGTAGCCAAAGCTAGGGAATTTTTAAATTAGGTACTACGTTTTATTTCAGATATTGTTTTATCAATCCCAAGAACTTTATTGTCACATTGCTATTGATATGTATTACAGAACACTTCCAGAAACTATTAATCAATACCTGGTATTAACAAAAATTTATTTTTCAAAACTATGCTGGTAAAATTGTAAGTATTGACTTAACCTTTATCCAAATAAAGTTCAAATTTATTACAACACCTAAAATTGCATTAACACTGATCTAAAATAAACGGTATCAGGAAACTGACACATACTTATTCCCTTTTAGCCTAACTTTAATGAAAAAGATTACTTTTTATTTACTAAATATAGAATATAAATTACGGTTGAATGTACAGAAAATCTTTTAAATAAGTTGTTTTCAAAAATTTCCACCCAAATCCCTTTTATGGAGGCACTACAGTTTCCTTTGCTACACACAGTGGTTAAATGAGGAGAGATGCCCATCATCCTCCCTCCCCCAAAGGGTTAAGTGGCAACATATTTCGAACATCCTTTGTTTGTCAATGCTAACTTGACCTGCATATAAAGTTTTAATGATATTGATCAATAAGTAATAAAGAAATAGTAATTTTTGTATTCCCCATAAGAATAACATTGAACAACGTACTGGTATTTACCGAAAAATTAAAATTGATATTTTCTCCGCAACCAGCAATCGTATAATAGTAATTCAAAATACTAATTTATTTAGTTTTTTGAGCTCTTTTTAATGGTGAATAGTAATATTTGTTTACGTTTAGGTTTTTTTATGAAAAATAAAAAACTGAATTTTGGATGTTTTAAGTCCTGTAATTTCTGAATCTGAATTTTTACAGAAATGCTGATGGTGTCATTTTATTGAAAACCTTGAGTTCTACAAACCACTAAAGTTTAATGAAAATCGTCAGAGCTGTTTTTGAGAAATTTGGATTTTTCATGTTTTTTGAAGATTTTTGGGGGATAATTACCCTTAAAAATGAAAAATGAAAAAATGCCTGGAGATATCGTGGATTAGTAGGGCCTACCTACATACCAAATTTCATAAAAATCGGACCATTAGTTAGGGCTCTAGCTCTGTACACATCCATACAGACAGACACACAGACATCACGTAAAAATCACTTTTTTGGGTTCAGGGAGCACCAAAACAAATATTTCCACTTACCACTCAAATTAAAAAATTTTGACTAAAACAATAGTTTCTCCATATACTACGTATATCCTATTGCATATACTATCCAAGGTATAAAACGTATCTAATATTTAGTAATCTAATTTCCTCGTGGAATTTCAAACAGTATCAATCAAATATATATTAAACTGTTCACTAATTTTTGTTAACCAAAATATATTATTCTGATACAATTTTTAATTATATTAATACAATTGATTCCAAATATAGCCTATTATTTCTTACTTTTAAATCTCGAATGAGTTTGCAAATTATAATATATTCATATTTACAGATTACAGCGACTGTTAGCTGTATCGACAACTTAAATATTCACCATGTGATGTCTAGTCAGACATAAAAAAACCATGAAAATTTAAGAAAATGTAAATTTAATGTATGATGTATGTCAGAAAAACTGTTGTTTGACAATAATAAAAAGAAAAGATTATGAAAGTGTTTGACAATAGTAAGGTTATTTATAAAGAGTTTCGCCAAAACAGATATAAGGAGAAACCTGTAAGGTCCTCTAGTACAGTACATAAACTATTCTGACATATCATATATAAATAGTTCCTTCATGTCCTAACCTAGAGCTTGGCTGATTGGATCATTCTATATGCAGTGACTTATACTTTATTTGTTTTTATCTTAACAAATTCAGTTGTTTGTGGTTTTATGTTATGGAATACTGGTAACAGTACTATATTTATTTGACTAGAGATCATTGCAGTTTTTTCCTGAAATCTCGTTTTACGAAAATCTTTATAAACATCCTAACCAATGTCAAATACTTTCATAATCATTTCTTTTGATTATTGTCAAACAAGAGCTTTTCTGACATACATAATACATTCAATTTACATTTTCTTAAATTTTCATGGTTTTTTATGTCTGACTAGACATCTTATGGCGATTATTCAAGTTGTCGGTACAACTAACATTCGCCGTAACCTGTTAATATGAATATATTATACTTTTTAAACTCATTCGAGAATTAAAAGTAAGAAATTATAGCCTATTTTTGGAATCAATTGTATTAAAATAACTATTGTATTAGAATAACATATTTTGGATCGAAAAAAATAATACTGAAAGTTAAATATATATTTAACTGATACTGGTTGACATACTGGTGTACAAAAATGTAATATTTTTTGGAGAAAATAAATTATTCTTATTCTTATTCTTAAACAAAAAAACATTCCACGAGGAAAATTATATTACTAAATATTAGTTAAGTTTTATACCGTTGATGGTTTTTTCAGATCAGTGTTAGTACAATTTTAGGTGTTGTAATAAATTTGAATTTTATTTGAACTGAGGTTGGATAAAGGTTAAGTCAATACTTAACATTTTACTAGCATTGTTTTGTAAAATAAATTTTTGTTAACACCAGGTATTAATTAATAGTTTCTGGAAGTGTTCTGTAATACATATCAATAGCAATGTGACTATAAAGTTCCTGTGATTCATAAAACAATATTTGAAACAGTGATTAAAGAATCGTGACAAATAAAAATAATAATCTACGGATATTGTTTTAGGTGATGATGTTTACACCATATCCAATTAATTATACAAATTCTAAAATCTTATTCATAAAACACTATTATAGGTTGCTTACCTGTTCTTCCTATATAAGAAATAGGCGACGCAAATCCTATCTCAGTTGACGCCTTAAAAAATATAATAAATAAAACGAAGTAATGTAAAAATTCCCTAGCTTTGGCTTCAGATGTCAATTTTTAACGTGAGTAAATGTTAATTCGAGATACAAATAAAGAAAAAGTACACTCACTCAGCAATATCTAGATGATGTTGTATGTACCTAGTATGTAAATAACTTTTAAACTTGTTCATATACATTGATAAAAATAATCAATTCTACATTAGTAGAATTAAATTAAACAATTATTTTAAATTGTTACAATAATGAAACTGTACACAATATCTTTGGCCGTTATGCCATATTCAGTGTTTTTTAAGGTTTATTTAATATTTTTGCTTTACACTTAGTTATAAACACACGTTATTTGGTATCATTGGAAAGGGTATAAAACGATCTATAAAATTTGTAAGAAATAGCTTTTTCATTACATGAGCGGTTAAGAAGTTATAAGCAAAATATTAAAAGAAATAATAATAACAAATTACATTTTTAATATTGTATAATAAATATTAAGTTTACAACAATCGTGTAAATTCAAAAAAGTTAGCCTGTAAAACTATCTTTCAAACAAAATAAGCATCATCCCAATCCGTGAAATGGTATGTGAAATATAAGCATTTAAAAAAACACCCAAGCCGCCAGCCAACTTGTTGACGTCATAGCTGGAAAATTTACCAGGTGCGGACTTGACACCCGAGTGGAAAACACTTCCTAAGACACATATAGGGACATTCCATTTCAAATCGTTTTGGTCATTACACATAAGAAGTTTGTTATTGCCAACTTTGAGAGGCTGCATGGTTTTACGGTTTTTGCAGTTTTTGTAAATTAGTTATTTATTGGGCTAAATACATCAAACTTATACCATTTTGTTCAAAATTAAATTCTTATTTCAAATATATGGCTAGAATAAGGTTTTAGGGCTATTGACACTTCATATCCCGATTGATGAGCCCTAAAGTTAAAAATTCCATTTGTTCCAACAAATTGACTACTGTTTTAACAATGATTAAAAACTGGAGTTTGACTCCTTAAACCCAATAACGAATTACATTACTGAAGAGTAGAAGAAAAATGCTATCAAATGGTGAAATAATATTGGTGTTTTTTTTTTGTATTAATTGGTTTAAGACTAGTTTAAAGTTTGAACTTTCTTAGCGAAGTTTCCCTATAGGAAAGAGCTATTACCGCAGGTGTTATGGTAAGACTTAAGCCCGAGACCATGACAACTTTTTGTTTTGAGATCCCCAGATAACAAAATCACTATTCGTTCAAATTTATATATATGTATATACATTTAAATATGTATTTATATATAATGAGTCTGTTAATTCAGTAACTTTTGCAAAAAACATCCAATTTTTATGGAATTTAGCACAAATGTGTAAAGCGACATTTATGACTTAAGTTCGAAAACCACGAGATTGGACAATGGGAAGAGGGTTTTATGAAGGTTTAAAATTTCCCAAAAATCAGTTTTCCTTATAGTATCAGTATTTCCCCAATGTTATCCTTATGGAGAATAAATAAAATCTGATACCTCGATTTTTTATGAATATCAATTTAAATACCAAAATAATCGTTTTTCAGAACTGAATTCATTGGTAAAAACAAACTTGCAATTTTCAGTAAAATTAATGGAGGTAAAGCCAAAAACCTTTTTCCCATAAGATTGCATGGGAAATTTTATGAATACGTATTTTGGAATTTCTCCAGAACCACTTAACCTAGGTTAATGATTCAAAATACTAAATTATTTTTTGTTTTTTTAAGCTCTATCAAATGGTCAAAACCAAAATTGAGTGATTTTTAAATTGTAGGGTAGAAAATGCAAAAAACTGATTTTTAGGAAATTTTAAACCCCCATAAAACCCTCTTTCAATTTTCCAATCTCTCAGATTTTCGAACTTAAAGTCATGAATGTCACTTTACAAATTAGAGCCAAATGTCATTGAAATCAGACTTTTTTACTCAAGTTATCGCATTCATGGACACACATATATATATATATATATATATATATATATATATATATATATATATATAATTTGAACGAATAGTGATATTGGCATCTGGAGACCTCAAAACAAAAAGTTATCATAGTCTCGGGCTTAAGTCTTACCATACCACCTGCGGTAATAGCTCTCCCTATAGGGAAACTTCCCTAAGAACTTTACACTAGGCTTAAAAACCAATTATTACAAAAAACCTCACCATTTTATAGCATTTTGTTTTTTACTTTTTAGTGATGTAATTCGTTACCGGTATTGGGTTTTGGCTGGATGATTTGAAATGGAATGTCCCTATATTCAATTAAAAATACCCCCGTCGCAGCAAACCTGCGTACTCAGCGAATTTCCAATGCAAAATATATGTCTCAATACCACATAAAGCCGCATACCAAGATTCATAAAAATATATTCACAAATAAGCGATATATCAAATATTAATTATTCTCCATAAGAATAACATTGGGAATGAGTACGCAGGTTTGCTGCAACAAGGAACACAAAAAATGGGTTTTTATGCTAATCAATATAACTCAACTAGGTGAAGTCGTATACCAGTTTTTATTCATTAATGTTCATAATTAAGGGAGACAGAGCATTTAATTATTCTCCATAAGAATAACATGGGGGCTGAGTACGCAGGTTTGCTGCTACGAGAGCCTTTGGCAAAACATTTTTTTTGGGCAAATATTAATAGACCACAACGAGATGAAGCTGTATACCAAGTTTCGTCAGTATACGTTCACAATTAAGCGAGATATCAAAATTGTCTTTTCCTCCATAAGAATAACATTAGACAACGTACTGTGTTTAGCACTTTCAATATCTCGGTAACCAATTGACGTAGAGGAATGATCAAAATACCAAATTGAGTGTTTTTCTAAGCTAAATCCAATGGTGAAAACTAAAATTTGACCATTTCAAAAATTATATGTAAAAAATTCAAAAACCCATTTTTGAGGTACAAAACCCCCGAAAAATACCCCTTAAGGTAAAGCGATATGGCTGGTTTTCGAACTTAAAGTCATAAATGTTCCTTTACACGTTTATACCAAATTTCATCAAAATCGGACCTTTTTTACGAGAGTTATCGCACCCACGGACACATATATAGATATATAGATATATAGATATATAGATATATAGATATATAGATATATAGATATATAGATATATAGATATATAGATATATACAGTTTCAAACGAATGGTGGTTTTGGGGTCTGGGGACCTCAAAACGAAAAGTTATCATGGTCCCGGGCCTAGGTCTTACCATGCCGACTACGGTAATAGCTTCTTCCCTATAGGGGAAATTCGCTAAAAGAAAATAAAAATTTATTATTATTATTATTATTGTTATTTATTTTTTATTTATTTTTTTTGTGTGTGGAATTGCAGAAGCAAAATTCTCTATACACGACATGCACACAGAACCCTAGTCAGATGCTGGAATATTAGTGGTCATCACCAAATGTTTAAGTTCCTCACCGATAAAAGCTCGACCTAAACAACACAGTGAAACAAGACCAGGGTCTGGACCGTACCCAAAAACATTATAAATACCACTAATGTAGACAGACACAAAGTAAGTTAATAAGTTATAAAATTGTCAAACAAGCAAGAAGAATTGAGATGGTAGGGAGGTATAAATGAGTGTGTTGCCAAACTTATCCATGTTGTTGGCTGTATTAACATTCGATTCAAATTTTATGTTAGCATCATGCCCAGGCTTAAAGTCCTCCAGGCCTAGTATGTGTTTTGAACTTTCGGCAATCTACTGTGCATGAATAACATTTCATTGGAGTTTAATAATAAGGATTTAACATTTAGAAACCGGACACCTAAACAGAATAGCTGGGATTACCATGGGAGAACAAGATAGTACTACCCAGGATTTTTTTAATATCCATGGCAGAGGTATGGATATTGGTTAGAGAGATAGAGACACACTTTCACAGCGGTCAGGACCGTCTCTAGCTATATTAGACATCCCGGAAACTGAACCATTCCCATGACCCCCTGAAGGGTACAGTACGATAAGCGTCCACCAACTACAATCGTATGTGATATATCGATCTTATACATTCGATACTGGTACATTGAATCAAGTTTTAAATTGATCTTTAACCTCAATAACACAAATAGTACCATATCACGATTGTTATTATTACAATATAACATTTGTTTGGTTTAAGTTAAAAAAATATACTCCAACCTTGATAGTTTGATAGTCTTTGTAATAACTCCCATTCCCCTTTTTCAAAACTGTTAGCCTAGCAATTGTGTCTGCTTCATTTTCATTCATCTTGAATAGTAAAACATTGAAATAATACACTAACTACGTATAAATCTGCACTAATTATAGGCCTATACACTACAATAATTATTGCACTAATTATTCACACTCTGAAGTTGACTCCGGGCAAATACAAAAAATGAGAGAGCGCACAGGGAAGATATTTCCAGCTCAGAACACACTAAACAAAACTAACAAAACAAATTCAATAGGGATGGGAGAATCACTTTCCTCGATTCTAAGAGATGCGCGTGTGAGATACGGCACCTCTCACCTTGCTGACACACACCAAACTATTTTTATCGCAAAAATTAAAATAACCCGGGGAGGTTACCTCTAAAAGGTTAAAACATGGGATTAAGTGCGATGACTTAGCAAATCATTCGCCTGAATATCTATATTGTCGTGAAGTGAAAATTTCAGGTGGAGATCCTCTCATGAAAGCAGCCCGTAAAATTTACCCTGTTAAAGATAACAAAATTTAGGCCTATATAATTAAAAACATCAAATCAGTAATAGGGCCTAGGCTATAATTTTTATTATTTGAGCATAACTATTATTATTATTTATTTATTTTTAATTATATAAATTTATATTTATCAGTAAGAAGAGTGTTTACAAGAAATGAAAGGTAACTAAGCTTTAGCTTGGTTAACTTATATACCGTATTTCTTTATTATTTGTTGTTGTATTTTTTTAGTTTTGTTTTTGATTGTTATTTGTTAAATGTTTCTTAAAATATATTTATAACTGACGGGTAGGCTTTTATAAGCGGAGCGATTTAAAAAACGAATGAAATTATTCGATCCAGTACATAACGATTATTTAGGTTGTTTGGTTATGGTTTCGGTTATGTTACTATGTTTCAGTTTAGGTGTCTTGAAATTTGTCCAGATAAGAAATACGTTGATTCCATTAATACTTAAACAAACATGTATTGCCACGAACAAAGTTATCATGTTGTGACATTGTCATATTTATTTATTATTTTCAGTTTTAGTTTAGGCCTAGTTGAAAAACAAACATGACTTAATAACTAATATACACAGGAAAAATATGTTGCAATCGATAAAAATACCGTATCGAACAATTTCATTCGGTTTTTTAATATCGTTCCGCTAATGAAAGTCTACCCTAACTGACATCCCATATTATTATTAACGAGATACAAATTGTTGGTTTTATATAGCCTATAATAGAAATATCAAGTGAATAATTTTCTATATGTACTGTTAAAATGTGATTCAAAATATAGTGATTTGATAAGTTAAATGTTTAAGATCGATATATCGTATCTGATTAATTGGTGGATGCTTTTCTGTAACCCCCCAACCAAATATAGAAACCCCCCACCCATATCCAAACCCTCAGTAGTAAATTTAGCTCACAAATAAGGGATGATAAAGATTTTAAGGGTTAAGTAAATAGGCTGTTAAAAAAAGGTAATGTTAGCTCAGAATGAGCCCATTACAATATTACTAGGGTTAAGGGCCTATTCCTCTTGTGACTGTTAATAAATATATCTACTACATACGTTTGAAGTACTTAAGAGGATTTGCCATTGTTGTAACTATTACTGAAGAGGAAGTTTAATTTTCTTTTATCAATATTTGAATGTTAACATTAACAAACCCAAAACACTCCAAACCAAAGACCAAAGTCAAATTCTACAATTCAATAACACAGTGTTTCCACTCAGCGGTAAAAAATATCCCACACGCTGATACAAAAAATCCAACTTTATCCCACACTTTCCCTTATAATATCCCTGTCATACCCCACACCTTCCCACTGATTTTTTAAACGAAGTGACTATGTACACGTCCAATGTAAAGGCAAATTCACATCGCTACCGCTTAGGTTAGGTTAGGTTACGTTACGTTTCGTTAGGTTAGGTTAGATTAGGTTAGGTTACGTTAGGATAGGTTAGGAGGTTTTCTGGCTCTCAATCAGTTTTAAAAATCACAGGAAAAGTAAGTACGGTGCATAATTTGGAACGGACGTGAACAGTAGTAGCTCACGTCGGACGTGTACGTAGCCTCTGCCTTTTTTAAACAATGCAACACAATTAATGTTAAATATTATATGATTATTGAATAATGAATTAGCAAAATATTTATACCGTTGATAGAGCTTATTTAGATTACTAATTACCTATATTTTTCATTTTAGTACCCAAAAGGATTTTGGGTAAATCCAACCATGGATACATAATCCAACTTCAATGGTACTGTTTGCCTTAAGGCCAGCATGTGAACTAACTAAACTAAATAATTTAGTTCCTTTAGAGGTACAAATATTTTTAATTTTAGTACTAAAGAGTACGAAATAGGTAATAAATAATGGAAAATTGTACTTGTTAATTATTTTAACATAGCCAGGCCAGCGACATTGACGTGATTCAGTGTTCGTTCAGATACGTTTATAAAATAATAACAGGTGCGGACTGCGGTCAGTGAGGTTTAAAAATGGGAATGCCCGCAAGTGTCAATCACTGAGCTCTGTGTTATATCTGGAGTTACTACTCTCTGACTATAAATATTTTCCATAAACGTGCCGTCAACTCAGACATTTTGCTCTATTGTGTTGTCACTTTGACGTTGACTGGATCAATCACAATGCATTGGGTGGACGTTGTCAAAATTTCAACAATCGGAAATAAAATAACTGTACCACCATAGGCTAACTACAGTATGATTTTAGTCACACGGCATAGGTTGCTACCATTGTATTCGGTGATTACCTTTTCCTGGATTTCGCCCGCCTACCGTCGTTTGCTGTCAGCTGTGTTTTGTTTACAGGTTAGGTTTGATTTTTATGTAATCCGCATAATCTCAGCAAGTTAACAAATATAATACAAGAGCAAATTTTTTAATAATACATCATATTCTTTGAACGACTTTGTACGAAAGATCAATTACATATACATCTGGAAATTGATTGATCACATACAAAATAAATATAAATTAGCAATTGAATCCAGAAAAGATTTAAATAAATTGAAAAATATTTTGTTTGAAAACTCCGTCTATTACATCGATGACGATTTTCAACTCTAACCAAAGGACCTCATACCATAGTGAAGGACATGAATGTGAACTTCTATACATTTTGTTCTCCTTATTTATACCATATAAATATTCTCATATATTGTACACATTTGTAAAATGTTTATACAATAAATATCTGTATCTGTAATCTAGCGAGGCAATAAATATCCAGTGGCTAAGCAAAAAGTGCCTCGAATTATATGTAATGAAATGAGAGGAAACAAATATTTAATTGCGTGCAGACGGAAGCTCACACGTCAAGTATTTTATTTTTTAGAATGTGGTACGTCATTTCCATTTTTCTAGTGGTTGACCTTGGCTGATAGCCTCATTCCTCATTGTATCTTCGCGTAGCATAGTTCAGTTTGCTGATTTAAAATAGTTTTATAAATAGTTTTTTGCGGTAACTACTAAAATAAATTGTTTATTTAGGCATCTTACTTGTTCTTAGACGCCTGCAGATGACGTAGAAAAAAGTGTAATGCCTAAATATTTGTTATTTTTATTTACGGTCGAGGGCAGTAGAACTAAAGTTAATTGTTGTTTAGTTTGTTGATAAAGTTATGATTGCCTTTTTTCTTGAGTACAAGGTTATTGATATATAACTTACTTTCATTCGTTGTATTATTTAATATAGTTAAAAAATAATGGTGGTGCCGGGGACCACCCAGGAGGAGTGGGAGGGGTAACTTTTGGTGACCGCCCCGGAAACATCTCAAACATGACCTTTGGATCCGCCCTGGGATATCTGATCAATCATTGTTCAATCTTATTTATTCATGACACCTATTATTAAGTCTGTTACTATTTATTAGTTTTAATTAGTCTGTGTCTATTACTTTATTACTTGTTAGATATAAATACCTGGGGGGCCGAGCTTTGCTCGGGGAAGGCCAGTCAGTTTTCTTAGATGACTTGGAGTATATTTCACCACTTCCCCCTACTGATAATCAGATTTGTATAACTCATTTGCCTCTTTTCTACATGTTTAAGGTCACTCCAGTTGTTATTTATAGCTCAATGTCCCTTTGATTTATTTTACTACTCTATATATGTAATCTTAACTCAAATCTTTTAATCTCTGCTCTCAGGAAACCACATGTTAATAATCATAAACAACATGAGTATTACTTTGACAGTTCCCTGGTTGATTATGAACAGCTGTTACAATTCTTTTGTTTTGATTTGAAACTCCATAAGCCCAATGTTAATTTTTTTAATTTTTCATTTTAGTTTTTTTACATTATTTGATTTTTCCTAGGGTTGAGACTTGTCTAGAACTTATTTTTATCCCAGAAATTAGTTATTTCGAACATTTGAAGGAAATCGTTGGAGCCGTTTTTGAGATCCGTGTCGCAAGCAAGCAAGCACGCAAGCAAGCAAGCAAGCAAACCTTACTCATATACCAACATAGGATACCAACATCGCTGCATGATAGATCTATTATTACTGTACTGCTTGTTGCTGTTATATTGTTACCATTTTGCTTAATTAGTTGTAGTTTACTTTGTTACTATTTTGTGATCTCTTAGTGCATGTATGCTTGATATTACTACCATATTAGAGATGTTTCAAAATAATATTTGAAAGTATTGTAAATTGGTGTAATCCATTGGTACAAATAAATAAATAAAAAAGAAGGATTTCATATAGTAACTTCTTCGCATTTGTGCTAACGAAATCAAAATGACCAGTAAAAGCAGCTGAAGACCTAAAACAAGTCCTTGACAGGTTAGCTCAAAGAAGCACGTATAATAAGTAAATTTCAGTCAAATAAGTGTTGGAATTGTTTTGGGAAAAATCACTCAATTAGATTGCATATTTATTTTCCCGAAGTGAGGAGTTTATTGGAGAACATGGAAGGCTGAGTTTTCATTATGATGTTATTACAGACTTTCTTGCTAGCAGTTTCGCTCGCTTGATGTAATACGTCAGAAATGGTAAGTAACATCATGAACTATTACCAGGCTTACTTCAGAACAAATAAGGAAACAAGTACTAGTCTATGTTGACTTTCTCGCCACCAAGTAATGTTACATTTTCTTGGCTACAATATTAATGCCACATATATAATTATATAGGGTCAATTCCCTATGTATTATGTATAGGCCTATTATCAAGAATTTGCTACTAGCCTTATCATTAATCTGATGAAAACAAAATGTAGAACCTATATCAGTCATTGTGGTTATCCATTCATTCCAGCGAGAAGTTCTACCTGCAAGAAAACACAATTAATTTCTTTGCTTTAGGCCCTTTGGGACCTTGATGATTTGTAACTTAGACCTACAAAATTGTATGGAAGTAAAAAGTGGTAAGTTAATTGTTTCGCTTGTGGTGACTACTGGAATACATCTTACAGTTGTATTCTTTAATTGTTCTAAGTATAAGGTATAAGAGGAATTTTGCTGTAGAAAATCTATTTTATGGGCAAATTAAACATGGACCATACTTGAAAAACATATCCTACAGGTATACTGCAGAATTAGGTAACATGTTTCCCAATTTATTTCTCTCTTTACAAATCTCCTGACTTATTTCTTTGGAACCCCACTGAATCCCCTCGATGGTAGCCTAATTATCATAACTTAGCCTATATATTAAAGCCTTGGAAAAATGATGGGCAAAAATAGTTTTCAGGTGTTAGATTCCTTTTGTACTGGTTATGGAATTACGGAAGGATCACGTTACAATAACTTTTAGGTAGAGTCTTGAGGGCAAACTAAGCAGTGGGCACAATTAACGAGTAGGGCCTAATCGTATATCGCCAACCAAATTGCATCACTGTGTCAATATCGTATCAGTCCAATAGCCACTCAATAAACTGGATGACTTGTCTCAATGATGCGAAGCGCTTCTCATATTGTAATGGGCGGCCTTTCTAATCCTTTTTTATCTTCATCCGTCTTTGTGAGAGGACCCTTGCAAGGTCGAGACACAGGTTATCTGATAACTTTTGCCTAGGTGTATATAAACTAAAGACATGTTTTAATTTTTTTACCATTTTTCCTTTGTACGTGATAAATACTAATGTGATTTTCAAACTCAAAAGGTAGTTCAGTGAAATTAAACATTTTCAACCGACAAATAGATATATGTGTGAAACTGGCAAGGAAACATCCATAACTCCAGAAAGAGGATATTTAAACTATGACATCACATCTCCTTTATTGTTCAGGGTATTTAAACAATGACGTCACATGACCAGCTGACAGAAACAAACAAGATGGCAGCCACATCAGTATGCAACATAACCTCAAAACCGATTATTACTACCTTTTTGCAGACATCAAATTCCCGCCAATATGAAAATCTAACCTCAAAAAAAGATTATTTATATTACATTTGAGACACATATTGATTTGTGAATAAATTATAAAAAAAACTTATCCTACTGGGTTTAATTTACCCATTATATTTATAACAAACATGCCAAACATTTTAATAAATAAAAAAAAATTGTTTTCACACCTGGTACAACATTTTGTCCACAAGACATAAATTCTGTAAATTAGAAAAAACCTATTTTATTTTATTTAGGACCTAAAGCTGTTTAGTTTATCTAAAACCTAATTACTATTTGACACCGTCACGATACTGTTAAATTAATAAAAACTGGTTTTTAAGACATCCATCAACCCGGTGTTGACATCTCAGCAATAACTCATAACTCCTAAACCCTCCGTTAAAACATATTGTTTTTGGTATGTAAATAAAGCTAATGAATCTATCTACAAGATTATCACTATGGAATACCGTCACGATAATTGAAAATATAAGTAGGGTGAAGTGGGGTAAGTGCAACCACGGGGCAAGTATGGCCACGGCTGCTTATGTAGCTAAAAATTATTATTTTTGAGAAATAACCACTTGGTTTGTAATTTTAGAATGTTTTCTTTATATATTCAGCAAAATGTTTGAAAAAAATCAGCTTACATGCATTTGTTTTTTATTTTTAGAAAATGCTTACATTTTGAATCTTAATGAAAGTTCAACCCTGAAACTTTGACATTTTTTTAAATTTTTCTTTTTCAACCTATGATAACCAAAGTTGGCAATTTTATGAAGTTTAATATGTAGTTTTCAGAAATATGCATTTTTTTGGTGTTGGATTAATAACTTTGAAATGAGAGCCATGGCTACACTTGCCCCGTCGTTTTTGCACACGGGGCAAGTGCAGCCACGGAAATTGGGGTAAGTGCAACCGTGCAACCTTCCCGGTAGCCTTTTCTTCTTACAACCCTCAATAAATTCTCAAAAACTCTTCTTGTAAATAGTGTTTCAAAGTGTAGAACAGTTTAAGTTTTAAAGTTGAGATGCTGTATTTTAATTTTAATTAATTTGGTCAAAAGTGTGAAAAAACAAAAGTACCGGTAACTATTAAAACAAGAAAAAACATTAGGCCTACAATCTCCTAATAGGCCAAACTATAAAAATGGTTTTGTAAATTAGTGTTTTAGAGTGTAGAACAGTTTAAGTTTCAAGTTCAATTGCTTTACTTTAGTTTAGTTCATTATGATACAAAAATTAATACGAGAAACTGTGACATTAATATTTTGTCAAAAGTATAAAATTAAGGAAAAATAAGAAAAAGAAGACCATTAAAAACAAGAAAAACATGAAAAGCTGTAGAAATGATGTTCTAACCAGGTGCGAATCATGTAAGTATCCTATATATTTTAATTCAAGCAATAACGTAAAAAAACTTATCTTTGATATTTTACCCATTTTCCCGATTATCGCGCGTTGACTCGCGACAAAGTTCGTATCTCCCAAATGGTTTAAGATTAAAAAATTAAAAAAATATTGTCAGAATCAGTGAAAAAACAAGCTATAACACACTTGCCCCAGTTGTCATTTACATTGCCTCTTTTGGAGGATTCTATGCTGTGGTTGCACTTACCCCGGATGCATGGGGCAAGTGCAACCAGTGGACATGTTTTTTTATTTTATTTTTTTTTTTATTTATGGTAAACAGTAAAAATATTCTAATTGTAGGATATTGTAGCTAGATAAACCCTAATACTGTGTGCTGAGTTTTATTTATCTCTCCTTAATAGTTACTTCACAGTAACAGTTCAAAATTGAAAAATAAATAAACCTGGTTGCACTTACCCCACTTCACCCTAAACGTAATCTCAACTTGTGCATTTTCAAAGATTTTTCACCATCAGTCAAGGCTATGTGGGGTAGTAAATACGTTCTAAATCCAGGTTAAAATAATAATAATAATTTTTACTTACAATATACACATTCTGACAGTTTTACCTAACACCTGTTGACTATTTAATAGTGTCATATCTATCTGCGTTCGATTAATAAAGACTTGCTTAGAAAACGATCGCCAACCCGGTGTTGACATCTCAGCAATAACTCGTAACTCATAAACCCTTCGTATAAACATATATTTTTATGGTATGTAATTAAAGCTAATGAGTCTATCTACAAGATTATCACTATGGGATACCGTCCCGATCATTGAAAATATATATAATTGGAATCTCAACTTGTGCATTTTCAAAGATTATTCACCATCAGTCAAGGCTATGTTTGGGTAGTAAATACGTTCTAAATCCAGGTTAAAATAATAATAATAGTTTTTACTTACAATATTCACATTCTGACAGTTTTACCTAACACCTGTTGACTATTTAATAGTGTCATATCTATCTGCGTTCGATTAATAAAGACTTGCTTAGAAAACGATCGCCAACCCGGTGTTGACATCTCAGCAATAACTCGTAACTCATAAACCCTTCGTATAAACATATATTTTTATGGTATGTAATTAAAGCTAATGAGTCTATCTACAAGATTATCACTATGGGATACCGTCCCGATCATTGAAAATATATGTAATTGTAATCTCAACTTGTGCATTTTCAAAGATTTTTCACCATCAGTCAAGGCTATGTTTGGGTAGTAAATACGTTCTAAATCCAGGTTAAAATAATAATAATAGTTTTTACTTACAATATTCACATTCTGACAGTTTTACCTAACACCTGTTGACTATTTAATAGTGTCATATCTATCTGCGTTCGATTAATAAAGACTTGCTTAGAAAACGATCGCCAACCCGGTGTTGACATCTCAGCAATAACTCGTAACTCATAAACCCTTCGTATAAACGTATATTTTTATGGTATGTAATTAAAGCTAATGAGTCTATCTACAAGATTATCACTATGGGATACCGTCCCGATCATTGAAAATATATGTAATTGTAATCTCAACTTGTGCATTTTCAAAGATTTTTCACCATCAGTCAAGGCTATGTTTGGGTAGTAAATACGTTCTAAATCCAGGTTAAAATAATAATAATAGTTTTTACTTACAATATTCACATTCTGACAGTTTTACCTAACACCTGTTGACTATTTAATAGTGTCATATCTATCTGCGTTCGATTAATAAAGACTTGCTTAGAAAACGATCGCCAACCCGGTGTTGACATCTCAGCAATAACTCGTAACTCATAAACCCTTCGTAAAAACATATATTTTTATGGTATGTAATTAAAGCTAATGAGTCTATCTACAAGATTATCACTATGGGATGCCGTCACGATCACTGGAAATATATGTAATTGTAATCTCAACGTACATTTTCGATTAATAAAGACTTGCTTAGAAAACGATCGCCAACCCGGTGCTGACATATTATACTTTAAATGCATAAGTACAGAGTTTGAATCAATTAATTGGTTGCGGCCTCCTCCTCCCGTAAAGTTGCTTTCTTCCTCTCTGCTAATATCGTACAAAATTTTTTTGGTGTCGTGTTTTAAATTTTAAGAATATTATTATATATATTTATTTTAGTTGTGCATTAATAAAAAAACACACCTTTTGACGGATCATTAACGATTTGTCGATATATTTAATCTAATAACTTTTATTTAGTGACTTATAAATATTGTATAGGTATATGAAACCACTTTTTTACAATTTATGTTGCATTCTCACCTGTGTTTGCATATCCGGAAACTGAATCTCAAGATTTAATTTACAACCACTTATTATCGTGAAGATGCATTACATTTTTTTAACAATGTGATACTTTATTGAATTGTTTTGCAGCCTCCTCCTCCCCTAAAGCCGCCCTAACCCTCTCCCACTATTAAATAGTCAACAGGTGTTAGGTAAAACTGTCAGAATGTGTATATTGTAAGTAAAAACTATTATTATTATTTTAAACTGGGTTTAAAACGTATTTACTACCCAAACATAGCCTAGACTGATGGTGACAAATCTTTGAAAATGCACAAGTTGAGATTACAATTACATATATTTTCAAAGATCGGGACGGTATCCCATAGTGATAATCTTGTAGATAGACTCATTAGCTTTAATTAAATACCATAAAAATATATGTTTTTACGAAGGGTTTATGAGTTACGAGTTATTGCTGAGATGTCAACACCAGGTTGGCGATCGTTTTCTAAGCAAGTCTTTATTAATCGAACGGAGATAGATATGACACTATTAAATAGTCAACAGGTGTTAGGTAAAACTGTCAGAATGTGTATATTGTAAGTAAAAACAATTATTATTATTTTAACCTGGATTTAGAACGTATTTACTACCCAAACATAGCCTTGACTGATAGTGAAAAATCTTTGAAAATGCACTTGTTGAGATTACGTTTACTTATATTTTCAATTATCGTGACGGTATCCCATAGTGATAATCTTGTAGATAAATTCATTAGCTTTATTTACATACCAAAAACAATATGTTTTAACGGGGGGTTTAGGAGTTATGAGTTATTGCTGGGATGTCAACACCGGGTTGATGGATGTCTTAAAAACCAGTTTTTATTAATTTAACAGTATCGTGACGGTGTCACATAGTAATTAGGTTTTAGATAAACTAAACAGCTTTAGGTCCTAAATAAAATAAAATAGGTTTTTTCTAATTTATAGAATTTATGTCTTGTGGACAAAATGTTGGACCAGGTGTGAAAACAATTTTGTTTTTTGTTTTAGCGAATTTCCCCTATAAGGAAGAAGCTATTACCGTAGGTCTCATGGTAAGAGTTAAGCCCGAGACCATAATAATTTTTTGTTTTGAGGTCCCCAGATGACTAAAACACTATTCGTTCAAATTTATATATATGTATATATATATATATATGTGTGTGTCCGTGAATGCGATAACTTGAGTAAAAAACGTCCGATTTCGATGAAATTTGGCTCCAATATGTAAAATGACATTCATGACTTTAAGTTCGAAAACCAGAAAAATCGGTCCATGGGAAGGGGGGTTTATGGGGGTTTTAAATTTTCCAAAAATCAGTTTTTTGCATTTTTCACCCTGAATATTTTATCTCACACAATTTTTGTTCCAACCATGTTATAGAGCTTAAAAAAACAAATAATATAGTATTTTGAATCATTAACCTAGGTTAAGTGGTTGCGGAGCAAATCCAAAAAAACAAGTTCATAAAATCCCCCATGTTAATCTTATGGAAAAATGGTTTTTAGCTATTCCTTAATTAACTTCACTGTAAACTTCACATTTGCTTTTGCCAATCAGTTTAGCTCTACAAAACAATCATTTTGGTGTTTAAACTGTGATTCTACGTCCAACCGTTGCCGAGATATTCAAAGTGCTTAACACAGTACGTTGTCCAATGTTATCCTTATGGAGAATATTTAAAATTTGATATCTCGATTATTTATGAACATATATTGATGAAACTTGGTATGTGGCTTCACCTAGTACTGGTATATTGATATTTGCACAACAAATTGATTTTTTGTTGATTATCCTCTTAGCAGCAAACCTGCATTCTCATCCCTAATGTTATTCTTATGGAGAATACGTAAAGCTTTATATCTCCCTTAATTATGAACATAAATCATTAAAACTTGGTATGTAACTTCACCTGGTTGAGTTATATTGATAATTGCAAAAAACCCTTATTTTTATCTTCCTCGTTGCAGCAAACCTGCGTTCTCAGCCCTAATGTTATTCTTATGGAGAATAAATAAAATGCTATATATCACTTATTTATTTAAGTATTTTTATGAAACTTGGTAAGTGGCTTTATGTGGTAGTAAGAAATATATTCATGCATAGGAAATTCGCTGAGTACGCAGGTTTGCTGCGACGGGGGTATTTATTTATTAAAATGTTTGGCATGTTTGTTATATATATAATGGGATAATTAAACCCAGTAGGATAAGTTTTTTGTAATTTATTCACAAATCAATAATATGTGTCTCAAATGTAATATAAATCATCTTTTTTTGAGGTTAGATTTTCATATTTGCGGGAATTTGATTTCTGCAAAAAGGCGGTAATAATCGGTTTTGAGGTTATGTTGCATACTGATCTGGCTGCCATCTTGTTTGTTTCTGTCAGCTGGTCATGTGGTCGTCATTGTTTAAATACCCTGAACAATAAAGGAGATGTGATGTCATAGTTTAAATACCCTCTTTCTGGAGTTATGGATGTTTCCTTGCCAGTTTCACACACATCAAATAGATTGCATTGAAGTACCATAAAACCTGCTAATCCCGGACGGGGGGGGTATTCCCGGACACTGTGTACTTATTTGTAAACATACATATTTCTGAACTACCCTGCAAAGTTGAGAAGTCGATCGTTATACATTTGTTTAGAGCAGAAGACGCTCTACACAGCTGTATAGGTTAGAACTGTGTACGATCGTTTTTTGTTTTATTTTGCAGGTTTACCAACTTACGACTTTTCGAGAAAAAAATATGTATATCTAACTAAGACATGTAATTTTTGTCAAGTTTGTCCAATTTTTTTCGCGAAGGCATATTTTTATTTGAAATTTAAGAACGCATAATGCCATACTTTTTAAAGCTATATACAACATATATTTTTAAAAAATTATTACATTTACGTATTCCATTGTAATCCCGGAAACTTTAATAATAGGCCTACTCCGTGGATGTGACTGTTGGGCCGGCTGTTGCGACTAGCGCCTGCTGTTACTGACGTAAAAAGCAGATTTCCCGCTGTAACTAATAACAATATTCTGGTGTTTAACCCTCCGGTAACTATCTGTGTTTGTTATTAAAATTTGTTCTTTTAATTTATGAAAAATTGGTTGTACAGTCTCCAAGATGAACGAAAATAAATCAAGAGCCAGCCTACTCCGTGGATGAGACTGTTGGGCCGACTGTTGCGACTAGCGCCTGCCGTTACTGACGTAAAAAGTAGATTTCCCGCTGTAACTAATAACAATATTCTGGTGTTTAGCCCTCCGGTAACTATCTGTGTTTGTTATTAAAATTTGTGCTCTTAATTTATGAAAAATTGGTTGTACAGTCTCCAAGATGAACGAAAATAAATCAAGAGCCAAGATGTTAGAGCAGGCACTAAAGGAGGAAAGTTAATGTCATGATCGTGATCAATAATCATGTCTGTGGAAAATATAATGAGCCCCATGGAAATCAGACAGTTTTCAGCCCACAGGAAGAAAATGTCATCGCTGATCATGTTGATCATGTTGTTGTTGTATATATATAAGTCGTATTATTCTTTGTTTCATTTAAACTCCTTTTCCCCTTATGGTTCTTTGTTTAGTTTCATGTTGGTTGCAAAAAATAAACAGCTGAAAACGTGATGCAAGAATACTTTTTATCCATCTCCAACCATTAACAATGTTTATTTATATTATTTTTAAGCCTTTGACTGGTACAAAGGCATCTGCAGACCTCAAAACACCGATACGGACAGGAGAGGTTATTTTATACGTTATAACCTTATTTAGGTGTGTGTCAAGTATTTTTTGCCTAAATCTACCTTAAGTGATCATGTCTGTGGAAAATGTAATGGGCCCCATGGAAAGCAGACAGTTTTCAGCCCACAGGAAGAAAATGTCATTGCTGATCACGATGAAAACATATATATAAGTAGTATTACTCTTTGTTTCTAACTGTATTTTAAACGACTTTTCCCCTTATGGTTCTTTGTTTACTTTCATTATAATTGCAAAGAATAAACAGCTGAAAACGTGTCGTAAGAAAACGTGTCTTTATTCATCCCCAACTCATTAACATTGTTTTTTTAGTTTCATTGTTAAGCCTTTGACTGGTGCAAAGGCATCTGCAGACCTTAAAAACACCATCCCACTACGGACAGCAGAGAACGTTTAGGCGTTATAATTATATTTAGGTCAGTGTCCGGGATTAGACCGTTTGTGGAGGTTAAGTCGAACACTTTTATTTATCTTGTATTTATTTTATAATAACATCTAACACATAGAAAAGTACAGGAATGTAGTAAATGATACACACACTTTACAATGGTATGATTTTTACTGGTGACATCGTTGTTTAAAAGGCACTTTAACCTAAAATACGTTAAAAAGTGTCCGGGTTTAGCCAGTTTTACAGTACTCATGCAACAGTAATCATTCATTCATTGTTGCTGGATTAGGAAACCCCAGTATAGCTGCTAGGCATGTCTTCTACAAGCGGGAATTTTGCACAGGTTACCGGAAGGATAGGATATAGCAGGAAAGGAAAGGGTGGGACGGGACAGGCAGCCAAATTGACCTCAGAGGGCCAACTCCCGTGCTCCTGTGACAGCTGTCAAACAGGCTGACCCGCTCTGCCCTCTAACTGGCCAACTCAACAGCCAGGGATCATACAAACTGCACATAAAGTGCCTCAATAAATAAACATTGGTTACATCATTACCTTCACCTTCAACTAATACCCGAACAAAGTTATTGTTACCGGTGCCAGTACCAGTTATTGTTACTAGGCACTTCCATCCTTAACTTATGACTTGCACAACAGATTTGTTTTGATTCAAGCCACTTGCAGCACTATACACTGTTTGATACTATTGCGCTGTTGAAAGTCAACATCTGTTTTCGCACTACGGGCACCTACTGTCCGCTGTCCGGAACCTACATCTGTACATGGTTCACACTTTCTGGAAAGTCAGGGAATTTGAAAACGGTCAGGGAAAACAGTTGGAAAAATGTAAAAAATCAGGGAAAATGCTTAGTATTTTATACAAGTGCGGGAAAAATGTTGATTTTAATCGTAAACGCAAAGCACTACTGTGTGAAAATTAAAACTTATTAGTGAGTATTTCTAATCGCAATTCAGGGAAAATTAACTTTTTTGGTTAGGGAAAGTCAGGGAAATCCAAATAAAAGTGTGAACCATGTTATAATACGCTGAGGTGATTTTAGTGAACTCCCCCATGGTTTATGAATCGATTTTGACGATTGGGGATTTAAACAAATTGTAGCCTATTTATCTGTAGCTCTGCAAATTGGTTTCCAATTTTCAATATCCCCACTCTGAAGAATACAGACCGCCCTCAAAGTTTGGTTTTTGCCCTTAAGGATAACACGAGATATATTTTAATTCATTTGCACTCTAAAACAGCTGAATATACAACAAAATACAGTTTTACAATATTAACATACTATCTGTTAAGAGCTAAAGCACAAACTCTAGAGCTGGAATGGCAAGACAAACTATTTTCATCAGACACAAGATGGAACCACTTAGCCACTTGCTGAGCACTGAGCACTGTGGTCCAAGATGATCTGATAAGTCGCAGGTAAAGACGATTGATGTCCGTTGTGACTGCTAATTATGTCAGAATAGCTTACTTTTCTCATTTTCAGTTAATTATTGTATGTGGTTTAATTCTTTGGGGTAAGAACAGCATGAGGAAATTTTAATGCTTCAAAAAGAGTTATTATTATCAGGCTATAACACAGATCCTAATGACCATGTTCTCTTTGTGGCCCTTAAAATTCAGAATGTCCAAAATTGGTATGTATTTTATTTTACTTCTTTTGTTTTGACAAATTCTGATTGTCTTAAAATATCACTGATACTCATGATTACTATAGGCTACTAGGAACAAAAATAAAGTGGCAATTGATTGCATAAGCGTGCGCACGGTGGGTGCCGTGGGTGCCGAGGCACCCACGGTAGCTCTTAAGATGGCTTGGGGCGGGGGCGAAAGAGATGATTAAATAAATGTTTAGATGTTATATAGTAAGTTAAAAAAACAAGTCTATAGTGTAAAAAGTAAGTACGAAACAATAGGTAAGTTTTCGCGTTAGTAGTAAGTAATACTGGGAGTATTATTGTTACACATAATTGTTACAGAGTATAGTATTTAAAAATGTAAATTTAATTACAACTGATGTCCAAAACAGGAACTGTCCTCTGACTTTTTCTGTGACGATCGGCAGATTTCTTAGAAACTGAGTGCCGGATGTAAGGACAATTACCCCTTGGCTTCGCCCTTCTTTTATTCATTGTTAGGCGGAGATTTCGTGGAAAAGTAAATGTAATAATAATTTAAATGTTGAGTATAACAATAAACAATTTTATTTTGCTTTCCATCGCATCTTTAGAATAAAACCAGTCGGTTCTGTGTATTTATAGCTAGAGCACTCTCATAAATATACGTATGTCAGTAAGTGTTTGAGATATTTATTCGGAAGCGATAATTTTCACACACATTCACAGCGATAAGTTTCACATTTTTCACGTCAAGCAGTTTTTAAATTGTGTGTGAGTGTTGTAAGGTTTTCATTAGTAATATGTCAAAAAATTGTCAGATTCTTGTTTTTGAAAATAAGCAAAAGAAAGAGTGGAAGTGGAAGAAGCTCAACAAAGTTCTTCTTTACTTGCATCGTGGCTGAAGTGCAAGGTTAACAAACCGAATGAATATGAATATGAATGAATGAATGAATGTTTGTCAATTGCCTTATTGTGCGTATGTGATCTTGTAAGGTGGATTAAACAATATGATAGCAAACACTATGGTTATGGTATCGTGTTTTATTCTAAGAAACACTTTAATTACTTTAATATCGGTTAATAGGTTTCGTCTCCATTTACCCCTCGGTAAACGTTAAACAATTGACAATTTTGTAAAAGTGTGATTATTAACTAACTAAAATTGTAGAGTATAGATTTTCCATTTTACAAATTTACACATTTATGTTTTCCCAACTTAAAGAGTAGTAGTACTTTTATATCGCTGTTTATTTGAAGTTTTCTTTCCACTTTAATGCACCATAAGAAGTATGAAAAGTAAAAAAATATATAAAAGTATCAATATAAAAATTATTCTATCGCTGTCATCAGTTTAATGTCAAACAAGTATATTATTCTGAGAACAGGTAAATCCTCAGAAATCTGAGTCGATATTTTCTGGAATTAGCATTTTAAAAAGAGCTTGAAACCCTAATTCAGTCAATTTTTAATTATTGTATTGTTTTAAAAACATTAAGATACAGACTTTTAAAGAGGAATCGGAAATCGGTGTGACAAGCAGACGCCCAGCCTGCGCGTAATCTAGTTTTTTTAGAAGATTATGATATTTAAAAACTAAATATACCTGTGCAGTCACAATACTTATTGCATTGAATAATATTAGTATATTGTTGTGTAATGGAGGAGTAAACTATTAGATTATATACGATGATTGATGTATTCATTGATTCGGCAAATAAATACGTTCTTAGAGCAGCGAAATTGAGGGGGGGGCGTATTTTTTGGTTCCGGCACCCACGCTGAACGTTCTCTGCGCACGACTATGATTGATTGTTAAGGACTGAGCAAATCCCTGTCAAATCTAAAGTGTTTAAACAAATAAAATATGTTCTTGATAGGCACTGTAGTTTAGTAGTTGAAAGAGGAGCTGTATAATATTGGTTTCGGTATTCCAAAATCCATTTTATAAATTGGATGAGTTTTTGCCCTTGAGCATATGTTCAAGAAAGCATTAAGCAAGAAAACATAGAACCTAGGCACTGTAGATGACAATTATGATATAGGCTACATGATTTTAGATTTAGATTAGTATGTCTGTTATGTAGGAAAATTAAATACCGGTACCTATACACTTAAAATAAAATTTATACTAATAGTTATTGCAATGTCAGTGCTTTTAAAAGTGAAATGACAAGTAAAGATGATATTTTACTATTTAGGTCTATCTCTTTACTGCTGGTTCCAAAGAAAATGGTTTCATTATAGCATTGACTATATATACTTCAGTATTTATAGTCAATATTATAGTTTGAAACCTAGTAAAATCCCAGATTTTTATTTTATTATGTAGGATAAGGTGGTATCAGAAGGGTATTTCTAAGCCATTCATCTTTTTATATAGGCCCCAACATTGTGCCTGAGTTAACTGTTCTTGCTCTTGTCAACTACTATAGAAATATCAACAGCTATCAAAGTATCAAATATACAATTCAGTTCATTATTATATTTCCGTAAGATTTACATTGACACTCAAGGCCTGTGGGGTGTAGCCCTGAGTACCGGTGTAATTTATAAGAAATCTCTGTCAATCTACACGATCTAACGGTACATGTGAATATCTCCTACGATGTATCAGAATTAGAAATACTTTATTCAAGATTCATAAAAAAGTACAAATACACATTAGCGTCAATTACTATCTAATCCCTAATATACCGTAGGTAAATTAACTCAAATTAAACAATAAAAGCTATTTTTCTACAAAATATTCATTAAATGAATAATAAGATTTCTCATTCAAAAATATCTATATATTTTTTATAATGCGTGATATTTTTTATTGTTTATAAGCTACGTATTTTGGTAGGTTAATACAAAAATCCAGTTCCTGCAGCAGTGGGTTTTTTATTGTAGGATTACAAATTAAGTCTCTGAATAGCCGGACAGTTTATTTGTCGAGTGTTTTGATTATGATTTATCCCTAATTTTGGCAGTTTATCTTCACACTCTTTACAATTTTTCATACCGTAATATATATTTTTCATAACACTCTACACACACTGAGTAAAGCATACCTACAACAGTTTTTGCGCTTGTACATTATGATTAAACATGGCCAACTGAAGTCTGGGCTTAATTAACTAGGTACCGTACCGTTAACTAATTTGTGAGAATTCAATTCTAGAAGCCAGGTGTTGCACATTTAAATTTTAAGTGCTGTTAATTTTTTGGTCATTCTAGTTCAAGTATTTAAATTGTTCCTGTTTTAACTTAGTTTAGAATTAGTTAAATCAAAGTAATTTACTTTGGCACATTAATCAATTTTGTAAAAGATGAGTCCAACAATGATGACTGTATATTTAATTTTGTATGATGCAGATTATCTATTTGACTTTTAAGACGGAATTACATTTTAAATGTGGGACATGTAAACAAATAAAAGACATATAAAAGACCTAAAACCAAATAAGTTTATGTGGGGGAATCGGGTGCAAGTAGTGCTGTTCAGTAATGTCGGTCTACGTTGATGGTAGCACTACTGCTGGTGATGGAATGTATCGCTCATTGAACACCTACTGCAGGTTTTGTCGGGTTATTAGACGGCTGCTATGGAAACTTGTTCAAAGCTCATTAGGACCTATTGCTGAGATTTGCCACTATGTAGGTAGTCATTTTAAAAATAGGTATTGATGTATTTAAAAGCTAGCATCACAAGATGGCATTATTACATAGTGGTAAGATGTTAGCTTGATTGTTAATTTTCAATATACAGTAAAACCCCACTTAACCAGACCTCGCTAAACTGAAACCTGGGATAACTAGAACGGTCTACAAGAAATATTTAATAAATAATAGAGAACAAAGTCCGGCGTATGGCTCATGGCGGACCGAGAGACCATCTGCCGTTGCAGTCACTGAACTTAGGGGTTGTTTTGACGGGTTTTGCCACATACCTGATCCAGCCGCGAGTGGGTGGAGGATTGACCCATACTGCATTTTCCGCATTCCTACATCACACTAAAAGATCAGTGTACCATGAACCCTCACACCTGCTGCAAACTTCAAGATGTTTGCGTATTTTTCTGAAATTAACCTTGAAATACTAACAGTTGATTATCCGAAAAATTGTGTTATCCGGAACGGTCCCGCCCCCATTATTTCGGCTAAACAGGGTTTTACTGTACAGTGGATTCTCACATATCCTGCCTAATGCGGATTACCGGGCCGGATAGCAAAAAGCTGGATATTCCAGAGGACGGTGTAAGTCATCACTTTCATCTAAGAAACAATTAGGCTACCACATCATGCGTATGATAATATAAGATTAAGCATCTGCAAAGTATCATATACAGTTCTGTACTCCGTAATTATTTAAATATTATAAATTTTTGTAAACCCTTAGAGCTACAATAATTAAAGGCTTTTGTTTTATAAGAAATTACTGACGATTGATTTGAACATAAGAAATACAAAACTAAATAGAGCTATGTAAAATCTCTCTTTTACATAAACATAAGAAATAATTAAAACAAATATTATGGTCCGTGAGATTTATTGCAACCGTCTCAACTGCACAAATAATAAGTTTCCACTACTTATCAGTCTTAATTAGTTGGTCGAACCCATAACAGTAGGCCCTAGTTATTAGTTATTGTCACATATTATTGGTATTTTTTTTTAATAAGTTCCGTTAAACATAAACAGACACAATAAATAATTGAACGATTATAGTTAGGTTAGTGCTTTTAAAAAGCTTAATGTTAATTCGGTGTTTGACGGTTTAATCAGATTAAAAATATGTTAAGAGTTTCAATGTTGGTGGTTGATAATCAAATCATACTGTAGCCTCAGTATGTCATGTCCTGACTGCAATAAACAATGTAGAGCCCTTCTTAATTTGAAACGCTATCTTAGCAACTCTTGTCTAGGTTTTTGTTAAGAGACTATTAGTATCAGTGGCATAATGATTTTTTTGAGCCCCCCCCGCAAAATTATTTTCGGCCCCCCCCATTTATTATAATTGTACATCGTTTACCCTATCCCTAGCCATTATTCTAGGTTCTGGGATAAGGTTGCTTGACCCAGACGTTTCCTAACTTAACTAACATAACTTCAATAAGTTTTGTCTAGTTTTAGTGATTTAATAACGCCCAAAAAGGTTCTCATTTAAACTAGCTATAATGTTTTTAATAGTTTCATCACATCAATGTAGCATAAAATACCAAAAACCTAAGCTGACCAGTGTCGAGTCAAAACATGAAAACAGACGTCCAGATCCCAGGTCAGCAATTCGTTCTGATCCTGTCAAAATGTGGAAAAGGTATTTGGAGTGGATTTCAGTTCAGTTTGGAGTGAAATGGCCGCTATGCTTTTACGGTTGTCCCTTGAGGTTTGGAGAAGGATCCTATCATGAGCCCCCGATTTATCATTTATCACTATCCTAATGCTGATTCACCTTTAAAAACACAGTTCAAAAACTTCACTGACACTACTAACAACCATTTTTAAAATTGTTATGCAAATTGATGAAATGTTTGTTAAAATAGCTCGTCACTTTTAAAGTAATTAGAATTGAGGAAAATTAAAATAATAAACCTTATTACAGTCTTAAAGTGTGTAATTTATTGAACACTAATCACAACGAATGAAAGACCTGTTACTAGGCTAAAAATAAATTAATTCTTAGAGTTTGAACATCAACATTATTGCTGTTTATTATTATTGTGTGCGTGCGTGCGTGCGTGCGTGTGTGTGTGTGTGTGTGTGTGTGTGTGTGTGTGTGTGTGTGTGTGTGTGTGTGTCTGTCTGTGTACAGAGCTAGAGCCCTAACCAATGGGCCGATTTTTATGAAATTTGGTATGTAGGTACTAATCCACGATATCTCCAGGCGTTTTTCATTTTTTGAGTTTTCGATTTTTAAGGGTAATTATCCTCCAAAAACCGCCAAAAACATGAAAAATCAAGATTTATCAAAAACGGCTCTAACGATTTTGATTAAACTTTAGTCGTTTGTAGAACTTTAGTTTTCCAACAAAATGACACCACCCGCATTCCTGTAAAAATTCGGATTCAGAAATTACAGGACTTAGGCCTAAACCATCCAAAATTCAGTTTTTTGGATTTTTCATAAAAAGACATAAATATAAAAAAATATTACTATTCACCATTAAAAAGAGCTCAAAAACTAAATAATTTAGTATTCTGAATTACTATTCTACGATTGCTGGTTTCGGAGAAAATTGAAATTTTCATTTAGCGGTAAACGCAGTACGTTGTCCAATGTATGGGGAATACAAAAATTACTATTTCTCTCTTATTTACTGATCAATTTCATTCAAACTTGATATGCTTGTCAATTTAGCATTGACCAACAGAGTTAATTTGAAATATGTTGCCCCTTAATAACCCTGGGGGGAATAGGGGGCATTTCCCCTCTTAAAACCACGAGTGTAGCAATGGATTCTGTAGTGCCTCCAAAGCAGGGATTTGGGTGGATGTTTTTTAAAACAACTTGTTTAAAAGATTTTATGTACATTCGACCGTGCTTTGTATTCTATATTTAGTAAATAAAAAGTAATTTATTCATTAAAGTTGGGTTAAAAGGGAAAAAGTATGTATAAGTTTGCTGATACCGTTTATTATTTAAAAATTGACTCAGCCTGAATAAGGAACTCTATTAGGCCTAGGACCTATGAGTTGTTTTTATTATTTTTCTGACCATTAATTCGCTTTGATTAAGTAGCTGATGCGTTTGCCAACTAATAATCTAGAACGGTTTGTCAGTTATCTGTATCGTGCACACTTATTGTTCTTTTCTTAATGTGTGTTTACAGGCTGAGATGGAAGATCTTCAAGGACAAGACATTTGTCGTGTTTGTCGCTGTGAAGGAACCCCCGACAGGCCGCTGTTCCATCCATGCATCTGCACCGGGAGCATCAAGTTCATACATCAGGTTAGTGACTGCTCCGAATTGAAATTCAACCAGTAAGTTATTTATGTCTGTTTTCCAAACCGTCGTACAGTTTCGTTTTTCTGCCGAGTGATCTGGTAATTTGTCGAATGAATCGATAATTTTGAACTTCAACCAGACTCGAGTTAAACACAACAAGGTCGTAATAATTATCAAACACTGTCAATCAAAGTGTTTTAAGAATGTTTATCATGCAACCTTTCAATCTAGGTTAACTTGGTCTCAAATATGGGGAAGCACTCCATGAAAAAAGTGATGGATTATTTTGAATTCAGAAAAGGGGCATACAAATAATGCATCATGTTGCAGTAGATCAACTCTGTCCATAACTATTTTGAGATCTAAAATTAATTACCTTACCGTAGCTATATAAGTATTTATTATGTATAACAACAATTTTAGCAATAATGTTCTACATATTTTAAATAAATACAAGACATACCTACCGGTACCTTCATAGTGTATATCTCGCACACTCCTGCTAAACTAGAGCTATGTAAAATCTCTCTTTACATAAACATAAGAAATAATAAAAACAAATATTAAAATTATTGAGATGAGTAAAATGGCTGCCATGTGTTAATTACTATGAATTGTGCTCACATTTAAAGTGAATTTTCTACAAGACTTTGGATTGTTTAATGTAATATAGTGAGTGACTCTAATTTATTTATTATTTTTTAACCTCATGAACAAATAAGCTTTTTATTTTACTTAAAGGTAACAGATATAAACCAAATTCAAAATCGAATTCACAAGTCACCTGCAAGATCACTGCTATTTTTATTGAGTAGAATTCTTCAACTTCACTCACTAAACACTATTAAGTTAATTATATTTGTTAATTACATCAGTTTGGATTATTTTGGAACATAGTTTCACTGTAAAAACTCATTGACAAACATTGTAAAATTAAATAGTTATCAGAACTATTTGTGCGTCAAGATTCTGGTATCACACAAATAAAATCACTGCGCCTGGACAAGCAAAGATTATCAGGAAATAATCCAGTTGACTCAACTGTGACGTCACCTCTTTGTCTGAATCATTCAAGCTAATCTGAAGGGGCCTTGTCACGTACAGATTTATGATTATCTTACTGTTTGGAAAAGTAAAATGTTTGTTTTTAGCGAATTTCCCCTATAGGGAAGAAGCTATTACTGTAGTCGTCATGGTAAGACCTAGGCCTGGGACCATGATAACTTTTTCTGGTCCTTTTTGGGACCAGATGCCAAAAACACCATTCGTTCAAAACTGTATATATATTAATAGCATAATACCTGTAAAAGGTTGTTGTAAAATAAAATTAAGTCAATACAAGTGGATTCAAAGAATATTGATAAAAGTTTGCCCTGAGGATGGATAAGGGAGGAAAAAACACGTCAGACTGGTCTTAGTAAGGGAAAAAAGTTGACATATACATTAAATCACCAGGAGGTAGAACTTTTCGTTCTAAGAGAGAACTTGAAAATTTTATCACTGAAAAAAGCTACCCTTTAAAATAGAGGATTTGTATCCTGAAGTTAGGAAAACAAATGGCAGCAATGGCAGTAACTCTTCATTTTCAAGTCTGAATGAATCTTCAAGTCAAGAATCGATTAGTTTTGCTTCCTTGACACGAAAAAAGTAACAAATAAATCTGCTGAAATACAAACCAAAAACAGTTACACCTTCTTCAGCAAATCTACCTCTGAAATTAGGACCCAAACTGAACACACTTCTTTAATGACGAAAAGTCAAATCATCGATGAATTATCAAGCCCAAAATGGCTCACTGACCTTAAGATTCAACCATATTAGAAAGATGATCATAATCAACCCGCTGTTTTCTTATGCAATAAAAATTCTAGAGGATTTCACATTTTACCTTGACCCGCTATGTATTCAATCTGTAAATACTATAATACTGCCAGTCAATGACTCAGAGGAATTAAATGGGAAAGGTGGAACAGATTGGAGTACATTGCTTTATGACAGGAGTTGCAATAATTTTCTGTATTTTGACTTATTAAAGGATTATAATCTGCTCTCAGCAAAGAAAGTCGCAGACAAGCTCTCAAATTATCTGGGAGGAGTCGCTTTGACAGCAACATTTAATGCTATAAATTGTCCTCATCAACCTAACAGCTACGATTGTGGAATTTCTGCCTGTTGGATAATTGAGTCCTTGGTTGATGACATAGTGAATGATAACAAACTTACAATAGTTTTATCGAAAAGGCTACTTTAACTGACACAGAATTTGTCGAATTGATGGCGTATTTCCTGTTAAATAATACCAGTTTCACTGACAACATATTTTACTGCAGTATGATTAAGAAGCATAACAAACAGCTTCCAAACTCCGTAGAAAAAAACAACAAAAATGATCATCAATCAAATCCACAACCGACGATAAATCGAGGGGAAAACAAAAAAAGTGTGAGACTAATTCCTGGACTACAGTAAAATCTAAAGCAAACAACAATGCAAGTCTAAACTATAACATTCCTAAATCTACAGTCATCACACAGAACAGATGAAATCCTTCAGAACGATTTGAATTCCAAAGATTTAAATTCCAAAGATTTCCACTCCGATGATTGCAATAATGGACTGGAAAGCTTAAAAACACGTCAGAACAAGAATAACAGGACTACAAAACAAAATACACGCCCTAAGAACAAATACATAAAATCACCTAAAACCTTAAGTCTGCCAGTAAAATTGCAGTAAAATTGTCTGCATGTGTGTTGCAGGAATGCCTGGTGCAGTGGAAGCGGTACAGCCGCAAGGAGTACTGCGAGCTGTGTGGCTACTGGTTCTTGTTCACGCCGATCTACTAACTGCATGTGTGTTGCAGGAATGCCTGGTGCAGTGGATGCGGTACAGCCGCAAGGAGTACTGTGAGCTGTGTGGCTACTGGTTCTTGTTCACGCCGATCTACTAACTGCATGTGTGTTGCAGGAATGCCTGGTGCAGTGGATGCGGTACAGCCGCAAGGAGTACTGTGAGCTGTGTGGCTACCGGTTCTCGTTCACGCCGATCTACTAACTGCATGTGTTGCAGGAATGCCTGGTACAGTGGATGCGGTACAGCCGCAAGGAGTACTGCGAGCTGTTTGGCTACTGGTTCTCGTTCACGCCGATCTACTAACTGCATGTGTGTTGCAGGAATGCCTGGTGCAGTGGATGCGGTACAGCCGCAAGGAGTACTGCGAGCTGTTTGGCTACTGGTTCTCGTTCACGCTGATCTACTAACTGCATGTGTTGCAGGAATGCCTGGTGCAGTGGATGCGGTACAGCCGCAAGGAGTACTGTGAGCTGTGTGGCTACTGGTTCTTGTTCACGCCGATCTACTAACTGCATGTGTGTTGCAGGAATGCCTGGTGCAGTGGATGCGGTACAGCCGCAAGGAGTACTGCGAGCTGTTTGGCTACTGGTTCTCGTTCACGCCGATCTACTAACTGCATGTGTTGCAGGAATGCCTGGTGCAGTGGATGCGGTACAGCCGCAAGGAGTACTGCGAGCTGTGCGGCTACCGGTTCTCGTTCACGCCGATCTACTAACTGCATGTGTGTTGCAGGAATGCCTGGTGCAGTGGATGCGGTACAGCCGCAAGGAGTACTGCGAGCTGTGCGGCTACTGGTTCTCGTTCACGCCGATCTACTAACTGCATGTGTGTTGCAGGAATGCCTGGTGCAGTGGATGCGGTACAGCCGCAAGGAGTACTGTGAGCTGTGTGGCTACTGGTTCTCGTTCACGCCGATCTACTAACTGCATGTGTGTTGCAGGAATGCCTGGTGCAGTGGATGCGGTACAGCCGCAAGGAATACTGCGAGCTGTGCGGCTACCGGTTCTCGTTCACGCCGATCTACTCGCCCGACATGCCGCGCCGCCTGCCCATCCGCGACGTGGCTGGGGGGCTGCTGTCCAGTGTCGCGACGGCTGTCAAGTACTGGGTGCACTACACCGTAGTGGCGCTCGCTTGGCTCGGCGTCGTGCCGCTCACCGCCTGCAGGATATACCGCTGCCTCTTCACCGGCTCGGTTGATTCCGTAAGTTAAAACCTGCTGTCGTTTGGAAAATGTGATTTACTCTAGTTTGAACCTCTGATTCAAGTTTGACATTAGGTCTATTATAACAAATTTAGTTACAAATATATTGTTTAATTGATCATTATACAATATAGTTTTACTATTATACTATTTTTGGTCAACCAGATATATTTTTTAACGTGGTTGCAACACAAAAATACTGATTCTGATCACTTTTGTCACTAAATTTGTACTTTAATAAGTTATAGATTGACCTTTCAGTGCTAAGGACCTTTATATTCGCTTTTGAATCTACAGTAGACCCTCTCTTAACCGACCCTCATAGGACTGGGTCTAGGTCGGATAACCTAAAATGTTGGTTAAAACGGGCAAACACCTAAACATGTAAAATACTGTAGAAATAAATATATTATTGATATTATATGAATACAAAACTAGGCTGTACCCCACGCACAAGCGAAAAAGTTCTGTACTGTACTCAACGCAGAGTAGCGGTAAACTGACGAGTGACGTTCCACAATATAGCAAGTTTCCCATGTGATTCATAACAAAACTTGACCTGAACAGATATGTTTCTATTTTAGTAAAGCGATAAGGATGGGAATGAAAGTCTCATGATTCTTAGAAAAGGTCAGTTAAACAGACCAGTTTTAAAATTCAGGGCGGATAAACCGACCTCTATTTGTGCCCGAGCAGAGGCGGTTAATCCGAGCGGCGGTTGATCCGGGGTCGGTTAAGAGAGGGTCTACTGTACCACTTAAGCAAGTCTTTAATTTATTTGCTTAATAAAATTGGTCGGTTACTTAGCCAACTAAAATAGCCGACTAACTCTGGAAATAACTAACTGCTAAGTCGATTACTCTGTATGCAGGTGCTGACTCTCCCCCTAGATATGCTGTCCACGGAGAACATCGCGTCGGACATATTCCACGGCTGCTTCGTCGTCACCTGCACGCTGTTCTCGTTCATCGGCCTGGTGTGGCTGAGGGAGCAGATCCTCCACGGTGGGGGCCCGGACTGGCTGGAGAGGGACGAGCCGCCGCCCCCGCCTGCCCCTGCCCCCGTCCCCGCCCAGGGCCCCCCGCCACCCCCACCACTGCCTGCGGAGCCGGCGCAGGGGCCCCAGGACAACGGCTTCGGACTGTTCAACGGACAGAATGAAGTGAGTTGGGGATTAACTCGAAGGATTATAGAATAAATAACTCCTAACGGCTGAACTTAAAAGTAATCAGTTAATTCAGTCTTATGATTCGTAAATTAGAGCCTAATTATAACAGCTCGAACATTTTTTTTTTATATTTATATCAGGGTACTAAGGTACACTATTTTCTTGTTTTTAGTTTGATTTGAAACTTTATGTTATAAGAAGTTAGGGTTTTGGTAGGTTTTTTTATTCCAAAGTTTATAACTTGCGAATCCCAAACCCGAAAACAAACTTAAAAGCCAGTCAAGTGCTCTACACAGGACAAATATATGTAAGAATGTCAAACTGTAAGTCAAACAATGTGTATGCAAAAAAAGTTTATTTTTTACATGTTTTTAGATTAATGTAGTAATAATAATAATAATGATGCTTTATTGCCATTAATCAATTGAAATAGACAACGTCACAAGACATACAAGAGACATGAACATACCATTCTTCAATAACATATAATATCACATGCAAAATACAATATAAGAATATCAGAATTCTAGCTAAATATAACATGCCATACTAACTATGCAAATCTGTAATTGTGATCAAGCCAAATTTATTCAGGCTATATCTATATTCCAAATTAATGCATAATGCAAATCATGCAATTTATTCACTTCAATATGACAAGCAAGTTGCAAGTATAAGGTAGATTCGCTACAAGCTTATAAACAATATCAATAAATAGACACTATAGGAAAGCATTTAACATGTATAAAAATAACAAACAACATAAAAATAAGAAATTCTAATAACAGAGACATTACATTCCAAGTGATAATAATAAGTTAAAAATAAGCAAAATCATCACAGTTTAAAAACTCGTCAATTGAGTAAAACGCCTTGCTCAATAGCCACCTTGATAAATGTTTTTTAAATAGAATAGAATCCAAGCTACGGTAATCTACTGGAATTTTATTAAAAAACTTAATCTGTAAATACTTGTGGCTGTTAATGAATTTACTTAATCTAGCAGCTGGAGCATTTAAATCATAAGATCCTCTAATATTGTAACTATGAACTGATTCACGAGTAACAAAGTTGTTAATATTTTCCTTGACAAAAATTATATTTTGAAAAATTAATATGGAAGGCAGAGTCATAATTTCATAACTAATAAAAAAAGGTTTACTGCTAGTTCTAACTGGAATATCAAACAAGATTCTTAAAGCCTTTTTCGCCAGATAAAAACATGTCTAGCTCCACTACTATTACCTCACAAAAGGTGTGCGTATAAGAGATGGATGTGAAAAAAAAACTATGGTAAGTAATAAGCAGCATATGAATGGAAACAGATTTTTTGAGCCGTCTCAGTAAAAAACAAACTCTGGCCAATTTAGAAATAACATTAGACTCCCAAGTAAGCTTTACATCAAGTGTGACTCCTTGCAGTTTAACGTGGTCATAAATCTTATTATTAGCACAGCCTATTTGCCTCAATGAGA
Source organism: Allygus modestus (assembly GCA_963675035.1). NCBI lineage: Eukaryota > Metazoa > Arthropoda > Insecta > Hemiptera > Cicadellidae > Allygus > Allygus modestus. The sequence continues at coordinate 27,377,834 of OY776115.1, read as the reverse complement.
AACAAATTCTTTCTGTTTTCTCATCATTAATAGATAAAAAATTACTACTAAACCAGGTTTTACCAAAACCAATCATATCAGTTATAACATTTTCAGTCTCCTTAAAATTCTTACCCGAGTACAGAAAAGAGGTGTCGTCAGCGTATAACAATGTTTTACAAGGCATGGAGTTAGGAAGGTCATTAATCAAAATTATAAATAACAATGGTCCAAGAACGGACCCCTGCGGCACCCCAGCAAGGACTTCTCTGAACGAAGAAGCTTCTGAATCTAAAAGTTCCATCTGCCTCCTTCCACAAAGGTAGGATCTAAAAAACTCTAATTCTTTATCTGTAATACCATAAAACTCCAATTACTTGTAAAGATTTTCTATGCCTTCTAGGAACTAAGTTATTGAAATTGTTTTATTATGACATTATTAAAGAAAAACTGCATTAATTATTAGTGTAAAATTTACTGTAAATTGTGTATTTCCAGAAACCAAAATTATGTTAATCTCAGTTTAAGATAACAGTTTTCCAAATTTCATGTCTTATGAAGGGGGGGGGGGGAATTTTGCATCTAGATGGTTTACTCTTTTAAATAATCCATCGACTTATTCATTTTATAACGAGTAGGCCTGCATACTCAGTTGACAAAAGAATATCAGCTAAGAATATCAGGTTAAGATCAGCTAAAGGCTATTCGATCGATAGGTGAATAAATTATAGGGAGAGTCAACAAGCTTATCATGAAGTGGAAAGCTTGCTGTGTACCCACCAAAGTCATAATAACAGAGAAATTGTTAATATTTCGTCACTGTGTATTGACGACTGATAGAAAGATGGAAGGGGTGAGTGTTCACTGTGGCTTGTAGATCATCACTACTATTACAAAATTGAAAAATGAGCACAATATTGATGTTAAAATTCAAGGAACGGTCTGTTTCCTCAAGCTTATCAGTGTAAACTTAATAGCTATTTTCAACAAATCACATTGTGTTTTGCACTACAATTTGTTTACAATCTCCGTTGCGTTCCAGGTGCAGATAGGAGGAGGGGAAGCGGGTGCTAACTGGGAGGAGTTGCCGCCCCTTCGCATCGCAGAGGGGGACGGAGGGGTGGGAGGAGACGAGGGCAACTGGAACCCGATAGAGTGGGACCGGGCGGCCGAGGAGCTGACGTGGGAGCGGTTGCTGGGACTGGACGGCTCTCTGGTACGTGCAGCACACTGGTGGCATAGCCAGAAAAACGTTTACAATATTCTGGTGATTACCCAGGTGACATTGTCAAGTAAAATTTGCCATGTGTAAAACTATATCCAGGTTAGCTAAAATAAAATAAATACAACACTTTTTCATGAGATTAATTCAAAATTAGAATTAATTCTCCAGGTCATCATTAAAAATTTGTCATCTGGCACTTTATTACTTAATATATCTATATCTTTTACTCTTTTCAAAACCACTCTTTTGTTCAGTTTATCTATGGATTTAAGAAGTTTAGATTTTTTTAAACAAGGTTGAAGGAGAAAAAACTACATTTAATAGGAGGATGTCAGGATATTCGTTCGATAGGTTCAATTTGTTTGATTTTGAATTTAGTTTGGTGTTATGATTGTGCCTAAACTGATGGTTTTCCAGTACCTCTGGACGTTCCGTTATTTATTTTATTTTTTCGTGATTATATAATTCCATTACTATTAAAGTTTGAAAATTTCTGAAGAATAATCTACAGCTCATCCTCCTAGTCTTTTTTGCAATTGTTCCTATGATAAAATATTAGGCTAAGAAAAAATAAGAGTTTTGGGCAAAAAATATATTTTGCCGATCGTTTATCCCCACACTAAAATACCATGTCTGAGAACAGATATTTTACATAATAATGTTATCAGAGCTTTGAACAAACATAAGTTTGAGTCATTTTAAATGTACAAAGAGGTGCTTGCATATGCATCATTGGGGTTTCTGTTTGGTTTGTGGTCGCTCAAGTGGTAGTTCAATTATATTTGTTTATAGTTATGTATTTTTTTGCTTGAATCATTGTTTTTATTTCAAGTTGGGCACCTCGCTAGCCTAACGGGGTGTCCACAAAAATTTGAAGGGTTTGGACCACTTTCTCTTAAAAGCGTATGATATAAAAAAATTTGATTATAACTATGACTATAAGATAAGGTAAATAGATGTATGCGAATAGTGAATTTTCAGTTCGGATCGGTTCGGTTCGGAAAAGATCGGATCGGATACAGATCGGATAGTAAGGGTTTCGGATCGGTTAATTTTCGGTTTAGGCTATTTAGCCTACTTTACCCCAATCTCTAAAACTACCAAATTTTTAAGTTGGAACTAGAAGCTAAGTAATTTGATTCAAAACACAATAAGTGGTTATTATTTTCCCAAATGTATCTTTCTGAGTAATTGAAAGACTGTACTTCACCAGAAAACAGCATGTCTAATTGGAGGAGCAATATACCAACCTCTGTACTTACTCCAGAATATTATCTTCTCTGCAGTGAAAAATTCAAGAAATGTGTTTAGGCCTACTATTTAAAGAGGTATACGTTTTATCAGTAGGCCTAAGTAATTTAATATCAGTAGGCCTAGGTAATTTAATATCGATAGACCTAGGTTAGGCTACTCAAATCATGAAATGTCCCCTTGACTATCATTAATCCTTTTCATTGTGCTATAACACCTTAGCCTATCTGGTTGTAGGCCTAGTAAAAAACAAACATAAACATACCATGGTCACTGGTCAGGCAAGAGAAACAACAAGGAAACATTTTAATAAGATTACAGCCTATTTAAAAGACCGGAATCACTGATGTTGATAATGTCAGCTATCAACATCGGTGATTCCGGTCTTTTAGATAGGCTCAACATACTGAAGGCCTAGCACGACATAGGCAATCAGACTCTACTGAAACAATGAATTAGAATAGGGGTCAATACCACCAAATGGGATAGTTTAGGTTAAGGAAAATTTTTAAAATTAAAATTGTCAAATTGTCTTCTACTATTGATTGTTTAGTGTCATACATTGTTGGGAACACTCCAATGCTGCAGCAAAGCACAATTTTAATTTTTTATATGAAAAAACAAACATTTTCAGTACCAACACAGGAATCAGTTACACTCACTTAACCTCCCACAAAAAACATTTTATGCAAACTACTGACAGAATGTTTCATTAAATAAACAATAACATAAAATAACGTGTATTTATTTCCTGATTCCATCATTTTAACCTTTAAAAATTAGAAAATGATGTTGATGTTGGAAGTGTATCATAATTTGGTACCTAATACCTAAAATGTATTCATTGGAAAATATTTTAAAATAATGATTTTACTATTGTGAGATGTGAATACATTTTTTCATCAGTTTTATGTAAATATATATTTAAATAAAAATATATTATCGTCGTTTAGTTAGTATTTTTACACCGTGACCGGCCTGTAGCAAACGTAACCTGTCTGTAACAGACGTAACCGGCGGGTAACAACAGTGACCGTTTGGTAAACTCACGTGACTAATACAACTAAAAGGTATGTCCAAGGTAACATAATACATCTAAAAGACAATAAAACTTATTCATTACTATTAGTTATAGATTTCCTGAAATATCTACAAAACCAGGGAAGAATTATATCAAACCTCAATTCACAAACAGTACGGTTACACTTATAAATTATAACATGTTATTCTTTTATGAAAAAGCTAAATATATCATAAAAAGTTAACTAGAACTAAACACTACCTCAAAACGTGGTTAGCCTACAAAGCTTAACTGAACGACTATTAAAAATAATGTTTCGAATATACAGATTGGTCACACTTAACAGTACCGGTCACGTGAGAGATCTGTTCGTGACCGATCTGTTTATTCTAGACATTATTTTTAATAGTCGTTCAGTTAAGCTTTGTAGGCTAACTACGTTTTGAGGTTGTGTTTGGTTATTGTTAACTTGTTATGATATATTTAGCTTTTTCATAAAAGAATAACATGTTATGATTTATAAGAGTGACCGTACTGTTTGTGAATTGAGGTCCAATATAACTCTTCCCTGGTTTTGCAGACATTTCAGGAAATTATAACTATTTCTGAAAAAACTACACTCATCAAACAAACTGTCAAATGTTAGAAGAATGGATCAGATGATTCCCGTTCTTTTTACGGCCGCACCTTTTTCTGGACACTCCATTAGATTTACGGATCCTTGAATCACGGACGTTCGGAGACATTACCTGTCAATAGGAAAAAACTGTTTTCCCACTCAACTTTCTCCAGACCGATGTTAACATGTAGAAGTATAGATTACGTTGGCATTGGTTATACACCACAGTCGTTGGCAATCGTCTGCTTGACATATTTGTTTTGATGAGCATAATCTCCAAGCAAGTTGGAGAGCGTGACCGATAAGTAAATAAAGACACATTTCATATTTTAAACTTTATTTATTTATTATTTGGAATGTAGGATAGGGTTGAAAGGTAGGAAAAAACTTTGTTTAATCAAAACAATAAAGGTTTTTAAAATATATAATTTATTTCTCATTTTTCTCATGGAGACCTAAGTTATCCCATTTGGTGGTCTTGACCCATAGGGCTTCATCTCTGTATGAGTTAACCAAAAACATCCATGGCCAAAGAATTTCCTTTGTTTTATAACATTTACTAAGTAGGCCTAGTTCAAATTTATTTTGTTTACTACGGATTAGAAACTTTGTTTATCCTAGTTTAGTAAACTTGGTTTGTCACTGGCATGTAAACAGACTACAAAGTGTCAGCCTTTATTTCTCAAACATTCGGCAACTTCACTATCGGCTCCATGTTCTTTTTAAAGAATTTACATATCATGCTTTTCTTCCTTTTCGGTTCCATTTTAAGGACATGAATTTAACGAAATAAAATAATATCTGAACAATGAAATCTGTATAAATAAATAATAGATAACTAAGCGATGCCTTCGTAAATCCGTCGCGTCATCAGGTTATCGCTGCTTTGCCTCGTCGTAAAGATACTCGACGAGCTTAATATATCTAGAGGTCTCGTCCGGGGGTAAACAACTGAAGTCTTTTCTTGGAGTATAATAGATCTAGATGGATTAAACTCCTTGATCATACTGGGAAACTTCGCCTTAGAGTAAGCTATGCAACTCATTTTGTGCAAGTCAGCAATATTCTACTCAGTGTTTTTTAATTGTATTGAATGGAAGGAAAATATCAGTTGCAGTAATTTCACACACTAACATATCCATTTGTATAATGCAACTTTGCAATTACAGCTTACTCTGAGAGCTTGCTCATTGCATTCGTGAGAAGTTAATGCTATCAGAAAACGACTATCGACGAAAAATTATCGACTTATTCGCCAGTAATCCACTACTGTTGTCTCGTTGCCTGCGTCCATCCCGTGAATCGTGAATCGCCATCAAGTTGCAATGTTGCATATTACATAAGTTTGCGGTTGTTTACTATCAAAAACGTTTGCTATCCCACATTTCTCTTTATAAACTGTATTCATTCTTTGTTTTCTAAAATGATTTACGATCCGTGTATCGTGATAAGATACATGACTACACAAATATCTTATCGATGAATTTATACGAGTTACGTACCGAAAACATTCAAAGCGACAGGAATTAATTGCGTCATGTTACCTTGAACGACGTCGTCAAGAGTCAAAACATTTATTCATGGTCCAAACATATTTATTGTTTCGTTTCAGGCTTTTTATTCCCAGATATACAGTCTATCCAAATAAGTCGGATTTGTACTAGACCTTTTCGGATATCGATAAGGCCTTCGGTTCGAATTCGGATATCCGAGCCGAAACCGAACCGGCTTTTCGGATTTCCGCACACCTCTAATAATAAACCATATGGGATCGTTGGATAACATTCACACTTTGGCCGAATTAAGTTGAGGGAAGACAATTACGGAAGGGTGGCTTGGTAGTTCGCTGCCCCTTGTGTTATTTCAGGTGATAATTTACATTGTGAAATGACTTGAATCGCTCGGCCAAAGTGTCAATGCGGCTTTAATGACAGTTTCTTAAAAAAGGGAAACAGTCATGAGGCTAATTTAATATTTTATTTATAGCCAATAATTTTTTTTCTCTTACTGAGTTCCTGAATTTAGTCCAGTTATACATACAGGCCTGTATAAAGCAGTTAAGCTCGCATATAGGCCTAGGCCTTTTTTCCTAGTTGAGTTCCAAGGTTTTCATAGTCATCTATACCCATAAAAGGCAAAACCCTCACATCCTGATCTGACCTTAGGGCTCCGCCAGAGACCCCGACAAAGTTCCCATGTATTCCTTATGGAACATTCATTTTTGTTTGAGCTGATGAAAATACAAACAGCTGTTTTTGATTTGTAGTAGTTCCACAGGCTAACCACAGAATGCAGCACATGCAACTTTCAAAATTTGTATAAATTATTTGCGGGGCTAAGCCTGCGGGTAACAGCTAGTTGAATATATTTTTGTCCAGTGTAGAAGCATTTGAATTTTATTCTGTAAAACACTTATCCACTTATTTGGTATTAATTGTCAGCTAACAATTGTTTCAGGTGTTCCTGGAGCATGTGTTCTGGGTGGTGTCGCTGAACACACTGTTCATCTTGGTGTTTGCGTTCTGTCCGTACCACATGGGACACTTTGCCGTCGCCGCCATGGGCTTGAAGGATCATGTCACCGCCTCTCACTTTGAAGGTTAGTAATTTTCAATGACAAATTTAGGAAATACTGCAAAATAATTTAACTTAAAAAAAGAGGCATCAGTAAAAACATCGGTTAAGTTACACAATACTTAGTACTCACATTTTAGTATTCATGTTTTTAAACTGAAGATTGTGGCCATCACCACAACACTAGATATAAATGGCAGCTTGAGGAACCTTTCAGTGAGCTTAGTTTGACGTAAAGTTGGTTGGGCAGCATTAGATGGCATTAGTGGAAAAATGTTTAATAGGCTGCCACTGTGTGTTCATTATATGTCTCTGTGCAAGTTTAAAACGGCTCTGTACACATATTTAGAAAATAAGCCGTTGCATCATATTAATGATTCTTTTTTTAGATGCCTGTATCAAATTTTGATTTGGCATTTCCCTGAAGTAGGTTGTGTTAATATGTTAAATACACATTGTTAATTTTTTGTATTTCATAGTTTTAATAATTTATTGATAGTATTTGTTATACCTATCAATAAGAAGTTTGACGTGGTCTGTTACATGTATTGCTTGTGAATGGCCAAATAAAGCACCTTGAATCTTTCTCAAGCAATCAATTGTCTGACAAAAATATATGGCATTCTGTTGTCTAATTTTTGAGAGATGACAAGTAATTTCCCAACAGTTTGATGCTGCAGTTGATATTGCAGTGTGATTTGTTCTAAAAGATTCGAGCCTGTTAACGAAAGCTAGTGAATGTAAGACTCTTATTTCCCTATGTGCTTCACCCTAAGGATTTCATTAACTCACCCTAAGGTGATTTATATCAAAAATCAAAATCAAAATCTTTATTGCCGTAACAATTTGTACATTGCATAGCATCGTCATGATAACACTAATATTATATCACAGATAATTGTGCATTACATATCACTGTCCTAACACTGTCAAAACTGAACATAGACTGGAACTTCAGTATAAAATAATTCACACTATAACAACTCACAGTGATGGCTAGAAGGAGACCGACTAACAGTTCCGTACAAATATTAAAAACCATAATAACAGTAAATATATTAAAACTGATGGGTTTTGATCACGTCTAAAAACTCATTAACGCTATAGACAGCTAACTCAAGTAATAGAGTCATAACAATTTTTTTAAAGGCTAGGCTGTCTAACTCTCTGATTTTATTTGGCAGAGCGTTAAAGAGTTTAATACTGACAACATTAAAGCTATTTTGTGTCATACTGTAATTAAAATGACTGATATTTAAATCTGTCCTGAATCTGGCTGGTATCATAGCTATGCTTACAACTATTGGTTGGAAAATTGCATAAATTATTTCTAACATACATTAGGCATTCTAATATGTAGAGAGATGAAACTGTTAAAACAGATAGTTCCTTAAAAAGAGGTTTACCTGGAGTTCTTTGATTTACACCAAATATTAATCTAACCGCTCTTTTTTTAAGAATCAAAACTCTCTTAATATTACTATCATTACCCCAGACCAATATCCCATACTGCAGATAGCTTTGTATGTGAGAAAAATAGACAGCTTTCAATACATCATGACTAACACAAAGCTTTAGTTTCCTTAGCATAAAAGTACTACGAGCAATCATCTTACAGACATGATCAATATGTGCGTGCCATTTAAAATTAGATTCTAGCATTACTCCAAGAAATTTGACTGGTTCTTGAGCAGGTTTCATCACATCCAAGCTAAACTCTAGGGTACTGCTTTTACTTTTATTTAAACATAAAAAGTTAGCTGCACACCAGTCCTCAACAATACCATCAATCACAACAACATTCTCTATTTAGAGCCACATTATCCTGACTAGAAATCTTAATCGCCAAGTCATCAGCAAACATGTAAGAGTGAACTAGCTGCTTATTTACATTGGAGGGTAAGTCATTAACATAGAGTATAAAAAGTATGGGGCCCAGAATGGAGCCTTGCGGGACCCCAGATTCGACCCTTAAGAAGTCAGAAGCTATGCCATTCCAATGAACAGATTGATATCGGTCAGACAAATAAGATTGTAAAAAACTTACTACACTGTTATCAAAACCATAAAAACTAAATTTCTTTAAAATTAAGCTGTGCGATATGGTGTCAAAGGCCTTCGACATGTCAGAGAATTTACATAGTACACTAAGTTTACCATCAACTCCATTAATACATTCACCAACTAAATCAACAATGGCATTTTGAGTGTTACGTTTGGACCTAAATCCATATTGGCCATTAGAGAGTAAAAAATTACCTTCAAGAAAATCTACAATTTGTTTATTGACGACTTGTTCTAATAATTTACCGAGTACAGGTATTATAGAGACTGGTCTATAGTTGTCATAATTCTGCTTATCGCCCTTTTTATGGATGGGAACTATTTTTACATATTTCAAACATTGGGGAAAAATTGAATCATCAATACAAGAATTAAAGAGATAGGTTATAACTTCGACAATATGTACTGCGGCTAACTTCAAAATCGAAGAATTAAGACCATACACATCTAGACAATTACTATTACTAAGTGAGTGAATATGCCTGAACATTTCTTCAACACTGATATGCCCAAAAGACATGTTTAATGAGGACTTAGGTCCAGATGGTAGTAGTTTAAGATAGTTCTCCATTTTTATGTTGGGAGTTGGTATGCTATCTCTTATCCCCCTGATACTGTTTACAAAACTATTATTAAAACCAGAAGAATTTAAACCACTAAAATTCCGAGCACATTTGTCATTGCTGTTCAGAGACTCTTTAATTATGGACCACATATCATTAACTTTTGCCAGTGTAAATGTAAGTTTGAAGTCGAAAGCATATTTAAACTCATCTAGCCTCAGAGACCTAATGTTCATTTATGTCTTCCCTCCCAAGCCATCTTTAGTTACATACAGACCTTCCCAAGTAGGTTTACTATTGTTTGATTACCATCAGTTAAACATTTCAGTCTCCCAAGTGCTGACAAGCCTACCCATCCACCTCAATCCAAATATTTTATTCTTCTCTGACCTCCTCCTAATTGCTGTATAATTCATTCCCCTCGAGGGCCCATACATGTCCTACTACATGCCGTGTTGTGTCTTGTGGCAGGCCTGGTGACGACTCTGTGCGGCTACTGCGTCATCGGCCTCGTGTTGGTAGTACTGCACTCCCTCGCCACCATTATGAACCTGACCAGGTCTCGCAGGGTGCTGGGGCTTTGCTACGTCGTCGTCAAAGTGAGTACGGTCCCACAAAACCATTATCCCCAAGCCTGGTGGGCACGGTGCCGGGTAGAGATATTAATAGCCATGACAGTTGCTTACTCCCTCTCTGTGTACCTGGCTACTCGCACGCCCCCATCAAACCAACTGCGTACTGTCGAGATGTGTGAACGAGCAATGACCAATAGAAGTTGAAAGTTACTGGAGTTGTTATTGCATGCAATAATGATCAGGTGTTGGTGTTTTTGTCTATATTAAAGAATGTCAGTTGATCTAATGTCTCATTGGAGTGAAAAAACAAAGTAAAAATTCCATTTTCCTTTGGGCTTTTATCTGACATGAGACTATAAACTCGTGAATTCTGACTTTCAGTAGCGACATAACGACATAACACGCTGGACTGACCCTAGACAAGTACAGTAGAATCCGGCTAATCCGACCTCAGATGGTCCGACTCCTCGCTCAGTCCAACTATGCCATTATCGTTGTTTGTTATTGTTTTTAGCTTTTTTTATTGTTTATGCGGCTATACTAAGTACAGTGGAAATAATTCAGAATGCAACTATGAACACATGTTAACATGTAAACAAAGCAGACGCTTAAATCATATCTGGAAATTTAATCAAAGCAGATATTTTACAGTACCCATTTGTTTGTCGTCCTTATTTCTAGCTGACACAAGATTAAAATTATATATTATATTATAGGTTTCTTGAGCCAAAATACTTATAATTGAAGCCATCTCCCATCATCCTGCAACTACCAATCACTGCGTAGGTGTCGCTGCTGTCGGTGGTGGAGATCGGAGTGTTGCCTCTCATCTGCGGCTGGTGGCTCGACATCTGCTCACTGGCGATGTTTGATGCGACCCTGCGCGACCGAGAAGCCAGCTTCCGCGCAGCCCCCGGCACATCCATGTTCATTCACTGGCTCGTTGGGATGGTATGATTGAACTATGTTACACAATCCTCTCTAAAAGTCAGTCATTGGTGGTTTTAAATGAAGAACTTGTAAGCCGCTATTGATTTAGTTTTTACTACTAAGCAGGATAAAAACCAGCTCTCTGATTGGGCCTGATGATGACCGGTGTAACTGGTTGAAATCGATCGCCGTGAACCATCTTTTGTGTATATTTTACCGTCTTTTATGTAAGTCAACTCCCGATTATCCAGGAGCGGGTTAATCGGGTTGCGGTTTAACCGGGGTCACAAAAGGTTTATTTTTATTTATCCCCTTCTAAACATAAATAGAGCAATAATAACAATTTATTTTGCTAAATTATCCCCAGAATCATATTTAATTTCTTTGTTTATCAGAGTAAATACTATACAAACAATTTAGTAGCCACAACATAATCTGAGAGTCTGTCTTTCGCTAATGAGCCATGGGCGCGTGACGGGGAGCGATGACCTTGACACTGCACGGACGGTCAGACGCGTACGTCTAAAAATAGAAACATCTCAAAACAATCACCCTTTCCGCCACTGTTCATCCACAGCGACGGACGGACAGATGGACGGTCGGTCGGGCGCGGACGTCTAAAAATAGAAATATCTCAAAACAATCACCCTTCCTGCCGTTGTTTACCCATTGGGTTTTCCCCTATTGCAGAATTAATTAGCATACTGTTCGGTGTTGTTTAGAGAGTTCGGTGTTTAGAGATTCTTAACCTATTAAATATCATTCGGCGTTTTGGATAGTATTTACTGCTATCAACCATTGCTAGTATTAACTATTATTATCTTGATTGTTTGTAGATGTTATCACAATTTAAAGATTTTCAAAAGTATTTAATCTACATAAATATATCTTAAATAACATTAAAACACAATACTTTAGTATAAAAATGTTGATAAACCTTTATTATATTCGTAATATTCAATTTATTGAATCCCTTTGTTTTAACCATGGTTTTGGGTTATCCGTGACCCTCCAACCGGTCATTACCCCGGATAATTGGGAGTTGACTGTACAGTATAAGTGTAAATATACTTTATAGTGTTGGAATACATATTTTATTTATCCTGCTTAGTTGTAACAACACGTATCATGCTAATAAAGAAATTATTTTTTACTACTCTAATTACTTATTATGAACCATTAAAGTTTACTTTTATTCTGTTATTAAGGAAAGACAAATTTTGTTTTTGGATGGATAACAGTTTGGGAAGTTTTCCCCAACTTCAACAAGTATTTTTTCCACACGTTTTTAGCTCTTTATTTTATCATTTCCATTGTCCGGAAATGAGGAGAAAAAATCCCTCCGCTTCCTCCCCCTGCACATATTGGGGCAGAGTATTTCTAGTTATTGAAAGATTTGAAGTTGTTTGTGGGAACTTCTAAAGGAAATGAAATTTTGTTGTCCGTCTCAGCTACCAGAAATTTACTTTAAACTAGGATTTTAATTGTATTAGCATTAGCAGTGGGTTAATCAAAATTGATAGTGAAGATCAATCTATAACTCCTTGGAAAATAACCAACACATATTGCAGGGTAGTTTTACCGTTTTATGACATTTTTAAATATCGATAACTATTTGTACCTCCTGCAATTGTGATTGTTGTAAATTACAGTTTCATAATGATAAAATTAGGTATTAAAAAAGGAATAACTGGTTTGCGTGTTGTTGCAGGTTTACGTCTACTACTTTGCCTCGTTCATCTTGCTGCTACGAGAGGTGCTGCGGCCCGGAGTGCTCTGGTTCCTGCGCAACCTCAACGACCCGGACTTCAGCCCCATACAGGTCGGTCACGTTTCATCAAACTCCCCACAGAACATAAAATTCCCTCGACATATCATTTCATCCTTAGCTGCCTCTCGATCCCTCTTATGTTAAAAACCCAGGATTCTGGTTACTTTGGCTTTTTCCAAAAATAAAGATTGAATATTATCGAATTAAGCAACATATACCAATAAAAAATAGCAAATAGTTATTTTACTAACAAATAGGCTAATTTTGAATTACAAAGCCCAATGTAATCAGTCCAGTTTAAAACCTTTGCAACTTTTAAATGGGTTAAAAGTGTTTGTTTTTAATTAAGGTTTATAATAATTATGTGGTTCACACTTTCTGGAAAGTCAGGGCGAGTCAGGGAATTTGAAAAAGGTCAGGGAAAAAGTTGGAAAAATGCCAAAAGTCAGGGAAAATGATTGATATTTTATACAAGTCAGGACCGATTTATAATTTAAATTTTAAATGCAAAGCAATACAGTGTTTTTTCTTTTTCTTTTTTTAAAAGTCAGATTGTATTGAAAAAGACAACAACAAACTGTTGTAAAAATTAAAGTAATATAATAAACAGGAGAGCATTGGATAACTGAGGTGAATGCTGAGTGTTTAGCCTAAATATTACCTTTTGCAAATAAGTGTGCATTCCGAGTTGAGAGTCAGGTACAGTTAAGTAAATCATTAACCAAATAAAAATGTGCTCCATGGATTAAGATTGTAGGTGAAACAGCTGAAAACTTGTCCTACGTCAGGGAATTGATGACAAATTGTACTAGACACCCTGTAGTACCGAGTTGTCTGTGTGGCCTCAGGAGATGATCCACCTGCCGATCGTGCGCCACGTGCGCCGGCTGCTGGCGTCCGCCGTGATATTCGGCACCGCGGTGCTGCTCATGCTGTGGCTGCCGGTGAGACTGCTGCGCGCCGTGTGGCCCTCCTTCCTGCCCTACACGGTGGCACTTCATTCCGAGGCTCAGGTACGTTGTGAGACAGTTGTAGCTACCAGATTACCATGACACTGGGCTTATAAGAGACATTTTTACTACGGATTGTCTTTATCGTTTACAAGGTTTATTGGATCGCATTTTATGTTTCCAAGATCCCTGTAGGAAGAATAGAACACCTGTTTGTTAGTATTAATTTACATTTGTTAAAATATCCCTGTGGATTATCGTTTACTTTGAAATACCGTTTTTAGTTCATTCAAAACTTATTTTCAATAACCATTGTATAGCGAATAGAACACTGGTAACTAAAACTATCTAAACAAAATATTGAACAAAGTTAGTCCAGACATATAGAATATAGAGATTCTAAATGAGAAAAGACTTGATCTGCATCAGGATGGGACCAGAAGTGGAAATGCGGTGTTGTAGAATCTAAGAAACAAATCTTGTTTTCTAAGGAGGAAACCTCCAACATATGGAGTCTGAATCTCCAGAAAATCAACAAACACAATGTCACAATAAACCTGCATAATTGATTACTGAACGAAGTGGAGAAATCTATGTATTAGCAGAGACAATGATTTGTTGTCCGTCTGTGTGTGTGTTCGTAATGCCATATCGTGAAGACGGCTGCATGGATCGTTTTCAGATTTTATGCAAATGTTTTCCAGTAAGTTCGCGCTTCTAGTTCAAAAATGGAACACATTCGTTAAACTGGTTTTTATTAATTAACATTTAAAAGTTGTAACATTTCCATAAGGTAGAGCATTGGATAAAAATTACTGCTCGTAAAGTACGAGGTACTAATACAATATTATTTCGTAATTACAAGAAACTACTAAAATAAAATATGGTCTTATTTATATGTTTTATGATTAAATAAATAAGGTACTCTCCATAAAAGTGTTTTGAAATTTTTAGATTAAAAAACTATTACCAGTTTTTACAAATAAAGATAACGTTCTTCTATAATGTGAGTGAGTTAATCGTTTATCCGCTAGATTGCAGCAGCCATTTATTTCGTATTTACTTCTGCCAGCTGTATCCTTTCTCAGTTTATGATATTTAAATACCCTGGTCATAGCAAAACTGCTTACTCAGCTGATTTCCAATATACTTCTCTGCATAGGCAATTTACTGTGTTATTTTTTGTTGAAGAATTTGCACCTCCAATATAATATAATTACGAACGATTTTCCTATGATCCTAAAATTCACCAAAAGAAAAGTATATATTTTCCTACAGAGTCCTCAGGACTATTTATGTAATATTTTGTGATGAAATTTTGGTTAGAACTTGCGTAAACAGCAGTAACTTTCATCTACCATATCTGAGTTCGGTCATCCCATTACGCGAATATTTCAGCGTACTCCTAGTCAGATTCAATTAAATTCAGAATGTTGTTCAATTCAACAGATGTAAGTTATCTGTATGGAAAATATTTAAATTTTATACGCTGAAAAGGTTAGTATCGGGCAGACTGAGCCAAGCTCGTTGATATTTGTTTTGTTGGTGAAAAATATGTCTATATGCAATCTTTATTCAATGGTTCTAGTTCCTGTTTTCAAGAAATCATGTGTTGAACTTTACCTTATGTGTGCTACTTTGACAGTTTACTGGTTAATTTATTTTGATTTGAAACTCCATAAGCCCAATTTTCAAATGTGATTTTCAACAAAATATAAATTTTCCTGGGGTTGAGGTTTTTACCAGTTTTATTTTTAGGTCCAAAAGCACCTAATTCCAAAATGTTAAAACAAATTTTTTTCCGAAAAATTACCTGGTTATTGAATAATTCAATCATCTAGATCGTCATCACAAGTTTTCTATAATCCCAACAACAACTAGCAGCTAAAAAAAGGCACGAGCTACTGGAAGTGGTGACTTTGCCACCTGAAGGAAGCCGAACTCGTCCGATGACGAACAAACTATCCGCAACAGATGCTTTATTATAAGAAAACAATGTGTGTTTTACATTACCACTGAAATGTAATATTTTCAAATGTAAACAGAAGAAACTTACTTATATTCTACAAAATTACGCTACATTTACGAACAAATCATGTAAACTAACCTAACCCCACAGGGCGCTGTATGGCGGCTCTTTTCTTTGTAACATATTACAAAATGGGTTTGTGTAAAATATAATAAAACATGGTACCTCAAAAAGTAAACACGAAAAGGTAGAATTGAACCCGGGACCGCATGATCGTGAATCCAGTGCCATATCCATTAGACTGCCCTAGCTTATCAAACTAAGTAAAAGTTACAATTCATCAAGCAGTAGACAGCACTGTGATTTTAAAATTTCCTACAGGTAGCGCTTGGTGTGATTTCAAAGTTTTACACTGGCAGCGCTCACATAGGAAATGTCACCACTTCCAGTGGCTCGTGTCTTTTTTTAGCTGCTAGTCCCAACAACACACTAACAATTAAATTAATTCAAATCAATTTCCATAAAGTCACTTTCAATTCAAAATTTGTCGGGGAGGCTGTAATTTTATTCACTCATCCGGCCAGCATTCTCAACTCCTAGACAGCAGGAGCAGGAGCAGTCTAAACTTGATTCCACGTTCACCATGCCGTACAGAGGCACTAGCCGACAAGAAAGCATCAACTTAAGCGCCTTCACCCGGGCTGCAGGAGCAGTTGACACAACCCATGTAACGACACAATGTGTACAGCTCTGGTAGCATGGCACTAGCAGCTACAAACAGACAAGAAGCTCGTGAATCCGTACGTCTGTGGCCACCCGAAGGAAGCCGAACTCGTCCGATGTCAAACGAACTATCCGCAACAGATGCTTTTATGAAAAAACAATTTGTCTTAGATTACCAGTGAAATGTAGTATTTTTGAATGGAAACAGAAGAAACCTATATAGTATTTACATGTCATTCATTCATTATTTAGTGATAATTTTCCTATTATGTGTTATTTTATATTCAAGTTTCCCTATCAATGTATTAATTAATTAATTTCCCATAAATGTGTTATTTGTATTAATTGTCCTATGTTCATGCCTAATAATAATCATCCTTATCATCACTCCTCAGAAAACCATTCCCCTCTATGTATTTAATGTTTATTTATCTGTGCAATTGTAAAATAATATGTATTTCATTAATTAATCACCAATAATTATTCATAGCCTATCCCCATATAATAGCCTACTCACTTAATTTAATATGTTTGTTAATAATATTATTTTAGATATAAGTTATGTGAGAGGATTGCAATAGAATTAAAATTTAATATAATATAATTTTCAAAAATAGTCCTTAAGGAATCTAAATTACAGTGACCAGTGTTAACAATTGTGTGACCATGTGCTTCTCAACAATGGACCATGCTTCCAGACCTCATCTCTACTAGATCTTTCTTCTTGTTCCAGATGCCATAGTGTTAAGACCTAAAATCTGTGAAGGACACAGTTCCTATTTAAATTCTCCCAGTATGGCCTAAGTTTTGCATTGCTTAGTGCTCATTTTATTAGGGACTTACTGCTCAATTAATACCATCTTTAAATTCACTCCCTTTTTATTTGCTTTATCCCCAAAATACTGGTATTGAGCGAAGAACATTGTAAGCAGATTGGTAAACTACTTCCATTGTATTCTCTTAGGGACTTGAAAGAATACAGACATTTAAATAGAACAAGTCTAATGTTCTGAAAGTTAAAGTAACATCAAGAGCATATTTTTATATTGAACTATCTCTTCTAAATCTAATTTGAATATTTTAATCATTAGTAAATTCAGTGAAACCATTGGACTCTCCTTTTGGACAACACCAAAATTTCCATTGTTGCAATTTGTACACATCAGCCTAATTGGATTAAATATTCTTTCAAATATCATCTCAACGTTATTCAAGTCAGCACGATACTTCCCCCCTGAGAAAAAGAGCCCTCATTTGTAAAAGAACCCATTTAGAACCAAAATATGAACATTTAGTCTTAGGCCTAAAAGTATTATTGTCATTCATCTTCTAGCCTAGGCCACTCATTGTAACTGTTTCCCCGGAATTGTATATTATTGTAAATCCCTTTGATTGAGAACCCCTATTGAAACATAATTGTATTACTAGATAAATAAATATTATATTGTTCCTCTGTAACTTTGTATTTTATTCAAATAGTTAAAGAAATTCTAGAAATTGTACACCTACCTTTTGTTGATATCCAGAGTAAATACAAAACACATTCTACTCACTACAATAAAGTAAGGAAGACCACAAGTATAAATATATTTATTAAGAAGTCAAGTAAGATCATTTGTGAGCTATATTTAAATAGCCTAGTGAATTTTGTTGGTAGTAACACTCAGGATTGTAAAGACAAGCTAGGCTTAGCACATGGTAGCCATTGCCCTCAGATCCAGATAGCGTCACTTTTATATCCACTTTTCCCAAGCACATCCGAGCAAATAATTAGTGAAGAGTAAGTAATTTAGAAACATAATTAAGTAAGACACTAAGAAAATAAATAAGACCTACTTATATTCTACAAAATGATAGTAAACTAACCTAACCTAACTCTGCAGAAGGCGGATCCTTTCTTTGTAACATATAACAAATATGGGATTGTGTAAAATATAACCAAAAATTATACCTGAAAAAGTAAACACAAAAAGGGAGAATTGAACCCGGGACTGCATGATTGTAAATCCAGTGCCATATCCATTAGAGACCCTAGCGTGTTGAACTAAGTAAAATTTACAATTCATCAAGCAATAGACGGCGCTGTGATTTAAAAAAGTTTCACAGGTAGCTCTCGCTGTGATTTGAAACTTTTATACTGGCAGTGCTCTTATAGGAAATGTCTCCACTTCACTAGGTGTGTGCCTATGTTTAGCTGCTGATGTAGCATGGTTGTATTAGACCTGTACTGCACGGCAGCGTTGCCAACTGCAAGTGATTTTTTTACCCGGAAACCTGACCCGTAATCCCCAATTTTACCCGGGATAAAAACCTCATTCCCCGGAAAAATCCCCGGAGAACCAGGTCATATTACCAAAGTTATTACCCAGAAACCTCCGTCTACCGTCCGTTATTGTACCATCATAATTGATGAACTACATGTGATATTTTCAATGGCACCTCATAACCTATCTATATAATAATTAATAATAGCCTAATAATGAACTCCGCTATGTAGTAGGCCCCAGCTCTTTCCTAGTATTATATCTTCATCAATATTAAATTGTCTTAAAACGGTGTGGCGCTCTTACCTATGCACACACTCGTTGCCTTGTTGCGCTGTTCTATTTCTATTTCACCCGACCTTGGAACGCTGACTCTTGGTGGAGACACTGACTTCACATCCCCTACCATTCTACCCCACGTACAATCTTCTCTCCAATTTTACCCCTCCAATCTCTCTAATCCAACTGCCACTGCCTTTCTGTTAAACTGATTACGCATTGATGAGTTACGTGAATGCCAAAAAATGTAATTACCCGGAAATCGGCAACGCTGCTGCACGGTGAACATGGAATTGAGGGCACTCGTAGGGTCATGAAGAGTCTTAACGATCGTTTTGGTTCACTAATATTGAGGTTGTAAAAAACAGTAAACTGTGACCACAGAGACACAATGTTGGCTGACGTGTGTGTTTTGTCGACCTCGGCATGATACAAACGTGATATTCTGAAGAAGGGAAATGTACCTGAAATGATGGTAATCCGATAACTGGACACCTGAATCACAACCAGTTAATATAACCTTTTTTTAACCCATTAAAATTTTATTTTATTCACTATAACCTACAGCAGGATCCGATTGGTGCTGCACTCTTGTAGCAAAATCTGTAACTAATGACTTTGGGCAACTACAACTCTCGCTGCTATGTGCTCGGTCTGACTACGAACCTATTTAACGCCCCTAAGCTACTGGTTGTGACAGCCATGTCGGCTAATCATGGAAACACCTTGGCCAGGTGTTCTTACGAAGTTCGTGGGTTTGATTCCTGCTCCTGACCAAAACTGACCAGTCGTGCAACTCTCAATGAGTTAACCGATCTGTGACAACGTTGGTGGGAGGGCCCAAGTAAAATAAATAGTGGCAAGCTTGTATGGAAGTTGACGGGTTTGGTTAATTCTTTGTGAGTTGCATATGGTCAACACTGAATTAGAATTGAGATTAAATATTTGTCAGAAGAAGGACGGCATGGAGAAAAAATGCAAAGGTAGTAAGGTAAAATGTATTATTGGCAATGTTGATTGCTTACATGCTGAAAGTCAATAAAAAGATTTTGATTGATTTTGATTTGGACTGATTTTTTTACTTTTTACTTATGTTTACTGTTTATGTGCCAATGTGACTTAAACTGAAAGGAAACAATATTTTAATTAAAATATGCCCTCAATCCATTTACAAACACAAGTTTTCCATTCCAATTCGTAGGTTTAAAAGATGCTAAGTAAGGAACGGAACGAGCTCGTAAGTGTTGGCCAGTGGGTTGTCTATCAGTACATGTCTGCAGGTGAACGAGCTGTCGCTAGAACTGCTGCTGCTGCAGGTGATACTGCCCGCGCTGCTGGAGCAGTCGCACACCCGCACCTGGCTCAAGGCTGTCATTAGGCAGTGGTGCCGCCTGGTCAGCTGGCTGTTGGACCTCAAGTCCTACCTGCTGGGCGACGAAACTGAACGGCCACCCCAGGTCAGCACCGGAACTTACAAAGCCTGTTCCTGTTCAACAGTAAATCGTTTTATCTTAACCCTTTCAGTGCTATGGACCGAAATATCATCTTTTCCACAGCATTTTTCTTTCAAAATACTTCAGATGTTTTGTAAATAGAAAACTATAATAAAAGCGCCAATTTGTGTTTCTAGAACAATAAAATGGGTCTCAATAGTCAGTAGTTCAGTACCATTACCAAACTGCAACCGCTGACCAGGTTCCTGGATAGGTCTTATCAAACTTTTTTACTATCACTAAATAAAAATCATATGGGCAGACTCATTTGTGCTTTTTAAGACAAAATATCTTTATTCATAATGGTATACATGATATATGAATGGTGTCAAGTTAATTACTTACAAGCTAAACATACACATAAAAAAATAACATAGCTACCTAGTTTAAAACAATCTCATGCAAACTGATCATAATATCTATTTAAATAATAACATGGGTTATTAATCATTAACTTTTTTAACTTTGCTTGGAATTTCTTGGGATTGTTTTCATTTTTTATATCCAAGGGCAAGTATTTTAAAAACTATGCGCCAATGTATGTAGGTTTTTATTTTAATTCCAAGTTATGTTTTTTCTAATTTAATGTTAAAATTTCTAGTTCACAAAATTTATATTTTACATGTGATTTATAATCAAGACTGATTATACACTCCTAACACTTCCTATACACGTTTTTAAAGCTTTAATATCCTTTCTAAGTTAAAGCTTTAATATCCTTTCTAAGTTATCGTGTGTTGTGGCTCCATAAACACAGATATTATAAGCTATGTAGGAATGAATCAGCCCAAAGTAAATTATTCTTAAAGTAACCAAGTCAGATAATTTGGATAATCTTCTGATTAAAAAAGTTCCTAAATTGATTTTACTAATAATTTTGTTTATATGAAGATCTCAAATAAATTTAAAAATCTACTATTAAACCTAAAACTTGTATTTTGTTGACTTCAGCTATATTTTGATTAGTTAATATTAATTGCGATGCACATCTGTTTTTATCTCTGTGTTAAAGCTAACATAATTGGTCTTATGAAAATTTAGATTCAGATTGAGAGAACTACGAAACTTTAAAATAGTTTCCAACTCCATTACTGATATATTTTGAATTTCTTGATTACTTGCACCTGATATTTTAAAATTTGAATCAGCACCGCTCTATTGGAGTTTTTGTTTGTACACTTTCTCAGAGAAGTAGCCACACTTCGTGTGCTGTTATCATACGTAGCCTTCGCCCCTCACGCATCCAACTGCACAATTTAAACTACAAATGTCCATTCACCATTCTTAATAACATGTTACGTTTTTAAAATTTTGCCTCCAAAATGTTTAATGAATTATGAAATTTAATTTAAAACCATATCAAATCTTTCTCTTTTTTTAATTTGGTTCTTTATTGGATGTAAAGTAAAATTTGTGAATGTAAATCTATGAATGTATACAAATGTATTCCAGGTGGACAACAACAATGGAGGGGGAGACTTGGGGGCGGCCCACCAAGCTCTGCTGCAGAGGGGGGGACCAACAGGGTTCCAGCCGTACGTGCGGCCCACCCTGTTCCCGGCCAGGATTGTGGGGCTGTTGATGTTGGTGTGCGTCTCACTGGTGGTGGCCAGCTTGGTCGCGCTCACTGTGCCAGTGTGGCTGGGCCGCAAGGTGATGGCGCTGTGGCCCGTCGGCACGCCCGTGCAAGGAACTTCGCTCAGAGTCACGCCCATCCACGAGCTCTACACGGCGAGCTGCGGAACCTACCTCTGCTGGCTGACTGCACGGGCTGTTGCCCTCCTGCTCAGTTGGCTGCCGCAGGGGCGACAGGCGATCACGGAGAAGCTCTGCAAGTGGTGTGTGGTTGGGTTGAAATCAGCTGTCGCCTTTTCCGTGCTCGTAGGAGTGATACCGCTTCTGTTCGGTCTGCTGTTGGAGTTAGTCGTGGTGGTGCCTCTGAGAGTGCCGCTGGATCAGACGCCCGTTCTGTGGATCTGGCAGGACTGGGCGCTAGGAGTGCTCTATACCAAGATAGCTTGTGCCGTCACCATGATGGGTCCGGAGTGGGCTCTGCGCCGGGCCATCGAACGAGCCTACAGGGACGGGATCCGCGCCATGGATCTGGGCCTCGTGCTGCGGGAGTTAGCGGCCCCTGTCATCGCTTGTCTGAGCCTTGCGCTCGCCGTCCCCTACGCGGTCGCTCATACCTTCGTCCCGCTGTTTGTCGTCAGCCCGCAGTTGAGAAACGTGATCGCTCGTAGGGTCTATCCCCTCTTACTGTTGATATCCGTTGTCATAGGAATCATAACTTTCCAGATACGACAGTTTGCAAAACTTTACGAGCACATTAAGAACGACAAATACCTTGTCGGAAGAAGACTCGTAAATTATCATCACAAATCTTCGTTACAAAATTAAACTCTTATCTGTAACATACGGACTGATTCAGTATATGTTAATTTACTTAATTAGGAAGTAATACTAGTTCGTATAGTCCTGATTTTGTTTATTATGTTCCTTAAATATGAAATAAAAATTTTCAATTCCCTCTGTCTCTTGTGTTGTTGTTCGTTAGTTTTAACGGTAGTAAATTTGAAGGTAATTATGTTTTCATTTAGCGGTTTTATTAAATTGTTTTGATCTGTAAATGGTTAAGAATTGCACATTAGATGTACTATTTGGGCGCATTAATTGTGATACTTGCTACAAGAACCAATGTTTGTAGATATAGATTGAAACATTTTTATTTTTTAGAGTACCAATGGGGAGTTTTTTGTGATAAAGTTAACTTTTTTCCTGGTGAATGGAACCTTTTACTTTAACTATTCTAGTTACAAATTTACAACTGTTTAAATTTAGATCTATTGTAACCACAACCTTGATGTGGGATATTTATCCAACCGCATATTTGTAACAATACACATTTTGTGATTGAGTAATTCTGTAAAGGAAGGATTTTTATCAAAATATAATTTTCTTAAGTACAAAACAAAAAGTAGTTGCTTCAAATAAAAAAGAATATCGAGAATAAATACAAATACTATTGAGATAGGAAACTGTTTCACGTTTGTCATGTTTATTTCCGTTGTTTTATTGTTCAAGTCTTTTGTCAGAGTCGTGTTTTCTTTAGAAGCCAAATTGTAAAATATAACTATATATTCAACATAATTTAACATTGTTTAAGGTTTAAGGCTTGGATTAAATTTAAGATTTACTGCTTTAGATTACAACTTATTTAATAAAGAGTATAGATTTTGTATTAACTGCCAGATTTTTGGAAACGGTAAATGTATTTTTAAACTTCTTGTTGCATAATCATTGTATTGTGTTTAAAAGAGGTCCTTTTTTTGTTAGCTGCTGACTTATTGGTTTAAAGGGTGAAATACCGAAAAGAGGAAGACTCAAACGTTAGTGATATTTGCCTCAAGAAATGTTTGATTCCTTCAGGCGTTAACCAAATGAAAGTTTAAAATTTCTCGTTTAATTTAGATCCTCCTTTCAGCTGTTCCAATTCAACATCCGTTCTGTAATTCCTTAACAAATTCACATTTTGCTATTGTTTAAGACAATGTGGTATACCTGAAGTATCTTCTGATTCAACTTTGTACATAGCTTAAATTATAATTACTTAGTTTTATATAAGTGTGCACTTGTAATATCTGTCATGTTTATACATTTTTTAAGTGTTAAGTGTTTGAACAATTTGTTTTTGATTTAGTTTGTTTTTACCTATGTATAAGTGGCTCTTTCATGATTTTGTATTATATTCTGATTTATGTTCCAATAGTTGAATTTAAAATAAAATATGAAGTGTTTTCAGAAGATGTTTTTTTTTATATTTTTTCCTTTTGTTAGTACAGTACCAAATAAGTTTTTCAAGGATAAAAATATTCAAAACACAAATATGTAGGGGTGTAAGTGTCTAAGTACTGTATTAGATTTACTTATAGTGTCGGTAAGAAAAATATAGATTTTTAGCAGTAACAAGTTTTAATGAAGAGATTGACATTGCTAAATATATCTAAATATTAAACATTTCGGTATTAAGTTAATGTATTTAGAAAGTAGACATTAGTTGTGTAAAATCCTTACTTATCATTATGTAGTGCCATGAAATACAACCACTTCAAACAAAGTGTTCAATTGGACACATTTCAGAAATAAAAAAAACCTCATCCTTTTGAATAACAGTCAGACACAACCACTGCATCCGAACAACTAAATTAGCAATTTAGTTTCACAACACATCACAATAAGTCACTGTGTTTGTTTAAAGAGTTTACTGTTTCATACGTTTTTTAGGTATCTCACTATACAAGTCAGTCTCATCTAGTGATTTGCTGTAAACTTCAAATTGTAAATTCGGTTCTAATAATTTGTCTTCCTTTACACAAACAGAAGTTTCTAAAGGGGTCGGGATCTCTGCTACATTCTCCTCATGATCTTCCTCAACTTTAACTTCGACAAACGTCAATGTTTTCAGGTTTTGCACTTCTTCAAGGTATCTGTTCAAATCATCTTTTAATGTTTGTCGATCCATCTGAAATTTTGGGAGTTTTTCAAAGGTAATTTCAGATTTTCTTCCATTTTTTTTTAAAGTAATTTGGTATCTACCATAATAATCATCATAATCATCATATTCGTCGTAATGGGATGTAACCTCTTGAATGTGTTCTTTAAGTGACTGTGTAGCGTGTATCACTAGTTTAGTCATTGATATTGATTCAAAGAATTCCTTGACTTTTTTGCATTTTTTACAATCACAATTATATTTTTTGTCAATAGTCCAATCTTCATTTTCCTTCAACTCTAACAGTCGCATCTGAATTGCCTTTTCAGCGGAATCTTTCAAGGTTGAATACATTTCAAGATATTCTGACTTCAACACGTTCTTGAGTTTGTAATATATTTCACCTTGACTTACAGCAGGAAAAGAAGATGATACAAAGTTAATTAAGATATTCACATAATTAGGTCGCCGCAACTGTGAGCATATTTCAATCATTTTGGACATTTCATCAATTTTTCTCGTTTCTATTCTTCCATAAGTATAGCTGAGTTGATGTTCACGCCACTTAGTTAATCCATCCACTGCATTTTCCAAAATATTGTCTATGATGATTGACTTGAAAAGCTTACCAGTGCAACTGATATATTTATCTACAAATGTATGGGCATTAGATACCACCCTGTGCCAGCCTGAACTGAGTTTCCAACATAACACAACTCTTGTCCAAACTTCATCACCAAACTGTCTTTCTAACATCACAAGCCGATCAATGTTATGCTTCTGCAGCAAATGTGCTCCCAGCCTCTTCAACACCATTATAGCTTTTTTCACATCATTCAGATAAGTTATTATGTCCAAGAGCAAGTCTGCAACGCTCGGTTCCTGCCATATTTCTTTCTGAATGAAATCTTCTCCTATTCCATCAATCTTCTCCGACAAGACTTTTTCCATTCCATCTTGTTTGGTGAGTCCATGTAACTCCTTCAATTCCTGTTTGAATCTATGTACCAAAACCCACTTGCTTGACCATAACACAACACAGCTTCTTCGATACCATAACTCTTCTGTCATACCTTCATTACCTGTAGGTCCCGATTCTTTTGTCTTATAAGGCATACATAAATCTTTTGTCTTCTTAGTAAAGCAGAATTCTTTATCGTCAATATATGTATCATGAAATTGATCACTTTTAAATGGCAAATTATTTTCATCGATCCAAAATTTCAAATCTTTTTCGTCTTCAATTAAATCAGGTTCTTCATCAGCATAATTATCTTCAACATCATAAATTTCATAGAATTTACCTAGGGCGAGACAAGCGACTCTTCCTTGTTTCTTGGCGACACTTAAAAGAGCGTTTGCTACCACACGATCTTCACCCTTCATGAGATCCCATTTTAATGTTTTTTCAGAATAACTGTAATTTAGGCCAAAAACTAGTTTAACCGCTCCACTGTCAAAAAAGGTTTTTACTGCAGTGTCTAGCCGTTCATCAACACGTGTACAAACTGGAACATCTTGTGCCTGGAGAGCAACATTATAAGTAAGAGCAACACGATAACCATCAGTTACTTCTTTAATCTCATGAGCGCAGTCAGAATAAAATGCTACACACTTGATGATATCAGGGTGCTTAGAGCCAAGAACCATGTGTTTCTTATTGTTATGCTCTATGATCAGCTCACCACCTTGGTGAACTGAAGGCAAGATGACCACAAGGGTTGCGATCATGTTTTCAACTTTCTCAGAATCAGTGTGCTTCTTAAAGAACTGTCCAGGTCCATATATAAGTAGGTTGTGCAAGTAAGGAATGAGTCGATTGTTATGGTCAATATTTAAACCAGAACCAATTCTTTGTAAAAGATCATACAGTGAAGAATTCTCTATTTCAACTCGCAGTCTGCTTGCTGGAATTGTTTGTGTGTCACGAATACTTGTATCAAGACAAGTATCTTTACCTTTTCCGAACTTAGCTTTAGAAGATAACATGATCATTTGTTCAATTGACTTCTTATCAAGAGGAAATGAGAGTTGGCCCATATCTTCAACTGAGACCTTCATATCTTTGGACAGTAGTATATCCTCAACACAAAAGAAATTTTGTTCTTTTACTTTATTTGTTGCTGAAGGTTCCTCAACTTCGCTGTGCTTGTTCTTAACCAATCTATGAAGAGCCCGAGTGATTGTAAGAAGAAGAGGATCTTTAGGTAATGAACCTGAAACATAAAAAAATATTTATTAGGTGAAATAAATTAAATAAACAACCTAGTTAATTATCGGGACACTATTCATTATGATTTCAACACTACGGATTATAAAGCTGCATATATGTAGCATGATGTGCTCACCACAAGTATTTCTCAGGTATAACACGCAAAGTACCTACAAATAAAGCGTCAACAAAACAGACAGTTTGTAGATATTTCTTGTAACAGGTTAATCTAATAACCAGGTGCGAGGTATATCCAGCAAGTAAGTTTTGTTTGGTATTATCAAGTACAGATTCAAGAAAACAATTCATTGCACAAAAATCTATAACTCTTACTCCATTTTTACACACAATTTTCTTACCATGACACAGGTTTTTGTATGCACAGACCAACATGTTTCGACCCTCCCCCTTACTGCCCTGGCCTCTCTTTTAGCGACTTTCATCGCTTTGGTGTTGAAGGTGTTTATGATCCAGAAACCCTAAAAATAATTGAGTCTCGGCTCAAAAGTTATGAAACATTAATCGAAGAAGTAAATATTTTGAGTTAGAGGGTAAATTTGCTATCAATATGAGATGAGGGTATGGTCGTGGGGTCCTTGTTGTTGCCTATAAGGAGGAGTCTGAGCAAAAGGCTCAAACAAAAGATTTGATGGAGGTATAAGTCGATGACAATTTTGTGGTCTTCTTGCCTGGAGATGATAAATTGAGTTTTACGGGCATTTATTCTCCTAGTTTATACTCCTTCCATTCTCCTAGTAAAGGAAGATAAGTTCAAAACAAACAAGCTTTTTTGGATGTGTGCGAAGAAAAAGATAAGGATGTGCTTAGGACTGTTAAAAAAACCACTCACACAGGGCAGCACTTAAGTTATCGTTCAAATCATCAAACCTTTGTCAAAGAAGAGGCGGCTTTCTCTTTGTTTGGCAGAATGGACTAAGAGGAAATACCCCCATCACAGCAAACCTGCATACTAAGCAAATTTCCAATGCATGTATGTTTCTAAAAAAGCCATTTACCAGTTTCATAAAAACGCATTTATAAATACATAAGCAATTTATTTATTCTACATAAGAATAACATTAGGGCAGAGATGCAGGTTTGCTGCAACAAGAGTCAAGAAATATGTTGTTATGCAATTATCAATATAACTCAACCAGATGAAGTTAAGTACCAAGTTTGAAACATTTATGTTCATAATCAAGGGAGATATAAAACTTTACTTATCATCTATAAGGCTTACATGAGTATACAGGTTTTCTGCTATGGGGACTATCAACAAAAATCATTTTTTTTGTGCAAATATCAATATACCAGTACTAGTTGAAGCCACATACCAAGTTTCATCAATTATTCATAAATAATCGAGATATCAAATTTTAATTATTCTCCATAAGGATAACATTGGACAACGTACTGTGTGTTTAGCATTTTGAATATCTCTGCAACGAATGAATGTAGAATCACAATTTAAACACCAAAATGATTGTTTTGTTGAGCTGAACTGATTGGTATTAGCAAATGTGAAGTTTACTTTAAAATTAACTGAGGAAAAGCCAAAAACCTTTTTCCCATAAGATTAAAATGGGAGATTTTATGAGTAGGTTTTTTTTATTTTCTCTGCAACCACTTAACCTAGGTCAATAATTCAGAATACTATATTATTTGTTTTTTTAAGCTCTATAACATGGTTAAACAAATTTTTGTTAATTTTAGGGTGAAAAATGAAAAAAAAAAGATTTTTAGAAAATTTAAAACCCCCATAAACCCCCCTTCCCAAAGTCCGATTTTTCTGGTTTTCGAACTTAAGTCATAAATGTCACTTTACACATTTGAGCCAAATTTCATCGAAATCAGACGTTTTATACTCAAGTTATCACATTCACGGACACATATATAGATTTATATATATACATATATATATATAAATTTGAACGAATAGTGTTTTTGGCATCTGGGGACCTCAAAACGAAAGTTATCATGGTCTCGGGCTTAAGTCTTACCATGAGACCTACGGTAATAGCTTTTTCCCTATGGGGGAAATTCGCTAAAACTATAAAAGCAGAACAAGATTTGGCTTGGTAATGGATATCCTCAGTTCGTCAAATCAGAAAGTGCAAAAATCGTAGGGCTAAACAAAAAGAGGCAGAAAACACTGAAGACAAATTAGTTTCTATTACAGAATGAACAATAATGGTTCTAGGCCCTGTTATGGCGAGACAAAAGACCACTTAACATTAGAATCAAAGAACATAGGGAAAACAAAAACATAGGGAAAATGAAAAAATTTAGTGCAGGTTATATCTAGTGAGAACACCTTGAGGAAAATATCTGAATTACAGTGGAACCTCTATTAACCATCACCTTCGGGACCGGGACTGTGACGGATAACCGAATAAACGGATAATAGAAACATCATATTATAAACGTGTTCAGTAACTACATTTTAAAATGTTTGGCAGAGAAATGAAAATAAACTGTGTACAAAAGGATAATACTTCCCACTACATACATATTTATGTTGTTTGAAAAAATATAATAGCTCATACAGATGCTCAGACACTGCCGTACGGCGCAAATCCTGAGTCTAATAAATAGTAATATTCTCATAGACGGACGACGGATAACAGAGAGTGACAGTTGTTCGAGGTTTTACTGTAATCAAGTATCAATGTGTTGCACAGCAATAATCAAGGGTAAAGCACTGTGATTGTGACTTTAGAACTTTAAATAGGTTATAAAAATATGCAATCTCAATTCATAGCAATTTTAGGTTTAATGTAAAATAACAAATGTTACATTCAGGCAGTTATTTAACTTTAACTATCAGGAATTTAATACCATTGTTATTTCAGAAATAATTTTACTAGTATAAACAAACTTGATGTTATAAACAAAAAATTGTTGTTTTCTTTAATTTCATACAAACGGGTAACAATGTTTCAAACTGATCTCGATTTCTCATAAAAAGTGAAAAGGTGTCTAATCCCGGGGTTGAATTCCCTTCTCTCAAACTTAAGTCGGGATTAAACTTGTTAACAATTTACTTTTGTAAATTGTTGCATTTACTGGACAAATTTAATTGGCTTTGGAGGTCTCACAATGCATAAGTCTCAGAGATATTTGTTTGGTCCTGTACCTTTTCCTTTTAATTTTTGTGATGAAGTCTCTGTAGCATTATTTCCTGAAACATCCAGTGAAGCGGAATGGTTGAGAAATTCTTCTGAATCATCAGACGAGCAGTCCATTTTGACTCAGAACTTTTTTTCACTTGTAAGCAAACATAAAACTTACTTTCACTTTTCTTGGTGATTAATATCAGCTCTAAAACAAAAACATACAAAAGTTAAAATATCCTATGTAATAATAGCGTGTAGTGGCGACGTGTAACCACCTATTCCGAACTTACTTTCACTTTTCTTGGTGATTAATATCAGCTCTAAAACAAAAACATACAAAAGATAAAATAACTTATGTAATAATAGCGTGTAGTGGCGACGTGTAACCACCTATTCCGAGTAAACTACTGAACGTAGGGCGGCCAGGTTGGTGTCAATAGATTTCCCTTAGCCCAAGGATGATGAAAAAATACGACATTATAAATTTACTCAGTTCTAAGTTAGCAACTAACAAAAAACAATTTTGTTTGCCCTTTTTTGACATGCCCATGTATAAGGAACGTGTAACCACCTATTCAGAGCAAACTACTAAACGTAGAGCGGCCAGGTTGGTGTCAAAAGATGTTTCTTAGGCCCCTGATGGTGAAAAAAATACGACATCCTACATTTATTTAGTTATAATTTTGTAATTGGCAAAAAACACTGTTTTATTTTGCCATATTTTGATTACCGAGCCATGTGTTCCCTACTTTGCATCCAAATTCAATACAACAGGTGAGTAAAGTTAATGTTGTTTTTGTAAACAAAGCAGACAACTATTCCTAACTAAATTTAGGTTTTTGAATTGAAATTTACAAGCAGTAAGGAACACAAATTCCATGCTAAATGGGAATAGAGTTTATATACTGTATAAATGTCAGCAAAGTTCAATACAGATTTATGTATTCTATATTTACTATTTATATATCAGTTTTTGTTTACTTTTACTCTTGCGACGAAATTGGGTTTTATCACTGTTGATAGAACTAGAATAAATGATTTTCATTTGATAAATCCTGGGTCTCAGAAAATATGACAACTGGGTGGCATTCTAGCCATTTGTGACCCACCAAACTACTTAAATTTTAATTCTAGCATACACTAAAAGTGGGACAGCTGGTCCATATGGATGGGATGTCTCCTTCAGTATTTTTAGTCAATGCTAACCACAAACTTGAACTAACCCAAAGAAATATTAAACATTTAATGTTTCTTTGTGTTAGTACACATTTGTGGTTAGTGTGAAATGTTTTAAAACTCAAGATGACAGTATTTTATTCTGTGATACATCAAGATTTGATAATTGGACAAAACTAGTCCCGAAACTAGCAAACTATTAAACTAGAGGATTGATGATGACAAGGTATGTAAGCTAGTTCATCATAAAATTTAAATCAACATCCTAAGTTACTGTATACACGAGCACTATGGATAAAAGACAAATATTCAAAAATCATTTCAAGCATAAATTGTATAACACTAGTGGCATGAAGGGGCCATAGCCCCTACTAACCCTGCTCTAATACTCTGAAAATCTGAATTGTAGGAACACATGTAAGTTTGTAATCACATGTTTTAATGTAAACAAAGCAGACGTTTTTAAATCCCCATGCTTTTCTAATAGGGAATGTTTTAAGTTATTTCTCGTTTGATGGTAACTTTTTAGAAATACTGCTATTTTCCCGAGTCCCTGGGTTCAAGACCTTTAATTTAAGCCATCTCCCACCATCATGCCAAACTCCCACAATTTTAACTCAAAAATATTGTTTACAAAATTATAAATAACTATAAGGTAAAAATAAAATAGGCTATAACGTTTATGGTTGTAAACTTCTGCACTTCAGCCAGAACCATGAACATGAACAAACTAGAATATCTGCGAAATTGGCAAAGAGGGTCTTCCAATGCAATTCCTAATTAAACGGTATCAGGAAACTGACACATACTTTCTCCCTTTTAGCCCAACTTTAATGAATAAATTACTGTTTATTTACTAAATATAGAATACAAAGCACAGTCAAATTTACAGAAAATCTTGTAAACAAGTTGTTTTAAAAAACATCCACCCAAATCCCTGCTTTGGAGGCACTACAGAATCCATTGCTACACTCATGGTTTTAAAGGGGAAATGCCCCCTATCCCCCCCCCCCCGACAAGCATATCAAGTTTGAATGAAATTGATCAGTAAATAAGAGAGAAATAGTAATTTTTGTATGCCCCATAAGAATAACATTGGACAACGTACTGCGTTTACCGCTAAATGAAAATTTCAATTTTCTCCGAAACCAGCAATCGTAGAATAGTAATTCGAAATACTAAATTATTTAGTTTTCGAGCTCTTTTTAATGGTGAATAGTAATATTCTTTTATATTTATGTCTTTTTATGAAAAATCAAAAAAACTGAATTTTGGATGTTTTAAGTCCTGTAGTTTCTGAACCCGAATTTTTACAGGAATGCGGGTGAGGTCATTTTGTTGGAAAACTAAAGTTCTACAAACGACTAAAGTTTAATCAAAATCGTTAAAGCCGTTTTTGAGAAATTTTGATTTTTCATGTTTTTTGACGGTTTTTGGGGAATAATTACCCTTAAAAATCAAAAATTCCAAAAAATAAAAAAAAACGCCTGGAGATATCGTCGATTAGTACCTACATACCAAATTTCATAAAAATCGGCCCATTGGTTAGGGCTCTAGCTCTGTACACATCCACACAAAAACACACACACGCACACGCACACGCACACGCACACGCACACGCACACGCACACGCACACACACACACACACACACACACACACACACACACACAGACAGACATCATGTAAAAACCACTTTTTTGGGTTCAGGGAGTACCAAAACGAATATTTCCACTAACAACTCAAATTCGAAAATTTTGACGAAAACCATACTTTCTCCATATACTATGTATAGAGGGAGAAAATAAAAATTGAAACAATCTTCCCAGCAAGGGGCTAGCGGGCGCTCAGTAGAGTCTGGGGTATCTGTAGCCGTGGACTTTAAGCTCCCGGAGGTCCTCCCTCCACCCGAAGAATTTACCATTACCATTTCCAAACTTCAACCACTAAGTTCCCGAGCAGGTCTTCTTTAATTTGATTTAATATTTATCAACAACTTGCCAGAACATTAATTTGTACTTTGATGTAGATATCAAATGAACTTAATGATTAAATTTACAATAATTTTAAAATTATTTTTAAAATTTTACTCATTTTTACTGCAATTCTTCTCAAAAATCATTAAGGTTGTAGCCTAAATTGGGTTTTCTATCAAATAGTCCGAAATCTTGAGCATTTCTTCCTTTTTAGCGAATTTCCCCTATAGGGAAGAAGCTATTACCATAGGTGGCATGGTAAGACTTAAGCCCGAGACCATGATAACTTTTTGTTTTGAGGTCCCCAAATACCAAAAACACTATTCGTTCAAATTTATATATATGTATATATACAGATAATTTATTTAAAAATTAACATCTTTTCACCAATGTGAATTGCCTCAAGACAAAGAATACTTGTACAAAAATTTTGGTATTTAAATTTGGTTGTATAGATGATTTTTTAATATACTAATTGAGTATTTTACTGCAGTCTGTGCAACTAATGTCAAAATTTTGTTATCTAATTTAAATCTTCTCCACATTTCCTGAACAAAACTTGGAATTGTTCCTCTTGCACCAATTAAAATACCAATGACCTCAAAGTTTCTTATGTTGTACTTTTCATTGAAATATTTAAATGTTTGTTCATAAATTTTCTTTTTTTCTTGGTGTACTTCTGAGGTTTGATCAAGATTTGTTTCAAATCGTATAGTGGGATCAATAATAAAACATTTATCAACTTTTCTGTCAATGACAATAATATCACATCTTCTGATGGATCCATTTTCTTCTAAACCGGTGACTTCTTCATATACTTCATACTTTACTTCTTTTCTGAATTGGTCAGCTATAATTGTTCTTATCTGGTGATGTCTGGTATTCCTTATCTGACTACTACATGGGCACTGACCAAGGACATGGGCTAAGGATTCAATAATGTAATTCTCAGTGCCGGAACAATGCCGGCACTGGTTGCCGTCCCTGGATCTTCCATGTAGGCTCCTAACTGGAGCTACATCACCGACCATTTTCAAATAATATTTAAACTCAGATTCTGTCAAACCGTGGCCTTTCGATAATGTTTTATTGATGTTAGGGCATTCGCTGAAAAGTTTGGTACCTCTGCCTTTGTACGGTAATCGGTTCCAGGCATTAAACTCAGCTTCTCTAAGTTTTTCTCTAAGCGCTCTTGTATTTGAAATAACTGGTTGTCCAATCTCGAATAGGTTTAATTTTTTAAGACAGTATATTTCTTCAAATTTAAAATCCTTTAACCTATCCAGATATGGGTCATTAATACGTTTAAGTACTTGCAAAATATTTATATGCTGTAAAGCTGCTTCCCAAGATGCTTTGTTAAGACCAATCCCTTTACATTTTGTACTACTGTAGAACATTGAAATGGGAGTGTCATCAGGCAGATCAAATATTTCTTTTACAGCAGATCTTATTATTTTATCTATATCATGGAAAAATTTTAGATTAATTTTATGAAGTGGAGAAGTTTGAAAAGGGAATATAAGAGTAGGCCACAAATATTGATTAAGTACAAACATCTTTTGCTCAGCTTTGAAAAAAGGAGAAGAAATCAGGTTATTTATTTTAGTTGTTAGTGATTTTATAGTATTTTCTGAGTCAAAAACAATCTGGTTTTTAAAATTAACCCCCAGGTATTTAATTTTTTCTTCCATATTTATTGATTTAACCTTCTCCCCATTGATAATGTAGTCATCAGATTTTAAATTGCCTTTGCTTATATTGATTATTTTAGTTTTGGCCTGATTAATTTTTAAACCTATCTCCTCAAATAATTCTTTTGTCATGTTATACAGTGTTAAAACACTTTCTTTATTTTTTCCAATTAGAATAGTATCATCCGCAAACCCTAAAATACTGATTGATGGTAGATCATTATGCAGTTTATAGCCAAATTCTTCACTGATTGATAGTTCTGACAATTCTTCTAAAACATGGTCAACACAAAGGTTGTAAAGCGTAGGAGAAAGCGGTGCACCTTGCAATACTCCTCGGTTAATATCAATTACTTTAGTTTTCCCTTTCCAAGTTTCTATTTGTGTAGTATTTCCAATCTGTAACTGGGCCACTGTATCAGAGAGTTTAGATGGTAAAGGTAAGGATCTCAATACATTTAATAAGTGATCATGTCCTATGTTATCATAAGCTTTTTCTATATCTAAAAATAATATGCTAACATCATTCTTTTTTCTTTTTGATGTTTTTAAGATTTCATTTAAAATATTTGTATTTATATGGGTTCCCGGTCGATTTGTAAACCCGTTTTGGAATCTGTTAAAGTGAATGTATGACTTCATGCGTTTGTCTAAGAATTTCTCAAAAACTCTACGTATGACAGAGCATATCGTTATTGGTCTCCAGTTATTCATTTCACATTCTTTACCACCCTTATCAAGCAGTACAGTTCTTGCTTTTTTTAGTGAACTGGGTATAATCGACTGTTTGTGAAATGTATTAAACAATAAAGTCAGTATTTTTATTACTTTCTTTAGTTTAAGTGATCTCATCAAAACTCTATCTGGTCCAGGGGCTGTATCAATTTTAATTGAATTTACTGACCATTGAACTTCTTCTTCATATATCGTACAGTCATATTCAGGGTCTAGTTCGTTAGATGAAGTTTTGTACAAGTTACGTTCTTTATCGTTTTTTATAGAGAATCTTGAGGAAAATTGTTCATGTATGTGATCTAAACTCATTGAGCATCTTTTGGTTTCATGATCAATTACCTTTCTAACGGCTTTTCTTCTCCTATTATAATATTCAAACTGTAAAAGTTCATACTCATATTTTTCTTTCCTCCTTTTTCTATCATTTTTAGTTTTTCTTTCTGGATTTGTTGATTTCTTGTACCTATTGTCCTGGACAAAATCACGCTTTTTCTTTCGAAGTTCGTAAAATTTCCTTCCAGGATGTTTTGGTCCAGGTAAATAAAATATTAACTCAGCAAGGTATCTTGAAAATTCGTCAAATTTTTTACAAAATTCATCTTTATTTAAAGTTATTGAAAATACATTTATCCATTGATCGAGGGTTTTAGCTAATGTATCATTTATATTTTCTTTAGGGAAATCTAAACTTTCGTTGGACAAATTTAACAACCCAACATCGGTACTATCACTCCGTTCATTAACTTTATTTGTATATTTTTCTGAAATTAGAGATCTATGTAATTGTTGATGAGCTTTAGATATGTGTACTTGTAGTCCTCTTTCACTTTTAAATATTTTACCACAATGTCTACAAGACTTTTTTCCTTGAATATCATCATCAGTTTCATGTTCTAATATCAAAGTAGTATCTCTTGATATACAACATTTGTTTGAACTGCTCTGTTTTGCTGTATCATTCACAATATTAATTACTTTGTCTTTATTTGTTTTGCCATTACCTAACAATTGCTTAGCATTATGTTTATCTTGGGTTTGCTTCATTTTTATTAACGCCAGTTGACTATAAATCATGTCCACAGAAAACTCAAGTCCAAAAATGTTGTCATTAATGTAGGTTTTATTCTTTATTTGTGAACAAGCCAAGTAAAGGTTGTGCAATGTGTACACCCCACATTCAACCATTTGTTCTTGTCTACGACAATTAATTTCTTTAAAACCTGACGCAATCCTTTCTGAAAAATAGCAGCTGAACTTTTTTGTCAATTCATTAGCTTGATTATAATTTATTATATATATATATATAATGTATATATAATTATACATATGTTTGATTCACAAATTAGGACTACTAATATAATATTAATAAGAAATAAAGGAATAAACCTTGAGTACCCTTTTTCCATTTTTATTTTACACGACACGTGATCCTCAAAATATAAATTAAGTTACAAAACAAGAAATAACTCATTCCATCTAATCAACAAATTAACCAACAAAAGAAATCTTCAAAAGAATGAATTTGAAAGATCAGGTATTTATAAATTAACATGTAGTGACTGTAACAGTTATTATATTGGCCAAACAGGGAGAAGTTTCAAATCCAGATTCAATGAACACATACAGGCCATACGATCTAACAACATGACGTCACAAAAATCATCATTTGCAGAACACATCTTGAAAACAGATCATAACTATAAAAATATTAATGAAAACCTGCAAATTTTGGAATACGAAAAGAAAGGACGAAAAATGAATAGGCCTACCAAAGAAGAACTCCACATTTATACAAATTTCCAAAATGACAAAGTAAATTTACTCAAAGCAGTACAAACAAATATACGAAACCCACTATTTGACAAAATTAATGAAATTAAACAATCAAAGAAACAACTTCACCAACGATTATAACCAAGCAAAGACAGCACATGATAGTTACACTATTTTAATTACTGATTGTCTTCGTTTATTTATATATTAGGTTAATGTACTTACACTGTGAAGATGACTTGAAAGTCGAAACACGTGCCGTGTAAAATAAAAATGAAAAAAAGGGTACTCAAGGTTTATTCCTTTATTTCGTGTGTGTGTGTGTGTGTGTGTGTGTGTGTGTGTGTGTGCGTGTGCGTGTGCGTGTTGCGTGTGTGTGTCCATTACCGCGATAACTTTTGAAAGAAACCCCCGATTTTGATGAAATTTGGCACAAATGTGTAGAGTAACATTTATGACTTAAAGTTTGAAAACCAGATTGATCGGACTATGGGAAGGGGGTTTATGGGGGTTTTAAATTTTCCAAAAATCAGTTTTTTGAATTTTTCCCTCTAAAATTTTAAAAACACTCAATTTTGGTTATAGCCATTTTATAGAGCTCAAAAAAACAAATAATGTAGTATTTTGAATCATTAACCTAGGTTAAGTGGTTGTAGAGAAAATTAAAAAACCCGTCCATAAAATTTCCCATGTTAATCTTATGGGAAAAAGGTTTTTGGATTTTCCTCAGCTAATTTTACTGAAAACTTCATATTTATTTTTACCAATCAATTTAGCTCTATAAAACAATCATTTTGGTGTTTTAAGTATGAATACAGATCCATAAAAATGCCTACGCATATTTCCCCTTTGTCAATCGATTTGATTATTGATTCAGTGAAGCTCACTGCGGCAGTGATTACAGATTTTTATATTTCCCCTTTGTCAATCGATTCGATTATTGATTCAATGAAGCTCACTGCGGCAGTGATTAGAGATTTTTTAGAACAAAAACCATGTTGAGTATTATCTATTAGATTGTAAATTTCAAATATTCTATAAGCTGATTATAAACTATTTTTTCATAGTTTTAGCAGTGTGTAGATTTAAAAACAATTTGGTCGCTCAGAAAGTCCCCAGGTTCTTTCTTTGACGCTTTATAAATCTTGAATGCTTCGACCGACCCTTGTTACAATAATGTAAAGGTTTCATGTTGGTTAAGAAATCTGAATAATTATGGGGTTGGTTCCAATCAGATGGGCTGCAAAGTTATACCTATTATAATTTAGATTTTTTTTGGCAGGTTTTCCTTAAATCTAATATGGAATGTACGTCCAGTTTTTCCCACATAGTATTTAGGGCAGTCATCAAAGAATCTTATATAGGTACTCCTGCCTTATCACAATCAGGTTTTTTCCTCTTCTGTTTAAATATGCTGCTTAGATTATTGGACGTTTTAAATGCTACCACAACATTATTTTTCTTTAGTTCATTTTTAAGCGTGTTGGACAATATCTGACCATGCTCTGCAGCAATGTAGGTTTTCCTTTCTGTTATGATGGCTCCTCACATTGCACGTTATTTTTATTTAGTTGCTTCTTTATTATCTTATCTAGCAGAAATATACCTAAACCACATGGAAAATCAAAATAACGGTCACATAAAAATTGTTATAAAAACAGGCTAAAATTTTATTTTCAATATGTTGATGACACTATTTTGCTGATGGAAATGTGAGACATATTCGCCTATTTTTCACCTAAATAACCTCAGTCTGAACCTCTACAGTTTACAATGGAAATAAAAACAAATAATGCAATCAACTTTTTCGATCTGACCATAATGAGGAAAAAAATCGATTTCAGTTTAGCATCTATAGGAAACCAACCACTACAGATACCACAATAATGTGCAACATGAGTTGCCAGCTGTAATACAAAGGAAAAACTACATTGCAGCAGAGTATGGTCAGATATTGTCCAACACGCTAAAAAATTGAATTTAAAATGTCTATTAATCTGAGCAGCATATTTAAACAGAAGAGGGGAAAACCTGATTGTGATAAGGCAGGAGTATACAAGATTCTTTGTGATGACTGCCCTAAATACTATGTGTAAAAAACTGAGCGTACATTCCATATTAGATTTAAGGAAAACCTGCCAAATAAAAATCTAAATTATAATACTAGGTCTAACTTTGTAGCCTATCTGATTGAAACGAACCCCATAATTATTTAGATTTTACAACCTACATGATATCTTTACATTATTGGAACAAGGGTCGGTTCATGGATGCTGTTGAAGAATTCAAAATTTATAAAGCCTCAAAGAAAGATCCTGGGGACCTTGTAAGCGACCAAGTTGTTTTAAAATTAAATTAAACTATTTGACACACTGCTAAATCTGCAATAAATAACAAAAGACAAAGGTAAACTCTCCACCCGCCGCCGGTAACACAGTCCGGACATGACTACCGAGCAGTGTGCGTCTTTGGATACATTTGAGTTTTTTTAAATAAATTTTTGTTTGTTTAAATGTTCATGTTCCAGTCTTTTTACTGTTTTGAAGACCTCATAATGAGTGAAGTTTGACGTTCCGTTAGAAATTATTATCAGACAGCTAGATTACACTGACCAATAGCAGACAAGTTATGTCGTAGTTTAAATACCCTTTCTAAAAATCATGGATATTTCGCACAGTTTCACCCCTGACTATACACCTGTAGTAGACAGTTAACGCAATGCTGAAATCGGTTAACTAAGAAATAGCACAATCTAATGACTGCGGTCGGCAATAGGAGCTATCGCATGTGCTTCCTCTTAGTAGACATTAAGC
Source organism: Allygus modestus (assembly GCA_963675035.1). Classification (NCBI taxonomy): domain Eukaryota; kingdom Metazoa; phylum Arthropoda; class Insecta; order Hemiptera; family Cicadellidae; genus Allygus; species Allygus modestus. The sequence continues at coordinate 27,337,598 of OY776115.1, read as the reverse complement.
GAACTACTTGGAATTGCATAGGCAGACGAACAGAGTACGCTTGATTGACACTGGTGAAAGACGGTTTTGATGTCAACACCAGTTTTGATTTGATTTGAACACCAATTTTATTGCAAGGTTTAAACAGTTATTATATTATTTTTATTTCACACAACCTTCATTATTACAGCCCTACAGCCTTTGTTGAATTGTACATTAAAACTTCCGCGTTGGGAGGAAAATGAGACAGTTATTTATTATCAACATGAGATTTTAAAAACCCACGGCTGAGCTGAGCGCGCCAAGCGGCATGAGCCAGAATTACGTCTGCCATTGCATACGATGGTGGCGATTTCTATCCAGTGCTGACAGAAAATACGTGGAGGATCCCGCCTCTTTTGTTAACAGAAGGGCCCATAAGGTTTGCTGTCTACTATAGGTGTATAGTCAAAGGTTTCACACACATTTACACTGAGTCACTCAACAACTAGGTAAATTAACCATTTAAATCATTAGAAAAGTGATTCAGGGACTATATAATCAAAAATTAAACAAACAAATATACATATTTACCTTAAAAATGTAATGTAGCCACTCTAAATAAGCAGTTTTTAACTCTTTGGAAGTTATACTTTTTCTTGAGATTGATTCATACTTTGTAACTGGTATAACTATGACCAATTTTCTAAGAGGCAAGGCCAGCATTCATATTACTTTTACAACTAACGGAAACATATTAACAAAAAATAAGCCTAGTCCATTTGATTTTAAACCGATCCGAAACAAATAATAGAGTGGTTGTTTTTATTTAGAATGTAGGTTATGTACTTGTACTTGTGTATTTATTGAATTTGAGTTGGTTTGATTTTCACTCGTCATTTTTTCTGATGTTGGTTTTAAAGAGGCAGGCTACTTGTAAACCATGGACCTACACTGTTTGACTCCTGTGTCATGGGTGCCCTCAATTGTCAACTCTCCTTATAATATTTAAAGAAGTCATAATAATATTATGATGTCTGCAGGCTAAATTTAATCTATGGACGTTTGCACCTAGGCGGCACTCTTACTCTTACTGCTTAGGTCCAGTGTTTCCACGACCGTCTCGCCGCAGTAATGCACCTGCCTTTTTAGCGAATTTCCCCTATAGGGAAGAAGCTATTACCGTAGGTCTCATGGTAAGACTTAAGCCCGAGACCATGATAACTTTTCATTTTGAGATCCCCAGATGCCAAGAACACCATTCGTTCAAATTTTTATATATGTATATATATATATATATATATATATATATATATATATATTTGTGTGTCCGTAAGCACGATAACTCTCGTAAAAAAGGTCCGATCTTAATGAAATTTGGTACAAATATGTAAAGTACCATTTATTTGAACGAGTTCGAAAACCAGATGAATCGCACCATCCGAAGGGGGGTTTTGGGGAGGTTTTGAACCCCAAAAATGAGGTTTTTGGGGTTTTCACATTTAATTTTAATTTAAATCAAATTTTAATTTATACCATTGAATTCAGCTTAAAAAAACAAACAATTTGGTATTTTGATCATTGCTCTACGTCAATTGGGCCGGGACCATGATAACTTTTCGTTTTGAGGTCCCCAGACCCCAAAAACACCATTCGTTCGAAACTGTATACGTGTCCGTGAGCACGATAACTCTCGTAAAAATGATCAGATTTTGATGAAACTTGGTATAAACCTGAAAAGCAACATTTATGACTTTAAGTTCGAAAACCATCAGCCAGATCGCTCATTCCAAAGGGGTATTTTGGGGGGGTTTTGTACCCCAAAAATGGGTTTTTTGAATTTTTTACAAATCATTTTTGAAATAGTCAAATTTTAGTTTTCACCATTGGATTCAGCTTTAAAATATCACAATTTGGTATTTTGATCATTCCTCTACGTCAATTGGTTACCGAGATATTGAAAGTGCTAAACACAGTACGTTGTCTCTAATGTTATTCTTATGGAGAAAAAGGAAAATTGTATATCTCGCTTATTTATGAACATAAACTGGTGAAATTTGGTATATGGCTTGATCTGGTTATGGTTTATTGTTGTTTGCACAAAAAAAATGTTTCGCCTATGGCTCCTGTAGCAGCAAACCTAGGTACTCGGTCCCCATGTTATTCTTATGGAAAATACTTAAAATGTTATATTCGCTTATTTATGAATGTATATGGATGAAACTTGGTATGTGACTTCACTAAGATGAGTTCTATTGATATTTGCATAAAAACCCATTATTTTGTGTGCCTTGTTGCAGCAAACCTGCGTACTCATCCCCAATGTTATTCTTATGGAGAATAATTAATATTTTAAATATCGCTTGTTTGTGAATACATTTCTTATGAATCCTGTTAAGTGTTATAATGTGTTATGTTATATATTCATTGGAAATTCGCTGAGTATGCAGGTTTGCTGCGACGGGGGTATTTTTGACATTGAACCGGTTACTTTCACGATCCGGTTCGTTCCAGTGACAAAGCATGGAATAGGTTTGGTAGAAGCGTTACGTTACAAAGAGTTCCGTTCCTACTTGCTGTTCCTCGACTCTAGTCGAGAATCCATTCCATTTTCCATTTTGTTTGGAGTGAGTGGAAACTTTCTCTTAGACCGCTTGGACCGTTTTCCCTAAAAGGGTTTGTGTTCCCATTGACAGAATACTACTAGCATTGAAAATTCAAAACGAATTGTTTCAGTCAACACACTAAAAAATAGTAAAATCAAAACTACTAGCATTGAAAATCCAAAACAAATTGTTTCAGTCAACACACTAAAAATTAGTAAAATCAAACTTTTTTGCACAGTTTTGATTTATGTCGAGGCAAAAGGTAAAGTGTTTATACGAAACATTGATATGATTGATAAGTTTTAAAAAAATATTGCAGTTGTCAAAAAACAGTTCCTATTGACAACTGACATTAATACTAGCTAATATTTCAGTAATCAACATTTGTCCCTACTAAGTGATCATTTTCGAAATAAGTTACCAAGATTGTGCACAAACCTTGTGTTACTGCATATGGAAAAAAATTATTTAGGCCGTTTTTTCTACAAACCTCACGACAACATGCAACCACTTCTACTGTGTACAACCCGTTGAGTTAGGTTGGCCTAGGAATTGAGAATCAATCAACTTCAAGATAGAAGCTGCATTCTCTTGGTAAACAAAAATCTGTTGGTGCTCTACTTAATTATAGGCAGTTAATTTTGATAGAATATAAATCTACCTAAACCTTACTTAGATGTAAAACTGTAGCCTACAACATGCTGGCTACCCATATCTAATCGATGACCCAATAAAGAGCCTTAAGAAGAGGTTACAGAAGGGTTTGGACCGCTTTCCCAAGAAGCATTTAATTGATCTCAACAAAATGCTTCCGGCGTAAGACTATAAGTTCACTTCTTTTAAACTTAGTGGTACATCGTTTAGTATTCCACTAAATTGTTGTGACTAAGTTAAGGACTGAATTAGTCGTTTAAAGTAGTCAAATTAATATTTAAAACACTATAAGTGTCTGATTCGTTATTATATGTGATCATTGTGGTGTAAATAATCATATTTTTACAAATAGGCTTAACTAAATCATTAAATCACTCTCTTTTAATTCGATATGTATAACCTATACTCTGCTGGGTAATACTGTAAGGAGAATACTCTAGATAACTTATTTATCCATTTTAAATCCACCCATTAACTAAGATTGTATTAAACAACACAAATTGCACTGTTTTTATATGGTGTCATATAATTAATTATGGTTTTGGATACTAACATTGAGTAAGGCCATAGATTAAGGAGTAAGTACTACCATAGATTAAACATACTCCTTAGTATTCTTAATCTATGGTACTACCATAGACTAACTACTGTAGTTAGTCTACGGTACTACCCTCAGGACTATGCTATGGTGGCTAAATAAAATAATATAGGTTGAGCTTATAAACAGTTACAACGCCTACAACGAAGCTATATTCAGTACTTCATTCCGTTCTTTTTCACTGTAACGTGAGAGAAGCACTTTGTCACAGTTCCATGGAACATGTTCCAAAAGTTCCAAAAAAAAAGGCAGGTGCATTACTGCGGCGAGACGGTCATGTGTTTCCACTTTCGCCGTGAGCTTTTCCCTTTATCTAAACGAAATTTTTCCTTTTTTTCCCTCACTGCTCATGACAATTTCCCTCTTCTTTCCCTCATGGTTCTTAGTTTTCATATTACTTATTTTAGTACTTCTTAAGGTGTACCGGTAGCTGACAGTATAATAAATTATGTGTACTAACTTGTCTATAAAGTTCAAGAAACTGATTTTTGGAAAATTGTAAACCCCCATAAAACCCCCTTCCCATAGTCCCATCGATCTGGTTTTTGAACTTAAAGTCATAAATGTTACTCTCCACATTTGTGCCAAATTTCATCAAAATTGGGCGCTTGTTTCAAACGTTTTCGCGGTAATGGACATATATATATATATATATAAATTTGAACGAATAGTGTTTTTGGCATCTAGGGACCTCAAAACAAAAAGTTATCATGGTCTCGGTCTTAAGTCTTACCATGCCACCTACGGTAATAGCTTCTTATAGGGGAAATTCGCTAAAAATATGTAAAATTATTATAATAATAATAATTGTAAAATGGTGTTTGCCGTATATGAATAAAATAATAAAAGAAAGAATGACAGCCGACAAGCTATAGCTTGCCTGAGTTCATGCAATGCGCACTCTAGAAATATCCGGTTTATCCCGCTGCCTAGTGCTGTGGTGGTGCACAGGTGATAACGTTGTCCATATTTTCGACCTGTTTTGCAACAGACAGAAAAACAGGTATAATAGTGGCTGACGACTGTTTTCAGACCAAATCGTGTGAAAAGGGCTTAATTGCAATTAATTAGAATGATATACACTCCTCGTAATGATCCTCACTGCCCAATTGGCCTGGGAACTTCGGAGACCTTAGACGAGTATCCCCCTAAGAGTAGGCCATACGATATTTGGCAGTGCAATAAGGGAGTATTGGCCATGACAAAAGTATATATCTCCGTCACACAGCTCCTCAGCTTAGGAAGGAGGAAGTATATGCGAGACAGTCTGGTTGTCTGGTCATCACGGCATGACCAGCTACGTTTTTACTAACAACTAAACCAATCAGCTTCAAAAGGATTTTGATTTTCATGTTGGATTTTTGGGATGCTTTAGACAGTCAGCTGTGTTTTGTCCTCATTTAAGCTGGAATCGGTTCGCCAAAAACAAAGTTGTGGCAGACACCTAAATGTATCTTGGCCAGCTTCATTCCACGATAAAAATGTCCCATATATATGAATTTCAACTCAAGATGTTGGGTTTCAAGGACCTATATTCAAGGTCGGCACAGTAATTATGTTAAAATATAAAAGGAGTCACTATATACTCTCCGTCGTATTTCGTGTTTTGGTCTGTGAGTCTGTGGTTCCATCCTTCTTGTTAGTGGGACGCTGTCGTTTCACCTCTTTTTTACAACACTATTTCCAAATCCACATTACAAGAGTGTTTTTATTTAACTCAAATAATAACCATGCTTCGAAATAAACAATCCGATTTCATCTAAAATATGTCTCAAGATTATAAAGTTAAGTTTGAAATTAAGTCTCACTTAAAATGTGTCAAGACATTAATATTTTTAAAGACTGAATATACGTTTTTACGTTGAATCAAAAGGGAGACTTTAACAGCGTCCCACCAAAATTACTGCCAACATAACGGAGCAAAAACTGGCTTTCACGACGTCACGCCTTTTTAACCAAGAGTAGTGATTCCAGATTAGAAAGACCTCATTGGGTCGGCACCAATTCAGAGGAGGGATGTATTTTATGCGTCGTTCCAAGGTCATCAAGGCCATGACGAGAATCAGAGCGTGGACCACCTTTTTTTAATAAAATAACATCAATTTTAATCAATTGGCGATAAATTTACTAGAAAAATAATACCGAAATCTGAAACAAAAATTATACAGCATAGTTTAAAAAATTAGTATTATTACATAATAGAAAGTGAATTACAATGGAAAATACCAATATAATATTTTTATTGGGATAAAATATACTCTATGGTTAAATCTTTTTAGAGAAAACAGAAAACAACAACACTTCTTAAAGATATAGACAGCTCAATTCGCGTTTCATTGTTGTTAAAATTTTCATTTCCTCTCAATGGTAGTTTCCTAAATTTTGCTCAGTCGTTTTATAGTGCATTCATTATTTAATAAAAGTTTAAAGCTTAATTCAAAATTGATTTTTTTATGTGCTATCCAGTTAGTTATTTTTCCATCGTTTATAGGTTATATGGTCCTAAACTGGCCTTACAGTGAAATGCTATGAATTTATGGGTTTATTACTTCTCTTGTTTGCCCTAGGAAGCTTAATTTTGAGAAAGGACAATGGATACTAGGCCTACATTTTCCGACTGCCGGTGGGAGATCAATCGTATTCCTCCCCCAGGTGTACCAGCGAGCTTAGCTAGGGATTCCATCATAGAGCCATTACATCTAGTTTTAAAGAAAGGCATTGTGAGTATCTAACTTCGGTCCAACAAGTTGATCAGAAACTAAGTTAATATCTCCAAGACAAGGCCATTATCAAACTGTTTTCTCAAGTCATTTGCCCAGGGTCCATGACAGGCACTGGCTTAGACCCCACACTTTTGGGCTTGAGTGTACAAATTGAAATAACAGTAGTTTATGACAATTAGTGACAGGACAAAATATGCTTGGTTAACGGATTGTAATGGAAATTTCAATTAATATTACTAATATAGCCTACTCACCAACAGTTTTAACCCTTCTTGATTCCTGTGCAAAGATATAAATATTGTTGGGGAGGTTTCTTCCAAAAAGGGTTGCATTTCCGTAGACGCCCGGTAGAACAATCAAATGAAAATAAAATTTAAATCGATATGTGATAATGTTTTTATGTCGATAAAAATATAGCCATTGAAATTTTTGTTATTTAATGTAAGAATTTGTTTATAACACCTAATGCTCCTAAATGAGCGATGCAATATGATTTAGTAGTTATTGCCCTACTAGAAAATATATAGCTACCTATACTAATATATAAAAATAACATTGTTATTACATACTTTATGATATGGAACATACTGTTTTTCAGATGAAAGATCAAACAATACCGGGCCAAAACAAAACACCGAATGGTCTAAATGACCCAATTTCCTGTCTGACAACCTTGGCATTACGGGCTGCCAACTTAATAGATAAATATTCTGCGTTCTTTCCTCTACAAAATGATATAAGAACATACATGTAATATGAATAAAAACTACTTATAACAAGCATTTTGCTATTCGTTCTAATAGAACGAAGGGCCATTTTTTGAAGACGTAAAATATGACGATTTTCTTATTTTGCCAGATGTCTGTCTGATTATATCTCTGCGTTATTCCGGGTACCAGCAAAATGGGTATTTTTCCCTCATTGCATTGGTACCACTCGTTTCTGGTTAGGAACAAAATTTACCTTGCCATGATTTTTTTAAACGTACTGTGTTTAGTCATTTCCCGACACAAACATGGCGTAGTCAAACTCGCGCCAAATTTGCATTCAAATGTAACTTTGGATTACATTGTTCTACTGCTGCTATAAAGTTCATTCATGTAACAAAATGAAAGTTTGGAATGTTATCTTTAGAATGGTATAAAGATGTTCTGATTTCAAGCACATTTTCAATGCTATTTATGCAAATGAAAAAAATGACGGAATTCGTTCTAATAGAACGATTTGCCTTTTTTTGAAGACATAAAATATGACGATTTTCTTATTTTGCCAGATGCCTATCTGATTACATCTCTGCATTATTTTGGATACCAGCAAAACGGGAATTTTTCTCTGATTGCAGTGGTCCCACTCGTTTCTGGTTAGGAACAAAATTTACCTTGCCATGATTTTTTGAAACATACCGTTTTTAGCCATTTCCTGACACAAATATGGTGTAGTTGACCTTGCGCCAAATTTTCATTCAAATGTAACTTTGGATTACATTGTTCTACTGCTGCTATAAGGTTCGTTCATGTAATAAAATAATGAAGATTGGAATGTTATCTTCAGAATGGTATATAAAGATTATCCGATTTCAAGCACGTTTTCAAAGCTATTTATGCAAATAAAAAAAAATGACGGCATTCGTTCTAATAGAACTAATGCCGTTTCACAGAACACCTGACATTCATTCTATTAGAACGAATGCCGCTTGGAGGGTTAAAACTACACTACGTTTCGGGAGGTAAGGAAACTCCTCCCGTTATCAAGTGAGCCCTACTTACATCTAAATATCAAGTTATTACACCTAACTTACCTACATTCTTTTTGATTTTCTTAATCTTTTTCTTTTACATTTTAATTTACTCTTAACACAAAAATAACAAATACATATACAAAAAAAATCAAATACAATACACTAACACAACATTTATATACACGAACAAAAGGAAAACTGACAATACATTACCTGTTCTGCATCGTTGCCTCCAAGCTGACGGCAAAAACGGGAAACTTCACTCTCACATCAACTCACTACCAATCGAGTGCGCCGTCTGGTAGTGAGTTGACGTGAGAGTGAAGTTTCCCGTTTTTGCCGTCAGCTTGGAGGCAACTATGCAGAACAGGTAATGTATTGTCAGTTTTCCTTTTGTTTGTGTATATAAATGCTGTGTTAGTGTATTGTATTTGATTTTTTGTATATGTATTTGTTATTAGTGAATTTCCTATGGAAAGTGAACTATTAGCATGACCCGCACGGTGAAACTTAAGCCCAGGACCACCATAGAAGTTCCTAACGTGATCCCCTGAACACGTTTTGGGGGGTCGTTCAAAATTTTATATATATATATGTGTTTGCACTCTAGCGGTCACAATTTTTGTCCGATTTACTTCAAATTTGGTAGGGACGTTCCTTTCTGTAATCAGTTGGACAAGTTTGTTGGGCAAAACAATGGGAAAACTCTAAACCCCTTTTTTGGGGGATTAATCTTTCAAATTTCGAGTTTTTGGGCCCAAAAATTATCATAAAAGCCCCAGATAAAATAAATGCATGTAAAAAGATGGGAATTAGAGAGGCGAAAGTTTTAAGCCCTCTCTCGTCATTCTAGCATAAATATTTACCGAGTTATTAAAGAAAATGTGTATTGACTAAACACAGTGCGTTGTCTTATGGGGGTTTTACACGAGAAAAGCCTGTTATTCCTTTGTTAGAGTACTTTTATCATCCCTAGCAACCTCACACCTACTTTCAAGCCTGTCTGGACCTTCTCCTAACCTTATATTGGGCAAAATTGTATTCCCAGCTTTGCAAGTAAATGAAACCAGGAGTATCAGAACAGCCAAAAAATCAATGTTTTCAGATTTCAATAAAAATTGGACAAATGTATGTTTTTACACTGATTTTGAGTTTTAAAGGTTTTTATGTGGAAATTCACTTCCCTCACGTCAGCGTGCTGCGTGCGAACTCGTTTTTGTGTTAGTGTAAATTAAAATGTAAAAGAAAAAGATTAAGAAAATCCAAAAAAATTTAGGTTAGTTAGGTGTAAGAACTTTATATTTAGATGTAAGTAGGGTTCACTTGATAACGGGAGGAGTTTCCTTACTTTCCGAAACGTAGTGTAGTTTTAAACACTAGAAGCGATAGGTAAAGTCCAAATAAATCAAAAAATAAATTTAAATCCATCGCTATTATGAGTTTCAAAAATAAAATCGATTCATCTGACGTATTATAATTGTAATAATATATGTTTTTATTTCATGTGATTTAACCCTAGCAGTGGGAAATGGCCAAGCAGATTTGGCCAATTTGCAGGCTTTTTTTGAAAATTCGTATAAATTCAACCATAGAAGTAAACCTAGCCAACCTCATATTAATTTTGATCGGAAAGAACAGGAGAATTTAGAAATACTAAAAAAATCTAGACAAAAAAAGGTTGGTAAAGTGAAAAGTATAAACTAAATTTAAATTGTTTTTGAAATTTCAAAAGCAGCCTCAGTGAAATCTTTTCTACAGATTTTTATGGTAAATTCATTGTATACATTTTGTAGAAAATTAACACTTCACTAACACTAAACTCCGAAATACTAACGAATTAGGTAAAAACTCATGGATAAAAAATAGCGCACCCTTACCAAGTAAGATACAAGATAGCCAGTGAAAACAGACTGAAGAAGACCAAGTATGACGTAATTCTTCTCTGCAGACAGATCTAAAGCTTCAAGCAGTGTTGCCAACAGCAAAACTACATTCCTTCCTCTACAAAATTATATTTTATTTGACTAGTAACTATAACTTACACTTCATGTAAATCCGATTTTCCTGACAATCCGATTCGGATAGTTGGGCATTCACTACAGAGACCAAAAGATACCTGTTTTCAAAAAATATATTATTTGTCCAATGAATATTTTGATCAAAAAATAAATACCAAACTATAGCACAACTGTTTAGCAGTGCATTGGTACCAACCGCAACTTCCTGCGACAAAAATTACCTGAGCTGGGTAATTTAAAAAATATAATGTTTTTCCACTGTCTGAGCGTCGGCTGCAGAAATCGCGTCGCGCCAAAAATTCATTCGTTTTATAATTGTCGTGACATTGTTATAGCCTACAGCTGCTACACAGTTTGTTTATGTGATAAAATGAAAGTTCAGAATATGATCTTTCAAATGATATATATATTGTTCACTTTAGAGTTTATTATTTGTGGTTTTATAACGTTACAACATTTTTGGTCCCAAACTATCCGATTCGGACCGTGGCCACTTTAAGGCGACAAAGAAGACAGTCCGAATCGGATAGTTGGCCACGGCTAGGGTTAAATTTGATTTACATTGCGTTTTGTTCGGAAAATGGCATATAATCTAAATGAATTAGGCTAATTAACTATCGTTTTCTTTATGAAAATGTTTTAAACAATGAAGAAAATACTATAAAGTTTTTGAAAAATCTTAGTTTAATTACAAAGTCCATGAAATGCAGAGTTTGTAACGACGATATGAAGATAAAAATCAAGGGAGAAAATCAATTGTCGTTTGGTATTGTAAAACGGTAAATAATCATGACCAGGGTTGACACCGACCGGAAAACCGGGCATTATGCGTGAACTTTGGTGACCGGGAAAAAATGCGTAGATTAAGCGGGAATTTTCGGCCGAATTGGGAATCTTAGGTCGTGATCATCAGCGTGTATTGAAAAGTTGGCATGGTTAGCGGTGCGTTCTCGACTGCCGGCGATTTTAGTGATGCGTTCTTGACTGTCGACGGTGATGTTAGTGATGCGTTATCAATTTCCGACGAAACTAGCGATGTGTTCTCGATTGCTGGCGACGTTGGCCATGTGTTCTCGATTTTTGGGGACGTTTTCTATGCGTTCTTGATTGACGGTGACGTTTTTGCAATGTGTTCTTGTTTGTCGGCGATGTCAGCAATGCGTTCTCAATTGCCGACGACGTAAGTGATACTTTCTCGATTGCCGATGACACTGGCGATGTGTTCTCGATTTTTGGTGACACTATCTATGCGTTCTCGATTACCGACTCAGTTAGCGATTCGTTCTCGATCGCCGGTGACGTTGGCGATGCGTTCTCTATTCTCACTGGTGTTAGCTATGCGTTCTCAATTGCCGCAATGTTGGCGATGTGTTCTCGATTAACAGCAGCATCCAAGAAGTAATAGAGATCTTTGGCGGCTCGAGCGATGTGAGTGTGAACCGCTATTGTTAAGGAAATTTTACAAAATGCAGACATAATTTTCGGCAAATTTTTGTAAGATAATACGCAGCACTATGTAGTTTTTTACATTAAGATTACTTTATATTTTGTTACAACCAGTTGGTGACAGAAGTGGTTCATATTTGTATTCTTTTGCAGTCTGGTCATAATTAGTGATGTGGGCTGGGTAAATACCCAGCGGGTAGGTAAATAAACTATGGGTATTAATGATTTTCATAACATTTAGAGGATTTTTACTAGGTTCATTGAAATTCCCATGCTGTAAAGATTATAAAATTATCATAACAACTATTTTGAAGAGTATAACATGGTTACCACACACATTTAACTTTTGAACAAGATCGAGATAAACACCCTGGACTGGGTATTTTTACCGAATACTTTGATGGTCTTTTGGAGTGTTCAATAAATTTAAGCTTTTGGAAGAAAAAAATTTAAAATTAAATCCAATTAGGATACATTGTGATTTTGTTCTGTATTTGACCAACTATAAATTTGCAATTCAAATTTTATAGATTGTCTCGTATTTAACAGTTCCTTCATAGATTGGCAGTGGTGTGGTTTGTAAGATGACAGGTCTTTTTACAAAAATGTCCATGTTATTATTTATTTATTGGTAAAATAATTAATAAATAAATGTAATCAATAAAATATCCTTAATTTTTTTACATTGATAATAACAAGGGTAGTAATGGTAGATATAAATTACATTGGTGTTTTTACGTAAAGTACCCGGGTATTTATGAATTTTGGGTATTCACCACGAGTTTTAAATACCCTGGAATTTTACATCACTAGTCATAATTATTATTATTAATTGTACAATTGGTACTCAGTTTCTAATATATAGTCTTTCGGGATCGCTGGATAAAATGTAACAGCATAATTTGGCTGCAAAGCGCACAGTGGTTAGGGCGGTTGCTTCATAATCGGATTTTTGTTGTCAGATTGATACCCAGCATCTAATTTTTTCAGATTATTGATACCCAGCAAAAATATTGAAAATGTTTGGAATGTTCAAACCTAGATCCAGCTGCCATAATATAATGCTTATCGGTACTAAGCCAATTCTTACTCTACCGGGTAAATCGTAACAAGACCAGGGTTTTGGCTGATTATTCCCTACCGGTATAAAGAACATTGAAATATGCCATTGTCATAGACAAAAAACAAAACTAAACCGATTTGTATATTCTATTTTGTTCTTATTCTTTTAAAAAATTGCCATAGAAAGTTAAAAGGGGAATCTTATAATTGGGTGGTATCTGTTGATATAACCCTGTAATCAGATAAAATATTGTAGGGAACAAAAAACATGTTCATTGATTTCTATGATTGGTCCAGCATAACGTACACACACATTTTTGGAGGATAGCATAACAAAATTATGAGATATAGCTTCAAATCAAATCAAATCAAAATAACTTTATTCGTGAAGCACATAGGTTGTACAGAATGGTGTCATTTACAAAGAATTAAATAAAGTAGTACCTATTATTAAAATCAGTTAGAGATAGGTTAACAATTAAATAGGCCCTAACTAAATGTTATACATCTTTTTGTGCAAGGTTGTAAGTCCACGTATTTGAAACATGTAAAAAAATCATCTATGTTATGTAGTGGGTTATTTATCAGAAGCATTTTTACTTGGTTTTTGAAGCTTTTAAGATCTTTTATTTCCTTTATATATTTTGGCAAATGATTAAAAAACTGTATTCCCTTATATGAGGGTTTCTTTGTGTAAATAGATGTGTTATTCCTATTGTATGCCAGTTGTTACCTTTCCTTGTTTTATACTGATGATAAGTATTTAATTTTGGCAGCTTATCCAAGTTTGATTTAATATAGATGATTAACTGAAAAAATAAGCTATAAGCTGTCAGGATTGTTCTGCGGAAGTGCAACCCCGAAAAGTAATTTGTAACGATATATTTTTGTACGCCAACATTAAATAGGTATACTGTGGGACTCGGTTGTTCTATCGAATGCATTGTTGTTTTTAAGTGATTCTCCATCCGACCGAGATAAGTAAGTTAAATAAGTAATAACGGCTACGTCCAGAAATCACAAAACAAACAAATTGATAAAAAAGGTTGATAAAAGTCATGTTTGTACCGTAGGTAGGCTACCTCAACATTTTACCAAAACTTTAATATTTTAAGCTAATATGTAGGCCTAAGATTATGATTAGATTATATTTATTAAGTATAAGATTATAATGATTCAATTTTGATGTTTTAAAAAGGCTGACCAACTCAAGGGCTAATGAGCAAGGGATGGCGGCCTGGCAAAGTAATTTTGCCTGGGCTCGTCAAAGCTGTTTATGGTCGTGCCTGCAGATTAATTTCCTTTGCAGTAATCTTTTTAAAGTTGGCTAGCTACTGTTGTAACAGAGAGGTAGTTTATTAACTATTAGGATGTTTCCCCATACCACGGACTCCTCAGAGGAGAAGTCAATCGCACCCATGAAAAATACGAGAACTATAGGAATGCTCTGACCGTGCAGAACAAATTTGGTGTCAATTGTATCTCTTGTTGATGGCGTCATTTGGTTTGGTTATTATAATAGTAACTAATTATGAAGTTTATATTTTGAATATATGCATCCTTGCCCCCTAATGATTTGGGCCAGAAATATTCACAATTGGAACGAAATTATAAAACTAAAGTATTAATACTGGAAATGCATACATTTGCGGTGATCTCGCAGTGCGCAAACGCTCTTTACTTTCTAGAAGACCTTCATATACATTTGTTATATGGTACTGAACTTCACACATAATGCTCAAGAAATTGGCTAGACAGGCTTTCTCCCACGTCCCCAACTCCTTCAGTTCTGTGACAGGTTTTATCATATTATAATATTAGGCTAATATTTTTCTGTTACAGTACTAAGTCTGTCGAGAAATACAATTTTATGCACAACAGTACATCCTAAGAAGACTAATTTTATTTTGAATAGGCTAGGTCCTATTTAAGATGAGTGCCATGAAACATTTACCTTGCTCCAAACTTAATGAATTGATTCTTAGTTAGATATGGGTCTAGCCCTTTAAACTAAATAATTATTACTAGTCATTTAACAGAGAACCATTTATATTACTTCCCCGGGCTATACATACTTAGTAGGCCTAATATGGAGAAATTACTGTTTTCATCAACATTTTTTAATTTGAGTTATCAGCGGAAGTATTTGTTTTGGCTCCCTGAACCAAAAAAGAATGGGTTTTGAGGTGATATATGTCTATAGGAATGTCTACAGACCTATAGACAACAGCAATGGACCAATCAATAACATTTTGTATGAAGGTAACTTGCTAATCCACGGTGTATCCCTAAGGGTTTTTCATTTTTTAGAATTGTTTATTTTTAAGGATTATGTTGTCCCCCAAAAACCTCTAAAAGTAGAAAAATTAGAATTTCTCAAAAATAGCTAAAAAACAATTTGATTTTAAACAGTTGTGGTTTATCACTTTGCTTTAGATCTCTGATAAAATTACATCACCCGCATTTCTGGAAGGATTTCTTAAAACAATATGGCTTAAAATACCTATCCTAAAATTCAGTATTATAGATTTGTCATAAAACTATCAACTTTAATTAAAACGTACATATCACCATTAAACAAGCTCAAAATAGCCTACTAAATTAATTATTACTTTTAATTGTTATTAAACCTGACCAACTAATGATTACGGAGAAAATTAAAATTTTCACTTAGCAGCATACTCAGTGCGTTGTCCAATGTTATTCTTAATAGGGAATTCAAAAGTAAACATTTCAAAAGTTAAGAATTTAATTCTCTTACTTACTGATAAATTTCATTAAAACCTGGTATTTAGTTGAAGTTAACTTGAATTATTATCCCACAACGAATAGTAGGTAAATTATTAGGCTAATAATACAATCCGATAGTTGTAATAGTACAATCCGATATAATCGAATAGTTGTCCAATATCACTGTTACTGAGAATCATACATTTTCATTTATCTTATTTACTGATCTATTTAATTTAAACTTGGCAAGCTTGTTTTGGTTGATCTAAAATTGACCCTGTATTGGTATAATCAATGTTATACCCCCATTACCGCAAACCTCCATACTCAGCAAATTTCAATTGGTATCTCTGTACGCCATGTAGCCACCTACCAAGTTTCATCAAAACATATTTATGAATAAATGAGTATGACATTCAGTTTATTCTCCATAAGAAAAACATTAGCGGGGTAAAATTTAGGGGAAACCCCCATTATTGGGGTATAAAACCCCCCTTAACGCATTCACTGTGTTAATCGTGTATATTCAGGATAATTGCATTTGTTACGTTGTTAGTCAACCGCCGGAAATCTGGTGAACGTGTTAAAATGGTGTGATCTGTCGGGTTTTCGAAATCATGAAAATAGATGCTGACTTACACGATTATGCCTATACCAAATTTCACCAAGAACGGACAATTTTTGAAAGTTATCGTGTCTACGGACATATATGTAGGTAGGCTACATAAATATTGAACAGTTTAAACAAATGGTGTTTTTGGCCTCTATACGAAAAGTTATCATGGTCTCGGGCTCAAGTTATAACATGCCACCATCGATAATAGATTCTTCCCTTTAGGGTAAATTCGCTAAAAGAGATAAAAATGAACAATAATTTTTAAAAAATACTTGAATCTTTTTATTTTGGCCATACGGTACTTTATAATCTACAAATAGAATTAATATAAAGGAACTACTTATTGATTAAAAGAGGGGTAAAGTGGAAACACTATATATGTAATTTTTCTTGTTACCATTTATTTACAGTGTGTCGCATCAGTTAGTTTGTGACGATGGAAAGGGCTCAGTCAAGAACTGTCCCAGTAGGGAATCCGCCCAGTAAGAAATGTTTCACGGCCAAACCATTATCCAAAGACAATATATGTAATTTAGTAGGTATTGACCAGTGATATTCCATAATCTGGTCAGATGGCTTGTAGCGTATTCAGTGCGGTTGCTATTTTGGCTTATGTAGGCCTATTATGGCTCATAATCTCCTCCAGTGGTTAGATATTTCAGATTGTTTTAAACAGCTTGGTCGGCTTGTGTGCCTACCCTAGACAACTTGGTTACGGTAGTCTTACTTATCACTAATATTAAGGTATTGCACTCTGTTGAACACATTTGTTATTTGAAGTATTAATTTTGAATGTGTGTTCCAGACATCCTTTGGTCGCGCGCTTCCAAACACAATTCGGTGTAATGAGAGTGTTCTCACCTCCAGGCGACATTGCAGTATAATACTGAAGAATGATGGATCCTTGTTTATTTTAGATCACAAGGTAAGTTTTCTTCTTTTTTTGTCACTAGGCCTATTTTACAGGCAAAAACATAAAACAGGCAGGGTGCTTATAAAATGATGCAGTAGTATTAAACAAGTGTAAAATACAAAGTTTATAGTATTTGCTGATAAGTAATATCGCATAGACAAAATAATAATGTCGTATAGACAAAATAATGACAAAATAATAATAACTGTGCAATGATTTTGAATAGCATATATATTTTAAATATTAGGCCTACTAAGCCTCTGGCAGCCAGGGTCAAGTGAGGAGTTTGCACTTGCAGTGACATGCCTACATGCCTGAAGCACCATTTCATTCTGAGAACTGCCAGGGCATTCCAGCTAGTCTTTGATTCAAAATGTGTAAAAACTGAATTATTGTTCTTTTAGGTCATTAATAAATCATCAAATCATTCGACTATTCGTATCTGTAACGTTGAGGACAAATTGCTATAGTTATGTCGGAAGGGAATAGAAATAATAAGACTTCATTGTGAGTTTAAGAACGGGCTACCAAGACACGGACATCATGGAGGTGAGCTGAAGAATCATAAAAAGGGTCGTAGCGTGGCTGCAAGGACTGCCAGAAGGGAGATAGTGTGATCTCAGCAACCAATAGAATTTATTGAATGTCGTATGATTTTTATGGGCCTAGGTTTTAGCAGGGAGTGAATGATTGAGTGCTTGTAACCCCATAACAGGATTTTTTAAAGTTCCTGAATTAAATTTTTTTAAATTGTTTAAAATTCAAGTGCAGTACGGTATGTTTTGTTGTGTTAGCAAATTCCCTTATAGGGAAGAAGCTATTACCAAAGGTGCCTTGGTAGGACCCAAGCCCTAGACCAATATAACTTTTAGCTCCCCCCTTCCCCCTGATAGAAAAAAACACCATTCAAATTTATATAACAAATATAGGCCTACATAAGTCTAAAATGTACCTAATGATTCTTTAGGTATAAAATAAGAAAAGTTTAGGGTTTTGATACCGATTTTACTGTAGGGCTCCGTCCCACTGGTCATAAAAGTTTCTATTTTATTCCAGCGATCACATAAGACACATTGGAGATCAATAAATGAAGTCCAGCTGATAATATGCGTTATGGGAGGTTAAGCCAGTTTTTTAACAAGTTGGCAGAGGCGGAAGATTTATATTCCTGATAAATTGTTGAGATTTTCATACCAAATATTACCATAAACGTCTGGTTTATTTGTAATAAATGGAATAATAACAAACAAGTTTTGTTGACCAATGTTATTCTTATAGAGATTCAGTAAAATTTAATATTAAATCTTCTTATTTTTAAACATATATTGATACAACTTTGTGGCTTCATCCGGTTAAGGTTTATTGATATTTGCATTAAAACCCCATTTGAATATAGTTCCTGTTGCAGCAATTGTTCATAATCGGCCCTTGCTCTTATTATTTTGCTTATCCTTGAATGTATTTTGCTGAAAACTTGTTAAGTGGTTGTGAGGTATATGTATATATATATGCATTGGAAATCTGCTGAGTGTGCAGGATTGCTGTGACGGGAGTATTTTTATATTTATTGTAGACAACTGCAATGTAATCTTATTCTATACTCTAATAACGATTTCCTTCAAATGTTCGAATTAACTAATTTCTGGAATAAAAGTAAGTTCTAGACAGGTCTCATCCCCAGAAAAAATCAAATCATGTAAAAAACAAAAATGAAAAGTTAAAAAAATTAACATTGGGCTTATGGAGTTAAAAATCAAAACAAAAGAATTGTAAAAGCTGTTCATAATCAACCAGGGAACTGTCAAAGTAATCCTCGTGTTGTTATAATTGTTAACATGTGGTTTCCTGAGAGCAGAGATTAAAAGTTTTGAATGAAGATTACATATATAGAGTGGTAAAATAAATTAAAGGGACATTGAGCTATAAATAACAACTGAAGTGACCTTGTAGAAATATAGGCAAAAGATGAGCTATAAAAATCTGATTATCAGGAGTGGTAAAATATTACTCCAAGATATCTAAACAAACTGACTGGCCTTCCCTGAGCAGGGCCGCCACATGGGGGGGCTACCGGGACTACTGTCCCCAGGCCCGGGCCCGCAAATATGGTAAAATATTACCGACATTTATTGCTTTAAATGTTAAAAGTTGTTCAAGTTATTTGCTATTTGTTTTTTTGGTATTGTAGGACCAATGAGAAAAAATAATGTCATGTATCATTTAACATTAGAAAATCTATATAAAGACTGATTATTTAGCAAGGTTTGCCGCTGTTTTGTCTGTTGCATCGTTGCATCAAAGAGTAAGCAATGCACTCTGCTACTGAATTCACTGGTGAGGATGTCGCCTGCCGCGATGTCGCAGAGAGCCCCAATCTTCTCTCCCTGTCCCGCCAATGAGTCATACGCGCGCACATGCACACATAACCGACAGCGACGCCGCGTTGTCTTCACCCTGCATCGCGCATGCGCCAGACTCGCCCCTCACCCTCTCCGCAGCCTCCACACCACTCCTGTCACTGCTAGTCAGTTTGTTTACTTCCACTATTGGATCAGTATCGATTCTGTCATTTTAAAAAGAACAGTTTGGTTGTGATTTTTAAACATATTGCGTGTGGCGATCTGTTCTTTGTTTTGTGTTTTTTTAATAATATTTTAAATGGATTAGATTAGTATTTGTTAAAAAATTAGAATGTCATATAAACACAAAACTGTAGCAACAAAAAGGAAAGAGAAGTCAGAGCCAGAAGCTGAGACAAAACGTAAACAAATTACAAAGATTTTTAAAATCAGAAAGTAGATAAAAGGGTTAGATTGGCAGTTCCGTTAACCTCTGCTGACCAATATGTTGTATGCAGCTTAGATATTTAAATTTATGTTAAAATTTGTTTATCTATCTGTCTGTTTATGAGCCAGATTTGGTCCGCGACGGGTTACTGGTGTATTTTTATTCAGTTAAATTAATTTTACTAGTTAAAATAGGCAATTGTATGGCGTGTATATTAGTTAGGTCATTGAATGCTGCTTTGATAAGTTACGGAAGGGGGCCTCGCAGTCAGAATGTGGCCCTGGGCCCGACGTTGAGATGTGGCGGCCCTGTCTCCGAGCAAAGCTTGGCCCCCCCAGGTACGGTACTCTTAATCTAAATTAGGCAGCTGGAATTATTTAGGAGTTAAATTGCAAATGCCTAATATA
The DNA here is from genome assembly GCA_963675035.1 of Allygus modestus. Lineage (NCBI taxonomy): Eukaryota > Metazoa > Arthropoda > Insecta > Hemiptera > Cicadellidae > Allygus > Allygus modestus. The sequence continues at coordinate 27,317,342 of OY776115.1, read as the reverse complement.
TATATATATTATAATTCATACAACAAACTTTACTATATTTAGTTCTAGATGTATAAATGTCGCTTTAATCGTTAAATTAAATTAAAACTGTAATTCTGAGAATAGTACTCTCACAGTAATTTCCTAATCATAAAACAATTTAAAACAAAACCAGTAACAGTAAAAATAGTAAAAATATAAATTTTAACTAATCAACAGTTTAGTCTTTATAAGCTGAAATAAACTTCCTTTATAACTTTTTAAATTCATGTATTAAGATCATGTGTTTTAAGTCTTATCAAATTATGTAGGCTATGTACAATTTTGGTCGCTTTCATTTAAGATTTTAAATGTGATTTTATAAAGAACAAATATAGTTTAAATAGAACAAATAACAAGAAAGTATAGTTTTCTACTGAGTCCAGGTGAAAAATGTCGATCATGACTAGAATGGTGCACAGTCAACATTTGCTGGCAGTTTTACTCAATAGAGCATTGTGAGAGGTGGTCTTGAACGCTCCGTCAGCTCGTCAGCTCCCCTGAGTGACTCATTGGCCCAGCCTCCCCCACTGCTCAAGGTCTGGGAGCTGTTCAGTTGAGAATATTATCACTCTTTACTACACCGCATAGTTGATTGTGCTTGCAATCAGTGTCTTGCTAGCTATTTGTTTCCTATTTCTTTTGCCATGTAGAAATTTTACACTGTTGTTAACCAGTTATATTTTTTCTATACAATGTGTTCGTTTCAAAAACCGCCGCAACGCAATCTGCTATTCCTTTGCGATTTTCATGGAAGTGACTTGAGCGAGACGATCAGTTGGTACTCTCGATGTGAAGTGCAGACTGTTTTTAAGCCTAATGCCAGACTTTGCTGTCTCACACACGATATTGAAGATAGGACCTTATGTTTCTCAAAGCGAGATGTCGTTGTTATCATCGGTGGTTCGAATGACGTCGATATGTCGTGCGACGTCGGTGACTTGGTTCGCACATTTAAAAATGTAATAGAAAAAACTATTCACACAAATTTGGTGGTAGCGCTTCTACCTTTGAAACGTGACAATCCAAAATTGAATTTTAAACTTATAAACATAAACAAGATGATTGAATCTGTCGTAAATCGTTTCGGTCATACTATCCTGCTTCATCTCGAGAAGACACCAGAGTACTTCTTTGCTAAAGACGGTATTCAGTTTAATGCAGTAGGTAAAGAGTGCATAGGTAAATGGATTAGTGATATGGCCAGCTTTTTCGACAAAATACAGTGCAGCATTAGTGGCTCGCGAGCTTCGTACTACACACAAACCTATGTAAGTATTGTTTTTCAAGGGGAAATATTTGCGTTAGGTTTTTACTAATTTTTTTCTAACTATGCGAATTGTGAATTTTTCTAAGCTTGTGACTGGTTATTGACTAGTGACTGAGATGGAAATCTACTCTCTCTGTTGCGTAATTAATGGCTTAGAGTCGGCTCAGCTGTTGATAACAGCTGTTTAATCGGCTTATATCACTGCAGCAGACGATAGTTTCCTCCAACTTTGCCCAGGAAAAGTGACCCTACACTTCAGACTATTTTTGAAGGTTTATAAGTAACATTAACACGTTACTTACGTAAGAATAACAAATTATACAAGAATAACAAATTGAACAATCGTTTGTAGACAACGATGTTTATTGAACAAGATAATGTCTGTACAGTATAGAGGAGCAATTAAACCATACTAATAAATGTTTACTTACTTGTTATTTGTGTCTATAGGCTTAAGAAGCGTTAAGTCAGGTTCAAAGTGCTCTATATGAGTCCCCAGGTTGGTTGATTTGGTTGGGCTACGTGCGAATTGGATTTTTACAGGTGCCAGGATAACCCATGTTTACCATGGCCAATAAAACTTTTAATATTCCAAAAAGAATACAGCAATATACACTTGTTTAGTGAGTTTTTTAAAAAGGAGTTTTTAAATTTTCTAAAGTCTGTAGTTAATTAAATTGGAATGTCGATAATTCAAACTTCTATGAGGCTTGACGTAAGGCAAAGTCACGGATCTTTACCCAGCTTAGAGGTTTGTCACAGCAGTTAGGACTGGAACTATTAGTTCCAATGCTCGGGAATGAAAACAGTTCCAAGCAAACAAGAATTCAGTTAGCTGTAGCTGTGTTCAGCATTGCAACGATTCATTCTGAAGCAGCTGCAGCAGGCCACAGGTAAAATTAGCTGCAGCTTGAACTAGTTTTCAAAGCAGTTCTGCGGGCTCAGTGGAACTAGCTGCAGCTGTTTCATATAAGTAACTGCTTGGCACATCCTAACCCTGTTACGTTGTTACAATACGTTATTGAACCCACCCCTATACCCATTTCCGATCCAACCCTATTGTTTAGCAGTTGTGTGTGACTTTTCGCACATGCCCAAAAGTGCAAGTTGTTTAACTAAGTATTTCTTAATGTTAAATGATACATTTTCTCTGGAAATGAGAATTTGATGATTTTAAGCCTTATTTGAGCAATTTCTGTGGTTATAAATTTTTAGATAATCATTACACTTATAGGCAAGCATAAAACTGTCCCTCCTTTTTTCTCAGCGTGTGTGCTATGTAGGAGAAATTCAAGCACACTGTCAGAAAGGTTTTGTCATGTAGATGAGCAGAAACCCCTTATAATTTAAATTGGCCCTCAGGGCTACGCCCCACAGGCTTTCAAAGTTTCAATGTTAATCTTATGGAAGAACAGTAATCAATGAAATCGTATATTGATGCCGATGTAGTAAGAAATGCTAATAGAACAGCAAGATCAGCTGTTTTAGGCATAATGTAAATACAAATATTACTGGCTAATGAGGGCAGTGCCCTTCTGTTATCTGGTTTAACTCCACATTAAAATAATTAAAACTGTAGGGGGGGGATGGGGATGGGGGGGAGGGAGGCAAGGAGGGAGGGAGGGAGAGAGGGAGGGAGAGAGAGAGGAGGAGAGGAACAGGACCCACTAGACAAAAACCAGCTTATTTAGTTAGTTATTCGTGAAGTTAAGCATCCTGACACTAGTTCAAATTTTTTTTGTTCAACTGGTAATGCAGGATAATGTGATAATACCCCCGTCGCAGCAAACTTACATACTCAATGAATTTCCAATGCATGTATATGATTCTCTTTACCACATAAAGCCACTTACCAAGTTTCATAAAAATGCATTTCTAGATAAGTGATATATAGCAATTTATTTATTCTCTATAAGAATAACATTAGGGCTTAGTACGCAGGTTTGCTGCAACAAGAAATATAAGATATGTGTTTTTATGCAATTAACAATATAACTCAACCAGTTAAACCAAGTACATACCAAGTTTTAATAATTTATGTTCATAATTAAAGGAGATATAAAACTTTACTTATTGTCCATAAGAATAACATTAGGGCTGAGGATGAAGGTTTGCTGCTACGGGACAATCAAACAAATATTATTTTCTTGTACAAATATCAATATACCAGGACTAGATGAAGCCACATACCAAGTTTCATCAATATACATTCATAAAGAATCGATATATCCAATTTTATTTATTCTCCATAAGGGTAACATTGGACAATGTACTGTGTTTAGCACTTTGAACATCTCTGCAACGGTTGGACGTAGAATCACAATTTAAACGCTAAATGATTGTTCTGTAGAGCTGAACTTATTAGTAAAAACAAATGGGAAGTTTTCAGTAAAATTAACTGAGTAAAAGCTAAAAACCTTTTTCCTATAAGATTGACCTGGGAAATGTTATGATTAAATTTTTTGGATTTTCTCCACAACCACTTAACCTAGGTTAATGATTCAAAATACCATATTATTTATATTTTTAAGCTCTATAAAGTGGTCAAAACCAAAATTGTGTGTTTTAAAAATTGTAGGGTAAAGAATACAAAAAACAGATTTTTGGAAAATGTTGAACCCCCTTCTCTTGGTCCGATCTTTCTGGTTTTCGAACGTAAGGTCAATACGTGTTGCTTTACACGTTTGTGCAAAATTTCATCGAAATCGGAGGTTTTTCAAAAGTTATAGAGATATATAAAGATTTGAACGAATAGCGTTTTTGGCATCTGAGGACCTCAAAACAAAAACTTGTTTTCGGCCCAAACAAAAATCAAACTCAAAATCAAAATCAAAATCAAACAAACAAAATCGGTTTTCAAAATGAAAACTTGTTTCATGGTCTCGGGCTTAAGTCTTACTTTGAGACCTACGGTAATAGCTTCTTCCCGATAGGGGAAATTCGATAAAACATTCATACAAACAGCCATTAGTCATCAATTAATTGTTGGTCGAATTTCGACCATTGGGCGGTCGCTAGTTTGAATTATTGAACTGGTCCCTTGAGATTCGAGCTATTCCAGTTTCACTGTACTGCTTCGAAGAGCATATACAAAATTGTAGGCCAGCGTTTTGTGGGTTTTTCTGGTACAGAGTTAGCCTGATATTCAGAATATTCAGTTTTCCTCATTGCATTATATCAGTGGTATTAATAATAACATTTTGAGACTCGACTTATAAAACTCAAAGATAAATAAACAAGGGAGACACCGAGGGACCTGAAGTGCTCCCATGGATAACAAAGAGTGTCTCCGGGTTGCTTGAGATATGGTAGGCTTAACTTTTAAGCCTAAGTAGGATTTAAGTTTTAGTTTGATTTTTAATTTGGTTCCAGTGTTTGAGTCATTTGTAAAATGAGAGAATTACTATAATTTGTTTGGTAAATTGTGACTAATGTTTAAATAATTAAACCCAATTGATTTCCAAATTATTAGATCATAGTATAAATTAAAAGATTAGATTTATAGTTGATGAGTTATTATGGTCATTTCATGTATATTGGTCTCATAAAATCAAAACAGATTGTAGTAACATTTTAAGCAATACTAGAAACTCTTTTACTGTCGGATAACATTTTTATATCAGAATAGTATAGTGCATGTGCACTACACTATTCAGCTAAATTTCCTGGCCATAAAAGCGTTACGAGCTACTTGCTTCAAGAAATGTTACTAAATGGGTTATGGAATGGAAGGACATGTCAATTGCCCTTATTTGGCTGACATTTAAGTCACTTTATCATGGTAAAATGATTAAACTGGAGTAACTAGAGTTCAGCAAGCGAGTTAGTTGATAGAGTATCTAAAATTGATCGATCAAACCACCGTAATAGTATCAGAAGTGATAAAGTTATCAAAATGTATCACAGTTTCAGTATGAAAATGATATCAAAAATTTGGGTTTCAGATACAATTTCAAAACTCACACCTGATTTTGTACTTGGGTGATAGGAGGTTTTGATTTAGGAGTAAATGTAATAGGGGAATCTCCTGATCAGTTGATTGAAAATCTTCAGACTGTGACAGAACAAATTCAACATTGGTGTCATGCTAATAAATTAATCTTGAATATGAGTAAAACACAAAATTTAGAAATAAATTGTTCAAATAGGTTTTTTCTCAATAACAATAAAATTTCTATGAAATTTTTAGGAATTATGATAGATTCACAAATGAATTGGAAAGACCACAAATGAATTGGATTTCTTCATATATCAGTGGAAAAATCAGCAGAGGATTATATGTTTTAAGAAGACTACTGTAAAAGGAAATGTAAATTTAGAAGTAATTTTAAATGCCTATGTTCAGAGTTATATTGGCTATGGAACTTTAATCTGGGGCAACGGACCAAATTACAAATTTATTTTTAAAATTAAAAAAAAAACAATCAGAATAATTTGTGGTGTAAACCAAAAACCCATTGCAGGACATTATTTAAAAGATTAGGCATACTGACATTGGCATCAATCTACATTTTACAAAGTTTACTTTACATTAAAAGAAATCACTCTAAATTTTTACTAAATTCAGATATTCACCTACATCAAACAAGAAATCAAAATAAATTTCAAGTTACATATTTCAAATACTTGAAAAGCAAAAGGAATTTCAATGAAATGGGAATCAAAATTTTTAATAAATTACCAACTGATTGGAAAAATGTAAGTGAAAATAGCTTTAAAAGGAAAATCAAGAATATTCTACTAAATAAGTGCCCTTACAAAATTGATGTGTGTTTTAAGAACGATTATTGGACCCAGAAAAAATTGAATTAAATAAATGTACTATAATGTATCTAAATTCATTGTTCTATTAACTATTGTCATGTATTATTTTTAATGTGGGATGTAATAAAAGACGTCTTACAACACTTAAGATATATTTACACTTATACTGATACACATACAGACGGTAAACATATATAAAAGATGGTACTAGGCTATCGATTTCGACCAGTCACACCAGTCATCATCAGGCCAATGAGAGAACTGACAGAATCAAAATGGCGTCCTTGCTTATATCCTATTGGCTACCGGAAGTTCCGTCCGTATACAGGTTCCTAAATGTGCCACCAGAGTCGAAGTTAACTTGTTCGTTAATCAATTTATCTCTATTTTTACATTTTTCTTTAAATATAAACAATTCTTCCCATGCATTCATTTCATTTCCTTTTTTACAATTTTTGAGGATGCTGAGGTTTTCTTCTATTTTCCCTATGGTGTGGCCATTTTCTAAAAGATGTTTTGCTACATTTGATCTTTCGGGTTTCCTGTTCTTCCAAGCTGATACATGGTTCTTAAATCTTTTAATACAATTAACAGTTTGACCAATATAAAAGTGATCACAATTGTTACAATTAATTTTGTAAATGCCGGGCATGTCGAATTTGTTACAATCTTCTATCTTGGGATTTAGAATTTTGTTCATGGTGTTTTGCGTTCTGTAGGCTATATTAACTCCATATTTCTTGAATCGATTTGCGACCTTTTGTATCTTAGTTCCTGTGAAGCTGAATGTTGCAAAATTACTTGATATTTCTTTTCTTCCGTCTAACGTTGTTATTCTACGCAATTTTTCTTGGTTCTTTATTTTCTTATGTATTTTCGCTCCAAGTTCGTGTATTATTGTCGGGTTGAATCCGTTGGCTCGAGCAATCGCCTTTATAGTTGTTATTTCTCTTCTTCTGTTATCTTCATTTAGAGGAATCTTGAAGGCTCTATATAACATCGATCTAAATGCAGCGGTCTTATGGCTGGTGGGATGAAGAGACTTGTTGTTGATTGTAGTATCCGTCTGCGTAGGCTTTCTGTATATATCAAACTCTAATAAAATAATATAAATAATATAATAAAAAAGTTGTTTATTTTTAATGCCCAACGACAATAAAGTTATTTATTTATTTATTTGTTTTTTAACAATTATCCTACTTCTATAACAAAATTATAAAATGCACATTAAACGAACGCTACAGAAATTCCTAAAATATGTTTTGCAATACTTAAGAAGTTGTAAATCACTGTCTTACCTTAGCAATCCTAGTTTTCTATTTTTTACTGTAAAATCTATTTTGGATCTTTAGATCTATAATCAGTTAGGAATTTGAAGTATTCATGCAGGGGATTTTGTTGATGGTCTAGGTAGATGAAATTGACGTACGCAACACTTAAAACACTCAACACAAACTTAAAACATACATTTACAATACGAATCATGGTTTCAAGTTTAGGCCTTCGTGGGTTAACCTCACTTTCACAGGAGCTCGTTATCGACACAACTTGGTTTATTACCCTACTTTTTATTTTTCATAAAGTAGAACTAAGTACACATATTACATAACGCACTTAAGAGGGGAGGGGGTATGGCGTAGCGTTATGTAGGGGAGGGAGTATTGCGTAGCATTTTGTGGGGGGGGGTTTGATCAATGTTACGTAACTCGCACATATTAATCCTAAGAGCTGGCACACTCCCGTATCAATTGGTATTGTTATATATCATTCAAAAATAAAATAAAATAATCAAATTGATATCTAAATCAAGGTTACAGTTAGTTATATAACAAATTAGCTGTTACCCAGCAGACGTTGTCATGCCTTTGACTATTACCAACTAAAACCAATATCACTAAGATTACCTGTTCAAGTAAACATGTCATTAGCTTTTATGTAAACAGCAATATCTTTCCATAAGGTTTATATGGGAACCCTTTTGGGCCTCTTGGGAGGAACCCCATTGAGCCAAATAGGAACCCCATAGGACCAAATGGATGGCCTAAAAATCTTCTCCGTGAAATTTTACATATATATACCAAGTTTCATGGCAAACGGTCCAACGGTTTCCGAGTCCATAAACTTCAAATATATATATATATATATACAAACAAAATACCCCCATCGCAGCAAACCTGCATACTCAGCGAATTTCCAATGCATAATATATGTCTTAATACCACATAAAGCCGCATACCAAGTTTCCTAAAAATATATTCCGTCCACATATAAGCGATTTTAATTATTCTCCATAAGAATAACATTGGTAATGAGTACGTAGGTTTGATGACATAAGGAACAGACAAATTGGTTTTTATGCAAGTATAAATAGAATGTAACTAGGCGAAGCCACATACCATGTTTCATCAGTCAGTATGCAATCATAAATAAGCGCTATATAACATTTTAGTGATTCTCCATAAGAATAACATGGGGGCTGAGTAAGCAGGTTTGCTGCTAAGGGAATAATCAACAAAAACTCAATTTTTTGTGCAAATATCAATATACCATTACAGTTCGCGCCACGGTGCTTGACGCCTGGGAAAGGCGAGAACCAACTCAAACTTCTCATAATTAAAAGCAGACAATAACGAAAATAACCAAAACCAATATTTTAAAATAAAGCTATTTAATTTTGGTTTCTGTTGACAAAAGTATACTGTAACACTAACGGTACTAAGCCAAATAGCGGCGAAAAGTCATTCCAGAACATATGCTAACCAGGCATCAAGCACTGTGCCCCGAACTGTACTACGTGAAGCCACATAACAAGTTTTATCAACATTCATTCATAAATAATCGAGATATCAAATTTTATTTATTCTCCATAAGGATAACATTGGACAACGTACTGTGTTTAGCACTTTGAATATCTCAGCAACGGTTGGACGTAGAATCAAAATTTAAACACCAAAATGATTGTTTTGTGGAACTGTACAGATTAGTAAAATCAAATGTGAAGTTTACATTAAAATAAACTGAGGAGAAGCCAAAAACTGTTTTCCCATAAGATTAACATGGGAGATTTTATGAGTACGTTTTTTGGATTTTCTCCGCAACCACTTAACCTAGGTTAATAATTCAAAATACTATATTATTTGTTTTTTTAAGCTCTATAACATGGTCAAAACCAAAATTAAGTTTTTCAAAAATGTTAGGGTGAAAAATGCAAAAAACTTATTTTTTGAAAATTAAAAACCCCATAAACCCCCCTTCCCATGGTCAGATTTTTCTGGTTTTCGAACTTAAAGTAATAAATGTTATTCTCCACATTTGTGCCAAATTTCATCAAAATCGGGCGCTTCTTTAAAAAGTTATCGCGGTAACGGACACACATATATATATATATATATATATATATATATATATACATATATATAAATTTGAACGAATAGTGTTTTTGGCATCTGGGGACCTCAAAACAAAAAGTTATCATGGTCTGGGTCTTAAGTCTTACCATGAGACCTATGGTAATAGCTTCTTCCCTGTAGGGGAAATTCGCTAATTCCCTATAGGGGAAATTCGCTAAAACCAACATCCATTTTATATATAAATAGATATAGTTACTTCCATCGAAGTATTTTAATAACAGTAAAACTAAATATCCCCGTCGCAGCAAACCTGCGTACTCAGCGAATTTCCAATGCATATATATGTGACTCACTACTACATAAGCAAAACCACTCGCTACTCACTATTTACCAAGTTTCACAAAAATACATCCATAAATAAGTATTATATAGCATTTTATTTATTCTCCATAAGAATAACATTAGGGTTGAGGACACAGGTTTGCTGCAATGAGGAAGATAAGTAATGTGTTTTTTTTGGAAATTATCAATACAACTGAACAAGGTGAAGCTACATACCAAGTTCTCTTAATGTAAGGGAGATATACAACTTTACTTATTCTCCATATGAATAACATGGGGGCCGAGTATGCAGGTTTGCTGCTACGGGGACTATCAACAAAAAACTTGTTTTTTGTGCTAATATCAATATACCACAACTAGTTGAAGCCACATACCAAGTTTCATCAATATACATTCAAAAACAATTTAGATATAGAATTTTATTTATTCTCCATAAGGATAACATTGGACAACGTACTGTGTTTAGCACTTTGAATATCTCTGCAACGGTTGGACGTAGAACAACGATTAAAACACCAAAATGTTTGTTTTGTTGAGCTAAACACATTAATAAACAGAAATGTGAAGTTTTTAGTAAAACTATCCGAGAAAAATCTAAAAACCTTTTTCCCATAAGATTAACACGGGACACGTTTTTTTGGATTTTCTCCGCAACCACTTAACCTAGGTTAATGATTCAATATGCTAAATTATTTATATTTTTAAGCTCTATAAAATGGCTATAACCAAAATTGAGTGTTTTTAACATTTTGGGGTCAAATTTGCAAAAAACAGATTTTTGGAAAATTGTAAACCCCCATAAAACCCCCTTCCCATTGTGCTATCGATCTGGTTTTCGAACTTAAAGTCATAAATGCTACTCTCCACATTTGTGCCAAGTTTCATAAAAATCGGGTGTTTCTTTCAAAAGTTATCGCGGTAACGGACACACACACATATATATATATATATATATATATATATATATATATATATATATATATTAATTTTACTATCATTATGAGAACAAAGTACCCTTATTTAGTTTCATAATTTATATTTTGACGACTAGTTTCGGTCTATTAAGCCATTTTCAAGTCAAAATATCAATAACCTTAAAAACTAAAACAAAACATGTAAATTAAAATTAACATATGGATCAAATTTTGTATACAGTAATGTAGTAAATTTGCATATGCTTTTGGATTTTTTTTTTTGTTTTTGTTTTTCTATATATATGTTGGTTCTTATTTCTTAATTTCTTATTTCTTTTATCTTTGCAAATATCGCATTTTCATGGTTCAAGTGAGTTGTGTTTAGTAGTTTTTGTGGACACTTTTTATTATTCAAATATATCCATAAATCTTCTTTTACGTTTAGTTTTTCTTTATTATTTTCATACTCAAGTATTTTTAAATTGTCTTCTATTTTGGTGTAGTTGTGATTTGCTTTTAAAAGGTGGTCTGCATAGTTGGATTTCATTGTTGTAAGGTTTCTTGACTTATATGCTTGGACATGTTCCTTAAATCTTATATTAAAACTTCTTTTTGTTTGTCCTATGTAAAAGCTCTCACAGTTACCACAATTTATTTGGTAAATTCCTGATTTGTTGTAATCATTTGATTTTTGATTCGTTGTTCTTGTAGTTTTGTTATTTATCATTTTCAAGGAATTGTTTTTTGTCTTGTAGGCTATTTTTAATTTTGAATTCTTAAATGTTTGTCTAAATGCCTTGTTTATTACAGTATTATGTGGCAAACAAATATATTCCCAATCTTGATTTTTTCTTGTATTTTCTTCTTTTTTCAGATTTTTTGTTTTCTTTTGTATAATTTTATCAATCATCATTGGGTTGTACCCATTTTTAATAGCTAGGTATTTGATTGTATCTTTTTCTCTTTTAAAATCTTTTCTTTCCATTGGTACTTTTAACAATCTATAAATCATCGAATGAAATGTGGCCATTTTGTGTTGCCATGGGTGGTTTGAGTCAACTGGTATTATTACATCAGTAGTCGTCGGTTTTCTGTATATCTTAAATGTATGTTTGCCATTTTCTTTTTTAATAGTTATATTTAAAAAGTTTATTTCATTATTTTGTACTTCGGATGTAAATTTGATTTTGTTTGACAGTGAGTTGAGATATGTTAAAAGTTCTTTTGTCTCTTCTTCATTGCCTTGAAACAGACAAATAATGTCGTCAACATATCGAAACCAGTAATTTATTTTGTTTCTCAAAGGATTATTTTCACTGATAATTTTATTTACTTCTAAATTATTTATGTAAATGTCAGCTAATAATCCCGAAAGGGGGGAGCCCATTGGCAGACCATCTTTTCGTTTGTAATAGGAAGAATTGTATTCAAAGTAGTTTTGTTCTAATGATATTTTCGTCAATTTAACTAAATCTTCAATTTCATTCTTTTTTAAAGTTTTATTTTCAATTAGGTTCGATTTAAGTATATTTAATGTTTCTTTTATGGGTATGTTTGTATACATACTGCTTATGTCAAAAGATATCAATAACGAGTTTGGTGGTATTGCTGTGTCTTTGATTTTGTTTATGAGATCATATATGTTTTTCACATCAAATCTGTTTTCCCACGTAAAATTGTTTTTAATTTTATTTTGTAAATACTTACATAATTTGTAACAAGGAGCATTTTGAAAATTTATCACTGGCCTAATAGGGATATCTTCTTTATGTGTTTTTGGTTGGCCACGAAGTATTGGTGGTTTAGGCTTTTCCATTTTCAGTTCAATCTTTTCTCTTCTTGACAAGCTATTGCATTTCATTATCAAGTTATTGGTTGATTTTGAGAATTCTTCCGTTGGGTCATAGTTGATATTTTCAAAATTGTCATCGTTTAAGAAGTCTTTTACTTTTAAATCATAATCTTCTTTACTCATAATTACTATTGAGTTGCTTTTATCCGATTTTGTTATAATTGAATTGTGTTCTATTAATTTGTTTGAAATGGAATGCACTAGTTTCATATCTTCTTCAGTCTTTCTTTTAACATTGGGTTTACTAGTTTTTAGCTGCAATTTGTTAAGTTCATGAACAAAACTGTACCTGATAGGGTCTTGAATGTTTAAATCTTTCATTCTAATGGCAGCTTCAAAGTCAATGAGATCTTCTTCAATTATTTTTTTCTTTTCATCAAGGTTTATATTGTATTTTATCGCCTTGTTTAGTAACGATTATATATTATATTATATATATATAAATTTGAACGAATAGTGTTTTTGGCATCTGGGGACCTCAAAACAAAAAGTTATCATGGTCTCGGGCATAAGTCTTACCATGCCACCTACGGTAATAGCTTCTTCCCTATAGGGGAAATTCGCTTAAACGAGTTCGCACGCAGCACGCTGACGTGAGGGAAGTGAATTTCCACATAAAAACTTTTAAAACTTAAAATTAGCATAAAAAATACTTGTATTCCAATTTGTATTGAAATCTGAAAACATTGATTTTTTGGCTGTTCTGATGCTCCTGGTTTCATTTACCTGCAAAGCTGGGAATACAATTTTGCGCATTAGGAGAAGTCCAAAGTTAGGAGAAGGTCCAGTCAGGCTTGAAAGTAGGCATGAGGTTGCTGGGGATGATAAAAGTACTCTAACAAAGGAGTAGCAGGCTTTTCTAGTGTAAAACCCCCATAAGACAACGTACTGTGTTTATTCGAAACACATTTTTTTTAATAACTCGGTAAATATTTATGCTAGAATGACGAGAGAGGTTTTAAAACTTTTGTCTCACTAATTCCCATCTTTTTGCATGCATTAATTTTACATTTGGGGCTTTTTAGATCCTTTTTGGGCCCAAAAATTCGAAATTTGAAAGATTAATCCCCAAAAAATGGGTTTGGAGTTTTACGATTCTTTTGCCCAACGAACTTGTCCAACTAATTTCAGAAAGGAACGTCCCTACCGAATTTGAAGTTATTCGGACAAAAAATGTGACCGCTAGAGTGCAAACACACATATATATATATGTCTCTATATATATAAAATTTTGAACGACCCCCCAAAACGTGTTCAGGGAGTCACGTTAGGAACTTCTATGGTGGTCCCGGGCTTAAGTTTCACCGTGCAGGTCATGCTAATAGTTCACTTTCCAAAGGAAATTCACTAATAAGTACATTACTGTTTTGAGTAAGTTCTGTATTGCTTTACACCTATGTTTTGTGCTATTTTAGAGTGTAAAATCATGACTAACAGTATTGCGCAGTGCCACCCACATCTTTAGTTTTTAATTTGTTTTGTATTTGTATTATTTCTAAATTAAATTTGTTATGTTTTAGTGGAGAAGTTTATTTTGTTGTTTACATTATTAGTAACTGTCTTGTTTGTTTGTATTCATTTTTCTTTGAAAAATGTTGTTAAAATAACGTCATTTAAAGTTGAATGATTCATTGAAATCCATATTCCAAATCCATTCTAAAACGATGTTTAAAAGGTTTAAGCTGTTTTAAAGCCTACTGCGATTGAGTTACGTAACACATTGGGGGAGGGGTTATGGGCAAGCGTTATGGTGTGTTACATGAGGGAGGGGGGTCTGGAATGACAAATAAATGTGTTACGTAATGCGTAAGGCCTTAGGCTTTTTTTGTTAAATTTATATGGTAAACTAGAGTCTGTATGTTCCCAGAGGTCACTCCTGATGAATTATTTGGGAATTATGTTTGGGAGGTGACGTAACTCCAGGGATGGTGTTGTTTAATCAAAAATGAGAGAGAGAACAAAAACTTTGAGTTTTAAAAGCTAATTGATCTGATTTGTTGCAGAGTTTGAACGGAACGTTCCTCCATAGCGAGAGGGTGTTGCCAGAGCGAGAGACAGCATTGAGCGATGGAGACATCGTCGGGCTGGGAGTGGACCCGTCCATGGACAGCCTTGATCCCGAACACACTCCGAATTCACAGTATATTTTCAAAATTACAAGGAAAATATTGCCCAAGGTGAAAATATTAACAAAAGTTTAGTTTTCACCTGAAAGATTCATGAAGTATAAAAGTCTCACAACAAATAATCAGGTGTTGTTTGTGGGCTTTGACTTAATCTTGCATTTGTCTTTTGACGTTCTTTTTGTGGTCGATGCGAAGCATTTCAATAACAAAGCAACATCATCTGGCATCCGCGCACTAGCGTTTCTTGTAGTTAAATTAAACGAGTTTGCACGCAGCACGCTGACATGAGGGAAGTAAAAACATACATTTATTCCAGTTTTTATCAAAGTCTGAAAATATTGATTTTTTGGCTGTTCTGATGCTCCTGGTACCATTTACTTGCAATGCTGGGGATACAATTTTGCGCGTTATAAGATTAGGAGAAGGTCCAGTCAGGCTTGAAAGTAGGCGTTAGGTTGCTGGGGCTCATAAAAATACACCAACAAATGAATAACAGGCTTTTATATTGTAGAACCCTCATAAGACAACGTACTGTGTTTAGTCAGTGTACATTTTCTTTAATAACTCGGTAAATATTCATGCTAGAATGACGAGAGAGGGCTTAAAACTTTTGCCTCACTAATTTCCATCTTTTTCCATACATTAATTTTACATATGGGGCTTTTCTGACCCTTTTTGGGCCCAGAAACTCAAAATTTGAAAGATTAATCCTCAAAAAAGGGGGTTAGAGTTTTCCAATTGTTTTGCCCAACGAACTTGATAGTATTATAGAAAGGAACGTCCCTACCAAATTTTAAGTAAATCGTACAAAAAATGTGACTGCTAGAGTGCAAACCCATATAGGCTATATATATATATATATATATATATATATATATATATATATATATATATATAATTTTGAACAACCTCTCAAAACGTGTTCAGGGGGTCAGGAATTTCTATGGTGGTCTCAGGCTTAA
This sequence comes from Allygus modestus, assembly GCA_963675035.1. Classification (NCBI taxonomy): domain Eukaryota; kingdom Metazoa; phylum Arthropoda; class Insecta; order Hemiptera; family Cicadellidae; genus Allygus; species Allygus modestus. Next base: position 27,301,744 of record OY776115.1, on the reverse strand, counting down.
GTTTCACCGAGCAGGTCATGCTAAGTTCCTTTTTCCATAGGAAATTCACTAAAAACAGTACATGATACATCAGTTATACAAATACATTTGTCAAGATGATTGCGATTGATTTTTATGAAACCATTTGTTAAATGTTATCTTAGGCTATGCTTGACATTCACTATGTAACTTTGATGAAACACCTTTGTGTGCCTTGATGGACATTTTTTTTAAATGTCTTATTATCTGTAGAAAAGTGGGGTTACCGTGTTTTTCTTTTTATTTTACCGTTTTATTTTGCAATCTATTATGTATTTAAAACACAAACTTTGAAATAAATAAAACCAAATGAGAAATCTACTTTAACAAATTTGAAGGAGTTATGACAAAACCCTATCATATAACAAATCAAAATGTTTGTAGTTATTCTTTTGTCATATAACAAATCAAAATGTTTGTAGTCATTCTTTTGTCTATACAAATTTAAAAAATATTATAAACTTTTTTTGTTTAAATTTCACTCTGCTGTTTTTTTACTGTGGGGTGTCGTAGAACCCTTCGTCAAACACAACTCAAAACACAAGCTGGTATTCCCACAACTTTTACAATGTTTTTTAAGCATTAATTTTATGTCGAAACACCTACTTCTGCATGAGGAGCACATTCCTAAACTGCAAGGCCTGACGGTAGAGGGTGGCCTTTTATCTACAAATAAATTCATGTAATAAATATAATAACCCTTTATTTGGGAGATCTGAACTTCAACTCACCGTCATTTTGAATCTGGACCCCTACATATTTTCATAAGTCATAACGGCCCACAATGTTAACTGCAGTGCCAATAATTTGAATTATGGATATACGAAAAGCTGCAAACATTGTTCCTCCGTTCAGCTAAATCAACACTGCCAACCTGTGAAATTCCCATTTTGAAAGTACTAAGGTTAGGTTATTGTTGCTTACACTCAACAAGTTGAAGTTCAAAAGATTTGGTCCTGTTGATTGTTTATGTTTTAAATAATATGCACTTCTCAAAATTCAATGAACATAGGTACAGTACTCTAAATAAAGTATAAAATACTTAAGATTCAGTAAATCTCTCAGTATTCAGGTTGTTTTATCACTCAAGTATACAATAAATGAGTAGATTTTATATCCAGACACGGTAGTAAAGAATTCAAGAAAACAATTTGATGATAGATGATAATGCATTTTTTCTCATTCTAAGTAGATCGATAAATTGTATTACTAATTTAAATGTTACCAGGCTCACTTAGCTATAAATGGCATTTTAACTTTTATTTAGTTCTAATGAATTACGAAACGGATTGTAATAGTCTTAAGTATGACTTACTGTAGCTTATTTATGCAAAATATAGACTAACATATTAAACGATGAAAAGGTTTAATTTGATTGTGTATTATTATTTTATTTTCTTTCATTAAATTGAAACAATTGTTATCAAAATTACAACATTTTTATTCTAGGTGGTTAATAGATAGCTCAGCAGGAAAGGAGACTAGGGTCTTACACTTTAACAAGATGCCTTTTTTACTTGTCAGTGTAGTCGCAAATGTTTGATGAGTCTTTTTATTTTAATTAAATGTCTTTTATTGACAGGATGAGTTGGCAGCCCATGACCAGAGCACAGTTGTTCCTATCCTGGCCTACAGTTACAACAATCAAAGCCATTCAAACATTGACAAGCCATCAACATCAAGCTGTGGGACATCATTTCAAAAGAATGAAGACAAAACTCTCTGTATTAATTCTTCAAAAGATGTTAAACCTCTCCAGAATACCCTGAAGGAAAATAAATTTGAGGTGGTTGAATTGGATGATAGTAGTGACGATGAGGGCGATGTAATCAAATCAGTTGATGAAAATATTACCTCGGATAAACCTATTACTATACCAGATAATAAATTCAACCCGACACCCAACAACATAATCACAGTTGATGGTGATACTGATATCCCTTCCTCAGATAAACCTATTACTATTCCAGAGAATAGACTGAACCCGACACTCAACAACATAATCACAATTGATGGTGATACTGATATCCCTACCTCGGATAAACCTATTACTATTCCAGAGAATAGACTGAACCCGACACTCAACAACATCATCACAATTGATGGTGACACTGATATCCCTACCTCGGATAAACCTATTCCAGAGAATAGACTGAACCCGACACTCAACAACCTAATCACAATTGATGGTGATACTGATATCCCTACCTCGGATAAACCTATTACTATTTCAGAGAATAGACTGAACCCGACACTCAACAACATCATCACAATTGATGGTGATACTGATATCCCTACCTCGGATAAACCTATTACTATTCCAGAGAATAGACTGAACCCGACACTCAGCAACATAATCACAATTGATAGTGATGCCAATGTCCCTATACTAGAGTTGGTAGAGAAAGTATGTTTAAAACAAGAAGATAGTGCCTCTAAAACAAATGACACCAATGTCGAAACTACCGAAAATTGTGACATTTCTGATGAGGTCTTACTAAACATTAAAGAAGTAGAATCAGAATATCACATGAATGTGACTGATGGTATTCCAGCAATCAATAATAAAAATGAGACTGTCATAGAAAATCACCGTAGTACTTCACCACCTGGTATTGACAATATTTCTTTGTCATCAGGCAGTTCAGTGAAATCTGAGAAAAGTAAAACCAGAGTAGACAAATTAGTAGATAAAAATGGTGGAGATGGTGTTCCAGAAGAAGTATATCTATCAGATAATGTCCCATCAGACACTGAAGATCAAAATGAAAGAAATATAGATCAAAATAAAGAAGTTAATGAAGAAAATTGTCCGTTGGAAATCAAACAAGAAGAGACTCACCTGATGGGCAGCTACACTATAGAAGATGATGATATTATTTTGATAGAAGATGATGATGGAGAGTTACCTTGCTCTCAGTTATTTGATATCAATTGTGTGGAAGATACAACTGATGCAGCCATTGTAGAAGAACCTTTTGTTGAACATGAGAAAAATGTGGACACAGAGTTTTGGCCAGTCACTGAAGAAATTAATGACTCTGATAGTGATAGTGATGCTGAACAATGGTTTCAGCGTCTTTCTCAGAGTCACGAACCTGATAGTGAAGATGATGACAAAGAAGAAGAAGAAAATAGAGACAAATTAGATGCTGACAATGACAACAATGATGAACCACCCTGTAAAGATGTCAGTGAAAAGTTAGTTAATTCTGGAAATAATCAAATATTTGATCAAACAGCGTCTGAAGACGAATATGAAGTGATTGATACCTGTCAACTAAGTGAACCTATATTTAGAAAAATTCCTTCTGGGAGCAAAAGAAAACTTTCAGTGTCTTCTGAGGAGGATTTAGAAGACACTCATGAACAAATCTCGAAAGCCACCGAATTCTGTAAAAGAAACATTAATGAAATTTGTGAGGTAGGGGAACCTTCAGTTTCTTCAAGTAATAAGAATTTTAGCCATTCCTTGCAACATTCTACTAAAGACTCAAAGGTGAAGGAGATTTATAAAAAAAGCCGGACTCGGAGGATATCAGATGAGTCAAATGAGAGTAGTTGTTCATCAACAAAGAGTAAAAAACAAAATAAATCTGATAAATTTGAAACAACTTCTTTGAGTGCATCCCATACACATCCAACCCACAAAAGACATGCGTCTCGTACAAAATCTGAAGAATCAAATGAAAGTAGCTGTTCATCAACTGCGAATAAAAGATATAAGAAAAGTGATAACTTCAAAGACAAATCTTCACATCCCCTTCCAAATAGTAATACTGATGGTATTTCTTCTGTTTCAAATAAATATAAGAAAAATTCAAGTAGAAAACGCAAACATAAAAGAAAACATAGCACTGACTCAAACTCTTCCAAAGATACTTATTCTCATGACAGAGAGACCTTAAAAGAAGAAGTTCACTCAACTGCAGGCACCAAAGAGTCAAGTGATGATTCTGAATTAGAGTGGGTAAATGTTGCCAAACAAACATGTGGAGCATTCATAACAGTCTATGGGAAGAAGCCACACAAACTTGCCCCTGAGGATCAATCTATTAACAGTGAGATACAAGATGGATTTACTTTTGATGATATTGAAGACAAAATAAAGCCTTCTAAAATAATAAAATCATTTAAGCAGCACGTAAGCTATAACAGTAATGAATTTTCAGACATTCAGACAGAAAAACAATCAAATAAATGTGTGATTCTAGGTAAAACTAATAATTATGAAGAATCAACTGTTTCAAATAATGAACAACTTCAGGACATGTCAGCGACAACAACCAGTGCGAGAACTGATAACTGTGAAGAATCAGCTACATCAGTTGCTAAAAAAATGTTGGACAAAGAATACCCAGTGGCAACTGACACAAAATTAACTGAAGTAAGCAAGAAGATAATTGCTTCCCATAGGAAAAAGTTTATTCCTATTATTGAAGCAAAATCAATAAGAACAGGCAGAAAGTCAGTTACTTCTGAATCTGAAACATTAAACAAAAAAGATATCCCGACTCATGAAAATAAAAGTGAGCAATGGCTTTCAAATAACAAATCCTCAAAACACGCTCAGCAGTCTCTAAGTAAAGCCGATGCTAAAGCGTACAGGAAAGAAAGGTTGAAGGATATTGCATTGAAAGAGGCTCTAGAAAATAAACAACATGAGAAACCTAAGATGTTTATACCTAAAAACAAAACTAAAACTACAACAAAGAGTCGAAACGATATGTTTTTACAGGATTTAGTTTCATCGGATAGTGCAGTAGTGGAGAAGAGCGATAAACTTCAGAAGGAAGCCCCATTAGCATCTTATAAAATACCTCGTCGTCCATCCAGTACAGAAGACCGTGTCCAAACAACAGAAGGATCCACATCATCTTTAAAAGAAACTAAACAAGGTGTCGAAGCAACACCACTACAAACTTCCATTACCTCATTAAAACCAGTAACTGATAAACCAAGACAGCTCAAATGTCTTTCTAAATCTGAAACCACTAAACCATCAATAGTGGATCAAATATTAAAAAGTTGTGAAGGGAAATCATTACATAACACTTTTAGCACACCACAAGTCAAAGCCTCAGTCGGTGGAGTAGAAAACGAAGAACCCATGAAAGTTGTTAATCTGAAAGAAGAGGATTATCATAGGATGTTTCAGGGAAACAATTGTCATCCGTCTGTAAAACAAAAATCCATCCTAAAACTGTTTCCAACACCCAGGGATAGGAAGAAAAGTATAAAATTCAACCTCCCCAATGATGATAAAAACATAGTTTATGTCTCAGTTCGTGAATTTGAAGTGGCCGAAGATAGCAAGTTAAAGCCTGTGACAAGAAGTGCAAGTAAAGAGTATATGAAGGGAAAGAAACCAAGTTTACGAAAAACTGAAGACCCAAAGTACACTAATTATTGGGAAGAAACAATACATACAATTTGCACTTGGAATTGCACCTGGTTTGAGGTAAACTATTACTCAGTTATGTTTATAATTTGTTTATATTGTTATTATTATTTGGTTAAATTTACTTTTTTAACTGCAGTGATCCCAAAAGGATTCAGTTTCAAAGTTTATCTTAAGGAGTTATTTTGATTAGTCAGCTTAAAACCTAATTTCATACCTATAAATGTATTCCCAAGAAGCTTGTGTTTATGTGCCTCAACCGAAAATACAGTATGGCAAATTTGTTTGTTTTCCATTTATAAATTGTAATTTTTAAAATAAAAAACCAATAGATGTGCCATACAAAAAATAAAATTAATTAATTTTATTAAAAAAAATATAAATAATTAATTAATTAATAAATAAATTAATTAATTAATTTTATTAATAAAATTAAATAAATTAATTTTTGTAATTGCCTAATTTACAAAAATTAAGAAATTTTTAAGAAATACTTTTGGGTAGTTGACTTTCAAAGTATTATTGGTTACCCAATAGATTTATAGATTTGTTTTGATCAGGTGATAATCTAAACATATGTTTATTGGCTAAGATAATTCATTACACATACCACTAATTGCATCACAGTAAAGAATAGTTAGTACCGTGGGCCAAGCTCTACTTGGAAAAGGTTGGTCACATAAAGTTACTTAACTACTTGTGCTATGGGTGCCAATCGATTTCAGAGGCCATCCAACCCCCTTTTCTTAAAGTTCAAGCAAAATCCTTACATGAGAATCTGAAATTCATGTTGCATGCAAACATTGTTTGTATTAGAGGACTCACTTTAAAAATAAAGAAGGTCGAAATAACATGAATTGACTCTCCTTTATCACAAGGAAAAGAAAATTGGGAGAAGCCTTTTCGATATAACTGTGACATCAGACTGAGTAATTTGAAACACTAATTTTCGAGTGCATTTAAGGCAGTTCGTTGAATAACAGACACCTGTGACTAGTAATCGTACGATCAAATATACTTTGAAGACCCTCAGAGCAGACAGAGCCCTACACCAAGGGCCGTAACATTCGCCTGTCAGCAGACTCCCCCTGGTCACCGCGCTACCAGTGCTTTTCTCCCTACAACTTCCAGGGCTGAAACCTGTGTTTTATTTGATACCGTGATTAATAATAACTTCATTGTTATTTTGTAGATGAATCAGGCTTTCTTGTGATATAATTTTCTAAAAGAAAGGCAGGTGAACTATTTTTTAAACATCTGTAAGAAATAGTGTTTTGTACTAGGCCCAAGTTAAATGGAATCACGTTTAAGAAAAAATTAATTTTTCATCAATATTTAAACAAAATAAAATAAAGTACAATGCTTAGAATGATGATGATGCAGATAAATTTTTTAATAAAAATAAGTTAGTTTAAGTCACAGGATGTTTATAAAAACTAAGGGTCTGCGGTGCACCGAAAAAAAAAAAAACGGTTTTACCTACGGTAATAGCTTCTTCCCTATAGGATGGATTTGCTAAAAAATACAATTTTTGAGTAATTATTGTATAAATATCTTAAATGGCTGCCATTTTGAATCAAATGTTTGAATAAAGCTGTTTATTTTACAATATCTAGGTCTTAATCAAAATAAGAGCCATATAAAATTTAAACTCAATCAGTTAAAACCATCCCAGGGATATATTTTATCCTGTGAAAAAAAACACATGGCGACAAATTGTTTTATGACCTACAATTAAGGAAAGTTTTAATTATAAATTATGTTTTAAAGAAGTTTATGCAATATTAGTATAATTAATATTAGTATATTAAACACCCTGTATTTGCTAAGATATCTGAAAATTCATCCAAGGCACTGTGACCATACGTCCAAAATATTTCTGGTACAGTCCCACATTTACCCACAGAAATTTTGTTTAATGAATAAACTTTGGATGTACTAAATGTAAAAACCTTTCAGATGTTTAACACGTTCACTGCGTTACAGCATATTTGTATGTGATTACGGTGGTGCGTTACGAAACCTATGGTTCTCATTTGGTGTTATTAGGACTGTCCAATACAAGACCTTGAGATCTAATTTTACAAACAGTAGTGATGAAAACAAAATCAATAAAAACAAATTATTAAACTCACGGAAATCACAAGTACACGCATAACACTTTACAAATATAACTGTAAACAATTCAACAAGTATCTAAACTAACAAGCACACTGTGCAGCATAAGCAAACGCTTTCCAATTTCTGTGCCAAAAACCAAAATTAGACTTGATGATGTTCTAAAATAGATCAGGATATGTGTAGGAGAAAAGAGGGAACGGAAGGGCCCTTGGACAATAGATTTAAATGAACAGATTCGTAGAACTCTGTTGAGAAAATGATTAATTTAGCATTTGTGCCAAGCGCGTGGCGAGCGGCTGTCAGCGCAGCTCTGCAGGGCAGAGCTCTAAGGGATTTTTCAAACTGAAATAGGCCTATTTATACAATATTAAGGTATATACAACATTTCAGCTTTTAGGCTCAGGAGTTTTTGCGTAAAATGAAACATCCATGACTAAAATACAGTTATCAAGTTCCTTTTTAACAGTAAAGATTTAAATATGGTTTTAAATAATTAATAAAACTTGCCAACTGTCCTTGTATTTACATTGGTAAAATGGGGAGGAGATTTAACACCCGTTACAAGAAACATCGACTTACGCAGAAACAATTAAACAAAAATCCACCTTGACTGAGCATTTAATTGACCAAAACCACTCGACAGACGGAATATATGACAGTCTTGAAAGATTACACGTTTATACAAGTCTTTCAATAACAATAGTCCGCAAGAAGTTTATTATTAAATGAGAAACTATAATACCAGCTCCCATTCCATTTTCAAAGCTCTAATCGACAACAAAGACACTCCTGTTCACCAACGAACTGATAAGGATGAAGTGCGGGGATAAGGAAGACAGTCAGTCTGTTCCCTGCCCGCGTTGTGATCATGTTTATGTCGACCGGACTGTATTGTATTTATTTTTCGTTTTATATGTCGTTTCTGGTGTCGTCGTATATGTATAAATGTACTGTATTGTGTTTTAAATTTATTTTGACAAAACCATCTGGTCAATCAACTACAAACACAAGCTGATGATGATGCAGTTGCATCAAAACATGTACTAAACGTGTTTTCTCCAATTAGAGCTGACTGATGGTACATAAGTAATTTAGTCTTACATAATATCTACAGCTTAGGCGTTAAACCATGGATGATTATTTAGAATCAAATTATAAAATTAATATTTTATAACTGCTTTATCTAATATGAGCAGTTAAAAAAACAAAACAAAAAAACAGATAAACAAAAACTGTCATAGGGTTTACACTGATTTTATTTCAACATTGTGCTATGTAACATAATCAACAACTTTTCAGGAGGAAGATAAATTTAAAAAAGAACGCAACGGTATTCCAAAAGATCCACCAGTATATGGTGGCCAAATCTATCAGTTGACTGGAGAATTTTCTGATCACAGTGAATACCGACGTGGAATTTATCCACTTATGTTATATGAACTTTGGGGAAACGTCTCAAAACAGTATGACCTGGCTCACGTAAAACAGTAAGTACCGACATCTAATTTTAAAGTACTTTGTAGATAGCCTATATAAATATTAAAAAGGTCTATAGTTTGATTATCAGACTAACAAAAAAACTCATCAGTTTATTAATTTAAAGGTCACTGGCCATCATATGTTATGCAACACTGATGTAGGAACTCAGAGTGACAAGATCTATTCTATGCAAAAACTATTTCTAAAAGAAGTTTTCCGGCTGCCATTTAATACTCCAAATGATGTGTTTTTCTTGGGTCTCAGCTAGAGACGGTTTTGGAATTGGCTCGTGCTGCTTGGAGGAGAGGGACTAAAGGTCGAGCTCTAACGTCACCCCACCACCACCCGTACCTGACTCTCGGTGATAAGAGTGTGCCTGCGGACAAGATAACATTTATTTTATACTGTGGGCGATTAAAGCAATAGCAGAATTGGTGGACTTAAATTACAAATCTTGGATTCCTGACAAAAATTGTAATTGTTCCCTGTGTAACTTGCAACAATTTGAAACCATATTAATCTATGTAAGCCGAAGGCCTTGTGTAGAGTAATATAAAAAAGTATTACTTTGGGAAAATTACCTAGCCAAATTGAGAATAACCGATGTTACCTAAATGGGATGGATTGGTGATCGTTTGGTTGATTTATAATAAGATACTTGGAAATGTAGGTGGAGTCTTAAAAATTAATTTAATCTATAGGGGTAAGTTTAAAATAGTAAATTTTTAATGTTAAATAAAAGCCTCTATGACCAATAAAGTACTGCTTTCCTCTTTCCTTCGCGGAACACAGATTGTATTAGGTAACTACACCTTTAGGTTGGCATCAGCCAAAGACTGTTCAATTGATTGGGGAATTGTGTATAGCCTTTGGCTGATCCTAACCTGTATGTGTTCTAAAGTGCCCCTACTTTTTTCTTATCTTTTAATCTTTATCTTTTATCTCTCTCTCTCTTGGAGTCAAACCTAACGTATCATACTCAGGAACTTGCCAGAGTTAATAGCCACATTTATTTCTTGAACTAGGCCTAAAACCTCTTGGCCTTACAGCTTCAAGCTGTTAGAGCTCTTTCAACTCCAGCTGTTACAGGAATGCCGCCCTTTAAGCACTTTCCCACAACACAGCATCCAACTCACCAAGACTGAGCTTCTGTTCGTCGGAAATACTCTGTTGCCCTTGTTGAACTTATTCCCTCTGAATCACCTTGAAACTGACTCAAAGAAAAACAGATAAATCATCCTTGGAAGCTGTTAAAAGATTTAAAAAATTCCAAATTGTGCCAAAAAACTTGGCGGAACACAAGTCAGTAGACCTACAACCAACATCCCACCCCAAAGTTTTTCCTCTTATCAGTGATATCCCCAGTGTGGCTTCCATTTCAAACTTTCCTACACCCTAGTCAAAACCGATTCACATAAAACCTCATACACATTAAAATGAGAACAGGACTGGTGCAAATCAACCAGAGTATCTAGGTTATGATATCTCAGACGCAGACAAATCAGTATTCTCCGAAGGCCTAACTTTTTCTCCGACGCTTACATTAAATCATTTGAAACTAATGAAATATGCTATTGGACGCACGAAATGTGGGATTCAAGTTTTGTTCCGATTCTGAGTTGCGAGAAACTTTAACCTCACATAAAACTGAATCTACAAACATGAAGAAGACATAATGGAGAATTTTCCTGTTTCCGCAGCTTTAGCTACATTCAAACCTCCATCCAGTTGGAACCGTAAACCTTTATACCCTGATCGCCCCATTGAACAATACAGAATATCTCTGATTTAACATGTTGCTCACAGCAAACTACCTGACCCCACCAGAAAGCCAGGCCATCAAACACCTGAACATAACAATGAAATAATTATCCTTCCTACTGAAAAGGCTTCACAACTGGTGTGTGTCGAACAAATCACACTATAAGACTCAGTCTTTGGGGTTAGTCCTCTGTGATCCCACTATGACTTATATGGCTTAGCTCAGACTCCTCTTCAAGGACTCTCTACCAGTGCTGTCGTTAAACTTCTAATTTTAGAAAATCAAAACCTGCCACAGCTTTACATTCTCCCTGAGATTCACAATAACCTCCCCCTTCCGGTCCTGTTGTCAATGTCTGTGACTCTCATTGATGAGTATCAGCGTATGTGTATTCCCATCTGCTGCCTGTTGTCAATCAGCTCTTGCTGTCAATACTTATTCCCTTGAGACCTCTGACCCTTAATAATTTTGTTGGTCCAACATCTTTTATATATCTTTAAAAATCTGAGTAGTTTTAATTCAAGAAATAATATTCACTCCTACTCCACACAAAATCAGTCAAAAATTGATGTATAGTCAATGCCAGCCGTAAAGGCACAGTTCGCCAGGTAGACCGTCCCGTCCTAATCTTTGTTTACAAAACAGCCCTTTGTCGCGAGCGGCGCTGAGCAGCCACCTGGCGCGGCCGGCATCCCCCTTCTCTTCCAAGAAATTCCATATCCTACTAGGGTTTGTAATAAATTGATCCATTAGGCCTATAGCAAAAAATGATGGCTAATTTTTTCCGTCTATAGTATACGAATAAGTTAAAATTTGAATCACAGTTCTACGATGTCCCGTTATCTAAATTTCTAGGATTTAGATTTTCCTGATATGCCCCGCAATATAACTCGGTAACCTGTTATGTCGATTACGGAACATCGTAGAACTGTGATTCAAATTTTGACTTATTCTTCTGCTATAGGCGGATAAAATGAGCCATAATTTATTGCTGTAGGCCTAATGGATCAATTTATTACAAATTCTAGTAGGATATGGAATTTCTTGGAAGAGAAGGGGGATGCCGGCCGCGCCAGGTGGTCGCTCCACACTGCTCGCGACAAAAGCGCTGTTTTGTAAACAAAGATTAGGACGGGACGGTCTACCTGGGGAACTGTGCCTTTACGGCTGGCATCGACTATACCTTATCGAAGAATGTCCAAAACTCAGTCTAGCCATGTCATTATAGGAATTAAACTGTACAACAAATTACCACAATCTGCTCTTGACATTCCATTTAATTCATTTAAGAAAAGACTGTTTGAATGGCTACTTTCAACCCCATTTTATTCTGTTGATGAATTTTTAGAGCTAAATAGTAGAGATATTGTAATTTGATTAATTTTAGAAGAATTTTATAACTTGACGTTGTTTGTAACATGTATTGTGTTGATGACAATCAAATATTCATTATTCATCTAAAAATAAGGGGAGAGGAAACAAAATTGTTATAAAATTTTTGTTATACTTTTTCAGTGTCAAAGTAAAGCAAATCTTTATATTTAAAATGCAAAATTTAATTCTTCGGACAGTTTATCTGGGAACGATACGCATGCGGTTTTTTCTAAACTAAAGATAAATGTTCCTAAATTTGCAGGTTTAATTTGTACTTTGAATATTTGTTAATTAAATAAATTAAAAACAAAAGTTATTACTCTCTGAAGGCATTTATTATGGAGTAAAATTTCACATGTTTGCAGTTCTTTGGACAGTTTGTTTGAAACTTCCACTTGACAGATTTACAAGCAGTTGGTAATAAATTAAATATCAGCTTTCCTAAATTTGCATATTGTCCATACCTTAATGAGATTTCTTTTTGAAATTTATAAAAACTACATTAAATACTTTATTTTGTATTGCCTTAGTCATCTGATTAAGATAACACAGGTATAAGTGTTTAAAATTTACTAAATACAGACATTATAAAACAATTTTCTAGTAAATCCTTAACCCATCAAGATGGTAATTTTATTCTACAATAGCCTACAATGGGATTTGATTGGTGCTGCACTCTAGTAGAAAAATCTATAACTAATGACTACGGGCAACTACGGTTCGCCCCGCTAGGGGTGCGGACTGACTATAAACCTCTATAACGCTGCTAGGCCACTGGTTGTGATAGCCGAGTTAGCTAAGATGTGGAAACACCTAGGCCAGGTGTTGATACGAAGTTTGTGGATTCGATTCCCGCACACAACCAAAACTGACCAGTCGTGCAACTCTCAATGAGTTAACCGGTCTGTGGCAACGTTGGTGGGAGGGCCCAAGTAAAATAAACAATGAAAGGCTTGCTTGGAAGTTGATTGGATCAGTTAATTCTCTGTGAAATGCACATGGTCAACACTGATTTTGCTACTTTTACTTATGTCTACTGTGCGTGTGCCAAAATACTCTTTAAACTGAAAAAAATTATATTTTAATAAAAAGATGCCATTCATACATTTAAACACACCAGCTTTCTATTCCAATTGAAATGTTCAAAAGATAACATATAAGGAACGGAACCAACTCGGAAGCCTACGCCAATGGGTTAGTGGCCAATACCTACTAAAGAACATTGTCATGTATTAGTGGAAAGTAATTGTTTAAAACTAGATTTCCTCACATTGCATGGAGCTTTGTTCGGTTTCGAGCAATAGTCGCTCTAGTTTTATGTTATTTTATTAGCTGGTTTGCTCCTACGAGGCACGTTTTTAAGTAAGTACTGTTTTAAAATAAAACAAAAACCAGTAAACTTATTGTAATAATTATATTTTTACTTGAAAGCCAGTATCTTAATCTTCTTTTCGACATAGTTTCCATCAATATTAAGGCATTTATCACATCGTTCCACGAGCTTTTGCATTCCTTCCTCAAAGAATTCTGCCGCCTGACTCGATAACCACTGCGTCACTGCCGTTTTCACCTCATCATCTTTGTCTATATCCGGGCTATATGGAGGGTGGTCAGGTTGTTCCCAGCGAAATGATTTGATTAGTTCTTGCGTTAGATTAGCCACATGTGGACGGGCATTGTCGTGCAGCAAAATGACCCCATTGGACAACATTCCACGCCGCTTGTTTAGGATTGCCCGGCGCAATTTTTTCAAGGTCTCACAGTACGATATTGAGTTAATTGTGTCACCACGAGGCAAAAAATCCACCAGGTAACACCCCCTTTCTGTCCCAAAAGACAGTACACATCAATTTTCGGGCTGAAATCGTTTGCTTAAACTTCAGTTTCTTTGGCGAATGTGAATGCCGCCATTCCATTGATTGTTTTTTTGACTCTGGCGTAACATAAAACACCCATGTTTCATAGCTTGTAACAATTTGACTTAACAAATCATCTCCTTTCTCATCGTAGCGCTCAAGAAAAGTCAGTTCACTGCCTAGACGCTTGGTTTTGTGCACCTCTGTCAACATTTTCGGCACCCAGCGTGAGCACAATTTTCGGTACTTTAATTTTTCAGTCACAATATCATAAAGGACACTTCTGGAAACCAAAGGAAACTCATCAGATAATGATGAGATAATAAACCGTCTGTTCTCTCTCACTTTGTCATAGACTTTACGCACCAATTCATCAGTAATGACAGATGGCCGCCCAGTGCGTTGCTCATCATGAACGTTGGTGCGGCCGTCTTTAAATGCCCTTACCCACTTGCGTACCATTCCGTCACTCATAATGTTCTCGCCATACACTTCACTAATCTGCCGATGAATTTCAACGGCTTTCACACCTTTAGCACTTAAAAATCTAATTATAGCGCGCACTTCACAGTCGGCGGCAGTCTAAATCAGCAGCGCCATTTTGAATGCTCGATACCGGATGTAAACACGGCCGATTGTTGTCGAATTTCCAGCGCAGGCTTGCCAATAGATGCACATACACAGCGCAAATGTCCAAAATGCCAATCGCAGCGCTGGAGCGGAGAAATTTAAAAACGGTACTTACTTAAAAAACATGCCTCGTATATCATATTGCATTCTGAGTGTCATCAGACGCTTTTTTACTAATCATTGCTTACAATTTGTGATTTCAGGAGCAACAGAACGTACCCCATTTTCAACTGTGAGATAAGAGGATCCACAACTACAGTCATTTCCAATATATCTTTCACAAAAGTCAAGAAGCCTGCCCTGGAACATGTACGATGTCAAGGTAACTAGTTTTGTTATGAGGTTTTTTACAAACCTTGTTATCTGAACGCAAATATTCTTTCTACTTATATTATATGACATGTACTCTGTTTTTCATCAGGTCCATTTCAGTCAGCTCTATAGCATTTGTGAGGGTTGACATTGGGCACAGCAAATGAAGATGTCATAGCATGTGGTAGTAGTTTGGCTACCCATTATGACAAGCTTCCCTTTCACCTTGGATGCTCCATGTTTGTAGACAGAACGCCCTTGATATTAAGGTCCTAGCTGGACGTGGACACCTTGTCAGTTTGCCTAGAAGGGTAGAAAGGACTCACCTGTTGGAGGCCTGATAAGCAGCTGAAGCAGGAGTCACGGGAGTTGGCCCTCTTAAAGGTTAATTGGCCACTCATCCCGACCCACCTTTTCCATACCCTATAGTTCCTCTTCTTAGGTTAGGTAGTGACTAATTTGATGCAACTGATAGATCCGTACTGCGTAGAGTAAACAAATGTTACTAGTTTTTCTTCTGTCTTTTGTTTGGGTTTGGGTTCTGCAATTTGACATGGTAGATATCTGCATATCAGTAAAATCAAGGTTTAACTAATATTAGCCTACCCTTCTGTAATATACTCTGGCTTCTCTTTTAATCTAAAGCAAATTCAAACATACAAGATGTTCAAAGAACAGAACTATACAGTATTTTGTTAAGTCATTGTCAAGTTAACACCCTCACCCTAACTGACTTCTCTACGCTATTTTAGAAGAAGAAGAAACTGTGTTTTTCTACTACTTTTCATAAATAATTACATATTTACAACAAAGAAACTGAAAATAGCAACATAAAACATAGGTTATAAGACCGTCTGTTTGGTCTGTGTCATTTTAAATCCAGACCCCTATTTTCAGATTATGTAATTCAGGCCCTTACTGAATATTATCTCACCAGTTTGCAGAAAAGTTTAAAATTATAAAATTTAGCTCACTAATTAAATAAGTGAATCAAGAGACTTCAAAGAACCTTAAAGTTGGATAAATGCTTATAAGTAATTGTTGACATTTTTTCAGTGTTGCTCGACAAGAAACAGCAAGATGTTTGGCCACGTGCAGGAGACTTGGTGGTGCTTTCTCTCATTTTCAAAGAAGCTAAGGTTGAAATAAGGGATGGTAAAACAAAAATATTGAAAGGAGCAGAGAGGAGAATCTTCGGGTATGTGTCGGATTGTCCTCCGCCCAAACCGGTCAACTTCCACCCGGACATATCGCCGAGGCTGAGTGAGTAACAATAGTCTCCCTCTCGGCCGGTCGGTCCAGCAAACATGGCTGATTGAACATGAGTTTATTGTTTTAAATCCATTGTCGGTGATGTTGAGTTTATTTTATTTGAAAAATTATTGCACACATTTTCCATTACTGATTACAGAAAAACCGATTTCACAAAACTTTTGGACCTGGAATCCGAACACTTCTTCAGGTGAGAAGAATACATAGATCGTGATAAAATTAGTTGCAAAATCCGGACAAATCTGGAAAAATATCACAACAAACTACAACAGAAAACTTTAAGAGCGGTCATAAATAAATCCAAAAGAAGTACAAAAGCCAAATCTCAAGTGAGGCAGGGCAGCACAACTGCATAGCACGGTTGAACAGCAAGACAGGAAGCGCACAACTGCACGGTACAGTTGCTCATCGAGGCAGGGGGTGCACAACTGCACAGCCCGGTTGCTCGAGCGAGGCGGGGTGTACAACTCCACATCGCGGTTGCTCGAGCGAGACGGGGTGCACAACTGCTCATCACAATTGCTTGGGGCGATACAGGGAGCGCACAACTGCACAGCACGATTGCTCAAGGGATACAGGGGACACATCACGATTGCTCGAGCGATACAGGGGGTGCAGAACTGCACATCACGTTTGATCGGGCAATACAGGGGACGCCCAACTGCATATCACAGTTGCTCGGGCGAGAGGATCCAGGTTGGACATAAGCGCACAGCGGCGGCAACCTGAAACAGCCTAAGGGGCATGGAAAAAACCTGCACGTTCCTGTACGTCTATTTATGATTTATTTGTTTATATGATGCTTTTCCCTGCCTTTCTGCCGGTTAACATAACGTTAGAATTTTGCAGAGAATTATGGTTCATAATTCAAATGAATAAACATCAAAAACTTAACAAATATTCATATGTTTTAACCCTCTGCCTGGCAGCCAAATTTTTGCAGTGTTTTCTGTTGTGTCAGGGCCATTTTGGCAATTTTGCATTCTATTTTTTTTTTTATTTATTAGTTTCCAATTCTGCAGCAAACATATCAATGTGCATATTTGTATTGTTCACAAAAGGTAGAAAAATTTGAAAATGGTAAAATAAGTGACATTTAGAAATGTAAGTGTCAATATAAAATTATAAAATTGAAAAAAATTTGAATTCTTTTTATAAATCTCTAAAGTAAAACCTTACTGCACCCAAACCAAATTGTTTAGGTAAAATGATAAATTTACCAAATTTGTCTTATCTAATTCCCTACACAGAAATATATATGTGTCATAGAAAAACAAATTTATTTATTAACTAGCAGTTAACCACAGCTTTGTTTGCGACAAATTAAAAAACATTAAAATATTAACCCAACCAGCACTATTAAATCTTTGTTTAGTTTTACCATATGACTTATTTTGCCCTTTCTGACAAAACTACTACAGCTGGTAATTTTATAAATGACTAGCTGTTTACCCGTCCTTCGGACGGGTTGTATATAAGTGGTAGATTAACCAAAGCAAATAACAATCCACAATATTTTACAATCTAAAAATTACATTTTACACGTTTAATGTACAATTAAATCAAAGTTAACGAAATATACTGGCAGGTAGTTCGGGTCCTGTTGCTAAGTCGAGGAACGCTGTTGGGTAGTAAACGGCGTGTAGTTTGCGACTCCAAATCGGTACATGTAAAACTTTGGAAACTCAAGTAAAAAAAATAAAGAATTTTGTGGAGGTTGGAGGGAGGGGGCATAAATATAAATTCGGCGGGGGGGGAGCAAAATATAAAATCATGGGGGGGGGCAAACAAATAAAAAACGGGGGAGGGGCAAAAATATAAAATGAGGGGGACATAAAATAAAAATATAAAATCGAAGTGGGGGGCAAACATAAAAATCGGGGGAAGAGTAAAAATACAAAATCGGTAGGGGGCAAGAATTTAAAATGGAGGGGGGGCATAAAATAAAAATATAAAATCGATGAGGGGGGTGCAAAATATGAAATTGGGGGTGGGGCAAAAATAAAAATGAGGGGAGCAAATACATAAAATTGTGGGGGGTAAAAAATATAAAATCGGGGGGGCAAAATATAAAATGGAGGGGGGACAACATAAAATAAAAATATAAAATCAAAGAGGGGGGGGCAAAATATAAAATTGGGGGTGGGGCAAAAATAAAAATGGGGGGAGAAATAATATAAAATCGGGGGGGCAACAAAATAAAAAATCTGGGGGAATATAAAATGGGGGGATATAAAATAAAAATATAAAATTGAAGTGGGAGGGCAAACATAAAAATCGGGGTGGGGGTGAAAATATAAAATGGGGGGGACATAAAATAAAAATATAAAATCGGGGGTGGGGCAAAAATAAAAATCGGGGGGGAGTTAAAATATGAAATCGGGGGGGGGCAAAAAATATGAAATGGGGGGACATAAAATACAAATTTTAAATCGAGGGGGCAAACAAATATAAATTCGGGGGGGGGGGGCAAAAATATAAAATGGGGGCATAAAATAAAAATAAAAAATCGAAGAGGGGGAGCAAACATAAAATCGTGGGGGGGGCAAAATATAAAATCGGGAGGGGGCAAAAATAAAAATCGGATTGAGGCAAAAATATAAAATGGAGGGGGACATAAAATAAAAATATAAAATCTAAGAGGGGGGGCAAAATATAAAATCGAGGGTGGGGCAAAAATAAAAATCGAGGGGGGGAGCAAAAATATAAAATCGGGGGGGTATAGGAAGTATCGAATTTATTTTGTGCAAATAAATTCCACAACCAGATGAAGCCACATTATTATTGGTTCATTAATATTAATTAATAGCTTGCTGATGTTCCCGTTCTTCGCACAGGTGTTTTCTTTACCCGTTCAATGCAATTTGCATTTTAGTTAGCTTGAAACAGCTGTTCTTGCTTCTGCTCTTTAAGCTGTCAAATTGAAGTATCCACAGCTGTTCGCGTTACAGTTTCTGGATGTTTACTTTCTTCTGAAATGTAAACATTGAAACTTAGGACGTTCACGCGGTGTAGCCTGAGAGGATTTTAAGGAAGTGAATAGGCCTATGTGTTGCATGGGTTCAAGATCTACCTATGTGTAAAGTTTCAGCCCAGTCGGTTCAGTAGTTTTTGCGTTCACCCAGAACATCAGACAGAAAGACAGACAGAAACCACCTCTTCTTTATAATTTTATAGATATCCTCCCATAAGATTTGTATTAGAACTTACAGGACCCTTGGGGAGAAGCCCTAAGGTTGGATGCGGTCATTATCAGGTCTATATGTTAATGTGGTATGTAAGCTGTGTTCATGCAAAATTTTATTTGCTTTATCAGTCCAGTAGTTTATCTGTGATGGAACTCAAAATATCCATACATACATCCAAACAAAATTCCAAACTTTCACATTTATAATATTAGTAGGATTACATTGAACAATTTGGGAAAACTGTAAAACGGCTATTTGTACGTACCCAGTTTTGTATGCCAAAATAAAATCTCAAACATTATATAAATATAATAAAGCCTTATTTTATTTGAAAGTTATAAAGACAATAATATACGAATCAGTGGTCTAAAAGTTGGTTTTCAAAACATTACTATATATGAAATTGCAAAATTATTTTGTTGAAAACAAACTTTTTGCTATTCAAAGTGAGATAAAATCTGTATAACACCTAATGTTTTCAAATGAGCTATGCAATATGATTCAGTAGTTATTTCCTAACAAGAAAATATATAGTTATGAATAAAAAGGTATAAAAATAAAATTGTTATCGCAATTTTGAGAAAAGTTGTATTTGTGAGACAGCAGTTACAGACCTAGGCCTACGATTCGCACTGCATAATTTATCACTTTTAGTAATTTTTACGCATAAATGCCACTATTCAGACACACATTACACTTCACTACACATATTTCACAGAAACACCGTGGATTTACAGCAAAAACATGAATTATAAATTACTTACAATAAATAAACAAACTCATCGAACAGCTGTTGGAGCAAAACAATAAGAGGCATCTTACGTCATGCAAGTTTTTCCGATTGGTGAGACAGTCTGCCAATCTTATGGAAAATATTCAGTGTTCTTTAGTTTCAATTTGATATAAGACATGTAATATGAATTTACACTACGTATAATATGCGTTTTGTATATCGTCTCGGAGAGATGAAGTTGCCAGTTGTTGAAGACGTAAAATATGACGATTTTATAATTTTTCCATAAGTATGTATGAATATAACTCGACATATACTCATACAATGCACATGAGTATAATGTCACGAATATAATTCTTGACACGGGAATTTCACCCTGATTCCAGTGGTACCACTCGCTTCTGGCTAGAAACGAAATTGACCTTACTATGATTTTTCAAAACTTACCATGTTTGGAGATTTCTCAACACGTACATGGCGGGATCGACTTTACGCTAAATTTTAATTACTCTCGATTACATGAGATCTACTGCTGCTATAAGGTGCATTTATGTAATAAAATGAAAGTTCAGAATGTTATCTTTCAGTTGGTATAAAAATTATCCAATTCAAGGTGCTTTTTCAAAGCTTTTTGCGCAGTTGAAAAAAAGACCCAAATCGTCTCGAAGAGACGAATGCCAGTACAGAAAACACTTTGCATTTGTTTCTAAGAGACTAATGCCAGGCGGAGGGTTAAATCCATAAAGTTGTACTAAATAGAACTTTATTGTCACTCTGAGATAGCCAGTTTGTCCAAAGATTTGTAAGGCACAAGAAAGCATAAACTTAATGTACACTTAAGAAAAATAATAATTACACTTTACTAAACCAAAATATACCGTTAAGGTAACTGGCCTAGGCTTCATGCCTAACCTAAATCCTATAAGAACACATGTAAACTCAGCCGAGACACATACTATTACTTATCGCTTGTATTTTTTGTAATAACTTTGTCTTAACACTTCAGTTAGTAATATTAAATGTATTTAAACTCTAAATAACAACACTTCAATGATATGAAGCATAGTAAACAATAAACAAATTAACAAACTTCAGATAGCTAGAGTGATATAACCAATTGGATCAGTTTTTCCTCCCAAAATATAATAAAACATCTAGTGATAGACATCGGAAAAAAGCTTCAGAACTGTCGATAAATTGACAGATAACGCTCCGAGCCCTGTAGTGAACATCTGTTAGTCAATGCTAAACGCTTGGAGGGTTAATCATAATCAGCTGATTATTAATCTAAAAACTGGTGAAAGACATTTCTTGTTAAACATTTTGTTTTTGTTTCTTAATGGCCAGTACCTCATGACGAAAATACTTACGTATTATCATTTGTCTTGTCTTTTCCAAGAAATTAGTTTAACAGGTTCGCTAATGCAATTATATGGAATTTCTCATCCACATAGACCAGCAACGCAGCTGTGCGTCGAGTGGTTTCTCCCGACGCATAGACCACTCTCGATAGACCACCGACGCATATTTGCATCGGCTGATCACATTGAAATAGACTAACAACGTGAATTTGCGTCAGAGTCCCATTTTTATTCAAACATGTATTTCTTAGCAACGGTCTATTTTAAAGCCCTGATCTCTTTGTATCAGTCTGTAGGGATATCTGATGCACATGCACGTTGCTTGTTCTGTGGCAATGACGATTGGTGACTTCACCTTACAATTGGCAGAACTGTTGTTTACATTGTCATTTTCTATGCATCACTGTACAACTGCCACGTGGCTAACCTTACAGTTTTTGGACGTGCTTTAGTGGCGTTTGTTTGATTACTGTGCAGAACATTAACAATGAAACGGAATAGGCCTACAAATGATAAAATTTACAACTATGCAAATGTGCGTTGCTCGGTCTATTGAACAAAAATACATCTTTTACTACATCTTTTTTTACTATTTTCCATTGTATAGACTGACCGACGCATATATGCAATGTTTTTAAAATTGCTCAAAGTAAAATACAAAATAATTGTTATTGTTTACAAATGCATTTTAGGTTATTATGAAGTGAATTAGTCCATTTAAACCCAATTTCTCTCTTGGTCTGTTGTGTAGTTGCTCCTTTACCTCCCAGTCTGTTTGCATCGTTCAGATTATTTCTTTTGGTCTATGGGAGTGACTGGACCGACGCAAATATGTGTCGCTCAGTAGCGAACGTGTTAACTAGCCTCATATTTCTTCTACAGTTGGATAGTTTGATGTAAAAAGCAAAACTGTTTTTTATATAAGGATTTTTGCAATTTTTATGAAACCGCTGATTGTAGTAAAATAATTATTTACCAGTGACTTGTTAGGGCCTTAAATTACAAAAAAATGTATGATGTGTATTTACACATAAAGGGCCATTGGGCCCCTTAACGATTTTTGTTGGAAGCCATACCTTTGATGTTGTAAGTTTCACTAGTGAGGAAGATTTCTCGTTCTTTCAGCTGTAGTGATAACTGATAACCTGACGAAACCTTCAAATTGTGATGGGCGGAAACTAGTGTAGTTAATTTATAAAGTTTAAATTATAAAGTTTAAATTTAAATTATAAAGTTATAATTTTAGTTTTAAAATATAATGCAGTGTAAGTTTTCTGTTTCTTCTACATCAAATAAATTCTTTCTCCTTTGGTAAAATTGCCAGGTTTGATGAATTATTAATCTCTTATCCTGTAAAATACAGTTTATATAACTAATATACAAATTTACAATAGGAACTAAATTACATTTGAGAGACATCGGGTATAACAGGTCAAATCGTTATTTTTAACGAGGTTTTCATCTGCTACCGATGGTTGATTCGCTTAGATTTGAAAGTAAAATTGTATATAAGTAATGTATATGTTGTATGCCTGTTTCAGGAGAGCAATGCCCAAATGCCAACATGGTCATGGATGGTCTAAATATCATTACGAAAGG
This sequence comes from Allygus modestus, assembly GCA_963675035.1. Classification (NCBI taxonomy): domain Eukaryota; kingdom Metazoa; phylum Arthropoda; class Insecta; order Hemiptera; family Cicadellidae; genus Allygus; species Allygus modestus. The sequence goes on along the minus strand of OY776115.1, from coordinate 27,278,638 downwards.
GAATCGATCCCAACAGATTGACATAACACAAGGAGCCAGGTTTATAGTAAGTCATTATTCTTGGACACTCTTATCCTCTCTATTGTACGATATAGTCATCTTACGATTATCCGTGCCAAAGACAAATTGGACAATCAGGAATAACCACTTAAACCCGCAGTTAAACAAAGGCACTAGATAAATTGAATCTTATTGACATAGTAAGCTTTGTTAAAATTGATTACTAAACACGTTGTGTTAAAATAATAATTAAAATACTTTTTTGTTGGTTTTAAACATCATTAAGTTATTGAAAACTACAATGATTTCAAATAGTAAAATTATAATAGTAAAAAGAAAGCAAGACTCTCATAACCTGAATGTAGTCACCGAAGGCCACTAGGGTTTAAAATATCAGGTAAAGAGTATTTATTTGAGCCTAATCAATAAGAGTGTTTAGTGTCTCAGTAGTTGATTCTTTTTTGATTATATTAGAAAATAGCTTTTGGAAGTCTTTCACAGTGTGCACACTTTTGCTCAGTCTCTTCAAAGTAAACATTCTGCGTGAGGAAGCGCTGCACCTTGCATGATCCCATAATCATCTGTCTGCCTCTCCCCCTCTTCCTCCTCCTCAGCCGCCTTTCCCTCCCTCAAACCTAGTCCCTGTGTGCCCAGCATAATCTCTTCACCAGTTATTATTTCAAATGCAGGAAGTCTGTCGTCGCGATGAAACCACTTGATAACATTCAGTCAGTCAATATTTTCCTGCCTACAACATTGTTTGCAATCAGTGCTAGATTTCCAGCTTTTCATAATAACACCTAACAAAATCTTTATTTCGGGAGATGTCAAGTATTTTTTCTAGGGTTTTGTTAAGAGTCCCGATATAACTTTTTCTGGCAATGATTGTGACTTTGAAAAGTTCTTGACTGAGGATATCTGAGTTTTCTTTCAAATTTATTCACTAGGAATAAATATTAATAATAGCCTAACAGAACGAGCTTACAGTGAAGCTCAATGATAATATTGATAGATACATTAATTAATTGACCGATCGTTTAGATTTTTTTAGCGAATTTCCCCTTTAGGAAAGAAGCTATTACCGTAGTCGGCATGGTAAGACCTAGGCCCAGTACCATGATAACTTTTTTTTTGAGGCCCCCAGATTCCAAAAACACCATTCGTTCAAATTCATATGTATGATGTCTATATATATATGTCCGTAGGCACGATAACTTTCGTAAAAAAAGTCCGATCTTAATGAAATTTGGTATAAACGTGTAAGGCAGCATCTATTTTCATGAGTTTGATAACCAGACAGTTCATACCATTTAAAGGGGGTCTCTCTTAACTCACAGCTATCCATAAATAACCCTCCTGTCATTCTCTCCTTTCTTATGACCTAAAAATAGATTTTAGTCTTATTTTTCTTTATTTCAGTCACTTATTTTGTTATGCATTGGTTAGCGGCGTAAACGTGGGTAAAGGGCAGAAGTATATTTGTAATTTTCATTACTATTTGGGGTAAACGGCGGGAGTAGTCAACTACTCGACTTGAATTTTCGAGTAGTCTCTAATACTCGCTCGGCCTTCGAGTTTTAGCAAATACTCGACAGGTACTCGAAAACTCGAGTACTCGCCCACCCCTATTATTTTGTTAATATTGCTCAGGCAGTTAGTAGATTGCTACTACAACTATTGAGTTATGATGATTTGTATGTAGAAAATAATGTAACAATAGAACCCCCAAAATTTGATGTAAACCCATGTCTTAGATTTAGACACATGTGTTAAGAAGAGGTGGAAAAGGTTATTAGCTATATTTCGAACAAATTTTCAAGTGTGTATGATGAGATTACAATTAAAATTATAAAAGCAGCAAAATTGGAACTTAGTAAAGTATTAGCACATCTGATAAATTCTTCTTTTGTGACTGGCATTTTTCCTAATCAGCTAAAAATACCCATCCATAAAAAAATTATACAAAGATCCTTAAAATTTCCGCCCCATAGCTTTACTGTCAGTAGTCTCAACCATTTTTGAAAAAATTGTTTATAATCAGTTTATTGAGTATTTAGAAAACTACAATCTCACAGATAGTGTTCAACATGGTTTTCGTTCTAATAAATCGGTGACTATGGGCTTTGTTTAATCTATTATTGAATCAGTTGATAAAGGAGAAGTTTGTGTGGGAATTTTTATGGATTTGTTAAAAGCATTTTTTGACACCGTCCATCATCCTACACTCTTACATAAACTAAAGACACTTGGTGTACATAGTACTGCCTTGAAGTGGTTTGAGTCATACGTGTCGGGAAGATTTCAGTTTGAAGAATTAAATCATAAGGAGTTTAATAAAGTTTCAAAATAAAATTTAAAATTAACAACACAAGGAGTCCTCCAGGGATCTGTTTTAGGTCCATTCCTATTTGCCTGCTATGTAAAAAATATTGCACAAACTCTTCAAAAAATTCCACAAGACAACTTGGTGTTGTTTGCAGATGATTCAAATCTAAAAGTGTCAGCACAAACCGTTGAAGATGTTGAAATTTTATCTTTCCTGGAATTGGCAAATAAATGCAATAGACTTTTTTAACAATCATAAATTTAAATTAAATTCATTAAAAACTAATTTTGTAAGACTGCTCAGTGCAGTAGAAAGCTTGAACCAACAATTGCAATCGACTCTAGGCTAATAGAAATCAAAAAATTTACTAGATTTTTGGGGATGGAAATAGATGAGAATTTGAATTGGAATTGTCATCTGCAAAAAGTTCCTTCTAAAATTAACTCAGGAATTTACGCTTTCCGAAGGATGTAATTTTTATGCACTGATATAAGTGTGTTAAAAATTATATACCATGCCCATATTCACTCCCATATTTCATTTGGCTTGGCTTTATTTGGGTCAACAACAAAAAAACTTAAATTAAATTTTGAAGAAACAAAAGAAAGCTGTCAGAACAACTTTCAATTTGAGACCTGATCACTCTGCAAAAGAATATTTCAAAACTTTACAAATATTAAATGTATATGGACAATATATTTATGATACGGTATTAATAGCAATTCAAAATCCTTTAAAACAGAAATATGATCAATCTCATCAATATAATACTCAAAATAAAAATACCATCATACCCACTCACTATAGATTAGCATTTTATGGAGAAAAACTTCCCGTTTTTTGTTTTGTTTTTGATATTTTTGAATTAAGCTTTAAATAACAAACAATTCAGTGCAAAAATCACATCTCTATGATTTTTTTTGTTTAAGTTACGGATTTTTAAATTTTATATAGTGAAAATGGGCATATTAATAAAAACGCAAATTAAATATTCAAAGTAACATAAACTCTTTATTTATATCATTTAAGATATGAAATTTGTACATAAATTAAAATGTCCTCTAACAAATTATATAAAAAAGTCTCTCATAAACATCCATCTTCTTGATTTAAGAGGGGCTCCAGCCCTCTGCGTCCACCTGCTTCTTCTCCCATAAGACCAATGTTAACTTTCAAAGTCTGTCCCTCCTCAACGGGTTACCCTAAATTGATTATTTATGGTTCGTTTTAAAGATCAAAAATATATCTAGCGATTTCAGTAAGCAGAATTTCGTTATCATAAATAGTTTGCGCATACAAAATTCGTAAATAAATGAATATTTTGGAATTTTATTGATCGATTATTATTCGAGATATTGAAATTCTGCTTACTGAAATCGCTAGGTATATTTTTGCTCTTTAAAATGAGCCATAAATAAACTATATCGAATAGGAACGAGCTTTGAAAGTTAACATGGCCTTATGGGGGAAGCAGGTAAAAACGCAAAAATTTTCGTGACTGGAGCCCTCTTAAGTGGAACTTTTCGTCGCTTCGTCACAACCAAAACATTCCATCATACTAAACGTAAACAACAACAAAACTGTGGTTCCTGACAACAGTTTGCAGGGCTGCCACCTGTACTTCTTTCTATACCCCAACATTTATTGTTTGGACAATACATTAACTTATCACAAATTAAATAAATGTAATAATTAATAATAGTTAATAATACAAAAATCATAGTTTTAAATTCATAGTTTAGGTGTGTTAGTACAACTACTAAGAGTAGGTGGTTTTTAAACCTGTAAAGAAAAGGTACCTGAAGTCGGGACAGGGATTTTTATTACCAGACAACATTCTCATTTAACAATAAACTCGTAGTAGTTCACTTCGTCACCGCTAGAATTCATCAGAGAGTAGTTTTTAAAGTATTGCCTAGTTATCTGATGTGTTTGAGAAAAGGGACCTGTTCGCGGCCCATGTTATTTTCCCATAAGTGCAAAGAGGTCCCTTTTCCCAAGCTGAAAAAAGACTACTTTATTGATTATTTTGAGCGTTTCGTCTGTTTATAACAGTTTTGTAATCGTTTACAACTGGTAAAAGACTAAATGAAGCATATTAAACCGCAAGCAACCGAAAATCAATATTTTTGACCTCATTCTTCGATAAAACTGCTTGTTCTGACATTTTCACTTTGCCGCGATGAGGTCCCTTTTAGCTTTCCGCCTCACTTATATTGGATCAAATTCTTACATAGACTTCCTATTTTGTTAAAAACTGAAAATGATATCAATAAATTTAAGAAGAAGTTAAAAAATTATCTATTTGAAAAACCATCATACTCATTTGAGGAGTTTTATAACACGTAGTCTTAGCCTTTAGTTTTTAGTTTGGAATTTGACACTATTCTCATGTATTATGTATACATATTGTGAATAAAGATGATTTGATTTGATTTGAATATTGTTTGAAATTGTTGTGACAGGTGCTGAAGAACATCAAGCCTGACTTGCGAGCGTTCGAAGCCGTGGACCGTCTGCCGACGTCTCCGTTGTCTATGCAGGTCTGCCAGCCGCGAGGCAACCTAGGACACCTGCGCTACGCCGCTGCCGATCAGATGTCTCAGCCGCTGGTGGTGAGTGTGAGAAAATCAAAGTATGAACTTTTCAGAAGCGTTTTCAATTTTTTAAAACAACTGTAGAAAATTACTTTAAAAAGATACTTTTTAAAGATGCTTTTTAGGACCCTTCATCACACTTGCTCATCTTGCTGTTGCAAATTTGTATAATGTTAAGATGCATGAAAGTGAGTGTAGCGTTATTCCCTACATGAAAGGAAAATGAGAGAATGAAGGGAAAAGGAAGTGAGAAGAAAAAGTCACTCGGTTTTTAGAGGGGAGGAGAAATGTGGTTAAAAAGGAAACTAGGACCACTGAAAGAAAGAAAGAAAGAATTTATTTCCATTCAAGCACATACAGTAGGACCTCGCTTAACCGAGTTGATTGGGACCGAGGCCACCTCGGATACGTCAAATCTCGGATAACACGGAATGTAACGTAAAAATCGTAATTGGGGTTATAAATGGCTCAAGATATGTTTAAACTATGATATAAAACAATGATTTGAGTTTTGCTTAGTTTATTAGTATAATAAATATCGTAACATTGCCATTATAATCCTTAAAACATTATTTCTACCAAAAACTTAAAGAGATATAGCACTCATCTCTCTAATTAACACGCACACGCTAAGTTAACAGCGATAAACAGAACTGAGTAAACAAATCACTGTCAACACAAAATGGTGGCTTCGGCAGACTAACGACGACGGTCCCGAATTGCACTGTCTGCTAAACACAAACTTTGCCGAACAACCCCGACAACTGTAGTTTACTGTAGTTGAATGCAAACACAATACAGTTCAGCACGCGTATTGCGGTTGCGGTAAGTGAAGGCGCGCGCTGTCAATTGCTCGTTTATTTGAGCATGTTACTTTCTCTTTGAAATTTATAATACTGTACACATATTAGGACCGCCTCAGTTAACCCGAAGTCTCGGATAAGCGAGGCTCGGTTAACCGAGGTTCTACTGTAACACGAAATACAATTACATAAATAAATAAACAACGATTTAAATAAAGTGCTTCATAAACTAATGTGCTGAGCAAGACTCTGCACTCAGGTACTAGGGTTTTAAATAACATCAGCATTATTGGATTATCGATTGAAAATCACTTAACACAAGGGTAAACTATAGGAGTGGACTTGAGATGGTGAAACAACAGTTGGCTTTTGATTCTTCATTTTGATTGGCCTGGTAGTGCAGTGGTTGAAGTACTCACTTCAAAATCTGAGGTTAATGCCACTAGGAAATTTATTCAGTTTGATAATTATCACCCTTGAAATTGTTGCCGAAGGGTGCCACATGCCGAAGTGATGATAATCGTGGCGGATGAAGCCATGCAAAAATAAAAAGTGGGTGTCACACTTTCAGGAAAAACCTGTGACTTTCTCATTTGTCTCATAAAGAGCTTATGAGACAAGCCCTGCAAGATAAAAAACCTGCGATAAAAATTGTCTAGTGAGGCGAGATGCCAATGACAATTGTTGCAAAAATAGAGGCCCTGGCCCATTCCACAGCGACAGTTTCAGCCCAGTGTGGCACCTTCCGTTTCAATCAGTTACTTCTATTTCTGACGTTTCATAAATGGTTGAACTTAATTGGAGAAAATCACCTAGTGTGGCATTTGCCTGAGGTTCGCCAGATTGATCCTGAACAAAATGGGTTTGAGAGTGGATGCAGCTGCCAAGCATCTGTGTAAACATAACGCTAGGTCGGGAATTGTGAACAAAATGGTCGGGAAAAGTCAGGGAAAAAGGGGGAATTTTATATGAAAAATTTGTTAGACACCCTGAAATAACATTTGAATTGTTGTGAAAAGTATTAATTAGGGGTGTTCGAGTACTCGAAACTTTGAGTTTTCGGCCGAGTATTTTAATACTCGAACTCGACTCGAAGTTATGAAAACTACTCGAAAATTGGAGCGAGTATTTCCCACCGATTTCCGGACGATCGCTAACGATTGCGACCGGCGTAGCAACGGCCGCAAAAGGTAATTGCATCAAAATTGGCCGAAAATGATGACCGCGAACGATTGCGACCGGCCAAAACGCGTAGTAACGGCCTCAAAAGGCGATCGCATCACGTAAAATCGGCCAAAAATGACGACCGCTAATGATTGCGACCGGCCAAAACGCGTAGTAAAACGGCCGCAAAAGGCGATTGTATCGCGTAAAATCGGCCGAAAATGACGATCGGACCGCGTAATTTTGGCCGTAACTAACGATTTCGTCATTTAATATTGATTATAAGCAATGTCTGGACCAGGTGAAATTGGCCAAATGACAACTGCACCCTGTTTCATCGGCCAGAACGAATGTCAGACCGTGTTTTGTTTGTCAATACGTAATCCAGTTTGTTTGTACTGGCCAAAACTTTGTATTGCTCCTCATGAATTAGTTAGAAACCATGTTTATATTATCAAATCTAGAGTGGTATCCAAATCCCATTGCACTAATTTAAACTACCAACTGATGGCAAATACTCGCTCGAAAATACTCGAAACTCAAAATAATTGGCAAACTACTCGACTCGACTCGATACGATTAAAAAAAAATCACTACTCGCACACCCCTAGTATTAATCTAGTTTTAAATCATAAATCACTCTTTGAAGGAGGTAAGCAGATTTCTTGATTAAAGATTGTTTAATGTGTTGTCTATAAGGTAACATAATTTATTGTGAGAAGTTTTGGTGGACTTTGTTGTAAGAGTTTAATGGCAGCATATGTTAATACAAGCATATGTTGTTTGTCTTGCATAACACTCAAGGTTATACTGAGGAATAGCAAGGCTAATTCCTAAATCTAGTAAGGTAATTGTGATTCATTCCTAGTTGTTCAATGTATCTATGATTATATCCTTCCTGTAGGAAAAGATTCTAGGTTTTGCAAAGTCTGCACAAATAAGATATCGTCAAAACCAAGAAGACTTATTTTGTTTTTAAGGTTAGGCCTTCATTAAGTTTAGCCTAAATTTTACCTTAACATCTTATCAAAGTTTAAGTTAAAGGTTACTTAGACTACGGTACTGCCCTTGGTTAACTTTGTTTTTATTTGGCTAAAAAAGGTTTTAAGCCTAGGTGATTAATTAATTTTGTAATAGCCCATAATATTTAATTTAAATTCATTTGATTTGTCTTTGATTGATTACTTTTGAATTTTTTACAAACTCCTGCGTAGTGTCTCTGCAGCAGTATTTATGTAAACCAGTGAAACAAAGTTTAAAATAGGTATTATTAGGTATATATCAATTAAAGTTTGGAAAAACTTTATTTGTTGAGTTGATTGCCTGTGATGTAAGATAAGCAGAATTTCAGAATCTAGGTAGAAACTTAAATTTAAAGTATGGATGAGACAGTTATTAGATAAGTTCTTAGAAAAATAACCGAAACCGACAACCGTTTTTTGCAAAAAACCTAACCGAAACCGAACCGATAACAAATTTAACCGACCCATCCCTATACATAATTATTGTGGTATTCTTTATTCAACTACTTGTGTGTAAATATTTTAATTCTAAGTTAATAAAATCGCAGTGTGTGTGTCCTGGTGATTTAGAAAATGGCTCCTTAGAACTGCTTCAGGACCATTCGATACCACGTTGTAGGAGATCAACCAATTTTAAACTATTTTTCCCCAGACCTAAGAGTTCCACCCCAGCGGCCTTGAAAGTTGCCATGAATAGATATTACTCAAATTCAAAAACGGCTCGTCAATAATGTTCCCTGACCTGGACCCCTTTGTTGAGGACCAAAAAAAGTGATGAACAAATTTTCTTCCCACATCAGGGCTCCACCCCACTGGCCTTTTCTACCGCTTCCTGATGTCCAATTTTGAGGTATGATGCCTCATTGGATTTTTATTACAAAGCCACATCTTTTGAAAGATGACCCCATGTTGAATATGTTCCCTACTTCAAGTCTTTTTGCATGATTTTTGTCAGTTTTCAAAAACTACTATTATTTTTAAGGTTCTACTAATAATATGAATTAATAACTCAAATTCAATTCAAATTCTTTATTTGCCATATTAATTTTTTTTACAAATCATTGACAATGTCATATATCAGGTGAAACCTACGTCATACAAGCCATAATACAAACACTTACATAAAAATATTGCAATTTCAAAATACACTGCTAAATAAAAGTTACCTTCAAAGAAATACATGAATATTATGAGATATAATTAATTAATAATAATATGAAATAAAAGATGTAAAACTGCAAATAAATAAAACTTAAGTCGTCGTTTCAGAAAGTAAAACAACAATTTTTGATATGCTTCATTGAGAAATATTAAAAACAAAATCTATCCTGTAAATATTTATCCAGTGAATCGTATATTTTAACAAAAGTTCCTTCAATCTGGCTTTACCATTTTTTGTCGCCAATTAATTTCAATCTGTGAAGAACTTTATTAAAAGATTATTTCTTGTTTAAAGAGGCTTATACAGTAGAACCTCGAAAACACGACTCTCAAGGGGATCTCTAAAATAGTCTTCTTATCGAGGTGCACTTGTAATTGAGGGTCGTGCTATCAAGGTGGTTTTCACAACAAGACGTGTTATCGAGGTCACAGACTTTTTGCTATACCAAGCACATTTGTTATGAAACATTTCTAATAAGTTGTGTTTTAAGTAGAAAATTACTGTATAAATCAGTCATAAATAAAAGAACAAACGTACAAGTAAAACAAACTTCTTTATTATTGAGACAGTAAGAAAAAAATCAACAGACTCAGTTCACTAAAGTACTGTTATAGAGTTAATAAGCTCGAAATACAGTAAACCCTAACCTATTGTGAAATACGCAATAAAATACTGTAATGTTAGAAAATGAAAATCTACAAATTGTTTCACCTAAAAATACAACACAAAATCAAGTTTTTCTCATAAACTAAAGCAGTAAAATGTTACTAAAAAGTCAATAACAAAGTTAAAAACTATAATGAAAAGTCATCAATTCAAGTCAGGTCTTCTGTAACTCAACTAGTCAATAAATTTACAGTAGGTACAGTAACAATTTAATCAAAGTTACATTATAGAAAACATTTTAGTTTTTCCCGTGAAAGACATCTTCTGACCCGTGATAGACAAGGAAAGGCCGGAATGGTAAGGGGGTGGGGAAGGGGTTTTCCTGTTGAGACCTGAGCCCAAGACGTTGTTGTTTACTTCAAAACATCCATTCTAACCGTGGGAACTATGCGTGAGAAAGGTTTAGTCGTGCTATAAAGGTTCCATAACGCAAAACGGCACGCTATTGAGGTTAGAGTCGTGTAATAAAGGTTCACTTACCCAAAGAAGCGTGTTATTGAGGTGGGTGTCGTGCTATAGAGGTTCAGTTATTTGAAAAGACGCATTATAGAGGTTTATTTATTAGGTATATGAAATTACAAAAAGACGTGGTATCGAGGTATTTATTTGAAAATAAGTTGTGTTATAGAGGTATTTATAACATTGAGCGTTATGGGAGATTCACAGGGATTAGAAAATCAGACTCATTATCGAGGTTTTTGTCTTATCGAGGGTCGTCGTAGTGAGGTTCTACTGTAGTTAATTTCAATCTGAGTATTGTAAATAAAAACAAGATCGCACGCAGCACGCTGACGTGAGGGAAGTGAATTTCCGCATTCAAACCTTTTAAAAAATCGAATAAAGGGTTTAAAACAACACTGGTAACATTTTTAAAATGTTATTTTTTGGCTGTTCTGATGCTCCTGGTTATATTTAAATAGACTATTAAGATGGCAATGTTGTATATTGTAAGGTTAGGAGGAGGTATAGTCAGGATATCAAGTTGGTATAGGGATTGCGGGTGATAAAACTATATCAAGATATGAAAAACAGCCTTTTCCAGTATAAAATCCCCATAAGACAACGTACTGTGTAAAGAAAATTAACATTTCCTTTAATAACTCGTTAAATACTTGTGCTAGAATGATGAGGGAGGGCTTACAATTTTTGGCATTTTACCTACAATAATTTAATATGCAATAATGTTATATTCGGGACTTTTCTAAGGCTTTTTGGGCCCAAAAACTCAAAAATTGAAAAATTAAATTCTCCAAAAAGGGGGTTGGAGTTCATTTCATTTAATTCATTTTTTCTTTTAAACCTACTGCCCGTCACCATAGGCTAGTTGACCTCTGCGTTGAACTAAAGACAGCGAGGTACCGTAACAGCATTAGGTACATGGACAAGCCAGAGGTGACCGCTCATGATCTTACAGGAGTCAGCCGGGACCGGGATCAAACCGGCCACGTCTGACTTGATATAGTTAAGTCCAAATCAATAGGCGCTTTAAGGTCAAGCTTGAATAAAGTCATATGGCTTTTTATAAACATATTACAGATTTTCCAATTTGTTGAGAGAACAAAATCAGAGTTCAAGTCATATAAAAATTAAATTCAACTGAATTTTAAAAATAGATATTGAAGTAGAGGTTTCAATTTTAGCTTTTAGATGGAGTAAACTTCACTTAGTAAGGTGACAAGGTTTACCTAAGGGGTTAAGAATTGCTTTGCCTAACGTAAACAAACAAAGCAGGCTACAGAAATAAATATCACATGTTTTATGAAATATATAAAGTGTTTAGCGACCCCCCATAACGTGTTTAGGGGGTTACGTTAGGAACTTCTATGGTGGTCTCGGGCTTAACCAGTTTCACCGTGCGGGTCCTGCTAATAGTTCACTTTTCCATAGGATATTCAATAAATAACACTTTTACGCTTTGCACTATAATTAATTCTCCTTGTGTTTGCTTATATATTTAAATTGGAGTAACATTAAAAACATTTTTAATCTAAAGCTGTGTTAAGACTATACAATTCTCTACATATAGTTTAGATGAAGTGTTTGTTAAATATTTAATAATTTGCTACTTTATGAAGGTTGTAATAATTTTTACGTGTTTAAATAAATGGATGACTACTTATAAATTGTATTTTTCCTCAAAGTCATCAGTTATATATTTTATGAAAGCTGGCTCGACGTTATGTAAAAGCTTTTACGTAAATTTGTAATAAGGTAATTATTTTTTAAAGTAGTCTAAAACTTTAATTCTAGTAGGCCTACTTTTGTTCTGGCATTCATCATTGTTGTTGGATTAGGAAACACCAGCATAGCTGCTAGGCACGTCTTCCACAAGCAGGAATATTGCGCAGGTTAACGGAAGGATAGGGTAGAGCAGGAAAGGAAAGGGTGGGATGGGACGGCAGCCAAATTGACCCTTCAGAGGACCAACTCCCGCGCCCTTGTGACAGCTGGGCACAGGAACAAATAGGGGACCCGCATTTTGCCCTCCAACTGGCCAACTCAACTGACAGGGTATCCATGTTCAACAGCCAGGGACCATTCATTCTCAGGTTGGGGACCAAACCCGGAGATTCTGTTCCCAGCCGCTGCAAATGGAGGGACCAAAGGTGAAAGGGAAGTTTGTCATAATGGACAGCCAAAAGAATTACCAAATGTAATGACAACTTCATTTGCTGTACCCAATGTCAGACTCAAAACTGGTATAGACCAGTTTTAAGGTTGTCCTGGGATTTGTTCTGGCATTACTGTGTGAAAAATTTATCAATTTGTTTCTAGAATCATCTGAACCCATCACAGAAGAAGGCTGTGATGTCGATTGCTAAGGAGTGTATTGAAGACACTACCATGATTCATTTGGTTCACGGGCCCCCAGGTAAGACAATGAAAAATATTTGTAATTGTTCTAATTTAATATTGTCTTTAAAACTCAAACTCTTTATTCTTAATATAAAATTAAATAGTTGAGCCCAGCTCATGTATCAAATGATATGTCATATTGTTATGTGCCTTAATTAACTATTTACAATAAAGTTGAACAATTGCAAAGTTTATGGCTAAACTACCTGTAGCATTACATTTTTATTATCTACAGAAAGAGGTTCCTTTACTGTATAAGGACAAGTCTGCACCAGATTATTTTAAATTTTACTTAAAAATATGTAGGTTTTATCTTCTCTTTGGGGCCATGCATAAATTACATCATGCTATGTTCAGCCCTTTTTCACCCCTCCCCCCTGTCACGTCACAATTACAAAACTAATTATTTAATTGTTGGTATGGTATTTTATCACTCTGAAACTGACGATTTTGCAACACGTCACGTAGCCCTTAACACCCCCTCCCCCGTGTCACAGTCTGTCACAATGGGCTGCACCCCCTCCCTCCCTGAAGAGGCGTGACGTAATATATGCACAACCCCTTTTTAGCTGTACAGGCAGGTTATTAAATATATTTATTGCCATGTAGTATGAACCTTCCTCTACTAGTGTCAGTCTGTGCTTTGGGTACCGGTAGGGTGTCTTTGTTCCCTGTGTTCCCTGCCTACTGTCAGAAAAGTACTGAGGGTATCGTATTTCTTGAAAAATTTGTATAACTCAACGTAAAGGCAGGAGTGGTGTGAGAGGCTTCCCAGTGCATATTTTCCAGACCTAAACTTGAAGGATCTTTAGCATTTAATTTTATAATGTAAAAAGTTTAGGTTTTATAATTTGTTTCAGTACTCCTGTTTCTAAACCATATGTAATTAAATGTTTATAATATTATGTTGATGGTAGGGGTCTGCGGTACTAGAAATGTTAGGTCGGTACGGTTCGGTACGGTAAATATTTTTGTACCTCGGTTCTCGGTACAAAATCGGTACGGTACGTGGTGATAAAATAGCCGTAATTTATCATAACTTAAGTGTATTCGGAAACGAAACAGAACAAATACATAACAAATATTGTTAAAGAAAAACACACTAGCAGAAATAAAAAAGTATTTAGGTAACCTTTTGATTATAATTTGTAATAGTTCCCAAATATTTATGTAGGCCTAATTACAATAATAATGTGTTAAATCACGTAAGTAAAGAAAGAAAGTCCAATATATTTATATATATATATATATATATAACCCCAACAGTAATAATTCCTTTTATGTTAAATAATTATATTAATTTAGTTATGAAGGCTTATTTCATCCATAAGATTTTGTTGTTTGTATTTGTAATAATTTTACATCGATACCATTTATTCAATTTTCCCCGTACTCACTAGTTATGTTAGGTAATTTCCTAGTTAATTTAAATTGGAAAGCTATCTCAAAAACATTTCATTTATATAGATAATCAAAATTGATCTCATACAAGATAATACAAATAACAGGTACATACAAATAAGACAAATATATGTCTTTATAAACTTTTATTCACAAGTAAGACAATAAAATAATAATAAAAGAAAGGAAGGTATGTGTGTGTGTTATCAAATTAAATACAGGTTGTATGAATTATAAATTATAGCCTCCAACAAATTTTAAATTCTATAACCAAGTAACACATAGAATAAGAATTTGTATTGCAATCAGATGACACATACTCAGCAGATGTCAAAGTTGTAGCCTACTCGTTGTAACAGAAGTCAACGGCGATGGCGGTTCATCAAGAATCAAGAATCCATCACAATCACTCATTGTTTGTATTAAATAATCTAACTATAAAGGCTATCTCAAAACTTGTTTTCAAGGCTTGTTCAAAACATTTTATCAACAAAGACGACTCGCAATCAGTGGAAGTGATGATTACGTCCAGAAGTCATCGTCACGCAAAGAGTATACCTAGAAAGTGAATTTCAGAGAGAAAGAAATACGCAGTTTCCAAAATTATGATATACGCCATAAAATTATGAACCAATGTAGGCTAACCTTTTTTATTTGTTACAACAGTAGTGTGTGTACAACTTTTTTTATTAATCGACGTTTAGCAATGAAACTAATATTTAACCTAAACACTCTTCTAAACCATTCACGGCATATTTAATATTGAATCTAAACACTCTTCTAAACCATTCACGGCATATTTAATATTGAATTAAAACAGTTTCTTTCGGTTGGTTTAATTTCTATCCACAACACGTTGGGAAGTATCATAATGCCTATTAGGAAAATGTTATGACAAGCCCGATTTGTGTTTTTTAATTGATCAAATCAAATCAAATCAAAATAATCTTTATTCATAAAAACAGTACAGTGGTGTACATATGAATAGTGTCTACATCATAATCAATTTTCTATGTTATTCATTAAATCATTATTTTACATTACCATCATCTTATAAATTAAAGAATTCTTCAATAGAATAAAAAGTGTTTGAGATAATTTATTTTTTTAACTTATTCTTAAATTTACTTGTATTTTTTTCTTTTTTCAATTCTCCAGGCAATTTTTTGTAGAACTTTGCACCTGCATAGGATGGTTTTTTGGTATAGAATTGTAACCTATGATGAGTGGGTATGATTTCTGATTTCTTTCTCGTATTGTATGAATGTACTATTGAATTACCCATTGGCGTGTTGTACATATTTAAATTTTTGTATACCATAACAGTGTCAAAAATATATTGACCATAAACTGTTAAAATTTTGAGATTTTTGAAATGTTCCCTACAAGATACATCGTGGTGAAGGTTCTTAATAATTCAAATTGCTTTCTTTTGCTGTTTAAGAATTTTATCAAGGTTATCTTTCCTAGTGGATCCGTAAAGACAGATTCCAAATGAAATGTGAGAAAGTATGTAAGAATGGTATATCAATTTGAGAGTCGATTCACTGCATAAACATGCCATTTTTCTTAAGGCATACAATCCTGAATTAATTTTTGATACAATTTTGCTTATATGTTCATTCCAATTTAGGTTACTATCGATCAGCAGACCAAGACATTTAGTGTTGTGAATAAGTTCAATGGGTTTAGAATCAATCAAAACCATGTGTTCTGTAGTGGTTTGTGACTGAGCTGTTTTAAATGAAATGTAATTAGTTTTTTCAATGTTTAGCCCTAGATTGTGATTTTGGAAGAATTGGACAATACTTTCTAATTCTATGAATGATAAAATTTCAACTTGTTCTATTGTTTTATCTGAGATTTTAAGGTTTGTATCATCAGCATATAGACATATATTACTTTTTCCAGTGTTTGATAATGATAAAGAGATGTTTTTTAAATAGCATATGAAAAGGAGTGGTCCTAATATTGAACCTTGTGGGACGCCAAATTTTACTGGTTTCAATTGTGAATCATAATTTGAAATCTTGTTATTGGAAAAATGAGTTAATTGTACAAACTGGTATCTATTTTCAAGGTATGAGCAAAACCAATCCAAAGAAGAGTTAATTATTCCGAGTGATTTTAATTTACTAAGAAGAGTTGTGTGAATTACACTGTCAAATGCTTTTGACAGATCCATAAAGATCCCTAGGCATGGGTCCCCTGCATCAATTGAGTCAATTATTGATTCTATAAAAGAAACCTTTGCTGTAATTACTGATTTTCCACAACAGAAACCATGTTGAACGCTATCTACCAAATGGTTTGTTTCCAGGAATTCTGTTAATTGACTATAAACTGCCTTTTCATAGATTTTAGAAATTGTTGGTAATAATGATAAAGGGTGATAGTTTGATGGATTTTTTTTGTAATTTTTTTATATATTGGAATGATTTTAGCAATTTTCAGTTCATCTGGAAATACCCCAGAAATAAAAGATGAATTTACTAGATGACTTAATATGTAACTGATCTCACATTTAACTGCTTTTAACAAAAATATAGGTACTTCATCATACCCACTCGAATACTTATTTTTAAACGAGCTGATAATTTCTTCTATTTCTTTCATTCCTATCTCTCTTAATCTAAACATTGGTTTCGTCTGCCAACAACCAGAGCTTAACCTAAAAAATACCTAAATTTAATTTAGCTTAATCTAAATTTGGATGATGTGCATGTTATTACGTTTGCATATCAAAATAAGTGTCAACCTTCTGCATGTTATTACTCTCTGTAACAAGATTGTGGATCAGAATGTGTTTGCCAAATGTTTGGCGATTTTAAGTAGTATCAAGTATTCATTTGAGGTTAGGGGGCCGTTATACAATCGGCAATGTACAACACAAAACGGTGTTATAATTTCGTTGGTATAAAAAACAAACAGATATTTACGTGTTTATCCCTCAGTTTGATTTAAAAATGATTAAATGCCATACAAATTAGGTTGTAGGTTTTTGTTTACGTTTATACCGCCTCCATACTCTGGCCAAGTCTAGGCGAGCAAAGATGAGCGTGACAGTGTAAATGCGTAGTAGTTTGTTATTAACCTCTGTTACTCTCGATGTTAATACATTATTTCATTACTCGCCGAGTCGTACGTAACTCGACAAAACATTCGGCCAGTCTGTGGAGGCGGCTTTATCAATGCTGTAAAGACATCTCATCCTCATCATCATTCATGATCCGATTGTGAACCTATAAACTTGCGAATGCGGGTCAAAGTTGAAAGTTGCTGTCGTGAGCAAAGGCGTGTCAATAGAATGTCAACGTACGAAAAAGATGTTATGAATAAAACTGAAGGAAAAATGTGGTTGATAAACAGTGAATACTGATTTTTTGTAGTTCTAGGCTGTACCGTACCGACTCAGTACCAGCGCCGTTAGTGGTACCGAACCGAATTCGATAATTCGTTTTGTACCGAACCGGTACCGATTTTTCGGTGCACCGCAGACCGAAAAATGCTGGTTGATGGTCAATCTTATCCAGTTGGGTGTCCTCACCAACTCTACTGACATTGTGTCATTTACAGGGTGTGGAAAGTCAGAAGTGATCATCAACATCATCCTGCAGATGTGGTTTGACTGGTTCAGCACATACAGGACCACTGGTGGCTTCCGGCAGATCCTGTTGTGCGCACCGTCCAACTCGGCGATTGACGACATCGTCAACAAGTTGGTAAACCGCAGGGACGCCCTTCTCAGTGTCAAAGGTAAACTGTATAAAAGTAAAGGTGTAAATACTTTAAAGATGATACTGTAACTGTTCATACAACTGACAGTTACTAGGAGCTCTCAATATCTTTTAACTATGTAGAGTTAGGCCTTAACAAAACCCACTAGAAACCGTTAAGACAGATTAAACTTTTAAATATTTTTTAAAATTATTTTCCGGGAATCGGTCTTATCTATGAGGTATGTTCTCTTTCGCAGACATCTTCCTCATTTGAGACAATTTTCACTCTGTGAGATAATTTTCCTGGCCTAAAACATTTTGAAAAGCTTTATTCTTGTTGCTATTATCAAAGTACTGGAAAATACATCTTGATTTCAGTTTTTTGATTACATTTTTTTAATGATTCTAAATAGAGTACTGTAATCACTTTTTTTTGGACACATGTTTTTTTTAAGAACATTACACTATGTACATAGATGGATTATGAGTTTTAAAAAAGTTATGAGGTACAGTAATGAAATGATTCTCTAGTTGGTAGTATGCGCCTGCCATAAGGATGTTTCGGTAGCCCTCTTAACCGTCTTCGTTTCAACCACCCATCGGATTAACTGCCCTCTGTCCAGAAGATTCACGTCTGCCGCCGTAGCCAGCGACCCAATACTGTACCATAAAAATCGTTCAGGTTACAACAATTTGATCATATGTTTCCGTAGTTAATAAAATATTGCATCTTGGTATCTATTTGTGGTACCTATTTTTTAACTGTCGTATAAATTTTATTATTTTAGTGCTTAATATGACAACAATACCCAGGTGTTTTTCTTTTTAACCGCCCTTTTAATTATCAGATCCAGGGTTCGGTTCCAAGGAGGGCGGGCAGTTAAGAGGGTCTACCATAGTTTATTATGTCGGATTTGGCAAAAATACTAAAGCTGACGGCCGATCATGTAATATCAGTCTTAAATGTTGCATACCTTGCTTAATATCCGTAAAGGATGATCACACTGTGTGATATTGGCCATCAATGACATCAGACCTCTTGATATTGTCTGTGAATAAAGGTCGAATTACGTAATTTTTTAGTAATCGGTTGTAAATGACAACCACTCAGCATAATCTTGGCCCTAATGAGGACTGAATCAGCCGTTAATAACAATCACGCCACAATCATCATAGATGGTGCAACTGGACCACACACCATCACTTTAATAGACACCAAATCACGAGATATCGGCCGTAGATTAAAGTAGACCGAAACGTCTCCTAAGGTTTAGTTTAGACTTGCTTGACATTTCTTCAACTTTTCTTAGTAATTTTGTTGAATCCATTTACTGACTTCTAACATTATTTTGTTCAGGAATCCCCAAATTTGAACTGATCCGTGTTGGCCTGCCCCAGTCAACCCACGAAAGTTGTTCCCACCTGACCCTCGACTATCTGACAAAGATGGAACTGAAAAGACTGAAAGAGGTGAAGGAAGATGAAAACCAAAAGCGGATTGAGGTAATGTTTCACGTTTATTGTAGCTTTACACCACTGGGAACAGTGTTAGAGAACATGAGTTCTGATAAAGTACTCTGAATATAGGCCCAAATCAGCAATCTTTGTCATGCACCTGGATGTAAAAAAAAACGTTATCAGTATAAAGTTATTTGCAGTTGAAATAATTGAAAAGCTAGCCATTAGGTTCCATGAATTGCAGGGATTTTGTCATTTAAATTACAAGGCATCTCACCCATTCTACACTTTTGCTCATTCATTCATATTCGCCTTAAAATACGCTCTAGTTGCGATGGCGTCTTACAGAAATGTACTGCTGTCATTAGCCCGTCAAAAATGAACAAACTAAAGAAGTATTGTTCACTAGTTTTAAAATAAATTTAATGGCTTAACAATTTATATTTAAAAAGCTAATTTTTAATTGCATGTAACAAAATGGGAATCCGCCGTGTAAAATTGAAAGGTATTATTGTAATAAAGCCCCAAGATAATGCATATTAAAATATTCATTAAAAAGTGTCTAAATTCCAAAATTTTCTTTTTACAAAATATATTTTATGCCTGCGTGCAATAGCCCAAAAGGGTTTAGTTTAAACTTTGTTGTAAGTTTAGTTTTGGATGTTGAAGCAAATACATTTTGGTGTCACTTCAAGCCAAATGTTGTTTCTTAAAAACTTCAGTTAAATGTTATTAAGTGTTTAAAGGTTTGTTCTTTGGGTTCAAATTTTTAATAAAAATTAACCTAATAAAATAGTAACTGTATGGAACAATATTTCACATGTTATTCAATGATAATTAATAGATAGGTCCAATAGTCCTTAGATTCCTTAGATTTCTCATCCATTACATTCAATTTCTTACCAGAGTTTAATCCAATTTCACCCAATTTCATCCAATACAGCACATGAAATAAAAATCGAATTAAATTTTAAATTAAAAAACTGAATCGGAATTTGAAACTTGATATATGGAACTGAAATATAGTTTACTGGATTATATCAATCGTCTAAACCTTCAAAAACCTTAGGTGGTTAATCTTACCTTGGCATTTTTACCTCCCAGTTTTAACTGTATTTGTGTCTTAGTCATGTTTTATTATATACTCATACACAAATCTCTGTAACACTTTGGGGAGTATAATGACTATTATCAATGTTAAAAAATTCTTTTGATTCAGTTTTACACAACTTTAAAAACTACCTAAAAAATCTACAATTCCAGCAGTGAACCGCTAGAATGCCACCCTGTTGTCATATTTTCTGAGACCCAGTATTTATCAAAGGAAAGTCATCTACTTCTGATTCCATTATCAGTGATAAAACCCAATTTCGCCGCAAGAGTAAAAGTAAATAAAAACTAATATATAAATAGTAAATATAGAATACATCTAAATTGAACTTTGCTGACAATTTTATACAGTATCTCTATACAGTAACTCTATTCCCATTTAGTATGGAATTTGTGCTCCTTACTGCTTGTAAATTTCAATCCAAAAACCTAAATTTAGTTAGCAATAGTTGTCTGCTTTGTTTACAAAAACAACATTAATTAACTAAACTCATCTGTTGTATTGAATATAGATGCAAAGTAGGGAACACATGGCTCGGTAAACAAGGCGATTGAAAATAAAATATGGCAAAATAAAACAGTCTTTTTTGCCAATTCCAAACTTATAACTGAGTAAATTTATAATATCGTATTTTTTCATCATTCTTGGGCTAAGTAAGGGAAATCTTTTGACACGAAGGTTCTCAGCCAGGTGGCTGCGCTACGTTCAGTATTTTAGTCAGAATAGTTGGTTCCACGTTGCCTTGTACACGCTGTTATTACATAGGATAGCAAGTATTAAGACACTTGATGCTTCACCCCATCACAGGCCGCAGGCTACCCACAAATCTTGATTACTCCACCATTTATGTTATGTTATGATAAAAAACCATTTTGTATAAAATTCCGATTGGTTAGAATTTTATGTCTTTTTATATGTAGGAATATTAATTACATGTAGTTATGTTTCAAACACTAAAAGCCAACAAAAAAACACTAAAAGCCTTGGGATTGGGGATTACTCATAGTTATGTTTCAAACATAACTACATGTAATTAATATTCCTACATGATTTGCACATTTAAATCAAACTTTATTTCAGATGTGCAAAATCATATGAAAATGATTTCAATGCTTACAATAAATCGGGTTATAAGGTTTTAGTCTAATTAATCTGTGAAGGCCTACTTTTAATCGCAAACACAGAGATAATATATCATTGTTGTAATGACTGAAAACGTTTCAATCTAATTAGATTTCAATTTAAATTGAGTGCTTATCTAACTTATCCAAGGAATGACTTGTAAATGATTGAGTTACACTGGAAGGTAATAATCAATCATCTTCAAAATTTCCACTTGCAAAAGGTCTGAAAAAGTACGAGATACTGACATGAATTTTAAAATATTGAGATGGACTTCATATTTTAATGTTTTGCTTAAGTCAGCTTTAAATAACTTTCTCAGGTGAATTAGCTATGTATTTTATTTGAACTAAAGTTCTTTCTCTTTGCACGTTCCATTAATCCATATATTAACCAATTAGGGTAACTTATGATCAATTATTTAGGATAGGAATCTTACATGTTTATGTTTATATATGTTTTAAAGCTGTGATAATAAAATATCCTAGACAATTTCCCTAGATATGTTTCAGGTTCCTTTGCCAATAGCTCAACATTAATATATGTAAATCATTCAAATGTTCAAACCCTTTGTATTTTAATAAGGTTTCTTTGCTGATGTTTCATAACCAATTTATATATATTTCTAGATTCAATGCTTGCAAGCAAAAAAACACCAATTATCTCAAAAACTCGACTCACTCAATATGCGTAGAAGAAATATGGCGCCATTCCCGAATCTAGCACACGACAAAGCAAGAGAAGCCAATATGTTGAAAGAGATAAATGACGTTGAGAAGAAACTAGCTGAGACGATAGCGAGAATCAAATATTTCGAGAGTGGAAAACAGGTGAGTTAAAAACAGATTATAGGTTTACTTATTTGGTAGACGTGACGTAACAATTTTAGCTGCAAATTAATGATTTTAAAGCATTTAGCTTGTTACATTTTTTAGCTTAATGTAACACAGGAAAACTTATTTCCACTTAGTTTAACTTCACACTTTACACTAGTTCACTATGTAATTTTAAATGTGATTTTCTAGCCGGATGGAAAAGAAATGGCTTCAAAGTATAAGGAAACACAATTAGAACTTTTGCAAAAAGCGAACATCGTGGCCACAACCCTCTCGTCATGTTACAATGGGATTATGTCAGAGGCATACAGTAAGAGGTAAGTGGTATAGCATTCATTCAAAGTTATAAAATATATTTTAATATTCCATGAAATACAATCTTAAACAGTTTTTTGAATGTGTGGAACACTACACAATAATGCGATGCTCAAGTGAGAATGTTCTTCCTTTTTATCCATAAAAGAAGTGATATAACAGTTTAAGAAGTGATATAACAATCTCATAATATTCATGTATTTCTTTGAAGGTAACTTTTATTTAGCAGTGTATTTTGAAATTGCAATATTTTTAATGTAAGTGTTTGTATTATAGCTTGTATGACGTAGGTTTCACCTGATATGTGACATTTTCAATGATTTGTAAAAAAATTAATATGGCAAATAAAGAATTTGAATTGAATTGTTTCAGTAAGAAAATCATAAGGTTTTTAAAATTACAGCATGTTTTCCTCCCTCAATTAGCGACAGTTCTATTTACTTGACAAAATATATTTCTTCAGCCTACAGAAATTTGCCCCAATATGGTGCAAACAATTTTTATTTTATTTTATATTTAAAAAATGAGTTAAAGAGATTTTAAAGAACTACTGACTCAGTCATAGTTGGCTCAAATGGATCAAAATACCCGATTCAAACAGCTCTTGTACTTACAGTTAATAATGACAATTTTTTCAAAGGTTTATTATAATTAGAACTTAAGTGATCTAAGAGTAATGTACTAATTATTTCCAACACTTTGGTTGACTGGTTTATTTGGTTGGTGACAGGTTTATCAGGTTCGACTGCTGCATAGTGGACGAGGCCACACAGTGTATAGAGCCCGACACCCTCATACCGCTCATGCTGGGGGTCAGGAAGCTGGTGCTGGTAGGAGACCCTAAGCAGCTCCCAGCCATCGTCGTCACCTCCGTGAGTATTGCCCCACTGTCTTGACAGTGTGTTCGCTGCTTGGTCGTTTAGTCAGCAAAGATCGTTTGTAATTTGGGAGATGAAAACAGATTATGGGATTTCATATGGTTTTATCTAACATGTGAAAATATATTTTGGGATGGTCGATATTTTATATCATTGTAAAACAAAGAATTATTAAAGTGTTTCAAAAATTGCATGGAGAATTGCAAGTTTTGCTTTCAATGCTCTAACTTGACATAAAAGGGTAACCGGTTTGGTGAAAATCAAGTAATGTTGATCCATGAAAGGTTCCACTAAGAAGAGTGAAAGGTTATCCACTAGCACTAAGCATTGGATCGTTCAAGCTAAGAATGAGTGCATATGACCTCTGTCGGTGTAACCATAATATTGCATTCATGGTTTCCGAGTGAGGTTACATGTACTCGTTCTGAAGTGTATTGCTAGTGGATAACCTTTCACTCTTCTTAGTGGAACTTTTCATGGATCAACAATACTTGATTTTCACCAAACCTTTTACCGTCTTATGATAAGTTGGAGCATTGAAATCAGTTGTAAACTTGTAATTTTTGAGAAATCGCATATCTCTTGTTTACTTCAATAATAATTTTTACCCTCTCACTGTTTTAGACTGCAAAAGCACACGGATTGGAAAAGTCCCTGTTCGCAAGACACTACGACTGGTGGAAAAAACATCAACGGGACATGAATGTGTCTGAGATTCCTTGTCATTTCTTGAACATACAATACCGCATGCATCCAGAGATCGCTCAGTGGCCGTCGGAACACTTCTACGAGAACAGGCTGCTCTCCCTGGAGTCTCTGAGAGACCGGAGTGTCACCTGTGCCCTCGTGCCATACATCGTGCTCAGCCACAACCACCAGCAGAACACACAGGAGTGAGTAACCAACATCGCTTTTGAGAATTTATCGATTTTCATGCAAATATGCCCCAAAAATGATGTGAAATGATCATATTAAGTACTGTATAATCAGAAAGTTGTATCCTCTCGAAGTGCCTTTTATGGGTTTATAAAACATACATTTTTAGGGCTCTAACTCGTGGGTTTTCAGCGTTCTAATGTTAAATATTATACCGTTTTATTTAGTCAGCTGATTCCTTCAACACATGTTTAAAATAAATGTACCTCAAATGTTTTAAAATAATTTAAATTGAAAACAGAATGCGAAAGTCACCAAAATGTGCTTAAAATAACAAGTGGTGTTTATATACCTACTCAGTCTAAAAAACATATAATCAATCAATCAATCAATCAATAAAACTTTATTCACATTTGCAAAAAATACAAAAGAATGGTGTCAACATGTACGAAGTACATACAAATCAAAGTAACTTAAAAACTAGGCTTATCCTTAATGAAAAACTCATCAAAATTATATAATGGCTTCATTACAAGATGTTCTTTCAGTAAACGTTTGAACCTACAGTATACATTTTCATTTTTAATATGGTCTGGCAAGTTGTTGAAACATTTAACCCCAGCATAAGTAGGTTTTTTCTTAAAAAAATCTTTTTTGTGTGATTGAATTACAAAATCTTTGTTTCTTCTGGTGTTATAGCAGTGGACTTGGCTTTGTTTGTATAATTTATCAACATTATTTTTTACATGAAGAATGGTTTTATAAATGTACAGTCCATACACTGTCAAAATTCCAAGGTCAGAAAAGTGATTTCTACATGACTATAATATTGATATTTAATATAATCCTAATTGCCGATTTTTGAATAACTAAAATTTTATCTAAATTCAATCTGGTGGTTGCTCCATAAACTTCTAAACCATATGATAGGTTAGAGTGAATGAGACCAAAATATACTTTTTTTTAAACATCTAAAGAACAATATTTCTGCAGAATTTTCAGTGCAAATATGCCAGAGCTAATCTTTTTACAAACAAAGTCAACATGCCCTGTCCAGTCTAAATTACAATTTAATTTTAAACATACCAATAATAATTTAACATACCAATAATTTTAATCATACCAATATGACCATTGACTGCTTTGAGAATAGGGTTTTTGGTCTCTTCTTTCCACTTCACACCGGTGGCTGTACAATTTGCCTGGCTGGCTACTGCTGGAGCCTCCTAATCCCATCTATATTGTGGGGTATCTTTGTTGTCGGTTCAGTAGTTACCGAATGTCTGTTTGGCTTGCAGGGGGGAGTGCAACACAGAGGAGGGGAGGATAGTGGCTAATCTCGTCCGTGGGATCACCAGTCACCCACTGTGCCAAGGCATGAGTATCGGTGTTATTACACCGTATAACCGCCAGAAGGACGATCTCAAGAGGAGAATCAATATGCGGTGAGTTCTGACAGGGTAACTGAATGATTTTGAATGCTTATACTGTCACAAGTTTATCGAGAAATAAACTCTGTTTAAGGATTTATGAAAACTTGTAACTACTTAAAGTTTTCATGACACATGGATCATATCTGAAATCCACCAGATCGATCCTGAGCGGAATCCTGAGAAAATGTTGTGAAGGTACGATAATGCCAACGGTCATTGGGCTATTACTTAATGATCCTGGCTAAAGAATCAGTAAGGCATCTCTCCCATTCTACAGTCATCATTCACTCATGTTCACCTTAAATACGCTTAGTTGCGTCGGCGTCATGTACAGATATTAAGATATTGAGTTGAATTTCAAAATGATTTTTCCTAGTTTTCGATTACTAAAATAAAAAATAAAATAGAATCTCCAGCCCATAAATACTTTAACTTGGCTCCATTAATCGTACATTAATTTAAACGCCACCTTGTATCATTACTGTGCTCTACTAAACTCAAATCATTTATAGCGCAATTTTCAATATATTCATAACTGGATGATAATCAATGTTTAAAGTGCCACTTTTTTGTAAAAATTCAAATTAATTTACTGTCATAAAAGTCTTGAAAGTTTGAAGCTTGCTTGTTTGAATAGCATTGACAAACGTTATGTAACCTGAAATAAAGAAAAGTAATACTAAATTATAAAATATAAATAAACATTACTTTTTGAAACAAAACAAATCTTACACCCTGAAGAACTCATTTTGAATTAAAAAAATATTTGTTCCTAAAAATACCTACATCTGACAATTTTTTGAAGGAAAGGAGGAAGAACAATGTTTGATGTTCGTAGAGAGAGGTTTTATGCTGTGGAGTGACTATGGTTGTTTCGTACCCCACAGGGAGTTTCCTAACCTGGAGGTGGGCACGGTGGACAGCTACCAAGGCAGGGAGAGGGACGTGGTGATCTTCTCGTGCGTGCGGACGGAGGGTGTCGGGTTCCTGGGCGGGCCGGAACGGCTCAACGTGGCGCTGACCCGGGCCAAGCACTCGCTCATCGTTGTCGGCAACTTCCTGTCACTCCAGGTACTCAGCAAGGTTTGTGCCCCTCCCTCCCGTCCTTCTTCCCACCCATCGACCCCTGTACCAGTAGCAGTAGCAGTAGTAGTCATGTCAGGTGCTGGGTTTAGATACCTGGCATTGATATTTCTCTGTTAAACATTCATATTATTAAACTACCGGATGCAGTAACTCAGAGGTAGAGCGCTGGCCGCGCAATTCAGCTGTGGTCAAGCATAGGTTCGATCCCGGCTGACGGCTATGATACTTTTTCATGAGCGGGCACCACTGGCTTGCCCATGTGACTATTTCCTTTTAGCAGTATATCGCTGTCTTTAGATCGCCCCACAGGCCTACTGGCCAATGGTGACGGCCAGTTGAGGTTTTTTCAAGAAAAATTTACCACACAAATTTATGAGGTTTAATTAAAAATTAACCTGACCATTATAAACAATTTGTTGAAACCCTAGATTTTCATAGGTTCAACTCCGGATCTACCTATATGACTCCTCTATATGATCGAGTTTATAACATTGTCAAAATAGGGTATTATAAATTTAACTTCCCAATTACAAACATTCCCTCACATTTTTCTTTGTAAAGTGACATTAATGTTACATCCTCCAATTTAGTTATGGGCAACGTTCATTAAATTATTTTTCTGTTTTAAATACAATATTATAACAAATTCTATAGAGCGGATTTCACAACAATTTTGTTACAGCTAAATTTGTTTTGTATGTTAAATTGGCTTAAGACAATATTTTTTAAAGGAAGTCATTTACCAGAATTAAATCAGGATAATGAATTGTCCTACTGAGCTGTAGTAGATGAATCGCATCAAAGCTGTCAAATAAAAATAAAAATGTATTAGCTGGTGTGCATGATGTCTTCGTGTCCATTTTAAGTACTGCATAGAAACAGCAATAAAAACAAATGAATTATTTATCTCCATTACTTTTTTAAAATTGTTTGTTATGGGTATTGTCTATGATTGATCAAATCACAAAACCATCTTCTCTTTTCCAATTGGATCAAGAGATTGAAGCAGTCTGAACTTACTTTTCGATTAAAATTATAAAATTAATACTTATTTGATACTGTTTTAATCAGGTCAACAGTAAAACGTATTTATATTTTACTTAGACTAATTGTATAGACTTTGAATATTTGTAATTTAGCTTTGAATTTCACATCATATCAGTTTAGTTTGTGTAATTTTGTTACTTGTAACACTCAAGTAATTTTCACCCGTAGTTAAAGTATCTTACTGTAATTTTATTTCTGTCGATACAAAAAGTCGTTATTATTTTTATAGCATTCCTTTGATGTTTTCAATTGTATTGTAAACGTATTAATTGTAACAATTTATACAAACAATAATAATTGATACTGCATCCAAAGTCATCTCTCCAAAGAAACATTGTTGTCTCCGGCATATATGATCACAACACGTCTTTGTTTATATTCACATGTTTTAAATCTCTTTGGCGTCCCCATGAAAATTAGTACGGTTACCAACTGTTCCATAAAAATGTTAACACAGTCAAAAGCCTTTATAAAGTGAACTGAGGAAATTTTTAGTTGTTCTGAATGTAAGATTGAATAAAACAATCCCCAATAAGCATAGTTAAATTTGTAAAATCCTACTATTTATATCTGGAATAAAATTACCCTGAAAATACCAAAGTTTGATTGTTTGTTGAAATGCTAGCCATGTGGAAGTCTTTTCTTGAAGGTAGGTGAAGTTTACTATGGGGATTTTTAAGAAAACCTTTCTTGGCCAATATTGTAAAATCAAAACGCATTTGGAGTAAACCCACTTGTATCCTTAAACAAGATAACTGAGCAATTTTAATAGGGAGTGACTTTCTGTGGGCTATTTGTTAAAGTTGACTTGGCTCGAAAGTGACCATCAAGCACACACTGGCAATGACGTTAGAACAGAACATTATAAAGAGGGTAACATTTTAATATATGTCAATGTTTTTAGTTAATCAGTACCCACTGAAATGCTTGACTAATCAGCCTTGTAATACAAACATGAACATATTAAACAAGTTGAAAAACATATTTACAAAAGTGTTAAGTCTAGAATGAAACCTCCAATACTTAACTTTGTTCATCGAGGATGTCTGCTCTAGGAATCACTTCTAGTGATCAGCTACTGTCACAATGCCCAGGGGTCGATGATATTCCTTACAATAACAATCCTTGGGTTGCATCAACACATGTTTTGTGGGAAGAAAGATATGGAGAGAGGGTGAAGACATTAAAGGAGCATAGGTCCTTAACCCTTTTAGTGCCACAATGTCAGCAACATTAAAATGTGCATGAAAAATTACAGTGCTGCTCATAGGTATTTAAAAACATTTAGTACTATTTTTCCCCACCTATAGTGGCTGGAGTTTTTTTTTTTAGAAGTTGGCGGTCTCTTTTTTCCTATCGCATGTCCATATGGGCCTCAGGCCTGTATATGTTGCCTTCACAATACAAGTTTGGCAGTACTGATGAAATTGACTTGCTAGTGCTGATAAAGTGGTTCCAAACTTGATCATTACACCAGCAACCCACCTCAGATTTTTGAATTGTCCCAAAACCTCTCAAATGAAATTGATAATAATCGCAATAACTAACTTCTTCCACATGCTGTCCACAGGTACCATTTCTAAATCACTATCAAAAACAGCTGTTACCTGCACCTTCAGGAGTTGTGTTGACGGTAATTCGACGGTTTGTTGTGGTCATTATTACCACTAACGCTACTAATTTGCATTTCAGAAAACATCTGAGTGTTATCTGTCATCACAGCATTGACCTTGTCTAAACTTGTTGATGTGTTACTTAATAGTATGCCTTTAATATTATAGCTTTTATTTTTAAACATGTTTTGAATAGTAAAAAAACTCAACTTCAGTGCAATGGCAATATTTTGAAAACAAAACCCACATAGTGGTAATTCACTCAAAACAAGTGAGGAGGACTATACAATATGCCCTAACTAATGTTATACCTACAGACATATTATATAATTAATAAATCGGAATGCTGTGATTGTTTGAATGCGAAACGTAATAAACAAATTAAATGCTTTTATTTGATGTAACGAGTTTACGTAACAGTGATTTTTCATATGTAATTTTATGACATGTCAATCTTATTGTTTCAGAAATCTTGTGTTTATGATTCTTTTTGATAGCCTATGTAAATTACAGAAAAAGGAATTATTCTGGTAAAATAATACTAATCAGGTGGAGAGTTGCTTATATATCATATTTTACGTTTATTAGTAAAGATTTCTTCCTTTTCCAACTAACCTAACATTAGGTTGCAAGTTATTTATTGCTTAAAAAATAAGGTTAAAGTATGGTAATCTTATTTTTTAAGTCATACAATCAATCCAGGAGGCAAATAGCATGAATAAATTATTTATTGCATTTTATTCTCTGCATTTTATTGCACAGTTGCATGTATGACATATATCAATTTAACACATCAGTCCATAACAACACAGATGTGTTAACTGGGCTTGTGTAGTAATAACTTCTTTATTTAGTAATTTTGTTTTGTTCATATTTTTAACCGACAAAACTGGAAAGGTTTTTTGAAATCTATTTTTATGGCACTAAAAGAGTTTAAGTTCCCATAGCTCCTTAGTTTTAAATGTCTTAAATGAGGTGCTTTTATTTCATAAATGATGTATTGTCAAATTAAAATTAAAACCCTGCCTGATTAAAATCTAGATGAATATGCATTACATTCGTGTGCGGCTAAAACTGCTTTATGAAGTAAGTTGTGTTTTCACTGAATTAAATCAATCAAATACAAATTTAATTTGATGTTTAAAAGCAACATACTTTCTGAAGGGCCTTGTCTGTGTGCATATGATAGTTAGTGCAGTGACAATCAAAAACCAGTTTTCATGGAAAATAACTGAATGAATAATTCATACCAAAATTACTACATTGGTAAGGAAGGCTGCCTCCACCGTTGTTAATCATCACACAACAACAGTTTACTTGATGAGCAAAGACAGCTCAGCGATCTTAGAGTTATTACTGTTTGGTAATGAAACCGAAACCCAAAAGGTCAAGTAAATATATTTTCTGTTTAAGTTTGATTTTTTGTTGAGTTTCAGTTAAATCTAAAAGCTATTATTCCATAACTGACAATTGTTCAGTTGGTAAATATAGCGGTATGTCCCAGATTGCTTGATCTAATTATACCGTGAGAAATCTTACTTCAGCAATCTAATAGATTCAATTAGTCCTTAACATGTAATGTTTAATTTTTGGGACTGATTGATTAGTTTATTAGATCGCTAAGGTAACATTTCTCATAATATAACGTTAAAACATTTAAAAGATATTGTAATTATCTTTTCAAAAGTTTCATCATAACAGTTTTTTCTACAATAATGTAGATATATATATATTTTTAAATGACTTATTGTGATGTTTAACACATTGCAAGTTTGTTCTTTTTAAAACATCTGGCAATTAATAATCAGTTTTCCCAACATTCTTTTTAAATTTCATCAAAGCTTAGTCTATGAGCTAGTGCTGCAATTCCATTAAATACTTCAGGCGTTAGTTTCCTTCATTATTCTTAGATGTATTTAACTTTTTTCACGTTATAAAACTACATGTTAATTATACATCCTGTACAATTTCATTATGTTTTTTAACTGATCGATAACAGTGTCTCTACTTATGATTCAATATTGTATATTTTGAACTTTTTCTCTGGAGCAGGAAAGAGAGTTGGATTGTAGGCTGTAGGTAATAGGAAGCTGTCGCTGTCGCCATATTAGCCTTGAAGATATTTTATTTACCAAATTGCTAGTCTTTTCAAGCTCTTTAATTATTTAGCAGTTGTTTCCTGAGACAGCTTTTTTGTTTTTTCCAAGCGTCCCTAAAGATAAGTGTAAGAACAATGTTAAGACGGACTTTATGCCTGTCCAGTGGGAGGGCAGTTTGGCAACACAGCACGTCTAGGATTGGCTGCGTCTCGATCGCCGCCCTGTATGCCACGCCCACCTGTCTTCCCTCTCGCTCATGGCGTCACATTAACACATTGTCCAAATTTTTACTACTTTGTTGTACTGCATTTTCTTATTTCTAAATTAATATTGGAATGCTGATATAAATTATTAATTAACTGGGAGTGTTATTTTTAAGGTTCGGTTACAAATTTATTTTAAAACATTTTCACAAAGGCATTTTCAAATTTTCTGAATTCAGATATACAGTTTTAATGTATACCATGTTCATCCATTGAAAATCATTTTTTTTCTACTGTAAGGGATTTTTAAAGTATCTCGGTTTAAAATTCCCTTCCAGTTCTAAAAAAACATTTTTAACGGATGTACATGGGCTATAGAAATTTAAGCTACATTAAAATTGTATATCTCGATTCAGAAATTCAAAACTAAATGCCAATGGTGTTTCTTTTATTTTCAGAGGGACCAAACTTGGAATTCTCTTCTGAACAATGCTAGGAATCGGAAAATCTTCAAGCCCATCGTCAACAATCACGCTGTGTGCTCTCTTATCTTCAAGCCGGGTCTGGGCGGAGGTATCATGTAAGACTGATGTATTGTGATGTCGGACTGGACTGGCCTACCGTCAGGCAAAACTTGAGAGACGGTGTACCTGTAGAGTAACTCCTCTTAGATTTAATTTTGTATTTTTATATTATAAAGAACATTTAGATTTAAAAATATAAAGAAGAGTCTCGACAAACTGAGGTTTATGCGGGGATTTCATCTTTAACATTACTTAGTCATTAGTTAAAATTACATTCATATTGTCGATACCATTTAAATCTCTAGTCGATCCATGATTTGTTAATTTGTACACTTTTTTCAAAATCTTTGTAAGCAAAGCCTCAGTTGAGCTAGACTCTGTCGCATTATTATTTTTAGATTGTAAGTTTGTATATAGTTGTAATTATAATTAGTCATTGAATGACTACCTTCCTACTGATAATATTTTTTTATTATTTTGACCATTGTTAAAATTGCTTAGTGTCAACATCCATCACATGTGTAAATAAATATTTTTTCCTTTATCAGAAATTGTTTAATTAAGATCTTTTTTGAATTACAAACATGATTGAGTATTTTTATTTTATCAGTAGTTTAACGCTTCATTAAATTACATTTTGTAGCCTTTTAGTGTTCTTTTGTGATTTTATATTTACCAGATAATGATTAGTGTGTTTTGTGTTGTACGAATAAAAAATTGAAATTTGTTATTAACTTGTGTTTAAGTAGTGATATTATCTGTCAAACGTAATTTTACTAATTTGCCCTGGCGAACAATATTTGTTGCATAATGGTTACAACTTTTTGATTTTACTGTTAAAACAAGTTTACTAAAATCCATTCTTTATGGTTGGTTTAAAATCTTTTTAAAAATCCATTGGAAAAAATAACAGAAAATTTTTCCATTCTAAAACTAACAAATAATTACCCTTGCGGTAAAGTTATCCTCTTTGGAAAATTCCTAAGTCTCAACAACAGCCTCTACTCTTCTACTTTACTTGTTAAGTAATAACTTTGACAACAAAAACAAATCTATTTTAAAAACACTATGGGGCGGTTCAGGAGTTCGGGTTTATCTTAAGTCCTAGCTTAATACTGGTGAAAACCAGTATTTGAGCCGCAGCTTTAAAATTGACTTCAGGAGCTCGGGTTTAACGTTAGACTCGGCCTAGAGATAGTCCTGGCTTACATATTGGAAGGATAAACCCGCGCTCAAAAATTCCGCTTCACGTGTCCCGGCCTAGATAAACTCATGCTTAAGAGATAGACTCTGTTGGTTCAGGAGTCCAAGTCCAAGTGAATTAGATAGTCAGCGGCTAAAAATCAGCGAATTTGCGCTCCATCTTAGACCTGGCCGGCGGCAAGTTTAAGTCGGAGCCTAATGAAAGATCGACAATCACTCGTTACTTAATTATTTGTTGTTAAAAATAATACCATATACGTGTTCCGTGTTGAATCCCGCACCATTTCATTATCCATAAGTCTTATTTGAAAAATATATTTTTCTGTTGAATTGGTTTTATTGACTTGTGTAAAGTAACAGTAATGGCGAAAAGTATTGTAGTTTTTACAAACTAGCTATTTTTAGTGAATTTCCTATAAAAAAGTAAACTATTAGCATGACCCGCATGGTGAATCTTAAGCCCGGGACCACCATAGAAGTTCCTAACGTGACCCCCTAAACACCTCATAACATTTGTACTCTAGCCAAAGCGGTTTTTGTCATATTTACTTGAAATTTGGTAGGAACCTTCTGTAAAAAGTTGAACAATTTCGTTGGGCAAATCAATTTGACAACTCTAACCCTCTATTTCAGTGATTTTAGCTCCTCATCAAAGTTTGAGTTTTAAAGCCCAGAGAGGGTAAGAAAAGCCCCGAATGTTAAACTATTTATATTAAATTATTCTACTTAAAAAATCAAAAATTCTAAGCCGTTTCTCATCATTCTAACAGTAGTTATCGAGTTATTAAAGAAAATTACAATAATTCTCTAAAAACAGTACGTTGTCATATTTTACACTGGAAAAGGCTATTTTTCATATCTTGATATGTAGTTTTATCACACCCCCAAAACACCTACGCCTACTTGTTATCCTGACCATACCTCCTCCGAACCTTACAATAAACAAAATTGCCATCGTAATCGTGCCCTGGCAAAGTAGAAGTAAATAATTAAAATATAATTTATTTAATACGAATCGGGTACATTTTTGTTGTGAGCAGTCAGCTGACGACGAGGACAATGCGACGGCTACAGTGTAACTGCCGGCTGCTGCCAACCTAACGACATGAATTCCCCACGATTCCCTGTCCATTAGACTGTGGTCTTAGTTAGGCTCGGCCTAACGTAAACTCTAGCTTAAGCAGTTTAGGCGCGGGCTCCTGAAGTCAGTTTTTAAGCTACGGTCTAAAATAGGCCGGGACGAACGATAGACGCGGACTAGCTAAACCCAACTCGTGAACCGCCCCTATATCTATTATTAGTGACAATACTGGCAATTTAGTAAAAATATAAAAATAATATGAATTAAGATAAAAATATAATAATTAAAAAAAAATATTGACCTAATAGTGGAATTATTGTCCCTTCCTTGAGTGGTCCTAGACTTATTGTACAATTAAACCGGGCCAACAAGTTTATTAAGTGTAAAAAAATAAGTATTAAATGTAAATACTAGCAATTTTAACTGGATTAACAAGTTTATTAAGTTTAATAAAGTATTAAACATTGAATACCAACAACTGAGTTTGAAATTTATTTATTAATATTTATAAGTCTAAGTATGAACACATTTTCTTCCTGGGATCCTTGCAGTTAACCAAATTTAAAGTTAGCAAATTTCCTTTCGGTGTAACGCCTATACTATGTCAGTCGATTATTTTAATAATGTAACTATACTCCTAATAATGTGTTATATGGCAAATATTTTCAAATCTTTTAATTTTGAAAATTATAATTTGTTAGTTCTTCATTGAAAAAATATTGCTTATTTGAAATATAAAGCTGATCAAGAGATAGAAACTATAATAGTTTGCAATAATTTATAGTTGTGTTAACTTCTATTTGAATATTCCCGCTCATAAATATGGTTAATTTCAATAACAACAACTTTATCTCTCTACCTTATGAAAGTGATAACGCTTGTAAATGTATCACTAACTAAATTGTTCAAAAGCGTGTATTTCATTAAATTAATAAGTTTTGATTCAAATTACTGGATAGGTTTTCCTTAACAATTTAACCAACCATAATTCCTTACCTCTTTTTATAGAAGATTTTGATATCTTTAAGTAAATAAAATAATTTTGTACAGAGTTGCAGATTGTGTGCATGTTAAATGTTGTGTACAAAATTTATTTTATCGTATGCCATTTTATTTTAGCCATCTGATGAAATAAAGATAACCATTTCTCTGTTTATTGATGTTAATCCCTGTTCTCCATCTGTATTTGAATTATTTTAACTTTGTGCCTGGAACATCATCCACTACTATTAGCTGGCGCCATACCTCTTAAGCCTGGAACAATGTTAAATAACCCCGTCGCAGCAAATCTTCATACTCAGCGAATTTCCAAGATATTATGTCTTATGTGGAGATATTATGTCTTATATGTATTATGTGGAGATATTATGTCTTAATACTACAAAAAGCCACTTACCATGTTTCATAAAAATATATTCACAAATAAGCGGTATATACAATTTTAATTATTCTCCATAGGAATAACATTGGGGCTGAGTATGCAGGTTTGCTGCAACAAGGAACCTAAAGAATGGGTTTTAATATAACTCAACTAGGTAAAGTCGTATACCAGTTTTATTCATTTATGTTCATAATTAAGGGAGACAGAGCATTTAATTATTCTCCATAAGAATAACATGGGAGCTGAGTACGCAGTTTTGCTGCTACGCGAGCCTTTGGCAACAAATTTTTGTTGAGCAAATATCAATAGACCACAACGAGATGAAGCCGTAAACCAAGTTTCGTCAGTATACGTTCATAACTAAGCGAGATATCACATTTTTCGTTTCCTCCATAACAATAGCATTAGACAACATACTGTGTTTAGCACTTTCAATATCTCGGTAACCAATTGACGTAGAGGAATGAACAAAATACCAAAATTTGTGTTTTTTTAAGCTGAATATAATGGTAAAACTAAAATTTGACTAAGTAAAAAATTCAAAAAACCCATTTTTGGGGTACAAAACCACCCCAAAATACCCCTTCGGATGGAGCGATCTGGCTGGTTTTCGAACTTAGTCATAAATGTTGCTTTACACGTTTATACCAAGTTTCATAAAAATCGGATCATTTTTACGAGAGTTATCGTGCTCACGGACACATATATATATACAGTTATATATATATATATATATATACAGTGGTATATATATATAAATATATATAGTTTCGAACGAATGGTGTTTTTGGGGTCTGGGGACCTCAGAACGAAAAGTTATCATGGTCCTGGGCCTAGGTCTTACCATGCCGACTACGGTAATAGCTTCTTCCCTATAGGGGAAATTCGCTAAAAGAATTTTAATTATATAGAGAACCAGTTTGAACAATTTACTCTTGAGAAAAATACAGATCACATTCATACATTCTACTAACTGAACATTATCGTCTACATTCATGAGAAAACCTTTCCAAAAACTTTATTTCAATTACCTTTAGATCTACCTTTTTCATGGAAAATTTCATACAACGTATGTTATAATTTAAATCATATCACAATTTTTTTAGGCTAATAAGGCTAATTTATATACCTACAAAATTGAAATAACAGTGTGACACCTTTCACTATTGCTTGATCATAAAATATTGCTTGACCCGGCAGAGGTTGCACGAAATTGAAAATGTGAGTAGTCGCTCATGGTCTTTTAGCGAATTTCCCCTATAGGAAAGAAGCTATTACCGTAGTCGGCATGGTAAGACCTAGGCCCGGGACCATGATAACTTTTCGTTTTGAGGTCCCCAGACCCCAAAAACACTATTCGTTCGAAACTGTATATATATATATATATATATATATATATATATATATAGTGTGTAAAAAAAGTCTGTCCCCCCCTTTAATTTTTTTGTTTGTTAAACAAATCACCTTTGGAGAACGATACTAACTTAACCCTAAGTATATTTTGACATTATCGGAAATTTTGAGTGTCCCCCAAAAATGGGGGATTTTGGGGGCAACTGAAAATTTTCAAATGTAAACCCCTTTTGAGTGACCCCTCATTTTAAAGAGCTTTACAAAAATAGACAAATGGTGGAGGTTGGAGGTCTGTAACATGTTTCTATCCAAAATAGCAGCTTGTCAAATTTTTGAATACAACTCATTCTTGAAACCTGGTGTCTAAGACTTTTGGAGTTTTAATTTCACCTTTGGTGACTTAAAACTGGAACGACTCTTGAAGAAATGCTTTAAATTGAAGAAGTGGTCTCTTTTGGTGATATTTAACATTTTGAGTGTCCCGCAAAAATGGGGGATTTTGGGGACAACTCAAAATTTTCAAATCTAAACCCCTTTTAACTGAGACTGTTTTGTTCAAGAAGTCTTATTTGATCAAGACTTTTGAAGTTCATAGTTTTAACCCCTCATTTTAAATAGATTTTTAAACCTAGGCGACAGTTAAAAGTAAATTTTACCCCTTCAAATGGGGCTTACATTAGGAAATTTTGAGTTGCCCCCAAAATCCCCCATTTTTGCGGGTTCTCAAAATTTTAAATATTACCAAAAGAGACCAGTTCTTCATTTAATAGCATTTCTTCAAGAGTCGTTTCAGTTTTAAGTCGCCAAAGGTGAAATTAAAACTCCAAAATTTTTAAACACCAGGTTTCAAGAATGAGTTGTATTCAAAACTTTGACAAGCTGCCATTTTGGATAGAAAACAAGCTGCAATTTTGGATAGAAACACGTTACAAACCTCCAACCTCCACCATTCGCCTATTTTTTAAAGCTCTTAAAAATGAGAGGTCACTCAAAAGGGGTTTATATTTAAAAATTTTGAGTTGCCCCCAAAATCCCCCATTTTTGGGGGACACTCAAAATTTCCGATAACGTCAAAAGATACTTAGGGTTAAGTTATTATCGTTTCCCAAAGTTGATTTGCTTGTTTTAACAAACAACAAAATTAAAGGGGGGGGGCGGACTTTTTTACACACTTTTTATATATGTGTGTCCGTGAGCACGATAACTCTCGTAAATATTATCCGATTTTGACGAAATTTGATATAAACGTGTGAAGCAACATTTATGAGTTTTAAGTTCGAAAACCAGCCAGATCGCTCTCTCCGAAGGGGTATTTTGGGGGGGGGGGTTGTACCTCAATATGGGTTTTTTGAATTTTTTACATATAATTTTTGAAATAGTCAAATTTTAGTTTTCACCATTGGATTCAGCTTTTAACGGTATCAGGAAACTGACACATACTTTCTCCCTTTTAGCCCAACTTTAATGAATAAATTACTTTTTATTTACTAAATATAAAGCACGGTCGAATGTACAGAAAATCTTGTAAACAAGTTGTTTTAAAAAACATCCACCCAAATCCCTGCTTGGAGGCACTACAGAATCCATTGCTACACTTATGGTTTTAAGAGGGGAAATGCCCCCTATTCCCCCCCCCCCCCAACATATTTCGAATTAACTCTGTTGGTCAATGCTAAATTGACAAGCATATCAAGTTTGAATGGAATTGATCAGTAAATAAGAGAGAAATAGAAATTTTTGTATTACCCATAAGAATAACATTGGGCAACATACTGCGTTTACCGCTAAATGAAAATTTCAATTTTCTCCGCAACCAGCAATCGTAGAATAGTAATTCAAAATACTAAATTATTTAGTTTTTTGAGCTCTTTTTAATGGTGAATAGTAATTTTTTTTATATTTATGTATTTTTATGAAAAATCCAAAAAACTGAATTTTGGATGTTTTAAGTCCTGTAATTTCTGAACCCGAATTTTACAGGAATGGGGGTGGTGTCATTTTGTTGGAAAACTAAATTTCTACAAACTACTAAAGTTTAATCAAAATCGTTAGAGCCGTTTTTGAGAAAATTTGATGTTTCATGTTTTTTGGGGGATAATTACCCTTAAAAATCAAAAATTCAAAAAAATGAAAAAACACCTGGAGATATCGTGGATTAGTATCTAAATACCAAATTTCATCAAAATCGGCTATATCTCGCTTATTTATGAACGTATTCTGACGAAACTTGGGATACAGCTTCATCTCGTTGTGGTCTATTGATATTTGCTAAAAAATTATTTTTTCCAAAGGCTCCCGTAGCAGCAAACCTGCGTACTCAGCCCCCATGTTATTCTTATAGAGAATAATTAAATGCTCTGTCTCCCTTAATTATGAACATAAATGAATGAAAACTGGTATACGACTTCACCTAGTTGAGTTATATTGATAATAGCATAAAGACCCATTTTTTGTGTTCCTTTTTGCAGCAAACCTGCGTACTCAGCCCCAATGTTATTCTTATGGAGAATAATTAAAATTGTATATATCGCTTATTTGTGAATATATTTTTATGAAACTTGGTAAGTGGCTTTATGTAGTATTAAGACATTTATATCTCCGTTAGAAATTCGCTGAGTATGCTGGTTTGCTGCGACGGGGGTATTTCACATTTATTTTAATTTCAATAATAACAATATTGTAATTTGAACACCAGAAAAAGTCATTTCAGATATAGTTTTTTAAATTCTAAAATAAAGCGCCTTCCGTAAATAAGTGGTTTATGTTCATTTTCATACAAATCCCTCCTGAGTGAAGTTTTAAGATATTTTTTACATAGATTTAATGATGTGGTGAATCTTCAAGGCAGGTCCAGTTACCTACCTAGTGTGATCAAAATTATCGATCGGAGACAAGACTTCAAGTATAAAGTAAGTGAAGATTGTAAATAAATATAATAACATATAAAGCAGATATAGTAATTAGAAAATAGTGTAAGTTCTCAGTTATTCAAAATGCTGCTTGTGCAAGTGGTGCTGGTGTCACAGACAACAACGCTGCTGGTGGGTTTGCTCTGTGTTACATAACTTTTGACATTGCATGTCCACCCTTTTCGTTATATCTAATCACTATCTTCACTTAAAGGCTTTTGAAAAATCTTTCATGCTTAAAAAATCTAGTAAACAATGGCATAACATATCACAATAATCAATAAAAACAATTATAATACCCCCGTAGCAGCAAACCTGCATACTCAGCGAATTTCCAATGCTTATATATGTATCTTAATACCACTTAAAGCCACATACCAAGTTTCATCAATATGCATTCATAAATAAACGATTTATGACATTTTAATTATTCTCCATAATAACAACATGACAGCTGAGTATGCAAGGTTGCTGAAGCAAGGAACACAAAAAATGGGCTTTTATACAAATATCAATATAACTCAAGAAGGTAGAGTCACATACCAAATTTTATTAATTTATGTTCATAATTAAGGGAGGGAACATGTTACTTATTCTCTATAAGAATAACATGGGAGCTGAGTACGCAGGTTTGCTGCTATGGGAACTAACAGCCAAAAAATGTCTTAGTGCAAATATCAATAGACCACAACGATATGAAGCAATATACCAAGTTTCATCAGGATAAGTTGATAAATAAGCGAGATATAAAAATTTTCTTATTCTCCATAAGAATAACATTGGACAACGTACTGTGTTTATCACTCTCAATATCTCTGTAACCATTTGACGTATAGCAATGATCAAAACACCAAATTGTGCGTCTTTTTAAGGTGAAGAAAACTAAAATTTGACTTTTTCAAAAATGATATGTAAAAAACTCAAAAACCCATTTTTGGGGTACAAACCCCCCCAAAATACCCCTTCGGATAGGTCGATCCATCTGGTTTTCGAACTTAAAGTCATAAATGCTGCTTTACACGTTTATACCAAATTTCATCAAAATCGGATAATTTTTACGAGAGTTATCGTGCTCACGGACACACACACACACACACATATATATATATACATACATACATATGCAGTTTTGAACTAATGGTGTTTTTGGGGTCTGGGGACCTCAAAACGAAAGGTTATCATGGTCCCGGGCCTAGGTCTTACCATGCCGACCACAGTAATAGCTTCTTCCCTATAGGGGAAATTCGCTAAAACAAATATAACTTAACACAAGCTAATTCGCACAAGGTAAATGTAGCATACAAGCGTCCATTATTCTGTTGGTAACAGTTCACGTTTTTATTTCTTGACACAACTCCATTTTCAGTCTCATCATTTAAGTTATATTATTAATGGAAAAGTTGTAAAACATAACTGGCAACTTACAACAATCAGCTTAACTGTAACAATAAAATCAACACTATCACTTGATCAATAGAGCCTCTTCCTACTTGTAATCATAAAGTAAAGTATCCACGACCGTGGATAATTTGTTAATGATTTATTTATTGTTTTACACAGATAATTGTCGGCTACCCAATGTTTAAAACCCCTCCTGATTTACAAGTTGAACATGATTATCTTTTACTAAAACAAAATCGTTAGTAATGAGTTTATATTCCTGTAGTCTGTCTTCAAATGTCTAATGGGGTATGTAACGGCACAAGTCAGCTTCATTCACGGCAGCAGACAGCTCGGGGAATAGCGTGTGCTCCACATAATGTCTGTAAAATTTAGTAATTTCGTTGATCACCCAAGAGGTGATTTCGTCAGTCAGATTCTCAAATACCCCGAGGTTCGTAATGTCTACCTCGATATTGTCCAGCTGTTCAATTTTCAAGTCCTCCAGAGTTATGACACATGAAGGTTCCACTTCCACCTTCATCTTCAAAAACAGGGAATTGGTCCCCACTGTAACATGGATTTTTCCCTTTTGATGCGCTCCGAGAAGCGAAACATCGTAAGTGTTATAGTCAATCTCTAAATCGCTAAGTCCTAAATGAGCGGATAGATACAAATCTGTTCCGATCCTGCTCATTTCGGCATCACCCGTTCTATGAAGCGTAGAGATGTTTCCGACCAATCCGTCTTCCACTTCGAGTGCTCCTTCGATGAGTAGAGATAATATTTTTGTCGAAAACCTCTGCTCAAAACCTCCGATTTTAATTTGTGTCCTGCCCTCTTCCACTAACGTTTTGGTGTAGTGCTTGAGGAATAAATCAAAAAGGAAGTTGATCGTTGAAGACAGGAAGTGGTCGGCAACATCATTTGTCTCCAAAGCCATGTTTTTTGCTGTCACAATGCTGCCAATCAGGAGGATTGAAATGGCGACCAAAGCCTTTGCTGGAACCATATGCATTGTGGTTTCTGAAACATATTGCACAACAACATACTATAGATTATATGATGTTGTATAAATACTTATAATATTTTATAGATTAATCACTTGTAAATAATAATAAGCTTTTATTGTTGTTGTTTTTGCTTATGTGACACCATTCATTGTATTTACAAACAAATAATGGTAACTTAACAGTTTTGATTGTTAGGGTACCTGCGAAGAGACAATCAATGTGTACCAAGAAAAGCTAAACCCTGGCTGGGAGGGCAGCGCTGCGTATCAGACTGGGCCAGCAGCCTGTAGAGCCAGGTGGTAGTTGTAAAGGTCTGTTTTGCTCGGAGCGGCTGTTGTGTTTGACACTCTGCGATCGTTGCTCGCTACTGCTGTTACCTAACTGCCATTATTCTTTATTCCTCCGAGCGTCAGACGCTGTCCCGACCGCTCCCAAACAAGTTGGAGACGCTTGAGTTTCGTGTCTATTGTGCAACTGTACAGGTGTTCAGTTGAAAATTAATGTGTTAAAAGTCAAAAAGTTTACTTTATCTTTTGAAGAAGATGACAAATTGCAAGAAAATAATAAAATGCAAGAATTATTTTACTATTCTAACTATCAAAATACTTACAAGTACGTATTGGTAAATCTCATAAAGTACACTGTCTTAAAGTTATTGTAAATAAGAATTTTTTGTATTATTTTTAATGCATTCAGAGTTATTGTGTTTAATGTTCCATTACCTGTTACATTTTAATCTGTCAATTGTCATTTCTATATAATTATTTTATTTTTGTTGTAATAAACATTTACTATTCGAATTTGACCACTCTGATTTAGCCTGTCTCTCTTGTCAACTACAGGCTAAACATATTTTATATACCTTATGGTTAGCGTTAGTTTCTCTTCGACAAAATGGGATAAAGATTCCTATTATAAAACGCCTTTTCAAGACCTCCGATAAGTCAAATTGTGCAACTAACAGTCTGAGAAGTTCCAAAAACTTAAATTCGTCCGTTCGTAAATTATTAATGTTAAGGTTTTTAAAATACTCTTCATCTGTTCTGTTTGTAAACATGGGATGGATCACATTCCTAGGGTCACCAATAAGTTTGCAATACACTCGTCCTCCATTTCCTCATACAATATCCATTTTAAAATACATTTAATTTTCATACGAGAGGACTCATTTCAACGACTAACAAACTCACAGCAGTGGTACATGAGAGTTGGCGCGGTGCTTATGACACGACATATGACTGAGGCA
Source organism: Allygus modestus (assembly GCA_963675035.1). Lineage (NCBI taxonomy): Eukaryota > Metazoa > Arthropoda > Insecta > Hemiptera > Cicadellidae > Allygus > Allygus modestus. The sequence goes on along the minus strand of OY776115.1, from coordinate 27,234,755 downwards.
CAACTGGCGACACAGTCACTAGCGTTTGGAGTGGAAGGAAACAACACAACGATCATTGCCCGGCGTCTGTCTCTCAGCGTCGATCGCTGAGCGTCAAACGCAACAGCCGCTCCGAGCAAAACAGACCTTAAGGCCTCGTGCCAGACTCCGCCTGTCAGGCGCCGACTATGGGCAGAGGTTGATACCATATTGTTGCTTACACAGAGTATATTTACAACAAGCCAATGCTATCGGAGTAGTTTGGCTCCAGTCCTTTGCTTCCCCCATAAGACCAAAGTTAACTTTCAAAAACCTCCTCATCAGTGAATTATCCAAAACTGTTGCTTTGTGGTTCATTTTAAAAAGCTATTGGCTTAACGCCGTAGTGGGACAGCTTCATAAGAAGATCACACAAAGAAAATATTATAAAGAAGGTCGAGATGCTTATTTGAGGGCGGCTTATTTCGCATTTTTTCAGTCTCATGTCTCATATGGTATTATCCTATGGGGACACTCTAGTGTTGTTCATGAAATTTTGTTAATTCAAAAGAAGGTGATTAGGACTATTTGTAGAGCAGAACATGATGCACGTTGTAAACCGCTTTTTATTGATTTGAATATTATGACAGTTGTTAACCTCTACATTTTTTCCGCAACACAGGCTGGCCAAATCAGTTAACTCATTCAAATTCAATTGTGTGAAATTTTTTAATAAGTTGCCTCGTTCAGCTCGACATGTTTCCACAAACTGGTTTAAGTCAATTTTAAATCAATGGCTCATCGCCAATCCTTTTTATGGAATTGAGGAATTTATGGAATGTAAACAGTACATGACCTTTTAAGGCATGTAGGTCTAGCAAGAAGCTTATTTAATTTAGTTTTAAGAATTTTTGTTTATCTTATTAGTTATAAGACCATTGCTGACGTGTCCTATCTCTGTTTTGTAACGGACCAATGGAAATAAAGATTACTGACTGACTGACTGACACAAAGTTGCCTGAGCTTAGGCCTTGTTTTCAAAAGCTGAGAGAACTTGCCCTACCAAACCCTCCATAGCATCCACGGTTGAAAGTCCCCATCTACAACCAAACTGAGAAATACTGAGTAAGTTATTACTTTCAAAATATTGGCCAATCTGATCATTCACCACAATCTCTATTATTTTTTAAAGATTAGGGATAATAGAAATTGGACGATAGCTCTCAGGGCACAGTAAAAACTTGAACACTCAGAATAAACGCCATGATTCATCCGTTATGTAAGAGTGATAAATTAAATTTTTTTATCCAATAGCAAGTAAACAAGGACATTGTGTTTGTGATGACTTCCTCTCTGGGAATAAGGGAAGCCCTCCACCAACCATCACTCCCTCTCTTACCCGTTAGTTGCTGCGAAGAATCAGGACTAATCTTATCGTGGTCCGTGATGTATAAGGGATGGTGCAACACAAATGGTGAATACCCCCACCCAGATTTCCCTCCAACCATTGCGTACAATCAAATAAACATTATACAAATTGTAAGCAGAGACCAAAACAATCACATGTTTAGACAAGTAAATGTTGACCCGTAAGGTGACTAATACAGGTGGAGGGGAAAGTCATTATTGCACGTGTGCAAACCAGGCCATACAGTTTAAAATTATCTGTAGTAAGTTTTTTTATAAAATACAAGCTGGCCGACAGACGTTGTCCTGTCCTAATGTCGTTGAATTTGTTTTATGACAAATATTCGTTCATTTTCAAAATGAGCTCGTTCGCTTCACTCACTCGCCTCCCGGATGAGTTCATTCGCTACGCTCACTAGCCTATCGAAAAAGGAGTTTGAGTTGCCATTCAAGTAGTTTTTATTTCCATAATGAACATATGTTTATGCCTTTCAAGTATGTTTAGATATAATCCTTGTCAACAGCTATTTGGTGTAACTAACTGAATTTTGATCAAATCAATGTGAACTTTGAAGGCCAGTGGGACAGAGCCCTTAGGTCGGATTAAAAATTTTCTTTTATAAGGATCTTGTCCTTAGATTAACGAACCCAACAACAAAATTATTCAATTTGGTGCACTCATTCTCAAGTTATGGCATGACATAGGGAAATAGGGTTCATTTTTACTTTCTCCCCCCTATACATAGTAAATGGAGAAAGTATTGTTTTCATCAAAATTTGAGTTGTTAGTAGAAATATTCGTTTTGGTGCTCCCTGAATCCAAAAAAGTGATTTTTATGTGATGTCTGTCTATCTGTATGGGATGTGTACAGAGCTAGAGACGACACCAGCGGACCAATTGTGATGAAATTTAGTAGGCGTATTTTTATTAATTTTTTATTTTTAAGCTTAATTATCCCCCAAAACCGCTAAAAATCATGAAAAGTCCAAATTTCTCAAAAACGGCTATAACGATTTTAATTAAACTTGAGTACCTAGTTTGTCGAAACTTTAGGTTTCCAACAAAATGACACCACCCGCATTTCTGAAAAAATTCGGGTTCAGAAGTTTCAGGACTTGACAAATCCAAAATTCAGTTTTTTTGATTTTTATAACAAACCATAAATGTTAAAAAAAAGCTTACTTATCACCATTCAATAGAGCTTAAAAAACTAAATAATTCAGTACTTTTAGCGAATTTCCCCTATAGGGAAGAAGCTATTACCGTAGTCGGCATGGTAAGACCTAGGCCCGGGACCATGATAACTTTTCGTTTTGAGGTCCCCAGACCCCAAAAACACCATTCATTTGAAACTATATATATATATATATATATATATATGTATATATATATATATGTGTGTGTGTCCGTGGGTGCGATAACTCTCGTAAAAAAGGTCTGATTTTGATGAAATTTGGTACAAACGTGTAAAGCAGCATTTATGACTTAAATTTCAAAAACCAGACAGATCGACCTATCCGAAGGGATATTTTGGGGGGGTTTTGTACCCCAAAATGGGTTTTTTGAGTTTTTTACACATAATTTTTGAAAAAGTGAAATTTTATTTTTTCCATTGGAATCAGCTTAAAAAGATGCACAATTTGGTGTTTTAATCATTGCTCTACATCAATTTTTTACTGAGATATTGAAAGTGCTAAACACAGTAAGTTGTCCAATGCTATTCTTATGGAGGATAAGAAAAATTGTATATCTCGCTTATTTATCAACTTATCCTGATGAAACTTGGTATATTGCTTCATTTCATTGTGGTCTATTGATATTTGCACAAAAACCCATTTTTGGCCAATAGTTCCCGTGGCAGCAAACCTGCATACTCAGCCCCATGTTATTCTTATAGAGAATAAGTAACGTGTTATCTCTTTTAATTATGAAAATAAATTAATAGAACTTGGTATGTGGCTTTACCTAGTTGAGTTATATTGATATTTGTATAAAAACCCATTTTTAGTGTTCCTTATTTCAGCAAACCTGCATACTCAGCCGCCATGTTATTCTTATGGAGAATAATTAAAATGTCATAAGTCGTTTATTTATGAATGTATATTGATGAAACTTGGTATGTGGCTTTATGTGGTATTAAGATAATATTATATGCATTGGAAATTCGCTGAGTATGCAGGTTTGCTGCTACGGGGGTATTAATTATTATTCTACAATTACTGGTTGCAGAGAAAATTTAAATTTATGTTTAGCGGTAAACGCAGTATGTTGTCCAGTGTTATTCTTATGGGGAATACAAAAATTACCATTCCTCTCTTATTTACTGATCAAGCTCTCGTTAAAACTCTCGTTTAATTTTTAATTTTTACTCATAAAAATATTTCCTGTAAGCCATTGGTTTTACCTGCTTTACAGTCGTTATTGATAGATAAGGTCTTTGAGTGCTGCTCAGCAGAAATTGTTATTAAGGACTTTTCATTTGTTATGTCAGAAATATATCGTTCACCTATTAGTACAAATCTTGAACAATTTTTAAAAAATCTTGAAGTCCTATTGAATGTACAATGTAATAAATTTGAACATGTAATTGTTGCTGGGGACTTTAATATAGATGTGTTGTCAAAAAGTAATACTTAAATAGTTTTGTAAATATTCGGTACTTTGGTATTATACGGATGCCACTATTTTTGGAGGTTAAATTTTTACCGGATCCTAAGGATAACTACATAATTAGAAAAAACGTACTTTTATTGACTTACTGTAAAAATTTTACATCATTCTGATGAGCGGTCTCTGTGTTGTGCCTCCCAAAAGGCAGCGATGTCCGCTAGGATCGTGTTGAATGCGTCGCCGCCGCTAGCAGCCACACCCGATCGCCACATGTACTGCGCCAAATAGCGCGCTGCGGCAGTTATGTTAGGATGGGTTATCATAAAAATACGTACGGTTTCCTCTTCATTTCGAGGTGAATCCCACAACAAAAGAACGTCACTCATTATGAAAACAAATGTAACGTAGTGCACGGCAATAAATCACTCATGACACTGACCCAGGACCCAGATTACAGGCGGTGACAGGTGATGCGCGCGCTCCGGTCAACGACCTGACCTTGGCCTATTTGGAGGGGGTTTGGCGGCCGGAAGTATGACTCATCAGGTATCATTCGATTTGTAACGAAACGAGGAAAGTCCTACAATCATTTTTATGATAACCCATCCTAACATAACTGCCGCAGCGCGCTGTATAAGGGTGGCATCCGTATAATACCAAAGTACCAAATATTCTTACTATTTACAACATGAAATATATGGTGAAATTTCCAACTCGTGTGACTGAAAATTCTGAGAGTGCAATTGACAATTTTGTTACAAATATAAGTCCTGAAAATTTAAATGTTACCAGCCTAATACACACCTCTCAGATCATGATACCCAGATCATAGATATTTTTAATGTAAGTAACAAAGATAAATGTGACTAGAAAGCTGAATCGGAAAATTAACGACACTAATTTGAATTCTTTTTGTCAAAATTTAGCTGCAGAAAATTGGTTGGGAATTCCATCACCCGATGTTAATTATATGTACAAGGCTTTCTATTCTAGTTTTAAGTATTATTTTGATGTTAATTTTCCGAAGATATATGTGTCTGAAAAGGCAGTTGATGACAATAAGTGGATCTGTTCTGAAGTGAAAGCAAAAAAGTCAGAAATTTTAAATCTAGAATTTTATTTTAGACAAAAAAGATAAATCATTAAAAGTTTTAATTAAAGGTCAAAAACGAGACCTTAAAAAACTTGTAGAAATGAATAAAAAGAAATATTTTAATGAGAAAGTCCATAGTTCAAAAAATAAAATAAAAACAACTTGGAATTTAGTTAACTTGGAGGCGGGTAAACAGTCCAAATTTGGCCCAAACAATATTACCCTATTTCATAATAATATTCACATTACAGAACCTAGTAAAGTATGTGAAGTTTTCAATGAATTTTTTGTAAATGCTGTGCAGAATTTAGTCATGCCTAGGCTGCACCTGCAGGCCGCTGGTTGGTCCGGGCTGGAGGGTGCTGATGTCGCACAAGCAAATTTTAAATTTTCGTCAGTGACCGAAAAAGAAATTCAAGAAATAATCTTGTCTTTTGAAAACAAAAACTCAACAGGGTATGATAAAATTCCAATCACTGTGATCAAAGTAGCTTTGCCTTATATCATTGGCCCATTGACATTTCTTATTAATGCCTCCCTAAGGTCTGGTGTATTTCCAGATCAGTTCAAAATTTCTAAAGTTGTTCCTGTTTTAAAAAAAGGCAATACTGAAGATGTAATGAGTTACAGGCCTGTATCATCTCTCCCTGTTTTCTCAAACATTTTTGAAAAAGTTGTTCACCAATTAGGGTCTTACCTTGAATGTAATAGTTTATTCGATACACAACAGCACGGGTTTCGATCAAAAAAATCAACAATAACGGCTGGCATCAACTTTGTTCAATCAATCATTGATTCAATTGATAGGGGAGATAAAGCTGTGGGAATTTTTATTGATTTGTCAAGGGCTTTTGACAGTGTAGATCATGATAAATTGGTGGATGATCTTTTTATTTTAGGAGTAAGAGATGTTGAATTGGCATGGTTTAAATCATACCTCTTTGGGAGAAAACAGTTTGTAGAAATTAATTTTTATAAAGAACACTTAAAGTTTAGATATAAAGAAGTATGTAGATCCCAGGCATTACCGATCCATTTTGGTGTACCTCAGGGATCTATACTTGCTCCTTTGCTTTTTCTTTGTTATCTCAAGGGTTTACCAAATCTAATTTGGGGAGTAAACAGTTCCATTTGTCTTTATGCGGATGATACAAATATAGTCATTTCCGGGAAAACTGAAGAGACAGTAGAAGTTTCATCTCATACTGGCTTGTCACTGATCAAAGAATTTTTAAATAGTAAGAATCTCCTTTTAAATTCTGACAAATCAAGCTTCATTTCATTTTTGACTAATCAGGCAAAAAATAGACCGAACCCAAGTATTTTCATTGATGAGAACGAATTAATAGATCAAGTACAAGACACAAAATTTCTAGGTTTGATTATTGACAAAAATTTGAGATGGGACAAACATGTTGATCATATACTGTGTAAAACTTCGAGTGGTCTATGTGCCTTAAGACGTATGGCAAAACAATGCAAGACTGATTCATTAAAATCTATCTATTTTGCTTTAATTCATTCGCATATAGCTTACGGAATTAGTATATATGGAGCAACCACCAAGAAAAACATGAACAAAATTTTAATTCAACAGAAAAGGGCATTACGTATCATATTTAATCTAAAAAGTAAAGATTCTGTAAAACATATTTTTTCTGAATTAGATATATTAACAGTTTATGGTCTGTATATTTATGAGACGATAAAATATGTTAAAACAAATAGCTTTTTAACAGAAAATAGAAGTCATGGCTACAATACACGATCTCAAAGATATGTCGAGAAACACAGACTAGAAATATTTAAAATGAAACCTTCCTATAAAGGGATTAAATCTTTGACTGTTTGCCTAAATCTTTAAAAGATGAGAGTAACATCTGCAAGTTTCTTAAATTGTTAAAAAAATACCTAGTAAAGGAAGCTTTTTACTCATTGGACATTTTTTTAAATAATAGATAAATTAAGACAGTAGATTTATAAGGCTTATGTTGTATATGTTATCTGTACATATTCATGACTTGTTCATTGTATATACTGTATATGCTTTTCTGAATAAAGAATTTTGATTTGATTTGATTTGAAAAACTGATATCCAGGTCAAGTTAGCATTGACCAACAGAGGATATTTGAAATATGTTGCCCCTTAACCCTTAACCCTGGGGAGGAGAGGGCATTCCCTCTTAAAACCATAGTATGTAGCTGAGGATTCTGTGGTGCCTCCAAAAATGGGATTTGGGCGGACGTTTCGGAAAACAATTTTTTAGAAGATTTCCTGTACATTCTACCATACTTTGTACTCTGTACTAGCTGCCATCCGGGTTTCACCCGGGAATACGACAGTTGTGTGTGCTGCATTCTGTGGTTGACCCGTGGAACTACTACAAATCATAATCAGCTGATAGAATTTTTATCAGCTCAAACCAAAGTGAATGTCCATAAGAATAACATAGGGTTGGAATTTTAAAGCCCCGTGGGGCATAGCCCTGTGAGAATTTCTTAAAATTCCTTCTTAGTGGGTGCCTATGCTTTAAGAGGAGTCTACATGTAAAATGTCGTGCTTGTAGGTGCAATGGTTTGGCCTAGGCGTTGATCGGAATTTTGTATCTATAGATATAGTAAATAAATAATAATTTATACATTAAAAGGGAGAAAGCATGTGTCAGTTTCCTGATACCGTTTATTATGTATTAAGATATCTATAACCATAGCATGTGTATATTTGGTGTTAATATCTACTACTTTATGGTAACCTAATGGTTTTCTCCATCAGATTGTGTAAGTGGTATAGTGTTGCTCTGTAATGGGTCATAACTATAACTTTAGTGTATAAATTACTTTGCCTAGTCGTGAACATAATTTTGCATGACGTTCTACCAACATAACCTCGATTCTAATTAAAATAGTCTTATAGTCCATGAATTAAAACTGTTATGGAAAAAGTGCTTCGGTAGGTATTTATATGTATTTCATTTTAAATTTGATTCAGTTTGTATGAAACTTTTAGGTATTTAAAAATAAACACACCTTTAATGCACTTTATTGATTCACAATTATATATAATTAGTGTTGTATGTTTATTTTATAACTTTATCTGTTCGTTTTTAAGTACTTTATATTAATTTGTACAATGTGTAAGTAAAACATATCTTGAAATATAATTATGATAAATAGTATAATACTATAGTATATTGCTTTGACAGTTGTCCATTATAATGGAAAAGTTCAGTATACTAAATTAAGCATTAAAATATTATCAATAAAACTAGGAAAAAAATTTAATTCTTTTATCAGTTATCTTTAGAATCAATAGGTCTGTCAATCCCAGTTACAGCGGGAAGATTGATGAAGAGCGAAAAACATTGGTTTGTGCTGCATTCAGTAAAGAAACTGACAAATTTGTAAAACTAAAATACACATTTTTAATAATCACCTGACAAAATAAAATGATCGTCTGCCGTGATAAACATTGGAATTTTTTGTTCTAGTGGGGCAAAGGCCTGAGATAATTTTGGATATTTTCTGAATTTATACATACGTACCAAACATTTTTATATGTAAATAAGAAATCTTCAAATTTGGCACAGTTAATTTCCCAATTGTTCTAAACTTGCATTTAAATACATATCTAGAGAAGTGTTTCTCTTCTATTTCTTAACAGCTGCTTATTTCTTCAGCTGCAACATGTCTTCATTTTCTGTACTGTATGTGGATGATACCACGTTGGTTCATTCTGATAGGGATATTCATAGAGTTAAGATTAAACTCAGTGAGGAAGTTGATCAGGCAAAGAATTGGTTTTCAGCAAATAGCTTAAGTATGAACAATAATAAAACTGAGCACATAATTTTCTCTTTGAAAAACCATTTAGATACAGATGAGGAAATGTTCAAACCTGTCAAACTATTAGGAATATTTGTAGATAGTAAATTGTGTTGGGATGAACATGTAAACAATGTTTGTAAAAAATTAGCTAGAGTAACTTGTCTTTTAAGAAAACTAAAACATGTGTCAGCCTTGAAGTCCTTATCATGGTTTATTTCGGTCTTTTTCATTCTCATTTGACGTATGGTATTCGTTTATGGGGAAATTCACCATCAGCAAGAAAAGCATTTACATGGCAGAAAAAAGCATTAAGAATAATTGCAGGTATTGCATCAACTGAATCTTGTAGATTAGATTTTCCAGAATTTAAGATTATGACATTGGCATGTAGTTTTATTCTCTCAAATCTCATTTATGTTAGAAATAATATTGATGACTTTTATGAACAATCCTCAATACATGGTTACAACACAAGAGACAAAGGAAATTTAATTAAACCGAATATAAGATTAAATAAGTATTATCAAAGTTACAAGTATCAACAAATTTTGACTTTTAATAGGCTTCCCACTACTGTTAGGTCCCTCCCGCCAAGGAAATTTTCAACAATGGTAAGCAATTGGCTTAATAAACAAGGATTTTATACACTTGAAGAGTATTTAAAATTTAATATGAATGACTTTAACTAGAGTAAGGAATGCTTGTAATATCTGTTTTTATTTTATTATATAAGTTTGTTTATGCTCTTTTGCTATTGTTAGGTTTATTAATTTTAAATGTTCTCTGACGATGCCTATTGTAAAGATGTTTTATTTAGTGGCAAATAAAATTCTTGATTTTTGATTCTTGATTGAGATATAAAATTAGTTAATTATCTATTGATAATATTTTTGTTTGTTAGATATTAAAAGTATTATGTATTACGAACAAAAACTTGTTATCCATACACGATTCAAATAGTCAACAACCTACAATATAACTATGGAAAATGCAAACAAACATTGCATCACCAATGCAAACACAATTCAATGATACAGTAATTAAAGAAAATAAATTGTAGTTTTACCTCGAGTTTTACTGCGAATAGAGTCAAAATTCTAAGAAAACATAGTACATAGTTGGTTCACTATCTCTGTCTGACATGTCTGGCTATTGTGGATGGGAAACTATTATCCAATGAGGAATGTGACTGGCCATGAGGAAGCGGCTGCAGTTGACTCATTGCATAACAGCTGTTGTGAGTAGTGATGCAGGGATCTTTATTGATTTTGATACACTCATAACATGTGTATAACAATTGTTGGTTAAATTATACCGTTTGATTGTAAGTAATGAAATAATGTTAATTGATGTTAATTTAAACTAAAAAAAAAACAATAATTCTTTCTTGGATTTAATTTGTTTCTTTAAACAAAAGGAGCAGCAAACTAAACGTGCATGTAAAGAACTGATGTAATGACTGAGTGTATTGAGTGTATTTAGTTTGTAATTTTTCATTATTTTTCACTCTTATTACCTGTTCGGTTACTTTCTTGTTATTACAAAAAAAGCTTTTAGGATTACATTCAAACTAGAAAAGGATGTATTCGGTTAAAAAGTTGTGTTCAGACTTTGGGTGGTTAGTGAATGGGTTGAATATTTTTGAAATGTAAATGTTTATTGAACAAAAAGTGAAACCCACAGTAATATGCAGTGAACTTCACTGCATAAAAACAACAACAAATACCCCTGTCGCAGCAAACCTGCGTACTCAGCGAATTTCCAATGTATAATATATGTCTTAATACCACATAAAGCCACATACCAAGTTTCATAAAAAATATATTCACATATGAGCGATTTTAATTATTCTCCATAAGAATAAACTGGGTAATGAGTACGTAGGTTTGATGAAACAAGGAACACAAACAATTGGTTTTATGCAAATATAAATGGAATTTAATTAGGTGAAGTTTCATCAATATTCAATCATAAGTAAGCGCTATATAACATTCTAGTTATTCTCCGTAAGAATAACTTGGGAGCTGAGTAAGCAGGTTTGCTGCAACAAGGAACAAAAAAAATGGGATTTATATAATTATCAATATAACTCAACCAAGTGAAGCTACATACCAAGTAGTATTAATTTATGTTCATAATTAAGGGAGTCTTTACATTTTACTTATTCTCCATAAGAATAACATGGGGCTGAGAACGCAGGTTTGCTGCTACGGGAATAATCAACAAAAAATCAATGTTTTGTGCAAATATCAATATACCACAACTACGTGAAGCCACATAAATAATCAAGATATCAAATTTTATTTATTCTCCATAAGGATAACATTGGACAACGTACTGTGTTTAGCACTTTGAATATTTCTGCAACGGTTGGGCGTAGAATCACAATTTAAACACCAAAATGATTTTTTTGTGGAACTGAACAGATTGGTATAAGCAAATGTGAAGTTTACATTAAAATAAACTGAGGAAAAGCCAAAACCCTTTTTCCCATAAGATTAACCTGGGAGATTTTATGAGTAGGTTTTTTGGATTTTCTCCGCAACCACTTAACCTAGGTTAATAATTCAAAATACTATATTATTTGTTTTTAAGCTCTATAACATGGTCAAAACCAAAATTAAATTTTTCAAAAATTTTAGGGTGAAAAATGCAAAAAACTGATTTTTGTAAAATTTAAAACCCCCATAAACCCCCCTTCCCATGGTCCGATTTTTCTGGTTTTCGAACTTAGTCATGAATATCATTTTACACATTTGAGCCAAATTTTATCAAAATCGGACGTTTTTTACTCAAGTTATCGTGTTAACGGACACACACGCACACACACACACACACATATATATACATATATATAAATTTGAACAAATAGTGTTTTTGGAATCTGGGGACCTCAAAACAAAAAGTTATCATGGTCTCGGGCTTAAGTCTTACCATGAGACCTATGGTAATAGCTTCTTCCCTACAGGGGAAATTCGCTAAAACATGGAATCATGCCTGTGTTTATACGTATCCATTGTATTTGTTGGATTTTGTTTAAATTGGGAAATAATTTTACAAGGTACATTTAGAAGATTAAGATTTCTTTATTTACAATATATATGTCATATACATGAATAGTATGAATTGCAAATTAATAGTTGGAACGTTTTGAAGCTTTCTTTGGACTCTTTGAGAAATTAACAATTATTTATGAACAATTGATGAACATTATATAGATTCATATTTTTCTAAATATAAATAATTAATTTATAATAATTATTTAAAAATTTCTTTACTAGCATGATACGTGTTGTTACAACTAAACAGGATAAATAAAATACGTCTTACAACACTATAAAGTATATTTACACTTATACTGTACTTACATACATGACGGTAATATATACACAAAAGATGGTACAAGGCAATCGATTTCAACCAGTTACACCAGTCATCATCAGGCCCAATCAGAGAATCCATAATCCGGCCCTGATGATGACCGGTGTAACTGGTTGAAATTGATCGCCTTGAACCATCTTTTGTGTATATATTACCGTCATGTATGTAAGTACAGTATAAGTGTAAATATACTTTATAGTGTTGTAAGACGTATTTTATTTATCCTGTTTAGTAATTATTTGTTACAATTTTACTTACTCAATTTAATTTATGATAAATAATATGAATCGCTATAACACAAATACATATAAAAGATGTTGATAGTAAAAAACCACATCACAGCAGCAAGAGCAGCTCTGCTCATGACATGATCAAGGTTAGGTTTTAGTATGATTGCTCAAATTAGAGCAACTGGTTTCAATCGGTTAACTTTAATTTCAGTAGAATCATAATGTCATCTATTTTTCTAACCTTGCTAAAATTTGAAAAGTGTAATGTCAAATAAAGAATTCTGGTCAACAACAAACTTGCATTAATACCTAGCTCTATGTTGTACAAACAAATCTATCCTTTGGATTAGCTTTAAAATTTATTTTTTAAGTTTTTACCTTTTGTTCCTGCTAACTGGCTTGAAGTACTGGACAGCTCACATGTAGGCCTGGGGTGCCACTGAGACGTATCAAAGAGGCAAAGTTCACCAGTGACTTCACAGCTTTCTGATAACTGCCTTGTAAACAACTGGATAGTAGAGTTTAAAACATTACCACAGATGTTGACAAACCTATGAGTGAGCAAGTCAACATTGGACTAAAAGATATCGATAACTGTAGATAAATTAAACGCCATAAACATTTGTCTTTGTTTAAAATTCCCTCTCCTACCCAAAATAATGCAAGGTGACACTTTCCCTTCACCCTCCCAATTGTATAACATATCACATGATTTTTCTAAATAAATTAAAACTCTGTCAAACTAAAAAATTTAAAAAGCACATAAAGCTCGCAATGGGCAGATAAACTTGACATTCATATAAGGTCATCCCTTGATCTTACATCTGCAATTTACTTCACTCATTACTAAGGCCTCTACATCGTGAAGCTCTACGTTAGTGTCCGTGATAAATGTAACATACATACATATGACAGCCTCTTAAGAGTTAAAGTGTTTTTGTTGGAGCCTGTTGAGGTTTTGACACTTTTAAAACGGTTGTCTTTACAAGGAAGGATTACTGACAGAAATCAAGGTAATGTAAATTGTTTTTTATAGAAATATCTTGTAAACATGACGATCTACCCCCCTCCTTTTTCAATCTGTTTGTTTGGATACATTAAAAATAAAGATTATCAGGAAACTGACATACTTTCTCCCTTTTAGCCCAACTTTAATGAATAAATTACTTATTTAGCGAATTTCCGTAGTCAGCATGGTAAGACCTAGGCCCGGGACCATGATAATTTTTCGTTTTGAGGTCCCTGGACCTCAAAAACACTATTCATTCGAAACTGTATATATATATATATATATATATATATATGTGTGTGTGTGTGTGTGTGTGTGTGTGTGTGTGTGTGTGTGTGTATCCGTGAGTGCGATAACTCTCGGAAAAATGGTCCGATTTTGACGAAATTTGGTACAAACGTGTAAAGCATTATTTATGACTTTAAGTTCAAAAACCAGACCGATCGACCCATCCAAAGTGGTATTTGGGGGGGTTTTGTACCCCAAAAATGGGTTTTTTGAAGTTTTTACATGTAATATTTTAAAAAGTCAAATTTTATTTGTCACCATTCGATGCAGCTTAAAAAACACACAATTTGGTGTTTTGATCATTTTTCAAAGTCAATTGGTTTCAGAGATATTGAAAGTGCTAAACACAGTACGTTGTCCAATGCTATTCTTATGGAAAATAAGAAAAAAATATAGCTCCCTTAATTATGAACGTATACTAACGAAACGTGGTATACGGCTTCATCTGGTTGCAGTCTTATTGTTATTTGCACAAAAAACGCAATTTTTACCGATAATTCCCGTAGCAGCAAACCTGCGTCCTCAGCTCCCATGTTATTCTTATGGTGAGTAAGTAAAATGTAATGTACATAAAGTACATTAATTATGAACATAAAGTATTAAAACTTGGTATTTTAGTTCACCTAGTTGAGTTCTACTGATATTTGCATAAAAACTCATTTTTTGTGTTCCTTGTTGCAGCAAACCTGCGTACTCATTCCCCATTTTATTCTTATAGAGAATAATCAAAGTGGTATATATCGCTTATTTATGAATTTATATTGATGAAACTTGCTATGTGGCTTCTCCTAGTTGAGTAATATTGATATTTACATGAATACAATTGATTTATTTACCTCATGTATTTACGATTGATTTTGTTTTTCATTATTTATTTTTAGTCTTAAGTTCTATTCTTAAGCATTGATGACACTATTCAATGTACATAACATGTATTTTATGAATAAAGATTTTTTTGATTTGATTTGATTTGAAACCCCATATTTTTTGTTCCTTGTTTCAGCAAACCTGCATACTTATCCACAATGTTATTCTTATAGAGAATAATTTAAATTTGATATATCGTTTATTTGTGAACATATTTTTATGAAACTTGGTATGCTGTATTAAGACATGTATTTTGCTGAGTACGCAGGTTTTCTGCGACGGGGGTATACATATATATACATATATGTATATATATATATATATGTGTGTGTGTGTGTGTGTGTCCATGGGTGCGATAACTCTCGAAAAAAAGGATCAATTTTTTATGAAATTTGGTACAAACGTGAAAAGCAGCATTTATGACTAAGTTCGAAAACCAGACAGATCGACCTATCCGAAGGAGTATTTTGGGGGGGTTTTGTACTCTAACCTCTATTACTTGTTACTCTTTGGCTTTATTTCGTCAGGAAATATCATTGACTTTACATATATTTGCCGTTATAGAACGCAGAAAATCAGTATGATTATTTATGGCTCCCTGCAGTTTATTAAATTACAAATCTAATATGGCAACCGGCGTAAATTAAGCACATCACTGAGACCTTCTAGACGTCAAGATCGAGGTCAGGTGCGCTAAGTTAACAAACTGGCTGCTAGGGGGTGAGGGTAGTCTGTTCGGTGACTCACGTCCCACTTGTGGCGCGCAAGTACCGTGTCACGTGCCGGTGCAGTTAGTTCATCTGCTACTATTTATTGTACGCGAACATGTTCTTAATATATAAATAAGAGGTTTTGGATATATTGCATGAATATTTTGTTTGTTTTCCAGTAACAGCATTTCTTTTTAGTCAAAAGGAATAGGCTTGATTTCAGGAGAATATAAATTTTAATTTTTCCAACTTACAAGGGGGGGATATATCCCCCTGATCCACCTCATATCCACGCCACTGAAGAGAAAGGTGTTACCATTCCAGTAGTCAATAGTATATTTTATTTATATTAGTCCTGAAACATCAGTTCTTGCTCTTGTGTTAGAATATTTATTATATCAGCTGTCAAATATACAATTCCATTGATAAGTATTCTTCTATAAGATTAACACTGAAACTTTTAAAGCCTGTGGGGCATAGCCCTGAGGGTCGATATAGATTATAATGGGTTTCTGCTCATCTACAGGACAATACCTCTGTAACGGTATGCGTGAATTTCTCCTACGATGCATATAATAAGCTGAGAAAAAAAGAGGGACAGTTTTGTGTTTGCCTATCAATATAAAGATATTAATGTATCAGTTATTTATGAATGTATTTTATTTGTGAAACTTGGTAACTGGCTTTGTGTAGTAGTGAGACACATATATATGCATTGGAAATTCACTGAGTACACAGGTTTGCTGCAGCGGGGGGTATTTAAATTTGTTGAATTGAGTTGCATTTACAAACCCTTTTAAATGTACAAAAATGAGCTTTTTCAAACTATTTCAACTTTAGTCAGAAACATTATTTTGAAATTCTAAAAACGAGCATCAGTAGAATTAACTTTATTCTGTCAAATTCCGTTTATACTATATTGAAAACATAATTATTGTAGCCACGAACAGGGATCCTGCGGACCTCCGCACTGCTCCTTTTCCCTATCTTAACAATGTATTGTCATGTGGTAGCGGAGATTTTTCCGTAGTTTAGACTGGGCTGGTGACTAAGAGATGGTCACAGTTTCGGCCAGCTGACAGGTAAATGAGTAAGTGAGGAAATCGGAATAAGATGTTTCATTTTGGTTTGGATTCAGGAAGCGGATTGCAGATGATAATAATGAATCATATTATCAAACTTGAGATGTTTCATTTTTGTTTGCGTGTGATGATAATAATTAAGGAAGTGGATTGCAGATGATAATAATCAATAGTCAATATTCATTATTCATGAATACAAATTTTGTACAAGTCTTAAAGTATTAAAGTTTTAAAGTATTAAAACTTGGTATTTTGGTTCACCTAGTTGAGTTCTATTGATATTTGCATAAAAACTCATTTTTTGTGTTCCTTGTTGCAGCAAACCTGCATACTCATTCCCCATTTTATTCTTATAGAGAATAATCAAAGTGGTATATATCACTCATTTATGAATTTATATTGATGAAACTTGCATTTCATCAATACTTCAGAGAAAGTATTTTTCGGTGATTTGTACATGAATAGCATCACATAAAGTACTTAAAACTATAATATTTACAAGACTTCATTTAATCCTGAGGCGAGAGCATATATTAAGAAGAAGTGTGTCTGAACTCATCTAGTGAGTATAGAGATAAGCCTATCAAGTATTCCTTAAGTTTTTTCTTAAGTAGTTGAGGCTTTTGTTCTTTTTTAATGGTTTGAGGGATATATTTTAGAAAATAATTTCCTGCATATACTGTTTTTTTTAAGTTCCAAATTGTGGTTTTGAATTACATAATCATGTTTATAGCAGGTGTTGTAATTGTGAGTTTTTAAATATGCATGATTTTGTAAATAGTTTTTAACAAACATTATACAGTCAAAAATAAACAAGCCGTAAACGGTGAGAATTTTGAGTTCGCTAAAGTACGCTTCACTGACTCATTGTAATTTAACTTTTACTGTAATTGCTAACTTTTGCACTTTTAAAATTTTATTCATGTTTTTATATCATACTTACATGTTTGGGATCCTGTGGACCTCCGCACCGCTCCTTTTCCCTATCTTAACAATGTATTTTCACTTGGCGGCGCAGATTTTTCCGTAGGATAGACTAGAGACTAAGAGATGGTTACAGTTCTGGCCAGCTGACGGGTAAAGAAAAAATAAAATAAAATTCAACTAACTATAGAGTATACAAGTTAGACTAGAATTAATCGTCAAAATTTATTTGTTATGCCTATGCAAAACTATTGTATTGTATGGCCAATAAATTATTATGAACAGCTGTTACAATTCTTCTGTTTTGATTTAAAACTCTATAAGCCGAATGTTAATTTTTAACTTTTCATTTTAGTTTTTTTTTACATTATTTGATTTTTCCTGGGGATGAGACCTGTCTACAACTTATTTTTATCCCAGAAATAAGTTATTTTCAACATTTGAAGGAAATCGTTGGTGCCGTTTTTGAGATCAGAGTTGTAAGCAAGCAAGCAAAATCCTTACTCATATTAGAGTATAGGGTAGTATTAGACCTATAATCCACAATATCTCCAGTCACTATACAAATATTTCAATTTAATATTTTGAAGTGTAATTATCCCGCCCAAAAAAGGTAGATGTCAGTTTTCTGATCCTGTTTATTTTAACAGTAACTAGTTATAATAGCCTGTACAACTGGCCTACCTTTTTATTAATGTATGTAACATTTTCAAAATGACACGTAATCCGGCTGGTGCAAACAATGGACCTTTTCATACATATTAAACTTTCCTTTAAGTTTATTATATTTTGCATAAAACGTTGATCTACCGCTAAGTGTGAAAAATAATTCAAAACCATAAAAATGGTAATTTAATGGTTTAATGCATTTGTCAACATAGGCTTCTGGTGGCAATATTTTACAGCAAAAAGTTCAACTAACTCAAATTCAATTCGATTCGATGCGGAAACTGTGCATAGTCACTCTAGTTTTTTTTTATTATATACCATCGATAATTTCTTGATTGGCTGGGTCAATAAACATAGTATGAATGGTAGAGTTGGTAACTTCCCCCCCAACCCTTTGTTTATTACCGGCCCAACCATCTCCGTACAGTACATTATAGTGTTATATCAGCTGTTTTAAATATTGTAATGGAGAAGTTTTTCATACATGTATTTTACTGTTCCAATGGAGGTATTTCAAACATTATCATAACCAATGTTTTAAGTAAATAGACCTCGTGCGGATCTTCGTGAAGCCTGAGTAGGGGGTGCTAGCAGAAGAGTGGGGGGGATCAGCGTTGGAGGAGAAGTTCACAATACCAAGTGTCATAATACTATTCCTTCGGAATACATTGGCTAGTATTTGGAATGTTGTTCTTGTACGATCAGCTGTTTTTTCTCTCAAAAAAGTTGATTTGTGTTAGGCTTAATCAATAGAGGCTGCCCCACACTTCTCGCGAATACGCACGAACATTCGGCCGAACCCCGAATGTTCAGAGTAGTCGCGAGAAATGTGGGAGCTGCACAAACTTTTTGGTACCAGTACACTATCGCCAAATGATTCACTTGAATGTCCCGCCGAATGTTCGGAATGAGTCGCGACAACGAGTCTTGCACCAAATCAACCGAATGTGCACAGCGAACTAACCAAGTACACGCTCACTGAATACCATGCTCGCCTATTCTTTTCCGTTCGTCTCTTTTGATTTATGCCAAAAAGCCGACAAAAACGGAGCATGGCGAACACGAATCATGGCGAGGCGAAATATTCCGAACATAAACGAGCACTCTGAGTACACTATCTCGCTCGCCTTAGTTCGCCTTTGTTGGGCCATAGTGTACTGGTAGCAAGTACACGGGACGGAATGTTCAGTGAACGTTCGGGAGGATGTTCTGCCGAATGTTCAGGCGTGTTCGGAAGATGTGTGAAACAATCATAACCTAAGATTTTTGCACAACAATCACTTAGTAGTTGCAATGTTTTTGGTTTGGCACGTAACAGATGATTCTCACAAGCGATTTTTAGTCAAAATACTAAGAACAGATGACAAACACTCACCCCCACCCTAAAAAAACCGGTTTAAACCACTTTAACCAATAACACCCAGGCTTCACGAAGATCCGCACGAGGTCTAATACACTCTCCCCTTCCTGAATATCTTACAGTTGGTTTGGCCACATCAGCAGAAACTTTGGCCTTCATAGTTTTACCCCATTGACTGAACAATTTTGAAAATGTACAACATATGTTTTTTTTATAAAATAACAATCAGGTGGAGGGAGAGCTTTTGCTGGCATTATTTATTCAACTTATTTCCAAGTCATAATAACGTATTTCAACTTAGCTGCCAAAACTGTTTAATTCTCGAGTGCAATCGAAGTATAAAATGCAAAAGTCAAGTTGGACTTGAAATTTTCAATCACTATTTCATTTACAGTGACATGTTTGGAAATTACTATTTTTTCTTCTTTTTATTTTTATGGATCTGTGGGGTAGAATCAGACCCGTTAGTGAACTCTACAAGTGGTTTGATCGAAGGAACATATTTTAAAACATGGAGTGGCAGAGTTATCTGTGCATTTCTGGGTATTCCTTATGCGAGTCCTTTGAGTCCTAATGCAAGATTACAAAATGCACAACCAGATATTATTTGGCACGGGATTTACCCCGCCAAGAAGTTCGATCGAAGTTGCATCCAGATCATCAACGAGTCACCCCATAGGCCGATAGTCGAAGGGGGCGACAATTGTTTATTTTTGAATATCTTCACCCCGGCTGTATCCGACACATCTAAACTGGAAGTAATATTCTTCATTCACGGAGGCGGGTTTATGAAAGGCAGCGGTGACTTGTATACTCCAGATTTCATCATGGATCGACACAATCTAGTTTTTGTAACCATAAATTACAGACTAGGTCCTCTCGGTTTTTTGTCAACTGAGGACAAAGTGATACCGGGAAACTTTGGTTTAAAAGATCAAGTATTGGCTTTAAAGTGGGTTAGAAAAAATATCGACCGCTTTGGAGGTGACAGGAACAAGATAACGCTGCTGGGAGAGGACGCTGGGGCGGCAAGTGTCCACCTGCACTATCTGTCCCCTCTATCTCGACATTTGTTCAAGCAAGGGATATCACTGGGCGGGTCGGCCTTCTGTCCTTGGGCACTGGCTAAAAACCCACGTGCGAAAGCCGAGCAGTTGGCGAGATCCATGGAAAGTGAGAACACTACCTCAGAATCGATACTCAAACGTTTCCAAATGTATCCGCATCACATTATGATGGAAAAGGCACAAAGCCTATTCATGCCGTGGAATTCCTTGCCTTTCTCACCCTTCGGACCGGTCATTGAAAAAAAAACCGATACCGCTTTCTTAACCGATCACCCTCACAAAATAATCGAGGAGAAGAAGTTCAAAGACGCTCCGTGGTTGGTGGGTCTGACCAGTCACGAGGGGTTGTTCCCGGGCGCGAGGTTCGCCAGAAGGCACGACATCCTGGAGGAGGTAGAGGAGAAGTGGCACGACATCGCGCCAATCCTGCTGGACTACAACCACACAGTGCCTCGAGAGATGTTGCGCACAGTCAATGAGAAAATTAGACAGTTTTATTTCGAAGATAAAGAAATTTCGGTGAAGCTCAGACGAGAGCTTATTACGATGTTAGGAGACCGGTTTTACGTCGCCGATACTGAACGAGCGATTCGGTTACAAGCGTCTCTTTCTCTATCTTACACTTTCCTATACAGGTTCGGCTACCGAGGGCGGTACAGCAAGGCTTACTCGCTGTGCAACTGCATTGAGAACATGGGGGCGAGTCACGGCGACGACTTACTGTACCTGTTCAACATGCCGGAGTACAACGTGACCGAGACCAAGTACGGGG
The DNA here is from genome assembly GCA_963675035.1 of Allygus modestus. NCBI lineage: Eukaryota > Metazoa > Arthropoda > Insecta > Hemiptera > Cicadellidae > Allygus > Allygus modestus. The sequence goes on along the minus strand of OY776115.1, from coordinate 27,213,502 downwards.
TGGCGATGATGAGACTAATGGTCGATATTTTGATTTCATTTTTGGAAAGAGGAATACCAAAAACAGATCCCCACACTGTATGGAAACCTGTTCAACGGGAAGCTGTGAACGGGCACAATATCCACTACATGGAAATCTTAACGAGCGAATCTGTAACTTTACAAACTTCACCGGATCTCGGTAATCGTAGATTCTGGGGCAATCTACATTTGGCCGAGTTGAAAAATATTGTAGGCGATCATAAAAGGCTTTTCGACGAACTTTAAAGTGAAACGATGAGCTTGTAGAAATTGTTGCTTGTGTATAATTGCATAATAAATAATGTTAGTTTATGAAATTATTAATATCATTTTTTGTGAATACTAGCACCGTACCTACATGATTATTAATTCACTTTACTCAAACCACTAGGGAGATGAGTAGATCACAAAGTGAAGGATGGTACGGGAAACATTACCCCCTCCACAGTTCACACACGACATTTGTTGACACAGCCAATCAAGAATCAGAATCATCGTAACATAACATCAGGTAAAATTACAAGCCAAAGTTTAAGTTACAGTATTTACAACACTACACTACATAGGAATTCCTCTAGAGAGTGTGACTTAGTCATTCAGTCAGGCCAGTCTTGAGATTTCTCCGTCTTGGCTTCTAGCTGTGGCGGCAGGTGATTGAGGAGCTTCAATCAATCCGCTGTGTTGGATTTTTATTGTTCAGTGACAGTTGCTGAGCTTGGGGACTGGAGAGATTGCCACTTCTTGTGGTGGTGGACGATGTAGGTTCTCGTCAGGTCATCATCGACACACAGTACCACCCCTTGAGGGCAAACGTGGTGAGGATTTCTTAGTGGCTCAAATCCTTTATACAGTTTTCCACCATGGTCCTCATAGCCTCTCGGAAATCAGTACTACATCGAATATGCGGTTTTCCGTATTATATATCGAGGCTGGTATCCTATTTTTGCTTAGGTCCAACTGATAGTTTCATTGTCTCAAGGAATTTTACATGGTTTTCCGAGTTTATTGCTGAGATGCACTTTACCTCTTCTGCTTGTGTCTAAAATTCTAGCTTCATTTTAGCGAATTTCTCCTATAGGGGAGAAGTTATTACCGTAGTCGGCATGGTAAGACCTAGGCCTGGGTCCATGATAACTTTTCGTTTTCAGGTCCCCAGACCCCTAAAACACCATTGTTTTGTACCTGTACACATCTATATATATATATATATATATATATATATATATATATATATATATATATATATATATATATATATATATATATATATCTCATATATATGATATATATATATATATATATATATATATATATATATATATATATATATACATATATATATATATATGTTCAAAAACCAGACAGATTGACCAATCCGAAGTGGTATATTGGGGAGGTTTAGTACCCCAAAAATAGGTGTGTTGAAGTTTTTATATGTAATATTTTAATAAGTCAAATTTTAGTTTTCACCATTGGAATTAGCTTAAAAACACACAATTTGGTATCTAGATCATTTATCTACGTCAATTGGTTACAGAGATATTGAAAGTTCTTGACACAGTACGTTGTCCAATGTTATTCTTATGGAGAATAAGAACAATTTTATATCTCGCTTATTTATGAACAAATACTAACGAAACTTGGTATACAGCTTCATCTGGTTATGGTTTATTTTTATTTGCACAAAAAAAGCAATTTTTACGGATTATTCCTGTAGCAGCAAACCTGCATACTCAGCCCCCGTGTTAATCTTATGGAGAATAAGTGGAACGTAATATATCCCTTAATTATGAACTTAAATTAATACAACTTGGTGTGTGGCTTCACCTTGTTAGTTATATTGCTATTTGCATAAACACCCATTTTTTAGTTCCTTTATTGCAGTAAACCTGCGTACTCATCCTCAATGTTATTCTTATGGAGAATAATCAAAATGGTATATATCGCTTATTTATGAATGTAAATTGATGAAACATGGTATGTAGCTTCATCTAGTTGAATTCTACATATATTTGAATAAACACCAATTGTTTGTGTTCCTTGTTTCAGCAAACCTACGTACTCATCCCCAATGTTATTCTTATAGAGAATAATTAAATTGTATATATCGATTATTTTTGAATATATTTTTATGAAACTTGGTGTGCGGCTTTATGTGGTATCAAGACATATTATGCATCGGAAATTCGCTGAGTACCAGGTTTGTTGCGACAGGGGTATTTTGCCAATATCACCACAAAGTGATACCTCTGGAAGAATTGATCACCTCTAGAAGTATTGATAGTCCCATGTTTAAATTAGAAGAAGAGGACTGCTTGGATTAATGACAGGTGTTCGTGAACTTTGCAGCAGAATCGTGTCAACAGTTGATGAGTTCTGCTAGCAATAAAAATAGATGGTGTATTTGATGATTAACCCTTTGCGATCGGAATGAATATTTGCCGCTATTCCTCAGCGGTTGTGCGGCCAGCTCTACTGGCCGCTGCCATTAGCGCGCGGAAGTCAGATTTTTTCCACAGCAGTTGTCCTTTGCGATCGGACGGTCAGCGGTGCTGGCCAACATGAAATCCAACGAACGCTCGGGCGTCCAGCAGGACTGGCCAACAACAATTTTTTCGTTTGTAATATTCCAAACTGTGATATGATGCCTGTAGTGCTGCAACCTAGTGAGGAATTGTTAAACTAAACCTGTTGTTCTGGCACAAGTGCTGTCATAATCATCATTGTTTTGGTTAAGTTTTATGTGATTTTAATTGTGTTTTGGTGATTTTCTTGAGAGATTTATGTTTATTTGTAGTTTTAATGTACATTTGAGGTGATTATAAGAACACTTGTACGTTTACATATAGGCCAACACTTATATACGTACATTTTACATGTTTAGTAAATACGTAACTTATTTCACTTTTATTTTTCAAACAAATGTATGTTTATATTCGATATCTTATTTGTTTTTTAAATTAAACAGTTGTCAGTATAAAATTACAATTGTTTTATTACAATTTAAATCCCCTATGCTAACAGTGCAGGTTTTCAGTGAAAACAATTCCGAGCTGCTGGGAGCGAGCCGCCATGATAAATGCCGAGGTGACGCGGAGTGGGACTTGGCCAGTACAGCTGGCCGTCCGACCATCGGAACCAAGTTAGTACAGAAAGAATTCCGACTGGCTGCCGACTGCGTTGTGGCCACTCCTGCTGGCCTTCCGATCGCAAAGGGTTAAGGGTTAAAGTGTTTGCAGCGTCAACTCTTGATAGCTGGCAAATCATTTTCAGGGAAACCTCCAGAATCTATCAAGGAGGCCTGAGTGGCACGGTAACGCAAAGTGTTATGCTTCTTGAGCCTTTAGTGGCACGGTGCAGGGGGATTAAAATTTAATCAATTTGTACATTGCTTTTCATGGGTAATTAGAATCACACAGTAACAGTTTTTACTCACCTCTAGAGCTGACATTCTTTTGTTTACCAATTATATTTAAAACGCAAATTTTGCGTTTGGTTTAATCCAGTAGGAAATTCAAATTTCCAAATTTTAAATGTTAGCAAATTTGTGAACTGTGACAAAACCTAACATATTGTATTTCAAAATGTTCATATATAAAAACTCGGATAATGTCCTTAATTCTTTTAGTGCTTTATCCCATTGGGATGAAACGTTTCCTTATGGCACGCAATGTTATTCAGTCAGGTGATTATATTAACCTGTGTATTTGGTCTTAAAGTTTATCGGTTTCTCCACTTAATGCAGCACAACTGTTGTTCGCTCTCCATGAATCATGAGTCTTCCTGGTGTAGCTGTGATCATCGGAATTCGTAACATCTTCTGGACTATTGTTAGTAATTATCTCCAGCTAATTTTTTTCCTTGCTAAAATTAAATCCTGAACATTTTGATGCCTTAAGTAATGTTTTTAGCGAATTTCCCCTATAGGGAAGAAGCTATTACCGTAGGTCTCATGGTAAGACTTAAGCCCGAGACCATGATAACTTTTCATTTTGAGGTCCCAAGATGCCAAAAATACCATTCGTTCAAATTTGTATATATGTATATATAATATATATATATATATATATATATATATATATATATATATATATATATATATATGTGTCCGTAAGCACGATCACTCTCGTAAAAAAGGTCCGATCTTAATGAAATTTGGTACAAACGTGTAAAGTGCCATTTATTTGAACGAGTTCGAAAACCAGACGAATCACACCATCCAAAGGGGGGTTTTGTACCCCAAAAATTTTTTTTGGGTTTTCACATGTAACTTTTATTAAAAAGAAAATTTTAATTTTCACCATTGAATTCAGCATAAAAAAACAAACAATTTGGTATCTTGATCATCGCTCTACGTCAATTGGTTACTGAGATATTGAAAGTGCTAAACACAGTACGTTGTCTAATGTTATCCTTATGGAGAAAAAGAAAAATTGTATATCTCGCTTATTTATGAACATAAACTGACAAAATTTGGTATATGGTTTCATCTGGTTGTGGTTTATTGTTGTCTGCACAAAAAAACAATTTTTCACCTATGGTTCCCGTAGCTGCAAACCTAGGTACTCGGCCCCCATGTTATTCTTATGGAAAATAATTAAAATGTTATATATCGCTTATTTATGAATGTATATGGATGAAACTTGGTATGTAACTTCAATTAGCTGAGTTCTATTGATATTTGCATAAAAACCCATTATTTTGTGTTCCTTATTGCAGCAAACCTGCGTACTCATCCCCAATGTTATTCTTATGTAGAATAATAATTAATATTTTAAATATTGAATGTTTGTGAATATATTTCCTATGAATCTTGTTAAGCGGCTTAATGTGTCATGTTATAATTCATTGGAAATTTGCTGAGTTTGCAGGTTTGCTGCGACAGTGGTATTAATTTACCTAATAAAGAAACAAGTTTGAGGTTAAAACAACACTTGGCCTAGGGTCAGAATGAGAGTTGACGATAATTTGTCCGAGATGTAACTTTTAATTTCAGGAATTTGATGGATTTTAGTCAAACTTATAACAAAGGTGGCACAAAAGACCTGCAAAGATTTTGAATTAACATTCTGGCAAGCGGGTGGAGGTTAAATTAAATCTTAGAAAATGCATGTAGCCTCTTTTCCCTGACAAAGCATGATGTGCTTCCGAAATATGTTCATTATTCAGGGTATTTCTAGGACATCTGTGAACTTACCTGAGGAGGAGTAAGTTTGCTGGCAATAATTCTTATCCAGCCACTTGGAGGTCAGATAGAGGTGAGGAGGTCAGTGACCAGTATGACACTCACCCTCACGTAACAGAGAGTCTACAATCTAGATCATGTCCTGAGAGGTGAAGCTGGATGGATGGAATCCCAATACGTTGCCATATAATATAATGTAGTAGGCTAAATCATTATAAAGGTATAGCAATTTATAACTTACTGAGAAACAACACTTCAGAAGGTATTTTAATCTCAACAAAATTCACTAGGCGATGACAGGCAACTGATTTAAATGTATAACATTCAACTTGACTTTCTACCACAATAAACATTCCAAACAAATAGTAATGGAGTATATATACATTTAATAAACTTAAAATAAAAATATTGCTATATAAAATTCGGTACAAATAAAAATAAAACAAAAAGTACAACAGGTTTTATCATTAATTTGTAAAAAATTTATAGTCCTTTAAATGCTACACAGTGGTCCTTTGGCTGGGAGGGAGGGGGTGGTTTACTGTCAGTCGAAATGCAACCCCGAGTATATGATGATCCATGTTACCTGGGGACATAAAAACAATTATATATAGGTAAACTATATTTCTCCTATAAGTTTCATGACATCTTCAACTTTCAAATCAATTAACCAAATGAAATATCAAGCTATGGGCTTATAAGTTGTAGTCTGCCTTTGAATTTTGTTCACTGACATAGCGGAAATACCAAAGAGGCAGTTAACAGAAACACTTCATTTTAGTAAGAACATCTTTGTATATGGGACTACAAATACACAGGTTTGTGATAACCATGATGACAAATATTACTAATGGAAGAAGGAGGAGGGAAGAGTTGACCAAATACCTCACATTCGTTATACTGTTCTTATTTTGCTACCCTTCAATCCTGCTATTTCCCATATTCAGAGTAGTCAGCAATTTTATCTGCAATGTGGAAGGTACACATTTGTTTAATTTATCGCTTCATGAGATGTTGTTTTAATGATTTTGTTTGGCCTGAAGGACTGAGCCCCGAGGGATAAGCCTAAAACAATCCCAGCCTGAAGCCATGTGATAAGATAAACTGTTCCCAGATTAGAGTCTGAAAGAATATAGGTTTTTAGTGGGTAAACCACGTCTGGTAGGAGTCCCACATTACAGGCTGGCCACCTGGGTGCTTAAAGCATTTTTTGGCCCCTCCCTTAAAAACAAATGATTTTGTTCGAGGGAAGGGATAATATGATACTAAGTATTTTCAAATATACATTACTGTTTTAAATTTTAAGCACAAGTTTTTGTTGTTATTTTTAGCGAATTTCCCCTATAGGGAAGAAGCTATTACCGTTGTCGGCATGGTAAGACCTACGCCCAGAACCATGATAACTTTTCGTTTTGAAGTCGCCACACCCCAAAAACACCATTCATTCGAAACTGTATATATATGTATGTGTCCCTGGGTGCGATAACTCTTGTAAAAAAAGGTCCGGTTTTGATGAAAATTGGTATTAACGTGTAAAGCAACATTTATGACTAAGTTTGAAAACCGGCCATATTGCTCTATCTAAAGCAATATGTTTTGGGGGGGTTTTGTACCCCAATTTTTTTTTACTTTTTACACATCATTTATGAAATAATCACATTTTAGTTTTTACCATTGGATTCATCTTAAAAAAAAACACACAATTTGGTATTTTGATCATTCCTCTAAGTCTATCGGTTACCGAGATATTGAAAGTCCTAAACAAGTACGTTGTCTAATGCTATTCTTATGGAGAATAAGAAAATAATTATATCTTGCTTCTTTAAGAGCGAATACTGACAAAACTTGGTATACGGCTTTATCTGGTAGTAGTCTATTGATATTTGCTCAAAAAAATTTTTTTTGCTAAAGGTTCCCGTAGCAGCAAACCTTTGTACTCAGCCCCCATGTTATTCTTACCTATAGAAAAAAATTAAAATGCTATGTCTCCCTTAATTAAGAACATAAATTAATAAAACCTTGTATATGACTTCACCTAGTTGAGTCTAGTTGAGTTATATTGATATTTGCCTATACACCCATTTTTAATTCCTTGTTGCAGCAAACCTGCGTACTCATCCCCCATGTTATTCTTATGGAGATTAATCAAAATGGGATATATCGCTTATTTATGAATGTATATTGATGAAACTAGATATTGTAATACACCCTTTCTATTATTAAAGAATATTATTAAAACGCTTGGGTGTTTATCTCACAATCACAATAATTTATTTTCTCTTTAATTTGCTTAATTTTATTTGTACATCTATGTGGGATGGGAATGCCTCGGCTTGGAATTAATCCTCTTTGACGCTCTTTCGATAAACTACAGCTGCTCTTTGAATTATGAACTAAAGGTGTTTTGATATACAAACATAATTTATTTCAAAGTTACATAAATACAGATGATACAAATTTTGGGGCTAACCACAAATAGTACAGGCAGATGGGAAATTTAAAATGTTAAAAATGAATGCAATTAAAATGGCGGCTATGAATTTCTCTTAAATCTCAGGGGTGGTTGATCGAGCTGGCTCAAAGGTTATCAAAACCATTTGATAAAATTAGAATACATGAAAATGAATACCAATTATTTAAGATTTTGTGCTGAATAAAGCTTTACCAATATGGATCTCTGAATGAAGTTAATTTATGTTAGAGTCCACTAGATTTTTGGTCTAGTAATCTAGGCCAGACACAAAAATTGTTCTCTGGAAATTACTTTTGACTTAATAAAAATGTCATAAATCCTTTATTTATGAATGTATATTGATGAAACTTGGTATGTGGCTTTACCTAGTTGAGTTATATTGATATTTGCATAGAAATCAATTGTTTATGTTCCTAGTTCCAGCAAACCTACATACTCATCCCCAATGTTATTCTTATGGAGAATAATTAAAATTGTATATATCGCTTTTTGTGAATATATTTTCCTGAAACTTTGTATGTGGCTTTATGTGGTATTAAGACATATATTATGCATTGGAAATTTGCTGAGAACGCAGGTTTGCTGCGACGGGGGTATTTTTTGTGTATATCCACGCCAGTGGCATTTTTAACATTTTAATAGGGAACGGTCCAAACCCTGGTCTTGTTACTATCTAAGGTAGACTAAGGTAGTCTTTCTGTTCTTAGAAAGCACCATTAATTAATAGCCCAATGACAAATGGCAGCTGAGTCCAGTATCGAACTTTCTCAAAATGTTGCGATTATGATCAGGTGTTTAAGAAAAGTAAATCGGGAAGACCTAGGCCCGGGACCATGATTACTTTTCGTTTTGAGGTCTCCAGGTGCCAAAAACACCATCCGTTCAAAACTATATATATATATATATATATATATATATATATATACATATATATATGTCCGTGAGTGTGATAACTCTCGTAACAATGGGCCGATTTTGATGAAATTTGGTACAAACAAGTAAAGCAACATTTATGACTTAAAGTTTGAAAACCAACCAGATCGCTCCATCCAAAGAGGTATTTCGGGGTGGTTTTGTACCCCAAAAATGGGCTTTTTACAAATAATTCTAGTGAATAAAATTTTATTTCTCACCATTGAATTCAGCTTAAACAAAAATTTTGTGTTTTTAATATTGTTCTACGTCAATTGGTTATACAGAGTTATTGAAAGTGCTAAACACAGTACGTTGTCCAATGTAATTCTTATGGAGACTAAGAAAAATCGTATATCTCGCTTATTTATCAACTTACCCTGATGAACTTGGTATATTGCTTTCTATTGTTGTGGTCTATTGATATTTTCACAAAAAAATTTGTATGTCGATAGTTCCTGTAGCAGCAAACCTGCGTGTGTACTCAGCCCACAAGTTATTTTTATGGAGACTAAGTAAAATATTAACTCTATAAACTAATAACATAAATTAATAAAATTTGGTTTGTGGCTTTACCTAGTTGAGTTATGGGTCAAAATTCTAAATGGGTCCAAATGGGATAATTTAGGTTATTGAAAGTTTTTAAAATTAAAATTGTGAAATTGTCTTCTATTGTTGATTGTTTAGTCTAATACATTGTTGGGAACAATCCAATGCTGCAGCAGAGCACAATTTTCAATTTTAATATGAAAAACAAACATTTTCAGTACCAACACGGGGATGGGTCACACTCACTTAACCTCCCACAAAAAACATTTAATGCAAACTACTGACAGAATGTTTAATTAAATAAACAATAACAAAAAATAACGTGTATTTATTTCCTGATTCCCACACTGTAACCTTTAAAAATTAGAAAAAGGTGTTGAAGTTGGAAGTGTATCATAATTTGGTACCTAATACCTAAAATTTATTCATTGGAAAATATTTTAAAATAATGATTTTACTATTGTGAGATGTGAATATTTTTTTTCATCAGTTTTATGTAAATATACATTTAAATACAAATATATTATCGTCGTTTAGTTAGTATGTTTACCCCGTGACCGGCCTGTAGCAGATGTGACTGGTCTGTAATAGGTTTGGTAAACTCACGTGACTTATACAACTAAAAGGTAAGTCCAAGGTAACACAATACATCTAAAAGACAATACAACTTATTCATTATAAAATATGAAACTTACTGTTAAAGTTATGGATTTCCTGAAATATCTACAAAACTAGGGAAGAATTATATCGTACCTCAATTCACAAACAGTACGGTCACACTTATAAACATGTTATTCTTTTATGAAAAAGCTAAATATATCATAAAAAGATAACAAGAACTAAACACAACCTCAAAACGTGGTTAGCCTACAAAGCTTTCTTCTCTGATTTTGTAGATATTTCAGGAAATCTATAACTTTTTCTAAAAAAACTACACTCATCAAACAAACTGTCAAACGTTAGAAGAATGGATCATATGATTCCCGCTATTTTTACCGCCGCACCTTTTTCTGGACACTCCATTAGTTTTACGCGTCCTTGAATCACGGACGTTCGGAGACATTACCTGTCAGTAGGGAAATAACGTTGTCCCACTCAACTTTCTCCAGACCAATGTTAACGTGTAGAAGTACAGGTTACGTTGGCATTGGTTATACACCACAGTCGTTCGCAATCGTCTGCTTGACATATTTATTTTGATCAGCATAACCTCCAAGCGAGTTGGAGACGCATGATGGGTTGATATAGACACATTTCATCTTTTAATCTTTATTCATTTATTATTTGGAATGTAGGATAGAGTTTAAAGGTAGGAAAAATGATTAATGAAAACAATAAAGGTTTTTAAAATATATAATTTAATTTATGATTTTTCTCATGGAGACATAAGTTATCCCATTTGGTGGTATTGACCCTTATATGTTTGCATAAAAACCCATTTTTTGTGTTCCTTGTTTCAGCAAACCTGCATACTCGGCCGCCTTGTTATTCTTATGGAGAATAATTAAAATGTCATAAATAATTTATTTATGAATGTATATTGATGAAACTTGGTATGTGGCTTTATGTGGTATTAAGATACATATGCATTGGAAATTCGCTGAGTATGTTTGCTGCTACAGGGGTATTAGGCCTACTTCTGTTTTGTTATGCTTATAAATTATAGTACTGGAAAACATACCTTTTGTTATTTTACATGTTGAAATCAATAGGATAAATTTTATTGAACCTTTAGCTTACTAGTATCTTTAAGGTTAGGACCTCCCAAGGTTAAGAGGTAAGGTTACCTCCCAAGGTAAGGTTAGGACCTCCCAAATGATTTATACAACTCTCTTTCCAACAAAGTTTAATCGTTTCATTTAAGTAAAACTTAAAAAAAATAGTTTCATGCTCATAAATCTGACAGTATATTTAAAGATTAATTGCCATAAAAATAGCTCCAACCAAACTTTCAAGGTTTTTTTGTAGTTTTATAAAACAGATTATAAACGTTCAATCGCTAACACAGAATCTAAATTGACACTTTAAATTTGATTAAAAATTATAAAACCGTGACAGAAGTTTAAGAGTAACGAGAAATGTTGTAGCCTTATTTAATCCACTAACTAACCTTATTTTAATCCACTATCAGATATTTTAATTTATCAGGATTGGAAATAAAATGTGATAAGGACACATGTTATGACCTACCTACAGCAGTCTCTTCTAATTACCAATGCTATTCTTCTACATTATACAGGTTGTCCTGTCCTGAAAGATGTTAACTGCGTGATCGATGATTTTAATTTGTTTAGATAAGTGAATAAACAAGCCGATCTTACTCTGGATACCGGTACTAAAAGGGGAAGTCAGTTATGGACTTTGCAACTACGATAACTCACCAGAAACCCTGCAAATGACGTCATAAAACCTTCCTTTGTCAGCTCCCATGCTCCGCCAAAATCCTCCTCATCGACACTCTGAAAGTTGGCGAAGTATATGTAAATAATTATAGCGTTCACCAACATAAAACTGGAAAGAAAAATACATCATGTTATATAATCACTTTGCAAATTCTTCCCTATATTTCAATTTAAGCTGCTAAGTTTAACAACAGCAAAAATAAATATTATAACAGGTCTAATCCTTTAAGCAGTTGTCTGAATCATTATAAAATCTCAGTATAGTAAAGTGGTTTGAGGCTGCGTTTTTTTGGTAAACTCAGAAACTAACAAACCTTTTAAAATATAATTGCCAAATAACCTGCTTAAAGAAATCCCATTTGAAAAATTTAAATAAATAAATAACTTTATTGTCTAGGTATTAAAAATAATAGATGAAAATAGTAAAAAGAACAATAAATTTAGATTACATTATAGTATATCTAATTACCGTACTTAAATTTCTTCTGTGTCCAATAATTATTCTTCAAAAATTCATCAATTTTGTAAGGGCAGTCATTAAATAAAATATCCTTAATCCTTAATCTTTTTTTTAAAGCTTCTTTCACTTAAATTTGTCCAATCAGTTGGTAATTTTTTTAACATTTTAATACCCATTTCATTGACAACTTTGACTTAGACTTTGGCTTTTTGAATACTTCAAACATGTAGGTAACTTTAAATTTATTTTGATTTATTGTTTGATGAAGGTGAATATCTGAATTTAGTAAAATTTAGAGTGATTTATTTTAATTTAAAGTAAACTTTATAAAATGTAAATTGATGCCAATCCTATGCCTGGTTTTTTAAATAATGGTCTGCAAAGAGTTTTTGGTTTAGCGCTACAAAATATTCTGATTTTTTTTTATTTAAAAATAAGTTTGTAATTTGGCCCGTTGCCCCAGATTAAAGTTCCATGGCCAATATAACTCTGAACATGGTAAGCATGGTAGGCATTTAAAATTACTACCGAATTTATATTTTCTTTTAATCTTCTTAAAACATATAATTCTCTGCTGATTTTTCCACTAATATATGAAGAGTGGTCGTTTCAATTCAGTTGTGAATATATCATAATTCCTAAAAATTGCATAGAACTTTTATTATTGGGAAAAAACTTTGTTGAAAAACTTATTTCAAATTGTTATGTCTTACTCATGTTCAAGATTAATTTATTATAATGACAACAATGTTGAATTTGTTCTGTTACAGTCTCAAGATTTTTAATCAACTGATCAGGAGATTCCCCTATTATCTATTACCCCTAAATCATCAGCATATAAAATTGTGTGCTATTTTCTCCAGCTAAACTGTACGGTAGGTCATTTACGAATAAATTGAAGAATAGTGGACCTAAACAAGAACCTTATGTTACACCCATCTCAATTGATATTTCTTCTGAAATTGCACTATCATATTAAACATATTGAATTCTTCTATTTAAATATGTATCAATCAAATTCAGTGCACTGTCAATAAAACCATAATATTTCATTTTTCCAAATAGAATTTCATGTGTGACTGTGTCAAAAGCTTTAGACAAATCACAACTTCTAAAACGTTCAAATATTCCACATTCAATGTTGTTAATTATATTTGTAGTTAGGTCTAAAACTGCATTATTGGTGTTTAAATGTTGTCTGAATCCAAACTATCGATCAGTAAATAGGTAATTGGTCTTAAAATAATCATTAATTTGATTAAATATAAGTTTTTCAAATATTTTTGAAATTACAGGGACTATTGAAATAGGTAGGTATATAATTATTACAAGTTTTTTGACCAGATTTATGTATTGGGATGACTTTCTCATGTTTGTAAATAGTTGGGAAATTTTCTTCACCAACTATTTATTATATTTATTTAATATAATTTTAATAAATAGTCATAATTTTCAACAGTTATAGAAATATTATTCTTTATTTCCTTAACACTTCATAAATGATTTATTAACACTTCCCGGACGTTTTTAAATATTGATTACATTGATGATAACAAATTAAATCACGGTTAGAATGTTTACTATACCAAATTTAGAATGTTAAAAAAGTGTACTTGAAGGCATTTACACTTACGTCGGCGTCGCGTCTTGTTTGTTGGATGTCTTCCTACAAAAAGTTCACTGAGTTTTCTCTACTTATTTTCTTCTTCATTTCGTCTTGACATACTGTATGTCTAGCATTTGGGATTTTTGAAACAAGTTCCTTCTCCTGAAGCCAGTTAACTTAAAGCAGGTTTCCGTAACTTATTTGTCAAAACATTTTGGACTAAATCAAGATAGTTAATTGTATTAGATCGTTCGTCAGACACCTTTATTTTCTTAGATTAAAATGTAAACAAAATATAAACATTTAAACATAACAATTATAACCACATAATTATATAAATATTTAATTTTTGATATATTGAATAATTTATTTCGGTATTTTCTGCTTATCGATATATCGATTACGATAGTTTGATAGGGGGCCCACCGGTTGATCGACATGTTAGTTGGTCTCAGGGACAGTTGGTAGGGTTTAAAAAAATAAATATTAATAATTAAATAAAGGAATGAAACGCACTGAACGACATGATAGTTGCTCACAGGGACAGTTCGTAGGGTTTTAGAAAATAAGTATAAATAATTAAATAAAGTCCTGAAACCCACTGATCGACATCTTAGTTGTTCGCATGGACAGTTGGCAGGGTTTCAAATAAATAAATGTAATAACAGATGGGCTACTTGCTCGATGTACCAGTTGCTCGCGCCCCCTACTCCTTGTCTCGAAGAGAGGGGAGAGGCGGATTTACGCGCGGATTTACAGGAACAGTCCACTTCCATTCATAGATTTAGGCGCGCCCAAGTAGCGGAGTAACGTAGCGTGGAGCTGATCGTCACTGAGCAGAGATACCAACACTTACAACCAAAATTTCCCGTATGATATCAATTTACCCGTTAATATGACTGGATTTATATGACACAAAATAGAAATAGGAACGAAATGGTGTAAATTATTTTATACCCATAATATGTTATGATTGTATCAGATATGATCTATATATATGTATATATCTTATACATACGTTAAGGAGTAATTTGATAGACAATGCCTCCGTTATTTGTGAATATATAATAACGATTGATGTTTTCCCTGATTCGTAGCCACGGCCGGAGTTAGTCATAGGCTACATAGGTAATTGCTTAGGGGCGCGATCCACAAATTGGCCCGTACTACACATAAATCATAAAAACCTAAAACCATACCTATTCCAAAAAAATTAGTTAACCTTGGTGGTGGACAGCAAGGGGCCGCACCACATACGGTGTCTACATACCCTAAATCTGGTTCTGAACGTAGCTGGGCATAAAAGGATTTCGTCAGTTACGTTCCGAAGGGTACTGCCTCCACCCTCCACCCGGTTCATTATCAATCTGTCTATGCTATACTCTAATATGAATAAGGTTATAGCTTGCTTGTTTTTTAAACTGCTACAGTGATGTCCTAAAGTGTAGGAAATATCAAACTTCTAGGATAAAAATAAATTCCAGGCAGGTGTCATTCTCTTGATAAACTCATTAATGTAATAAAAGTAATAATAAAACTAAAATATGTAGAGGTACCTTATGGATTTAAAATCAAAACTAAAGAATCATAACAGTCTGTCGTAACTCTGAGGTTTAATCAATCAGTGTATTTTAAAAACTATTGAATGAAGTTTTGTATAATGATAGATTATACCATTAAAAATGTGTAATTCGACCCCAAGTATCCTATAGACAATATATTATTACGCCTGGGCGTTTTCTTCACAGTCATAACTCGATCACGGCTGGACGGATTTTAACAGTTGATTTGTCAAATTAAAGTTATATTTGCATAGATTTGCCCTCTCAGTATCTAAAGAAAGGGCATCACTTAAATACAGTAATTAAAGGGTGAATTTTCAGAACAGTGGCGCTATCCGACGACGGAAGTGTAAACTACGTGTTGATTTTCCAATCAACTTTAGTACATAATCAACATTAATCTCATTATTCTCAGATTTATAATCCTGTTTAGCGTCAGATATTTTGTTAGTTTGTTTACAACTGAAGTAACCTTTCGTTGGGTACAAACTTGATCGGAATCGAACAACGGAAAACTAGTTTATTTTAATGTAGAGTTAAAATGGATAAGAGAAGGGTGTTACCAATCCAGTAGGCATAATGTTTTTGATTTACATTAGTCCTGAATTATCTGTTCTTTTTGTCGTGGAATGAAACGGATAAGAAAAGGGTGTTACCATTCCAGTTATCAGTAGTCTTTTTATTTATGCCTGAAACCTCTCCACCTCATATCCTCTCTCTATCTCTCATTCTCCCCCCTCATAAACAGGTTTATTATATTTTAATGTGAAGAAAACGGATGAGAGAAGGTTGTTGTTACCATTCCAGAAGTCGGTAATATTTTATTTAAGAAAAGTCTAGTTTTCTTTTTCCAAGAAGAGGAGATACTGGTTACAAAAGTTACCTACACATGATCAGCATTATGTCAAAAATACATCTGATATAATGAAATGATGATAGACTAATTATTTTAATTAGTTAATCATGGATTCATAGTATGTACATTTCAAGACTAGTTTCTTAAAAAATTCATAATACAAACTAAATAGGCCTACCTATAAGAACAACTTACTTGAACTTACGTTTGTTATACCTTTTTGATTTGAAGTTTATTTTTTGTACCATGTATATTTTACCAAAATAAAACAAGTGTCACACAGGAAAACTTTATTGCTCCTTTTTATTGTACTTGATTTAATGACTAGCCAATAGATCCGAATGCGTGTACTGTTACATTGGTAATTCAAATTTAATAACACTGCTTTTTTTTAGACAAAGCCAACGTGATATGATGTTAGATTTCTTTTGTAAAACATACAGAGAACAATCTAACTCGTTTTCACCTAGTCTCGGACGCATTTATTGCTTTTGTAACTGTCATTTGAGACGGTTTGAGTGTTTAGTCAACTGTAGCCTATAAAAAACTCGGCTTGAACTCACGAGTGTTTTGCAATGTCTCGAGTCGAGTCGAGTGCGTAAACTCGGCTTGGAAAAAACTCAATATATGAGCACACGTACACTCCTAGTAAAGACAGATAAGAAATTCCTATGATTAAGTCATAAATTTTCCATTTTATGAGTCATGTTTATGCAAATCTGTTTAACAATATAAACTAAATGATTAAAATAATTTCAAAACTCCAATAGAAAAAACGTTGCGATAAAGGTATCAAAATAAAAATAAAATATTTATAGGAAAAACATCAGTCTGGGGACTTCAAAACGACAAGTTATCATGGTCCCGGGCCTAAGTATTAACAGGCTGTCTACGGTAAAGCTTCTTCCCTACAGGGGAAATGGAAATGGAAGCAAGGATGCGTTCCATTGAACATACACGTTTTACGGCCGCTTTCCCCATCTACAGCCGTTTAAACCTATGTAAAAGATATTAAGACTTCCCTAAATTGTAGCATATTACTGCTATGTACATCCAGCATTCCATTTCCCACTAGGCCAAGTAAATATGCAGTTACCGAGAACGCCAAATTATAAGAGGCGCAAATACAATAACAACACGCTGACCAAACTGCCCCTGTGTGCAGCAACTAGAGGCACCACAAAGTCTCCAATTCAGGAGGTGCGCGCCTTTTTTTAGCTGCTAGTGTGTGCAGCGAACTGTTCAATGGGCGCGGTCATATTTTGAAATCACAACTAATCAATACAAATTATGCCGTATGGTGTTGTACTGCGTAACAAGTTAGTTGGACGTAGTTCTCCAAAGCGCCAAAAGGTAGGAGTACAATTCAGAGAGTAAGGTGAGTTAGCAATCGTTGCCGTCGGAACTGCCTTATACGCCGTAACATCGGGGAAATTTTGTTACAAGGTTCAGCAAATTTCTTACCGCACCTGCGTCCTGCATGGTCCCGTGGTCCCGCCGGTCAAACATTGAGTTGGTGGTGGGGCTACACACTTCCGCTACAAGCCTCCGCCTCGCCCCTCTTCTTTGGAAGACAGAGTGGGGGGCGCGAGCAACAGGTACATCTAGCAAGTAGCCAATCTGTTTTTACATTTATTTATTTAAAACCCTACCAACTGTCCATGCGAGCAACTAAGATGTCGATCAGTGGGTTTCAGGACTTGATTTAATTATTTATACTTATTTTCTAAAACCCTACCAACTGTCCCTGTGAGCAACTAACATGTCGTTCAGTGGGTTTCAGTACTTTATTTAATTATTAATATTTATTTTTTAAAACCCTACCAACTGTCCCTGCGACCAAATAACTTGTCGATCAACAGGTAGGCACCCAGTTTGATATATTAATTCGATTATTTTACGGGACAGCTATGAAACTGCAGTTTAAAAAAGTATTTTACATTGGGATTTTACATGAAGGCCTATGGCAATTATAGTAATGCAAAAGAAACTTACAGAAGTAGAGCGATGAAACCCTTCAAAGGGATCAAACCCCAGAGTATTCCGACGACAATACCCAGTGCCTGCCTGATCCAGTAGATAACATCAAGAAACTCCTCCTAGACAAAAATACATATATTCCATTACACTGTTGTTCCAGAAGGAAACCATTCAAATGACACAAACCTCAGACTATTCAGACGATGATGCCCAGTGCCATTGACTATATATATACTGAATTAGACTTCTCATTGCCATTGCAAAAGCAGTCCCTATTTTTGTGTTCGAGCCAGGATTCAAAGAGGACGAAGTTACACTAATCACCAACAGAGTATACTTCTGTCATCCTTTCAGGAGGGTATAATACAAATGTTGGAGTGACCGGAATCAAACATAAGTTAACGTAGGCTAAATAACTAAAATAAATAATTGGCAGCAGCACAACTAATTAAAAGTACTGTAGGTAAACTAGGTAGCTTTCAGCTGGGGTCAAACTTGTTCTTAACTACATAACTGTTTATGAGGCTAGCACTTTATCAGTGAGCTTTTTGCAGCAGTACTAAAAATTCAGTGAAGGCCAGTGATTCACCACCACTATGGCCCTTTGGTGATTGCACCTATTTTAAGAGCCACAGTGGCATCCTATTTTAATCCAGGCCTAGGATGGCTGGATTAGAAAGTACTTGGTTCATCACAGAATACTAGATGAGCAGCCTAACATAGACGAGATTAAACCTACCGGTAGAAGGTAGGGTAAAAGGTATAGCAAACCTACTAACAAATTTAATTAGTTTAGTTTAAAGGCATGATGTTTGGAGCACAAGAAACTGGGGGCAACATAAAAAATAACATAAATCAAAATTAACCTACCTTATCAGGCCATTCTGAGTGAGATGTAAACGCTCTTAACCACACCGACTCTAAATGTCCAATTTTAGCCACACCATTCTTTTCTGAACTTTTTGAATTTTTTGTAGCCATACTGAGAAATATTATTGTTAGCTAGTGTAAAAGTAATTCACATATTCGATTTACTAAAATTACTATAACCTATAAACGGATATCATTTTGGATTAACTAACTAAAATTTTCACGTGAACGGCATAGAGTAAACCATGACACGACACAAATTAGGTTAACTTTGTAATCTACCTATGTCTACATCAGCAAAGCGGTGTGAATTATATATACATAATAAATAAATAAGTGGATTAAACTTGTACTAAATGTATTTAAATTCAAATTAATTTTATTGCCATTACAGATTTTTACAGTCGGTAGCAACTAAATTAAATATAAAATACAATTTTTAGAATAATTATTTACCAATATTACAATTAGTTACTACAAAAAATGTAAAATAATTAAAAGAATAATAAATGTAATAATAACCTAGTTTAACTTCTATCAACTTGGATTGTTATTGGTAAAACTTTAGCTAGTATAAACGGAACTATTTATCATTATATTATAAAAATCAGATGGTGTTCCATCACGCCAAAACCACTGGACCAAGTCTGCTGAAATTTTGCACTAATGTAGTCTATGTACCGGGAGTGTCTTAAGCACTGGGCTCTATGTTATATCTGGAGTCACCACCACTGAGCTCGGTGCCGTGTCAAGCCCGGCCGTGTAATTCGCGGCCAGTGTTAAGCGCGGACAGAACCGGTTTGAGAGGGTAATATGACGGCCGCCTCCCTTTCTTGGTCTTGTTTTACCCGACGCTCGGGGAATATTCCCGTCACCTTAAAATTGGCAACATTTGAGGAAATCTGGTGCTTTCGCCGGCCGCACGACAACAGATGTTTCAACGCATTATTGCGAGGACGAATTTATATATTTACTTTAATTGATCTCGGTCTCGCATATTATATTAGACTACATTTCGCTTAGTCTTATGAGACTAATAGATCCGGTTGTTGAGACTACCCCTCCCTCAAACAACAACCCTCTCGTTAACAACTATGAGTCACTATTCTGGCAACATCGCATTCCGAGAGAGAGAGAGAGAGAGAGAGAGAGAGAGAGAGAGAGAACCTTCCGCAGCGTTTCCCGCTCACCAGCTCCCTCGGGCGGGAATAAAAACGTTTAACAAATATAAACTCATTACAAATCACAATAACATTATTCTTTAGATACCAAGTTTTTCGTTCATACAATTAATTAATAGTCTAAACATTGCTTTGAACGGGAAGTTTAAACGCAAGATAAGAAAGTTAACACAGGTTTACACAATTTACAAGAAAATAGAAAATAATAATGGTAAAATTATAAAATTTGACAAAAATGTTTGTAAATAACCCTTATATACGCCATTAAAATTTTAAGCTGATACGTTTAATAGATATTTTGTAATAATTGTCTGAAGTTGAGATTCACTGAAACATTGTAAAAAAAACACTGCCATATATTACAATTTGTTCATTATACAAATTATAACAAGTTATGCAAAATAGTCAAAACTCCGTAATATAACATTTGAAAATATTTCCTTTCATTAGATAGGTCCCTGGTTAAAATTGAACCAGTCGTTAAAGAGGTGAGAACTCGTAAACTCAAGTCTCCATAATATCTGCGCAGACAAATAAATGGCATTACCAGTTCTGCTGCCGCGACTGCGGTACTCCGACAGGGAGCTAAAGGGGTGCCTACCTGTTGATCGACAAGTTATTTGGTCGCAGGGACAGTTGGTAGGGTTTAAAAAAATAAATATTAATAATTAAATAAAGTACTGAAACCCACTGAACGACATGTTAGTTGCTCACAGGGACAATTGGTAGGGTTTTAGATAATAAGTATAAATAATTAAATCAAGTCCTGAAACCCACTGATCGACATCTTAGTTGCTTGCATGGACAGTTGGTAGGGTTTCAAATAAATAAATGTAAAAACAGATTGGCTACTTGCTAGATGTACCTGTTGCTCGCGCCCCCCACTCTGCCTTCCAAAGAAGAGGGGCGAGGCAGAGGCTTGTAGTGGAAGTGTGTAGCCCCACCACCAACTCAATGTTTGACCGGCGGGACCACGGGACCATGCAGGACGCAGGTGCGGTAAGAAATTTGCTGAACCTTGTAACAAAAATTTCCCCGATGTTACGGCGTATAAGGCAGTTCCGACGGCAACGATTGCTACCTCACCTTACTCTGAATTGTGCTCCTACCTTTTGGCGCTTTGGAGAACTACGTCCAACTAACTTGTTACGCAGTACAACACCATACGGCATAATTTGTATTGGTTAGTTGTGATTTCAAAATGGCAGTGGCTACGTACACGTCCGACGTGAGCCACTACTGTTCACGTCCGTTCCAAATTATGCACCGTACGTTACTTTTCCTGTGATTTTTAAAACAAATTGAGAGCCAGAAAACCTCCTAACCTAACCTAACGTAACCTAACCTATCCAAACCTAATGTAACATAACGTAACGTAACCTAACCCAACCTAACCTAAGCGGTAGCGAAGTGAATTTGCCCTTACATTGGACGTGTACGCAGTCACTTCGTTTCAAAATATGACCGCGCCCATTGAACAGTTCACTGCACACACTAGCAGCTAAAAAAATGCGCGCACCTCCTGAAGTATATGTATATGTGGTGCCTCTAGTTGCTGCATACAGGGGCAGTTTAGTCAGTGTGTTGTTATTGTATTTGCGCCTCTTATAATTTGGCGTTCTCGGTAACTGCATATTTACTTGGCCTAGTGGGAAATGGAATGCTGGATGTACATAGCAGTAATATGCTACAATTTGGGGAAGTCTTATTATCTTTTACATAGGTTTAAACGACTTTAGATGGGGAAAGCGACCGTAAAACGTGTATGTTCAATGGAACATATCCTTGCTTGAAGTTGTTAAATTTGTAAATTGGTAATTGTAATTAATTACGGAATCAAAACGTACAAGGTATTGTCCAATACTGCAGGGTCATCTCAATGTAATACATTACAATTTGCAAGGGCGGGGATTCCATTTTAAAAAACTATATTAAATGTTGCTGCATTTGAATCTGCTTCTTTATTGATGACCGCTAACAAAGAATGCAAACTTTTATCCTACTAATTTCAATATTATTAATGTGAAAGTTTTGATATATGGATATTTGTAGTTCCGTCACGCATAAACTACTGGACCGGTTAAGCTGAAACGTTGCATGAACTATCGAATGAACAGCTTACATATTGCATTAACAAATAATAATAACAACACAAATCCAACCTGATAATGTCCACATCCAAACTTAAAGTTTCACCCCACGGGTCCTGTAAGTTCCAATGCAAATCTTATGCGAGAATACCTACCTACCTATCTATCTATCTTTCTATAATGTTATAAAGAAAAGGTGGTTTCTATCTGTCTGTCTGTCCGTCTGTCCGTCTATCTGATGTTCCGGATAAACACAAATACCCCCGTCGCAGCGAACCTGCATACTCAGCGAATTTCCAATGGAGATATCTTAATACTACATACTTAATCTTAATACTACATAAAGTCTTAATACTACATAAAGCCACTTACCAAGTTTCATACAAATATATTCACAAATAAGCGATATATACAATTTTAATTGTTCTCCATAAGAATAACATTGGGGCTGAGTACGCAGGTTTGCTGCAACAAGGAGCACAAAAAATGGGTTTTTATGCTAATATCAATATAACTCAACTAGGTGAAGTCGTATACCAGTTTTTAATCATTTATGTTCATAATTAAGGGAGACAGAGCATTTAATTATTCTCCATAAGAATAACATGGGGGCTGAGTATGCAGGTTTGCTGCTAAGGGAGAATCATGAAAAAATGTTTTTAGCAAATATCAATAGACCACAACGAGATGAAGCTGTATACCAAGTTTCGTAGTATACGTTCATAAATAAGCGAGATATTAAAATTGTCTTTTTCTCCATAAGAATAACATTAGACAACGTACTGTGTTTAGCACTTTCAATATCTCGGTAACTAATTGACGTAGAGGAATGATCGAAATACCAAATTGTGTGTTTTTTTAAGTTGAATCGAATGGTAAAAACTAAAATTTGACTTTTTCAAAAATTATATGTAAAAAATTCAAAAAACCCTTTTTTGGAGTACAAAACCCCCCCAACATACCCCTTTGGATAGAGCGATCAGGCTGGTTTTCGAACTTAAAGTCATAAATGTTGCTTTACACGTTTATACCAAGTTTCATAAAAATCGGATCATTTTTACGAGAGTTATCGTGCTCACGGACACACACACACACACACACACACACACACACACACACACACACACACATACACACACCACACACACACACACACACACACACACACATATATATATATATATATATATATATATATATATATGTGTGTATACAGTTTCGAACGAATGGTGTTTTTGGGGTCTGGGGACCTCAAAACGAAAAGTTATCATGGTCCCGGGCCTAGGTCTTACCATGACGACTACGGTAAGAGCTTGTTCCCTATAGGGGAAATTCTCTAAAACTACTGAACCGACTGGGCTGAAACTTTACACAAAGCCCAAGCTTTACACTTTTCATCTTGAGCCCATGCAACACATATGCCTATTCACTTCCTAAAAATCCCCTCGGGCTACGCCCCGTGAACGTCCTAAGTTTTAGTATTTACATTTCAGAAGAAAGTAAACATCTAGAAAAGGTAATGCGAACAGCTGTTCACACTTCCATTTGACAGCTTGAAGAACAGAAGCAAGAACAGCTGTTTCAAGCTAACTTACCTTTCTAACCCGTGCGATGAACGGGTACATTCAACTATTCATTTATAAAATTACCAGCTGTAGATGTTTGTCAGAATTTGTCACGAGTGAAGCCGCGAGTAATTGCTAGTATTAAATAAACCTTGAAAGTATAAATTCGTCCAGTGAAATAAATTGCAATTAAAAGAAATTAACTCCTTTACAACCCGTTTAGCGAATTTCCCTTGTAGGGAAGAAGATTTACCGTAGACAGCCTGTTAATACCTAGGCCCGGGACCATGATAACTTGTCGTTTTGAGGTCCCCAGACCCCAAAAACACAATTCGTTCATAACTGTATGTATGGGTATGTGTGCGTGTGTGTGTTTGGTATAATACTGTATAGGTAACTTTTGTAAGCAGTATCTCCTCTTCTTGGAAAAAAGAAAACTCGACTTTTCTTAAATAAAATATTACCGACTTCTGGAATGGTAACAACACCCTTCTCTCATCCGTTTTCTTCACATTAAAATTTATTAAACCTGTTTGTGAGGGGGGAGAATGAGAGATAGGGAGAGGATGAGGTGGAGAGGTTTCAGGCACAAATAAAAAGACTACTGATTACTGGAATGGTAACACCCTTTTCTTATCCGTTTTATTCCACGACAAAAAGAACAGATAATTCAGGACTAATGTAAATCAAAAACATTATGCCTACTGGATTGGTAACACCCTTCTCTTATCCATTTTAACTCTACATTAAAATAAACTAGTTTTCCGTTGCTCGATTCCGAGCAAGTTTGTACCCAACGAAAGGTTACTTCAGTTGTAAACAAACTAACAAAATATCTGACGCTAAACAGGATTATAAATCTGAGAATAATGAGAATAATGCTGATTATGTACTAAAGTTGGTTGGAAAATCAACACGTAATACCAAACATTCCGTGTTTGTGTTTGTGTTTTTGTGTTTTCAAAGGAAAATAAAAATAGGGTTTATTTTTGGCACTTCCGCCGTCGGATAGCGCCACTGTTCTGAAAATTCACCCTTTAATTACTGTATTTAAGTGATGCCCTTTCTTTAGATACTGAGAGGGCAAATCTATGCAAATATAACTTTAATTTGACAAATCAACTGTTAAAATCCGTCCAGCCGTGATCGAGTTATGACTGTGAAGAAAACGCCCTAGCGTAATAATATATTGTCTATAGGATACTTGGTCGAATCACACATTTTTAATGATATAATCTATCACTATACATAATTTTAACTCATTGTGTGCACTTATTAAGATGATGATGATGATCATGTCTTATTAACAGATACAATTTATTAATAAAATTGATAGTCTATCAATAAGACGATTTTGGCGTGGGAATTATTATACCCAATAGGGTCATAGCATAAACAGATTCTGGCAAAATGAGAGGGCATTTACTATATTAAATTATTATGATATTAAAATATAGTGTTTCTGTATCTATGATCTTCTCACGATATTTTAGGTTTATTTTAGAATTACTTAAAAAGAATTTTAAGGCTATTGAGTCAATTCCCTAACGGGTTGGTCTTTTTTTCTGCGTGATGGTGATAGCAAACATGATAGTTTTTAAGACTAGTGGGGTCGGGGTGAAATCTAAGAGGATTTCCAAAAAGCATATTAGGTCATACTAGCTGACGTACCCGTTCTTCGCACAGGGGTTTTCTCTACCCGTTCTTTAGTCAAAGCAATTTACATTTTAGTTAGCTTGAAACAGCTGTTCTTGCTTCTGCTCTTTAAGCTGTCAAATTTAAGTAGGTATCCACAGCTGTTTGCATTACAGTTTCTGAATGTTTACTTTATTCTGAAATGTAAACATTGAAACTTAGGACGTTCACGGGGCGTAGCCCGAGGGGATTTTAAGGAAGTGAATAGGTCTATGTGTTGCATGGGTTCAAGATCTACCTATGTGTAAAGTTTCAGCCCAGTCGGTTCAGTAGTTTTTGCGTTCACCCGGAACATCAGACAGACAGACAGACAGACAGAAACCACCTCTTCTTTATAATATTATAGATTTGAAAGAGGTACATTACAAAACGTACTATAGATTTTCAGCACAATCAGTCAAGCGATGAACAGGGCCTCCTTGAGGGGGAACAACAGGGGCCCCCAATTTTAAATAAATTCCGAAAATTGACCAATATATTTAAATAGCACTCTCTGGAACCCCACAGAACATTTTAACCAGTCCCCTAATTGTCTTGTGGAAGCCCTCGCGATGAAGTGAATTCACCCAGAAGATTCTCGTACCTCCAAATGGCAAAGGAAAGTTGTATTTTACAATTCCAGGAACTTACAGCTGTTTTATGTTAATTTTTTGGTGAGGAAAAAAGCTAGCCCATCACAATAAAAGTCATACAGGCTCATAATGTTCAAAATCATTTCCAGTTTTCACATGAATAAGACAAACAAATAACTCCAAATTACATGAAACTATAAAAAGCGGCTTTCTGACAGATTAACATATTTTAGGTATATTCCTTGCATGTAACCTGTAAAAATAATATAGTATTAACAGATAAAATTATAATAAAAATACTACCATATTTGTCTAGGTCACTGGTGACCGAGCTTTGCTCGTTCCTTGTCAGACAGAAGTTTGTTTTTATGAATGTAGTAGGCCCCTAATGTCGTTACACCACGTCCTCCTAATGGTGAGCACATTTGCTTAGCTTATATTTGTATTTTTTATGCATATTTGAGGTAACTCCAGTTGTTATTATAGCTCAATATCCCTTTTATTCATTTCGTACCGCTTTATATTTATTCTTCATTCAATAGTTTTTACAATACACTGATTGATTAAACCTCAGAGTTACGACTGACTGTTATGATTCTTTAGTTTTGATTTTAAAATCCATAAGGTACATCTACATATTTTAGTTTTATTATTACTTTTATTACATTACTCGAGTTTATCAAGAGAATGACCCCTGCCTGGAATTTATTTTTATCCTAGAAGTTTGATATTTCCTACACTTTAGGAAATCACTGGAGCAGTTTAAAAAACTCAAATTTACAAGCAAGCTATAACCTTATTCATATTAGAGTATAGCATAGACAGATTGATATTGAACCGGGTGGAGGGTGGAGGCAGTACCCTTCGGAACGTAACTGACGAAATCCTTTTATGCCCAGCTACGTTCAGAACCAGATTTAGGGTATGTAGACACCGTATGTGGTGCGGCCCCTTGCTGTCCACCGCCAAGGTTAACTAATTTTTTTGGAATAGGTATGGTTTTAGGTTTTTATGATTTATGTGTAGTACGGGCCAATTTGTGGATCGCGCCCCTAAGCAATTACCTATGTAGCCTATGACTAACTCCGGCCGTGGCTACGAATCAGGGAAAACATCAATCGTTATTATATATTCATAAATAACGGAGGCATTATCTATCAAATTACTCCTTAACGTATGTATAAGATATATACATACATATAGATCATATTTGATACAATCATAACATAATATGATGGGTTTAACATAATTTACATCATTTCGTTCCTATTTCTATTTTTTGTCATATAAATACAGTCACATTAACGGGTAAATTGATATCATACGGGAAATTTTGGTTGTAAGTGTTGGTATCTCTGCTCAGTGACGATCAGCTCCACGCTACGTTACTCCGCTACTTGGGCGCGCCTAAATCTATGAACGGAAGTGGACTGTTCCTGTAAATCCGCGCGTATATTCGCCTCTCCCCTCTCTTCGAGACAAGGAGAAGGGGGTGCGAGCAACTGGTACATCGAGCAAGTAGCCCATCTGTTATTACATTTATTTATTTGAAACCCTACCAACTGTCCATGCGAGCAACTAAGATGTCGATCAGTGGGTTTCAGGACTTGATTTAATTATTTATACTTATTTTCTAAAACCCTACCAACTGTCCCTGTGAGCAACTAACATGTCGTTCAGTGCGTTTCAGTACTTTATTTAATTATTAATATTTATTTTTCAAAACCCTACCAACTGCCCCTGAGACCAACTAACATGTCGATCAACCGGTGGGCCCCCGTAATGATCCCCCAAAAACCGCCAAAAAACATGAAAAATCAAAATTTCTCAAAAACGGCTCTAACGATTTTGATTAAACTGTAGTCGTTTGTAGAACTTTAGTTTTCCAACAAAATGACACTACCCGCATTCCTGTAAAAATTCGGGTTCAGAAATTACAGGACTTAAAACATCAAAAATTCAGTTTTTGGGATTTTTCATTAAAAAGAGCTCCAAAAACTAAATAATTTAGTATTTTGAATTACTATTCTACGATTGCTGGTTTCGGAGAAAATTTAAATTTTCATTTTGCTGTAAACACAGTACGTTGTCCAATGTTATTCTTATGGGGAATACAAAAATTACTATTTCTCTCTTATTTACTGATAAATTTCATTCGAACTTGATATGCTTGTCAATTTAGCATTGACCAACAGAGGAAATTCGAAATATGTTGCCCCTTAATAACCCTGGGGGGAATAGGGGGAATTTCCCCTATTAAAACCACGAGTGTAGCAATGGATTATGTAGTGCCTGTAAAGCAGGGATTTGGGTGGATTTTTTTTAAACAGCTTGTTTACAAGATTTTCTGTACATTCGACCGTGCTTTGTATTCTATATTTAGTAAATAAAAAGTAATTTATTCGTTAAAGTTGGGCTAAAAGGGAGAAAGTATGTGTCAGTTTCCCGATACCGTTTATTTAATTTACATTTATAACGCGCAAACATTGTGGTTTCAAAAATGTAAATAAAGTAAATTCATCTATTTTAAGGTGTCTCTACATGAATGAGTTATTTTTAGTATTTAAAATATTACTCGCTTAGTCTTCTTTTATAAAATAAATAACCTTGTAATTATTTTTCATTACCCTACACACGAAAGTACACTTTCTAAACGTAAAATGAGCTAAGAAAATAGGTTATTCCCGCTACCGCACGGCAAAATTACATAACGTTAACTTTCTGTGCATTTGTAGTGCACGGAAAGTAACCGTTATGGAATTTTGCGGTGCAGACCGATCAGCTGTTGCATTAGGCCGATCAGCTGTTGCATTATTTGCTGTTGCTTTCGACATAAGCACGGAAACTCAGCGTTATGAGTTCGGTTTTTTTTCTTGATACTAAGTTGAATAAACAAAAATATTCATGTTGTTTACAAGTTTTTCGATATCGTAATGAAAAATAATGTTCAATACTCAAAAGTGCCAAAAGTGCCATTGTGGGGCTCGATAGCTTTTTCCACGCTCGGCTTCGCCTCGCGCGTAAATGCAATCTCTCCCCGCAATAAGTCACTTTCGAGACTAGTAATGAAATAGTAGTTTTCATTACTAGTCTCGAAAGTGACTTATTTGACTTCTTTGTCTATATGTGTTATTCTTATGGAGGAAAAGCCAAATTTTATATCTCGCTTATTTATGAACGTATATTGACGAACCTTAAGGCTTCATCTGGTTGTGGTTATTGATATTTGCTCAAAAAAACAATTTTTTGCCAAAGGCTCCCGTAGCAGCAAACCTGCGTACTCAGCCCCATGTTATTCTTATGGAGAATAATTAAATGCTATGTTTCCCTTAATTATGAACATAAATGAATAAAAACTGGTATACGACTTCATCTAACTGAGTTATATTGATATTAGCATAAAAACACATTTTTTGTGTTCCTTGTTGCAGCAAATCTGTGTACTCATCCCCAATGTTATTCTTTTGGAGAGTAATTAAAGTTGTTATGTGAAACTATGAAACTTGGCATGTGGCTTTATGTAGTATTAAGACATTTATATCTCCATTGGAAATTCGCTGAGTATGCAGGTTTGCTGCGACAGGGGTATTTTTTATAATTTTGGACCTTAAGCAAACGGTGGACGGTATGTTCTTTATAATAATACATCTCTTTTTTATATACTTTATATTAATTATTCTACCTCAAAATTGTTAGCAGTACAAGGTACTTTCCACATCCGATGTTATGTATTGTTGTCGGCCTTTCCTTATTCTAGAATAAACTTAGTAAATATACCAATTATACTTTGTCTTTTCCTTATCATGTTGTTGTAAACAACCTCCAAATATAAACTACTGTCTCTCGCTCCGTGCACTCTTATTTTATTCTGCTCTGGTCTTTGTACGTTACATCGTAGGTACATACGCTCGTCACTTTAGAGCCGCGCCTATCTCTAAATTCGACTTAGCCATTTTTTAAAATTCAGGACTTACATTATTACGCTCGTCTCTGTTTATTTTGCGAGTCGCATGTTTTAACGAGTGACAATTCTTTTCTTGGAGATTGTACTTAAAGATTTAATGTGACCATTTATTGAATATATTCTGGTGTTTTGGTGCGAAAAGACTTTTATTTTATTTTTCCCAAGAAGACATTTGGACAGTAGCCGCATCGGTACACGTGCAATTTACAGTTGAAACATCTGTTGTCGTGCGGCCGGCGAAAGCACCAGAGTTCCCCAAATGTTCCCAATGAATAAGGTGACGGGAATATTCCCCGAGCGTCGGGTAAAACAAGACCAAGAAAGGGAGGCGGCCGTCATATTACCCTCTCAAACCGGTTCCGTCCGCGCTTAACACTGGCCGCGATTTACACGGCCGGGCTTGACACGGCAACGATACACTTATGCACTTATGCTGAGAAAAAAGGAGAGACAGTTTTGTGCTTGCCTATCTATATTATTAAAACAATTTCTTGATTTTTGTTCGGCGATTTTTTACCCCTAAAACTATTATTTTGTATACATGTTTGCTATCAATGAAAAGCTCTTTATCTCTAGATGTGCCTTTAGGTGTTTTTAGAGCTTCGCCCCAAAGGCTTTTGAAGTTCCAATGATAATCTTATGGCTTTATTTTATTTAGTTATTCAGCTGATTATAATGTAAATAAATTTTTACAAAATCTGGCTATATGCTTGTAGATACCCGTGCGTAGAAGGGGACATCAGCTTGTTAATAATAAAGAAGATGTCTAAAGACTCCGGTCTACCCTATAGAAAAATCTATGCCACCACGTAAAAATACATTGGTAAGATATATAGGGAAAAGGACCGGTGTGGAGGTCTGCAGGATTCCTGTTTGCGGCTATGATAGCTATTTGATCAACATACGATGCCTGAATCCAATAGTGTAAACTCAATTTTGGCTTTAAAAATAATTATATGTAAAAAGTTCAAAAACCCCATTTTTTTGTTGCAAAAACAGCCTATAATCCCTCTAATAATAATGCGATCAGTCTGGTTTTCAAACTCATAAAATAGATGCTGCATTACACATTTACACCAAATTTCATCAAGGTCGGACCATTTTTACGAAAGTTATTGTGCTTACGGACACATATATGGCATATATATATATATATACCATATGTATCCGTAAGCACGATAACTTACGTAAACAAATATATATAATATATATATATAAACATATATATGAATTTGCATGGTGTTTTTTGGCATATGGGGGCCTCAAAACGAAAAGTTACGATGGTCCCGGGCCTAGGTCTTAACATAACGACTACGGTAAATGGCTTCTTCCCTATAGGGGAAATTCGATAAAAATCAATATATTATATTATACTTTAAGAGGGGGCAGGAGTCAGATAGAATTCCGCCTTTTCGTTTGGAGTTTGGCCACTAGAGCGCTAGCAGTTTTTCAAATAATATACTTCCCGACGGCAGCTTGCGTAGGCTCGGCCTTCAGTCAACGGATCAACGGAGACTGTTTGGTGTAAAGGCTGATCAAATATGTTGCAACTTCGTCTAAATCTTATGTCTGATAATAATTACTAGCAAAAATATTAAGTTATAAGAAATACATTAGACACTTATTAATTTCTCAGGTTAAAATGTGTCTTTGTATTATCAGTTTTGTAGCCACCACCTTATATCGATTTAAACGAAAAATGTTTAAAGAAAGTGTGACGCCTTTTATTATATCCCGCAAGAAAATTTCATAAGCTTTAAGAATATCACTTTTCACTATTATAGTCGAGTTTAGCAATTTTCATTAACATAATTTGTGAACTATTTTCTAGAGACCGTTGTATTTGTTGTTACAACGGACTTTATTGCTATAGTTAGGATATAAAACACTAGTGACTTGGTAGAGGTTGGTTATAACTTCTAACCTTCTGTTTAGCCTGGATTTTATTGACGTTTTACTGGAAAATTAATTAATAATGACTCCTTTTGCTACAAACCGAGCTAAGTTATTGCTAATAAGCTCCACGATTATCGAAAGAAAGAGACTGGCAGAGCGGCCGTGCGGCAACCAAACATTCTATTTCATAACCTAGAGAAAACATAACCTTCCAACAAACGTTATTTAAATAGCCAGTTAAACACCTTTGTAGTAAATTTGCCAGCGATTTCGCACCTTATTCCGATGAGTTTATATTGATAGTTTTATTTTTAAAAACACTAATTGAGAAATTTTAAATTAAAAATTCATGCATTTTAAAATATAACTATCCATATAAACTCATCGGAAAGAAATAAAAAAATATTTCAAAAAAGTGCTCTAAACGTGTTTAACTGACTATTTTAATAACGTTTATCGGAGATTTATACCCATGTGTTTTACTTTCCACGAGGTTATGTTATGAAATAGAATGTTCGGTCGCCGCGCGGTCGCTTCGCCAGCCACTTCTTTAGATAAGCAGACAATAATCTTGTTATCATTTCAGTGGTTTGTATTTATCTCATAACATATGTTACTGCTGTAAGTCCTGTCCACAATGGTGCGCTCAGGCCTAAAAATCGGATAAGAAATAACAGAGGAATTCTCTTAACTAAAATCGGCTTAGCGTAGTATTTCAATGATCTATTGAACAGTCAAAGCCAAAATTCGAAATTGTAAAAACGTTTAAATAAGGTTATTAGTGAATTTCCTTTGGAAAGTGAACTATTAGCATGACCCGCATGACGAAACTTAAGCCCGGGACCACCATAGAAGTTCCTAACGTGACCCCCTGAACACGTTTTGGGGGGACGTTCAAAATTTTATATATATATATATATATATATATATATATATATATATATATATATATATATATGTATATGTGTTTGCAGTCTAGCGGTCGCATTTTTTGTCCGATTTACTTCAAATTTGGTAGGGACGTTCCTTTCTGTAATCAGTTGGACAAGTTCGTTGGGCAAAACAATCAGAAAACTCTAAACCCCTTTTTTGGGAGATAAATCTTTCAAATTTCGAGTTTTTGGGTCCTAAAAGGGTCAGAAAAGCCCTGGATGTAAAATTAATGCATGTAAAAAGATGGTAATTAGACAGGCTAAAGTTTTAAGCCCTCTCTCGTCATTCTAGTATAAATATTTACCGAGTTATTAAAGAAAATGTGTATCGACTAAACACAGTACGTTGTCTTACGGAGGTTTTACACTAGAAAAGCCTGTTATTCCTTTGTTAGAGTACCTTATCATCCCCAGCAACCTCACGCCTCTTTGCAAGCCTGTCTGGACCTTCTCCTAACTTTATAATGCGCAACATTGTATTCCCAGCTTTGCAAGTAAATGAAACCAGGAGTATCAGAACAGCCAAAAAATCAATGTTTTCAGATTTCAATAAAAATTAGAATAAATGAATCTTTTTACCCTGATTTTGAGTTTTACAAGTTTTTATGTGGAATTCACTTCCCTCACGTCAGCGTGCTGTGTGCGAACTCGTTTGAGGTTAATAGCGTCTAACCCTATTCCCATGATTTATTCTCGTTTTGGTTTTCGAACCCATGACAGTAAATTTCCTTTTACTTAATTATATATTTCCCCTCGAGAAGACCTGTCTATAAATTATTTTTAAGCCAGAAATTACAACTTTTGAAGGTAATCGTTGCAGCCGTTCTTGAGATCAGAGTTGCAAGCAAGCAACCAACAAACTTACCAAGGAAATCTTACTCATATTTAGAGTGTACGATTTAACAGCTGTTGAAGCATTAACAACTGATTATAACTGATGTATCATGTACTGTTTTTAGTGAATTTCCTATGGAAAAAGGAACTATTAGCATGACCCGCACGGTGAAACTTAAACCCGGGACCACCATGAAAATTCCTAACATGACCCCTGAACACGTTTTGGGGGGTCGTTCAAAATTGTATATATATATATATATATATATATATATATATATATATGTGTATATGCACTCTAGCAGTCACATTTGTTGTCCGATTTACTTCAAATTTGGTAGGGGCGTTCCTTTCTATAATCAGTCGGACAAGTTCGTTGGGCACAACAATTGGAAAACTTTAAACCCCTTTTTAGGGAATTTATCTTCCAAATTTTGGGTTTCTGGGTCCTAAAAGGGTCAGAAAAGCCCGGATGTAACATTATGCATGTACAAAGATCGGAATTAGTGAAGAAAAATTTTAAGCCATCTCTCGTCATTCTAGCATAAACATTTACCGAGTTATTTAAGAAAATGTGTATCGAAAATGTGTATCGACTAAACACACACGTTGTCTTATGGGGGTTTTACATTAGAAAAGCCTTTGATACATTTGTTGGTGTACTTTTATCATCCCCAGAAACCTCACGCCTACTTTCAAGCCTGACTGGACCTTCTCCTAACCTACTAATGCGCAAAATTGTATTTCCAGCATTGCAAGTAAATGAAACCAGGAGAATCAAAACAGCCAAAAAATCAATGTTTTCAGATTTCAATAAAATTGGAGTAAATGTATGTTTTTACACTGGTTTTGAGTTTTAAAAGTTTTATTGGTGGAAATTCACTTCCCTCACGTCAGCGTGCTGCGTGTGAACTCGTTTTACTTTTAGCGAATTTCCCTTAAAGGGAAGAAGCTATTACTGAAGATGGCATGGTGAGAGTTAGGCCTAACAGTGCCTAGAGGTTAGACTAATCGTGCTCCAAGTAGGAACACATATCATGGTCCGTAAACAAAGTACACACTTAATAAAATTTTTTAATGTAAACAGAGCAGACATCTTTTAATTCTTCCTTGCCATTGTGACCTTCTGGAAAACTCCACATTCCTAATAACAAGAACCTTTCCCTGTTCTTCTTCCAAACGGAACCTACCCTCCATTTTGCACATCCTCCCAGCATCCTGGTCAAAACTTCGTGCCTTACACCTTCATCCTACCTCAGCTGACCATTTTGAGTGGACCAACCTATAGCCGGACGCACGCTGGGCAGAGCCATCGGCCCGTAGGTAATCTGGTCTATTCAGTCCCCTCCTCGCCACCGGCCCTAAATTATCGCCGCTTGGCTGAACGCGTGACTCACTAAGTACCCAGTACAGTAGGAATATGTAATGTGTCTTATTTTTAAAACATTAGGAAAACGATTGTTATATTTAGCATCATGACAAAACCCTGATAAATTTGATATCAAACTTCACGAAAATCGGACAATATTTAGGTCTACTTTGATTATGCCAATATGTTAGTAGAAATTTAACTTTTACACCTATGACAGGGTCATGACCCGTTCTTAAACAATCAACATTATTAATTACTAGCTGATGTGAACCCCTTAATTACTGGTACATATTTTTAAGGACTGCACGTAACTAAAAACGTTTAATTCAGACATTAACACAATGAAAAAATACAGGGTAGGCCTAATACCCACAAATCTTATTGAAGTTATAGATATATCGCTCGATGATACTTTTGAAGAGTGACTCACAGTTTGTCACTCTTTGTTTGTTTATAAATTCCATCATTAATTCTGACTGGCAACTTGAGACCCCTTCCTTCAAAATCCGAAATAACATAGCTCCAGACACCTTTGATCCAGTCAAACTTCCTAAATCCTGGTATGATATTCATAGTGGCAATGCCTTTTATGTTATGCCAATTTTACTGATTTGGATTTTTATTTTGACATTGGTTGTAATTTACCTTGCTTCCAAAATTTAAAAACTAAAAATAACAATGCGACCCGCCACACCTACCCACGATTACCCTTTACGTTAGCAAATAGACAGAATTCATCAACCCCTAAACTAATCTTTTAGACCATATTCAAATTGATTTCTCATAAGGACACCAATGCTCACAAAATTGTACGAGTAAGTGTAAATTACCATGTCATTTCATCTCAATTTAAAACCATGTAATGTTCATATAGACACGGGGACCATGTCTACCAACGGTAGGGGCATGTGATGATATGTTCCTTATATCATTTAAATATTTTATTAACATTGTATTTTTGATTACAAATTCTTATTTTAAATTTCTCTTGCAAATAAATTCAATTTTAAATTAATTGTAACATTGTAAATGATTCTCAAACAAACAGGAAACTAGCTTCAATAATTCCTAATACAGTGATTGGTTGCTCAATGTGAGACGCTGAGTGTTAGCAGTTTGTTGTGCTACTTGCTGACAGTCAGCTGTTTAATTGCAAACAATTGCAGTTCACTGGCCTTACCACCACCCCAGATATTCCAGTTCAATACCACCGGTGGCCATCTTTTTGACATTTAAATTTTCGACCCCAGGACACCAGCGCCTGCTGGTCCAGGTAACTAACCTAGAGTTTTGAAATCAGATATTTAACTAAAGCACATTGATAAATTTATTATAGTACTTGATTACAAACACAGTTTAAACATTTATATTTATTCTCTCTTGTCCCTTTAATAAAATATTATAACAAATCTATAATATTATAAAGAAGAGGTGGTTTCTGTCTGTCTGTCTGTCTGATGCTCCGGGTGAACGCAAAAACGAATGAACCTGGGCTGAAACTTTACACAAAGGTAAATCTTGAACCCATGCAACACATAGGCCTATTCACTTCCTCAAAATCCCCTTGGGCTACGCCCTGTGAATGTCCTAAGTTTCAATGTTTACATATCAGAAGAAAGTAAACATTCAGAAAGTGTAATGCGAACAGCTGAGGACACTTCCATTTGACAGCTTAAAGAGCAGAAGCAAGAACAGCTGTTTCAAGCTAACTTACCTTTCTAACCCGTGCGAAGAACGGGTACATTCAACTAGTCTTCAATAATTTAATTATAATTAATTATTCTTTCTTTTGGTTTGTATTGAAGATCATATTTAGATATTTACTCTCTTCATTTAAATCCTTTTTTTAGAACCTTTTTGTAATTTGATAATTAGAAATCTATATCTTAATATCTTAATATTATAAAGAAGAGGTGGTTTCTGTCTGTCTGATGTTCCGGGTGAACGCAAAAACTACTTAACCGACTGGGCTGAAACTTTACACAAAGGTAGATCTTGAACCCATGCAACACATAGGCCTATTCACTTCCTTAAAATCCCCTCGGGCTACGCCCTGTGAACGTCCTAAGTTTCAATGTTTACATTTCATAAGAAAGTAAACATTCAGAAACTGTAATGCGGACAGCTGAGGGCACTTACATTTGACAGCTTAAAGAGCAGAAGAAAGAATAACAGCTGTTTCAAGCTAACTAAAATGCAATTTGCATTGACTATAGAACGGGTAAGGAAAACCCCTGTGCGAAGAACGTGTACATCAAGTATATATATATTTATTTCAATATACCATATAATTAATCTATATAAATAAAATAAAATTAGAGTTTTGTCTGTACATTGCTTGGAATTATGAAATTTTTGCATATTTTCACGTTTTACACGCTAGGGAAACCAAAACAGATCTTATCTCAATTTATGTCTATCTGTCTGTCTGCCGGTAACGATCAAGGACGGGTTTTTGTTCGCTTTTCACTGGAAAACGGGTGCACTGACATTAATGAAACTTTGTTTCTTTGTTCTATATATGCGTGAGAAGGTTTTAGGGCACTATAAACTGGCATATGCCTTTTAAAAAAATAATGGCGGCCGCTCAAAAACGTGATTTTGTGCGATTTTGGTCATGTTTAGTTCGCTTTTCACAGGAAAACGGGTGCACCGATTTTTATACAACTTTTTTCTATGTTCTGTATGTGCGTTAGAAGGTTTTAGGCTAATTGGATTGTTTTAAATTACCTTAGGACACTGCCCCACAGGGTTTTAAATATCCTATGCTATTCTTATGGAC
The DNA here is from genome assembly GCA_963675035.1 of Allygus modestus. Lineage (NCBI taxonomy): Eukaryota > Metazoa > Arthropoda > Insecta > Hemiptera > Cicadellidae > Allygus > Allygus modestus. The sequence goes on along the minus strand of OY776115.1, from coordinate 27,175,744 downwards.
AAAGCCTTTATTTATATTGAACCAGATGATGGCATAGATATTCTATAAATAGGTGTTGTAGTTCTTTTTTAAAATGTTGAGTAAAGATTGGTAATAAATAACATAAGTGGATATATGATCTATATCTATATTTGTCAGACTCATGCACTCACTGACATAGTGATCACTTTATCTAAAAAACGAAAATGTCTACTGAAGATCAAATTTTGGATGGTGGTTCCCCTTATGCTGCAGATTCACAATAAGAATACGTTTAAAAAAGTCCTAATTTACTTCTTTGCTAATTTACTTTTATGGCAATTTTATGAGAATTAGTATTTACTGGACCTTTGTAAGTTACATTTTGGTAGGAACATAACTAATTCCTGTTACATAATAGGAACGCAAGCCTATTCCTGTTATGAAAATGTTTAAGGGCTTCGCCCCCCGGAATTTCAAAATACAATATTTTAACAATCTTGCACATACTCTTGGACTGATGAATCTGAAATTCGGTAGGAATGTAGCTGCTAGCTCAGTGCAGACATTTACCTACTCCAGACACAAATATACTCAAGGACTCTGGCCCAATGGCCTTTAATATAAGCGTGTTATTCATAACACACCAACTACTCAACCAGTAGAGCTGAAATTTGATGCCTTAAAGAAAATAAGAAACAACATCATGGGGAGTCACGGTGTTGTTCTCTGGAGATTTCACACAGACCCTTTGTCGTAAGTGAGACATGAGTGGACGAGTCTACACCTTTCTAAAAATATATTTTATGTAGCCGACCACTGAGCGTCTGAACTTAACAGTAAATATGAAACTGTATTTTTGAGAAGATTAAGGGGTTGAGCAGTTTTCTTATGCGCTTTTAAAAGTTGAGATTGGGACATTGAAAAACAAATTAAGTCTCAGAAACATCTATCCTTCACTCGGCACTATTGATGAGTCACAGGATTTACTGATTGACAGTTTGTTACACCGAGGTTCATAAACAGTTTAATCTGGAAATTGCCTGGCTCTGTGATTGTGCCATCCTCACGTCCACCAATGAACAAGCAACGGAGATAAACACAAATGTAGGTCTATTCCAAAGGGAGGAACGAACATATACAATATTTAATACCGTTCATTTAACCATGACCACTGTTAGAACAGTTTGTATATATTGATTTACATTTATTTAAATAAAATCAAGTAGTCATATGATTTAAAACATATGATTTTTCCAAGTTATTATTATGAAAAGTTATAAAAGTTATTATTATGTTAAGTTATGTTATTATTTACAATTATAATGAAAACAGGACCTGGCAAGAATGGTGATTTTAAAAGTGGGTTCTCAATGTTTTTAAAGTTTAATGTTTCGATACATTACTATTAATTTATTGGAATGTAAAGATTAATGTATCAAAGTATTTAAAATGTTAAATTAAACAGGGTTAATATTTTGTTGTACTTGAGTTCTTTTATTTCTAAAATCGAATCCAAAGTGTTATGTGTACCGATTTGGAGTCGCAAAAACCACACCGTTCACTACCCGACAGAGTTCCTCGACTTGGCAACAGTACCCGAACTATCTGCCATATTATATTTCGTTAACTTTAATTTAGTTCTACTTTAAAAGTGTAAAATATAATTTTAATATTGTAAAATTATGTGGGTTATTAATTTTTTTAGTTAATCTACCATTTATATACAACCCGTACGAAGGACGGGTACACAGCTAGTCATGTATAAAAAAATGTCTTTAACGTTTGAATCTGAATCATTATTGTTTAATATTAAATACAGTCTTTGATACATATTTTGGCTTCATTTGTAGAGTACCCCTCATTAGCCAGCGAGTTAGCGTCCACCAATAAATAATATGTTCATAGAAACAATACAAATAGAATAGATCACACATCCTACTGTTACGAGGAAATCTTATACCACTGATGCTCTTTATCTAATTAATCTTCTGTGGCAAAAGAACACATTTAAAGACTTTCTCTCTTTAAAATAATGTAGAAGATTAAGATAATAAATTAACAATAGACAATAGACCCAATTATACAAAAGTGACTTTATTTAATATTATTTCAACTTACTTTAAAACAAATTTATATTAGGAACATAACATTAAATAAACATCTCATACATTATTGAAGTGGAAGAAACATTTAAAATTAATAAAACAATATTTAAAAGATTAATTAGAAGAATACAAGTTTTTCAGTCTTGCTTCCAGTTTACTTGTGGCATATAAATGGAACCTGGAACAAAAAATATGGTAGTGAATATATATGTGTATGCACTCTAGTGGTCACTTTTTTTGTCCGATTTACTTCAAATTTGGTAGAGACATTCCTTTCTATAATCAGTTGGACAAGTCTGTTAGGCAAAACAATCAGAAAACTCTAAACCCTTTTTTGGGGATTATTCTTTCAAATTTCAAGTTTTTGGGCCCAAAGAGGATCAGAAAAGCTCCGGACGTAAAATTAGTGCATGTATTAAGATGGGAATTAGTGAAGCGAAAGTTTTAAGCCATCTCTCGTCATTCTATCATAAATACTTACCGAGTTATTAAAGAAAATGTATATTGGCTAAACACAGTACGTTGTCTTATGGGGTTTTAACATTATAAAAGCATGTTATTCATTTGTTGGTGTATTTGTATCATCCCCAGCAACCTAGCGCCTACTTTCAAGCCTGACTAGACCTTCTCCTAACCTTATAATGCGCAAAATTGTATTCCTAGCATTGCATGTAAATGAAACCAGGAGCATCAGAATAGCCAAAAAATCCATGTTTTCAAATTTCAATAAAATTGGAATAAATGTATGTTTTTACATTTGTTTTGAGTATAAGTTTTGTATGTGGAAATTCACTTCCCTCACGTCAGCGTGCTGCGTGCAAACTCGTTTGTAAAGCTTTGAATACAAGTAAAACAATTATGAACAAGATAACAAAGAATGAAAACATAAATAGTAAAACAATAATTTTATTAGTAAACTAGTGTCTTGAAAGGGCCAGGCCCCCTTGTTCCAATACGCTGCTCTACTGATTTTTTCTCTCTTTACTTACCGAGGAAAATAAAACGTTATAAGTAGGATCACATATCAGTTCTTAAACAAAGTAGACACGTAATCACATGTTTTAATGAAAACAAAGCAGACGTTTTTAAATCCCCATGTTTTTTTCATAAAGTTATATTTTCTGTTATTTCTCGTTTGCTGGAAACTTTTTAGGAATATTGATATTTTTTCCCGAGACCCTAGGATCAAGACCTGTAATTTGAGCCGTCTCCCATCACTCTGTGATTTGCTAAACTCGCACAATTTTGACTTAAAGATTTTGCTTACAGAATGATATATAGACTTACTTCGCTCACTGAGAGCTCCGCCCCCAGACCCCGACGTGGGGTCGCTCCACTTTTGATTGGAACTCAGTGTCCCTTCAAGTATTTTATTATATAGTACACTATTTTGTTTCATTTGAAATTCCACTCTAGATGTCTTTATTCGAGGTTTCTATAATTTTTGTTGCTCTACCATCAGAGCTCACTGCCTACCATATGAAAGTTACTTTGACAGTTTGCTGGATATTATTTACAGCTGTAATTATTTCTTTTGTTTTGATTTGAAACTCCATAAGCCCAATGTTACAATGTTCAAAGTACAAATTAGAGGTTTTAAACTTGAAAATTGTAACTTTTGGCAATTTTCCCTGGAGTTTCTAGGTACAACCTACGTGACGTGCATGCTACATTTCACGTTTCTAACTCGTCCGGAAGTGGTCTAGAATTTGTATATGTGAGTGAGTTACACATCTGGCTGTAAGATATTATAAAATTATGATAACATTATTGAATAACATTGGACAACATACTGTTTTAAGTAATTTTGATATCTCGGTATCTAACCAATTGACAGAGCAATGACACCAAATTGATTACTTGTATAAGCTGAATACAATGGTGCAAAGAAAAATTGATTTTGTACAAAATTAAATGTAAAAAATATGTTTGCAGTACAAAACATCCCTAAAACCCCCCCTTTGGAGTGTTCGATCCGTCTGGTTTTCGAACCCGTTCAAGTAAATGCTACTATACACATCCGTATCAAATTTCACTCAGATCGGAAGTTTTTTACAAGAGTTATCATGGTTACGACCATATTTTTATATAAATATATAGATACGTATAGTCAAATTTGAACGAATGGTGTTCTTGGCATCTAGGGGAGCCTCAAAACGAAAAGTTATCATGGTCTCGTTTTAAGTCTTATCGTTTTGAAGCTACCTACGGTAATAGCTTCTTCCAGTATAGAAAAATTCGCTAAAATCTGAACAAATTATGTTTTCACAAATTTGATTGAATAGAGTTTTTGTCATTTAGAGGAGCCTCAAAACGAAAAGTTATCATGGTGTCGGTTTAAGTCTCACCATGCTACCTAGGGTAATAGCTTCTTCCCTAAAGGGGGAAATTCGCTTAATCGACTGGACAATTTATAATCGGTACGTACATTTAAGGAGTAGGAGCAGCCATTGCCATGGCTTGTAGAGCCGCAAAAGTTGACCCAGCGGCGACATTGCCTACGAAGGCTTGTGCACTGGCAGCTAAACCCCCTGCTACGGGACCCAACGCCCCGAACCCCAGGGCAGGCAGGATGGCAGGGGCGAGGACGGGCAGGGCGATGGCAGCTGCACCTACCGCCGTGACAAGAGCGAATGCCAAAAGACCCATGACGTCCTGTAAAACATGCACAGAAAAGAATTTAAACAATTAATTAAATGTCAGATATTCAATTTTCAAGCAGTGAGTGATGACCTTCATTTAACATTAGAGTTGTCAACTCCTCTATTTTGCTGCATTTCGATATCAGCAAAAGAAAGGAGGCTGAGAATGACAGTCCCAGTGATGGACAATTTAGTCTTTAAATGTAAACAAAATCAGATGTACATAGATACAATTTGTACATTTTTTCAGTTTTTGTGGAAGCTAGAGTTTAAATTACTTTCTCTTAAAACCCTTTTTCAGAAAGAGTATCCTGAGGTTATATATTTGGTTATTTACTCAAAATTTCAATCCATCTATGTTCAAATTTGTTCACCTACTAAAACAAATCATCTTTATATATAATTCTGAAAGCGAATCTTTCTAGTCAAAATTGTGGGAGTTTGACAAATCACAGGATGATGGGAGGGAGCTCAAATTAAACGTCTTGATCCCAGGGACTCGGGAAAAATAGCAGTATTTCTAAAAGATGCTAAAAGGTTACTAGCAAACGAGAAATAACGTAAACCATCCCCCATAAGAAAAGCATGAGAATTTCAAATCGTCTCCTTTGTTTACATAAAACATGTGATTACGAGACCATGGTACTTTGTTTATGAGCTGACATGTATTCCTTCTTTTATTACTCAGGTTTTATTTTCCTCAACATTTAAAGAGTAAATACCCCCGTCGCAGCAAACCAGCATACTCAGCGAATTTCCAATGAATATATAACATAACACATTAAAACACTTAACAGGATTCATAAGAAATGTATTCACAAACAAGCGATATTTAAAATATTAATTATTATCCATAAGAATAACATTGGGGATGAGTACGCAGGTTTGCTGCAACAAGGCACACAAAATAATGGGTTTTTATGCAAATATCAATAGAACTCATCTTAGTGAAGTCACATACCAAGTTTCATCCATATATATTCATAAATAAGCGATATATAACATTTTAAGTATTTTCCATAAGAATAACATGGGGACCAAGTACACCTAGGTTTGCTGCGACAGGAAACATTGGCGAAAAATTGTTTTTTGTGCAAACAACAATAAACCACAACCAGATCAAGCCATATACCAAATTTCGCCAGTTTATATTCATAAATAAGCGAGATATACAATTTTTCTTTTTCTCCATAAGAATAACATTAGACAACGTACTGTGTTTAGCACTTTCAATATCTCGGTAACCAATTGACGTAGAGCAATGATCAAAATACCAAATGGTTTGTTTTTTTTAAGCTGAATTCAATGGTATAAATTAAAGTTTGATTTAAATTAAAATTACATGTGAAAACCCCAAAAAACCCATTTTTGGGGTACAAAACCCCCCAAAAACCCCCCTTCGGATGGTGCGATTCATCTGGGTTTCGAACTCGTTCAAATAAATGGTACTTTACACATTTGTACCAAATTTCATTAAGATCGGACCTTTTTTACGAGAGTTATCGTGCTTACGGACACATATATATATATATATAAATATATATATATAAATATATATAATTATAAATATATATATAAATATATATATATACATATATAAAAATTTGAACGAATGGTGTTTTTGGCATCTGGGGACCTCAAAATGAAAAGTTACCATGGTCTCGGGCTTAAGTCTTACCATGAGACCTACGGTAATAGCTTCTTCCCTATAGGGGAAATTCGCTAAAAAAACAGATGAGGCAGAGTATTGGAGTACTGTTAGGGGTTTTGGCCCCTTCAAGCCACTATACTCAGTATACTCACTATACTTAGTATCCTATACTCTGATATGAGTAAGGTTTGTTTGCTTGCAATTCTGATCCCAAAAACGGCACCAACGATTCCCTTAAAATGTTAGAAATAAATAATTTTTGGGATAAAAATAAATTCTACACAGGTCTCATCCCCAGGAAAATCAAACAATGTAAAAAAACAATACCCCCGTAGCAGCAAACCTGCGTACTCAGCGAATTTCCAATGCATATATATGTATATTAATACCACATAAAGCCACATACCAAGTTTCATCAATATACGTTGTCCAATGTTATCCTTAAGGAGAATAAATAAAATTTGATATCTCCATTATTAATGAATGTATATTGATGAAACTTGGCAAGTGGGGTCACGTAGTACTGGTATATTGATATTTGCACAAAAAATTGATTTTTTGTTGATTATCCCCGTAGCAGCGAACCTGCGTACTCAGCCCCCATGTTATTCTTATGGAGAATAAGTAAAATGTAATGACTCCCTTAATTATGAACATAAATTAATAAAACTCGGTATGTGGCTTCACCTAGTTAAATTATATTTATATTTGCATTAAAAACCAATTGTTTGTGTTCCTTGTTTCAGCAAACCTTCATTACCAATGCTATTGTTATGGAGAATAATTAAAATTGTATATATCGCTTATATATGAATATATTTTTATGAAACTTGGTATGCGGCTTTATATGGTATTAAGACATATATTATGCATTGGAAATTCGCTGAGTACGCAGGTTTGCTGCGACGGGGGTATTATTAATTTATGTTCATAATTAAGGGAGATATCAAGTTACTTATGCTCCATAAGAATAACATGGGAGCTGAGTATGCAGGTTTGCTGCTATAGGAACTATCAGTCAAAAAATGTTTTTAGTGCAAATATCAATAGACCACAATGATATGAAGCAATATACCAAGTTTCATCAGGATAAGTTGATAAATAAGCGAGATATGCAATTTTTCTTATTCTCTATAAGAATAACATTACTGTTAGTTGGTAATGTTGTATCGACTTCGGATAGGTCGATATGTTTGGTTTTCGAACTTAAAGTCATAAATGCTGTTTTACGTGTTTATACCAAATTTCATCAAAATCGGATAATTTTTATGAGCGACCAGACAGGTCGCTATATTTTATAGGGGGTTTTGGGGGGTTTTGTACCCAAAAATGGTTTTTTTGAACTTTTTACATGCAATTCTTTTTAAACCCAAACTTTTGTTTAGACCATTAATTTAACCACAGTCGGTGATTTTTATGTGCAACTCATGGAGAGTTCACCTGTCTGTGGCAGAGTTGAAGGGGAGGACGGACCTTAAGCAAACGGTGGACGGCTCGGGTCCAAGCTGACGGGATTGGTGGATTCTTTGTGAATTGCACATCTGATCAGGTGTTTTGCTACTTTTTACCTATCCTTTACTGTGTGTGTCCAGCGGAAGCACGTTTTTGTTAATATTAACTGTTCAGGCGTTCAAGACATTTAAAAAATCAATATACCCAAAATCAAAAATCATAATTCATTTTAAGCCCAAACTTTTGTTTAGACCATTTAATTAAGCTTAAAAAAACAAACAATTTGGTATTTTGATCATCGCTCTACGTCAATTGGTTACCGAGATATTAAAAGTCCTAAACAAAGTACGTTGTCCAATGTTAATTAATCTTATGAAGAACTAGCTGTGTACCCGTCCTTCGTACGGGTTGTATATAAATGGTAGATTAACTAAAAAAATTAATAACCCACATAATTTTACAATATTAAAATTATATTTTACACTTTTAAAGTAGAACTAAATTAAAGTTAACGAAATATAATATGGCAGATAGTTCGGGTACTGTTGCCAAGTCGAGGAACTCTGTCGGGTAGTGAACGGTGTGGTTTTTGCGACTCCAAATCGGTACACGTAACACTTTGGATTCGATTTTAGAAATAAAAGAACTCAAGTACAACAAAATATTAACCCTGTTTAATTTAACATTTTAAATACTTTGATACATTAATCTTTACATTCCAATAAATTAATAGTAATGTAACGAAACATTTAACTTTAAAAACATTGAGAAACCACTTTTAAAATCACCATTCTTGCTAGGTCCTGTTTTCATTATAATTGTAAATAAACAATTTAAACTTGGAAAAATCATATGTTTTAAAAACATATGACTACTTGATTTTATTTAAATAAATGTAAATCAATATATACAAACTGTTCTAACAGTGGTCATGGTTAAATGAACGGTATTAAATATTGTATATGTTCGTTCCTCCCTTTGGAATAGACCTACATTTGTGTTTATCTCCGTTGCTTGTTCATTGGTGGACGTGAGGATGGCACAATCACAGAGCCAGGCAATTTCCAGATTAAACTGTTTATGAACCTCGGTGTAACAAACTGTCAATCAATAAATCCTGCGACTCATCAATAGTGCCGAGTGAAGGATAGATGTTTCTGAGACTTAATTTGTTTTTCAATGTCCCAATCTCAACTTTTAAAAGCGCATAAGAAAACTGCTCAACCCCTTAATCTTCTCAAAAATACAGTTTCATATTTACTGTTAAGTTCAGACGCTCAGTGGTCGGCTACATAAAATATATTTTTAGAAAGGCGCAGACTCGTCCACTCATGTCTCACTTACGACAAAGGGTCTGTGTGAAATCTCCAGAGAACAACACCGTGACTCCCCATGATGTTGTTTCTTATTTTCTTTAAGGCATCAAATTTCAGCTCTACTGGTTGAGTAGTTGGTGTGTTATGAATAACACGCTTATATTATAGGCCATTGGGCCAGAGTCCTTGAGTATATTTGTGTCTGGAGTAGGTAAATGTCTGCACTGAGCTATCAGCTACATTCCTACCGAATTTCAGATTCATCAGTCCAAGAGTATGTGCAAGATTGTTAAAATATTGTATTTTGAAATTCCGGGGGGCGAAGCCCTTAAACATTTTCATAACAGGAATAGGCTTGCGTTCCTGTTATGTAACAGGAATTAGTAATGTTCCTACCGAAATGTAACTTACAAAGGTCCAGTAAATACTAATACTCATAAAATTGCCATAAAAGTAAATTAGCGAAGAAGTAAATTAGGACTTTTTTAAACGTATTCTTATTGTGAATCTGCAGCATAAGGGGAACCACCATCCAAAATTTGATCTTCAGTAGACATTTTAGTTTTTTAGATAAAGTGATCACTATGTCAGTGAGTGCATGAGTCTGACAAATATAGATATAGATCATATATCCACTTATGTTATTTATTACCAATCTTTACTCAGCATTTTAAAAAAGAACTACAACACCTATTTATAGAATATCTATGCCATCATCTGGTTCAATATAAATAAATGCTTTGTCCATAAGAATAGCATAGGATATTTAAAACCCTGTGGGGCAGTGTCCTAAGGTAATTTAAAACAATCCAATTAGCCTAAAACCTTCTAACGCACATACAGAACATAGAAAAAAGTTGTATAAAAATCGGTGCACCCGTTTTCCTGTGAAAAGCGAACTAAACATGACCAAAATCGCACAAAATCACGTTTTTGAGCGGCCGCCATTATTTTTTTAAAAGGCATATGCCAGTTTATAGTGCCCTAAAACCTTCTCACGCATATATAGAACAAAGAAACAAAGTTTCATTAATGTCAGTGCACCCGTTTTCCAGTGAAAAGCGAACAAAAACCCGTCCTTGATCGTTACCGGCAGACAGACAGATAGACATAAATTGAGATAAGATCTGTTTTGGTTTCCCTAGCGTGTAAAATGTGAAAATATGCAAAAATTTCATAATTCCAAGCAATGTACAGACAAAACTCTAATTTTATTTTATTTATATAGATTAATTATACGGTATATTGAAATAAATATATATATACTTGATGTGCACGTTCTTCGCACAGGGGTTTTCCTTACCCGTTCTATAGTCAATGCAAATTGCATTTTAGTTAGCTTGAAACAGCTGTTATTCTTTCTTCTGCTCTTTAAGCTGTCAAATGTAAGTGCCCTCAGCTGTCCGCATTACAGTTTCTGAATGTTTACTTTCTTATGAAATGTAAACATTGTAACTTAGGACGTTCACAGGGTGTAGCCCGAGGGGATTTTAAGGAAGTGAATAGGCCTATGTGTTGCATGGGTTCAAGATCTACCTTTGTGTAAAGTTTCAGCCCAGTCGGTTAAGTAGTTTTTGCGTTCACCCGGAACATCAGACAGACAGACAGACAGACAGACAGACAGACAGACAGACAGACAGAAACCACCTCTTCTTTATAATATTATAGAATAGAATAGAATAGATAAGTAAAATTTTATATCTCGCTTATTAATGAACAAATATTAATGTTGCACAAAAAACAATTTTTACCGATACTTCCTGTAGCAGCAAACCTGCGTACTCAGCCCCATGTTATTCTTATGGAGACTAAGTCAAATCTTATGTCTCCCTTAATTACGACACAAATTAATAAAATTTGGTATGTAGTTTCACCACTTGTTGAGTTATACTGATACTTGCATAAAAACCCATTTGTTGTGCTCCTTGATGCAGCAAACCTGCTTACTCTTCCTCTATGTTATTCTTATAGAGAATAATTAAAATATTGTATAGATCGCTTATTTATGAATGTAGATTGATGAAACTTGGTATGTGGCTTCATCTAGTTGAGTTATATTAATATTTGAATGAAAACCCATATTTTGCGCTCTTTTTGCAGCAAACCTGCTTACTCAGCCCCCATGTTATTCTTATCGTGAATTATTCAAATATTATATACTGTATCGCTTATTCATGAATGAATATTGATACAACTTGGTATGTGGCTTCACCTAGTTGAATTGTATTGATATTTGCATCAAAATTGTGTCAGCAAACCTACGTACTTATCCCCAATGTTATTCTTATATAGAGTAATTAAAATATCGCTTATTTGTTAATATATTTTTATGAAACTTGGTTAGCGGCTTTATGGAGTATTGAGACAAAAATGTACATCGGAAATTCACTGAGTACGCAGGTTTGCTGCGACGGAGGTATTCATTTGTAATTACAAAACAATATTTTATTAGTATCTCGTACTTTACAAGCAGTCATTTTTATCTAACGCTTTATCTTATAGAAATTTTACAACTTTTAAATGTTAGTTAACGGAAACAGTTTAACGAATGTGTTCCATTTTTGAACTGGAAGCGTGAGGTATTCAGTGTACTGGAAATGATTTGTGTAAAATCTGAAAACGATTCGTGCAGCCGTTTTCACGATATTGCATTACGAACACACCCACACACAAACTGACGGACAATGAATCATTGGCTCTGCTAATACATAGATTCCTTCCCTTTGTCCCGTTATCAATTATTGAATAAGCTTATTGTGTAAAATTGTTTTGGGGACTAGCTGGCGTTATCATTGGATAGCGGTCAATCTGAAGTTGTTTTCACTCTACATAGTTTCGAAAATAACAAACAAAAGATTATAAGGGCTCTAGCCACCCTCAAAGTTTGTGTTTTGTCATTTAACTATAAGATTGTTGGAAATTAACTTAATTGCAATACTATCACAGCTGTTAGGCTACATTTTCAATAAAACATAACTAACCAACAAGAAAAGGGTATTACAACAACAAAAATATTAAATTGAAAATTAATAAAATGAGGAAAACTAACAATATGTTTTTATTTTATTATTAGCGAATTTCCCCGATACGGAAGAATCTATTACCGTAGTCGGCATGGTAAGACCTAGGCCCGGGACCATGATAACTTTTCGTTTTGAGGTCCAAGACCCCAAAAACACCATTCGTTCGAAACTGTATATATATATATATATGTGTGTGTGTGTGTGTGTGTGTGTGTGTGTGTGTGTGTGTGTGTGTGTGTGTGTGTGTGTGTGTGTGTGTGTGTGTGTGTCCGTGAGCACGATAACTCTCCTAAAAATTATCCGATTTTGATGAAATTTGGTATAAATGTGTAAAGCAACATTTATGACTTTAAGTTCGAAAACCAGCCAGATCCGAAGGAGTATTTTGGGGGGGTTTTGTACCACAAAAATGGATTTTTTGAATTTTTTATGTATAATTTTGGAAATAGTCAAATTTTAGTTTTCACCATTGGATTCAGCTTAAAAAACCACACAATTTGGTATTTTGATCATTCCTCTACGTCAATTGGTTACCGAGATATTGAAAGTGCTTAACACAGTACGTTGTCTAATGTTATTCTTATGGAGGAAAAGAAAAATTTTATATCTCGCTTATTTATGAACGGACAATGACAAATCTTGGTATACAGCTTCATCTGGTTGTGGTGCATTGATATTTGCTTAAAAAACATTTTTTTGTCGAAGGCTCCAGTAGCAGGAAACTTGCGTACTCAGCTCCATGTTATTCTTATGGATAATAATTAAATGCTATGCCTCCCTTAATTATGAACATAAATGAATAAAAACTGGTATGTGACTTGACCTAGTTGAGTTATATTGATATTAGCATGAAAATAATTTTTTTTTTATTCCCTGATGGAGCAAACCTGCGTACTCAGCCCCAATGTTATTCTTATGGGGCCAATAATTAAAATTGTATATATTGCTTATTTGTGAATATGTTTTTATGAAACTTGGTAAGTAGCTTTATGTAGTATTAAGACATTTATATCTCTATTGGAAATTCGCTGAGTGTGCAGGTTTGTTGCGACAGGGGTATTTTTTTAAACCTCAACCAACCCGTCACCATAGAATATTGACTTGTGCGGTGAACTAAAGACATCGAGGTACCATAACGGCATTAGTCACATGGGCAAGCCAGAGGTGACCGCTCATGGTATTACAGGAGTCGGCCGGGACTAGCGATGTTAATAATACTACAAGTAGTACTATTAATAACATCACTGGCCAGGACCGGGATCGAACCAGCCACATCTGACTTACTAGTCAGGCACTTTACCTCTGAGCTACCGCGTCCGGTAACTAATTAAGGGGAGGCGAAGGGGATGTATAAGACAGCTAAACCGAAAATCTTGGAAGGTGGTGAGCATAGTTTAAAGAATGGCTTACTAAAGGAGGTTCAGACTTTGCTGGAAGAAGAGTTTCTTATTCAGAGGTTGAGCTTTGATGAAGAAATGTTTGTATCGAGTCAGTCTTTGTCAAGATGGCTTATCAAAGGTCAGGCTTTGCTTGAAGAAGCGTTTATCAAAGCAGGGTCAAGCTAATCTTCAAGTTAATGTCCAAGTCGCTGGCCTAGAGTTAACAACTAAAATATTTGTCTTTATTTATTACCTATTTCCTACTTTGAACTAATATGTAAATACCCCCGTCACAGCAAACCTGCGTACTCCAATGCATACTATGCATTATATATGGGTCTCACTACTACATACAAGCTACTTACCAAGTTTCACAAAAATACATTCATAAATAAGTGATATGTAGCATTTTATTTACTCTCCGTAAGAATTACATTAGGGCTGAGTACGCAGGTTTGCTGCAACGAGGAAGATAAGAAATGTGTATTTTTTCAATTATCAATATAACTCAACCAGGTGAAGCTACATACCAAGTTTTTTTTAATTTAGGTTCATGACTAAGGGAGATATAAAACTTTACTTACTCTCCATATGAATAAAATGGGGGCCGAGTATGCAGGTTTGCTGCTAAGGGGAAAATCAACAAAAATCCTTTTTTGTGCAAATATCAATATACCACAACTAGTTAAAGCCACATACCAAGTTTCATCAATATACATTCATAAATAATCGAGATATCAAATTTGATTTATTCTCCATAAGGATAACATTGGACAACGTACTGTCTTTAGCACTTTGGATATCTCTGCAATGGTTGGACATAGAACAATTAAAACACCAAAATTATTGCTTTGTAGAGCTAAAATGATTGGTAAAAAGAAATGTGAAGTTTTTGGTTAAATTGTCTGAGGAAAATCCAAAAACCTTTTTCCCATAAAATTAACATGGGAAATTTTATGGACGCGTTTTTTTACTTTTCTCTAAACCACTTGACCTAGGTTAATGATTCAAAATACCAAATTATTTGTTTTTTATAAGCTCTATAAAATGGCTATAACTATAATTGAGTGTTTTAGCGAATTTCCCCAATAGGGAAGAAGCTATTACCGTAGGTGGCATGGTAAGACTTAAGCCCGAGACCATGATAACTTTTTATTTTGAGGTCCCCAGACGCCAAAAACACTATTCGTTTAAATTTATATATATATAGATATAGATATATGTGTCCGTTACCGCGATACATTTTGAAAGAAACGCCCGATTTTGATGAAATTTGGCACAAATGTGTAGAGTAACATTTATGACTTTTAAGTTCGAAAACCAGATCGATCGGACTAAGGAAAGGGGGTTTCATGAGGGGTTTAAATTTTCCAAAAATCAGTTTTTGAATTTTTTCCCCTAAAATTTTAAAAACAATTAATTTTGGTTATAGCCATTTTATAGAGTACAAAAAAACAAATAATTTGGTATTTTGAATCATTAACCTAGGTTAAGTGGTTGTAGAGAAAAACGCGTCCATAAAATGTCCCATGTTAATTTTATGGGAAAAAGGTTTTTAGATTTTCCTCAGATAATTTTACTAAAAACTTCACATTTCTTTTTACCAATCAGTTTAGCTCTACAAAACAATCATTTTGGTGTTTTAATTGTTGTTCTACATCCAACCGTTGCAGAGATATTCAAAGTGCTAAAGACAGTACGTTGTCCAATGTTATCCTTATGGAGGATAAATAAAATTTGATATCTCTATTATTTATGAATGTATATTGATGAAACTTGGTATGTGTCTTCATAGTTGTGGTATATTGATATTTGCACAAAAAAAGATTTGTTGTTGATTTCCCATAGCAGCAAACCTGGATACTCGGCCCCCACGTTATTCATATAGAGAATAAGTTAAGTTGTATATCTCTCCTACTTATGAAACTAAATTCATAAAACTTGGTATGTAGCTTTACCTGGTTGAGTTATATTAACAATAGCAAAAAAAAATTTCTTATCTTCCTCGTTCCAGCAAACCTGCGTACTCAGCCCTAATGTTATTCTTATGGAGAATAAATAAAATGCTATATATCACTTATTTATGAATGTATTTTTGTGAAACTTGGTAAGTGGCTACATGTAGTAGTGAGATACATATATATGCATTGGAAATTCACTGAGTACACAGGTTTGCTGCGACGGGGGTATTTAAAATGTTTGGCGGAAAAATTCCAAAATTGATTTTTGGAAAATTTAAAACCCCCATAAAACCCCTTTCCCATAGTCCGATCGATCTGGTTTTCAAACTTGTCATTAATGTTACTCCACACATTTGATGAAATTTGGCACAAATGTGTAGAGTATATATATATATATATATATATACCGGTATATATAGATATAAATAAAATTGAACGAATAGTGTTTTGGCATCTGGGGACCTCAAAACAAAAAGTTATCATGGTCTCGGGCTTAAGTTTTACCATGTCACCTATACGGTAATAGCTTGTTCCCTAAAGGGGAAATTCGCTAAAACATTTAAAGTGTTTATACCTCCTTCAGCTACAGATAGGGGTGATTTTTTTTATCGCCCACCTCAAGTTAAATTTCCTTATCTTGAGCTTGAGAGGTAAGTAATGAGCTTTATTGCAGACCAGGGAGGTAATGACACATCAAGGTTCGTAAAGCTTTCAGTCCAGGTGTGCTTATTTACATAAGAGTAATGTTCGCAGCAAAGATGTCTTACGAGGACGTCCAGCTGATTCATAAATCAACAACATACCATAAAGTATTGCCAACCTTAAGGGTATAATAATGGTACAGCTATTTTTAAATTGTCACTGGACATGCAGAAAGAAAGTTTAAACCCTTAATCCATTAATCTAATAATACAAATAAATCAAAAAAATAAATTAGTTCCTTTCATAAAATAACTGCTTATCATAGAATGTAAGCAGTTAAACAATGTTAATTATAATTACACTGATGAGGAAAATATGGTACTCGTACGATAAATATCGTGTTTCCAGCAATACTGCAGATTGGATTGGTCATCACGTGACCTTACAGCTGTTTTACGAGGTCTCTTCCAGTTAACTAGAAAACCTTAAATAGATCGAATGAGCAAACCTTCATAAAGTATGTATGGACTTGAGTACATAACAAAAATTGTTCCAACATTGTTTGTTCTTAATGAGCGATAAAATAATGTACACACCCACACCTCGAGTAGTAAGAGCCATAACGCTTTCAGGCGTTTTTAACGCACTCGTACTTTCAAGCATTACCCTCACACTCTGTAATGAGCTCTTACTACCTACCCTAAGTGCGTGAATATCTATTAATTACTTTTCTCATGGGAACCCATATTAATCACGTCTCCTTTGAGATACTAATTTGTATAATGTAAAACACTAATGGTATTATAGAACTGTATTATGATATATGACATTCTAAATAAAACCCAAACCTCAATATGGCTAAAATACTAACATAGGTTTTCTTGAATCATTATTTATGATGACACCAATAATATTAAATAGGCTAGGAAGGCTACTATAATTGTTTAAAGGCTGATATTTATAACAAATACTATTTTAGTACTTACATATATGCACTACCGGTAACTAATTACATACGGTATATTTTAATATAGCCTATACAAATATTTTGGGGGAATTCGGTTAAGGCCAGTGATATTTGATTTATGAAGTAAGGCTATAACTTATAGAAGGATCAAACTATGTTCTCAAGAGGCCTTTGTTATCTTATTTTAAGTTCTTTTCTTCCAAATCATCTTCAGGGAAACTATAAAACGAATTTAAAACGAATACTCAACATGTTAAAACAATGAACATCAAACATTGTTCAGAAGAAAAAAGTTATCAAGAATAGACAGGTTAGGTTATGTCAAGATTGACTGTTATTTTAATTAAAATTGCTCCTGAAATTTAATTCATGTTACCGGATCAAGATAAGAGAGGTTAGGTATGTCAAGAACCGATCAAGATGTTACAGGTTAGGTCTGTCAAGATTAACTGTTATTTTAATTAAAATTGCTCCTGAAAGTTAACGTTATAAAACTATTGGCCTAAAAACTTTTAGTTGTTTCAGAGAACAGAAAGAAAATTTTAAATTTTTAATCGAGTCTTTAAAACCCTCATAGTCTAATGTCAAACACGAAAACACATAAACTATACTCCATTATCATACGACGTCATAAATTTTATTGTAAAACTAAAATAACAGATACTTATATTTTCCAGTTAACTTATATTTCACCAACATTGTACTATAATCCCGAGCGCCGGTATTAATACGAATTAAATTATTTAAGTATAACATAATAATAATATGCATAGGCAATAGCAATATAATATACTTACAATATGTGTACAGCGAGTAGCCGAGCAGACGGTCCGAATCCGAATATGAGGCGAATGGAGCACGCACACCTATAAATAGTGGAGCGGTTGCTTGGTTGGTAACAATGGTAACGAGTGTCTGGGTCTGGGTAAAGTACAATCTGCAGGTTAGCCAACCGCACCTAAATATATTTAAATTGATATTCCAATTCAATAAACATATTATTCGTCATTTTGGGGTGTATATCTACAGAAATATAGTTTCTCAATAGTTTAGCAATTCCTAATATGATAACAATTTTCGATGGTGTTTGTCCTAAACGGTATAGGTATCGGGTTGGCAGTGCTGTAACCGCGGCACTGAACACTGGCAACTGGCAACACTGGTGAAAGCGAAAGCAGTTATGACGCGGTTCACGACTCAAGTAGTGTAATGCACACAGCAGCATCGGCATTATCGGCAGTAATTTTAATTGTCAGCGGGATTGCACAATGCCATGGTGGAAGGAAATACCCCCGTAGCAGCAAACCTGCATACTCAGCGAATTTCCAGTGCATATTAATTTATCTTAATACCACATAAAGCCACATACCAAGTTTCATCAATATACAATTATAAATAAACGATTTATGACATTTTAATTATTCTCCATAAGAATAACATGGCGGCTGAGTATGCAGGTTTGCTGAAATAAGGAACACTAAAAATGGGCTTTTATACAAATATCATTATAACTCAACTAGGTAAAGCCACATACCAAGTTCTATTAATTTATGTTCATAATTAAAGGAGATAACACGTTAATTATTCTCCATAAGAATAACATGGGGCTGAGTATGCAGGTTTGCTGCTACGGGAACTATCGGGCAAAAAATGGATTTTTGTGCAAATATCAATAGACCACAACCAAATAAAGCCATATACCAAATTTTGCCAGTTTACATTCATAAATAAGCGAGATATACAATTTTTCTTTTTCTCCATAAGAATAACATTAGACAACGTACTGTGTTTAGCACTTTCAATATCTCGGTAACCAATTGACGTAGAGCAATGATCAAAATACCAAATTGTTTGTTTTTTAAAGCTGAATTTAATGGTATAAATTAAAATTTGATTTAAATTAAAATTACATGTGAAAACCCCAAAAAACACATTTTTGGGGTACAAAACCCCCAAAAAACCCCCCTTCGGATGGTGCGATTCATCTGGTTTTCGAACTCGTTCAAATAAATGGTACTTTACATATTTGTACCAAATTTCATTAAGATCGGACCTTTTTTACGAGAGTTATCGTGCTTACGGACACATATATATATATATATATATATATAAATATATATATATATACATATATAAAAATTTGAACGAATGGTGTTTTTGGCATCTGGGGACCTCAAAATGAAAAGTTGTCATGGTCTCGGGCTTAAGTCTTACCATGAGACCTACGGTAATAGCTTCTTCCCTATAGGGGAAATTCGCTAAAAACAATGCTTTACCGTTCAATGCGAACAACAAACGTACTGTGTTGGCCGACGACGAATTGAATACATCCACAGAGAATATGAATTCTTTCTTCTCTGTGATAAATCACAGAAAACTTCTGTTGTAATTTAGTTTTCTGCGATTACACTAAAACTTACAGGGGCTATAGCCAAGAGTGCGGCATAGCTATAGCCCCTAACGTATGGTTATTGTGTAAGTGGATAATCACAGCTGATCTTTAATTCATTTTGCTTGATAAAAACACTGTAGTAAACACTGTAGATTTTCCATAATAAAATCATTGGATCTTTGAAGTCCAGTGGGGCGTAGCCCACGTAATTTTGACTACTGATATTTTCCCCACCGTCCTTGGCCCTCAAGCTTTAAAATGAATCGTCATAACCTAACGTAACTTCTTCCTAGCTCGAGATATTTCGTGGGGATTCACTTACGGAATTAAATATAAGGATTAGCTTTTGCATAAAGATATAATGTATTAATCGTCCTCTTTCTTATCATTTACTAGCTGGTACCCAGCGCGTTGCTGCCGCAGGAGAGGCATTGAATTTGTTTTATGTCAAATACTCGTTCATTTTCAATATGAGCTCGTTCGCTACGCTCAATCGCCTATCGAAAAAAGAGTTTGAGTTGCTATCCAAGTAGTTTTTTATTTCCATTATGAGAGTTGCCAATCAAGTAGGTTTTTTATTTTCATAAAGATAAACAGCTGTTTACAATAATTCAAGTTATAGATACCACTTTTGTTAAAATCAAAAGAAATCTTTCTTCCATAAGATCATTAAGATTAACGTTGAAACTACGAAGTCCAGTGGGGCACAGCCCTAAAGTCCTAGGACATCGGTTAATGGCCTATAACCTTCCCAGGGTTAACCTGTGTTACTACTGTATGCAAAATTTAAAAGCAATCGGATGAACGGTATGGCAGCGCATAAAATACGAACGAACAGACGAACAGACGTACAAACATTGATTTTTATATGTTAGATAGATATAATTATGTTTTATATAATTGAGTAAGGAATTTCTTCGCACAACTAAACTAAATCTAGAGTTCCAGCGCAGCGGACCGATTTTCATAATTGATGCGTCATTCGAAACCTCTTGTTGTGCAGATGGTCAACAAATTATGAAACTTGTACATGTTTCATGATTTATGGAGTCAAAAACTTAAAACTTTCCACATAATAAATACATAGGAAATTGTTAGAAATGCATTTTATCCACCTTGATAAAGTAGACAAATCTACCACTAAATATTGAGTTTATACGTGTTTGATACGTCATTAAAACTTCTGATTACGCAAATTTGCCAAATATCATAAAAGTGGGACATTTGCCTATGGCATATGTGTATAAAATGACAGATGTCTCATGTTTACCATTTACAATATATACAGTTTTATTCTGTGTAACTGTTGAGGGGGTTTTATCACTTTTATCGAGAAATGCTTACTAACAGTTTGGAGTCAATTTTCTATAGCCTACTTTCAGAAAATCAACGTCCACTTTGGTCGATTTCCCAACAGTTTTTGAGTCCTAGATAAAATACAAAAACGACCTCGAAATAAGCAGTTATCTTTAAAAAATATAATACAATTAATACTAAAATTGTTGTCCACAATCATTCTTTCTTTTTAATTTTAGTACAAACTAGTAGCCTGTCGCGGCTTTGCTCGCGATTACAACGTAATATTATACTGACATCCCGTATAAATATTGTGTTACCGTCCCAAAGCCAGCATGGCCTGCTGATTAACTGGGTTTACTCTAATCAACTGATTACTTAAAACTTATAGCTATTTCCCAATGTTAAGCTTATGGGAAAAAACTCAACTTTAAGGAGCCCCAGGGCCTTACTCACAAATTATTTCTCTATAAAAAATGTTTCCTGCACAACTTCACGTTAGGCTCTTTCCAATGACACCAAAAACATGAAAATCAGTTCAGTAGTTTAGGAGGAGTGGTTGTCACAAAAACCTACTCGCCTATTAAATAAGTATAGATAGATGATTTGTCATGATTGGTATCGCATTACAGCGAATCAATGTTGATGCTGTTATAGTGCGATTTTCGAAAGAAAGTGACTGGCGGAGCGGCCCGCGGCTTGCGGCGACCGAGTTGATGTGCAAATATTTATTTTAAAACCTTCCTTATTCAATATTGGAAGCCACCTCCCTCCAACCCACTCCTCAAAACCCCTCCACCTCGAATCTAGGACATGGTCGCGCGTATTACCTGCTGATAGGGAGGGTCAATAATTTTCGCCGGCGGAGGAGATGGACGCGCCGAAGAGATGCGCGTCCATTTCCTCCCTAAACTGACCTGAGCCAGGCTATAATCCCTGACTACTACCTGTCAATGGCTCGGTAAAATCTGACAATATTTTAAGTAAACTTGAGTAATACATTTTCAGAGTTATAAATAAACCTATGAATATGAAACAACGCATAATCGGGAAAAAAGTGCATGACTAAGAAATTCTGTCGGGTAGTGAACGGTCGTGGTTAAAAGAATAGTATTAACAAATTTATATGTTTGTTCCTCGCTTTGGAAGAGGATCGAAACTACCTTTTTGTTGATCTCCGTTGCTTGTTTGGGGTTAGGGTGGGGATACTCATCTCGTTCTCAAATTTCCTTATGAACGAAATATCTCGAGGTTGGGATGATGACGTCACGTGGTAGGCGTTGTTGACTGTATTTTTCAAAGTATTAATTTTAAAGCGCATGCATTACTACAGAAAAAAATTGGAGAGCCACGGTTATGTTATCGCGAGAAACCTGTAGTCTTATAGCATGCCAATGTGTTAGTTACGAATAATAAAGTGGGTCAATGTGCTAGCTATAATATCTATTGATTTTTTTACAATTTGTATTAATCAAATATTTAAGATGCCATTGAGACCTTGTTTGAAAACAAGGGCGAGATCTAAGAAACTACTGAACCGATTTTAATGCTTGATATTTCAACTAATAGCATTTACTAAATGATGAGTACATTAGTCAACATTAACGTGAGAGTTATTTTTGACAATAAACTTATTCATTTAGTGGGTTGAATTATATTACAGTACCTTGTCAAACCCTAGTCAAACTGAACGTGGGAGACGGACTTTGCAGCGCTTGGGATGAGGCGCTGCCAATTCCGCCCCGGCAAATTTATAAGCCGAGGAGATGACAGTTGTATGGTCTGCGCGACTCTGTCCGTTTACCCTCCACCTCCTCCCAAAGTGACCATGTCCAACCCCCAATTAAAACTATGTTAATATGAGAAACAGCATGATAATACTCTTCTTCTGTCAGTTTGACTCCCACCACTCGCTAAAATATTAACTTGGTGTTGCTGAGGTGCATAACCCTGGGTATATGAAGGAGGA
Organism: Allygus modestus; assembly: GCA_963675035.1. NCBI lineage: Eukaryota > Metazoa > Arthropoda > Insecta > Hemiptera > Cicadellidae > Allygus > Allygus modestus. Next base: position 27,152,988 of record OY776115.1, on the reverse strand, counting down.
AATAACACTGAAAGAAAAAACGTTCTCATGTTGAACAATGTCATATTATATTAAACTTTAACAGCGATAAATTATTAAAATAAATTACACACATATTCTGCGGCAAGTGTACCTACTTAATTATTTACAATATTTAGATTCTGAGCCTTTTTGCTCCGAAGGGGCTCTCTGGGAGCTATTTCGTTTCTTCTTCTTCTTCGCCAAATAGGGCACCCACGTTCCACGGCTCGACCCCTTCACCTTCAGCCTCTGCGGAATAGTCACAAGCGTGACCCGAACAGCTCTTACTAAGGCTGGAGCACATCAGCCCTGCTTTTTTGCAACTGTAGTTTGACGTGCCGCAATCTTTATTGCATTTGCAAGAGATGGCCGACAGTATGCGGTCTGGGGCTGGTTTTTTGGTGGTGTTTACCAATACCACTCCACGTCTAGAAATACACCACCCCCAATTGGAGGGTATCATGTCACGGCCCAGCCATGTCTATACCTGGAGGTAGCATCTGAGTACGTGGTGGAAGGCAGCATCAGTCGTCGGTGGAAGTCTAGCCAATTGAAATTTGGTTTGACCACGGATTTTTTTTTATTTCAGTGTTATTTCCTCCTTTATATAGCCAGGCGTATGCACCCCAGCAACACGCGTTAATATGCCAATATGGTTTGGATTTCCTTCAAACGAACATGGTGATTGGGAAAGAACAGATGATGGCGTGGGGTAGTGAGTGGTGGGAGTCATACTGACAGATGAAGTAAGAAGTAGTATCATGCTGTTTCTCATAATAACACAGTTTTAATTGGGGGTTGGACATGGTCACTTTGGGAGGAGGTGGAGGAGTTTTGAGGAGTGGGTTGGGGGGAGGGAACCTACAATATTGAATGGGAATATGACTAGAAGCCATAAATCCATATAAAATATAGTATATTGGAAGAACCAAACCTAAAACCATACATTTTGGTCCTTTTTTTGTTAACCTGAGAAAGTTACCTCTTTTTCAAAGACCAATATCTCGGTATCATGGGATCAAAACACAAGTTTGACCAGTGAAATTAAAATTAAATGTAATGCTCTACAACTTTCTAAATGCATATGGTACATAACATGTTCTTAGTTTAAAAGATATATGTGAAAAACTTAAAAAGTGCCAAAATTTGACTGTTTTTTGGCCGCCATATTTTTTCCACAAGGATTTTTTTTAAACTTAGACGTAGGTACACTATGTACCCATAAACAATACCTGAAGGTTTCATTAAGTTCCGATTTTTTGCAAGTAACAAATCTATACCAACTGGACTACTATAGTAATATCCACTATCATTCACCTCACACGGGTCTCACCGGTCACGAGCCGACACAAGCCGCATGACGATAAACAGACGAACGCAGCTCAGGTAATACACAGAGAAAGGTCTCTGAGGGTAACAGCATTTCTCTGTGCTATGGCTATCTCCATGGCCGCTTTGCTATCTCCCTTAAGACCTGCACAACACGGCGAAAGGGGAATTCAGTATTTTACAAATGTTAAGGTTTTCTGTTTTCAAATGTTATTAAATTTACATTTGTATGTTTGAGAAAGTCGAAGGAGGGGTGTAGAGTGTCCCAAATCAAAGAATTAATCCCTCTGTACATTTCGGTGTCGGATCGTCTTTTAGCGAATTTCTCCTATAGGGAAGAAGCTATTACCGTAGGTCTCATGGTAAGACTTAAGCCCGAGACCATGATAACTTTTCATTTTGAGGTCCCCAGATGCCAAAAACACCATTCGCTCAAATTTATATATATATATATATATATACATATATATATATATACATATATGCGTATATATTTACATGTACATTTATTTATATGTATATGTATACATATATGTGTATGTCCGTAGGCACGATAACTCTCGTAAAAAGGGCCGATCTTAATGAAATTTGGTACAAATGTGTAAAGTACCATTTATTTGAACGAGTTCGAAAACCAGATTAATCGCACCATCCGAAGGGGGGTTTTGTACCCCAAAAATGTGTTTTTTGGGGTTTTCACATGTAATTTTAATTTAAATCAAATTTTAATTCATACCAATGAATTCAGCTTAAAAAACAAACAATTTGGTATTTTGATCATTGCTTTACGGCAATTGGTTACCAAGATATTGAAAGTGCTAAACACAGTACGTTGTCTAATGTTATTCTTATGGAGAAAAATAAAAATTGTATATCTCGCTTATTTATGAACACAAACTGGTGAAATTTGGTATATGGCTTGATCTGGTTATGGTTTATTGTTGTTTGCACAAAAAAACAATTTTTCACCTATGGTTCCTGTAGCAGCAAACCTAGGTAAGTACCGGTAGGTACCTAAAACCTAGGTAGGTAGGGACCAAGTGGTCCCTATGTTATTCTTATGGAAAATACTTGAAATGTTATATATCGCTTATTTATGAATGTATATATATGAAACTTGGTATGTGACTTCGGGGGCCCACCGGTTGATCGACATGTTAGTTGGTCTCAGGGACAGTTGGTGGGGTTTTAAAAAATAAATATTAATAATTAAATAAAGGACTGAAACGCACTGAACGACATGTTAGTTGCTCACAGGGACAGTTCGTAGGGTTTTAGAAAATAAGTATAAATAATTAAATAAAGTCCTGAAACCCACTGATCGACATCTTAGTTGCTCGCATGGACAGTTGGTAGGGTTTCAAATAAATAAATGTAATAACAGATGGGCTACTTGCTCGATGTACCAGTTGCTCGCGCCCCCTACTCCTTGTCTCGAAGAGAGGGGAGAGGCGGATTTACGCGCGGATTTACAGGAACAGTCCACTTCCATTCATAGATGTAGGCGCGCCAAAGTAGCGGAGTAACGTAGCGTGGAGCTGATCGTCACTGAGCAGAGATACCAACACTTACAACCAAAATTTCCCGTATGATATCAATTTACCCGTTAATATGACTGTATTTATATGATACAAAATAGAAATAGGAACGAAATGGTATAAATTATTTTATACCCATAATATGTTATGATTGTATCAGATATGATCTATATATATGTATATATCTTATACATACGTTAAGGAGTAATTTGATAGACAATGCCTCCGTTATTTATGAATATATAATAACGATTGATGTTTTCCCTGATTCGTAGCCACGGCCGGAGTTAGTCATAGGCTACATAGGTAATTGCTTAGGGGCCCGATCCACAAATTGTCCCGTACTACACATAAATCATAAAAACCTAAAACCATCCTCCAAAAATTTAGTTAACCTTGGCGGTGGACAGCAATGGGCCGCACCACATGGTGTCTACATACCCTAAATCTGGTTCTGAACGTAGCTGGGCATAAAGGGTTCCGTCAGTTACGTTCTGAAGGGTACTGCCCCCCCCTAGGCTACATAGATAATTGCTTAGGGGCCCGATCCACAAGGTGGCCCGTATTACACATAAATCATAAAAACCTAAAACCATACTCCAAAAATTTAGTTAACCTTGGCGGTGGACAGCAAGGGGCCGCACCACATGGTGTCTACATACCCTAAATCTGGTTCTGAACGTAGCTGGGCATAAATGGTTTCGTCAGTTACGTTCTGAAGGGTACTGCCTCCCCCCCAATTCAATATCAATCTGTCTATGCTATACTCTAATATGAATAAGGTTATAGCTTGCTTGTAAATTTGAGTTTTTAAACTGCTCCAGTGATGTCCTAAAGTGTAGGAAATATCAAACTTCTAGGTTAAAAATAAATTCCAGGCAGGTGTCATTCTCTTGATAAACTCGAGTAATGTAATAAAAGTAATAATAAAACTAAAATATATTATGTAAATGTACCTTATGGATTTTAAAATCAAAACTAAAGAATCATAACAGTCAGTCGTAACTCTGAGGTTTAATCAATCAGTGTATTGTAAAAACTATTGAATGAAGAATAAATATAAAGCGGTACGAAATGAATAAAAGGGATATTGAGCTATAATAACAACTGGAGTTACCTCAAACATGCATAAAAAAGACAAATATAAGCTAAGCAAATGTGCTCGCCATTAGGAGGACGTGGTGTAACATTAGGGGCTTACTCCATTCATAAAAACAAACTGCTGTCTGACAAGGAAGAGCAAAGCAAGGGGAGTCACCATACAGTACACTACCGAACCCCGATGCGAACATCATCGCGAACATTTCTTTGGTGTGTCGCCAGAAAACCGACTCCAGGTAGTTCGCCCCAAACCAATTTTTGTTCGCCCAGAAGTTCGCGTCGGATTTCGGAGTCCACCTTACACTAACGAACGTTCGCGTGACGGTTCGCGTTGGGGTTCGGTTCGGCGTAAGGTTCGCTGGCGGGCTTACATCGAACAAGACTTTGGACCGAGCACCGAGCACTCTCGAGGCGTTTTTTTGTGGAAATATCAAAGAAAGATCGGTCCGATGTCTTGTTCGGGGTTCGGAAGTGTGTGGTACCTCCTCCACACGCTGCTCCGAGCGCCGTCACGAGCCCCTCGGCTAGAGCTACGATGGTGAGGGTTGCAGTCTTGACTGTTGTCATTTTAGTTTCAGTTCATTAGTTTATGTAACGTAGTTTGCACGATGGAGTGGTCTGAGGTAAACACTTTTTTGTTTACTTCCGAGTACAAAATCGGTAAGTTTTGTGGGACTTTTCCCATCCTCTTAACTTCCACAAAGTGAAAAGGAATGACGCTTGGAGAGAAGTGGGTAAAATCGTAGGGTGGTCAGTGAAATGGGGGAATGGGTAAATGGGTGAAGTGGGGGAAATATACTCACAAGTATTCGGCTGACCTGCACAACGGCAACTAAAATCGTCCCCACCGTTTTTACCCCGCTCGTCTGTCCGATCCGATGTCTTGTTCGGGGTCTTGATCGGGAAGAAGTTCGGACTAAATTCAGCTGCCTTCGTGCTCCCTGCTCCCTGTTCGAACCGATGTCTTGTTCGGGAAAAAGTCCGGTAGTGTATGGCCTCCTTAAGTTGACCAGACGTCCCGTTTTCAACGGGATAGTCCCCTTTTTTGTGATATGTCCCGTTGTCCCGACCAACGCTCTCGGGGCTTTAATTATTTTACCTCCTCTACTTGGGTTCTGTCGTTCGTTCACCTTTTCTATACTAAATTAAAATATAGTAAATATTTTACAGCATTGAGTTCATCCCAAATTTCATGTTCCAAAGCAATCACGCTCAGCAGTTTCCGGTGTTGCTCGTGCACGATCGGACTTTTCGGACAACTCCAAACTGCGGCATCCCATCCGATGCGACCAGACAACGGCGGCTGTCAACAGAATGATCGGTTTCCATCGGCCGTTTTTGGAATTAATAAAAGAGAAACTAAATATTTTAGAAAATATTCCTTCATCAGAAAAGTTGAAAATTAAGCATAATAATAGCTAAACGTAGGCTGTGTTTATGTTTTTGCCTTAAAACAAAACTTTTTGTCTTATCTTTTGTTAACAACATATGTAACATTTTACTTACATTTGTGAAATAATTTGGTTTATTCCCAACATTGTCTTATAAAGGGTTATAAGATATAGTATCTTATAACTATGTCGTTGCCTTATCCATCCTCTTAATTTGAAAGCTTAGTAAATAAAATACCACTACAGAAGAATAAGTTTGGCTATGATTTCTTTGATTGCGTCCCTTTGTTTACTCTGGCTTCCTAACCCCAAAAAAACTACTATAGGCCCATATCAAAGTAAAAATTAAAAGTAACAGTTTTAACAGTGAAGTAGAATAAGATTGGCCATGATTTCTTTGATTATATCATGTTTTTTCTCTAGCTTTCTAACCCCAAAACAAACTACTGTATCCAAGTACAAATTAAAAGTAACAGTTTTAACAGTGAGTTTTAATAGTCACACAGCTTAAAAAACTACTACTAAAGTTCCTCAAAACAGACAAAACCCCACTATTTTGCTCCTCATTTTCCAAGATTTTTCACAGGACCCCCCTTCCCACACCCCCCGGTTCCATCCATCCCGTTTTCATAGAATCCAAATCTGGTCACCTTTTTACCAATACCCCTCGCCGTCCTTTTATTCATTGTTAGACGGAGATTTACAGTAAAAGTAAATGTCATAATAGTTTATATTTGGAGTATAAATAGTAATAGTATTCTCATATCGCTGTTTATTTGATCTTTACTTTTCACTTTGAGTACAATGGGAAAAGTAAAACAATACAAAAATATCAATATAAATAATAATTGAATCGCTATCATCAGTTGGATATAGTACAACCAAGTATATTTTTCTGATAAATTCTGTGATGATATTATCTTCTTGTATTTTAGCGATTTTAAAAGTGCTTCGTACCCTATTTCAGTTGATTGCTAATTGTTATATTGTTTTAAAAACTTTATGATACACTATTTTACCGATAAATCGGAGTGACGTGCAGCCGACCGGCCTGAGCGTAATCTAATTTTTTTAAAAGGTAATACAAAACCAGCAACATTATGATATAATATTATATGTATTTGTATGTAAACCAAATATACCTATGCAGATACAATATTCAATGCATTGAATCATATTAAAACATATTTGTGTCAATGAGGAGTTAACTATTAGTGCACCTACAATAATAATTGACGTATTCAATTATTTGGCAGATAATTAAGTTCTTAGAGCTGCAAGATTGGGGGGGGGGCGGGGGGCGCATTTTTCGGTTCTGGCACCCACGCTGACCGGACTCTGCGCACGCCTATGCTGTCAAAGTAATACTCATGTTGTACATGATTATAAAATGTGGTTTCCTGAGAGCAGAGATTAAAAGATTTGAGGAAATAGAGTAGTAAAATAAATCAAAGGGACATTGAGCTATAAATAGCAACTGGAGTGACCTTAAAAATGCAGAAGAGAGGCAAATAAGTTATACAAATCTGATTACCAGTAGGGGGAATTAGTGAAATATTACTCCAAGTCATCTAAACAAACTGACTGGCCTTCGCCCGAGCAAAGCTCGACCCCCAGGTTCTGAGGGTCACATTGGTTTTCGGCACATTGAGGGCACATTCAACTTTCTAAGAATGTCCCTAGAATATTATGTGCTGTCTGGGTATACAGATTACAGTTACGCGACTAACATAATACATTTCATACACATACCAAGCCACATACCTTAGCCACATACCAAGTTTCATTAATTTATGTTCATAATTAAGGGAGACATAAGATTTCGCTTACTTATTCTGCATAAGAATAACATGAGGGCTGAGTACACATGCGTTTGCTACTACGCGAATCGTCGGTAAAATATTGTTTTTTTTTTTGGTGGAACTAACAATAGACCACAACCAACAACCATATGAAGCCGTATACCACGTTTCGTTAGTATACGTTCATAAATAAGAGATATTTAAAACTTGTCTTATCCTTCATGAGAATAACATTGGGCAGCGAACTGTGTTTAGCACTTTCAAAATCGATGTAACCAATTGACGTAGAGAAATTATAAAGAATTCAGTGGTGAAAACTACAATTTTATTTGTTAAAATATTACTTGTAAAACTTCAAAAAAAAATTTGGGGAGAAATTACCCCCCCCCACCCCCCCACCTCCCCAAAAAAATACCCTTCGGATGGGTGGAACTGACTGGTTTTCGAACTTAGAGTCATACCTTTACACGTTTGTACCAAATTTTATCAAAACCGGATATTTTTTACCAAATTTAATCAAAATCGGATATTTTTTACGACAGATATCGCACCCACGGACACAAACACACACACGCACACATACCCAAACATAAAGTTATGAACGAATTGTGTTTTTGGGGTCTGGAGACCTCAAAACGACAAGTTATCATGGTCCCGGGCCTAGGTATTAACAGGCTGTCTACGGTAAAGCTTCTTCCCTACAGGGGAAATTCGCTAAACGGGTTGTAAAGGAGTTAATTTCTTTTAATTGCAATATATTTCACTGGACGAATTTATACTTTCAAGGTTTATTTAATACTAGCAATTACCCGCGGCTTCACTCGCGACAAATTCTGACAAACATCTACAGCTGGTAATTTTATAAATGAATAGCTGAATGTACCCGTTCATCGCACGGGTTAGAAAGGTAAGTTAGCTTGAAACAGCTGTTCTTGCTTCTGTTCTTTAAGCTGTCAAATGGAAGTGTCAACAGCTGTTCGCATTACAGTTTCTAGATGTTTACTTTCTTCTGAAATGTAAACATTTAAACTTAGGACGTTCACGGGGCGTAGCCCGAAGGGATTTTAAGGAAGTGAATAGGCCTATGTGTTTCATGGGCTGAAGATGAAAAGTGTAAAGCTTGGGCTTTGTGTAAAGTTTCAGCCCAGTCGGTTCAGTAGTTTTTGTGTTTACCCGGAACATCAGACAGACAGACAGACAGATAGACAGACAGACGGACAGACAGACAGATAGAAACCACCTCTTCTTTATAACATTATAGATAGATAGGTATACTCGCATAAGATCTGCATTGGAACTTACAGGACCCGTGGGGTGAAACCCTAAGGTTGGATGTGGACATTATCAGGTTGGATTTGTGTTGTTATTATTATTTGTTAATGCAATATCTAAGCTGTTCATTCAACAGTTCATGCAACGTTTCAGCTTAACCGGTCCAGTAGTTTATGCGTGATGGAACTACAAATATCCATAATTTTAAACTTTCACATTAGTAATATTAAAATTAGAAGCATAAAAGTTTGCATTCTTTGTTAGCGGTCATCAATAAAGAAGCAGATTAAAATGCAACATTTAATATAGTGTATTCAAATGGAATCCCAGCCCTTGCAAATTGTAATGTATTACAGCGAGATGACCCTGCAGTATTGGACAATACCTTGTACGTCTTGATTCCATAATTAATTACAATTACCAATTTACAAATGTAACAACTTCAAGCAACGATGCGTTCCATTGTACCATACACGTTTTACGGCCGCTTTCCCCATCTACAGTCGTTTAAACCTATGTAAAAGATAATAAGACTTCCCCAAATTGTAGCATATTACTACTATGCACATCCAGCACTCCATTTCCCACGAGGCCAAGTAAATATGCAGTTACCGAGAACGCCAAATTGTAAGAGGTGCAAATACAAAAACAACACGCTGACTAAACTGCCCCCGTTTCTAGAGCAACTAGAGGCACCACATATACAAAGTCTCCACTTCAGGAGGTTCGCGCCTCTTTTTAGCTGCTAGTGTGTGCAGCGAACTGTTCAATGGGCGCGGTCATATTTTGAAATCACAACTAACCAATACAAATTATGCCGTATGGTGTTGTACTGCGTAACAAGTTAGTTGGACGTAGTTTTCCAAAGCGCCAAAAGGTAGGAGCACAATTCAGAGAGTAAGATGAAGTAGCAATAGTTGCCGTCGGAACTGCCTTATACGCCGCAACATCGGGGAAATTTTGTTACAAAGTTCAGCAAATTTCTTACCGCACCTGCGTCCTGCGAGGTCCCGTGGTCCCGCCGGTCAAACATCGAGTTGGTGGTGGGACTACACACTTCCGCTACAAGCCTCCGCCTCGCCCCTCTTCTTTGGAAGGCAGAGTGGGGGGCGCGAGCAACAGGTACATCTAGCAAGTAGCCAATCTCTTTTTACATTTATTTATTTAAAACCCTACCAACTGTCCATGCGAGCAACTAAGATGTCGATCAGTGGGTTTCAGGACTTGATTTAATTATTTATACTTATTTTCTAAAACCCTACCAACTGTCCCTGTGAGCAACTAACATGTCGTTCAGTGCGTTTCAGTACTTTATTTAATTATTAATATTTATTTTTTTAAACCCTGCCAACTGTCCCTGCGACCAAATAACTTGTCGATCAACAGGTAGGCACCCATGTGACTTCACTAAGAGGAGTTCTATTGATATTTGCATAAAGACCCATTATTTTGTGTGCCTTGTTGCAGCAAACCTGCGTACTCATCACCAATTTTATTCTTATGGAGAATAATTAATATTTCAAATATCGCTTGTTTGTGAATATATTTCTTATGAATCCTGTCAAGTATTTTAATGTGTTATGTTATATATTCATTGGAAATTCGCTGAGTATGCAGGTTTGCTGCGACGGGGGTATTATTACATTGTTAAAGTGTACAACTACATTTCAGTTACGTACATTTCATAGATACGAGTGCCTTCACAAAAGTACATATTTTACCATTGTACTGGTTCGGGGTGTAATGTCAATCGATAACCTAATTTTCCTCACTGCGAATTAAGTATTTAACGTAGACATTAAATATTTGAACATTTTACCTATCAAGGCGAGTAAGGTATTTTGCTTGTGAAAGCGGCAGAGTGGAATAATTTCACTTGAAAAACTAAACAGACGATATATCGGAAGAGAAAGACGGAAGTTGTCAAGTAGGTCCTTCACTCCTGACGGTCACCAGTCAACCCGACTGTTGGAGATTCCGATATCGCGTGCCTTCGATATTCGATTACTCCCTTTCGATATATCGGATGCACGGATCGTTGTTGGTCTCCTTCTATCCCTATTTTATTTACCTATCCCGACCAGAGAAAATGTTTACAGGCCTCAGCATGACGAGAGATGCGAGCGGTAGAGCGGCGACGACTCGGTTACGATACGAGAGGTGAGCGGAACTTGAGCGGCGCGGGTGGCTACGCTAAAAGCGGTAAAAATGTACCAATTCGTTTGAACAGCCGTCCTCAGTGCACACGAAAAGGTAAGGCCCGGTCTACGACATCGAGTGCTACCAGAAAAACGATTAGTTGTAACTTTTCTGTAAAGGAACATGTGATAGCCCTGAATAACTTTAAAAGTCCATAAAACGACAAAAAAGTTGTCATTAATTATAGAAAATGTTCGTTTTTAAGGTCCTATAATTCCAAACGTACCATTCATGTAAATAAATACTTGTTCGTTTTAGTTTTAGGGCGTATTCAACTTAAAAAAGGGGGGGTTAATGTTTTAACTTTTAACATTTAAGAGTGAACGACAGCGAACCTCAACAGGCATCGCTCTATGAGGCCTGCCCCCCGCTTGCCCCGCTACCCCTCCCCAACCCTCCCCAACTCACAACCAACACTTCCCCTCACCTGGCACAACATGTTTCTTGTAAAAACTTGAACATGGATAAACAAGATGGTTCAAGGTATTACCTGCAAAATGCAGCGCACACGACTACTACTCCGCTAATGCTACTGCTGCTGCTGCTTCTACTCTACAGCTACTAGGTTTACTGCTACTACTGGCGTATAATTATAAAGAGGCGGTTCGCGAGTGTAGCGAATTTGCTCAGCATCAAAATGAGCTACGAAGTAGTTTTCTACGGAATTCATTCTGGTCTCATTATTCGCTTTTTGCCATGACTCCGCAACATGGATAGGTTTTGGTAGTTAACGATTGATACGTTAAAGGAAATGCCACTGTATGGAAATCGCATTTGTAAAACATGCGGTCATGTTGTCCTTAGTTGTTTTCAAGAAAGTTTTACAATACTCTATTGACGCGACCAACTGACTGTGTCGCTGGCGAGATTGTTACGGCACTTTACTCAGTCATCAGTACAATGTTAACCAAACACTATGAAATGCATGAGTCAAGTCAGAGTCACCAGCTCTTTTTATCTGAAGACATGCAATTTTCTCCAAGATAACAAAAACAAAGAACTTCTGTTACTAGAATAAAACACCTTCGTGACTGGATGACGTCATGTTTTTTTTGGCGAATTTACCCTATAGGGAAGAAGCTATTGGGGCTGGGCCGATTACACATCAAATAGATGGTACATCGACCCTTGAATGAAATAACAAACGATCGATGGACCATCAGTCGTTTAGGAAATGTAATTTAATACAAAATATAAACGGGTCTATGGGCCATCAGACCATTTTATAAATTAAGATAAACTATTATATTTCGGACTGATGGACCATCTACCCTCTACCCATAAAATAACATATTATAAAGACATAGGGTCGATTACACATCAAATAGATGGTACATCGACCCCTAAACCAAAATTATTTCGAATAATGTTTTAACGGGACGATGTACCATCTATTTGATGTGTAATTGACCCTACACTTTATGTTATTAGATTTTTAAATGCATGGTTCGATTACACGTAATATAGATGGTACAGCGACCCCAAATGAAACATATTAAGAATAAGTTATAACGGGTAAATGTACCATCTATTTGATGTGTAATTGACCCTACACTTTATGTTATTAGATTTTTAAATGCATGGTTCGATTACACGTAATATAGATGGTACATCGACCCCGAAATGAAACATATTGATATTAAATATTTAACGGGTCGATGGACCTTCTATTTGATGTGTAATCGACCCTTTACTTTTTTTTAATATAATATTAATATTTATAATTTTGGGGCCGATGGTACATCGAGCCTTATTTTATTTCATTAGAGAAATATATAAACTGGTTCGATGGTCCATCAACCCCTTTTATAAACAAAACTAAATTTGTATAAATGGATCAATGGACCATAGACCCTTCCTCAGATATTTAAATTTCTTTCAACATATCAGAGGGTCGATGGACCATCAATATGATGTGTAATCGAGCTTCCTCCAAGCTATTACCGTAGGTGGCATGGTAAGACTTAAGCCCGAGACCAATATAACTTTTCGTTTTGAGGTCCCCAGATGCCAAAAACACTGGCATATATAAATTTGAACGCATAGTGTATGTATATATATGTATATATAATATATATATAATATATAATATACACATATATAATTAATATGTTAAGTCTATACATATATGTGTCCGTTACCGCAATAACTTTTGAAAAAAACGCCCGATTTTGTTGAAATTTGGCACAATTGTGGAAAGTAGCATTTATGACTTTACGTTCGAAAACCAGATCGATCGCACTATGGGAAGGGGGTTTCATGGGGGTTTACAATTTTCCAAAAATCGGTTTTTTGCAAATTTGACCCCAAAATGTTAAAAACACTCAATTTTGGTTATAGCCATTTTATAGAGCTTAAAAAAACAAATAATTTAGTATCTTGAATCATTAACCTAGGTTAAGTGGTTGCGGAGAAAATCCAAAAAAACGTGTCCCTTGTTAATCTTACGGGAAAAAGATTTTTAGATTTTTCTCAGATAGTTTTACTGAAAACTTCACATTTCTATTTATTAATGTGTTTAGCTCAACAAAACAAACATTTTGGTGTTTTAATCGTTGTTCTACGTCCAACCGCTGCAGAGATATTCAAAGTGCTAAACACAGTACGTTGTCTAATGTTATCCTTATGGAGAATAAATAAAATTCTATATCTCGATTATTTTTGAATGTATATTGATGAAACTTGGTATGTGGCTTCAACTAGTTGTGGTATATTGATATTTGCACAAAAAACAAGTTTTTTGTCGATAGTCCTCGTAGCAACAAACCTGCATACTCGGCCCCCATGTTATTCATATGGATTGTAAGTAAATTTGTATATCTCCCTTAATTATGAACCTAAATTAATAAAACTTGGTATATAGCTTCACCTGGTTCAGTTATATTGATAATTGCAAAAAAAAACATTTTACTTATCTTCCTCGTTGCAGCAAACCTGCGTCCTCAACCCTAATGTTATTCTTATGGAGAATAAATAAAATGCTATATATCACTTATTTATGGATGCATTTTTGTGAAACTTGTTAAGTAGCTCTATGTCGTAGTGAGTCACATATACATGCGTTGGAAATTCGCTGAGTACGCAGGTTTGCTGCGACGGGGTATTTTAAATTGACGAACAAAAAACTATGTCAAATGTAATATATGTTATAACGTTAGTTATAAACAGCCAGCGTCAACTGTTCAGCATACTATCTTGTTTAGTATCCAACATAGATTTGAACGATGATTGTTAGATATAGAACAAGAAAATGTATTGATTGTGAAGAGTGAATTGGTGAGAAGCGCGATTGGAAGAATGATCTGTTTAGTGAATTTACAGACATTTCATACTTACAACTTGTCCTTACAAAAATACACATACGTAAGACTTAATCAAGATAATTCACATACCGCTACACCACTACACAAATACAGTTTCGTACATGTTTAGTCCTACTCTTTGCTAATCTGAGGGTACTTTTAGTTTTCTCTGGTAATGGTTCGTAGAAACTGCAGTTATTAGTCTAGTCCTTTCCTCGGGGTAATGTTAAATGGCAATGTTAAAACAGACGTTTCAATGTCCATGTTTTCTAATAGCATAAGCTTAATTTAAGTAAATTTCTATGTTTTCGAGGGTGGAGAGGCAAAATGTTTATAATCGTAATGATTGTGATTTTTCATACATTACAAAACTAGGTTCCCCAAATCAATGGGAGGACCATACTCCCCTTGTACTTTTCAAATTACGCCTATTAGACTAATAGCTAATATTTGTTCTTAGCCAGCATGCGTGAGCAATTTTAGGAATTTTTTCTCAAGTCACTTTGGCCAAGACCTTCTATTCTATGCCTCCTCCATCATCCTACATTTTTTAATCACGATTTACCTTAAAAACTCCCTCTTTCAGAATTACAGGAAGAAATTGTAGAAAAGAAGAAATGAAGAAAACTAACCCCTGAGGTTTGAAACCAGCGGTAGTTGGCTGTACCATGATGTATGATCATGATCACTCAGCACGAGGAAATTTAAACCTTTTTAGTAAGAAAGCAAGGACAAACAAAAAGGAAGGATGTGAGTTATGTCGTATAACATCGATTAACATATTTTCATCCTCGACTTCGAGCCGTCATCGATAGGTCGCTCGGTGTATCGATTCTTGGGGGTGGTTCGGTGTGCGGTGGTGGCGGGTCAGTCCCAGGGGTGTAGGTGCCGCGATGGGGTGTGCGAGCAGTACCCCTCTGACCGCCGCCGTGCCGTCGCCCGAGGCGCCCCCGTACGACCTCCGGAGCGGCGACCCGGGGGCCCTGGCGGGGGATGGCAGCGTGGCGGGCAAGGTGCGGCAGACCGTCACGGGGATGGCGGACGCGCTGCCGGTGCAGGAGATGATGGATGGGGTGACCCACGTCAAGGACGAGGGCAAGGTGCGGCAGACTGTCACGGGGATGGCGGACGCGCTGCCGGTGCAGGAGATGATGGATGGGGTGACCCACGTCAAGGACGAGGGCAAGGTGCGGCAGACTGTCACGGGGATGGCGGACGCGCTGCCGGTGCAGGAGATGATGGATGGGGTGACCCACGTCAAGGACGAGGGCAAGGTGCGGCAGACTGTCACGGGGATGGCGGACGCGCTGCCGGTGCAGGAGATGATGGATGGGGTGACCCACGTCAAGGACGAGGGCAAGGTGCGGCAGACTGTCACGGGGATGGCGGACGCGCTGCCGGTGCAGGAGATGATGGATGAGGCGTTCCACAAGCTTCAAGGTGAGGACAGCAGAAAAGAAACACAAAACACATTATTGTGAACACAAATTTGGATGTCTTCTACGTATTCACGTGTTCCACTGGTCATCCTACTTAGCAACTGTCGCCGTGGTTGTGGCAATATGAAGTTCTCAACTTCTTTTGAGGGTTCACAAAAATTCGCATATTCTTGTGGGTTGGCAGGGGACCGTACAAATCTATGTAAAATTGTATCAATTTCGGTCCAGCAGTTTTCCTGTGATCAAATAAATAAACTTAAACTGTACAAACGAACCCTATTGCTCGAATCGAAGAAAAATCATCTTTTGAGATTATCCAGCTCATATTCAGTTCTTTTACTTTATATTGTGATTCCATTCCAGAAGTTAGCTTGAAACAGCTGTTTTTGCTTCCGAACTGTGTTGGTATTAACAACAGCTGTTGTTAAATAATGTTCAAATACATTGATTTATATTCCCCCATAGATTAAAATTTGATTTTTTAAAGCCCAGGGATCAAAGGCCTGAAGTTAGGTATTTTCCAAACCCGAAAAGGGACATCTAGTCTTAAAAGGTCTTCAAACATCACAAACAATAATAGTCCAATAATCGTTCAAGACCTAATAGTTTCGCCAGAAGCCTGCTCAGAAAAATCGAATAATTTTTAAAATATAATGACAAGCGAGTCCAGCTGCTCGAATTCAAGCAAGTGTTTCTTTCTTTTGGAATAATTCAGCTCCTATACGGTTCTATTAGATACCATTGTCGTACCGTTGCAAAAGTTAGCTAGAAACAGCTGTTATCGATTCTGTATTGTGTTTTGTTAGTATTACCACCTGATGTTAAATTTTCAATTACATTTATTAGTAAATTTCCTATGGAAAGTGAACTATTAGCATGACCCGCACGGTGAAACTTAAGCCCGGGACCACCATAGAAGTTCCTAACGTGACCCCGTGAATAAGTGCAAAATTGTATTCTTAGCATTGCAGGTAAATGAAACCAGGAGCATCAGAACAGCCAAAAATCAATGTTTTCAGATTTCAATAAAATTGGAATAAATGTATGTTTTTATACTGGATTTGAGTTTTAAAAGTTTTGTATGTGGAAATTCACTTCCCTCGCGTCAGCGTGCTGCGTGCGAACTTGTTTCTATTCTACCATTAGGCTAACATTGGAACTTTGAAAGCCCAAGAGGTGAAACCCTGAAGGTGGCGTTTTCAAATCCCCCAAAACGCACATCTGGACACCAAGGGCTTTTCAATAACACCTATAAACAATCATTCAAGATCGAATAGTTTTACCAGAAACTTGCCCACAAAAATCACCTTATTAAAAAAAATAGTACTAAAAAATCCAGCTGCTCGTATTCGAGCAAATTTCCTATACTCTTATATGAGCAATGTTTACTTGATTGGTTGGTTGCACAATTATCTCGAAAACGGCTCCGAGGATTTCCTTCAAATTTTGGAAATAACTAAGTTCTGGTATAAAAATATGTTCTAGACAGGTCTCATCCCCAGTAAAAATCAAATAATGTTAAAAACTAAATTTAAAAGTTAAAAAATTAAAATTGGGCTTATGGAGTTAAAAATCAAAACAAAAGAATTGTATCAGCTGTTCATAATCAATCAGGGAACTGTCGAAGTAATACCTTTTTGTTTTTAATTATTGACATGTGGTTTCCTAAGAGCAGTGACTAAAGCTGTTGAGTGAAGATTGCATTTATAGATTGGTCATATCCGAAATAGTTCAAAGGGACATTGAGCTACAAATACAACTGGAGTGACCTTAAAAATTCAAGAAAGAGGCAAATGAGCTATGAAAAGATAATAATCAGTTGGGGGAAGTGGTGAAATATTACTCCCAGTCATCTAAACAAACAGATTGACCTTCCCCGAGCAAAGCTCGGCCCCCAGGTACTAGCTTCTTATTAGTTTACATTGAGATGCCATTCCAGAAGCTTTCTTAAAACAACCGATCTTGCTTATGATCAGTTTGTTGGTATTAAAAGCTGCTGTTAAATGTCCAATTAGATTTATTTCTATTTCTATTTCTTCAGGGCTGAAACCCTGAAGGTGGACGCTTTCAAAACTCCCAAAAGGCACATTTTAAAGGCACCAAGGGCTTTCAAAACTCCCAAAAGGCACATTTTAAAGGCACCAAGGGCTTTCAAAACTCCCAAAAGGCACATTTTAAAGGCACCAAGGGCTTTCAAAACTCCCAAAAGGCACATTTTAAAGGCACCAAGGGCTTTCAAATAACATATTATCAATCATTTAAGACCTAATAGTTTCGCCAGTAGCCTGCTAGCCTGCTCACAAAAATCGGCTTATTGTTTTAATAAAAATAATCAATTGTATTCAACAGAATAACACTTTCCCAATATACGGGACTGCCCCTTTTAGACAAATTATGATGATGATGATTACACCATCTTATAACTTGCACTCTCCTTATTAGTTTATGAAGGGTCTTGACAGGATGTTTTATCCTTTCTGTACAAAATGATGACCTAACGTTTAGTTACTGTTCGGTGTGTTGAGTTCCCCCGCCGCGGTCAGGGACGGCTTCCGAATAATGAGTTCTCGAGGTCACTTTTCAATACTTTTCAGTCTTGCAGATTAAAAATATTAAAATAATTCTGGTACACGGTAAACAATTTGTCAAAGAATAAATATTATAAATTGTACTAATCACTTTACCACTTAAAGAAATTATAACTTTGCAGTGGCTAGAAATATGTTGTTGTACTATTATATCAGTGTTTTTCCAGTCTCTTTACGGCTATAATAAATTTTGTATCATAATTAATAAATTACTATATTGTTATACAGTTAGTAATTGATTACTTGAGTTTATTTTATAAGTTTAATAATAATTACAATTATCTCAATATGAATAGTAAAATCACAGTGTCTGATTAAGAATTCACAAAAAATCAAATAAAAACGTTACTCCATAAGGTTAATAGTGTTGGTTTTAGACATAAATATTTTGTTTATCTTCAATGTAGTCCGTCGTCAGCGGCAATGTCTGCTGTAACGTCGTAGGGCCATGGTTTCAGCGTTTTGCCAACTCTAACTGTACAATTTGTTGAATAGTTGAATATGGCTAACCGGCGAAGCCAATGGACTACGACGCGACGTTACAACGGAACGGACAGTGTCGGGTCGCGCCGACGACGGACTACATTGAAGATAACGATAGTACTTCGGATGACGGTAATCTCCTTTCAAAACTCATCAGATTTTATAAGTGTTTTGAATGCCAATAGAGCAGAGCCCCAAAAGTTCTTTAGTACGAGAGACGGTATATTTTTGATTCTGAAGTATCTATCTTCATACCAAATTTAAGCTTCGTCGGCTGGTGTATGACGATTATTAACATGGGAATAATAAAGGCCAGAGGGGTGAAGCCCTAAAGAGTATTTTGACCAGTGGTTGGCCTATGTATGATTTGAGTTCATTAGCTATATTTCCACCGAACTTCAGATCTATCAATCCAGTAGTAGGTGCGAGATATCACTTTAAAGGTGTCTGGACACTTCGTCCCACATGAAAAATGCAGACATATTGTCCCACCTTTGGGATGGGTTATAGAAAGGTCCATATGAATAATTTATCTATGACCGTCCTTCCCTCACTAAACTACATTATTTAGTGCAGCAGGTACTTTTCACACATTTTCAATACATAAAGAATGTTTCGCTCATACGAAATTTTGTTCATCGTTAGCAGATGAAATACATTTAAAATAGCTTCTTTTTAAACATTGTTTTATCAAAATCGGACCACTCGTCCTTAAAATCGCAGCCTTCAAACTTGAGTATCTATGTTTTTCCCCGACAGAAATTGAAATTAATATTTTATATATTTCTTTCTATCACTTTCCTATCAGGTCTTACAAGAGATAAGTTATTGTTGAGAAGATGAGGTTTGCACCAAAAAGTGGGAATTTTCACCCCAAGTCAATGAACTGCTTTGGTCGCATTCTTGGAATGTGACGAATGTCCCCCCCCCCCGGATGCCAAGCTTGAGGGACCGGCCCCCAACTCGCATTGCCGTGAGAACTGGAACTGTTTTGCGGTAGTTTTATTAGCAATTTCAAATATTGATTTCAATGAATCATTAAAATTTAAATGCCTTTCTTTCAACAACATTTGTAATAATTTATTTCAAAGCAAAAGCTGTTGTGGCATTTGCTGTGTATCAAGTCATGATTTTAAATTCTAAAACAACACAAAATATTTTTGTAAAGTTATACAGAACTTACTCAAAACCCGATGTGTTTATTTTTAGTTATCTGTTATTAAAATCGTATGACGGACCAAGTATTTTTTATACATCTAACTGTAACCTTGATTTAGATATCAATTTGAGTATTTTTTAATTTCGAAATATTGATAACAGTATCAATAGAGTGCACCAGCTCTTCGGGTTAGTATGTGTGAGTTACGTAACGTTGATCCACGCCCCCTACGCCCTCCACATAACGCTACGCCATACCCCCTTAAGTACGTTACGCAATATGTGTATAGCCCCTTATGAGAGAAAGACGGTCAGATAAGTTATTCTATATAATATGGACATTTATGCAACCCTTCCCTCGGGTGGGACGAAGTGTTCGCCTAGAAATATTTTGAGATCATTATCAAACCCGACCCAGGTAGCCACCAACAAAGGTGGGACGATATGTCCACATTTTTCATGTGGGACGAAATGTCCTTGGGACGAAGTGTCCGGTAACCCACTTTAAATACCAGTGGGGTGGAGCACCCAATGATTTTCGGAAAGGAGAACGTCGATGTTTGATTCTGGTGCTTTGTTCATGCCTAATTTTATCTTTAACGGTTCAATAAATAGTTGGTGTGATATGGTTAGTAAATATGGTTATATTGCAAGCTAAAGTACATTTATAGGAGTAGGCCTGCTTGAGCTATCATCTATCTTTAATCAAATTTAAGCTCCATCAGTGCTTATGCCAAAATGCTTAATAATCCTTCAAGTGTAAATATTCAAAAAAATTCTAAAATACTTTAGGGCTTCGTTATTTGGCATTGAAACGGTCAATTTTTATTTGTTGCAGATAAATAATGTATTTTACCATATTTATTTAAACATATTATATGCCCTGTATTTATTATTGTCAGTCCTGCCAAGACCGGGTTAGCAGTGCTAACCCCGTCGTCATAAACATAACGAATCTATTTTCGAGCAGGACAGCTTGTGGTCACAATCCCGATAATAGGCACGTTGACAGGTCCGGGAGAATTAGTCGATGTTAACAGTCGAGTAGACATCGGCTGCAGTCGTAACTCGTAGCAAGTTAGCTGCAGCCGTAACTCGCAACTCGGAACAGCTCCAAGGTCGGGGATAGCGTGTGGAGCGGCCTAGCAGGCTAAGGCATCACAATATTGACCTCCTCAACACTCCCTTACTGGGTCATATCCTAGCCAACTTTTCGCTCTAATTTTGTAAGACACGGGAGTGGAGTGAGAGTGTAAATTTATAATGTTTTGATTGCTCATCGGCCGGGTATCGGTGACGTAGGTGGATGATTGCGAGGTGTTGGTAGCGTGATCGGGCGTGTCTTTAAATGTTTGTAATTTTAATTGCGGGTCAAACATATCGTAGTTTATCCGAAAGCGAGTGAGTTGATGCTCTATTTTAGTTTGTATTTTTACACACTAATACTACTGTGTCTAGTTTATCTGAGTTTAGCTCTGATGCGTTCTACCGTGAAGGTGCGTTTGGCCTGGGCAATTTCTTAGAGCAACTTCGTAAGCAACCTATGCTAAAGAATATCTAGTATATCTTCTATGTACAAAAATCAAACGCAATAACCATGTACGCGACCGTAGAGCAAACTAAACACCAAAGTTGCGAGTGAAAGTGGAAATTTCATTTTCTAATAGTCAAAACCACTGCAGCTCATAATTTCTCCATTCAATACTATATATAATATCAAAGGTCGTGTAAAATACTGCGGGAGCTGTATTGTAACTCAGCGTCTAGATATACAATAACAATTACCTTTTATATTGCTGGATTTTTATTATTGACCAAGACAAGTTACTTGGATATCTATACAGATAAAAAAATGCCTAGTCTAAACCGTCTAAACCACCTTAACAAAGTGACCTCTTATTTCTTACGGTAGAGCGTTGCGCGTCCCGGTTGGACACCAGAGGTTTAATACAGTGCAACAGGGTAAAATAGGAATTTAAATAGGAATCAATGACCCTATGACCTTTCTTCGCTGAGGCCAAACGTTGTACGCCCCGTTTCATGCTACTGAAACAATATTGAGATTTACGTATGCTGATTACAGTAAATAAGTTAGAAAACTCAATAGTCAAGTTTGCATTAAATTTGATGACGGTGGTTTTTAAGAAAAATAATCCTTTGACTCTCACAACTGTACCAAGAAGAGCCATCCCAGTACGTTTACTCGAGGAAGGCAGAGTAGATGGAAATCTAGTTGACCAAGTAAACTTCTTGTACGCTCACGATATTAACACAACACTTGATCTAAATCACCTTCTACCTAACTCGGGAATTCACTAAAACAAAGTTATGGGAAAGGCTGCATTAGAGGGGATAAAGGAACAACACCCTTTTACAAATTCTTCGCCGCCTTTACAAGAATTTCACCGAATTGCGCAACTCAGTGAATTGCAGATTTGCGTGCGGAATCAAGATGGCCGCTGGATCAAGGAGCGATGACCGCGTTCCTTGCTCGATCGTTACACGGTGCACGCTGACCGCCCGACCCAACGAGGTTAATATATTTAGAGGTCTGGGGTAAAAAAGTGAATCTTACATGGTCGACCACCATTATCCTCAGGTAACCATTATGTGCGGTTTGTAGCACGGATTGATAATGACAAACTAGTTGTTATTTTACTTACGTCGTCAATCCAAGTTTGTTTGTGATGAACGCGTTTCGGCGCATGAATAATCTAGTGTACTATGGATGCTGATGATGGTCTAGCGCCGAAACGCGTTCATCACAAACAAACTTGGATTGACGACGTAAGTAAAATAATAACTAGTTGCTCAGGTAACCAATCAAATCCTCTCTTTCACAAGTTAAATGTTTGTCAGCTGACTGACATATAACTTGTGAAGCGAAGATTTGATTGGTTACCCCATTGCCATGGGATGGGAGTAGCCTTGACAGAGGGCATGTACAGAGGGGCAATTGGCGGCCGACCATGTACGCTACTGTACTCTTTTCTTACAGAAACTAGACCTCTAGACATATTAACCTCGTTGGCCCGACCCGCCGTGATCGTTCAGCAATCCGCTTTGTACATTGATCAAGAAAAGGTTTTTATGAATATATCGTAGAAGGGAAACTTCTTTAGAGCGTTCACTACCGAACTTGCGAGCTTTCCACATTTGCGCTGCTGATATTGTTAGCGTCCGTTGGCAAATCCACTCCCTTTCTATATTCAAAACAGTTCCAGACTTTAAGAACCATGCGCGTGGTACTTTATTTACCATAGAAAACGAGTACGTCATTCAACTGAGTTAAAAAAAACTTCAAATGTCCAAATAAACCTACTAATAAATCTACTCGTACATGTATTTTATAGGCTTTAGCATTTTTCACGGCGACGTATATAATGAGAGTCTAGTCAAGGCCGACTGTCGGCCTTGGTCTAGTGCATAGTCCTTAAAGACTGTGTCGCACAGACGCGTCACACTTTCTTTTATTCGTAGAATAAGTATTTGATATTGTTATGGTTGGCTTTAAGGCTTACTCCTACTCTCACTCTTCCATAAAGCTGTACAATGCACTGCCTCATCTTCTTGAATTAAAACCAGATGCGGGGAAATTCTGGAAAAAAATAAGGGCTTTTCTGGTTGAAAAGGAATATTACAGCGTCCAAGAGTATTTATCAGATAAGAGTACTGTATTATATACTTACAGCTGGTGTCCTTTTTTGTTAATTATTATTTGTATAAGCTGTTAATTATTGCACTCTGTGTAACAAAACCTGACGCTTGCCAATGCTATGATCGATTATAGTCGAATGACAATACAGATTTTTGATTTGTTCAAACTTTACAAGACCTTTACTAAAACTCACAACTACAGAATTTTGTATTGTATTGTATATCCTGAAGTGAGCAGAGTCACAGTTCAAAAACCTCACATTGGCATAAAACAGAAGACATTCCAGTAGACTTGGATGAAGTGATTCTAACCATGGAAGCCTTGAAATACGAACAAGTCAACAATATCCAAATCAACTTGCACCGTAGATTTGGCCTCTGAGTTGCATTAGTCAGTAGGTATTGACTGTGCACACTCATAACACATGGAAATGCCATAAAGCAGTGTTATATGGCGTAAACAGCTAATATGGAATGCAAATGAACTGACATTTTATCTCCATGGTATCAGCATAGCCTGAAAACAAAGTTATGTTGGCATGTGCCCTTCAGATTGAAAGTGCTGAACATTTAAAGTATGTATACCACGAGTCAAGGTCATTTATTTAATCCAACACTAAACGTCGGTAAATATAGTAAATCTTTCCTTCACAAAAATCCCTGCAAACATAAATGTCTTCCTTGAGAAAAACAAGTAAAGTCCGTCTGCAGGGATATACGTCTTGTTGGCGTGGCTATGGAAAGATTGCTTTGTTCTTTACCCGCCTTTCTTATCTTGATTCGCGTAAACACACTAGTAAGGCAGCAATCAACAGCGCAAGGTGCAATAAAGAAAATAACGTCAAGCTATGATATTTTTCAAATTTATATTAGCATTTACCTTTACAGTATTAATTTTTTTGAATTATGTATTTTCCACTTAGCCAATTAAAAACTTCGTGTAATTCAAATTTAAATTCTTTATCTACTTATTCATTTGTATAAAAATAAATAACATATAATTGATTTTTGTGTAAAATTTCTTTACAACTATTACAGCATACAAAATAGTTATATGAAAACGTTTAGTTATAACCAAGACGTACCGACTAACAGTTCATAGCTTATAATTATAATACTATTTTTTAGTTTTAAGAATTGACACCTTTGGGTAGGTGAGTCATTTTGGGGAAGAGTATATTTAATAGATAAATATCGAGAAAACTCCTGCAATTACAAAACAAACAAATCTGCGTATTCAGTAAGTCATTGGTTGAATTGACCTGTTGTATATAAAACTAATAGTTCGACTGATTTCATCCTTCATATCAGACTAGCTGGTACCCGGCCCGACTTGCAAGTGTCATTGCAATCGAATGAGTGTTATAGGAGCTCAACCATTTATAATGAGTGTTAAATGATAACCAGGCATAAGCCTGCCCAGAGAAATTTCGGGCCCCTATGGGCAAGTTAGAGTATGGGCCCCTTACCCTTCCCAACAGGGCCGTACTTAGCTTTCACGGGCCGTTGTTGCCGACCGGATCCAAGTTGATGACCTTTTTTTAGACAACAGGTTTTGCCTGACTAGGCAAACAAACATTGATTTGCATTTAAACACATAAACGTATAAAACAGTATATAGTAGTACCAATATACTATTTACATTTTTCCTGTTAGCCCTCAAAGGGTTCGTTCAGTCTACGCACAAATTCTGAGTATCCCATAGCATATTAAGTTAGGACCATGCACATTCATACACGAAAACGCTAACATAAACACCTGCTGAACCATATCACGACATCGTAACTCTCGGCAATTCCATTTATTACTCTGTGCAGGTCACGCCCATTTATTGCTCTGTGGTGCTGAAGTATTCAGAAGCCATTGGCAGTTCAACGACCCATTATCGATTACGATTCATCGATTTCTGTCAGCTGTTTACTGTGGTTGAAGTTGAGGCGGTGGGCTGTCTGGTCGAAAGCTATTTCGAGAGAAACAACAACCGCGATTTGTTAAAGACTTTCAGGTTGATCTTATTGTAATACTGTCAAAACGCCTTTGTCTGTTATTGGTTTCAGTGTCAGCAATATTTATTTAGAAATATCGTCCCCTATTGTTGCTTCTAAAAAAAGACCCGTATGGTATCCAGCTTCGCGTCTCTCTGACTGTACATTCGCTCCATTCGCTTCTTATCTTTGGGTTCCTCAGAATTTATATAATAAAAATATAAAATACCAAAATACCACTTACTGAATCAACACAAAATCTCCCTTTCAGACTACAGAGTTTAGATATGGCAGAGTGCGTTATATTTGGCCCTAAGTGCTCGCTAAGAAACTGGTTTAAAGCAAGTCGCTCAGGGCTCCACCCCTGGGTTTTCAAAATGTAAATGTTATTTTTATGGACTGTAGTTTAATTTGACTATATGATAACATAAACAGATGTCAATTGTTTGAAACAGCTCAAAACTACAGAATTTAGCATTCACATTTCATTCCTCGGGTGTAGCCGGTTAGGCCAATGTATAACATACATGTGGTACTGTACCAGCTAGTTCGGTATAACTGCAGGATTCATTGATCAGATTGACTATGACATTATTAATTCATACTCATGCAACCGTACACTCACTTTCGTTATCTGTTAATCACGTCACGTTACCATTACTAGTTTTTCGTGTTCTGTTTGCCACAATATCTATTATTGCTCTAAAACTACAGTACTACTATATACGCTCTTATCTACTTCAACAGCTGTTTTAGTATGCCATTCCATCAAACTTTTTCCAATTTGTTAAAGTACGAACTTTGAGAGTGGCCAGGCCCTCTCTTAAGTACACTTTTTGAAATTAGGACACAAATATGAGTTTAAAAATCAAAGTTATAGTGTATGCTCTCTATCCAACGATAGGCCTATCATACACGAACGCAAAAATCTATCTATTCTATACTTATTTAATAGGCAAGCAGGTTTTTTGTGACAATCACTCCTCCTAAAATACTGAACCGATTTTCATGTTTTTGGTGTCATTGGAAAGAGCCTAACGTGAAGTTGTGCAGGAAACCTTTTTTATAGAGAAATAATTTCTGAGTGAGGCCCTGGGGCCCCTTAAAGTTGAGTTTTATCCCATAAGCTTAACATTGGGAAATAAATATAAGTTTTAAGCAATCAGCTGGATAGAATAAACACAGTTAATCAACAGGCCATGTTGGCTTTGGAACAGTAACACAATATTTATACGGGAATGCCAGTATAATATTACGTTGTGATCGCGAGCGGAGCCGCGACAGGCTACTAGTTAAATTGAAAGGGCGAGTTATTGTCACAACAACAAATATGTTTATGAAACGCACTAAATAGACAGTTCTCTGGTTTGGATTCTGGACATTTATTTTTTGAGAAAGTTCATGTAGTTACTACTGAAATCAAATTTCGAGTAGATATCGCCAAAAAGCCTGAGTTTTGCCGTTTCAGAGCTCACTGGATCTTTCGATCATCTGATATGAATATTTTGTTATAATTTTAACTCCTAAGACAAATGCTTAAATTTTCAAATGAGCTTTCCACCAAAAAGTAATTTTTCTATGAGTCAAGGATCACCTTAGCATACAACCATGGTATTGGCTATAGCCCATCTGTCAATTAAATTGTCCTCTATTATATAGCATTAACCAGCAATTGAGACACCCACGGTTTTAGTGGGATCCGAACACAGGGCTGCCGCGAGGCGATTGGTGGCGTGGGGCAAAAATTTTGTGGGAAGCCCAGAGTACCTACACTATTTTACTATCTTATTAATTTGTTTTCTCTTGACGGGGGGGGGGGGGGGTCTAGGGCAATGTGCCCCAGTTGCCTCCCCGTCGAGCCGGTCCTGTCCGAACCAAGCTTTCGATCTAACGTGGTTTACGTTATCCGAGGGGGATTAATTAAGGGGATTTTCGAGGATGTAAAACCTCCAACCGTCTCACCCGGTTTCTTCTACCAAGCACTGCACTCCCCACATCTTACTGCATTTATCTGGAAGATGAAGTTATCAACGCAGTGCAGATATCTCTTGCTGAACCAGCCAATGTGTCATGACCCCTCATCGGATTCATCACCAGGACTTATCGAACCTGAAACCGGAAGTCCCAGAGGCACTATCGAGTATCGGGAAGGTGCTTTGATCAGCAGTGCGGGACCTTCAACGCGGTCAATACAGCAAACACAACACAGGGAGCCGCCGCTGGCACACTTACGTCGATCATTACCCTCTGTGTGGTGTGTGAATCAGGAAATACTGTAGTATGGAAGAGGGGAAATCATCAGAATTAAATACAATAGTAACAGGGCCGAGCTTTGCTAAAAGGAAAATCACATTAATACTACGTGAGCGATTTGACTACTGACTGGTTGTGTTTCATCAGTTATAATTATGGTTATAATTTAAAACTCCATGTAAAAATGTTAGAATCAAACATATCGACCTATACTGAAAATATTTTGGGGCTCCACCTTACTAGCATTCAACATTTGTTAGTGAATTTCCTTTGGAAAGTGAACTATTAGCATGACTCGCACGGTGAAACTTAAGCCCGAGACCACTATAGAAGTTCCTAGCGTGACCCCCTGAACACGTTTTGGGGGGTCGTTCAAAATTTTATATATATATATATATATATATATAGACATATATATATATATATATATATGTGTTTGCACTCTAGCGGTCGCATTTTTTGTCCGATTTACTTCAAATTTGGTAGGGACGTCCCTTTCTGTAATCAGTTAGACAAGTTCGTTGGGCAAAACAATCGGAAAACTTTAAACCCCTTCTTTGGTGATTAATCTTTCAAATTTTGAGTTTTTGAGCCCAAAAAGGGTCAGAAAAGCCCCAGATGTAAAGTCAATGCATGTAAAAAGATGGGAATTAGAGAGGCGAAAGTTTTAAGCCCTCTCTCGTCATTCTAGCATAAATATTTACCGAGTTATTAAAGAAAATGTGAATCGACCAAACACAGTACGTTGTCTTTTGGGGGTTTTACACTAGAAAAGCCTGTTATTCCTTTGTTAAGAGTACTTTTATCATCCCCAGCAACCTCACTCTTACTTTCAAGCTTGTCTGGACCTTCTCCTAACCTTATAATGCGCAAAATTGTATTCCCAGCTTTGCAAGTAAAAGAAACCAGGAGTATCAGAACAGCCAAAAAATCAATGTTTTCAGATTTCAATAAAAATTGGACAAATGTATGTTTTTACACTTATTTTGAGTTTTACAAGTTTTTATGTGGAAATTCACTTCCCTCACGTCAGCGTGCTGCGTGCGAACTCGTTTTGAATTTTTCTGTTTAATTCAGGAATTAATTATACATTTGTTTTGAATTTGTCTGTTTTAAATTATCTGTGTTAACTAGCAGCTAAAAAAACACACGAGCCACTGAAAGAGGAGACTTTGCCACCCGAAGGAATCCGAACTTGTCCGATGGAGAACAAACTGTCCGAAACAGATGCTTTATTATGAGAAAACAGTGAAATGTATTGTTTTCAAATGTAAGCAGAGGAAACCTACTTATATTCTAAAAAATTACGCTAAATTTGCGAAAAAATTATAGTAAAATAACCTAACCTAACTTCGCAGAGTGCTGTATGGCGGCTCTTTTATTTGTAACTTATTTAAAAAATGGGTTTGTGTAAAATATAACAAAAATTGGTACCTCAAAAAGTAAACACGAAAAGGTAGAATGAACCTGGGACCGCATGATCGTGAATCCAGTGCCATATCCATTAGACTTCCATAGCGTATCGAACTAAGTAAATAAATTACAATTCATCAAGCAATAGATGGCACTGTGATTTTAACATTTGCCTCGGGTAGCGCTCGGTGTGATTTCAAAGTTTTACACCTGGCAACGCTCACGTAGGAAATGTCTCCTCTTCCAGTGGCTCGTGTGTCTTTTAGCTGCTAGTATCAGAGCTAACCTTATGGAGTAATTATTTTGTTTGAGTTTCCTTGGTTACAATATTTATGCCAGAGGTGAAAAAACAGGAGGCGACGGTAATAAGAAATATCTTGCGAAGGAAGTACCAGCTGGATACGAAGGAAGGTGTGGTGTCTGTCTGTCGTCATGAATGTTCCGTTCTAGTGCAAAAACTCTGAACCGACTGAGCTAAAAATGGCCGTGGGCTCTGGGTGGGCCTGATCGCATTTCAAGAATCCATTAGGGCTCCGCCCCTTGGGTCTCCAAAGTTCCTATGTTAATCTTGAATGGAGATTGATTTATTTATTGGTTACCGTGGTAACAGCAAGTACGATTTTCAGAACACCGGAGCTTTGTGCCTGCGAGATTGTCGTGCGAAGAACGGGGAACCATCCAGCTGCTTTAGTAATAACACTTAATGGTATAGACTTAATGTTCATGGTATAGACTTAATCATAAAATAAAATTATGACTATCAACTAAGTCCGTACATTATTTTTATTTAAAGTTCCCAAAATTTAATAGTTTGTCCATGTCATTTTTATCGAACTTACTAGCCAACTCATTGCAGCTTCGAGTAATATTTTTCTATGGCAAAATGGCAACAGTGGCAGCGAACAACCATGCTACAGCCCAATTGTCAATTTATTTGTCCGCTAATATAATTGTGTGTGCTGCATTCTGTGGTTAGCCCGTGCAACTACTACGAATCAAGATCAGCTGTTTGAATTTTCATCAACTCAAAGCAAAGTGAATACCCATAAGGAATACATGGGAACTTTGGGACCCAGCGGGGCGGAACACAGGGGGAATTTCGTAATACCGTTTCTTAGCAAGCGCCTAAGGCCAAAGAGGAATATGTCAATATGTCTATATGTCTATATGTCAATTTTCAACTCTGTAGGCCTTATGGAGATTTCGTGATAGGTCGGTCAGTCAGTGGTATTTGGATTTTATATATTAAAGATTTCATGACCAACATTATTTTTATTTAAAGTTCCAAAATGTATTCATACAATTTTTCAATATAATTTTCATCGATATTATTTTGTTAATAAATTAAATGAACCTATGGGTTTATTTAACCCATTAAATTCCTGTAGAAAAAATGGAGGTTTCATTAAGTTTAAATTCAAGCAAATTTATTCACAGCTTATTGTCGTAAACCAACAAAGAATAACTGCCAAAAGCGCCATTACACGCGTAACGCTCGGCTCGGCCTTGGGCTAGCGTTGTTGTGGTTGCATTAACGGCTGCATATGTTAACCTTGCGTCGTCAATTCGCTGATTTTCTGCTAGATAACAGCGCTGGCCGCACGAACCGATTTGTTCATGGCGGGGGAAGAAAGATTTTCTTGATAAGAATTGCGGTCATCGAACCACCCTCCACCCCTTGACTGACCGCTGAGTGGCCGAAGGGTGGTTAGTGGGCTGAGGGCGGTGGGGAGGGGTGTCTTGCGAAAGTCACGCGATTTTTCTCGGGGAGTCCTGATGAATTGGGGAAACCCAGGGTATATTTGCCAATTTGATTAAACATTGCTTTATCATGAATTTAAAACTAAAACTCATCTACGTTGGCTAACGTGAAATTAATTATAACAATTTTGAAATCTAAAAAAATAAACTTAAGCTTGCAAAAGTCGGTTACACAATTCGTGAAATTTTGTGACCGTGACCGTGTAAGACTTGCTAAGTTCTTCAGACTTTTTCGCCTATCGCCTGAATTCGAAACTAAAGATGAAACAGCGAAAATACAATCGTGTGTAGGCTGCGCATCTACAATGTTTCCAAATTCCCAATAATGTTTTATAATGGATTTCGGATTCAAACACCGCATATAAAAAACTGTGGCGTTTGCCCGAGGAATTTAATAAAAGAGTTTGTAGAAAGGTGGGATTTTACACCTCATAGTTTCATAGATTATAGTTCCGATCAAATTGTGTTACAAAACTCCCCAAGAAGACTTATTGTAAGCTAAGTACTGATTATAAACTTGTTTCAAAATGCCTATTACACACTTTTACCAGCAAAGTTTTGAGTCAAACAAAATTTAAATCTTACAGCTCGTTAATTATGTGAGATTGGCACATTATGCATACATAAATTAGCATACAAATGCTCCTGTTCAGCAGGAAGCCCATTTTATTGTAGACTACCCGCTATAGCAAGTTGTACTTCTTTCGAGGAGTATCTTTTCCCGCAAATTTCTCTATAAGAAGTCTACCTGTAGTTGTTTTCTTCCTGTGTAAACGCTAAGCACAAACTGCAATTTTGGTTTTTAATTTTCTCACGCGGAATGTTCTTCTCTACTTTAGGAAACACACTGAGGAGACCTAACGGTTAGCGTCTTGTACTTCGGTCAAAGAGGTCACAGCAGACACCCCCGACAGCCTTTGGAGGCCTTGTACTAGTTTGGACCGTTTTTACTTTAAACCAGTCTTCAACATTCGAAAAAATATGCCTCTGGTGTAGACACACAACAAATCATTTCTACCTGATTTTCTCCCTTACAAACCGCACGTCAACAACATATGTTCAAACCTAACCTTCCTGATTTCATTCCACTTCATAATCAGTACAATCAGTTCATCCGACTTCAGTATCAGATATTTCGGGAAGGCCAACTTTGACGTCCGTTGAAACAAAGACTACCGAAATACCCAGCATTATGCAGAACCGATATTGACCGCTGGGCCGCTGGGGGTTTGCAATGGTAAATGACGGCGTCGGTGCCTTAATGCGATCAGATAGCGAGCGACCGCCCTCCGACACGCTCTCCGTGTCACGCGCGAGGATGTGAAGTGCCGCGGGCGGGGGCAGCAACAGGTGGGAGGGTGGTGGTGTAGTAGGAATACAGGTAGTGCCGACTACGATGAAGTAGGAGGGGAGAGGATGGCGAAGGTGGACAGGTGGGACGGTGTTGGGTAATGGGTGTAGTAGGAGTACAGGTAGTGCCAACTACGATGAAGTAGGAGGGGAGAGGATGGCGAAGGTGGACAGGTGGGACGGTGTTGGGTAATGGGTGTAGTAGGAGTACAGGTAGTGCCAACTACGATGAAGTTCGGGGTAGGGGATGGCGAAGGTGAATAGCGGGTATAGTATGAGTACAGATAGTGCCGACTGCGATGAAGTACGAGGGGAGGGATAGCGAATTGAACGGGTGAGAGGGTGTTGTATAGTGGCTGTAGTAGGAGTACGGATTGTGCCGACTACGATGAAGTAGGAGGGGAGGGAAGTCCAGGCAGAGCCGACTATGATGAAGTAGGAGGGGGGAGGGGATGGCAAAGGTGGGCAGATGGGAGTAATGGGTTTAGTAGGAGTACAGGTAGTGCCGATCACGATGAAGTAGGAGGGGAAGGGATGACGAAGGTGGACGGTTGGAACGGTGGTGAGTAGTGGGTGTAGTAAGAATACAGATAGTGTCGACTATGATGAATTACGGAGATCTGGTACGAGAACAGTCGAAGCAGAGTAACTAAAAGTGGATTTATGTCTACACTTATCTTAACTGTACTAGTAGTTCAGTGGTTACATTTATGTCCTCAGCCTGATTTGCACAGTCTGTATATCATGTCCACAGTGCAGATGCCGATTATTTTGTTAAGTATCTCATTCCTCATACGTTGGCGTGGATGTCTCATGTAACTAAAAACGCCTAAGAACAAGTAAACGAATTGTGGATTAAATCACAACAAATCAATGTCGAAAGCGTGTATTTTTTACTCGAATTAACATTGTCTAGTGGTGTTTATTTTCGATAGGCCTAAGGTGTATTTTCAAGAGAGTGTTCTTCCACGTCCTCCCTTCCTTATTAGTGAATTTCCAATGGAAAGTGAACTACTAGCATGACCCGCACGGTGAAACTTAAGCCCGGGACCACCATAGAAGTTCCTAACTTGACCCTCTGAACACGTTTTGGGGGTTCGTTCAAAATGTTATATATATATATATACATGTACAGTATATATATATATATATATATATATATATATATATATATATATATATATATATATATATATATGTGTGTGTATGCACTCTAGTGGTCGCAGTTTTTGTCCCATTTACTTAAAATTTGGTAGGGACGTTCCTTTCTATAATCTGTTGGACAAGTTCGTTGGGCAAAAATATCGGAAAACTCTAAACCCCTTTATGGAGATTAATCTTTCAAATTTCGAGTTTTTGGACCCAAAAAGGGTCAGAAAAGCCCCGGATTTGAAATTAACGCATGTAAAAAGATGGAAATTAGTGTGGCGAAACTTTTAAGCCCTCTCTCGTCATTCTAGCATAAATATTTACCGAGTTATTAAAGAAAATGTGTATCGATCGACCAAACACAGCACGTTGTCTTATGGGGGTTTTACATTAGAAAAGCCTATTATTCATTTGTTGGTGTACTTTTATCATCCCCAACAACCTCACGCCTACTTTAAAGCCTGACTGGACCTTCTCCTAACCTTAAAATGCGCAAAATTGTATTCCCAGCATTGCAGGTAAATAGAACCAGGAGTATCAGAACAGCCAAAAAATAAATATTTTCAGATTTGAATAATAATTGGAATATTTGTATGTTTTAGCGAATTTCTCCTATAGGGAAGAAGCTATTACCGTAGTCGGCATGGTAATACCTAGGCCCGGGACCATGATAACTTTTCGTTTTGAGGTCCCCAGACCCCAAAAACACCATTCGTTCGAAACTGTATATATACCAGGTGTCCAAAAAGTCCCGGGTCGGTTAAATATCTGTCGAAATATTTAAAATAGAGCTACAAAACTTTGCACAAAGTTATTGGACATAAAAATCTATTTTGACACATATTCAGTGATCCGCTACTTCCTCAGGGGGACGGCCCACTAGGAGTCAGAAGAAAATCTTAAATGTAAGCATAGGTTTGTATGCATATCAAATAAAAGGTCTTTATTAGTAGAGTACAGAGCCGAAACCCGACCTCAAACAGAGAAACGAGTCAAAAATGACAGCCGTTCAAAGATGGCTTGAGTTTGCAACTTAGGTTAATGTAGAAAATAAACTGACGAGCTTTTTGATTTTAACATTACTAACCCAAAACTGTTTACAATTAATACTGTTGTAGAATAATAAGTTTCATTATTTCTGAGAGGGATCGAAAATAAAACAAACAAGGAAAATGAATGAGCCATGATAAACCTAAAAGAGAAAGTTATTTGTGACTGATAGTGTGTTCCATGAACTTGATTATATTTACCTAAGTTGCAAACTCAAGCCATCTTTGAACGGCTGTCATTTTTTACTCGGTTATCCGTTTGAGGTCGGGTTTGCGGCTCTGTACTCTACTAATAAAGACCTTTTATTTGATATGCATATCAACCTATGCTTACATTTAAGATTTTCTTCTGACTCCTAGCGGGCCGTCCCCCTGAGGAAGTAGCGGATCACTGAATATGTGTTAAAATATATTTTTATGTCCAGTAACTTTGTGCAAAGTTTTGAAGCTTTATTTTAAATATTTCGAAAAATATTTAACCGACCCGGGACTTTTTGGACACCCTGTATATATATATATATATATATATATATATATATATATATATATATATATATATATATATATATGTGTGTGTGTGTGTGTGTGTGTGTGTCTCCGTGAGCACGATAACTTTCGTAAAAATTAACCGATTTTGATGAAATTTGGTACAAACGTGTAAAGCAGCATTTATGACTTTCAGTTCGAAAACCAGACAGATCGACCTATCCGAAGGGGTATTTTGGGGAGTTTTGTACCCCAAAAATGGGTTTTTTGAGTTTTTTAGATATAATTTTTTTAAAAAGCCAAATTTTAGTTTTTTCTATTGGAATCAGCTTAAAAAGACGCACAATTTGGTGTTTTAATCATTACGCTACGTCAAATGGTTACGGAGATATTGAAAGTGCTAAACACAGTACGTTGTCCAATGTTATTCTTATGGAGAATAAGAAAAATTGTATATCTCACTTATTTATCAACTTATCCTGATGAAACTTTGTATATTGCTTCGTATCGTTCTGGTCTATTGATATTTGCAATAAAAAACATTTTTTGGCCGATAGTTCCCGTAGCAGCAAACCTACGTACTCAGCCCCCATGTTATTCTTATGGAGAATAAGTAACGTGTTATCTCCCTTAATTATAAAAATAAATTAATAAAATTTGGTATGTGGCTTTACCTACTTGAGTTATACTGATATTAGTATAAAACCCCATTTTTTGTGTTCCTTGCTTCAGCAAACCTGCATACTCAGCCGCCATGTTATTCTTATGGAGATTAATAAAAATGTCCTAGATCGTTTATTTATGAATGTATATTGATGAAACGTGGTACGTGGCTTTATGTGGTATTAAGATACATGTATGTTAGAGATGTGAATTACCGTTACTTTCTGGTAATAGGCTGCAACGTTACGGAGCTCTGCGGTTAATAGGCTGCGGAACCCTATTATTTTTGCAGCCTATTATCTAGACTAGAGCATAATATCATAGATTAAGCATAATGCTTAATCTATGATAATATCAGCCTCGGTAATACTGTTATTCGTTTCACATTGGAAAAACGATTATTTGAAAACGTTGAGTTATTATTTCCGCAGCCTATTAACTAGAGCATATCCAGCCTTGGTAATACTGTACTGTTATTCGTTTCACATTGGAAAAACGATTATTTGAAAACGTTGAATTGTTAACAAGTACAATAAATGGTAATTAAATTCATAAGGCGTTAGGAAATTATATTTAATTTAAAATACATGAATTACAATAATTGTATTATATTGTATTGTATTATAAGTTATTATAAGTTTATCTTCCGGAAGAATCCCAGCCCCCTTCCCTCACCACCATTCGTTCTTTATGCTCCAATTTAATTATAGTGCAGGCCCAATACAGGGAATATCGTATTATTCTTGGCTACAACGTTTTACAACTATTTAATAGCAGACAGAAATGTCTCCATATTAATAGGGTTTCTAGTGGAGCCTATTAAGAAAGTTTCAATCTAAAACGAATAATTTAATAACAGTGTAACATCAAGATCGGTAGCATATTATTACTCTTGGTGACAACGGTATGCAGTTGTTAATAGTCAGTCAAAACCGTTACAAATATAATAGGGTATCCAGTGCAGCCAATTAACGCGGCAATAGTCTGCAGCCCGATAATAGTGTTATTTATCCTATTACGTTAAATAACGTACACCTCTAATTTAGTGCATTGGAAATTCGCTGAGTACGCAGGTTTGCTGCTACGGGGGTATTTAACTGATTTTGAGTTTTTATAGTTTTTAATGTGGAAATTCACTTCCCTCACGATAGCGTGCTGCATGCGAACTCGTTTCTACTCTCCCGCTGCCTATTAAAAGGCTAGGGTTAAGTAGTACATTACTATACCTGCGAGTCCCTGACCTTTGGCTCTGCGTGTTATCAGCTATCAGCTTGACCTTGAGACGACGACTCACCCCCTCTCCCCCGCCACCGCCCCGCCCACGCCCGTCCCCGTCCACCCCTCGCCGTTGCAGTCAGAGATAACGGGCAGTTACATGCAATTACAGTACTTAACTATGATCTTCAGTCACTAGGAATAAAATAAAGGTGTTCTAAGCACACAAATGTTAAAACAATTATACCTCAATCGGTAGTATAGACTTTGAAGTTTTTACCATTTTGTACCTTCTGAGTATGAGTTAGTGTACACTTTCTGATACGTGATGAAACCTGTTCTTTATAGAGTACTTAACACTTATCAAAGCATTATATTTTATATGGCCAATGTTGAACGCTGAAAGCCCACACTGTCCACGCTCATTATTTGGGAGAGTGTGAAACATAAAATATCCCCGTAGCAGCAAACATGCGTACTCAGCGAATTTCCTATGCATGTACAAGTTTCTCACTACCAAATAAAGCCACTCACCATGTTTCATAGAAATACCCGAATACAAAAATATAATATAGCATTTTATTTATTCTTCATAAGAATAACATTGAAAGCTGAGTACGCAGGTTTGCTGCAACAAGGAACACAAAATATGTGTTTTTATACCAAGTTTTATTCATTTATGTTCATAATTAAGGGAGACATTACATTTTACTTATTCTCTATAAGAATAACATGAGGGCTGAGTACGCAGGTTTGCTGCTACGGGGATATTCAACAAAAAATAATTTGTTGTGCAAATATCAATAGAACAGTACTAGGTGAAGCTACATGCCAAGTTTCATCAACATACATTCATAATCGAGATATCAAATTTGAATTATTCTCCATAAGGATAACATTGGACAATGTACTGTGTTTAGCACTTTGAATATCTCTGCAACGGTTGGACGTAGAATAACATTTTAAACACCAAAATGATTGTATTGTAGAGCTGAACTGATTGGTAAAAGCAAATGTGAGGTTTACATCAAAATTAACAGAGGAAAAGCAAAAAACCTTTTTCCCAAGATTAACATGGGAGATTTTATGAGCACGTTTTTTGGATTTTCTCCGCAACCACCTAACCTAGATTAATATTTAAAAATACAATATTTTTTTAAGCTCCATAAATTGGTTCAAACTAAAATTAAGTGTTTTAAAAATTTTAGGGTGAAAATGCAAAAAACAGATTCTACGGTAATAGCTTCTTCCCTATAGGGGAAATTCGCTAAAAAGCAATATCAGCACATTCTGTTAGATTTTATTAGAATTATGCCGAAAATTCTGAAGCAGGACTATTTTTTTCAACACACAAACACACATAACACAGTTTCTATCACTCCTTCTATTTCAATGAACTACACGTAACGTCCTGTAATCTTCTTATGACACATAAAATTGTTGATATTTTAATCAGATGTTCTCCATGTGGTTGCCAGTTTGTGATTGTCAAACTCCTAGAAGTTAATGTAGAACTCGATGCAAAAGTGATTTCTTAGTTTGGAATTTCTGTGTTATCTGGGTATTCTGTATTCTGCAATTCTGTATTCTGAACTTCCGTTAATTTTATAAATAACACAGATAATGAAGATATTTTCGGCAGTCGCATGCAGCGATGGCGTTAAACAATTCCAACACAGCTATACTGACACCAGTTGGCTATCACGGCATCACAGGAAGACGGGGATAAACCAGTCGGCAAACTTTTACAGGGTCGAGCTATTTTAAGCTCACTCAAGTTTTATATCAATACTTAACTGAATATTTTAATAATTTTTTACTGTAGTGGTTTTATATTATTTTTAAAGATAAAATGTAGTGTAATATTTTTCTCAGTCCTTGGTTTTCAATCCTTTATCACCAAGCTCCACTATTAATATTTAATAATTTCTGTGACCCCCTAATATCTCAATTATCATCCCAATAAAACTAAAATCTTGTATTTACTTTCCTTTATATATTACACTTACCGGTACCATTAACTGTCCAAAAAAGATTTGAGGAAAACACGTTTATAATCAATTATTTTCTTTGCTCAGAAAAGCTAATCACTAATAAAGTTATGTTTAAAAAAAATTGTATCCGAAAAAAGTGATATACTGTATTTATTACCAAAGCGGATTTTTACCATTTTGATCGCACTTGGCAGTAATTTTATTAAACTCAAATCTGATTCCTATGTTTTTTGGTCAGGTTATTTTACTAGATGTTACTTTTTTTAACTGCGCTAAAAATCTTAATCTGGTTTTCTTCAAATACTAGCTTTTGTTCATCTTCCATAGTTTATTAACAATCCCTACAAATTTGAAAACGAACTTCATATCATTCTTCACACAATTAAACGTTTGACAGCTAACGTAAAATCACCCCATTTTCTGCTACCATTTCTTAAAATGCTAAACAAAAATAGTATATGTGTAAGACACTTCTGGGTTTAATAAAGGCTGCCTTTGTTTACAAATGTGGAGCAATGACAAATATAATGGAGTTTTTTAATTTTCATCCCTGGTTTACTTGAAGCTTATATCAAAATTATATAGTTTATAATTGTGTTCATTGTTGTTGGGTTTAATTTTGATCTAGTTTATAGATAAGTAAGATTCAAGCATTGAATATAATAAAGTATTCTTAACGCATTCGCTGCGGGTGCCCCGAAATTGGGACATCGCTCAACATTGAAATATATGAGATTTTCATGTTTAAACATAACAAACGCAGCAAAGCTGTTTTAAAGAGACTAAATTAAATAAAAAATACCTCACACAAACATTTCTATAGATATAGAATAATTGATTTTTTTACTTTTTGGGAAATCCATGAATATAAGTTAATAACCCATGCCTCCCTTATCAACTTCTCGAGCCCTTTGGAGGAGAGGGCCTGGCGGGGGCTTCCAAGAACTTCAAACATATTCTAGAGAGAAGGATCCAGACGGCAACAAGGGCCCTCACCACCGGACCTGTCCAGGAGAACTATTGATTTTGCGAAGCCAAATAAATGATTTCTTAAAATGTAAACCGAATATTTT
Organism: Allygus modestus; assembly: GCA_963675035.1. Taxonomy (NCBI): domain Eukaryota; kingdom Metazoa; phylum Arthropoda; class Insecta; order Hemiptera; family Cicadellidae; genus Allygus; species Allygus modestus. The sequence goes on along the minus strand of OY776115.1, from coordinate 27,113,338 downwards.
AAAGTAATTGTGTCTTGAATATTTTGTTTTGAAAACTTTAATTTGTTGAAACCGTTAGCTGAAAACTTAGGTATGCTTTCTGCTTGCACCAATTAGTATTTCACAATTATTTCAACATCTTTTAGATTGTATTTGTTTTATAAAATGGTTTGGTTGGTTGTCATGTTTGATTCTTCTTTGCAGTCTGAGAGCCTGAAGTCTGAAACATAAAAAAGTAATACCATTCACATAGACTACTTATTAAAAACTAAATCATAATGTACTTGTTGCCATTTGAAAAAATATTATATGCCTATACAGTCCGTGGAACAAGCGTAAAAATATTTCACTTCCAGACACCAGCACCAAACTTTGGGGATCGAATAAATACATGTAAAGGAGTAAAAATCAGCCGGGAACCAAACTCGGAAATGACGACGTCACGAGCTGTGACGTCATCAAAATGGCCGCTCAGCAAATTTTTTAAAGTTCCATATCTCGGTAACCGCTTATCTGATTTTGATAAATGAGGTTTCATTTTGAAGATCTTGTTATTTCCCAAAATAAGTGTAACTACATGTTTTGCCGTAAACCTAAGAGTTTGTAAGTAAATTTAAAAATAGGGATTTTATTTAAAAATTTTGCATTTTTTTGCGTTTTTTTGTGAATTTCTTCGGAGAAAATACGTTATTATCGCAATAAGTATGACATTAGGCTCGGGAGTGTTATAAATTGTCGTTTTGAGGCCCAAACATGTTACAAATTTAGCAATTAACAAAGTATTTACGTTTTAAAATGTACGTTTTAGCGAATTTCCCCTATAGGGAAGAAGCTATTACCGTAGGTCTCATGGTAAGACTTAAGCCCAAGACCATGATAACTTTTTGTTTTGAGGTCCCCAGATGCCAAAAACACTATTCGTTCAAATTTATATATATGTATATATATATATATATATATATATATATATATATATATATATATATATGTGTCCGTTAACACGATAACTTGAGTAAAAAACGTCCGATTTTGATGAAATTTGGCTCAAATGTGTAAAATGACATTCATGACTTTAAGTTCGAAAACCAGAAAAATCGGATCATGGGAAGGGGGGTTTATGGGGTTTTAAATTTTCCAAAAATCAGTTTTTTGCATTTTTTACCCTAAAATGTTTAAAAAACTTAATTTTGGTTTTGACCATGTTATAGAGCTTAAAAAACAAATAATATTGTTTTTTGAATTATCAACCTCGGTTGAGTGGTTGCGGAGAAAATCCAAAAAAAACATACTCATTAAATCTCCCATGTTAATCTTGTGGGAAAACGGTTTTTGGTTTTTACTCAGTTCATTTTAATGTAAACTTCAAATTTGCTTTTACCAATCTGTTCAGCTCCACAAAGCAATCATTTTGATGTTCAAATTGTGATTCTACGCCCAACCGTTGCAGAGATATTCAAAGTGCTAAACACAGTACGTTGTCCAATGTTATCCTTATGGAGAATAAATAAAATTTGATATCTCGATTATTTATGGATGTTTGTTGATGAAATTTGGTATGTGGCTTCACGTAGTACTGGTATATTGATATTTGCACAAAAAATTGATTTTTTGTTGATTTTTCCCGTAGCAGCAAACAAGCGTACTCAGCCCCCATGTTATTCTTATGGAGAATAACTAGAATGTTATATAGCGCTTATTTACGATTGAATATTGATGAAACTTGGTATGTGGCTTCGCCTGGTTGAATTCTATTTATATTTGCATAAAAAACAATTGTTTGTGTTCCTTGTTTCAGCAAACCTACGTACTCATTACCAATTTTATTGTAATGGAGAATAATTAAAATCGCTTATATGTGAATATATTTTTATGAAACTTGGTATGCGGTTTTATGTGGTATTAAGACATATATTATGCATTGGAAATTCGCTAAGTATGCAGGTTTGCTGCGACGGGGGTATTTTATTACATGCAAATTTTAAGACTGAAACTTAATTTTGATAATGTTTGTGGCAATCGTTTAAGATCATTTATTTAGTACGATAAAAACAAGATATTATATTTATTGCATACGTTGGTACGCATTGTAAGATCAACACAATAATAAAATTAAAAATAATTATTAATAAAAGATAAATAAAAACTAAATGTGTATATATATATATATATATATATATATATATATATATATATATATATAAAACAAATTAATTTTTATTAAAAAATAAAAAGTTAAGCTGTACTTGTGTGGTATTCCTTATGCAAGCTTACTATGAATGCTACTTTATAAAATTAAAATAAAACTTTAAAATCGTAGAAATTGCTAGTTAAACGTAAGACTTCCAGTTTGTGAGCTCAGTTAATACCATAAAAGCTTGCTAGTCATCAATCCTGGACCAGTGACCTTCACAGGCACATAATAGAGTGCACCGAAGTCTTATTTTGACACACCGGTACTGAACACACTGATTTTTACACTTGCTAAATAACCGTACTATATAAATTATCTTTACACGATTGCCCCAAGCATTATCAAAATTAAACTTCAGTCTTTAAAGTTGTCATGTCATCAAACAAATGTACATTTAAAAAGTATACATTTTGTTAATTGCTGAATTTTTAACATGTTTGGGCCTCAAAACGATAATTTATAACACTCCCGAGCCTAATGTTATACTAATTGCGATAACTTATTGCCTACGAAGAAATTCATTAAAAATGCAGATTTTTGTTAATAAAATCACTATTTTTTTATAATTTACTCAAAAACCCTTAGGTTTAAGGCAAAAAATGTAATAACATTTATTTCAGGAAGTAGCAAGATATTTAAAATGAAACCTCATTTATCAAAATCGGATAAGCGGTTACCGAAATATGAGACTTTAAAAAATTCGCTGAACGGCCATTTTGATGACGTCACAGCTCGTGAAGGCAAGTAGTGTGGCAAATTAACATGACAATTTAGCTTTCTTTTTGTATTTGACTAAAAAATATCTGGATGAAGAGGCTGGATAAGTAAAAAATTGGTCTTTTTAAAATGATTAAAACCACATCAATATTCCTTGAACAATCTGCGGCACAGTTGCATGTGCGGTGGTACTGCAGTGGTGGTACTGCAGTGGTGGTACTGCAGTGGTGGTACTGCAGTGGTGTGCCTTGTGGTGGTACTGCAGTGGTGGTACTGCAGTGGTGTGCCTTGTGGTGGTACTGCAGTGGTGTGCCTTGTGGTGGTACTGCAGTGGTGCGCCTTGCTGTAGTGCTGCACTGGTGGTACTGCACTGGTGGTACTGCAGTGGTGCGCCTTGCTGTAGTGCTGCACTGGTGGTACTGCAGTGGTGCGCCTTGCTGTAGTGCTGCACTGGTGGTACTGCACTGGTGGTACTGCAGTGGTGCGCCTTGCTGTAGTGCTGCACTGGTGGTACTGCACTGGTGGTACTGCAGTGGTGCGCCTTGCTGTAGTGCTGCACTGGTGGTACTGCACTGGTGGTACTGCAGTGGTGCGCCTTGCTGTAGTGCTGCACTGGTGGTACTGCACTGGTGGTACTGCAGTGGTGCGCCTTGCTGTAGTGCTGCACTGGTGGTACTGCACTGGTGGTACTGCAGTGGTGCGCCTTGCTGTAGTGCTGCACTGGTGGTACTGCACTGGTGGTACTGCAGTGGTGCGCCTTGCTGTAGTGCTGCACTGGTGGTACTGCAGTGGTGCGCCTTGCTGTAGTGCTGCACTGGTGGTACTGCACTGGTGGTACTGCAGTGGTGCGCCTTGCTGTAGTGCTGCACTGGTGGTACTGCACTGGTGGTACTGCAGTGGTGCGCCTTGCTGTAGTGCTGCACTGGTGGTACTGCACTGGTGGTACTGCAGTGGTGCGCCTTGCTGTAGTGCTGCACTGGTGGTACTGCACTGGTGGTACTGCAGTGGTGCGCCTTGCTGTAGTGCTGCACTGGTGGTACTGCACTGGTGGTACTGCAGTGGTGCGCCTTGCTGTAGTGCTGCACTGGTGGTACTGCACTGGTGGTACTGCAGTGGTGCGCCTTGCTGTAGTGCTGCACTGGTGGTACTGCAGTGGTGCGCCTTGCTGTAGTATGTATTTATTCCATCCCCAAAGTTTGGTGCTGGTGTCTGAAAGTGAAATATTTGTATAATATAAGACACTTGTTCCACGGACCACTACACGTACAAAAAGTTAAGAAAATGTTAACAATAATCTATGAGTTTATTTACTCTAATACAACTTAATAGTTACAAATTAGTTAGATAAATTTAAATTTAAACAAATCAGTTTATAGTTAGTTTTTGTTAAAATTAGTTTATATAAAAAGTCGAAAAACCTTTTATTATGGAACCCTCTTAATTGGTTGCAGAGATAAAATGTGATTGAATTAACATTTGATTGATTGTAAACAACTGTTGTATTTAAATATATGCAGTTCAAATTATGTAATTTGGACAAAAATAATGATATATGTAAATATACATAAGTATGGGGCGGCTACTTACATATATAATGTACATTAAATAAATAAATAAATATAGATGTATATAAATATGTATATGACTATAATTAAAACTAAATGTTTCAACCATTTAAATCTAATTTCATATATTTTTAAATGTTTCCCAGTTGGCAGACTTTGATTTTATTGAATAGGAATTTTTGGAGGCTATTAAAAAAGTATTAAAACCGTATAACTTTTTCGGCATTTGGTTCTTAGTCTACAACTGGTATTACACATTATGTATGTCTGATAGAGCTGATCTTTGATAGAAAGATACACCAGATTCAAACACAAGCCTACTCCCATTTACAAGATCGTTTATACTATTTATCATTTAAACTTGTGCTGAGTGAGGGGGAGGAAGAGGAAGGAACTGAATAAATTCATTGGCTGTAATTGTTTGTATTAGGAGGAGGAGCAGCAGGCCGCATTGTTGCTATACTGCCCCCCTCCCCTACCTTCTACTCACAACTATCATTTCTCACCCCACACAATAAGGTTAAATGTACTTCAGTGTAGGGCTCCAACCTATTGGTATCAAATTCACCACATGTTAATCTTACTGATTTAACTCCATACACAATAATTGTTTACTTAATAGTTTTAATTTTGATTTGTTAACATGATTTATTTTATTATTATTATTTACTAGCTGTTACCTATCGACTGCCTCGCAACTTCAATATTAACCTGACCAGCACTTCCAAATCTTTGTTTACATTTTACCATATGACTTCCTTTGCAGTAACTGACAAACTTCTTAACTACAGCTGGTAATTGTATAAATGATATCCTCCCGTAAGATTTGCATTGGAACTTATAGGTTCCGTCGGGTGGGGCCTAAAGTTGGATGTAGACATTTTCAGGTCTATATGTAAATATGATATATAAACTATGTTCATGCAAAATTAAAGCTTAACCGGTCCAGTAGTTTTTGCGAAATGTCCATCCTAATATAAATACATCCATCCAAACGTTCACATTTATAATATTAGTGGGATTATACAAGTACGTTACAGAAGTGATCCAAGTGAATTTGTCTGTCAAAAAGGCAAATAGTGTGGCGAATTAACATGACAATTTAGCTTTCTTTTTGTATTTGACTACAAAATATCTGGAAGAAGAGGCTGGATAAGTGAAAAATTGGTCTTTTTAAAATAATGAAAATCACATCAATATTCCTTGAATAATCCACGGCACAGTTGCATGTGCGGTGGTACTGCAGTGGTGGTACTGCAGTAGTGCGCCTTGCGGTGGTACTGCAGTGGTGCGCCTTGCTGTAGTGCTGCACTGGTGGTACTGAAGTGGTGGTATTGCAGTGGTGCGCCTTGCTGTAGTGCTGCACTGGTGGTACTGCACTGGTGGCACTGCAGTGGTGGTACTGCAGTGGTGGTATTGCAGTGGTGGTATTGCAGTGGTGCACCTTGCTGTAGTGCTGCACTGATGGTACTGCAGTGGTGCACCTTGCTGTAGTGCTGCACTGGTGGTACTGCAGTGGTGGTACTGCAGTGGTGCGCCTTGCTGTAGTGCTGCACTGTCTCATATAGTTGTGATTATATCATTATACTGTACAACCAAAGATCAGTCTCAATCAAGACTATTTTAAAATTAATTCTAGTATTCAAACAAACATCTTAACAATTTGTTCGTTTTCATTACTGTAGGACCAAGAGTTATTTTAAATGTTACATTACTCTTTTGTAAAACCACTATGTCCACTTAGATTATTTATAATTTTTAGTCTCAATTTTAATCTGATGCAAAACAATAATAATAACAAAAATAACATGGAATAGTAAAATAGCAAAGGTATAAAACAAAGTAACAACAGAAGCAAAATAACCACAAAAATATATCTGTAATGTAATTGTCAAAAAAGAAGTAAAAGTGATAAAAAAATTAAAAATAATAATAATTATTTACTTAGCTGTTACCTTTCGACTGCCTCGCAACTTCAATATTAACCTGACCAGCACTTCCAAATCTTTGTTTACATTTTACCACATGACTTCCTTTGTAGTAACTGTCAAACTTCTTAACTACAGCTGGTAATTGTCAATTATTGAGTTTGATCCAAACCTGTTATTCATCAGCTGATCTACAATCACATGCCAGCATTTCATCATCAGTGTTCCAAGCAACAAAAATTTAACTCATCCCTGACTTTCATAGTGTTTGCGTATTCATTGCCTTGATTATAACGATACAATTGTGTACAATAGTTTTTAATTGTACAGTACTAACAATAGTTTTTGTTTAGTGGTACAAAAGGCCAATATTATCGGCCCTTGTGAGTCAAAGGGATGAAAACGTTGGTCTATAAAGACACAACTTGGTTTCTCTTGGATTTTGTCAGTACTATCCCAGCGCAAAGCCACTCATACTTATTGACCTTCAATCCACTATATCACATCCTGGTTGTTTCAGATTTTGGAGAGACTGTGAAGGACAAAGTGGAGTCGGTTGTTGAGGATGTGGAAGACAAGATCGGATCGGTGCTGGGCAAAGCTGAAGACAAGGTGGCAGAAGCGACAGAAGAAGTTGGCAAGGCACAAGAAGAGGTGAGCAAAGCAGTAGAGGAAGTGGAGGAGGTGGCGGAAACAGCGGAAGAGAAAGCGGGAGAAGCGGAAGAAGTTGTTGACACGATGGTAGAGGACTTGGAGGAAAGTTTACCCTTGCCCGAGAAACCGGACTCTGAGACCAAGGAGTAAGTGGCTTTGTAAATGTGTTTCATATTCAGGGACTTGTGACGACTGTACATATCATAAACTTGTAAATTATTTTTCATTAGAGATTTATAGATTGTGGTTTTAGTTTAGCTAATCATTACTTTTATGTGGCTAGAATGTTTGATAAATGATTTAAACAATTTCATTGGTTTTCATTTTTGTTTACAAAAATAATATCCTTTACGTTCCAACTTGGACATTTTTTCTATTTTTTTTAACCAAGACCAAGATTTTTTTATTCTTCTGACCAAGATGGTTTGAAGATCTCAAAACTTGTGGCGAGGGTTTAAGAGGTAACAAAACTGTTCTCTCTTAGAGAGTGGTTTAGTATGAATGTTTGAAGTTAGGTCAACTTTAAAAGGCCTAGTACTATAAATACATAAAAAACGAGAGAACTGATTTACAAATCAGGAAAAATAAAGTAAAATTTTGAAAATAATATTTTTTGAGAGTTTTAGTTACCTATTGACAAAGGCAATAATCTCTAAATACAGGGTGTTTCAAAGTACCTAAAATTTGAAAGGCTTTCTCTAATGAAGGGAAGTTTTACACATCTTATTGTAAGCATAGACCATATTAAACATAATTTTAAAGATCTTACATAATAATATCCATTGCCACAAACCAAAAGAACTTTATATTAGCAATTATAACATCTTTAAATTTTGCTAATAACACACATAAATGTAAATTTCAGCCGTCTACCATTTCTGACTCGATGGTCTATTTGAGGCCGGATTTTTGGCTCTGTGGTCTACTGCTGAAGCCCTTTAGTTTTGTGTAAAACTCTACCTATGCTGCCATTTTGGTTGTCCTTCTGACTTCTCGTGGGCCGTTCCTTGATGTGGTGGAAAATTGATTGTTGCTGGAGAAAGTAGTTGCTTTATCTGCAATGATTCAAAAAAATCCTGAATATTTCAGTTACACTGCAAATATGATACTTTATTTATTTTAATCTTTTCTAAAATCTCCACTGATATACTTACAAAAATTACTAATTTTTTCCTTTCAAATTAAATTAAAACATATTGGTCAAGTTAAATTATTATTACCATTGTAAATTTTTAAGGCTATCCAAATAATTAAATTAAAAGTAATTTTTTCCACACAGTTTAATTTTCTTGCATTCATTTCATAGTTGTCCAAAAACATTGAACAAAATTGTAATGGTTGTGATAGTCACGGTATAGTAAAATTAGTAAATTTTAGAAGTTTAGCTCATAGAAAATACTGGTTTACGATTTTAAATATGTGATAATATAGTTATTAAGTCTAATTACGAGAAATTTGGTGGTACACGTTTAAAAACTATACAGCACATCTAAAAATGTGAAATCAATTTCAGACTAGTTTTTTAAAGACATATCAGTTGTTTATGAGTAAACTTATTATGTATAGGAGAAATTAAAAGTTTAACTTTAAAACTTCAAAATAAAATCATACCCAAAAAAATCTTTGTTTGTCTGAAGGAGGTTACTCCTAATTTATTAAAAAATGCACATTTTACTCATTGAAATAAATTTGTGGTAAATTATTTAACATGTCCATTAATAATGTATAGTCTATGTATAATAATTTTATATATATATATTCTTACATTTCTTTTTACCAGCAATAAAATAGCTAGGAAACATATTAACCGTTAATATTATGTGGTTAGATTAAACCGTTAAAAAAAATGTTGGAAAGTCATTGAATTTTTCATTCAAAATATAAAACAGTTTTTGTTCTGGAAATTAATCTGAAATATTTTAGTCAATCTCTCAATACTCATTAATAATTCATAAATAATGAAAAGGAGCATGTACTTGTTAGATGTTGCTAAAGCTTCCGTAGAATTATTTTTACATTGGGCCTGGCTCCATTGAAAATTTCCAATCACTCTATTAGCAGGCCCAACGTAAGAATAACCATACTATAGTGCCTTATGTTCATGTCACTGTCATGCCTTCATTATCTGTCTAAATGTTTATAACACTCGTTAGTCGTTACCCTCGATGTAAAAACATTTTTATTTGTAAATAAGATGAATTACACAAAATGCAGAATTGTAAAATACAATAAATTATTTCTGCACTGGAAATTCTCTCAATTATTATCCCTTTGCACTGAAAGCTATCAAAGAATATTCATAAATAACAGAAAATTTACCTGAATAATAATTATCTAAGGGAATTGGTTGGTCACATAACTAAATCAGACTGTGCTCTCAGATGTATTTATGTACAATTGTGTAAAATTATTGTTAAAACATCTCATGTCGTGGAAATAGCGGTGTTTTAATCACTAAACCATACTGATTTCGGTTGAACACTTTGCACAATTGATCTGAATGAAACAAATTTTTCTTTCACGAGCCGCATTTAATTTTGTTCACAACATCATAGAACCCCTAAAGGTAAGTTCGATTTTGTAAAACTTCATCACACTAAACTAAAATATTAACTTTGTTTTGACTAAAAATCATTTAAGAGTGATATTAAATTGATTTAAATACATAATAAATGTAGCATTTTATTTTAATAAAGGCATAACCAAATCAAAATTATTATAAGTTTAAAACTCAAACTTCAGTTTGAGAATGGATACACAGTTGGTGATTCGGAAGACAGAATACTGAAGAATTTGAATCAATCAAGATCAGTTAAGTATCAACACTTTCTCCAGAGAATGATAACAAATTTGGCTATTCATTTCTCACACTTTTAATTTTCAGAGCTCCCAATCAAGAAATTGGGAAAATATAACATTTGAAAGGACTTACCCAAGCAAAAGACAGTTTTTCACCAGCAATATTTTTGAATCTGGAATTTTGATCTCATGCTGAAAGATTAGGCATACATTACTGCACAAATTTTAATAATTTATACCCCTTATTCATTTTTAATAGAGCAGGATAAAATAAACTACATCCCACAACACAGTAAAATATATTTACACTTAACGTACTTGCATACAAGACAGTACATAGACATTCTCACTGGGCCTGATGATGACCAGTATAACTGGTTGAAATCGATCGCTTTGTACCATCCTTTATGCATATTTACCATCTTGTATGTAAGTTTTATCGTGTTTAGTTCTAACAACATGATTCAAGCTACTCGATAAATTATTTTGAATCAATAACACAATAAATGAATTTTCGAAGTTTGGCTAGCCAAACTTAATTACTTTTATATCATTAAAATAATTCCCCCTTTGTAAATATTATTCCTTATATATTAAAGAGTCTCTTTTTGAATTGATTTAATGGGAGCCCTGAAATGTCAATCTTCCAACAGTCACATAACACACATCCGAACACACTGTTGCCCTGTCTCCTGTCTTGCATCCATCCCATCACTCATGCACTGCAAGAAGCTTTTGCCGCTAAGCATTTTTCACTTTTCACTTGGTTATGTGTACAATGTCAATATATCACCTAAACTTGAATGATTGATTTGGCAGTTTTGTTTGCACCCCTAAATCTAAAAAGATAACTCATACCTCATTCATTCTTCAGAATTTTATAATATATTTGTTGTGATTACTGCTTATCAGGCTTTCATGTAACATTATTTCTGGTTAAAGGATTATACATTTTTGTCCATAACGTATGTAATTTTTACATAACAAATACAAATGTTCCACTTTTAAAATTATGTTATCATGTTTAAAACTGAGAGAAGAGTAAAGTTAAAATAGTGTAGTTTCAGAACGTCTTTTGGAAAGTCTTTTACAATTTAGTACAGATTTAATAATAAACCATTTAGTTTTAAATTTTGATTGTCAGTTTCAAAAATATCATCTTCATATACTGCCTTGGTTGTAACTTTCAAAGGGTTTCTTTCACGTGTTGCATATTTTTAAATTATCACTGTGTGGTTATTGCATCTTTGATTATTGCATGTTTGAAACTGATTTTAGTAACTTCATTTTTTGTGCTTGGCAGCTGGCAATATCAGCAATCTCGGGAAGAAAAGTATGAAAATTCAGATCCATACTTGGCTGACAATGATATAATTAGCACAACTGACGAGATGATCGCACAAATATTAAGTCAAGATTTGAACAAAGAAGACTTTGATTGCTAAACAATACAATCCAAAGCATTTAATAAAATCTTATTCACAGTATTAGAGACAATTAGAAACTGTAAATACAATGTAAATAACAAAAGTATGTATTAACCTCTTCAAAAACTTGACTGTGAATTCAGTTTTCAGATGAGCACATCTAAAGGATCAAGAGCTAGTACGGCAGAACTGTCAAGGAAATCCGGTGATGGGAGTGAAGTAAACGAAGTAACAGGTGAAGAGGAGGTAAAAGATCAGCCAGAAAGCCCAAAGAATAATGAGAGCGATGAAAATGCTGAAGGAAAAAGCCCTGAAAAAGGAAGTAGTAGTCAAGATCAAGATAACCAGTCACCGACAGATGAATCTACAAAGTCTGGAAAAACATCTCCAGTGCAAACAACTCCTACCGAAGATACAGGATTAGTACTTCAAATAGACCAAACAACAGAGGAAGATACGATTGTGGCAGAAACGAACACGCCAGTGGAAGCTATACCGATTGACAAAGATGAAATTCCAAAAGAAGAATCGAAGGCTGAAGAAAAGGAAGAAGTAGCTGAAGAAAAAGAATCGCTAACTGTTGATCTTCCTCCTGAGGAGGAAAAGGAAGCGAGTCCTTCTGGTGCAGAAGAAAATGAACCGTTGATAACTGAATCTCAAAACAATCAATCCCCTCCACCACATAACGATACTCCAAGGCCTCCTTCGGATAATGAAAACCGAGAAAGTGTTGAGCCTCTGATAGAAAAGACAACAGTCACGCCTCCAGAGAATCCACCTGAGCTCGACATGGAGACAGGAACCAGATCACCGAGCAGCCCCGATGGCAAGAATGACTCGGCAATCTCTTCTTCATCTCTGAGTCCTGAGCAGGAGAGAGCTGACTCAGGAATGGATGAGAGGCAAGGGTCTCCTGCCATACAAGTGGCATGAGTTACATCATAGAGGGAAGATATTGTTGGTCGAATTATGTTTGTTATATATTGTTGATCAATTACTTCTTAGATATCTTTGATCAAGTTTAATCTTTCGGTTTACTACCGTATTTTTAGAGCCTTTTGAGATATAACCATTTGTATGCAATGTGATAAGATGTTTTATATGGCAACAAAATAATAAGTTCTAACTCTTTAGACAAAAAGTTATTACTGTTTATTCAATCGACAAATTTATAGAAAATTGTGATTTTGTTTGTGGATTTCCAAAATATTTCCCAAACCCCATAGCTAAGAAAATATAGGGGCTAAATTATAAACAAATACCAAAAATAAAAAATTACACTCTGATAGAACAAACATTATAAGTAAAACATATTATTCTAAAGCAGCCTCAACACCTTGTCAAGCGAAGACAGACGAAAAAATGTGGTTGGATGGTTTGCCTCCGTTTGTGTTATTTCAGCTGATTATTGATATTGTAAAATCATCTTGCCAATACAACCTCATCTTGCTGAGTTGTTCAACGAAATACATATCTAAAGTGTGAAGGCAGCTTAAAAAGTTATAACTTAACATTTTGGGAATGATAGAATATAAAAACAACCCATGGAGTAATGCTTTTGTTAATCAATTTACAACAAGGTATGCATTGCACTTTTAATCAACTTCACACTAAAATTTGTAAATGATAAAATAATAAATATATATATATATATATATATATAAGACTGTATGGGTTTTGACCGCTTTACCATAAAGTTTTTATTATTCAAACTAATCCCTCTGGCATAGACATGCAAGAAAACAGAAAAGAAGGAAAATGTATGTGGTTATCACTAATAAACCCAATGCTGTTGCAGCAGTGATTTAGGTTTGCCAATAACTTTTCTGATATTTGTTTTATATCTTTTTGGGGTGTATAATCTAAAGATTGGAAAAGAATTATTGTTCCTTATAGCTTGGAATATTATAGCCAACATCCTATTTGTATTTTCCTAACATATAAAATAAACTATATTATATATGTGAGTCGAAGATACAAATTATTAACATTCAGGGCTAATGTAGGATGTTTTTAAAATTTATTGACAGCCGTTGTATGGAGGTAGACCTGCCCTTGTATAAGGTGATAGAAAGTATAAAAAAACTAACAGTGTATACAAGTTTTGAGTTTAAGCGTAATTTCAGTATTTTGATGGGAGGGGATGATTAACTTTTCATAAATCACAATAATGTGTTATCCAGTTCCCCCATTGTACCCCTCAAATTACGCCTATGAGTAAATATAGTTTGTGTTAGGATAATAATTGATTTGCTTTTAAATATTTTTCTCACTTGCAATTTTTTCTTTAAATTGAATTTCAAATCAACAAATTGCAAATCAATAAACCGAGGAGCAATCACGAATAATGAATATTGTCTTTAAGTGAACAAGAAGGTACCAAGGAATTTGTTGAACGTATATTGAACCAATGTAACTAAACAATAGGGTATTGAAAAAAAACACAAATATGGTAAAAAAACTGGTTTTGTTAATATTTAATATAATGTATTGTTAGGTTATTTTTTAGGGTGAAATAACGTGAAAAGACAAAGGTTTATTTGACATTTTTAAGAGCTTTTTCATTAGAATAAGTAGATGAACGTTTCACTCCACAATTTAGTCTTGTGATATATTTCATACACACCTTTTGTAAAAGTATATAAATTCTTTCACAGTTCTTGGCGTCTGGTTTGTGCATGCACAGTAATAACTTTCCCCCTCCCTGCGTCTAGACCTGTCAGCTTACTGATCCATATTTTATTTATCGAAACATATGTTTCTGTTAATTTTGGTACTGTTTACTTTGACTGTTGCGCACTATATAAGTAAAACAAAAAGTACGCAAACACAGAAAAAGTCATAAATAATGTCATCACTGTTCAAGCAAATTTTCAAGTTGACTGAACACAACTGATTGAGGGGAAGTGAGGTGGGGGTCGCTCATCCATCTCATCTCTCACACTACCTTCCCCTACATGCCACCACTGTGAGAGTTTCTGTACTTACCAATCAATTTGTAATAAGATTTTTAAATTTCAACAATACATTAATTGTTAATGATATTCTACTTATATCATAACGGAGCAAAATAAAATAAACTTTGACAAGTGTAAAACACCCACTATCATTTGGAAAACTTTCTTACATAAGTATCATATTTATATCGATTCCGTCCATAAAACTAAGGTATTTTTGCTAGTAGCTTAATCTCACAGGAAAATGATTGTGATGTAGTTTTTATAAAAGTTTTAAGACGTTTTATTGTAACAAATAAAGTTGTTTAGATATTAAAGTGTTGATTTAATTATAACAGTTCTTCCCTCTTCCTTCTCGTCTATTGTGACAGTCCCGGTTTGACTTCTCGGATGTTTCCCGACATTGCTATTGCTTCAATCTCAACCTTGGCTCCCTGAAAAAGAGAAAGAAAATTGATAGCTGATATTTAGTTGTATAAAACAAGTATAGCGGATCTTTATCTTTGATACTTTCTTGTATTTTTTCATAAAATTGCAACAAAACTTTTTCACACTGAGAAAATGAATTTTTTAAATGTTAATTATTGAAGATTTATTTTTAATAGAAAAATAGTGTAAGAAAATAATTTCCATAACTTTATACTGCATGCAATAGTACCCCAGATAGCAAGTAAAGTGTGCAGCAAACACAAAATAATGCAACTGCAAACCATAATTGTAGCAAATATGCGTAGTGAATATTTGTTTTTTGCAGTATGTGATCAGCAAATATTAAACCGTCCCCTCATCAAGTTTGTTGCAAGTTAGCAGTGAATGTTTGCATTGAACACTTGAGATATAGAAGACTGTTAAGAATTGTAAAATTAAAGTGGCTAACTAATAATTACTTACACTAATAATAATTTCATGCCCCCTTCTTCTGGGAAACTAGGTACGTCAAATCATCTACCTAATAAATTTAACATACAAATAAATAAAGTTGTCATTAAATATAATATATATGGTATTTACATTTTTTTTAACTATATTGTATCTTTTTAATTATCCAACTTAAGTATATTAACAACCTAAATAACATTTGAATTGATCTGTGAAAAATAATTATTTAAGTTTGATCACAAAATACTCTTCAAAGGCTTCGAAGGAGTAAACCGATTTCTAAATTAAATATTCTAGGGCAGCATCCAACTTTTTGCATGTAATTGTTTTTGATGAGTTAGTATGACGAAAAAGCTCTTTCTACCAGTTCAATCAGTGAGAAAGAAAGTCAACAAACCCTGAATTGCCAGTCAGACAGATAAGTTAATAAAAGATTTTTTTCAAGAAAGCTGGAAGAGTTGCCAGAAGAAATTTTAATTTTATGCTGTAGCAGGTCGACATTTTATTACATTAATTTTTACAATTTTTGAAATACTTGTGAATGTTTTAATTGTTTTGGTGTTTTTTTTTGCTAGTTTACAAGTTATTTGTGTATACAATATACATATCCACCATTACACTTATCTACTCTACAAACCCTCTAGTGTAGCGAAACCCAGGTTTAGAACCAGAGCTCTGGTCCTTGATAAGGGATTAGTGACATGGCATTCGGTACATGTATTCCGATGTTGTACAATACCATTTCAACAATTGTTACCAACAATCACATAAAAAAGCTTACCAAAGGCAGTTTAGCAACTTGGAAGCAAGATCTCGCAGGGTACGGTTCTTCAAAGTCTGGAAAACAAAACGGGTCAAAATCAACATCTGAGTTCTCGGGACTAAACATGTTTTTTTATGAAATTAAAAATAATATTTCTTATTATTGTAGAGTGAAAAAACATATTAACTCGTTATCATTGACCATTTGAAACCCTCAAAGAAACTCACTTGCCCACTTGCTGTGTTATATTACGACAAAACCAGTCAACATTGCTTTTGGCCCTCTGCCATGATTGAATCAGTCCGTAATCAATACAAACTCAGGCTCCTGTCCTCAGGTCGTGACCTGTGGTCGCGTCACTGCTTATTAGTTTGTTATTTAATGATCTTAACTAAGAAACGTAAGCTTGTATGTAACAAAGCTACTTAATATACAAGGTAGCACAAATAATATGATTAAATTTCAAGTAAGTTACATTTGAAATTATTACAACAAATAATATTATTGTCCTACCAAGTTCTTAAACGAACACCTCTGTGATATATTGTGTTCAATGTTAAATTTATGAACTTGGAAGGAAAAGATTTTGATCACATTGGATTATTAAAACAGTTAATACAAAAACATAGTAAAAAACAGTTGCAGCAACCAAAACGTATGAAGAATATATGTTTACGCTTATTTGTAATTTATATTCTTTTTTGCTCTACTGTCTCTCAATTGTATTTTATTCATATTTTTTGTAAATATGAACAAGTGTATTTTTGAATTCTAATAAATAACCAAAGTTATATCATATAGCTTTAGTCACGGAAATCCCCAATGACTTAGATAAAAGTTCCTCAGCCAGACAGCTTTCCTTGCTTCCTTACTGGATGCATACTAGACAAACTTTTCAATCACGTAATTGCACTTTTGATCAAAGTGGCGTGCTTAGGTTCAAAGTCCCTTTTGCTTAATAAATTATTGATTTGATAAATGTTCGATCTAGAATTAAAATAGATTGATGTTCCTTATTTTGGAAAAAACTCAATTGTGGGATCCTGGTTATTATTTTTTCATCTTAAATTGAGACACAAAAAAAATACTAATATTTCAACCAATAGCTGAACAGCAATTTTAGTAAACACTAGCTGATGTACCCGTTCTTCGCACAGGTGTTTTCTTTACCCGTTCTTTAGTCAATGCAATTTGCATTTTAGTTAGCTTGAAACAGCTGTTCTTGCTTCTGCTCTTTAAGCTGTCAAAAGGAAGTGTCCTCAGCTGTTCGCATTACAGTTTCTGAATGTTTACTTTCTTCTGAAATGTAAACATTGAAACTTAGGACGTTCACATGGCGTAGCCCGAGGGGATTTTAAGAAAGTGAATAGGCCTATGTGTTGCATGGGTTCAAGATCTACCTAAGTGTAAAGTTTCAGCCCAGTAGGTTCAGTAGTTTTTGCGTTCACCCGGAACATCAGACAGACAGACAGAAACCACCTCTTCTTTATAATATTATAGATTCGCTTTAGTAATAACCATCTCTCTAAAAATACTTCTTGGCTTTCAAATGTATAAAAACCAGTTATTGTCTGAAGAATATTGATTTTACTAAATGTTTTCATAATAAAATATAAATAGCTTCAACCAGGGTTACCATATTCTATGGGTTAAAAAAGTTGCTCCATTGAGAAGGGGATTAATAAATCGCAAAAATATTACCTCCCCCAAGATAAGATTGAAAGTCGGTTATTTAAAATAGTTAGATGTTTTAAATTGAAAATTAGTTACTGTATGTGTTTTGATCTTTTTTCAAACGATAAAATTGTTCTTTGGGGGCTATT
Organism: Allygus modestus; assembly: GCA_963675035.1. Lineage (NCBI taxonomy): Eukaryota > Metazoa > Arthropoda > Insecta > Hemiptera > Cicadellidae > Allygus > Allygus modestus. Next base: position 27,095,656 of record OY776115.1, on the reverse strand, counting down.
ATGTGCCAATTTAATAAATAAACCTGCAATGTATAAATAATTAAATTTAATATTTTGAAATGTAATGCTAAGAATTTATTAAAATACTTAGTAGCTCTACATATTATTTTTATGATAAATTTGAGAACAACTGCAGGTATAGAGCGGACAAAATATTTCTGGAATGTCAATACGTAGCACATAGAGCCGAACTTCTCAGCATAACCGCATAACCTCACTCAGGACTCAGCTACAGATAACTAGCCAGCCGACTGTGACGATAAACATAGCGTGACATCATATCGTAAACAACAAATACCAACTGATTTTATAGAATAAGAATGACATTTTTTTTAGCAAAGTATAATGAGTTTTGGGCGAAAAACTTATGATTTTATAATTATTTTGGCGAAATATTAGCTTAAATTTTAATTATAAGTTGAAAAATATGTAATTCCCAATATTCAGTTTGCTGCTTGTAAAAACCCGGACAAACAGCGATTTTCTAAAAAATCCACCCGGACGTTTTCGAATGATCCAAAAAGAGGACATGTCCGGGGAAAAGAGGACGAATCCCCTACCTGACTTCAAACTGTTGACACTCTGAATACTCACATTTCTTGTAAACTTCATTTACCGTGGTGAAGTCATTCATGTCAGCCAGGAACACTGTGGTCTTGACGACTGGAACACAATAATGCAGTCTTGGAATAAAATTTGGCTAGAAAAAAATATAATAAAATCGTATTAATGTAACAACTTAACATTAACTCATTAAACAATGTTTTTTAATCAAGGCCGTAGATTTGAGATCCGAGGGATGAAAATTTGGATAGTACGCTAAAAGTGCTAGTATGAAATGACTAAACAACTCTAAATTTAGAGCTAAATACTCTACAGTACTACACAGCGGAAAATATATACGGGATAACGTTAGTTATTCGATAATTATGTATTTCCCAAGGACCTCCCACTTGCCAATAGATCCTGTCAAACAGCAATCCTATCCCTAGCTTATTGTAAATTCAAACACTTCAATAATTAACTAGGTGTATCAGAATCTGTAAAGCTCTGGTTTTATGACTCCGTATTTAATACATCCATATTTAATATAGCTCCTCTTTCACTCCATATTTTACAAAAAAGTAAGACACAATCGACACAGCCAGCAAGTCAACTTGTTCTATGCAACACTTTAAAAAAACATGGAGAATAACAAAGAATCCCACTGTTCACTGCAACCGTTAAGGACGTTACCGCAAAGTCACATACAGCTAGTGCCAAATAGGATGAAGGATAGAGTTAGAGATTTTTGTCTCCTACTAGACTTTCCCTCCATGGCACCAATCGAGAATCTACGCAAACCAACTTATTTTATACCGTATTTAAGGAAATATGAAAGAATTATGAGTGTAGATTCAGTGAGAAAACTTGTAGCCTTAATATTCCAGACTAAGGCTGACTGATTCTAAGCCAGTAAGAGAGTTTAGTCAGAAAAGACATTAGTTACTTTCGGGAACTCCTGACCGTCATCATCCGGATTTAGCCAGAGGCTCCTCTCCTCCTCACCCACAAAGCCGTAGGTACTTCCCTCCCTGATAGTCCTACCTGTACTCTGATGTAAGGACTTTTGAATCTAATGGGTGAACATCATGTGTCATCACACACTGACACCAATGTTCTCTGCTGCAAAGAGATGTTCCACATTAAGAGCTGAAGAGAACATTACCACATCCACGGTTCCTACACTGTGTATTGACAGTCAACCGAGAAACTGTCAATGAAATGCAATGGTGTTTAACAATCAGCTATAATAAAATCTTGCAATAAAAAACAAAAAAATAACTTTGGTCAATGACATAAGAAAGCAAGGATTGTGGTGGGGGTAATTTTCCCCTCATCCTTTTGTTTACTTGCTGGCCACCAAGTCATCTTCATCTCAATGCATTATTGCTGTACTGCTTCATAGGAGACCACAACGTTCCACAAGGCACTTGGTCAGAGATAAATTTCAACCTTTTTGATTTAAAGATACCTAAAATTGATATATTAGTCTAATACGGTAATAAGTTGGAGTCAGAGTATAATTGTTGGCCGGCTTGTGTGTGAATGTAATTGATGTACAATATGTGTCGAATATCGTGTAAAACTGTGTTATGTTCAACTGTTTAAATTTTGACCAAATGTGTAATGAATTCCAAAACATTTTGTTACAATAGGTGACAGGATCAATTCAAAATGTTTGGATGGAAAAGGTATGTAAACTTGGTTTTTGATTATATGTTAGGTATCTGAAGAATATGGATCATGAAAAACACATTAACCTAAAAATAAAAACAGATTTTTGTAACTTAGAATAGTGTCATTGAATTACTGACCGTTGGCATAGAAGGAGTCGGCAGCATCCAGGATGTGGCCCAGGTTGAGGAGAGCTTGCTCTGTCTCGGCTCCGACTCCCCCCTCCACCAGCTTGAGGGTGTCCTTGTTGAGGCCGAGGACTCCAGAGACAAACACCGTGTCACCGACCTGCACCGCCTGGCTGGAGGGCAATGCAACTGTTACTGTCTACTACCTATAATAGCGGACAAGAGAGATGACAGTTAAGGGTGTGGTTTGCAGGGATATCAACCAAGACCAACCAATGGTAGACATGCTGCATTGCCAAATTGCACACTTGCTGTTCGGAATAACTCTCGAGTGATATTTGTATATGGTAAAATGGCAACAGCGACATAGAGCTATAATATTGACTGGAGCCCAACTGTCAACTATCTTGTCCGCTGGAATAGTACAGGAGGGGAGCTGTTTGACTTTGTTAGCCATCACTGGAATTTCCAGTAGAAAAGTTAGTGGTTAAGAGATTTGGGTGGGTTTATGTTTAGATAAGGCTATCTTCACTCTATAAAATCTACAGTCCAGCTTTCAAAGGTGCAAAAAAGTCCCCTTGAGATCTCCAAGGAAACCAGGAGTGATAGGTCATTATATTTACATAAAAAACATGATATATCCAAATATTACACTATTGTTTATTTTAGCAATCTTTTCACTGAGTTGTTACTATCACAGAAAAGGTACTATAAATCACCACAGAGGGCTGACTGGAATAGGAGAAGGGTTGTTGTGGCAGCACCACGAGTCGGGTTGTTGTGGAAGCACCACGAGTCGGGCTGTTGTGGCAGCACCACGAGTCGGGTTGTTGTGGCAGCACCACGAGTCGGGTTTTTGTGGCAGCACCACGAGTCGGGCTGTTGTGGACGCACACGAGTCAGGTTGTTGTGGCAGCACCACGAGTCGGGCTATTGTGGCAGCACCACGAGTCAGGTTGTTGTGGCAGCACCACGAGTCGGGTTTTTGTGGCAGCACCACGAGTCGGGCTGTTGTGGACGCACCACGAGTCAGGTTGTTGTGGCAGCACCACGAGTCGGGCTGTTGTGGCAGCACCACGAGTCGGGCTGTTGTGGCAGAACCACGAGTCAGGTTGTTGTGGCAACACCACGAGTCGGGCTGTTGTGGCAGCACCACGAGTCAGGTTGATGTGGCAGCACCACGAGTCGGGCTGTTGTGGCAGCACCACGAGTCGGGCTGTTGTGGCAGCACCACGAGTCAGGTTGATGTGGCAGTAACACGAGTCGGGCTGTTGTGGCAGCACCACGAGTCGGGCTGTTGTGGCAGCAGTAGTGTGGGTTTGCCGGTTTTGCGCCGGAAGTGACGTCACATCCGGTCAGTGACCGGATGCGCTGAGTGAAAAAATACGTCATCTGAGGCTGAGCCAGTGACGTAGGCGGTTTTGTGACGAAATGAGTAAAAGTTCAAAGTTCAAGGTCACGGTGAAGTTTTTTTAAAAAAATCTACCTCGCACTCGTAAAACGATTGTGATTCGATAGTTAATCGATAATAAATATCGAATGAAACAATCGAATGAAGCAATCGAATGATACGAGTGCGAGGTAGTACAATTACAAATATTACTTTATTTTATTAATAATAAGTCATATTACAAATATTACTTTATTTTATTTACAATAATTCATGTTTACAATAGTTCCCCGTTGTTGGTTGTCATCGATGTTGTTGATCCGGACGAGTTGCGGCCATCACTTTGCTTTTTGAAGAAAGACGGTAGATACTTCGTTCCCTGCGCAGAGTCCATGTTGTTTTTTGATGCGTAAAGTTCCAAAGATAAATCGTAACCGGACGCAATAAGAAGTCTTAACTCTTCACTAAACACCTCGAGGTCTTGGTAAGTCGCAAGATGAATAGAGTCATAATGAATACACCTAATTTTAATGGACATTTTAATATAATGTTTTACGTTTGTGAAGAGCACTCGATGTTCACCAGTCGAGAGCCGGAGGTGTACTGACTATTCGCTAGCTAGCGTTCTGGTATGAAACGAAATGGTGGGGGTAAAAGTGTGGTGGGGCGGAGAAGATGGCGGACAGCAGATGGCAGGCGGCAGGTGGTGCGAGGCAGATGGTTGCTACTACATTCGCCGCCACAGTAATGCAATCCTTCGGCGTAATTCTTGTATTTTATCTTGTCGGTTCATTTGATACGTTTTACATCTACATATGCAATAGCTGAAACACTTGCACTTACGACAAGCTTTCCCGTCAACTTGATCGCCTGGTATTTTAAAACATTGTAACTCGCAACAATATGTCTTCAAATTGTTATCGAAAAATAAATTGTTCATAGGTGGCACCGACATGTTAGCTGCAGCGTGTGTTAGACAAGACTGAGACTAACTTCACTGCTCCCTCTCTTTTATACCTCTTCATAAGTTAACCCTGAATGAAAGTTCAAGGTCATCCATTTGAAATTTTAAAAAAAAAGCAACACAGCAGTATATAAAATAATATACTGCTGTGTTGCTGTTTTATTTCTTTTTTTTTTATATTTTCTTTATTAAACAAACATCTTACAATACAATAAGCTTAAGTCTAATATTGATGACTAGAAATACAAACAAAAAAAATACAAACAGAGACATTATGTACAAGGATGCGTGAGGTGCAGAGTGAGTTCCGTAGAGTTGTTGCCGCTTACACCGTGTGATACCAAATACAACGTCCCCGGTTGAATATCTCGCAAATCTTCATTTTGTAGCAGTTGAACAAATCGTTTTGGAAGAAATACTTGAAACTTCGGCTCATCTCCTGGAGTGAAAGGTCCTTCGCTCAATGAAACTAGAATTGCTTCTCCATGTGTGGTTTCCACTTTCTTGATGTTATGAATAATGTAGTGTTTTTGTTCTTTTAATTCTGAACACTTTTTAGTTAGCAGAAGGTCGGATTTTGAATAAGTGTTGAATTGATCAACCAGTGTTTGTAGAAACTGTTGTGATGCCATCTTCGTCAGTGGTGGTTGCGATGTCTTCTGTGATGTTGCCTCTTCGGAGTCTCGAATAATACTCGTGCCGGAGCGGTGTTGGCTCCTCGTATTTATAGGCCCTGCTACCCCCACCACATTCCGGTTCTTCGCTACCCCCACCACATTTCTGCGTTTGTTCCAAGTAAGCAGCCAAACGATATGCGTTGTGCAATGCGCAGTTTGATTGTCCGTGTTTAGGATCTTTTGCAGCAACACAAATATTACCGAGATTAATGTTAAAGTCCTTACCGATAGTTATATCGAAAACATCACCGTGCGTGTACTTTTTTATCCAGTTCTTTTTTTCTAATCCTCTTGTGTATATATGTGAATATTGTTTGCAAAAGTTAAACATAATACTGTGCAGATTACTGTAGCTTATAAACCCTTCATACCAATGTATGTGATGAAAGTAGTTTGTTATCCATTTGTTTGTACTTTTTGCTTTGGCGTTAAGGTTGTTAAAAGAAAAAGGAGCTTCAAACGTGAATGGGTAAACTACAAATGTAAGCAAGTCTAAAATTACTAATTCCTTGATAATAAACCTATCATCATTATTTCGAAATGCTTGAAATTCTATTACACAAGGCTTTACACTCACTTCTTCATCCCCTCCGCTCATCATGACACCTAACGATCAACTAAACTGTTTTCCACACCACGGTAGGTTAAATACCAGGCCGTACAGTTGCAGGCGCGTTGGTGTATATTTAACGTGGGCACCGTCCCCAATAGGCCTACCCCACGTGTGTTCTTCTTTACTAAGTCAAACTTTAGTCTTTTTTAACTTCTTCTTCTTCTTGTGTTTCGTTTTCTTCTTCTTCTTGTTTCTTCGTTTCTTCTTCCTGTGTTGTTTCTTCTGTAGCTTCTGTAGCGATTTCTACAAGTGGTTCAAAATCCTTTAACTTTCTCCACATGCAAACTTCATGAGGTATTCTATTAAAAATAGATGTATCCACAGGTCCGTACACGATGGTGCTATCAGGTTGTTTTTCCAAAGTATCGACCAAATATTCTTTAATAATAGCGCTTGCAAATACCAACTGTCTCATGTACCTTGTAATAGGTTCTGTTGCGTAGTTTAAAACGTAGAATTCTTCACGTGACAGTAGAATCTTATTTTCATGTTGAGTCAAGTCTCTAATTCGCACTTGTAGTTGTCCGCGATGTTTAACAATATCGATTTCATTGTCACAATCCAAAAGTCGAATATGTGTTTTTCTTCCACACAAACTGTTAGTTAAATAACATTCTATTAAATGTACATGTTTCAAAAATGACTCCCAAGCATTTTGCGAAAATAAAACCTTTTTTGTTCCATGGTGTAGAATTACTGTAGGGGAATAATCCAATGACTTTATCAATCCAACTGATACACTTTTACTGATGCATGCTGAGATGGGGTAAAAGATTCGCAAAAACACTTCAGTTAAAATGTGAGGAGGAATATTTTCTTCAACTTTCTTCTTCCTTTTTGGTACTACCTTTGATGGGTCTGCATTACTTTCCTCCTCTCTATCTCTTTTACCAAACTTTAAAAATGCAGTTATTTCCTTGATAATTTCTGCTTCGCTGGTATTATCACGTTCCAATAACGGTGCTATTTCTGCATCACCTTGTACAACAGATGGAGAACTCATTTTGTAGAAGATGTTGCCCATGCGACGATAGACGATCAACTGAAGACCTGCATTGTTGCTCCGCTATTTATAGGTTAGCGACAGTGGCGGTGCCGGTGGTGGTACAACGTTTTACAATACCGTCTTTACGATACCAGTCAACGGTGTGTATGTAACAATTTTATCGTGCAAAATTAAACAATACGCAGATGTATTTGCAGGTACGTTTTCTTGAAATTCCATTTCTATCTTTATATCAACACTAGACGATTTTACAGATTCGTTTTGTTTGGAGCGATCAATTACAACAATCGGAGCTTTCGATTCAAACTGTACGGGAGATAGTAGAGGTGTGTTTGTTTTGCCGTAATATGAATTTTGGAACCTAGCGTACATATCGTATAAAACACTGTACCTTTTTTTATCAAAAGAGATATTAAAGTTGTCGTAGGGAAAGAATTGTGAATTCAGGAACACTTTACAGTTTGTTAATTTACAATGGTCAAATTCACCAGCATTTTCAGTTAATATACTTTTTTTCTTTGTTTGTAATCCAAAGATTACATATCTCGCTTTTTCCAAATGAGTAGAAGTTTTTACAGTCCATGTATGCCGTTGTGTTGAAGGTAAAACGGGGTATTCATGAAACTCCCAGCTTCTGAATGGCATTACAATGTCTCGATCTGATTTTAACTTTCTTAATAATGTAATCCTGTGTTCATCATTTAGTCGCACATGTGGTACTCTCCAAACAATCTTGTCTAATGTTAGTTTCCAGTCTAAATTGGCTTCAGTTGTTCCAGCAGATGCTTTAATAATATCATTATCGTTTGATGACCTTAATAAAACTAGTTCTTGTTTTACATTTATTATTATTCTTCTGTAATCTTCAGCAAATCCTAAAAGTAATCTTAAAGGTACGTAAAAATCAAAGTTTCCCGAAGCGTCAGGAGTAATTATACTTTTGTCTGGTGCAACCCATCCTGCAACAGCTAACAGATTCTTCTCATTTGGTGTTAAAGACGCTAATCCTTTTAAGGTACTGGAAATTCCAACCTTTTTTGTTGAATCGACTGTAACTCCTGAAATTTCATATCTAATCTCGTCAAACAAAAATGTCATAGGATTATTTATGAACGGAACAGTGGTTCCAACAGTACCGTCAGCTTTTGTTACTTTTCCTTCAATATATAAATAACTTTCGCATGGAAGAGTATAAATGTCTTGTTGTTGTATAGGAATCCTAATTTCATCGTTATTGTTTAATTTGGACGAAGCGTAAGGGTTGTGCGTGTGATATTCCTTTTCCCATAAGGTCTCGTCGAATGTTGGGCCCTGCGCTATATCCAGTATATCCATTGTTAATGACCTTTAATCCAATTTCTTCTAGAAAACGAATGTTGTCACTTGTTAATCCTTCTACAGCTGATGAGCTACTGACCTCTTTGCTGGTTGGCTCTCTCTTTTTAAATGATAACCCCATTATCTAAGCGGATGATTTTATATGTATTCTTACAGTAATAGCTTCTCCTCGAAAGTCAATAAGGTTTCCGTCTTGATCCACTATGTTCAGCACGATGTCTGAAATGAAACTGGTGTTTAACGGTAGGTACACAAGGTTTTGAGGCTTTTCTACTATCTTGAAACCCGGTGCGACTGATGGGTAGAATGTGTGTAATATATGCCGATTTTCTCCATCTCTGTAGGATCCTTGTATAATGTTACATGTAATGTCTATGCTGTTTACTTTGATGATCGTCACAGTTCTATTCCCAGAATGAGTTGTATTAGGTTCTAATACCTTTGTTTCCTTAGAAAACCCCAATAAACTACCAATTGAACGTTCTTGGCCAAAATCAATATAATACTTAGAAGTAATTTCGGCTTTCATTGTATTGTTATTGCCTTTTATCGTTATATTTTCTTTTCCCATATGTTTTTGTATAACTTCATTTATATTATCAATTTCATAAGCTCCTGTTGGTAAACTGAATTCTTCCAAAGCTGAATATTTTCCTTTATTATCTTTTGCCTTGTAATAATGTATTTTGTTATTAATTCCTTCACTAACGTTTGGAATAGAGTTATATGTTGTTAAATCCAATAATGCGGCTTCCCATAGTCTTCCTTTTTGCAAACGTAGCGCTGGAAACAGAATACTGCGCAAAGTACATGAGTTACCGGTTAATGACACTGTATACGAAGACATCTTAAAGTTGACTAACACTTTTAGCTAAAAAGTCTAAACATAAATGACCGCAAATGGATGTATCATCAGGTTGTTTTCTTGTATAATTGTAAAAAACATTTTCTGCCGCACGAAAGTATTGTTGAAGTTCTTTCGGTGGTGGAAGGTTTCCAAAACTGTCGAAATAATAAATCGTTTCACCAAGTTTCTTGTAACACACCCAATGAGTGCCTAATCCTTCACTATTATCCAAATTTACTATACCAGTCTCATTTTTCCACATTTTAACCGGTAATTCATCTTTCATAAATACTCCTCTAAAAAATGGGATTTTCAAACAAGAAGCGTATGTAATCAGTTCTTCATTGGTTAATTCTTTGTTTTTAATTATTAATTGCTCTTTCTTATTTAATACACACGATACGGTCTTAGGTATAGTCCTCCTCCCTTTTTTATCATTGACCATATTGTTGGTTTCTTTTTACCTTTACCACTAGTAGATCGACGTTTTCTTCTGATATTACCTCCTTGTTTCTTAGCGGGTCTCTTTCCTCCTCCAAACGTAGTTTTTGCTTTCATTGCTGCTGTTACTGCTAAAGACGCTGCTTTTTCACCAATACTCGCGTCACTAGATTTTACTCTTTGCCAAGCTTTCTCAGAAAGTGCTCTATCCGCTATTGATCTATTTTTTGTATCACCAAATTTGGAATACGCTATATCGTGCTGTTTACAGGCCTGATCAAGCTTATTTATTCCAGGATCTCCTCTAGCAAGCCGTTTCTCTAATTTGGTTCCAGGACCACAATATTGATATCCTCCAGGTAAATGTAATTCCACAGGTAATAAATCAATCGCCTTGTTAACTATAGCTCCAACCGGTTTACTTAATAGAGAAAATGCTGTTGATGCTATTCCCCTTCCTCTCTGTAATCTCTCTCGATTATGACTGATGCGTTTAGCCCTCGGCATGACTATTTATAGCCAAACTTACAATCAGTAGGTGCACTCTATAAATGTTTTACAATGAATGTAATATTAGTCTTGGCTTCTTGTATTATATATACTGTTTAAAATCCATTTATTATATAGAAATGGATTAATTAATTAAATGTAGACATAATAAATAAAAGTAGTAAAAATAGAAATAAGGTGTAATTGAAGATGTTTTAAATGTTTCTCCGCTGGTGATGGTATCGTTGTTTTCGGTAAAATGAATAAAATCTAAATAGTTGTTATGTTCCCTTAGAAACTTGCCACTTAATCGTTGGTAATTAAATAACACATTCCAGTCTAGTTTATCTTTAAAATTGTCAATGTAATTTTCAGAGAGATTTTGATATTTACTTATTACTTCCCAACAGTTATTAAAATTTGATGTCATCTCTACAAGGAAGTCTTCTGAAAACTGTTGTCTTTGTAAAATATGAATCCAGTTAACTCTGTGAAAATAAATTCTTAACATAGTCATTGTGAAGAGGTAGTGTATGGAAAGTTGTTCCCAATCCATATATCTATCAAACCGTTGAACAAAACCATCTGTCAGCACTCCTTGGGGAAATCTCGGCTCTTGAGATATTAAACTCCACGCAGTAATATTGGATTCCATCATCCTCTCTGTATTATCTCTCGAATATGACTGATGCTTTATCCCTTATCATGGGTATTTAAATTCTTTTTTCTCTTATATAATCTTCATCGTTTTCTGTTGGTTCATTAATTACATTCACTTTATCCCCCTTTCCTAATGTCTTGACTTTAGAAGGCTCAGACGGTTTATCTAATTGATTAGGTTTTTCTGGATTGTGTATCTTTTTCCAGTCTAAATAATTGTGGCTGTCAACATCTGAAGCTACAGCTCTTCCTGAAGCCCGATGGATATAATTAAATAAAGCTGCACCAAACCTTTCCATATGTTTTTCATATTCTGTAGTCCATTTCTTGTGTACTATATCAAATATTTTCTTATTTACAGCGTCTCCATCCTGCTCACAATCACCTACATTTGACAATTTTAATTTTTTTACATCATAGCTTGTATCAGTTTCATTCTTTTTGTAAATCGTTAACAATTTTAAAGTCGCTAAATTTACTGCTTCACCATCATAAATGGGATGTTTTATATTGCTTAACCTTTTACCGGAAAATCCCCAATGGTCTTCGTGTACAATCGGGGTTCTTTTATCCATATATTGTACCGTAACCGCATCAGAAGACAAAAGCGGATCACCAACATTTTGAATTACTTTTCCTTCAAAATTATAATTACCATCAGGTGTTAACGGAAACCCAGCTCTTTTTTCACTATATCCAGATTTTACTCCAAACTCGGAATACCGTCCAAACTTGTCCACACTCATGATGTAACTGAATCGCTATCGTTTAGGTTCTTACTATATATATATATACGTCTACTGAACAATTATTTCTCGTTTTCGCAGTTCATCAACCAAAGCTACCCATTCGTTTTCTAAACCAGTGTGCCCGGCTTCCATAGCTTCATGTAATAACCTCATTCGATCAACTAACTTATTTATATCGTTGTAATATATTATATTGGTTTTATACAAATTTTTTAATAATCCCCTTCCAGATGTAGTAGGATCAGTTGTTTTTCTTTTTTTATGCAAAACATTTAATTCAGCAGAAGATAAAGCTCTTCTTTTAATTGGAGCTTTATTTGATTTCGAGGGGAAAAGACTAGATATAATGTTTGTGTATTTTATTGACCTGTTTCTATGAATAGATAGGTCTTTGGAATATTTTTTTCTATGTGCATTTGTATACTCTAGTATATTTTTAAACAACTGTAAATCCTTTTTAGTATATTTACCAGGATTATTTTTAAAGATGAGTTCAAACAAACCTGTTGTACCTTTATATTTCTTATCACCAATAACTATATCATCATTTTCGTTTATATCTAACTTTCTATCTCCAATCATTAATCCTTTATCCTCTATTCTAGCTCCATATGTATGATAATTTCGATTAGCATGTGTGCCATGTAACATTTTTAATGTATATTTTCTTCCAAGTGTTCCTTTAAACATAATATCTGTGCCTAATTTGCTTAAGTTGGATGGGTTGATATCCTCTTCTTCTGCTCTTGTATCTTCCGCACTTGTATCTTCTGTACTTGTATCTCCTGCAATGTTCTTTTCCCTTAAATCTCCTATATCTCCGCTTTCTTCATACTCGTCGCTTTCTTCAGATGTTTGTAACTGGTCAGAACTTTCATCATTCTGAAATTCTTCTTCATATTTGGAAATTGGTAGCATTTTGTCTCCTTCGAAGCGAATTGAAGGTTTTTCCATATTTTGTGCTAATCGCTTTAAAGGTTCAGTAACAGGTTTGAATGTTGTTTCTAAAAATTGCTCTCTTTCATTTATACCTGATTTTAAAGCTCGGTTTTTTTGTCTAATAGAATCACTAAGTGATTTTATTTCCTTTAATAGCTTTTCCTGGTTAACCATCTTCACACCTTGACGACTTGTACAGTAATACCGCTAATCAGTGTATTAAAACGAATTTATCAAAACCTATTCTATAACGACCATCTTTTATAGCTTGATCTTTCATAATAACCAAAAATCCATAATTTTCCGCCCATGCTTTTCCGCAAAGCTCTTTAAACTTTTCAAATGGCATATCCGCATTCACATGGTCGTTATATATATGTTTTAGGTTAGTATCATCTTGTTTGAATACAATTAGAATATTTGCATTATCTCTGATAAGTTGTTTTGGGATTTTGCTATAAGTTTGTCCTATATATATGCTGTCGATGTTATTATGTCTTCCCATGGCAAAGTAGTTTCTAATAGTATCCTGATTTTCACAAGATACATCGTCAAATATAAATACAGAATACGGTTTCGCTTCGTTTGGTTGCATAATGCTATCACTAGCGTTAAATTTGTAAAAATTAACATCAGACACATCAGATAGGATTTTATCCAGCAATTGATACTTTGGTTGATGTAGAGACTTTGAAAAAATATATAGGTTATTAAACCTTAATCCCTGCGGATTAGTGATCAAATTAAAGACAACATTGGTCTTTCCGCAGTTTGAGGGGCCACTTACTATACATCGAACAGTGTTTGGAAGTAAACTGCCGTGTTTACCATTGTTGATTTTAACGTTATCCACAGTTAAATCATCTATGTTATTAATATTGAATCGATCTTTATGGTGAATAATCTCCATCCTGCTCAAAGGTTAACGATGAAATGAGTTGCTTGCATTAAACCAAGTCCTTTATAGGTATCCATGAATCCTCAGTTTTGTTAAACCCTAACCACCGCACTTTAACTGCGTCCTTTTTTCTTTGTAACACTTTTTCAACAAGATATACATCACCTACTGTTGACTTTAACATTTCATGTCCATAAAATGCACCTTGCAACAAATCTCCTTTGTTATCTTTTAGAATATACGTTTCAGGTACAGTCGGTTGCACTTTATACACTGTAAAAACTTCATTCGTCCAATTGGGAAGGTATTTCTTGGTAAACACTCCCTTATATTTACTAATCCGTACTTTATCACTTACATTAAATTTTCTTGGCTGCATTTTTTCTACTTTAGGCTTTGTATTTTTCTTTATGCGTTTTAATACATCTTTTGCATTTCTTCTATTTACTTTGTTAGGTTTCATACCAATAGTTCTATGAAACCTGTTGTTATAATCATTTATTAATTGTGGTAAAACATCATACCATACGTAAGAACCTCTTTTTGAAAATTGTTTATACAGTGCTCCTTTCAAGGTTCTATTGAATCTTTCTACAATAGCTGCTTTTTTCTCTGAATTTGTAGAATAATGATTTATTTTATATTTATTCATTAACTGTGCAAAGTTTGTATTAAAGTATTCTGTTCCATCATCAGTTTGTAAATGTTTAATTTTGTTTTTATCTCTTTTTATGGCTATTTCCATGGCTTCTGTTACACTTTTACCAGTCTTGTCCTTTAGAGGCAAAGCGTCTGCAACTTTTGTAAAACAATTAATAATTGTGAGTATATATTTAAATCCTTTGTTTATTCTGCTATGCGGTCGCATTTCAATTAGATCCGCTTGATATAGATCATTTATCCCTTTTATAACAGTATTTCTTCTTGGAAACTTTATTCTTGCAGGTTTGTGTAGTTCATTAATAATCTTCTCCTTCAGGTCTGACATGATGGTTTCACGAAGGCAGCTGATATGGTATTAAATATTCGTTGGTATAAATCTCCTTATATATACATATAGTTCAAGGTCATTCAAAACTTGTGTAAAAAAGGGGAAACACAGCTTAACATTGCTGTGTTTCCCCTTTTTTTACGGAAAGGAAAAGGATCAAGGATCTAGGACGATGAAAAGGTTACTCGTCAATAGGGTTGAGGGAGTAGTGGCCGAATGGCAATGTGTTGATTTTGTCTGGAAGGGTTTGTCTTTTGTCGTCATTACAGGATAGCGCCTTTTTAACTTCAGTTACGCTGTACAGCTGATGGTTAAAACTTCTGATGGTGTTGAATTTAGCTGTAATGATGTTATCTTCAAATAAGCATTGCTTGTAGTGTTCAAAATGCACTTTCTTTTTTAAATATAAACTCTTTACACCTTTAGCTTTCTTAATATAGCTATTCTTCTTTTCTTCTTCTTTTTCATTATAGAGTTTCAAAGAATATAGTTTAGACATCAGTGCAACAATCTCTTCAAGCAGAACACCATTAGCCTCATCCTTGAATTTGCCTAGTACTTTTTTGTGTCTGTCATTGTCGTAGTTTGGATGATCTTTTGGATAATCGGAGAAATCAAAATCGTTCTTGTAAATAAATGTACGTAAATCTTTATACATGTCCAATGTTACTATGCGATATATGAAAGCGTCAGTGTCCATATATGTAATAGATATATTTTCTCTTCCGTAGAACGCCACCATTTTGTTGTAGTGAAAATCGTACATGTGTGTTTTTGAGATGTCCAAGATTGACATGCCTATATACAAAGGACGATCCATCTTCACACTCGTCTTCTTCATGGACACTGCTACAAGTTTTTCATTAATAATTATAGATGTTCCAAAATTTGGCTGCTGTACTAGTTTCTGTAATTTTTTTGCGTCGGTAACAAGTTTAACATTTTTGTGTCTTCTTTTGTTTTCCAATGTTTTTCCAAATATCGCATTATTCATTAATTTAAAAAAATCTTTTTGAAAGTCTGATGTAGCTGCTGCTCTTCTGATGGTATTTGAATCAATGTAGGGTTTCAACCAGCATGATTGAGAAAATTCCAAAACTCTATTAATTTTTGTTAGACGTAGTCCTAATTCGATAGCTTGTTGAACCACCCAAAAGTGAGCCACGTAGCGTTGTTTATTATTTAATGTCATCATTAATTTGGGGTGTTTTCCAATTGGTGAAATTTCTGTTTTAGCAAGAAGTGGAAGGTCATAATGAAGATCATGTAAATTTTCTGGGTATTCAAAATCGCAATCCAAAATATATCCAGTGTCACCATGTTTCGGAATTTGTAAAATATCGCCAATAGAGTCGGGATTAATCCATTTAAAGTTATCAAAAGGAAGTGGGTTTGACATTGCCCATCCGTACAAATTATTTGCATCGAAATATCCTAAATAGGTTGACGGTTTGGTTTCATCGTAATCGGGAAGGTATTTGTTGTTGGCTTTGACATGTCTGGTAACACTTTGGGTCAATCCGCCTCTTACTCCAGCTTCAACCACTAAAACCATGTCAATGTCTGTTAAAAGTTGGAGTTTGCATTTTGTTTCTTTTAACATGGCTTGCCAAGCTAATCCTGGTGAAGTATACGAATGTAGAGGGTCCAAACCGTATGCAGCAAAACAGGTGTTTCGGAATTCTTCCATTACATCACAAAGAAGAGTTACATCTAGTTTGACATAAAAGTCCGAGTAATCTCCTAAGGTCTTCATATCTAACTCGTTCCATACTCGACGTGCGTGTTGATAGTCCTCAAGTGATATTTCCGAATCATTAAGTTTGTTTTTGAAGTGTTCTGGTGGAGGTAGTGATGTTTCATCAAATCTATGCAGTCCATCTATGTAATCATATGGGAATACTCCTTTTCGAAGAACCAAATTCATTTTACTGTTTGGTACAATTTTGCTTGTTTCGATCAAATCTTCTCTTCTTAAATTTTCTGATAATTTCATAAGGCTGAAAGGCATAAATCTATAGGAATCAATGAATCTAAGTTTTATATTGCCGATTTTTTTAGAAAAGCTGATAAATTTTTCCATGGTTGTTGCCAAGACATCTATTGCTCCATTATCTCTCCCTAATTCCGGGATTATAAAGTGAGAGTCGTATCCACTAAGATTATGTAAAACAACGGGGATAAAATTTGGAAGTTTGTAGTTTAAGTTGCAAGAGTTACAGGCTGCACCTCTGTAAGCTCCTGTAAGATGATCATGGTCTCGCACTTTAACATTATCCGGTGTAAAGGTGTTAGTACACAGATAACATGTTGTTGCTGAATCATGTTGTTGAAGTTCACCTTCAGTCATAGGTGTCATCGGTAACACATTTCTATACATTTCTTCCACCTTTTCAGCTATGTTATATAAATCATCGACAAAGTGTCGAGCTGCTTCTTCACCACGATAAATTTTCGGCGTAGACGACATTTCATATTTACAAAGATTATCTTCAGAAAGCGTGGACTTTACTATTAAACAATAGCTGTTTGGTGTGTGCTGCTGGTATTTGCTCCTTCTTGTTACGTTCTCTTCTTGATGTTCGAGCGGAAGTAAAGACGCTTCAAAATCAGCGTATACAGCAACAGGTACACGGTATTGTTGTATTACTTTATCAAATTTTATCTGCGCTCTGCTGGGATGTGGCAATTTAACTCTAACCTCATAGTTTCCATTACATAACCTTTGATGTTCTACTAACCATTCTGAACCTCCCCTTTTTAATGGTTTGCCTACATGACAAAAACATCTTTTGCAAATTGTCATCTTTTTTTCATGCTTAGATAATTGTTTAGAAACAAGACTTTCAAATTTTTTGATATACACAAAGTGTGAAATATCGCCTTTAGTAATCAATAACAAATCGGTATGATCTCTGCGCTCATTTGGTGTTATACGCAAGGGGTACACATTGTTTGACGAATCCAATCCGAATAGGTTGACAGAAGCTGAAGGATTTTGTTTTTCAAATTTTGAAACGTCTGTTATAGCAACAGGGTAAGTCATCCCTTGAAAATTATATCTATGTTGTACTTCTTCATAATAGTGACTTGGTCTTTCCGGATGAATTGTTACATATTTGGCCAACATGGCATATTTAAAACACTCAGTATCTTGATTTTGTACGTTGACGCAGGATAAGGTATTTCTAATCTTTGTTGGTAGAGGGATGTAGCTACTTCCTCGAATTCCATAGCCGTGTTTGTGTACTCTTAAGTCTAGCCCTGTGATGCTTAACAAACTCCATCCAGAGCCTCTTCCTTCATGTTCTTGTATTTTTGTCATTAGCTCTTCAAAACATTCAGATACGATTGAATCAATATCTGACGAAAACATAATAGTTCGGTTTTTTGTTAAAAACCCTCTCGGTGAAGTTTCATTCTGAATGTTTGTAAATAAACCATCTAGTAATAGGCCAAATTTAATAAAATTTAATCTTTTTAATTCATTTTGCAGAGTTTTACTTACCAATCCTTTTGCGTTATTTAAAAATTCTTCGAGTTGTAATTTTGCATTGTCAATTTTAAAGTGGGTTACTACATTACCCGGAAGTGCTCGGGCATGTAGTTCTACATTTACTGCTGTTGATGCTGAAGGACGGTGAAGTGTAGACAGAGCATGCGTAGAACTCGATGCAGCTGATGATGTTGAAGGACGATGAAGTGTAGACAGAGCAGGCGTAGAAGTCGATGCAGCTGATGATGTTGAAGGAAGGTGAAGTGTAGACAGAGCAGAGGTAGAAGTCGATGTTGATGGTGCATATTGAATTACAGTTGGTCTGGAATGTTGGTGTTGAGCTAACATTTGATCTATTTCTTTCAATTCTTCTTCTTCATATTTTTCATCTTGGTTGTTGTTATGTTTCAGTTCATTATGAATCATTAAAAGAAATTCATCCTTAAATGAAGACTTGCAAATATCGCAGCGATGCATAATGTAGGTGCGATCTCCACAAAGGTCAAGGCAATAATGAACAACACTGCAAATGCCCCTCTATTTATACCCTAGCAAAAGTGGTGGGGGTACGTATTACGTTAAGTTTACTATTTTTTTGCATTTTATATTTACTATTGTAGCTGAAGGCTACAAAGTTCTGTATTTAGGTCAAGGTCATTGAACATATTTGCCAAAACGGGGAATAGAGCAGTAAATGATTTCATATCAAACCATAGACTGATCTATTCCCCGCTCTGTATTTAACTAAGACAATTTTCTCCAACAGGAACATTTGATAGATTTTAAACTCGGATGTGAAGTCGGATTGTACACATTGCATCTCGATCAACTAAAAATTTCATAAAACAATAGGGATCTTCAGTTGTAGATTCATCTTTAACATATTCGATGGTCAACATTGCAGAACGAAGATCTTGTGGAATTACGTCGACTTTTATGAGTCGCCTTTCGAGTTCAAACCGTTTTGTTATTGATGTAAGTTTTATCACATCATCGATATCGATGAGGGGAAAGCTGTAGCAAACGGAGTTTCCTGGTGGGTTCATCATGCCGATATGATAAATATACACTGTTGCATCGGCATTAAATAGACGTTCCCCCACCATTAAATTTATAAGTTACCCCCACTTTTTCTAAACAAAAAAAAGCAAAAAAAAAAAAAATTGAAAGCTGACATAGCTGCTATATATTCTAGTGCTAACACAAGTAGCAGAATGAGATAAGCACTGATGAGAAATCTCTTTTTATATTCCCCGATTTAAGTGGTGGGGGTAACTAGTGATAAGAAATGGGTATTATTGTATCAAATATATGTAACAATGTTTATGAAACAAGGATGTTTAAGTCCTGTAAGTAGGTCAAGGTCGTTTTAACTTATTACCAGAACGGGGAATAGAGCAGTAAGCGATTCTCACTTTGACCGCAAACTGATCTATTCCCCGTTCTGTTTTCCCCCCGTTCAGTATTTCCAAAACATCTTTAGTCAATTACGAATGCTAGAAGGTCTTCAGGAAGATCTTGTTGAAGTGATGCACCTTCTAACAACGTTTCTAACGCATTAATGTATTTTATCGCCTGTATCAAAATGGCATGCCTTGAACTTTTTTTATCCATAAACGGTAATTTTGATTGTAATAACTTATATGTTTGATTTATTTTTTTAATCCTTCCTCTTTCTCTAGCATTCCTTCTTCTTGCCTCATCATTCTTTTCCTTGTTATTTGTTGTAGGCTGCATCGATGTTGTAGGCTGCGTCGATGTTGTAGGCTGCATCAACTCTGCTGGGCTATTCATAGCTGAATAACTATACTCTAAAGCTGTACGCCTTATATATGTTTACCCCCACTATTAAAGTCAAAGGATTTAGATGGTGGGGGGGGGGTGTAAGTGATAGGGAAAGGATATGTTATTTAACAATTACTATCCGCAAATTTTTTCCAAGTCTCGTCAGTGGGTCACGGTCACTTAAACATATTGCCAAAACGGGGAATAGAGCAGTAAGGGGTTTCACTTTGACCGCAAGAAATAAATACATTTTCCAATATCTTACCAAACAAAGATTTTCTATGTCCCGAAGTGGGTCAAGGTCATCTGAACATGTTGCCAAAACGGGGAATAGAGCAGTAAGTGATTCTCACTTGGACCACAAACTGCTCTATTCCCCGCTCTGTATTAGGGAAGTGAATTTTGAAGAAAGGTCACAGTTATAGGCAATAAACCTGATAACAGAACCTTTTATTAATTTATCCAAACAAAAGGAAGTTACAGATAGTTTGCAGGGAGTATTTGCAAAAGTTTCTCGAGGGTAAGATGGGTAATGTCAACCGGTTTGCATGGCCGTATTGACAAAGGTCGGTTTTCGTGCCATACCTTTTTGTAAGGGGTTAGGAAAAGGATGAGAAACATACTGATCAGTTAAAGTTAATTTTACAAAGACCAACCAAGGTCGGTTTTACAAAGGTCAACAGCATCCTGAAACCCAGTCGGACGTTGGTCAGTAACGGGCGTCAGGCAACTGTGAACCAAAGTTTTGACCAAGGTTAGTTATAGCGTGTAAGAAAAGGACATACCAACCAAGGTCGGTTTTACAAAGGTCAACAACATCCTGAAACCCAGTCGGACGTTGGTCAGTAACGGGCGCCAGGCAACTGCGAACCAAAGTTTTGACCAAGATCAGTTTTAAAGCGTGAAAGAAAAGTACATATTTCATTAGTAAATAAAACACTTCAAAGACCAACACCACAAATAATTACAAACACCAACACTAACTACATTTTCTAGCAGCAAACTACAAGCTATAATCTAACAAACTAACATGCATAACATACTAATATGCTAAGGTAGAATCTTTAGTATACAGGGGTACCACCTATATACTAAAGATGCTATTACAGACAGCTAAGGCGAACAGCTAGCTAGGCTGTCAGCCTGAGACTGTGAGACCTCTGCGGTCAGCCCCCGCTTTTATAGCCGACGATCCGTGGTGGGAGGTAAAGGGAGGTGGGGGGGGAGGGGGGGGGGTTACACTATTGTCGCGACGATATAAAGTGCACATTGATATATTCCAAGTTCGTTAACTGGGTCAAGGTCAAGTAAACTGTTTTGTAAAATAGCAAAGGATTTACCTTTGCTATTTTACTTTTTAAGAAACGCAAGATAGCTCTAAGATCAAACAAGGGTTATAGTTATCCGTTTTACACAACATTCATTGTACAATGATTTGATAAAATGGAAAATTTCCATGTTGGAAGGTGATTGCCATATCATCAAAACACAATACACATCATTTCTGTGTAACGGCCTAAGCTCCATCTCTACTTTTAAGTTAATCCCTCGATACTCAAAAGCAAGGATAGTGAGAAATGCTTCTGACAAAGCAAGCTCAGAAGGAACAAGCCAAGTGTTTACACCTACAGCTTCCATAGCGATATGATGATTTTTACCACGCTGTTGCAGTATATAAAACATTTCCCCCTCCAGTATAATATTTCTCCTTTTTTTC
Source organism: Allygus modestus (assembly GCA_963675035.1). NCBI lineage: Eukaryota > Metazoa > Arthropoda > Insecta > Hemiptera > Cicadellidae > Allygus > Allygus modestus. Next base: position 27,074,311 of record OY776115.1, on the reverse strand, counting down.
CTTTTAAGTTTTATCTTTGACTTAGTGTAAAATATCTAAGTCCGTTATCTAGGTCAAGGTCGTTGTAACATTGTAAAAAAAGGTGTGGACAACCTATTTACACTCTGCAGCATATGCTACAAATTGTAAATAGGTTGTCCACACTTTTTTTTTAATTTGGAAAAAACTTTATTTAATTTGGAAAGAATGTTTTTTTTTTTTTTTTTACAATTTTCTCCACACAGTGGTTCCTGAATCGCCTCGGATTAGATAGTGCTTTTTCGTAGGGTTTTTGGGATGACGCATGCCTTTAGGTAATCTTAAAATGTAAAGACGGTCTCCACATTTTAACATGACCTTCAGGAATCCCATTATTTTTACAAAGACGTATTGTTTGTTTTTAGCTAGCCTATTAATCCGAGTCTTAGCTGGTTTCACTGTCGGATGTGGTGAAGAAGGAGAAGCGGTATTTTTTAAATGAAGATTGCACAGTTCTTCATTTAAAGTACACTGTTTTGCACAGCGTTCGCCTTTCTTTGCACCTTTTTTGAACACATAATTACATAGTTGTGCAGGACGTATGCACCTCCTATGCAATGACTTTAATTGATTGAATTTCTCTGAAGGAGATTGAATATTTGTGCAAATTACTGAAGGTCTGGTTGAACTAGTGGAAGGTGGAATTTCAATTGGGGGTCTTGTAAATATTTTAGAGCTTGAGGTGGAGCTTGATCTTGAGGTGGGTGATAAGGAGGAGCTCGAAGAAGACCTTGATCTCGAGGTAGATGATGAGGAGGAGGAGCTCGACGAAGGCCTTGATCTCGAGGTGGATGACGAGGAGGAGCTCGACGAAGACCTTGATCTTGAGGATGATGGTGAAGGAGAAGTTGAACGTGAGCGAGATGTTGAACGATCCATGATGGGTGGTGAAGTTGTCTTTTCAGGGATGATCAGGGCCATTAAAAGAGCCTGACGAAGAATTGAACCAGCAGCCGAAGTCGAGGGTGATGCAGAAGTCGAGGGTGATGCAGAAGTCGAGGGTGATGCAGAAGTCGGCAGTGATATCGGGTGTGACTCCATAGTTCTGAGTGTGAGCAAGCACAAGCAGCAGAATGATCTTACCAGTGATGGGAAGCCTCTTTTATACCCAATATAAGTGGAAGGGGGGGGGGATGGAGATAGGCTATGGTTTAAAATATTAATCTTTCTATATGTAACCAGACAAAAGTTTATAAGTCCTGTCAGTGGGTCAAGGTCATCTGAACTTGTTGCCAAAGCGGGGAATAGAGCACAAATTGGTGCTCTATTCCCCGCTCTGTATTAGGGGACAGGGAATTACAAGCAATGATTTTAATAACGAAAAATAAAGAAAAAACCCAAAAAAGAAAAAATCACAACAGTTTCTCAGGCTAAGAAAGGTAATGTCAACCGGTTTACATGGCCGTATTGACAAGTCCGGTTTTCAGGGCCGAACCTATTTGTCAGGGGTTAGGAAAGGAGGAGAAACATGTTACTTTGAAACAAAAATAAAGACTTTACCCGCAAATATTTAAACAAATTGAACAGTTAAAGTTAAAGTTTATTTTTCAAAGATCAACCAAGGTCGGTTGTACAAAGGTCAACAGCAAATTGGAACCCAGTCGGACGTGGGTCAGTAACGGGCGCCAATCTACTGCGAACCCAAGTTTTGACCAAGGTAGAATTACAAGGACCGATTTTATATTTACAAGTTATTTTTCAAGGATCAAACCAAGGTCGGTTGTACAAAGGTCAACAGCACACTGGAACCCAGTCGGACGTGGGTCAGTAACGGGCGCCAATCTACTGCGAACCCAAGTTTCGACCAAGGTAGGATTACAAGGACCGATTTTATATTTACAAGTTAAACCCCACGGATAAAAATAGGGACACTTTACCCAGTTTGGATCAATATCCATAAGAAAAGGGAGCTGTAGGGAAGGTACATATTAGTAAATAAAACACTTCAAACACCAACACCAACACAAACATTAATTACAAACACTAACTACATTTACTAGCAAACTACAAGCGTTAATCTAACAATCTACCATGCATAACAAACTAACAAACACATGCAAGGGCGCGGATCTGTTAATTGCGCGTCGGGCCCAACGCACACTTAACAGACCTACGCTGCAGCAGAATGCAACCCAGTCGGACGTTGGTCAGTAAAGGGCGGCAAGCTACTGCGAAGAGACCGCGGACTGCTCCCGCTTATAAAGGCAAAGTGACGTCACCGAAGCGGAAGGGGGGATGTTACGTCACGGGGGGGATGTTACGTCACAGGGGGGGGGGTGACCTTGAACATGACCCAAAAAAAGGGGGGGGGTGACCTTGAACATGACCCAAAGGGGGGGGGGAGACCTTGAGGGGGGAGACCTTGAGGAAGGGGGGGGGGACCGGTTCTAGAACCTGTCTCAGCTTTCTAACCATATATGGATAGGGCAAGGTTTTACCTTGCGACTCGATTTACTCCTTCCGCCACCTCATTCCAGCTTCAACCATTGACTGGTACACTTCACAGCTCTCGCTCTCTCTCTTCTTACAAAATGACTTCGCCGATAACCAACGAGAAACTGAAAAGGATTAAGGAATCCTTGAAGAAGACAGCTCCGAAGACAAGCGGATTTAAACAACCTTCTTCCCTCAGAATGAGGCTAAAGAGGGATTTTAAAAACCACCCTCTTTACTACAAACAAGGTTCTTCTGGTTCGACTTCTTCATCAACAACGGAACGACACTCTGCCACACGGGATCATCTGGACGTGTTGCAGAAGATGAAGACCTTGACGGAAGACGAATTGGTATCTCCCATTGCAGTTACCAAAACAAAATTCAAACATTTGAGAAGAAACTTCCCGTACAGAGCCGTGCTGAAGAACGGAAGCACCTACTACTTAACTGCCGGTGAAGTTCTCTTTGAGGTGGAATTGCCACGATCAATTCCGGCACCACCAGAAGTGTCATACAAACAGACCTTGTCCTTGGTAAAAGAAGAGAGTAGAGTGAAGTGGACTGTAAAGTAAAATCCCTTACCATCCCACCCTCCCTCCACAAACGGTCCTTTTCAGGACCACCCTAAGCATTTCAAGTTAGGGACTTGGCCTGTACATAGGCAGGAGACTATTAGTCTTATGTTTGTGTGCAGCCCACTTTGTGAAAATTTCTAAGTCCCAAGGTCCTTGACCTTGACCTTGACCTTGAACATGACCCAAAAAAGGGGGGGGGAGGGGGGGGGGGGTACACAGTTTGTGCAAAGTATGTCATGTGGGTACTCAAATTACGCGGATTGATCAGACGAACAAGTTGGCGCAAACAGAATTCAGATCCGACAAAGGGTATAGCAGCAACAGCGAAAAACAACTATTTTCAAGGGCAAGCCTAAATAACTTCTTTATTTACGGTTTAAAATATATTAAGTGGGTACTCAAATTACGCGGATTGATCAGACGAACAAGTTGGTGCAAACAGAATTCAGATCCAACAAAGGGTATAGCAGCAACAGCGAAAAAACAACTATTTTCAAGGACAAACCTAAATAACTTCTTTGTTTTTGGTTCAAGGTCTAACATGTGGGTACTTCAATTACGCAGCTTGACAAGGCGAACAAGTAGGTGCAATTTAAATTTAAATCTAACCAACAGTATAGCATCCGTGGCGTAAAAACGATGGTTTGAAGGACAAGGTAACGTTGTGGTGGGGGTAGATGCATATTATACACGATAACGCTACATCATTATTCTTCCAGCTCTTGTCGTATGAACATCTACCTAGACGGTCTGAAAAATGTCGCAGTTTTACAGGAACATGAGGAAGGTGACCTTCAGTAGTCCCCTTGACACTACTTTCTACTTCCCTGACGATGAAGACAGAAGGTCTACACTTTTAGTGGACAATGAGCGGTTTCGTCGAAGAATAATTGAGGTTGAAACACTTTTAACCAGTTGTTTGCTACGCAAAAAGAACCATATGAATACATGCACCGGTTTAGATCATAGTAGCTGTTATACTTATACAGCGTTGAAGCGCAAACATTATTGAGGTTTTTAGTTACGGAGGTAAGGTCTTGACAGTCTAAGAGCTAAACCCTAACTAACACATGTAAACTAGTTATTGTGCGATGTAAAACTTGGTGGGGAGACTGGTGTAGTGGGGGACTGGTGTAGTGGGGGACTACCATCTGCCGCACACTTGCCACCTGCCGCCTGCCACCTGCCGCCGCCCATCTGCTGTCCACCATCTGCTTCGTTCTACTACACTTTTACCCCCACCATTTTGTTTGATACCAAAAACGCTAGCTAGCGAATAGTCAGTACACCTCCGGCTCTCGACCGGTGAACATCGAGCTCTCCGAGACGCTCTTCACAAAATAACAATATCATTTCACTCAAGGTCTGATAGATGTTTCTATTTCATTGACGTCACGTATTCTTTCCTCCTGACAGCAATGAAATGCAAACACCTAACAGAACAGATAGGTGTCAAAAACACAACATGGACTCTGCGCAGGGAACGAAGTATCTACCGTCTTTCTTCAAAAAGCAAAGTGATGGCCGCAACTCGTCCGGATCAACAACATCGATGACAACCAACAACGGGGAACTATTGTAAACATGAATTATTGTAAATAAAATAAAGTAATATTTGTAATATGACTTATTATTAATAAAATAAAGTAATATTTGTAATTGTACTACCTCGCACTCGTATCATTCGATTGCTTCATTCGATTGTTTCATTCGATATTTATTATCGATTAACTATCGAATCACAATCGTTTTACGAGTGCGAGGTAGATTTTTTTAAAAAAACTTCACCGTGACCTTGAACTTTGAACTTTTACTCATTTTGTCACAAAACCGCCTACGTCACTGGCTCAGCCTCAGATGACGTATTTTTTCACTCAGCGCATCCGGTCACTGACCGGATGTGACGTCACTTCCGGCGCAAAACCGGCAAACCCACACTACTGGCAGCACCACGAGTCGGGCTGTTGTGGAAGCACCACGAGTCGGGCTGTTGTGGCAGCACCACGAGTCGGGCTGTTGTGGCAGAACCACGAGTCAGGTTGTTGTGGCAACACCACGAGTCGGGCTGTTGTGGCAGCACCACGAGTCAGGTTGATGTGGCAGCACCACGAGTCGGGCTGTTGTGGCAGCACCACGAGTCGGGCTGTTGTGGCAGCACCACGAGTCAGGTTGATGTGGCAGTAACACGAGTCGGGCTGTTGTGGCAGCACCACGAGTCGGGCTGTTGTGGCAGCACCACGAGTCGGGTTGTTGTGAGCAGAGTGGGGAATAAGTCGGGTCGCCAATGGGGATGACAGTGGGTATACCCGAATGCAAGCCCTCTGAGCAACCTAGAACCACTAGCGTTCACAGCGGTAATGGTTCAATGAACTAACTGTTTTAAACACAACTGCCGTTAACAAGGCATTCAGCTCTCTACAGTTTGTTATAGTTTTCTGTAGTTCAACTGATAAAACCTGGTGCACAGGCATAGTTCAGGGTGCCAAGAAAGGCAGTTGTCCCCTCAATAATTTGGAAACGTATTATTGTGATGTATACAAGCACTGATTATATATGCTATGGTTGTATAATCAATGAATCAAGTCACATTAGTTATGTCCCCCAAACAAAATTGAAAAATTGTGATTAAGTCCAAATTGCACAGTTTAATCAAGTGGACTAAAAGTTTTAGTACCTTGAGATAAATACACAGTGACACATTATACGTCACCATATTTTTATTAATTTGTAAACGCTACATTTTGAACTACTGTACCTATCTTAAAATATGTTATACTGTAAAATGTATTTAGTTATAAATGAAAAAGGGTAGAAAGTCCTGGAGGGGTGTGTTAGTAAGAGATTCTAATTGTGTTAATACTACTGGCAGGTAGCGTAGTGGTTAGAGTGCTTGCCTCGTAATAAAAGGTTCGCCAGATCAATCCTGAGCAAAATCTGAAAATTTGGTAAAAGTTTGATGTAGAATCCAGCAGCCTTTTGTCACTTGTGTTTGTGATTAATTATGCTTTCTAACATAAGGTCGACATTACATAGTTACAAGTTTGGGGTTTGGACTATATAAAAATGTTAACAAAATGCATTAGCATTGCACATATAATTAATAACAATAAATTTCAAATGGAGATGGACATTGTGGTCCTCATAAATAAAACTCATGGGATTAGATAATATTTTTGAAATTGATCCAAGCCATCTATTGTGGTAGTTAAATAAATTACTTCTTATACAAATTAAAAAAAAAATAAACCATATAAGGTTATTTTCATAGAGAAACCTTATATTTAATTAACTTAATTTATATTTTATAGAAAATGTGAAATGAGTAGTTCCGATGGTTTTTGGGATTTATAAAACTCACTGAGAAGCCTCTGGCTCCACACAAGTGTTGGCGTAAATAGTTCTTCTTTTACAAACCATGTTCTTTTATATAAAATAGAAATGTGTACTTCCAATAAGAAATTTAAATCACATCATTTCCAATTTAGCACAGAACAACTGACTGTGTAGCTGATTTGACCCTTTCAGTACAAATCTTATCTTAATGCTCGTTAGTAGATTATCATAGATAAATTATTTTTACATTGTATTTAGACTGGGAGCCAAAAACTCAAATGTCAAATAGAAAAACTGGACTATAATATGAGAAGAGTTTAAAATTTAAACTCTACAAATTAGTTTTGTACAAATTTGAACTAACAGTGTGATACATTCTATGAACTGAATTTGTATTTTACTCTTTTACAAAGTTCAGAATTAGTATATAAAAATAAATAAAAATTCATCTAAAGTTAAGAATAAATAATTTGTATAATTTAGTTTTCGCCAATAATCATAACTTGGAATTAATCAGATTACATACTTACTATATAAACTTAACGCCAACCCTGAAAAACCTTATGATATATGTTTAAGAAAAACGTACAGTCTGTCAGACTAATATAATTTATACTCCTTATTTATCAATTTTTTAATCGAACATCCTTATAAAACACTTCATTTTTAACAGTATCATTGCTAAACTATAACTTATTAATTTATTCATGAATAAAAAATAATAGTAAAGTATAAAATTACAAAACTGAAACATCGGTTTCCTAGACTATCTATTCGACCCAATGGATCTCTCTCTGACCAGTGGTGATAAAAAAAAATAGTCGATGAAGTTTAACAAAAATTGATTGTAAATGTTGTATAAGAGGGTTTTATCTAAAGTTAATGGTTTTAGGAAAGTACTGTGGAGTTACTCAATCGGAATTAACACTAAACAACAATAATGTATGCCGGTCTCTCAAACCAATGGAGGGATAAACTTTAAAATATGAACTTGAAACTCTTTCAAAGGGTACATATAAATGAATAAAAATAAAATTGCAACATTTAACATTAGAATATATCTAAAAATGTGTGATTATAATGAACAAACATACAATTAATGTACTTGATGAGTACACATTTCAACCTTTTAAAAGTTCAGCCTTAGCTATGGCTAACAAGTTCTTATCCTTCGAGCTATTGAAAACAAAACTAGACTTGAAGGTCCCAGTTACCCTGGGAAGATTTAAACATAAACGTACGTTTTAATATTCTCCAGACCAAGTAAAATCATTGTCTGCAAAAAATAAACCTTAAAGTCAAAAGGAGTAAATAAATCTCCAAGGATTTTTATTTTTTTATGAATTTTGGCACATCTAGGAATCATAACAAACATTTTGATGTTCTATAGGATTGGTTTATGTCATGATAAAACCTTAAAATTTTGGACGGCAGCTTTTTAAAATTAGCATTTCTAAATATAGATTAGCTTTCGACTATGCACAATTATAAGTGAAACCCACCTAATGACACCGTATGTCACTCTAACTTAATCCTCACACACCATCGTTTTACAATTTTTCTTTCTAAAATCGATATTACCTATTAAATGTGTTTTTAAAAAACTGTTTTCCAAAGTGACATTATGAAACAAAGACTAAGTTTCTTGATTTTAAAAGGCGCACTGATGACATTATAACAAATTGGTTTTGCATGTCTACAATTGATATTCCTCTTGTAAAATAATTCATGCCTGTACTCTTATATATAATAATTTTCTTGAAATTTAATAATATACTTCCTAACAGGAAAACAACATTCATTGAAATATTTAACTACTTCAACTCAAATACTTCCTAAACGGCCGATAAAAATACTTTAACCTGTAAGGTCCTATAGGTCTAGCAGCTCTTTTTGCAAATATATTTTTCCGCACTAAAGGTTCGGCCAAACGAATTATTTTTGTTTCTGACTAAATTCATCTCACTTTGAAATGGTAACATGAAGGTCCACTGACAAAACACTGAACAATATCTGGCCATGATAAGGATACTCCTTATCTCTTATCAATGTCCATGATTTATAATAGATTTAACGTTTCAATGTGCCGCTTCCATTATTAAAACCCTCATCTATATAACTATGAAATGTCAACAGTTTGGTTGGCCCTAGAGTTTATTATTGTATTCTTAAAAAAATGTGTTTCCACAAATTAAAATCTTTTCAAAAATATAAATTCATGACAGGTCATATTATTACAAAATATTTAAACATTAATTGACTAAATTATTCCATCTCTGTCGTCCCAGTTTTATTTTAAGTGGTAGAGCTTAAATCATAATTTTCAAAAACAGTTAAAAGTTAGACTCAGCAATAACGTTACTACAATGGTACCTCTATTAACCGCCACCTTCGGGACCAGAACTGTGACGGATAATAGAAACTTCATTATAATTATATCACTTTTATAATTTGTAATTATTTAAATATGATATAATTATAATAATTTATAACTTTGTCACAATTAAATCACTGCCCAAAATAATAGCTCGTACAGACAGTCAGACACTGCCGTAAGGCGCAAATTCTGACACTAATAAAAATCGTTAAATTCTCATAGACTGACGACGGATAACAGAGAGTGATGGTTGATTCAGGTTTTACTGAAGTACATTAAATCTCCATTGTAAATTGCTATGAAAGTATTTGGTTGGTTGCCTCATGACAGAGCTAACCCTTTTAATAAGTTAAAAGATTACTGTGCTCAGGTCCACTATACAACACATTTTAAACTGACTTATAATTTGCTGTTTCTTTTCTCAACTATTTACTAAGGCCAACGAATAGTTTATTCCATACCGACTTACTTGTAAGGCGAACCCTTCACCATCGGAGCCAAATGTGAAAATATTGCTCGCCTAACCAGTCCCGACATTTTAAAGTTATAAAAATACTAAAAACACAAAATAAACAAGTCACTAGCTCGTAGCCGCACGATCCTAAGAGTTTGTCAGATAGCGTTTATCTCCATTGGGAAGTGGACTGAAGGCTTCAGATTGTCAACTGGTCTTTGCCCTGCTTATCTGACCTAAACCTTTGCATCATTCGATTTTAGTTAGCAATCACTTATTGAGTTAGCTTCCTAGCTTAGTTTCCGAGTAACTTAAGTTTATAAAGTAATAGAGAGTATAAATTAAATTCAACCTAATAGTGTAATTAATTTTTAAGTAACGATTTTTTTTTGCTGCCCTAAACTGTTCTTTTTCAGTAAAAATTAAGAATCAAAATAATGAGATAAAATATTGTACCAGTTACTAATAAATCTATTACTTAAAACCGAGCCCACTTATATGTTGATTTAAATTTACATTTGTGCAGAAGTGCAATACATATTTAGTGGCCAATTAAAATATTTGTTAAATAGCTGCTATACACTCCACATCAAGTAGTGCTTCACTGACTTGATCACAATTAACTGGAGAGCTATTTACTACTCTGTGTTTAAGCACCTTCTTTCCACATGGAGCGAATTTGTTCTCCTCACATGCCGTCAAGGTAGGCAAATTATTTTTCAACATTTACTTTTTGTATTGTTCTACAAGTTATATGTGTGCTGAATTTTGTGATAAACCCTTTAAACTATTTACAATAACACACCCATTATTCCCATTATTTCTTTTTTAGAATAACCACGCAAATCGTATAACTATGGTTATAGAAATCAACTACTGTCTCATTATATTTGTAAAACCGGCTATAGTCTACCCTACAAAAAATCTGCCTCAACATGTCAAACATTGGGAAAAGGAGCATTGCAGAGGTCCACATTTCAGTTCCCTTCTAAAATTACTATATTAACACATTCTAAATTACATTAAAGAGAATAAAGTTAATTCTGCTAATCTTTTGCGTTTTAGCGAATTTCCCCTATAGGGAATTAGCGAATTTCCCCTATAGGGAAGAAGCTATTACCGTAGTCGGCATGGTAAGACCTAGGCCCGGGACTATGATAACTTTTCGTTTTGAGGTCCCCAGACCCCAAAAACACCATTCATTCGAAACTGTATATATATATATATATATACATATATATATATATATACAGGGTGTCACAAAAATGCGTAGCGCGCTATGCAGAACCGGATTCTAAATACAAAAACAAGTCGAAAATGTACAGTAACATTTTTGCGATTTCGGATTAGTTTAGTCGTAATCCGCCATTTTGTATTTGTTTGAAAATAATTAATAATTCAAAAACCCTTTGAGATATTTTTTTGAAACTTGGTATAAACTTTAAGTTTCTGGTTTTTAACATTTTCCAAAGACAATTTTTATTTAACTTATCAAATTTCAAAATGGCGGCCATTTAAATATTTCAAAGTCAAATTCCATGAAAAATAGCACTGAAACAAAATTTTACAAGACATAAAATTTAAAGCACTTTGTAATCCGAATCTAATGACATTTTTACTGTAAAAATCGGTTAATAAATAAAAAAGTTAAGGTGATTTTTTTATAATAAATTTCAAAATGGCGGCCATATACAAATTTCAAAGTCAAATTCCTGGAAAACTAGCAACTAAAACAAAATTTTACAAGACATCAAATTTAAAGGACTTAGTCAAATGCACTAGGAAATTTGGCTTTGAAAATGTTATATGGCCGCCATTTTGAAATTTATTATAAAATATTGCCATAACTTTTTTGTTTATGAACCGATTTTTACAGTAAAAATGCCATTGGATTTGGATTACAAAGTGCTTTAAATTGTATGTCTTGTAAAATTTTGTTTCAGTTGCTAGTTTTCATGAAATTTGACTTTGAAATATTTAAATGGCCGCCATTTTGAAATTTGATAAGTTTAATAAAAATTATTTTTGGAAAATGTTAAAAACCAGAAACTCAATGTTTATACCAAGTTTCAAAAAAATATCTCGAAGGGTTTTTGAATTATTAATTATTTTCAAAAAAATGCAAAATGGCGGATTATGCCTAAACTAAGCCGAAATCGAACAAATTTTACTCTATATTTTCAACTTGTTTTAGTATGTAGAATATGGTTCTGCATAGCGTGCTACGCATTTTTGTGACACCCTGTATATATATATGTGTCCTTGGGTGCGATAACTCTCGTAAAAAGGTCCGATTTTGATGAAATTTGGTACAAACGTGTAAAGCAGCATTTATGACTTTAAGCTCGAAAACCAGATGGATCGAGCTATCCGAAGGGGTATTTTAGGGGGGTTTTGTACCCCAAAAATGGGTTTTTTGAGTTTTTTACATACAATTTTTGAAAAATAAAATTTTATTTTTTCTCATTGGAATCAGCTTAACAATACACACAATTTGATGTTTTAATCATTGCTCTACGTCAAATGATTACTGAGATATTGAAAGTGCTAAACACAGTACGTTGTCCAATGTTATTCTTATGGAGAATAAGAAAAATTGTATATCTCGCTTATTTATCAACTTATCCTGACGAAATTTGGTATATTGCTTCATTTCATTGTGGTCTATTGATATTTGCACAAAAACCCATTTTTGGCCGATAGTTCCCGTAGCAGCAAACCTGCATACTCAGCCCCATGTTATTCTTATGGAGAATAATTAACGTGTTATCTCCTTTAATTATGAACATAAATTAATAGAACTTGGTACATGGCTTTACCTAGTTGAGTTATATTGATATTTGTATAAAAGCCCATTTTTAGTGTTCCTTATTTCAGCAAACCTGCATACTCAGCCCCATGTTATTCTTATGGAGAATAATTAACGTGTTATCTCCTTTAATTATGAACATAAATTAATAGAACTTGGTACATGGCTTTACCTAGTTGAGTTATATTGATATTTGTATAAAAGCCCATTTTTAGTGTTCCTTATTTCAGCAAACCTGCATACTCAGCCGCCATGTTATTCTTATAGAGAATAATTAAAATGTCATAAATCGTTTATTTATGAATGTACATTGATTAAACTTGGTATGTGGCTTTAGTGGTATTAAGATAAATTAATATGCATTGGAAATTCGCTGAGTACGCAGGTTTGCTGCTACGGGGGTATTTTTTTTGTTTTTTTTTTCAATTTCAAAGTAATGTTTCTGTCTTAAGTTCTAGTTTGGAAAAGCTTATTTATACATTTAGGAGGGTTTGTACATACAAATTAATTAAAAAAGTTTATTAAGTGGAAGAGTAGGTAGTTTATTCCGCTTTAATGTGATACTTTAGCTTTAAGCAAAAGGGTTTATATAGCTACTGTAAAGTGAGCCTTAGGTCACCTATACACTATAGACAAATTTTTCATAAATTTGTTTAAGTATTACATTTTAACAATGGGGCTTGGCCAAAATAGTTTGAGAAATGCTACCCAAGGGCTTGCTGAACTTGAAATTTTGAAAAATGTCATGAATCTCATTTAATTTTTCCTCCCAGAAATTCTAAAACTTATTAACATGGGCACCTTATGAGTAATAAATCGGACTTAATTTTATAAACTGTTTGAAAACTTGGAGTCAATGAACTAAAACCCTTCCCATCCCAACAAAAATGTGTCACTTCACTAAAATGTAGCCGAACAACTATATCACTAACCTGTAGGGCCCCACTGCTTTAGGAGCTTTTTGGGAGAAGATGGCCTTCTTCCCTGCAGGTTTCGGCGGCATTGTTGATGTCGAAATCTCCAACACTTGGGGCAAAGTGAATTTTTAGACCAGAGGAGGTGATAACAGAAATCAATGGCGTTCAGTGCTATCATTGACCTCCGCTCTTAATGTGTCCACGAACAATAAAACATGAATAACACATGGTGTCGTGTCAACAGTCCACTCCGTCAGCCAAGTTGGTGGTGTAATTGTTGCAAATGCAAGAAAGTAAAGTGAACCAATTGTGGTAAAGTATTAAAATGTTGTAAATTTAAAACTAAAAACATCAAACCAGTAAGATAACATTTTTACTCGAGGGCAAGGCCTTTCATTTACAAGGTAAACATTGTCAGGTTATAAAATGGTCCAAATAAATAGTTTGGTTATAAAAATATTACATGTAAATAACTAAACATAAATATTGATAGAAAAATACTAACAACTGATTTTACACTTTGATTAAAACAACTGAGCTGATAAAATATTTTTTATCTATATATAAATATTAGCTGTTACCTGCGGCTTTGATCACGACAAACTAAAACACATTAAAAATACTAACCTGACCAGCACTATCAAATCTTTGTTTAGTTTTACCATATGACTTCTTTTGCAACAACTGACAACCAACTAAAGCTGGTCATTTTATAAATGATATCCTCCCATAAGATTTGCATACGAAAAAATACAGGGCCCCTGAGGTGGAGCCCTAAAGTTGGTTGTATACATTAACTGGTCTATTAACTGGTTTAACTGGTTAATGTGATATGTAAGCTATGTTCATACAATATTTTAGCTTAATCAGTCCAAAAGTTTATGCATGATGGAACTACAAACCCAAACTTTCACATTTATAATATTAGTAGGATTTGTATATGATTATAAGAAAGGGGAATTTTGGATCGGACCAGAGTCGTTACTAAGATTGGTTAGACAACCAGAGACCAGAGATTGGTTATTAAAGTTTGACATTATTTTGTTTGCAATAACTGCATTTGTGATATTCTGCTGGGGTTAAGGGTTGCTAACTTAGGACACAGAACTTAATTGCTTTTCCTGATACATGAAATATTTTAGTTTTTATAGGGTTTCAGTTGGTTCTATTAATAGTCAAAGTGATAGGACCCAAAAAGGTATAATTTTCTTGCCGGCCTGAAACTTATATAGCTGAATTAGATGTCCCAAAGGATGACAAAAATGCATATTATAATCTTGTAAACTGGAGTTTAACAACATGGCGGCCATTCAAAGATGGCGGATTTACTTTTTTAATAAATTAGCCATATCTCGGTTATTCTTTATCCAAATTTGCCAACTCTTTTTTTTTGAATAGATAATTTTATTTTACAAATAAAGTGTTATGACAATATTACCTGTGTATGGCTTGGTTTGCTGTTTATTTAATAAAATATGTAAGAATTACAGGGCATTAATTGCTCTAATCCTGTATATCTCCTAAACTATACATTTCAGTTGAAATACACTAATTATATAAAAGGTAGAAAATATTATAAGCTTTACAATTATGTATAACATAAGGGGATTTAAAATACATATTCAAATATAAGAGGTGCAGAACTGCTGGATGGCAGCGCTCGGTGCGATGTGGTGACGCGGGCCGGCCTCGGCATAGTCCGAGGCGTTATAGGCCGAATATATTTCACATCTGGCTACCGGTACCAAATTTTGCTCATTGTTTCTTCATCTAATTGACTTTTAAAATCTCCTGGGAAACACTCTCTCAGAGCTGCCTAACCCCCTGTGTTGACGTCATCAAGATGGCGGATCGGAAACTATACAGGGTTTGCTTTAAACGTTTGTAACTTCTTTACCTGTTGCTTGATTTTGACATTTAAGGTTTCATTTTAAAAAACATAATCTATTTAACATTCACCGTTAATATCAAGATCGTTAAATATTTTTTAATCTCTTTGTTCAAGTGTTAATACTAAAAAATTCAGATTTCTTTCGAATTATTCTGAAAAAAATACGCTATGCTGTAGTCGGCACGGTAAGACTTTGACCCGTGACCATAATAACTTTACGTTCAAACCAACCTAGCTAACATAAATATAATTTTTGTTAGAACTTGTATATGTATAATTTTGTATATGTCCCTTTTATAAATGTACAGTTTTTTAGATACAAAACCGTTTACACCGAAACTTTTTAAGAAACCCTTCGATTTTGAATAAATGTATTATGAATATGTGAGACAGTACATACTGTATTGAGTTCGTAAACTAGAGAAATTGGATCAAGGGAAGAGGTTTTAACTGAGTTTTAAATATTAAAAATATCCTTTAGATTTTACGGATTGACATTAAACCAATTTTATTATAAAAAATCAAATATTTTGACTTTTAAATTTTGGTTTTATGTCAATCCGTTTCCTAGTTATCGAAAGTGCTAACACAGTACTGTGTATAATGTTATTTCTATGGAGGATATATAACATGTTATATATTTTTTGAACCTAAATAAATTTTGATGAAACTTGGCATTTTGATGAAGTTGTGGTCTGCATAAAAAATTATAATTTGTACTTTCCTATACAGTAAATCTACAAACTCAGCCCTTATATGTTTACCCAAGGAGAATGAACAAGTTGTCTTATCTAGCTTATTTATGAATAATGTTAATGGCCCTTGGCAAGACTTTAGTTGTGGTAGTGAGGTACATATTTATAATAACCAAATATAAAAAAAACATTTAAAAGGAAAATAATTGCTCTTTTGAGCTAAATTAGTTAGTAAAATCATATCTTAAGTTTTCATTAATAAAGTACTTGTTGTAAAAACGCTTTATACCTATTCCCCATAAGATTAATATGAAGAATAGGTTTCCTAGATTTTTTCCGCACCATAATAAAATAATTGAAAATACCAAATTGTTTAGTTTTTAATGTCCTGTTTCAAAGAAAAAATTGTGTATATTAAAAACTTGTATATGAACAATCTAAAAATGTTATTTGTTAATCTAATTAAAACACCATAAAGTTTTCCCTTGAACCAATTTCTCTGGTTTTCGTACTCAAGAAAGTAAATACTGTCTCACATATTCATACTAAATTTATTCAAAATCGAAGGGTTACTTAAAAAGTTTCAGTGTAAACGGTCTCGAATCTAAAAAAAACCTGTACATTTACAAAAGGGTCATATACAAAATTATACATATACAAGTTCTAAACAAATATGTTTATTGTAGCTAGGTTGGTTTTATCATAAAGTTATTTTATTGATGGATTTTAGCCTCCGGAATACTGTATAATTCTTAAAAGTGGTTTATATACCTGCATTTAAGTAATCCAATTTGTTTCTTCATGCAACCGGTTTCAACTCCGTGGAGTCATTATCAGGCCGTTGGTACAAGGATAAAACAATCTCTTCATTTGAAGGTCGTCATGACGTTCATCACACAAACGATAACACATACGGACATCGAACGGACAACTGACACGAACATTTAAAAACACTAAACACAAAAGTGGGGTGCGATGAGTACCGGGCGGAAATGAAGTCTAGCCAATATTTCACATTTGGCTATCAGTACAAAATTTTGCTTGTTGTTTCTTTAACTGATTAATGGTGAATAGTGCCCCCTTTTGTGTTTAGTGTTTTTAAATGTCCGTGTCCGTATGTATTTTCGTTTGTGTGATGAACGCGATGACAACCTTCAAATGAAGAGATTGTTTTATCCTTGTACCAACGGCCTGATGACTCCACGGAGTTGAAACCGGTTGCATGAAGAAACAAATTGGATTACTTAAATTCAGGTATATAAACCACTTTTAAGTAAAACTATTATGGTCACCGGTCCGAGTCTTACCGTGCCGACTACAGCATAGCGTATTTTTTTTTTAAGAATAATTCAAAAGAAATCTGAATTTTTTAGTATTAACACTTGAACAAAGAGATTAAAAAATATTTAACAATCTTGATATTAACGGTGAATTTTAAATAGATTATGTTTTTTAAAATGACACCTTAAATGTCAAAATCAAGCAACAGGTAAAGAAGTTACAAACGTTTAAAGCAAACCCTGTATAGTTTACGATCCGCCATCTTGATGACGTCAACACAGGGGGTTAGGCAGCTCTGAGAGAGTGTTTCCCAGGAGATTTTAAAAGTTAATTAGATGAAGATACAACGAGCAAAATTTGGTACCGGTATCCAGATGTGAAATATTTTCGACCTATAACGCCTCGGACTAGGCTGAGGCCGGCCCGCGTCACCACATCGCACCGAGCGCTACCATCCAGCAGTTCTGCACCTCTTATATTTGCATATGTATTTTAAATCCCTTTATGTTATACATCATTGTAAAGCTTATAATATTTTCTACCTTTTATATAATTAGTGTATTTCAACTGAAATGTATAGTTTAGGAGATATACAGGATTAAAGCAATTAATGCCCTGTAATTCTTACATATATTTTATTAAATAAACAGAAAACCAAGCAATAAAAAGGTAATATTGTATAACACTTTATTTGTAAAAGAAAATTATCTATTCAACAAAAAAAGAGTTGGCAAATTTGGATAAAGAATAACCGAGATATGACTAATTTATTAAAAAAGTAAATCCGCCATCTTGTTAAACTCCAGTTTACAAGTTTACAATATGCATTTTTGTCATCCTTTGGGACATCTAATTCAGCTGTATACGTTTCAGGCCGGCAAGAAAATTATACCTTTTTGGGTCCTATCACTGCGACTATAAGTAGAAATACAGAATTAGAAAGACTTTGTTTAAAAATTTTGAGTAAATGGCTTAATAGATAGAAAATTACTAACAAATAATACAGGAAAAACTAAAGTTTGCAAATTTTTTGTAGATAAACTCTCCTAAATTTTGGTTTGTGATGAACTAGTTGGTTCATGTTGTAAACCCTCATCAGGTTAACCTTATGTATTGTAAAATAACAACAAGTATAAATATCTAACTGGGAGAAATTTAAATGTGAATAGATTGCATTTATAACTTGGTAATATACGATTATCACGTTCACTGCGTTACAGCATATTTGTATGTGATTACGGTGGTGCGTTACGAAACCTATGGTTCTCATTTGGTGTGATTACAGCTGTCCGATACGAGACCTTGAGATCTCGTTGCGCAGACGATCTTTTGCGCATTATAACATTGAAACGAATAGAAACAGAGCACTCTGTGATGTATTTTGTGAACACTGTTGCCAACCTACAGCCTGCTTAGGATTTGAATATGACACAATAGTACGAGGCACCGATATCTCGTACTGCACATTTATGAGAAAAAACACACCACAAATCAATTTAGGTTATTGTAATATCAACAAACAACTATTGGTGTAATGTTGTGAACGGATTGATTTGATTTGATTTTGATTTGCACGTACTTAAGAGCTCCAAGCGGCGCTCTGAGCAACTAAGCTTCGTTACGAGGACCTGGGTCTCGTGTTGTATAAAAGTAATCATTTATTACTTCAGTGTGTTACGAGATCTGTAGTTCTCGTTTGTTGTCATGGTTACCAAACGATTCAGCAATCAACAAGCTTTACGGACATATATATCTTATTTATCTATGTCAATTTACATAGAGTTATTGACACCGTATACGAGAGAAGAATATCAAATTATGCAAGGGCACCAAATATAGGTTACGGTACGAGACCTCGGGACCTCGGGACGCAGTGAACGTGTTAGAAGTAGGTTTTAGAAGAGTATTTATACTTTTCGACCTTCTTTCATATTTTTGTTATTTTTTCATATTTTTTTAACCAGATTTTCATACTATCACAGGATTGGTAATTGGTGTCAGACTTCAATGTTCTCAATCACTTCATTAAGCTTTATATAAAGAATAGCTTTGACCCGCTTCACTCATGTCACTCGTGTCAAATTAAAACACATTACAAATATTAACCTGACCAGAACAATCAAATCTTTTTTCATTTTACCATATGACTTCTTTTGCTTCTTTTGCCGACAAACAACTTCAGCTGGTAATTTTATAAATGATATCCTCCCATAAGATTTGCATTAGAACTTACAGGAGCCGTGAGAAGGAGCCCTAAGGTTGGATGTGGTCATTATCAGGTATATATGTTAATGTGATATGTAAGCTGTGTTCATGCAACATTTTAGCTTAATCGGTCCAGTAGTTTAACCATGATGGAACTCCAAATATACATTAAAAAAAACATCCAAACTTTCACATTTATAATATTAGTAGGATAAATAGTACTATTTCTGAACACATAGTTGACAGCCAAAACATAATGAGAATTAATATAGTTAATGTTATATTTTTCAGGAAACTGAAGACTTCTATCTAAACCTATAATCTGTCTGATATTAATGTACGGTTCAAGGTTAACATCTGATTTCCACCATGGGAACTTACTGTCCCAAATTTCCCTCATTTGCTCTACATTACCCATGTCAGCCAGGTTAGCAGACATTTCTTCTTATAAGCTTTTTAGGGATTTCCCAAGTTAAAATAGATACAGTGTATGCATATTTTGAACCCAACTGAAGGTAAAATAGCAAACAAACTAAGTAAATATAAAAAGGATGAGTCCTAATCTATAATGGCAATACACACGCCATAGCTCTGTTTACATCTAATGTGATGTAATTACCATCAGATAAACAATAAATCAGCTGTTAGTGGTAATAGTGGGTTGGCAACGGGAGGAATGGAAGAAACCGAGGAATTTTAATTCGTCTTTCGATCGAATATTAATATCAGACAGATTATATAAAAAGATGACCCGAAAGAAAGGTAAATTAAATACACAAACATAAAAACAACGAGCCTTGTAATAAAAAAATAGTTCTTCACTTTCAAAAAAGTTTAAATTTTGTCCGTAGCAGTTCACATGTGGATTTCTTCCAGTGATTTCTCAGTGGCTCCAGTGGCGTCCGTGGTGGTGGCATGCTTCACGCTCCAAGAGTCAGCTGTCAAGAGAAAATACAATTGTAATGAGATAAAAATTCTAAAAGTAAAATTTAAATGGAATATAATGTATCGCTTTCATCGGGGAGATATTTTTTGCACATAGACAACTGTTCGTGAGTCAGAGGACTAATTACAATTATGTTTTGTAGACAGCAGTTTAAGGTGGAATCCAAATAATTGTGTCAGAACTATTACGCAATCAAGTATAGCATTTTTTAATAATTTACGTACTCGTTCAAGATTGTGGGAAAAGTAGTGTGGCTGACCGGAGTGAGTGATTGGTTGTTTTGTGACGTCACTTCTGACATTGAATCCACTTCCGGTTGGCTTCGCACACCACCTACAGTATATTCCACATTAACTACTTCAAAACATTTTTCAGGTTTGATTTTTTTGGTCACAATCATTGAGGAGCTAATTACTGTACTTTTACACTACTCGTAAAACTAACAGAAAATATTAAATTCATTCATACACTGTTTCGAACAAGGCCAGATCAATATAGGAATGTGATGGTTCATGTTAGTTAGAAATGTTTGACCAAATGTGGTCGTTTATATAGAATAAGAACATTAATTTGAATGTTTAGTGTTTGCTCGATTTTGCTCTAGAAGTAAGTTTTTGAGCCTCATAACAGTAACCAGTGTTGGGGAAGAGTGCACCATGTTACTCAGCAATGGTCTGGATCTGTTTTACAAAAATGTTTGTCCGAAAATTTAGGGTTGAATTTATGAGTAGTGTGGGAGTTCACAAAAAGTTGAATATTGTTGAAAATTATCACCACCCAATATTGAGGAACGATTGGCAACACTTGCAAGATGCATGGGCTAGTGTAAAATAAGCAAAAACATTTTGTTATTCAAAATAGTCAGCTATCTACTGATCAGCCGAATCATAGAAAAACAAGTCTTTAATTCTTAAAGATATAAAATTTCATATTTCTTTAAATTTTTTATTTATAACTCTCAGGCCGGGTTCACACGAGCGCTTTGCAGCAGCGTCAACGCAGCTTCATTTTGCAGTGTTTTTTACGCAGAGCATGTAGTCAAATGGAGCAGTTCTCACGTGAGGTGTCGCCGCGGCAGTGAACTGCTCCATTTTACTACATGCTCTGCTTAAAACACGCTGCAAAATGAAGCTGCGTTGACGCCGCTACAAAGCGCTCGTGTGAACCCGGCCTAACTTATTGGTTGCTATTCATATACTTACTTAATCCAACAACAGCTTCAATGGCTACTTTTGCACCCTAAAACAGCAGAATATTAACATCAATAAATTTCTTTTTGAGAAATGTTATACATCTTGAATAATGGATTTTCTTCAATAAACTACTTCACAGTATAATCTAAAGAAGGTAAAAGAATTTGATTGTGGGTCAGTAAACAGTAAAACTATCCTCTTTAATAATAAAAATAGAAATGTCATACGCGTTTTTATAAATGAGAATGAGCAAATCCAACCTAATGTCAATTTGTAACCAATATATAAAAAAAATGCTGAAATAAGCTAAATATACATACGGGATTTAATAAAAGATGTCTTGCAACACTTAAAAATATATTTACACTTATACTGTATTCACATAAAATATGGTAAACATATATAACAGATGGTACAAGGCTATCGATTTCGACCACTCACACCAGTCATCATCAGGCCAGTGACAGAAATAGTCAATAGTCATATAGTCAAATATGCTAAACAAATTGCTAAACATACACCGTTAATTATTAGTTTGGTCAAATTATAATGGTATCTGGACTGCATCCAAAGGCGGTCTGGAACAAATTCCTTAGAAACTAAGCACATACAAGCACTGAATTAGCTCCAATAACTCACATAGTACTGTGTCTGCTGGAAAAGAGATTAACTAAGACATTAACACTGTTCAAATCCAACGCAACACATTTAATACTGCACATGTTGATCCATCCCATTGAATGTATCAAAGCATAGGCCATGCGGAGTCTGTTCAGCGTGGGTGCCAGAACCAAAAAATGCGTCCCCCTTCAATCTCGCTGTTCTAAGAACTTATTTATCTTGCAACTGCAGTAATTGAATATGTCAAATACCATATCTAATATAATAGTTTACTCCTCCCTTAACAAAAATATGTGCTAGTATTATTCAATGCAATAAATATTGTGCCTGCATAAGTATATTTAGTTTTAAAAATGAAAATGTCATAAAGTTACTTGTTTTGTATTATGAATTTTCTAAAAATCTAAATCACGTGCAGGCCGGGCGGCTGTACGTCACTCAGATTTCTCGGTAAAAGTGTGTATCTTAATGTTTGTAAAACAATATAACAATTAGCAATCAACTGAAGTAGGGTTCCAAGCACTTTTTAAAAAGCTAAAATTCCAGAAGATACATCTTAGAATTTATCTTTTCTCAGAAAAATATGTGTGATTGTACTATACCCAGCTGATGACAGGAATGGAATATTTTTTATATTGATATTTTTATATTGTTTGATTTTTATATTTCTTATGGTGCACGAAAAGTGAAAAGTAAAGTTCAAATAAACAGTGATAGAAAAGTACTATTTCTATTTATACTCCAAATTCAAACGATTATTTCATTTAATTTTCATCTAAATCCCCACCAAACAATGGATAAAAGGGGTATTGTACTTACATCCAGTACTCTATTTCCAAGAAATCTGCAGCTTGTAACAGAAAATAGTCAGACGACAGTTCATGTTTTGGACGTCGACTTTAATTGAATTTGCATTTGTGAATGCTACTTAACTGAGTAACAATAATACTCCCAGTAGTTCTTACTATTAAAGCAAAAACTTTCATATTGTTTTGTACCTACTTTTCCACATTAAGCTTAATTTGTTTAACATACTAACATCTGAACATTTATTTAATCATATCTTTCACCCCCCCCCCCCCCAGTTCTCTTTGGAGCTACCATGGGTGCCGCGACACCCGTGGCACTCACCCTGCACACGACTATGTGTTAAAATATACCCAGATGTTTCAGTCTTAAAACACTACTTTTCTGGGTATTCAAATTAAAATTAAACCCTTTTATCTTTATAAATTACACAAAAGATATTGCATGCATATTCCTCACTAATTAAATTAAGGAATCTATTCAACAAAGCTAAAGCTTAATACCTGGGCCAAACAAGTTAAATTACACATTTAATTAACGACTCGAATGATTCTAAATAACTTTGTTCTTATTTTGATGAAGGAACTTACCAAGGGAAGTTTTGATACTTCAAGAGTCGTCCTTGCAGGATAAGGGTGTCGGAAAACTGCAAAAAAACACTTTTGAATTAGGTTTGAACTAAGGTAAAAAAATAACTAAAACTAATAAATTGTTACCAAACACTTCTGGCGCTGTGCACCTGTACCTTTGGTGTTCATGACCCACAGCGAATGTCCTAATTAACTGTTGGAATAAAAAACGTCACTTTTGTTTATTTATTATCTTTTATGTAACAAGAAAAAGTCAGATTACATAGTGAACTACATTGTTAAAATATATGTTTCAATGTATTAATTTTTGTGATTCAGTTTATAAATTTAAGAATACATGGTTCATACTTTTTTTAATATAACAACCTTGGTTTGCCTAACTTTCTCTGCCTGAGGATTGATTGTTGTATTTTTTATTGTATTGTAAACATAGGTCAGAGATTTAAGTAAAGTATTTTCTAAAGAAAATTATATTACTTTTTACTGTACTGGTAAACAATGTTTTTAGTGAATTTGTTGCAATTACTAGATTATATAATTTATAAATGTTAAATACCAAAATTGTTCACTAAACTTAGCTATTGCGACAAGCTAACTTACTCTTATATAGTAACAATAGAAAATGTATAAAGTACACTTACACTCCTTGTATTGTCGATTGACTGCCAGAAAGTCATTCATGTCATGTAGATAAACAGTAGTCCTCACAACTGAAAATTGTTACAACACAATATATAAAAGTCTAATTTGGTTTAGAATAATATATGTAAGGAGTAAGATAATAATTACCACAGTTTTAAAGATTCGTAGTCACTAGGATTTGAAAACAAATTTGCAAAATAGATGGTAAATACAGGGGTCTTTCGATCTCTCACTGAATAGGAGAGCTTGAAAACTGATATTGATTTACTGTACCCACAACTCCCAAGAACCAAGATTTATCAAAGACTGCTATTAGAAATTAATTTTAACGCTTCATATAAGATAAAAGATATATATATACTCAATATTATATAACACATGCATATTTTGTAAGTAATCATTACAAAAATACTAAACACTTAATAATCATATTTAGTAGTTAAGTATAAAAAGTTCATAAATTCTACATATCGAGAATTAAAAGTTAGTGGTTGGATCTTACAAATAACCAACTTTAGGGCGTTTCAGATGTTCCATTATTCTAGTCTTAATTTACCATTCAATTGTTGCCTTATCATGCCTTAACGCAGCAACCCTGATGTTTTATAGTATTAAAACCTAAGTCAGCATAAAAAAAGGAAAAATAAGTCCTAAGGTAAGCTAAGTATAGTTATATTGTGTATATAATTCACAAGTAGAGGGGCATCGGCAATTATATAGATCGTGCAAATTTCTCAATATAGTTAAGAGTCTGAGACTATACAGTTATTTTGGTTTAATAGACAAATGATGTCTTCAAACGGACAGCACTGTTAACAAATCAAGAATGTTATGTGCATCCTCTGTTTGGAACATAAGTTTCCTGAGGTTCACAAGAAGGAACCTCATCTGAGCTAACCTCTAAGACAGTCCCTAGGCGACTTGGACTAGTTTTTGTCAGTTCAGCGGTGGACATTGGGCACGGCAAAAAGAAGTTGTCGTAACATCTGAAGGTGTTTTAGGCTATCTACTGTGGTCGGCTTCTATTTAACCTCGGTTACTCCTTGTTTTTCCAGGACTGGTAACATCTGACTGAGCCTGGGTGCAGAGCTCTGGAGGGAACAACGGATCTTCTTGCCTGACTAATGCCACTTGGTTATCACCTGACAAACCGACCTGAGGAAAGACCCTCCATGGATTCTGGGACCCTGATGCGTTCGAGGACTTCCCGGTAGAGAATTTATGTGCTTGTGAAGCTCTATACGAGATATTGGCCAGATTTAGAGCCCAGGTACTGGAAATATCAAAGACCGATTCTCTCTCCCTGTTATGGTGCCTTGATGCCCGTCACACCTTACACATTCCTATGGATTCGTCCCTTTCAGTGCCTGTACAGTTTCAAAGAAAGACATGCAAAACAATCTTATGATACGTTTCCTGATCCCTCAAACCCAACAGTTAACCTCGAACCCCAGGATGCACCTCCCCCGCTGCAGGGCGAGCGTGACTACTCGATTTGTTCTATCCAGTCAGCCGTTTATTCACTGCACACTCTAGTGATACAAATCCTATTTAAACTTAGCAAAAATGAAAAGTAAAGCCAAAAGGAGAAGAGTACGAGCATTGACTATATATACTGAAGTAGATTTCTCACTCCATTGTAAAAGCTGTCCCTATTGTTGTGTGAGCCAGGATTCAAAGAGGACACAGTTACAATAATCACCAACAGAGTATACTTCTGTCAATTATTACTTATCCTCTCAGGAGGGCATAATGCAATGGTTGGTGTGTCAGGAAGCAAACATTAGTTAATTATCACTTGCTTTCTGGGGTGGAGACTTTTTAAAAGTTTACATTAAATAGTTGACAGCAGCACACTCTATCGGTGACTTAATCAAACTACGTCCACTTCAAATTCTGGCTAACACTAAAAGAGTTGGGCAAGATAGATCGGATGTCTCCTTCAGTATAGATAGTCAATGGTACGAGCGTTGGGATACTGACCGTTGGCGAAGTGCGTGTTGGCCTCATCCAGGATGGCCGAGAGGTTCTCCAGCGCCTGCTTGGCCTCCGCCTCGGCCCCGCCTGGCACCAGCTTCTTGGTCTCCTTGTCCAGCCCCAGCATGGCGGAGACGTACACTGTGCGGCCAAACTGGATGGCTTGGCTGCCAAACAAGATACGGTTGAACATGATACCGAAATGGAAATCTACTTATATAAAGCTAGACGGATTCACTGACATAAATTATGAGGCTCTTATGAGGCAACAAAATGTTAAATACAAAAATGTATTGTAATGTATGAGTTAAAGAAAATTGGAAAATAAAGCAAAAGTAAATTTACTCATTGTAGCTGCTTTCCACAAAAGGTTTGTTTCAGTAAAATTGCAGAATCGTAGGGTGTTGATTTGAGAACTTTTAAATATTTGCCAATTTATGTTTTTTTATACTTTAATTTGTATAATTAGTATACAAAATCCACAAGGTAAGTTGACAAATGTTATTTACTACAAAAAATACTGTTCTTTGCTAAAAAATAGTTAATAATGAGGAATGCAGTTCAAATGTTAACTAGTTCAAATGAAGAACACAGGATTGCCAACTTATAAACTTGTATTTTATTAATTAGCTTTTCAGCTGGCAACCTCTATTTTTCTATATTCCACTGTTCACATGGACCTCAGGGCTATGAATGGAAAGTATCAAGCAAAGGTGAGCCTGTGTTAATATTAAACACTGATTTTTGTGATTGTAAATTAGTGTGTTTAAAAATGCCACCCTATATATAACTTTTGCTTGGAGAATGAACTCAAACAGTTTTATCAATTATATGTTTTATCAGTTATTCATTATTGCATTATGTATTTTCTCAGACATATGTATATTATTACCAAAGTATATAAATTTTGTACACATTCAAACAATAATTCATTTTTAAACGAGTTATACTTAATCCTAGGATGGTAATATATTTTCCCACTAAAAATTATATTTTCCTTTAATTAGAATGTTTCTTATCAAACATTAAGAATTTGTATTCCCATCTCTACTTCGTCAAGAAGGTTGGCCACTCATATTATCCAAACATTCTAAATATGGCCTCAATATAAGAAGATTTATCGACAGTAAAACTTAATTTGTTACAGTTCGGGTCACAGTGCTTGGCATCTGGTTAACGTATGCTCTGGATTGACTTTTCACCTCTATTTGGCTTGAACCGTTAGTGTTACGTATACGTTTGTCAACAGAAAGCAAAATTAATTAGTTTAAAGTTTAAAACATTGGTTTTGGTTATTTTTGTTATTGTCTGCTTTTATTTACGAGAAATTTGAGTTGTTTCTCGCCTTTCCCAGGCGCCAAGCCCCATGGCCCGAACTGGATGATGTTTTATATTTCCCCTAAGGGAAATTCACTAATAATTAATAGTTTGGGTGTATAATTAGTTTGAATTAAGGTTAAATGTTGAGGTTTCGAGAGCACTAACTATAATATGCACTAAATACTACACAAACAAAATAATATTTTACCTGTAAGGTCCGACTGGTTTAGGGGCGTTTTCAGTATAAATCTGTAATCTGTGAAAAATGTCGGCAGTCTCGAAAGATTCAGATGAGGAGGAAGCAGCTTCTGTTTTACTTATAAAAATTATGGAATACAAAATTATAAAATTATAAAAAAATGCTAGAATTTTGTCACCCATGTTGAATCGGACAGTAGAAAACGTAAAAGGAAACCTTAACCATTAGCGACATTTAGTACCTCCATAGAGATAACAAATTGAGAGTTTAACAGATCTCAGATCTGATAAGAGCCATATGACAGTCAGCTATAAATAAATCAGCGAGTAAGAGTAAACCATAAACACTGTCATACTTTTAATACAAGGGACCATAGCCAGAGTTATTTAAGTTAGGAGTTCTGGATCTGTTAAGTTAATTGTGCTGTTTTGTACAGTATCAATCTGGGATTACAAAGTAACTGCTTGTCTAATGTTGTGACTGCCTAATTGTTTAGTTCTATAACAGAAAGAGATTAATAATAGATTCAGTTTAATTCCAATAGTTCAAAAATATTCAATAATGTAAAAAAATAAAGTACAGACGTCATCAACTTGGTCCTTAATTCACCTTTTTTAACCCTAAGCACTTAAATTGCTGCGTAGTGTTTTTACTGGTCATCAACAGGAGCTGAGTGGTTGAAATCGACCACAGTTTAGACCTGTGTTCTCGTTGTTTTAAAATCATCTGACAAGGGCACCACTTTCTGGATGGGTTTTTGTCGATTCAATGGTGTTGATACCTCTTGAGCTACCGGTATATGAACATTATGTTCTCAAACTTGAAAACACAGAAAAGTTTCTAAAAATTATTTTGCCACACCTGGCGAAAGTCCAGTTTTGGCATTCAGCAGCGAAAATGTGAAAGAGAATATTGTAGTGAAAGGTAAAATGACACAGCTTTGCCTTTTTTTGTAAAACCCTTCCCTTAACACATTTGCTGCGGGCTCGAGTTGTAGTGGCGATTCCCACTGCCACACGCGCTACAACTCGAGTTGTGGTCGACGTTCCTGTACAATATGAGTTCAGTGTGGCCCAGCACATTGGGTGAGACGGTTCATATGGTACCCCTACACTATATCTTCAACGTAGTTAGCTTGGTACTAAATTTACCTGTAAAATTCCCGTCTGCCAATGCTTAGAAAACCACGTTTTGTCCCGTTTTTCTCCCTCTGATTGGCAATACAAGGGGACCGGCTACAATCCAGGCAGTGCTGCTATCTGTGGGTGGTTCAGAAAACTACATCCACTCTCGTGGTACGCAGTACAGCACCGCACAGCGTTCTGCGATTCGTCAGACCAAAATATTTTGATTCGTCTGTGCCAATCGGGTTCGCTGCCGCACCCCGAATTGCCCGCCATTGGTGGCCCGCAGCGAACGTGTTAAGAGAGTATTTTCTATAATTTGATTAATTCCTTAATTATAATTACTTTCTTTACTCTCGATATATTATTTTCCAGATACTAGCTAAATAACAAAATATTTACATCAGTGAGGTCTAACCAGAATGAAACTTGGGTAACTGGACCGCTTCTATAAGCTCTGTTATCGTGAAATTTATTGTTTCTGATATATTTTCTATCAGATTCTTCTGGGAGAACATTGAACTTTGAGAGCTAGAAACCAATGAAGTAGTAAACAGGGATACAACAAACGTTCTAAATCGCTCCACCTTCTTGCAATCTTGCTGAAACTTCACGAGTCACTCCAGTAAACCCTTCGAGCCCAAGTGCTGACATGTCACGTTTGAACCTGCTACATCAAAATATGGTTAGTTATGGTGTATGTGATCATACAGTTATGAGTAATGTCTGTGGTCTGGGTCTAGCATATTGTGCACCCTGGTAGACACAAACAGAACTAACTCGTCCAGTGTGTAGGCTGTAATACCACCCTGTCCAAAGCATTACTCTCCCGACCAGGATGCTTGGACTGGGGGTTCAAATCCTGAGTTAATCAGTAGATTTGATCTACAGTTCATAGAAGGGGAGGACAGACTTAAGCACAGTGGATGGCTCGGGTCCAAACTGACAGGATGTGCGATTTATTTGTGAATTGTACATACGATTAGATGATCAAGTGTTTTGTTACTTTTTACATGTCCTTACACAGGTTAAATAATTTTAAATTTTCATGTACTCAAAATACCATAACTTTAATAAAACAACACAAATTCAATGAATCCATTCACAAGCTTGGGGTTCAAAGAGTTAATTTAGATCACTTTCTTTGATTTTTCTTTTCTGTTGAAAACTATAACATTCGTGTTCAGTCCTCAACGGCAGAAATCTACTGTGAAGAGATGAGTTTAGGGTCAAATCAAACAATGAAACTTAAACAATTAAAAAAGTATATTTACAATTAGTAAGAAAACAATTTATATTATACAACAAAATATACTTAGATATTTTTAATTTACAGACACAAACTACAAGCTAAAATGTAAACAAATGCATGTTTGTAATTTATACAATATCTACATTTGCAAACTATAAAAATAAGTCTGAGAGATCTTGTTAATTAAGGTTGATTGTTACATGGGTAATGATTTGTCTTTTTTATACTAACAGATTAATAAAAAAAGTACCAAACAAACAGGTTACTAAGCTTTGAGTAAGGTTTTCTTAATATTGTGTGGCGTGAGGGGAAGTGAGAGGGTGGGGCTTGTGGTGGGGGCCAGCTGGTCACATTGCTGCCAACGTCGCAGCGATGTAATAGTTGACAGTCAGTCTCATTGATAACGTTCAACATATGGTAACACTGGCAGCAGCCATGGCAACTGAGAGAAGCACTGTAACATCGCTGCCTCTCTATTTTACCCTCAAATATCTTCCCCTCACACTGACCAACTTACAAAAACCAAACTGTAATTAGTTGTCAACACATATTTTACATAGGCCTATTTAATTAAAGAATAAAGAAAATAACCAAAAAGCGTTACCTTCGTTCAGAGAGATTCAAACAGCAATAACATAATGACTTTAATTTTGAGTTGATAAAAATTATAGTTTGTGTTCTTAAAAAAAGGTTTTAATTGGTTTATAAGACAAAATGGTAACTGTAATGTTTTGTTTGTGATGCCTTTAGTGAATTCCAAACAAATTAAATAGTTCATACAAAGTACATGCAAAGTTAGTTTTAAACCAAATAAAATTATGCATAATTAATTCACTCACAATATAAATGATCGACAAAAAATACAATAAAAGAAAACCATGCAGAAGTACTATGCATGCTTAAGGTCGATACAAATTATAAAAGACAACAATAATTAGTCCCAGTATGAACAATGAGCATACAAGTACTAAACTAAATGGCACTTTCAATCGAAAAATATATTTAAAATTAAAAAATTCCTGAGAACAACTTCAAAATTATGTCAAACCACTGGTTATCAAACATCTAATTTATGGTTTTTATTAATTTATAAGTTCGGCACAAAATGGTACTAGCATTCCAAATGCATGTTTTTAAATTAAAAACTATATAACCTCACTCAAAAACAGTTAAAAACATAGAAAAGATTATTTCATTGAATACCTTTACTAAAAGGAACAACACTGATTAATGACAGAAGTCACCTTAGACCCGTTCTATGCATATGACTAAAATGCCGTGTGACAAACACTATTGTCGACCAAAGAAATGAATCATCTATATGAGCATTACCAAAATGTACATTCTTGGCTACAGCCGTCAGTCATAAAGTAACAACAAACTCACAAGTCACCAATGGAAATTCTCATAACTCGTTATCAGCTGAGAACGGCACGATTTAAACACCTTCCAGTGCAACTCATCGCCTGTCAGTTTACAAGTCCATACACACGTTATAAACACTCCTACAGGTACTACATGCTCTCTAATATGCTCTGCAACGTATCTGGCCAGGTCCATCGATTAGCTCACAATCCCGTCAACGAACACAGTCAAGCTCTCTGCCTCTAGTCCTTAATCTCGAGGCAGGTGGTTGGCTACATGTTAGGCGGGGGGCTTACGGGGACTGTGATGGTGGCCATGGCCTGCCCAACCCTCGTCCTGGCCAGGGAGGGTTTCACGTGCCACAGGTGCGTGTGGGGGTTGAATACTTCACAGGTCGCCAGCTGCAACACATCGGAACTTCTGTTAGACGACAAACCTGCGAAGAATCACTTCGTACTCTTTAAAATATTTAATTTGAGCCACTAAGAGCGTGGAACAAACTTAAAAGATTAAATAACGAATGAATTCATGATAACTGTATTGGTTCATGATATAACGCCGGACCATCAATTCTTTCAATGGCCACTCACAAAATACAAATTTATGGTACTTCACTTAATTAGTTTAAAATTTATACTTATTCTTATTTTTGATCCCGTTAACTTCGTACTTCTTAGTATGAAATATTCCTAGGAAAAGTGAAAAAAAAACTGGTCTCTGAAAGACTACATAATTTCATAACTGTTTCATAAGTTCTACGACAATTTTTCCAAAATTTGGATATTTTGAAAACCGAATCCAAAATGGTAATCAAAATTATTAGTGATTTTATTTTTGTGGTTTTAAGTGGTATTGAGTGGTTATTGACCGACAAACATCAAATATAAAAAAATAAAGCCTAGATTAAAACCAGTTTTTTTTTTCTTAAGTTGGCGTCTTATTTTTGTCTGTCCACATATACTACAGATCTGTGCGTGGAACGTATCCAGCACATCAAGGGGCGAGCCGTTACAGTACGAGTTGTACAGTAATGATAAAATTTACATGCCAGCACTGGGATTCAAACCCACGACAGGACTGCTGTCATGGTTCCGGAGTCTGTCGCCTTGACCACTTTGCCAACGACTCACTGTAAGCTCATTGACCCATTGGAAAACAAACTCATTGACCCATTGGAAAACAAACTCATAAAATCGGACAATCACTGCGGTATCAGGTTTGGTCAAATGAGAAATGCGATCCCCTAGACCTAGGTCTCCAGAATTTATCTCATAACTTTAATTTTGGAACTGTTCAGAACCACTTATACACAACAATAAATGCAACAGTAAAGGTATCCTTAGGGTACGTGCACACCGGAGCCGGGATTGGACCCGGGTTGGTACCCGAGATGGTAGCTTTGATCCTGGATCTGACCCTAGATCTGATCCTAGATCTATGCTGGTATACAAGCGGGGATATCAGTCGATATACTCGCCTGTTACTAGTTTAGTCAGCTGATTGGAAATATTTGTTTCAAATCAAATACAAAATAAAAAAAACTCATTGGTTCTAAAAAATGTTTTGAACTATTTTGCATAAATTTCAAAAGTTGTATAATTTGCTGTAAGCTTTCCATTTTGTAATATGTTATACTTATTTTATTTGACCAATCTAAAAAAATTGTCGAATCTTGTGATGAAGAGAAACTATTTTCAATAGAAAGATTTTAAGAACTATTTGTTGATGAACATTAGGTTCTGTCAATTAAATTCTTGTTTGTAGGACACTGAATTTATTGTCACTTGGCAAATGAAAAGGTGAAACAATATCTAAAAATGGATGAACATAAATGGACCAAATCTTAATAAAATTAATATAGTCAAAGGGAATGAATCTAGTCTAAAAGGGGTCAAAACGTGAGCCTCTGAGGTGTCACTAGGTTGACGTTAGACGGACGACGGACGACTGAGAGGTTGAGGGTTGAGGGCGAGGGCCTAAACAATAACGCCCTCCAACACCCCCAGTAAACTCAACAGTAAAGTTATGGGTTCTGTTAAGATACATTGGACGGGTTTTACCTACTGATCGTTGCCTTGATCGTTGGTTTACTCACCATAAAATAAATTCATAACATAATAATGAGAATATGTAAAATGTATTGGCCTGATAAAGGCCTAATAACCTATATGCAGTTTTCACATAGAAAAATATGTTTAAACTCTAAGAATATCATGTTTTAAAAGGTAACTTAGGTTATAACCACCAAATAAGCATTTCTTTAAGAAATAAAGTCAAATAATAACAAACATTTACAGCCATGTTATAATATTTATATTATTTCCACATAAACTTTACTTTCATCGGAAGTCATCCCCCAATTTACATGAAACATTAAATTATAGTTACAAAACATATACATAAACTAGGCTTTTTAAGTTGTTGTGCTATTCTCGACCAAAGTACATTATTCAGGTAAAACTGTCTTTACAACATTGCATTAATGTGTAGGCTGTAAGTATTTTTGTAAATCCATTATTCAGTAAATACTTCAATGTAAATAGAAAAAGAGTATTTAAGTCTAGATGGTTCTAAACACATGATTCGTTTTTTGTTTAATCTGATGACGAATGGCCATAGCAACCTCCTTTGTTTACATCCAGAAACAATCCTGGATCTGATCCTAGATCTGACCCTTGCTCACTGCTTCTATCCCGGCTACCATCCTTGTTCCGAGCTTCTGATTGGCTGAAATAAACCGTCTTGTATGCCTTAATGCGAGTATGCTTGTATCCCGGCTCCGGCATACACGTACCCTTAAACAACTTAAAACTCTGTCTGTCAAACTTCAAACCCTCAAGCATATCTTAAAGAACAAGGACATACTTAATGTACATCTAAAACTGGGGTGTTCTCACAGACTCTGACCTGATGGACACCATCGCTGCCGGCTGCAATGAAGATCCTCCCCTCGGCGACAGTGGCTCCGTGGCTGTGGCGGCCCACGGACATCGGTGTGTCAGCCGCCCACTCATGGTGGAGGGTATCATACCTGCACAAGCAGACAGGGGTGGAAACTGCACGAATAGGATACCAACAAAACTGACCAAGAACTGGACCATTTGTTACAGGGACTTCAGAATTCCTAATCCTGATTAGTGGTCCACTTTCTGATTGATACCAAACAACAAATCATGACTTTGCCTTGTATTATTATTTGTTATAATTTATTGTTTGCTTAGGAAACAAATCTAGTTTTATTAAGCATAAAGATTTACATAGTACAATAGAATGTAACAATTTGGGCATTCCAACAGTCAGGCTAAGTACATCTATTCGAAGCCATCAATTTTTATAAATACAGTTTTTTAACAAATTACCTGACGATTTCCGAGAACTAAATATAACTGAATTTAGATATAAGTAATTAAGTAGTCCAAGTGGCTTCTGGACAAACTTTTTATTCTGCTGTGGAGGAAAGTGGAAGTTTTGAATATTTAGTTAGTAACAGTTAATCTACTTGAAGTGAAGATTTTTATTTTAAGTATTTTTGTTAGCTTTAAGTTGTCTATTATACTTGTATGTGTTTTTGTGGGCTTTCTTATTAGTGAATTTCCTATGGAAAGTGAACTATTAGCATGACCTGCACGGTGAAACTTAAGCCCGGGACCGCCATAGAATTTCCTAACGTGACCCCCTGAACACGTTTTGAGGGGTCGTTAAAAATTTTATATATATATATATATATATATGTGTGTGTGTACGTGTATGAACTCTAGCGGTCACATTTTTTGTCTGATTTACTTAAAATTTGGTGGGGACGTTCCTTTCTACAATCAGTTGGACAAGTTCATTGGGCAAAACAATCGGAAAACTCTAAACCCCTTTTTTGGGGATTATTCTTTCAAATTTAGAGTTTTTGGGCCCAAAAAGGGTCAGAAAAGCCCTGGATGAAAAATTAATGCATGTATTAAGATGGAAATTAGTAAGGCGAAACTGTTAAGCCTTCTCTCGTCATTCTAGCATAAATATTTACCGAGTTATTAAAGAAAACGTGTATCAACCAAACACAGTACGTTGTCTTATGAGGGTTTTACACTAGAATAACCTGTTATTCCATTTGTTGGTGTTCTTTTATCATCCCCAGCAACCTCACGCCTACTTTCAAGCCTGACTGGACCTTCTCCTAACCTTATAATGTGCAAAATTGTATTTCTAGCATTGCAGGTAAATGAAACCAGGAGCATCAGAACAGCCAATAAATAATGTTCGATAAAATTGGAATAAATGTATGTGTTTACACTGGTTTTGAGTTTTAAAAGTTTTTAAGTGGAAATTTACTTCCCTCGCATCAGCGTGCAGCGTGCAAACTCGTTTCTTCTTAAGACCAAAGAGAACTTACTTAACAAAATCTCTTACCAACCAGCAACTTAAAAACTTGGAATTTTTTAATGGAATTTCTGCTTGACACTTGTATAAACTTGTTTGGAATGCTAAAACTAAACAATCAGAGAAATTCAATCCCATGACCTTCTGGGTTTGTCTGAGTGTCATCACTTTGTAAAAGGTTTGCCGGCATTTCTGACTCCTTACAGCCGTCCATATTCAGGGCGTGCGCAATAGTTCACTACTGTAGTGAAGAGGCAGTAGGTCTGGGACTCGGCTTATAAATCCTCCGTTGGCGGTGTTTTGAATATTATCCGAAACCCGAGCTGTTCTCAAAGAATGGCCAACCTCCCAGTTCCCAGAATTCGACAAAAGATCACCGCAGGAGGGTGGGGCATTGTTTACAAGTTTCTCCCGAGTCGATCTATTTTTCAGAACTACTGTTTACCGACGAATGGCCAGAACAATTTAACTTCATGATTGGGGTCCTTATAATCTTGTTCTTCATATTAGTTAGAGCTGTTTGTGTTTACTTAGGGTATTTGCAAGGCCTCTTCAGTACAGTAGTGAACCACTGCGCTTGCCCTGATGATGGTCTGAGGACGGCTGTAAGAGTCCGAAACGTCAGCAAACCTTCTCCAAAATCCCGATACACAGCCAAACTCAGAAGATCACGGAAGTGAACTGCGGAAGCCTATCTTTGGATCAGTGAAATGTTTATTTTGTATCTATGTGATCAATAAATGTTGACCTTACTTGATTTTAATTAACTTTCAAATTCGGTTTGGATATCATTTTCTTTCTGTGTACAAAATCAAGGTAAGGAAATCAAAGACATAATTTAAATTACCTCATTCATAAATTAAATACATGTGTTTTTAGCTTCCTGACCTTTTCAGTAATTTGATATTGAAATTTTTAAAAAATATGATGAGATGTTTCATTAATGAGCAGTAAAAATCCTGTGAAAATCAGTAAGTGAAAATCAAATGTTCGAAACCTATGGGGTTGCCCAGAAATATACATGTTTTTGAAGGGTAAGGAGAAAAAACATGTAACAAGTCACATTTTTCTGAACAAACATATTGTATGCACATTGTATTTGGACAAAGTAAATAGCTATTTAAAAAAATTTAACATTTCATCAGTTAATAACTGATGGAAGAACTTGATTCATAAAAAATCAAGTGTAAATAGTGTTTTGTTTGTTTACTAAAAAATGCAAGATTACAAATGAATCATATTTTTTTGTATTGAAGGGGGAAAACCTATTAACTGGGGGGTGAGCACTTTTTCGCCTACGCTGAGATGAGGTTATCGTTTCGATATCGAAAAATTTAACCAACCGGTTGCTTGTTTGTGTTAATGAATTTTCGATTACGATTGTTGTTTTGTGGTGGAAAAGCATAAATGGTGATTGGTTTCAAAGTCAAGCAGATATACGTTAAATCAAAAGTTGTGGATACTATGTTAAATTGGATCTACAAATGGATTTGCGTGAATAAAATAACAAACAACTAGGTTGCAGTTCACGACAAAATTATAGTAAGCTAACCTAACCTAACTCCGCAGAGTGCTGTAGTGTGGCTGTTCGTTGTGCAACATAATTACAAATAAAGGGATTAGTATAAATAAACAAAAGTAAAATGAAACAGAAATGCCAGTCCTAAAATAGTAAACAACAAAAGTCAGATTTAACCCCGAACAAATTAAAGTCAACTTTAATAAAATTCAGATTTCAAAAAGTAAACACCAAATGTGAGATTTGAACATGGGACCGCATAATCGTGGATCTGACATCATATCCACTGAGCTACCAAAGCCTGTCGATTCACCAAAAAGTTACAATTCATCAGGCAGTGAGCAACGAATATAAATTCATTCGATAAAAAAAAAAACAATCGGTTGATGAAATTGTTCGATATCGTAACAAACGATAACCTCATCTCAGCGTAGGCAAAAAGGTGCTCACCTAACTGAGGACGAAAACCTTTACAACAAAGTAGTTTTTAAATTGTAAAAATTATTAAAAAAAACAGTGTAAAAGACAAAAACAAATTGTATATACTAGCTGAATTCATTTTGATTTATAGCATATGATACAAAATTATCTTTGCATTAGCCAAACATATTTGTTTAATGGGGTTGGAGTTAGTTGAGAAAAATGTCTCTAGAATTCCAGTTCGCTAAACTAATTCGTTTCACACACTGAACTACTTACACTTGAACAGAGCGTAAAGCTTGACCTTCCGAGTCCAGGCCACCCATGACTAATATCAGGTTGTCCACTACGACAGAGCTGAAGTTGGACCTGGGAAACTGCAATGGCGCTAACCTACAACAAGTAATTACACCAATTGCTTCAGTTAGAAGTATGTTTTAATTAATCATATTAAAATCGAGATACAGTACGCTCATCATCACCATCATCATCGATTATGGTGGATAATACAGAGGTAACTTTATTTTGAGGTTATCGGATAACTAAAATTATGTAGTTTTATAAAACATCTACATTGTCAATAAATCAAATGTCTACATCATAAGATAATTTTCAAAGACCAATTTTTAATTACAGTACGGAACCATTTTTCAAAATCACTTTGTTTTCATTTGCAATTTCCAACTGATACTTATCGTACTCGTAATTCAAGAACCACTTTTGTAACCACATCTTCATTCTCTGTCAGGCTGATTTAACATAAACAACAGTCATTTTACTTTTTCACACATGATGTAATTTTTTTTTTTATGTAAACAAACACGCAAAACAATTATTGCTGACAGGTAACAAACTGCACAAGAAGAGAGTCAGTGACTATATAGGCCCCAAGAGGAAAAACAGAAGAGGCCAAGCAAGAACAGAAAGGTACAATGATAAGAGAATCGTGTCATTTCCTAAGTGGCAGACATCTTCAGCAGTCTAAAAAAACTTGACTTGAAACGCGATCTATTTTTTGTGCAATTTATTTTTATAAAAGGATGACATTAATCATAAAATCTAGCATATATATCCAGTTATTAAAATTTCAATGAATTATGACAATTAAAAAATGGTCATAATTCAGGTCAAAAACCTTGTAGAACACAGTTCAACACAAACGTTCAAACTGAAAATAAATAGGGGTGGGCGAGTACTCGAGATTTCGAGTAGCTATCGAGTATTTTCTAATACTCGAAGCCGAGCGAGTATTAGAGACTACTCGAAAATTCGAGTCGAGTAGTTGATTACTCCCGCCGTTTACCCCAAATAGTTGAAAATGCAAAGCTACTCCCGCCGTTTACCCACGTGTACGCTGCTAACCAATATTTAACAAAATAAGTGACTGAAATAAAGAAAAACGAGTTTGCACGCAGCACGCTGACGTGAGGGAAGTGAATTTCCACATAAAAACTTGTAAAACTCGAAATCAGTGTAAAAACATCCATTTGTCCAATTTTTATTGAAATCTGAAAACATTGTTTTTTTGGCTGTTCTGATACCCCTGGTTTCATTTACTTGCAAAGCTGGGAATACATTTTTACGCCTTATAAGGTTAGGAGAAGGTCCAGACAGGCTTGAAAGTAGGCGTGAGGTTGCTGGGGATAATAAAAGTACTCTAACAAAGGAATAACAGGCTTTTCTAGTGTAAAACCCCCCACAAGACAACGTACTGTGTTTACCCGATACACATTTTCTTTAATAACTCGGTAAATATTTATGCTAGAATGACGAGAGAGGGCTTAAAACTTTCGTATTTCTAATTCCCATCTT
The DNA here is from genome assembly GCA_963675035.1 of Allygus modestus. Lineage (NCBI taxonomy): Eukaryota > Metazoa > Arthropoda > Insecta > Hemiptera > Cicadellidae > Allygus > Allygus modestus. The sequence continues at coordinate 27,035,165 of OY776115.1, read as the reverse complement.
TTAACATGCATTAATTTTACATCTGGGGCTTTTCTGACCCTTTTTGGGCCCAAAACTCAAAATTTGAAAAATTAATCCCCAAAAAATGGGTTTACAGTTTTCCGATTGTTTTGCCCAACGAACTTGTCCAACAGGTTATAGAAAGGAACGTCCCTACCAAATTTGAAGTAAATCGGACAAAAAATGCGACCGCTAGAGTGCATATATATATATATAAAATTTTGAACGACCCCCCAAAACGTGTTCAGGGGGTCACGTTAGGAACTTCTATGGTGGTCCCGGGCTTAAGTTTCACCGTGCGGGTCATGCTAATAGTTCAATTTCCAAAGGAAATTCACTAATACGTGTAACATTTATTTTTAGCTCACATGAAAGGGGACAATGACAGGTGGGTTATTTATGGATACCTGTGAGTTAAGATAAGTAAGAGAGGCGCACAGGGGATGTTTGGGTCAGGGTCAAAAAACCACTTTCTTCTTAAAATGTTCAGGTTTTGATAAACTAACCCAAAATTGTTGTTTGGATATATATTTGTAATACTTGTCTTATGGTTGTTGAAAACAATACGTAAATATATATATTTTCATTTAAATAATTATTCATTCATGGTAAAATTAAGGTTAAAATAAAATAAATAATAACATTAATAATTTTATAAAATGTTATGTTTATAATTAAAGTTTAAAATGTCAAAAAAACTTTTTTCAATCAAAAAAATTCAAATGAGTTGTTTTTACTTTTTAAAGAACTACTCGACTCGACCCGACTCGATACTCGAGAAGTTTAGTTCAATACTCGACTCAACTCGACCCGATTAAAAAAAACACAGCTCGCCCACCCCTAAAAATAAACAAATGTATTTATATATTTATTTATGTATTTAATCGTCATCTCGGAGTCTCTGATAACCAGGGCTCGGATAATCAGACTAAAAGTTTTATTTTCATGACAAAACACAATCCATTTAAATAAAAATATAAAGGGAAAATGTAATTAAGTATAGAACTGCTTATTCAACAGATGTGAAACAGCATTTTGATAAGTAAACCAAAATAAGTTAAACAATTCAGGAGAGAAACAGTTGCGACTATACAAACCGCTGCCACTGCTGGGTGTGGATTGACAGGCGCTCCACATTCGCTTGGACTGATCCATCCGGACCTGCAACAGTAATCAACAATTCAGGAGAGAAACAGTTGCGACTATACAAACCGCTGCCACTGCTGGGTGTGGATTGACAGGCGCTCCACATTCGCTTGGACTGACCCATCCGGACCTGCAACAGTAATCAACAATTCAGGAGAGAAACAGTTGCGACTATACAAACCGCTGCCACTGCTGGGTGTGGATTGACAGGCGCTCCACATTCGCTTGGACTGACCCATCCGGACCTGCAACAGTAATCAACAATTCAGGAGAGAAACAGTTGTGACTATACAAACCGCTGCCACTGCTGGGTGTGGATTGACAGGCGCTCCACATTCGCTTGGACTGACCCATCCGGACCTGCAACAGTAATCAACAATTCAGGAGAGAAATAGTTGCGACTATACAAACCGCTGCCACTGCTGGGTGTGGATTGACAGGCGCTCCACATTCGCTTGGACTGATCCATCCGGACCTGCAACAGTAATCAACGATTCAGGAGAGAAACAGTTGCGACTATACAAACCGCTGCCACTGCTGGGTGTGGATTGACAGGCGCTCCACATTCGCTTGGACTGATCCATCCGGACCTGCAACAGTAATCAACGATTCAGGAGAGAAACAGTTGCGACTATACAAACCGCTGCCACTGCTGGGTGTGGATTGACAGGCGCTCCACATTCGCTTGGACTGACCCATCCGGACCTGCAACAGTAATCAACAATTCAGGAGAGAAACAGTTGTGACTATACAAACCGCTGCCACTGCTGGGTGTGGATTGACAGGCGCTCCACATTCGCTTGGACTGACCCATCCGGACCTGCAACAGTAATCAACAATTCAGGAGAGAAACAGTTGTGACTATACAAACCGCTGCCACTGCTGGGTGTGGATTGACAGGCGCTCCACATTCGCTTGTACTGACCCATCCGGACCTGCAACAGTAATCAACAATTCAGGAGAGAAACAGTTGTGACTATACAAACCGCTGCCACTGCTGGGTGTGGATTGACAGGCGCTCCACATTCGCTTGGACTGATCCATCCGGACCTGCAACAGTAATCAACAATTCAGGAGAGAAACAGTTGTGACTATACAAACCGCTGCCACTGCTGGGTGTGGATTGACAGGCGCTCCACATTCGCTTGGACTGACCCATCCGGACCTGCAACAGTAATCAACAATTCAGGAGAGAAACAGTTGTGACTATACAAACCGCTGCCACTGCTGGGTGTGGATTGACAGGCGCTCCACATTCGCTTGGACTGACCCATCCGGACCTGCAACAGTAATCAACAATTCAGGAGAGAAACCGTTGTGACTATACAAACCGCTGCCACTGCTGGGTGTGGATTGACAGGCGCTCCACATTCGCTTGGACTGACCCATCCGGACCTGCAACAGTAATCAACAATTCAGGAGAGAAACCGTTGTGACTATACAAACCGCTGCCACTGCTGGGTGTGGATTGACAGGCGCTCCACATTCGCTTGGACTGACCCATCCGGACCTGCAACAGTAATCAACAATTCAGGAGAGAAACAGTTGTGACTATACAAACCGCTGCCACTGCTGGGTGTGGATGGACAGGCGCTCCACATTCGCTTGGACTGACCCATCCGGACCTGCAACAGTAATCAACAATTCAGGAGAGAAACAGTTGTGAATATACAAACCGCTGCCACTGCTGGGTGTGGATTGACAGACGCTCCACATTCGCTTGGACTGACCCATCCGGACCTGCAACAGTAATCAACAATTCAGGAGAGAAACAGTTGTGACTATACAAACCGCTGCCACTGCTGGGTGTGGATTGACAGGCGCTCCACATTCGCTTGGACTGACCCATCCGGACCTGCAACAGTAATCAACAATTCAGGAGAGAAACAGTTGTGACTATACAAACCGCTGCCACTGCTGGGTGTGGATTGACAGGCGCTCCACATTCGCTTGGACTGACCCATCCGGACCTGCAACAGTAATCAACAATTCAGGAGAGAAACAGTTCTGACTATACAAACCGCTGCCACTGCTGGGTGTGGATTGACAGGCGCTCCACATTCGCTTGGACTGACCCATTCGGACCTGCAACAGTAATCAACAATTCAGGAGAGAAACAGTTGTGACTATACAAACCGCTGCCACTGCTGGGTGTGGATTGACAGGCGCTCCACATTCGCTTGGACTGATCCATCCGGACCTGCAACAGTAATCAACAATTCAGGAGAGAAACAGTTGTGACTATACAAACCGCTGCCACTGCTGGGTGTGGATTGACAGGCGCTCCACATTCGCTTGGACTGACCCATCCGGACCTGCAACAGTAATCAACAATTCAGGAGAGAATCAGTTGTGACTATACAAACCGCTGCCACTGCTGGGCGTGGATTGACAGGCGCTCCACATTCGCTTGGACTGATCCATCCGGACCTGCAACAGTAATCAACAATTCAGGAGAGAAACAGTTGTGACTATGCAAACCGCTGCCACTGCTGGGTGTGGATTGACAGGCGCTCCACATTCGCTTGGACTGATCCATCCGGACCTGCAACAGTAATCAACAATTCAGGAGAGAAACAGTTGTGACTATACAAACCGCTGCCACTGCTGGGTGTAGATTGACAGGCGCTCCACATTCGCTTGGACTGACCCATCCGGACCTGCAACAGTAATCAACAATTCAGGAGAGAAACAGTTGTGACTATACAAACCGCTGCCACTGCTGGGTGTGGATTGACAGGCGCTCCACATTCGCTTGGACTGACCCATCCGGACCTGCAACAGTAATCAACAATTCAGGAGAGAAACAGTTGCGACTATACAAACTGCTGCCACTGCTGGGTGTGGATTGACAGGCGCTCCACATTCGCTTGGACTGATCCATCCAGATCTGCAACAGTAATCAACAATTCAGGAGAGAAACAGTTGCGACTATACAAACCGCTGCCACTGCTGGGTGTGGATTGACAGGCGCTCCACATTCGCTTGGACTGATCCATCCGGACCTGCAACAGTAATCAACAATTCAGGAGAGAAACAGTTGTGACTATACAAACCGCTGCCACTGCTGGGTGTGGATTGACAGGCGCTCCACATTCGCTTGGACTGATCCATCCGGACCTGCAACAGTAATCAACAATTCAGGAGAGAAACAGTTGCGACTATACAAACCGCTGCCACTGCTGGGTGTGGATTGACAGGCGCTCCACATTCGCTTGGACTGACCCATCCGGACCTGCAACAGTAATCAACAATTCAGGAGAGAAACAGTTGTGACTATACAAACCGCTGCCACTGCTGGTTGTGGATTGACAGGCGCTCCACATTCGCTTGGACTGACCCATCCGGACCTGCAACAGTAATCAACAATTCAGGAGAGAAACAGTTGTGACTATACAAACCGCTGCCACTGCTGGGTGTGGATTGACAGGCGCTCCACATTCGCTTGGACTGACCCATCCGGACCTGCAACAGTAATCAACAATTCAGGAGAGAAACAGTTGTGACTATACAAACCGCTGCCACTGCTGGGTGTGGATTGACAGGCGCTCCACATTCGCTTGGACTGACCCATCCGGACCTGCAACAGTAATCAACAATTCAGGAGAGAAACAGTTCTGACTATACAAACCGCTGCCACTGCTGGGTGTGGATTGACAGGCGCTCCACATTCGCTTGGACTGACCCATTCGGACCTGCAACAGTAATCAACAATTCAGGAGAGAAACAGTTGTGACTATACAAACCGCTGCCACTGCTGGGTGTGGATTGACAGGCGCTCCACATTCGCTTGGACTGATCCATCCGGACCTGCAACAGTAATCAACAATTCAGGAGAGAAACAGTTGTGACTATGCAAACCGCTGCCACTGCTGGGTGTGGATTGACAGGCGCTCCACATTCGCTTGGACTGACCCATCCGGACCTGCAACAGTAATCAACAATTCGCCTACAGTCAATGTAAGCGAACCTTTTCCATTCCATTACTACCCTATTTTTCAAAAAAACAGGAATCAAATTTATTAGAGTGGTGTGAAAATTAAACTTACCAATGTACCTACCTCTCAAATGGCATATCTCTAGGGTTCTCAATCCCGGAAAATCTTGGGTACCTGCAAATCCCGGGATTTTTACCTTCAATCCCATGATTATCTGAATTGTCAAATATTATTTTTTTAATTTGTATGGTTTGATAAGATTTGTGATGCTTAACTACTTCTGAAACTTGCAAAATATGGTTTTACAAATACTTTAAAATAGTAATATCCAAATGATCGGCAATTATTGTTTTGTAATATTAAATAATTAATTTTAAAACTACATTTATTGTTCGATGAAGGATAAGAATTACTCAACTCAACAATGCCAACTTATTTCCTAAAGTCTAAAGCAGCCCCCATCCGTACCAGAATGATTCCTGGAGCGCAGAATATTTTTCTTATCGCTCCGAACTTCCAGTGTGCTTCCTTCCCACAGCTGACTTTACTTTTGATGGATTTATTTTAGTCTTTTGAGCCTGAGTCACAATATTTTCAGTTGCCGGTTCTCGTGAACAACGGTGCGAATTTGGTATGGTTCGGCAGTTATCTGCGGGTGTGTGTGCAGTTGTTAGTTTAAGTGTTTTATTTTGTTCACTTTTTGTTTTAATGTAGGGTAGGTTCAACATCGGACGATCGGAGGTGCATGAGACGCGTGAGAAAAACAAAATTGCCGACTTCCAACCAGACAAAAAAACAAAAGCTGTTGGTTGTAAAATAAATTGCCCAGATAAGCTGTCTCCCGGATAGTCGAGTTTGTGACAGCTTAATGTAATTTATTATAAATTTGAGTAAAAATGTCCTTAGCGTTGTTGTTACATAGTTGAACATTCTAGATTTCTATAATACAGGAATCCCGGGATCCCAGGGTCATCTTTAATGAATACTGAAATTCTGAGATTGAGACCCCTACATATCTCTCAAATGACATCCCCTCAAATGGAATACCCCTCGAAGTCGTGTGGAATAGTATATTGTTTTTGAGAGGTATTGTTCAGTAGTGGGGTCCTATAGCTTATAATCTCATAGTCTATAATGTTGCATTTGTTTCATAGCTTATAATTAATATTTGTTTCATAGCCTATAATCCATTATAGACTGTAAAACAAAATTTCAATTCTTTATAGACTATAACACAAATTCACTAAAAATTATAGACTATGATACAATTCATGTCTTACAGCTAATAAATGTGAAATTGTTTCATAAGCCATAAAACTGCTCGTTCCATAGCTTATAACGCATGGAGGGGAAATGCGCGAGTTGTGTTAAACTCTATAATGGGGAGGATGCGTACGTGGTAGAAGAGAGGCCGGTGGAGAGGCCGATGAAGCGTCCGGCGGCGCACGTCGTGGCTTCGTGGCTTGGCAGGGCGCCGTGGACGAAGTGGAAGGTTTTCGCAACATCGATGTAGGCCTGATATTGACCATTTTTTATACAACCTGTCCCCCGGATGAAGTGAACTATTTTCGAGGGACCCCAACCACGGACGAAGCCGAATACAGGCCCTCTCTGTGCTAGCAGGAAGTCGGAAAGTGCCGCTGTGCCGGACGCGGAGAGTGGTGTGGCCTCGCGGCTCTTCCGACGAGCGCTCATCTTCCCCGCCATTATAGACTATAACACATATCGTGATTTCCCCTCCTTTAGTGGCTATGCAACAAAATCAGTTTTATGAGTTATGAGACACTTTACCGGTATTTTATAAGCTGTGAAACAATATTAAAAACCATTATAGGCTATAACACAATTCTAAAATTATAGGTTATAACACACTTTAAACTTTTTCAGTAAAAGCTATGAAACACTTCCATTTTATAATCTATAACACCAATCAAACATTATAGACTATGAGATTATAAGCTATGATATCACACCGTTCAGTTATTTGGTAAAGTGCTTGGAATCACAAACAAACAGCATTGAAAATCATCTTTCATTATGAATTTAAATTTCCGCCCCATGATAAATCTCACCCCATTTACGCTAATTTATTTTCTTAATAAAAAATAGCACCGATTAAGTAGTTAATTAATACTCTCAATCGTGGGATGGGTTACCTGCGCCAGCCAGAGCGTAGACATAGCCATTAACAGCCACCAGTCCGTGATGACTGCGACTGTGGGCCATCGGGGGCAGAGCCCTCCACGACTTGCAGCCAGCCTCCAACACCTGCGGGGTCAATGAGAGTATAAGGCTCTGATGGATCAAGCGACTCCAGGGAAACAGGTGTTGTACGGAGATGACTCGATGGCCAGCTAGTAAACTAAGGGAGGGGAAAGTTACCCCCTCCACTGTTCATACGCTGTTTAATGACAAAGCCAACCGAGAACAATCGTTGAAACATAATTGCATTTACCGATCAGATGATACAAAGAATATACAAATATAAAAAATATTACAAAATACAAAAAGGGGCTGTTAGGAGGGTTGTTCTTTTAGGATTTGACTATGTGTTTTGCACAGTTAAACTAGTACTGAGGTTGACAAAGTCGTTTACTTGGTTGCTTGCTCAAACTACACTAGATAAAAACATGAACACTCCTCACCCAGGCCTTTTTGGTGATGCCGGCTGTGTTGTTGAAGCCCCCGGAGACATATACGCAGCCATTGCACGACGTAGCCGCCGCCCCCTCCACTGGCTCCGGCAGGGGTACCACCTCGTCCCACTCGTTGGCGTCCACAGAGTAGCGCTCCACCGAGGCCAGGGGGCCGTTGTCGTTGCGGCCACCTGCGGCGGAGAGTCAATGGTTAAGTAAAACGTTAATCTACGGAGGCAGCTTGGATGTATCCTAGTACCTATATAGAAAAACTGGCTGAATAATGTGATGGTTAGAGTGCTCGCCAGGTTGTACCTGACAAACTTTGTGAATGTTCGAAACTGGAACAAATTCCATCGGACTGCATAGAAATGCATGGTCCCAGGACCAATTCAGACTGGTTTGCCAGTTGTGAGATAGACTTTGGGTACAGAAAATGAAGATGTTATTACATGCGGTTAGTCCTTTGGCTATCCATTATGACAAGTTTCCCTTTCACCTCGCTCCCTCCACGTGTGTAGACAGCAGGGGACGGAATGTCTTTCCTAAGATGTGGTCCCTAGCTGATAAACATGAATACTTGTTAGTCAGCTCAGAAGGGCAGAACTGACGACTTGTTTTGAGAGTTGATGAGCAGCTGTCACAGGAGTCTTGGGTGTGCCCTATAAAAGGTTGATTGGCTATTCCATCCTGCCCCACCTTTTCCATCCCTGCTAGTTCCTCTTCTTCCGGTGACCTGCGCAATATTCCCATGTGGAAGACCATGTAGAGCCTAGCATCTCTGCCAAATTGTCCTAATTCAGCAATTTAACATCTAACATCTCTGGTATCAGATTATCAATTAACAAAGCTTTCATAGAGCAGGGCGATCTTAGATAGTAATAAGACCCAGGTCTAAGCCATCTTTAGCAAAGAAACTTTAAAAATCCCACCGGCTTTGAAAGACACAAAATAAATAATGATTTCTTAGTGTCAGCAGACTTACAATTAAAGGACATTTTGTCTCTTCAATGTCCTATTTTAGTTTTTTTACTACAGTGAAGCAACGGCTTTGCGTACTTTCTACATTATTGTACTCGACCAAACAGACCATTTTTGTAACAATTGTTTGTGCTATCTGACAACTCCCCCTCTGAGGATTTTACCAAGGCTGAGGATTAACATAACTTTATTGTACATAAAATGGGTGAAACTTTAACAGCGCAATAAACAACCTTACCTGTGATAATTATTGTTTTTTCTGTCAGTAATAATTTAAGAAAATCTCTTTCCACGCTGGTACGTACCAGCGTGGAAAGAGATTTTCTTAAATTATTACTGACAGAAAAAAAAATAATTATCACAGGTAAGGTTGTTTATAGCGCTGTTAAAGTTCATGTATCATGTATGTTCTGAGTACGTACTCAGAACATACATGATACTGCTCCAAAACAAAACATTAGTAGGGAAAGTCAACAGAATCTGGTGTTTACCAGGACTAACCAATGATGTAGACAAACTCTTCAGTGTAGGTGGAGGCGGCGTAGATGCGTGCGGCCTTGAGTGGCGGCACCACTCGGAACCCGTGGGCCTGCGGGCAATGTAACGTTACGACATACGTAATCATAAGTGCCTTTGTTCTGGAGCGGTTTTCAACACTTTACAATGTTAGTTTTCAAAACAACTCATATCAACAATACAATATACCAAGCAAATTGATAATATAATTAAAACAAAATACAGCAACTTCAAAACAATAAATAAAATCACAGTTCCTATGCTGACTAAATAAAATATCGATCAAACTTCTCCAAAGAGTTTGTTCACTGCAAGGACCTTCCCATCTGGCCGGTAGCATTAAGTTATAAATATTTGGGGCAAAATACCTACATATTTTGACTTTGAGCTCCAGGCTAACACGAGGCAGCTTCAGGATAGCATCCTGCCTCGTGCTTTGGGATCGCACCTCAGAATGTGACTTTAGCTTCTCTCTTAAATAATCCGGCTTATCGGAAGTCAAGGATCTGTGGACTACCAAGGCTGTGCAATGTGTGCAGTCATCAGTCAGAGGTAATGAATCAAAATTCACTCGTGCACTCGGAACCAACCTGACACACATATTCTGTACTCTGTGCATCCTTTCTATGTCCCCTGCAGTCACGACATTGCTGTAAAGACGGAGAAAGTAATCAAATGCAGAGAACCAAAGCCTGGGCAAGATGAAGCTTGGTAGCTTGTGGGAATAGGTGACTGTTTCCATTCAGCACTCTCAGACGAGAAACAGATCGATTACACAGAACTCACATTGCTGGAAAAATTGAGCCCGTTGTCAAATATGACTCCAAGTAGTTTGGCAGGATTATATTCTTTCAAAGAAGCCCCTCCAATCGATACTTTACTAGTGATGGTAGTAAAAGCTTGCTGCTAGGAAAGTTTAGCAAGGCGCATTCATCGATATTGAGTTTTACCCCATGATCCATAGACCACTTGTGGATTGTATCCAAATCCAAATTCATAATTCGAATGACTTAAAACAGCCTGATAAGCCCTGTAAGAGAGACTGAATTGAGCATAATCTGCATAAAAATATAGCGTGAACTGCTGCACAGACTTACCCATTTTGGCGGCAAAAAGCGTCCGGCAGTACAGGCCCGAGATCGCGAACCATAGGGACAATGTCCTGGGACCTACTCACGGAGGAAGAGAAATCAATGAAAGCTTTAGTTTTTCCTTCCTTCCACTTATCAGTAGTATTGCTGTAACTGAATGTTCTTGGCTGCGAACTGCATGACAGATAACTAGCAGATATAGGAGAGAGAGAGAGAGAGAGAGATGGAGGAGGCTCCCCATTGATTCCTTGAGCCACTCACGATGGCTCAAGGCGAGGGGCGAGGGGAAGTTACCCGTCCTCTAGTTACACAACCATTGGAGAAGAAAACTTAGTGATGGATAAGATTTTTTTTATAACAGTAGTAATCGTTGAACGATTCCACATTTCATGTACAAACTCTCTTAAAATGGTGGCAGTTTGATAAACGAATTAAATAATGCCATTGAAACAAATATAATGCTGTTATAATTTAATAAAACAGTCAAATTACAACAATTTATTTTGGTTAGGTTAACTTCCCCTCTGAGAAAAGCAGGAGTGGGGAAAGTCGTCCTGCCCGCTGCTGTCTCCATCTTTTTCCGTTAGAGCCCAATAACGGACCATACATCATAGCCAATATGAATAATAAAACCTACTGTAACGTAACCGCTGCAGCTTGTCATTGCAAGTAAGTTACCAGCAGGCCTATGTGAAACTTAAGCAGAGTCCTTAACCGCGGTTTCTGTTGGTATGATTGATTAGGATATAACTAAACAATGTGGAACAGATGGGTATATGGGTTTCATATGCAGTTTGATTACTTTCAACTGATATTTTATAAAGCAATAATATTTCATTATTAAGAGAAACCTCTTACCTAATCTATTGCCTACTAAAAATATTTGTCTTTGTAAGTTAATAATACAATTTGTTTGTTTTCAGGTACCCTGCACTGTGGCGGTCACTGACCAGAGGTTAACTGAGTACCAAAGCCACCGACCAGAGAACAACATATGACTGGAATCCACGTTGCCGTCAACTACCAATAAGAAGATCGTGCCCTCCACATGACATATTGAAATCTAATTGGGAAATAATTCTGACAACAGTGGGGAAGAGGAATATGGGAGATATTTCGACTGGAAAAATAGGAGAAGGTTGGAGAAAATCTTCGTTCCGTGTCCTACAGTACAAATTTTATCAAAAGTGATAACTATGTGTTTAGTGACAAAATTACCTGGTGGTGAATTGCCGATATTATAATTGAAGTGTTTGTATCATCATCATAAATTGAAAGTAAGATGTTTTAACTTTTAATCAGTAATATAGTTCTAATGTCTGGTTTCCATGGTGCCAAGTTGAGATATTAGTCGCCAGTGGCTGTGTCTGTCATATTCAACTATGAACCGTGTAAACGCAATGAACGAGTTACTTATGAGACAGTTGTACAGTGGCAGTAGCTGACCCCCCATGTGAAGAAGGTAGCTTCTATCGCTTTTTTCACTAATAGAAAACATGGTACCTGTACTGTTCGTGAAGTTATAAATGTTTTATATTTTCTGAAAGATTTATTAGTGTAAAATTCATAAAAGAGCTTAGTTTATGTCGGTAACTTACAGTTGTCCTAAAACTTTAATGTTTCCACCAAACACAAAGGATAAAAGAATAACACTCTTTTTCTGTTCTGCTTTGGATACTCCATGATGGGTAATATTAACAGTTTGACCAACCTCAATATTTTCACAATCATATGGGTATGCTAATATTCATTCGATAGGCCTAGTGATGTCGCGATGGGCGATACCATAGATTAAGCATACTCCTTAGGAGATCACCCATCGTAATGGGACAAGCGTACACGGTCTGCTTGTACGTCCAAGGCGACGGCGGAGCTAGTTCGGAACGTCTACGCTGCCGCGCTGCTGTCGCTGCCCTTCCCCTCTCCCCCTTCGGCCGCGCGCCCATCCTAACAGCCCCTCCGCTAACCCCTCTTATATCTCCCATCTCCCAACCCCCAACACACACACTCCGCTGAGTGCACCGACCAAAGCCTGTTACCACGTCCCGCCACCGCCAACGGCCGAGGCGCCTCGCCGAGGTGGTGTACTGCCTGAAACTGCCGCAAGCGTCTTTCGATTTTCATAGGAATGTCATGACCCATTCACATTACAATGTTATATTATTATACGCTAGTTATTAACAGGTGAAGACTGAGAATGAATATGTTCGACCTTGCCTTATAAATCTGATTAATGATTATATTAATTGTTTTTGAGTTTTCCCAATAAATTTAATTTATTTTTTATATTTTTTATATTTTGCGAACCATAAATTTGAACTTTGGTAGTTGCAACATATTTTAATAATGGATGCTGTTTTTTGTTTCAAAGCAAGTACCGAGTCCAAAGTGGTTGTGAAATCACTGTGATTTATGAAAGTCAAAAATTTATGAAATCTTAATAATCTCAGATAATAAATCTCAGATCTAAATTCACTGTTCCTTAATTATGTCCGCATTGTTGTTCACTGTTTCCTGCTTCATTCCTCATAAGCAATAAGCATAAATTAGTTGTGGTCCAGAAATGTCAAGAAGTCTTTACCATTTATCAGGGGCGGATCCAGGGAGTCACGTTGGGGGGGGGGGGGAATGCCGGGGATTTTGGGGGGTATGGAATACTCTTCAGGCTCAGGGGTGGGGGGTCCGGGATTCCATCCCCGTTTTTTATTGTCTGAAAATGACAACCAAAACTTTTCTTATTGACTGGGAACGACAGCGAGGTAGAAAACATGTCGGGATAGACCATGCTCGCGCCCATAGTCGGGATAGACCAAAATTCGGTACGGCTGGGCTCAAGGTCACATCTCAAAGTGTAGGATTCGGCGGTCGCAGCCGCAGCGCTCAGTACAGCGTCTTATGGGTTATTGGCGACGCGTCCTCAGTTAAATGAGGTTTACGGCGCAAGGGATTTTTTATAGTAAAATGGTTTTTGGAATCGAATTACTGAATAAATTCTTTATCTTTTGGTACTAAATTAAAATGTATTTAACCTCTAATTATGACGTAAAAACACGTGTACGTTTCAATATTAGCATACAAATCTCGATTTTCACGTACTCAACCTGGATTTTCATCGAAATTAATTAATTAACGACTCAATGACTCCCATATTTTATTTACTCGATACATGAGTCAACTCTTTTCATGAAAATAACTATATAATAACAATTGTACGGCTTTTAAAGAGGCTTAGTTTTGAATTTTGACACAACAAATTTGATTCCATACCATCGCCTTTATAGCTTTGGTAGAAAAGTTTATTCAAAATTAAGTATCTTTCGTATTCGAGTTCCTTGACATGTTCCTCAACTTTTAACGCCAATATGATTTTTAAAGGATTGGTTATTACAGTATTGGCTGATGTAGAGGCTTAGTTCTGAGTTTCGACGTAAAACCATAAGTTCATTCATAATTTTGATTAAATATTTAGCTACACATATTTACTTACGACTTTGTATTTCATTTCTCCGATCTATTCCTTATTTATTCACACAAAATCAAATTATAAGTCTATTTGAATAGTTGTTAGGGAGGTATAACTTAAGTTTCTGTAAACAGATGTTGATTCTCTTCTATTTCAATGTTCACAATTAAAATCATAAAACGTGACCATAAAATTAAGGATGATAAACCTGAAAACATTTAAAATTTAAATACAATCTAATTTAACGATGTAATAAATAACTGCTAGAACTAGAAAGAAAAATTTTTAAGTGATACAAATTTTAAAGAGAGAAGGGATTAAATACAAGGCAAAATTATGTTTAGATAAAATCCAATACATATCGAGGTTATGACTCCTGTATTTTAACTTAGAAAATGGACAAATAAAGTATTTATTAAGGAATTTTTGCTTCACAACCACGTTATAACAAAACAAATATGTTAATTCTTGCATAACATTTTACTATGTACAACAAATAAGTCTCATATTATTTTTCATTTAATTTAATTTTATATTCATTTATAATATTTAATATGTAATTTTTAATCATGATTCAGATTAGATCTCGATAAATGTTTTTTTATCATAATTGAAAGCTGTGTTAAGTAACAATACCCCCGTAGCAGCAAACCTGCGTACTCAGCGAATTTCCAATGCATATATATGAATCTTAATACCACATAAAGCCACATACCAAGTTTCATCAATATACATTCATAAATAAAAGATTTATGACATTTTAATTATTCTCTATAAGAATAACATGGCGGCTGAGTATGTAGGTTTGCTGAAGGAAGGAACACAAAAAATGGGGTTTTATACAAATATCAATATAACTCATTTAGGTAAAGCCACATACCAAATTTCATTAATTTATTTTCATAATTAAGGGAGATAACACGTTACTTATTCTCCATAAGAATAACATGGGGCTGAGTACGCAGGTTTGCTGCTAAGGGAGCCTTCGGCAAAAAATTTTTTTTGAGCAAATATCAATGGTCCACAACAGATTAAGCCGTATACCAAGTTTCGTCAGTATACGTTCATAAATAAGCGAGATATAAAATGTTTCTTTTCCTCCATAAGAATAACATTAGACAACGTACTGTGTTTAGCACTTTCAATATCTCGGTAACCAATTGGCGTAGAGAAATGATCAAAATACCAAATTGTGTGTTTTTGTAAGCTGAATCCAATGGTGAAAACTAAAATTTGACTATTTCCAAAATGATATGTAAAAAATTCAAAAAACCCATTTTTGGGGTACAAAACCCCCCCAAAATACCCCTTCGGATAGAGCGATCTGGCTGGTTTTCGAACTTAAAGTCATAAATGTTGCTTTACACGTTTATACCAAATTTCATCAAAATCGGATAATTTTTACGAGAGTTATCGTGCTCACGGACACATATATATATATATATACAGTTTTGAACGAATGGTGTTTTTGGGGTCTGGGGACCTCAAAACGAAAAGTTATCATGGTCTCGGGCCTAGGTCTTACCATGCCGACTACGGTAATAGCTTCTTCCCTATAGGGGAAATTCGCTAATAACCTCAATATAATATGGAGTCAAATATATATTTATATAATTACTTTTTATAAAAATCTAAGTAAAATGAGAAGCGATTATTCTGATGTGGTAGTACGGCGCGGCGTGGGGCCGTGGTCGACGACGACGGCGGCGCGCGTAGAACTGAACATAGCCGTAATTTATATCGGATTATTGAAGAAACTAGAAGCTCTATCGAAAATTTTTTCGAATAAATTTTGAAGATCAACTAATTAGCTACAACTTTCTTGCTGGAAGTTTAATTTTACCTCAGGAATAAAAAACTTTCTCGCTTACTTACTTTTTTATGTCATGTTCTTACAACCTTCTAATATTTTAATTATTACAAATTACACATAATTTGAAACTAAAATATATTGATACCGCTAGATGCGGACATTCATGCAGAAAAGAAATATATAAGTTTCATTGTAGTTGTATTATTATTAAGAGGTATAGGAGCGTGTAAACGACAACGGGCTCACCGCTCGGGATTACTCAGATTTGCCGTGTCCTGCACTTTGGGTCTAGCCTGACAATGCGCGGACCGTTTTCTGTCCATTTGACGAGCTCTCCATGGTTTTTACCTCCCTGGGGAACGACAACCGAGCCGCATGAACGAGAATGGCCGAAAAAGACGTTTTAAAACTAAATTAACGAATTTTCACCGAAATGCCTGTGAACTCTCTATAGTAGTATTACAGAAGGCATATGAATCTGACTGACGACGCATCAATCAGACGACAAGTCGAGATGATACTGCCGGGCAGACGTAGCACTGAAATTGAACCAATTGTAGATAATTTTGACTTATTTTCATATGTGGAATCAAATTCTGCGAATCACACCACGCTTTTTTGTGACACCCTGTATATATTTTTTGAATTACACATATTTGCCTGATTAAAATTAAGTTTATTTTTATTATATAGGTAGTCATGAATTCCTTTCATGAAACGTGACAAAAGTGTTTTTAAATAACCCTTAGGCCTATATACGCCATAACAATTTTAAGCAGATACGTTTACTTGATATTTTGTAATAATCGTTTAAATTTGAGATTTACTCACACATTGTAAAAAAACACCGATATTTTACACTGTTTTTCCTTATATAAATTTAAAATACCCCCGTCGCAGCAAACCTGCGTACTCAGCGAATTTCCAATGCATAATATATGTCTTAATACCATATAAAGCCGCATACCAAGTTTCATAAAAATATATTCATATATAAGCGATATATACAATTTTAATTATTCTCCATAAGAATAGCATTGGTGATGAGTACATAGGTTTGCTGAAACAAGGAACACAAACAATTGGTTTTTATGCAAATATAAATATAATTTAACTAGGTGAAGCCACATACCAAGTTTAATCAATATTCAATCATAAGTAAGCACTATATAACATTTTAATTATTCTCTATAAGAATAACATGGGAGCTGAGTAAGCAGGTTTGCTGCTACAAGGAACTAAAAAAATGGGTTTTTATGCAAATATCAATATAACTCAACAAGGTGAACCACATACCAAGTTGTATTAATTTATGTTCATAATTAAGGGAGTCATTACATTTTACTTATTCTCCATAAGAATAACATAGGGGCTGAGTACGCAGGTTCGCTGCTACGGGGATAATCAACAAAAAATCAATTTTAGCATGAGACCTACGGTAATAGCTTCTTCCCTATAGGGGAAATTCGCTAAAAGCAATGGAAAGATTTGAAACTCCGTAATATAAAATTTGACAATATTTCCGTTCATTTGATAGGTCTCTCGTTAAAATCGGACTGGCCGTTTCGTAGGTGTTTCAAACCTGTATAATTTTTTAATGTTTCTCAATTTTTCAAAAAGAACATAAATGTTATTTGAACTTAATAAAGGTTTTCAAAGTTAATTACTCAAATCACAGAAATTACTTTATTTATTTTAATAATTTTAAATTTTTCGCGGAGTTTTTTTAGCCGGTAAAAGTCCGGCAATACTCTTGACTACGGATTTTTGAGTGACCATGAGGATTTACTCTCCGCCCCGACGAAATTAAAAGGAAACAAAATAATAAATTGTGAAAAAGAATTAAGTGGGATTTTAATAAGGAAATATTGTATGTTATGAATTCACTGAATCTGTAATGAAATATCGGTTATACATACTATACACCTATTACACTAATTTGTAATTATAACTGTAAGAGTATTTTCACAAGCGAACGTAGAACATTTATCAAGGAAGAAGCCGCTTTACGATTTGACGAAAGGAAGGCACGAAGCCACTGTGGCTGGTGGCTGGCGGACGCCCTGCGAGTGCGAGCGAGCCACGGCACTACGGCAGTGTCGCGTCGGCGGCGCCTTTCTCACTCCCTCTCTCTCTATCGCACAAGTACTCCCGCTCTCTCTCGCACACCGATGTCGTTTCCCCTCCTAGCCCGCGGATCGTTGGTTCCTCACGTGGCCACGAGCTGCGCCACTGCGCTGATGCCGTCGGCACTAATTCTATGCTAGTACTAGAAAATCCCGCAGGAGCACGCCACTGTTCACCCGTCTTCGTCTGACAACCTGCCCATGCAATATCTCCTAAGGAGTATGCTTAATCTATGGCGATACGAAACGTATCATTATAAAAAATTGTCCTGTTATTGTCTATTGCAAGATGCAGATCTCTTATATTGTGTCGTTTTATATGCTATTCCAGGACGAGCGGCTATACGTAATACTAAATCGGCAAAACAATCCTAGCATTAAATTTTGATTGGACTCTGTTTGAATTTGCATTACCGATCTACTTAACTACTTTCGCTGTAATCTGGTCAGCATGTCAGTTAGAAGTCTTGAGTTTTGACTAAACTAAAAGCTGTTTTATAAAGTCACTCAAGATATATATATATGAATATATTTAATAATAATATAATGGTAGGATTTGCCAACAATAGCGTTTGATGGCCCAATGTCGGCTAAGGTTGGATTTGCCAACCTGGGCTAGCCAACGATTGGTTCATTGGCCCAACTGCGTTAATGCCAACCGACCATTTCCCTACCATATCCTACAATACCGATGATGGCCCAACGATTTGTGCTGATAAATTAAGATTATATTTTGATTATTATAATTATATTAAATATATATTAATTTGCTAGTAGTTTTTCATATTTCATAGATACATAAATCAAATGAACTTGTTCCTACTTTTATTACAGTGGTTTTTGCACGAGTAGTAGATTCACGTAGAAGAATAAAATGAGTACTATCCAATCTTAGAAGAATAATACATAAAAGTATATAGGCTAGTACAAGTCGTGCAGGTACAGACTATTGGTAATTTCTATATCTCAGTCCATCCTTCGATAAGTCAGATCCTTTCAGTCCTTTTTTTTAAGTCCTTTGGTAAGTCAGATTGGCCGTGGGGGTTAAGACGAGTGTTCTGTTCAGTAACTCAAAGGTTGTAGGTTCAAGACCCGACCGTGACTCGATATTTTTGCAACTTAATTCCTTTTTTAAAATTTCTAGAATTGGTTTACTAAACACTTCAATTAGATAAATCATGATTTTTAAAATTAAAATAAGCATTTAAATAAAACATTATAATCCGTTGGCATTTGGTTGGGTATTGGTTGGCATTGTTGGATAATGGTTGGTTAATCCATCGATGGGCCAACCTCGCGCCTTGCGACATGCCCACCGTTGGCCAACCATTTCCACCGACCATTTGCCAACGCTGGCCCAACAATTTGTGCTGATGGGGTAGTTGGTTTTCAATCATTTAATAAACGGTTACTCCACCCTTTTATAAGATGACAAGACCACAATTTCACTCTTTCAACGAGTGAATTTCACACTCTTTCAGTGAGTGAGTTCCACTCTTTCAACGAGTGAATTCCACTATTTCAAAGAGTGAATTCCACTCTTTCAGCGAGTGCATTCCACTCTTTCAAGGAGAGCATTTCACTCTTAAATAAACGGGTTCCACTCTTTGAATGAGTGGGAATCTTCCACTCTTTCAAAGGATGACTCCAGTTAACTTTTCTAAAGAGTGAAAGTTCACTCTAAAAGAGTAGCTCAATTTCTCACCCCCAAAGAGTGAAAATATCAGTATAAAAGAATGAATATTCAATCTTTTACTTTTAGAGTGTATGTTTACAAACCATCTCACTCAGCAGAAAAAAGATATGTTAAAAATAGTTTGAATTTCATTCTATGATGTCATTTGTGTTTTGTTTATTAAATATAAGTTTGAAAAAAGAGATCCTTGTAGCAACACTGTGATACTACTCGGCCCCTGCCTGACACATGCTCACTGACTGACAAAACCAAACACTGTTACCAGTTCCGAGCTATTCTATTGTAGACACTTCATAAGACATATAAAAAATTACTAAAATTTAGATTTCAACAAAAAATATTACTGTATAGATTGAGAATACAAATATTTTATTTTTTAAATTTTGTTTGAACTGTACATCCCTAAAAAATGTAACGCCCATATCAAGTTGGCCCTGGACGTTTCCTGCCAAAAAAAGACACACAAAAACCTGAAATAACGATACCTGTCCGGCGTGAGGAACCATACACCGCCACACCGAGTCCACCACAGCCAGCGCCTCGACATTGGCGATGGACGCTCCTCCTGTCAACCCGCCGCAGGATATCACCACCTACAACATAGGGATCCACAAGATATCAGGTAGAAATTTATCAGATTTGAATGAATATGTGTCACAGCATGCTGGTGTGAGGGGAGCAAGTTTAAATTAAAAAAATTCAAAATTAAATTTAACATAAAAAATAGATAGTGGTGCTAATTTTTAAAAGTATCTCATACGATTTTAAAAGAATATAATAATTTTTAAATCCTTGCCATCCTGATATACCAGATTATATTTTTTCTGGAATGATTGGGCAGTAGAATTATCAGCAAAGTGTTATAATACTAATAGGAGTTAAATACAGTTAATAAAACATTTTTTTTAGGTTTGTATGTTAAAACTCATGCCTGTTCTTGGCATAGATTTTCCATGATTGATTAACGTTGGCCTTTAGTCCTACCATGAAGTCTGCATTGTTGAAGTTAAACAGTTGCCTTGAGTTATGTAGGGTAAATATGGTTAGAGGTCATATCACATTTAGGCCTATAGGTTGGTTATTAAGTTTTAATTTCATTTGTTTATCAGGTTTTTACTTTCTCCCCCTATACATAGTATATGGAGAAAGTATTGTTTTCGTAAAAATTTTCGAATTTGAGTTGTCAGTGGAAATATTTGTTTTGGTGCTCCCTGAACCCAAAAAAGTAGTTTTTACGTGATGTCTGTCTGTGTGTGTGTGTGTGTGTGTGTGTCCGTGTGTGTGTGTGTGTGTGTCTGTGTGGATGTGTACAGAGCTAGAGCCCTAACCTATGGGCCGATTTTTATGAAATTTGGCGTGTAGGTACTAATCCACGATATCTCCAGGCGTTTTTTTCATTTTTTTGAATTTTTGATTTTTAAGGGTAATTATCCCCCAAAAACCGCCAAAAAACATGAAAAATCCAAATTTCTCAAAAACGGCTCTAACGATTTTGATTAAACTTTCGTGGTTTGTAGAACTTTAGGTTTCCAACAAAATGACACCACCCGCATTTCTGGAAAAATGCGGGTTCAGAAATTACAGGACTTAAAACATCAAAAATTCAGTTTTTTGGATTTTTCATAAAAAATCATAAATGTTAAAAAAGATTACTATTCACCATTAAAAAGAGCTCAAAAAACTAAATAAATTAGTATTTTAAATTACTATTCTACGATTGCTAGTTGCGGAGAAAATTGAAATTTTCATTTAGCGGTAAACACAGTACGTTGTCCAATGTTATTCTTTTGGGGAATACAAAAATAACTATTTCTCTCTTATTTACTGATCAATTTCATTTGATATGCAGGTCAAGTTAGCATTGACCAACAGATGATGTTCGAAATGTGTTGCTATTTAACCCTGGGGGGGGCAAGGGGGCATTTCCCCTCTCAAAACTACTGTGTGTAGCAACGGACTCTATAGTGCCTCCAAAAAAGCAATTTGGGTGGATATTTCTGAAAACAACTATTTTAGACAATTTTCTGTACATTTATCTATACTTCATATTCTATATTTAGTAAATAACAAATATTTTTGTCATTAAAGTTTGGCTAAAAGGGAGAAAGTATGTGTCAGTTTCCTGATACCGTTTATTTAACATTGTGCTGAAAAATCAAGTGAGCAAACGATGCTGGAGGATCGCTTATTTGGAAATATTCATCTTTGCAATATTCTAAAATTTAGGCCTAACCCATTCTGATACCAAGTAGCTGAAGTAGGCCCAGATTAAATCAGGAATTAAAAATTAAACTTCTTTGAAAACGAAAACGGTACTAGTACAATTCGCGCCGCGGCAGGAACCGGAAACAACGCAATGATGATCAACTGTTGCCAATCCCGAACACAAAATTCTCACTAAAAACCCCGATGCTTGAATGAAATTAGAGGTAACACAGTATACAAAACAACTAAATAGACAATTACTGTAATGTAATATCTTAAAAGGTGAATGTATTTCTTCATATAAAATCGTAAAATAATGTTCAAAAAGAATATTTTAATGCACAATGTTTACAGAGAAGTAAATAGCTTCCTCTATTCCCACGAGCAGGAAAGATTGCAGTTGAGGGCGTGGTTTACAGTTTTAACGACCAAGACCAGCCAATAGTAGACGTGATGAATTGCCAAATAGCACACCAGCTGGACGGAAAAGCACTATAGTGATATTTGTCTACAGCAAAATGGCAACAGTGACAGCGTGGAGCCTTATTATCGGCTGTAATCCAACAGTCATCTTTTCCTTTTCCCGATAATAAGCATGCGGTTTAAAACAATGTCACATTTATAACCTGATGATTAGTTATTGATAATTAATGATAGATTAAGAACACACTGCAACCACAGCACATTGCTCAACAGCCAATAATAATATGCTGACAGCTGAAATTGCTGACTACCGGCTACCGGTGACCGCGGTATTTCCCACCGTGGGAATTTTATCCCACAAATGGGATATTTAGTCTTCCATAGCACAAGGCAGGTCACGAGTCATATAAAATTGTTATCCTTGTGTCTAAAAATGGTTTATATTATACATTGATTTTCAAGATTAAATATCACGTTTTAGAGTAATCCATGTACGCTCGATAATAATATTTTTTTATATTTGACATAACCAACAAATTCTTCATTTTAGCACATCATCCCAAACTGAACAGATCTAAATTCCAAATTGGTCGAGTTCACACAATACCTTCACTAAGGTATTCGCAGATTCAGCTTGCAAAACGTAAGTAATAATCTCCTGTTAAATATATTCGAGGATTTTCTTAATAATGCTGGCGATGTTCATTATAGGCCTAACCTTATTTTTACCATAAATATTGCGTGGTTAAACTAAATTCTTTGAATATTTTAATCTACAAATGTAATGCAGTGGTTTGAACAAAATAATCGACGTCTCAGTTTATGAAAGGGATTTTTTGAGTTTGATGCGGGAATTATATTTTTGAAAGGGGCAACACTGCGCTGATTGCCAGTCCCGCTACCGGAACTTTCTCACGACAGTGACTCGGCGCTCGGCGGTACAATTTACTGAATTTACAGTTAATTCGACATTAGACACCGGACTGTCGTTCCGAGTTGGCTACATCTACCGAGTTTCTAAGTTGTTCAGTGACTATTCCCCCGCTGTTTGAACTACTGGAACACCACAATGGTTGCCCCCGAGAAGCTCTTGACCCTAGAGAACCCCGTGTTCGCAGCATATCTGTTCTACAGCTCTGTGCTGGCGGTGAAGATGCTCGCGATGAGCCTCCTCACGGCTAAACAGAGGTTCAAGAAGTTGGTGAGTTTCGTTTACTATCGCTAATTAAAAGTCCCCAGTACGAAATACATATTTGCATAGATTGTAGGCTAATCTGCTTCGGGGCCCTTTTTTATTTTATTTTGTAATTTGAAAGAATTATAATTATCACTCTTTTAAACAATGTTTTTAATTCAAGTAAACTTTGGCTAATGCTAATTTACATATGCATAATTTCCCATTAATATCTGTAATTTTTTTAAGTACTGTGTGTTTTAATTTTTTTTGCATCTTGAAGCACATTTTGCAAAATAATGAATTTTGTATTATATCGTAGCATTTTGATGTCTTCTATGTAGTCTTTCATTGTGAATGGCGTTGACCGTTGATGTAATAAATAAAAATAAAATAAAATTTACAAATAGGCTAGAAACTTTCAGATATAACAAATTGTAATTTTGTTGAACAGAGAAAGCCAATGAAGTTTGAGTTTTAGAGGTAGAATCAGCTAAGTTGATTAAAAGGGAAAGTTTTTAGATTGGTCAAAATGTGGCTAATTCTATAAATTAAAAGTATGAAATTTGGTTAAAATTTAAAAGTATGAAAAAGTACGGTACAAAAATATGTCAGCCTCACAAAGCAACTTTTTTTATGTATACACATCTTCAACTCAGTATAATATCTTGTGCATTGAAGAAAATTCAAATCAGTACTACAGTTCGGGTCACAGTGCTTGGTGTCTGGTTAGCGTATGCTCTGGTATGACTTTTCACCTCTATTTGGCTTAATACCGTTAGTGATACAGCGTTTGTCAGCAGAAAGCAAAATTAATTAATCTAATTTTAAAACATTGGTTTTGGTTATTTTCATTAGTGTCTGCTTTTATTTACGAGAAATTTGAGTTGGTTCTCGCCTTTCCCAGGCGCCAAGCACCGAACTGTACTCTGAAATCGCCAACCACTGACTGTCAAACAGATAAGGCTTGTCAACTGTTATCATAAAGTAAATAATTTAATAGTAAACAAAGAAGTGTTCATAGGTTAAAAGGTGTTAAGCAAAGAATGAACCACAGTAAAATCATAGAATAAATGTATTATTTATTCTATAGTAAAATGCAGGTGCATAATATGGCCTGCTTTACAGAAATGTGACGGTGAGCAAAACACTTATGTCAAAACCCAAAAAATATATAGGGTAACAATCCCCACTATATATAGGACACTAAAATCAAATATGTATAGACCTTTTTATATCCCCTAAAAGGCCAACCACTGGAGCCCTTTTAGCCCTTTTTCTTTCGTATTAATTTGGGGCTGATAGGCCTACTTATTTTGATCATATTCAGAGAGGTTTATTTGCAGGTTTTATCTGTAAGGTTGCCCTGACACTGTTCTCAACTTTTCTCTTAATCTGATAAATGAATGTAAAATAAAATATTTACTTGTGAATAATATAGTACGAGCTGCTCCCTCGCAATATTTTGCGGATATAATCCTTATAACAGCTGTTTATTGAATCAATAAAAAACACATGTGACAAACCAAATAAAACTCCCCTCCATATGAATAACATGGGAACTTGGAAGTCCCGTGGGGTAGAGCCCTGGGGCATAAATCAAAATTCTGGCTCGACAGTGACTTAGAACTTGAAATTATCTTTTAAATAAAAAAAGAATCATCAACACCGGTTACCTAAGTATTAACTTCAGGAAGTGGGTGAACAAAAAGCAGGGATTTTTTAAATATGTAGATTAGGGAACCTGATGCTTAAAGTTAATTTGCAATGAGCATGAGCAATTCGTAATACATAAAATTAAATTCACAGTTTAATAAAAAATTTAGCTGTCACAGTAATAAAAAATACAATACCCCCGTCGCAGCAAACCTGCATACTCAGCGAATTTCAAATGGAGATATAAATGTCTTAATACTACATCAAGTCACTTACCAAGTTTCATAAAAATATATTCACAAATAAGCAATATATTCAATTGTAATTATTCTCCATAAGAATAACATTGGGGCTGAGTACGCAGGTTTGCTGTATCAAGGAACACAAAAAATGGAGTTTTATGCTAATATCAATATAACTCAACTAGGTGAAGTCATATACCAGTTTTTATTAATTTATGTGCATAATTAAGGGAGACATAGCATTTAATTATTATCCATAAGAATAACATGGGGCTGAGTACACAGGTTTGCTGCTACAAGAGCCTTTGACAACAAATTGTTTTTTTTTTTTTTGAGCAAATACCAATGCACCACAACTAGATGAAGCCGTATACCAAGTTTCATCAGTGTACGTTCATAAATAAGCGAGATATAAAATTTTTCTTTTCCTCTATAAGAATAACATTAGACAACGTACTGTGTTTAGCACTTTCAATATCTCGGTAACCAATTGACGTAGAGGAATGATCAAAATACCAAATTGTGTGTTTTTTAAGCTGAATACAATGGTGTAAACTTAAAATTTGACTTTCCAAAATTATATATAACAAATCCGAAAAACCAATTTTTGGGGTACAAAACCCCCCAAAAATACCCCTTCAGATAAAGCGATCTGGCTGGTTTTCGAACTTAAAGTCATAAATGTTGCTTTACACGTTTATACCAAATTTAATCAAAATCGGATAATTTTTACGAGAGTTATCGTGCTCACGGACAGACACACACACACACACACACACACACACACACACACACACACACACATATATATATATATATATATATATATATACAGTTTCAAACGAATGGTGTTTTTGGGGTCTGGGGACCTCAAAACGAAAAGTTATCATGGTCCCGGGCCTAGGTCTTACCATGCCGACTACAGTAATAGCATCTTCCCTATAGGGGAAATTTGCTAAAAGAAAAACATCAATATATATTAGGTATTTTTATATATTTGCTTCCAACGGTTTACACCAATTTACATAAATTATCATGACAATTAGGCCTACCAATTAAGTTAAGGATTTGCCCCATTAATGGGCCATTACAATTTCAGTGTTCAAAGAATGTTATTTGATCAGGTGAATGTTTCAATACGCTGATTATTTCAATATGATTGTTTGTTCATTAGTTTCACTACAGAAGCATGATTGAAAAGTTTTTCGCTCTTCAAGAATCTCTCCAGTTAAACTGGGACTGTGATACCCAGTGATTTTATGCAGCATTGTGAAGGGAATCTGATGATCTCTTGCTTAACACACTTATGTTTAATTAATATTATAAAGTTAAGTCTTAGTTTTTAAGGTATTTTGTGTAGGCTACAGAATTTAGGTGCGAACATTTTTCTGTCGATATATTTAGGTCATTCATATCTTCACCGGAATTCCATAAGCCCATCAAAGTATTCACTCTCACTCCTACTCTCCTTGGTGGTATGTACCAATTCTTTATTTACTCACTCCAAGTTTCTTTTATTATTAGCTCATGCCCTGTTCTTCGCACGAGAATATCACAGTCACAAACAAATTTAGAGGTTTAAAGAGCCTCGGGTTCAATATAAGGCCTTTTCTGTGTTGTGGTAGTGGTGTAGTGGTTGTATCAGCTATGAAGAAAATTTCAGATCAATTAGTTCAGGAATGTTCGAGTTCAAACAAAACAGAATTGGCAACTGACAGAATGACAGATACCACCTTCCATTTATTTTACTGTTAAGATTTTGATAAATTAAGTCCTATATACATTAAAAAAGAGTTGTTAGTCAATAAATTATTACAGACATTTTCCACCATTAATCACCAACAATGAATAAAAAAAGTTCTTCTGTAATCACACTAACTTGGGATCAAAACCTGCCAAGGTCCAAGGTTAGGCCTATCTTAAGTCATGAGATAAAATGAATGTGATAAGTGTGAGGAATATAAAAAGAAGCTACACTTAATTTCATTATTTAATGTATGGAATATCCTTCTATTGTGATTGATCAATTCCACTCATGTTCAGAATGCAAGACGCAGTCTTTAGAAGAATTTGTTCACCAAAAACACTCGCATTAATCAATCTTTTCACATTAAAATAATAGTTTTCTTCCTTCTCCTAAAAGTTTATCTTGTAGATTATATTACATATTGTATTTCATAGAGTTAAGTGTCTTTGATATTTTTATCTAATTTCTTACGGTCAACGATTTCACAATCATTCAAAGGATTAAATATCACCAAACTATCACTCTTTGAAAGCAAACTGTAAAATCTGGCATTAAATTGTTTCAAAATGTATTGTTTTTATAATGTAAATTCTGTAAATTAATGGAATATTCCCCAACTTTGTTAAGAATGTGCACTACACATTTTATATAAGAGCGCTTACTTCAGTTACCTATAAAAGAAAAACAAATAAACACAAATTTATCTTACAGGTATTTGCCAACCCAGAAGACGCAGCTTTTCAGCCCAAGAAAGCCAAAGTGAAATTTGACGATCCGGATGTTGAAAGAGTAAGGAGGTAAGGGTCAGCTTGATTGATTTTATTTTCATAGTTTCAAATGCCGCAACACTGAATCAATGATAGTAAACACAACACACACTTATTATGTGCTAGCAATGTAAGAAATTACAGTTTTTTGTTTTTTTATATTTCATTAGATTTAATTTATCTTACCGTATTTTACAACCACTTTGGATGCAATGTTTGAATCTCCCCATTGAGGTTACAGTTAGGCCACCTCCACAAATAATGTAAATAAATTTAGCTTGTTTTAGTGTGAATTATGACACATAAAGAATACAATTTGTATCAACATCAATATTATTAATGCAGTCGAAACAGATAAAAATGGGTTTTAAGCAATTTTTGAACCGTAAGAGTTAATTCGAAATTGATTGTGAAAGTACGAGGGCCATCCAAAAAGTAAAGAACGTTTTCTTACTGCACCTAGCGCAGCTCTCCCATCACCACGATTGCGAGTGTGGCAGTCCACTCACCTCCCCACCAAAGTATAAGCCGAGTCTCGTTGCTGTGCAGTCACACGTTTTATTTCTATAGCGATTTAAATTAGCGGCGGTAAATCCCGCCAAATATGAGATACGCAGTGTTATTCTGTTTCTGAGTTAAAAAATGCCCAGACCTAGACATTTTTTGAAAACACCAAAGAAATTTTATGGTGAAAGAGCAAAAAAACAAGATCTTAAATTGATGTAATGTGCTAAGATTTTAGCAGCTGTTTTCCTCAAATTTTCCTCAAGTCTTTCTTTCAAATCATCTTTAACGAGCGATGACCTGCCACGCCGATCCTCGTCGTTCACGATGGATTTTCTTTCATTAAACCGGTTCCATCAATGTTTCCCCTGAATATTCGACTTGAAGACTTGTTTGCACTTTCACGATAAACTTTCTTTGGTGTTATTCTAAAAAAATATATATTCCTGAACATTTTTAAATTCAGAAACTGAATAATACTGCGTATTTCATATTTGGCGGGATTTTCGATTGCAGCCTCCATTTTGAATAGCTGTAGAAATAAGACAGGTGACCGCATAGCAACGAGACTCGGCTCATACTTTGGTGGGGAGGTGAGTGGACTGCCACACATGCAATGGCGGTGATGGGGGAGCTGCGCTAGGTGCAGTAAGCAAACGTTCTTTATTTTCTGGATGACCCTCGTAAATTATGCTGTGAACTCGATGAGTATTACTATTTAAAAATGTGAGAGCATATTTATAATAAACTAAACACATTTGAATTTCATATCAGGTTTTTAACCTAAAAAGAATAGTAGTACTCAAGAACTAACCCGCGCCTGAGAAAAGTAACATACCACACCACTTTCAATTAAAAAATCCAAAGTGTGCTTCCAGATATCAAAGCAATTTGCATAACACACTTAAGAAATTTCAATTCCATTATCTGAGTCCCCAATTCTCATGATTAAATTAAGAAAATATAATCTTAAAAAGTACAAATAACACATTGAGGTTAAACTCTATGCGTTTTCCACCTTGTTGACTGTAGGGCCTGAGCCTTAGAACTGGCGTAAGACTAATTTCCACGAGTTTTTTTACTTTGTTGTGTGATAAGAATTTTCTTCAGTAAAATACATATGTTTATATCTATTTATTTGTAAATATTGGAAACAAAGAGATCTAAATTACAAACGCATCCGAACAAATTTACACAGGTGTGTTTTGAGGCTAAACTATGATGCAACTCTTTAACAGCACCGATTACATTAGGATACTTCAATGTGAATCAAAAGTTGAAACAAATTAGAGTCAGCTTCTCAAAACGTATTGCTCAAAACGGTACCAGTTAAAATTTAATTTATAAATAATGTCCGATAATTATTCTTAATTCGGTCTCGGCTTTGAGCCTAATTGTTTTTCCAATAGGCACATCACACTCAATTTACTTGTTACCATCTCGACCTCTGACAAGGTGTTTTTGTTGCAATGTCTATTGTTTTCTGATTATATTATCAATGTAAAACCTTCTCCTACTGCTACTAAACGGCATTTTACTGCCAATATATGTTTACTACTCTATTCAACTATAATTATTCTGTATGCTAGATAGAAACGAGTTTGCACGCAGCATGCTGACGTGAGAGAAGTGAATTTCCATATAAAAACCTTGTAAATATCAAAATAAGTGTTAAAACATTAATTTATTCCAATTTTTATCAAAATTTAAAACATTAATTTTTTGTGGCTGTTCTGATACGCTTAGTTCCATTTACCTGCAATGCTGGGAAAACAATAATGCATATTATAAGGTTAGGAGAAGGTCCAGTCAGAATTTAAAATAGGCTTGAGGTTGCTGGAGATATAAAAATACACCAACAAATGTATATCAGGCTTTTCTAATGTAAAACCCCCATAAGACAACGGACTGTGTTTAGTCGATACACATTTTCTTTAATATCTCGATAAATATTTATGCTAGAATGATGAGAGGGGGCTCAAAACTTTCGCCTTGCTAATCTCCATCTTTTTACATGCATTAATTTACATCCGGAGCTTTTCTGACCCTTTTTGGGCTCAAAAACTTGAAATTTGAAAGATTAATCCCCCAAAAAGGGGGTTACAGTTTTTTTATTGTTTTGCCCAACGAACTTGTCCAACTGATTACAGAAAGGAATGTCCCTACCAAGTTTTAAGTAAATCGGACAAAAAATGTAACCGCTAGAGTGCAAACACAAATATATATATATTATTTTGAACGACCCCCAAAACGTGTTCAGAGGGTCACGTTAGGAACTTCTGCGGTGGTCCCGGGCTTAAGTTTCACCGTGCGGGTCATGCTAATAGTTCAATTTTCCATAGGAAATCCTCTAATGAATTTCAGAGTACCGATTTATGTTAGCATTTATGATTGCATAACTATGAGTCGTACTGTGAGAGAGAGTTGCACTGTGTAGTTGTATCATTTTACACTTTGAGTGCGGTAAAAATGTCCGCATGTGTACCCTAGGGCTTGAAATTTTTTTAACATAAAATCTTAACTTTTTTTATTCAGAAGACATGATCAAGGTTCCAAGCTCCATTTCTGGTACGTTTTCACACAAAAAAATGGCGTCCAAAATCCGCCAATCACTCGTGACCGGGCCGGCCCGCACAGGAAAATCCGTAGGCGTCGTGAATACAATATCACCCTTTCGATGTCAGTGACATGGGTTTTTCCACTAAATATGGTGAATAGCACTAAACAAAATATTACAATTATATACAGCCTCTTCCTCCCTCCCAACCATTTATTTTTTTGTTTATTTTACTAAGAGACTATCATAAAATTTCTCAAAGCAATACCCCAAACACAATTCTAGCTTATCTGGAAAAGTCACAAAAACTAAAATAATAAACCATAAAATAATTTGTTGTGATGTAAAATACTCAAATCACTAACATATTTAACGTCAATAAGCTCGCAAAGTTATTGCGCAACTACCGGTCTCGGGTGACCGGCACCAGTCCGCGGGAATGGTGGGCGGCTCACGCAGAATGTATATCAGGACACCACAAACAACATTCGCGGCAATCTCCAATATACTCCGCGGGAGCGCGCCACACTGACTGATTTCCTTTGCCGTGGCCTTCCTGGTCTCCTGTGACCGGGGCGGCCTGAGCGTGCATACAGCGGCCAGTCACCGGTGACCGGCCCGCATTCAACGTGTTAATAAG
This sequence comes from Allygus modestus, assembly GCA_963675035.1. Lineage (NCBI taxonomy): Eukaryota > Metazoa > Arthropoda > Insecta > Hemiptera > Cicadellidae > Allygus > Allygus modestus. The sequence continues at coordinate 27,003,844 of OY776115.1, read as the reverse complement.
GCGTAATACAGTGGAACCTCGATAACTCGAACCTCAATAAGTCGAATTCCTTGATGACTCAAATTTTGGTCATTCCCCTCGAACTTGCCTACCTAATGCTATGTTATTTTACCTCTATAAGTGGAAGGATTAACAGGAAACACCTTGATAACTCAAATTTTTGCAGTATTCTGAGCCTGTTGCCTATAAGTCGAAGTTTTAGCTGTAGAACCTCTGTAACTCGAATATGTACAGTTGCCGTACCTCTATAAGTCGGAAGTATTGACTAGAGAACCTCTATAAGTCGAAGTTGTTCTACTTTGCAGCCGGAAATTTCAACCCTCCCTCCCCACTAAATCTCTTTCCCGGTACTCCTGGTAAACAACCAATAAATTTATGTTGATGAGCAACACGCATATCAAACACACTCATCCTCACGCACGGGTTTCACCTGTGTGAGGATTTCTTAAATAAGGAACAGTCTCATATTGTTGTAAATTATATATATATTTTTGAAATAAAATTGTTTTGATTTGATTAGATTTCCGAGTCGTTAGTTGGTGTGAGTTCAGAGGTTCTGGATATAGTACGTGAAACGTAGTTTTTAGGTTGTTTTTACAAAGTGTTTGCAGTTTGGTAAAACGTGTTGGCAAAACTCTACCCCATGAGAAGTTCAAGACTATTTGAGGCTATTGACACAGTAAATAAAAACAGTGACATCGGGAAGCAGTTTGGAACACCAGTGAACACTGTCGACAATTTTAAAACAATAAAAGTGTCGTACTGCTTCACCCTAATTCCAACAGTGCTTTGCAATTTTATTTGTTATCATGTTTTGTTCCCTTTTAGTTTTGCAAATTATTTTAATAGCTTACAGTACGTTAAGGTTCAGCTAAATGAAATTGATGCGTAGTTGGTCAGAACTGACTTCCGTAAGGGGAAGGGATTTGTTTTGGGGCAGGTGATAAGAAGTGAGTAAAAAGTCTAGAAAATAGGCAGGAAGTGGTCGAACGGGCAAAACATCAACAAAATACCAAACTGTGAGTCATTATTTGTTTACTTTCTTCCTCTACAATACTTTCAATGAAGGAAGTATTTCGTCCTCTACTATGTTAACTAAAGAAGCTGTACAATATATTTCCGGGCATAATTTAGACATTTAAAATTGTTCAAATCTATTTTAATAATAATTATTATACGGTATGATTATTTTTTATACACAGCTCGAACGCATGTAAGGATTATACCCTTCTATGATCCATCTATTGTGTTACTGTGACCCTCAATAAGTCAAAGTCTGTGGAAAATCACCTTGTTAAGTCGAACCTCGATATTTCAAAATATTCGATAAATCAAATTTTTTCCGTTCCCCCTGAGGTTCGAGTTATCGAGGTTCCACTGTACCTTCATAATTCCCAATTCTAGATATAATATGTATCAAGTATTTATAGTCAATGGTATCATTAAAGAAATATTTTGTTGAATAACATGCCTGTGCCCTTAAAAAATAAATAAAATTTTAAAAAAACCTTCCAGCACAGTTATGCTGGGATATGAAACGATTCCTGGGGTATACAATAGTACGGATCATAGCCACATAGTTACAAACCGGAGCATTTTCTATCCCAGTTCTTTACTTCCATTCGGGAATAATAAAAGTTCTATGAACAAAAAGGACAGGGCTTCTCTCGCGGTTTGGAAAGCCTTTTGCTTGAGATCATTTTATGATGAAAAAGGACTGCGGCAGGGAAGTATTCCCCATTGGAAGAGTGATGTATGTATAAAAATAAACGCAAGGGGGCCAGTAATTATCGACCCACTCTTCCTGTTCCTCCCTGTCTTCTCCCACAAGGTCGGAACATAAGCAGTTCAACTTATTGTCGAGCAGTTTCCATTAAGTTTAAGTTGAGCATTATTTTAATTATATACAGTAGAACTCTGATTATCCGAATTAATTGGGGATCGGGCCGATTCGGATATGCAGAAATTCGGATAATCAGGTATACCTCGGGAATTAAGCAAAAAACATCACCATATATTAAAGAACGGTAAAAGAACAGTAGCGACTGATGATGAGCAGGGCGGGAAGGGGGTATGACTCATTGTTCCCTGCGAAAATATCGCGCTGGAAGGTAACAGTGCGGGCTTTTATTTTAGCGCTCACGAAGCCATAATAACGGAACGGCGCATTATCGCTACACACGCTCCCGTGTATTTCTATTATTTCACTCAAAATCGATTCGGATAATTGGAGATTCGGATAATTGGGGTTCGGATAATTGGATTTCTACTGTACAGCACACATCAGATCAGAGCAGAACAGCCCCGGGCTGTTCTTGCAGGAATTTAAAGAACTGTTGCTTGTTATCACATGGGAGTGTATCGGTGTTTGCCTCTCTTAAGACAAGTGTGCTACAATCCAGGTGGGTCCAGTGCCACTCTGCTCCAGTCTATTTCACACCGTGTCTCAGTCTGTACAAAAATAACTCCTCTGACGCATGTAGAAATAGTTTTGAGGACAGTATCAACAGTTAGTCTCCAAGATACTAGAAGCGTGACCAGAGTTGGGAATCTGAGCATGTTTACGCAGCGCCACAATCACCTACTTGCATAACTATGAGTCGTACTGCGAGAGAGAGTTGTACTGTGTAGTTGTATCATTTATTAAGGTGTAATACCTTCATAATTCCCAATTCCAGAGAAAATGTATCATTAACACGTTCGCTGCGAGGCACGCCTGTGGGCGTGATCCCACCACCCTGCAACTGTTCCGATAGGCGCGGTCACATTTTGAATTCCTGGCTAACGAATGAGAAAAAAAAACTGTGCGGTGCTGTACTGCGTTACAACACCACTGGACGTAGTTCTACAAAACGCCACCAGGTAGCAGAACAATCCAGATAGCAGTAGGCAACCAGGGTTGCCATGTAAAGGAAATAATTCAGACGAAAACAACTGCAGGGAAGTAACGTAATGGCCGGGACATTGGGGGAAATTTACTACCAACCTACACCAAAATAAAGCTCGCATTCTAAGCTACACGCTGGCAACATATCGTTTACCCCGCGCGCCACGCTGGTGCACACTGAAGCCTGTAACGTTTGAACGTCAACTGTACGGGCATACCCGTAGCGCGCACCGAGGAAACAACCACAACTACGGGTATACCCGTACTGCGCAGCGAACGTGTTAAAGAAATATTTTTTTGAATAACTTGCACTTTTGGTTAGGTGCGAAAAGTCACACACAACGGCTAAACAACAGGGATGGATCGGAAGTGGAGTGAGGGGTGGGTAAAATAACTTGAACATAACCTAGCAGGGCTTGAGATATACCATTGAGTTCCTTATGCGAAACAGCCGCAGCCCACATAATGCTTCCAAAACCAGTTCCAGCTACAGCTAGTTTAATCTGTGGGACGCTACAGCTGTCTTTTGAAAAAAGCGTGGCACCGCTAACTACAGCTGTAGCTAGCTAAATCCTAGTTCAGTTGGAACGGTTGGAACTGTTTTCACTCCCGGGGCTGGGAACTAAATAGTTACAGTTCCAGCTGCCGCGACACACCTCTAAGCGGGGTAAAGATTGAAAGAGTTTGGTCTCATGCCAACTGTGCACCACCTGTTTTCGGGCATTCCTAGTTTAGATAACTGTATTATGGCCACTTTATTACCCAGTCTGAATAAAAAGTTCAATCCATCCAAATTAAAATTTTTTAACATTGTTTATATAGAAAATGCTAAGGTGCAAGAGACAAATTTGAATTACATAAATTCGAATTATCCATGTTCCACTGTAATTCTTCAGCAACTGACTCTCTCCCCATGTTCCAGGGCTCATCTCAACGACCTGGAGAACATTCCGGTGTTCCTGTTCGTCGCGCTAGGCTACATCGCGTCGGACCCGAGCCCCACAATCGCTGTCAACATCTTCCGTGTCTTCACCGCTGCCAGAGTCCTCCACACCATCACCTACGCTGTGGTCCCTCTCCCGCAGCCGTCCAGAGCTCTGGCGTTCTTCGTCGGGTTCGGAGCCACCGGCTACATGGCTTTCCAGGGTTTAAGAAAATTGGCGTTTTAACGTCACAATTAATGTTAGTACGTTGAAACTTTTTTATTTTTTTAAACTATGTTACTATAGACTGAATGAGTAAGTGTAAATAATGGGTGATGTTTTATTAAATGTTTTGTATTCATCGACGTTATAATAAAACAGTTGTTTTCAAAAGGTGTTTTCACTGCTCCTTACTCAGTGGTTGGTTGTATGGGTGGTTTTGTTTTCAACAAATTGTTTGTGGAAACGAAAAGAAAATGTGTGTGGAAACAAATAATGGGGACATTACATTAGACACTTGCAAACATTGGTTTTTAACTTGTGTTGGCAATGACGGAACACTGGCCAAACTCTTTATAACTCCTAGATAGTAAACAATGTTGTAAATTAAATTAATTTCTACATAATTTTAAAATGAATCAAAATAATTAGTATCCTACAGTAGTTAAATGCTGGATTAGGAGATAGCATTAGGTTATTTTGGCCATACCAGTTATGCAGGTTAGGTGATGTAGCAGTCAGTAAAGTGTGCAGTGACCACACTCAGAGACTCGGCACAAAGAGAACCTTGGTCATGAGCAGACGACTACAGTTGTTACTATAGGTCTCATGACAGCAGCAAGCCAGGGGCCGGTACTAACAATCAAGGTCACCAACCACGTTGTGTCAGCTAGTTGTTGGCCACACCAGTTATGCAGGTAAGGTGATGTAGTAGTCAGTAAAGTGTGCAGTGACCACACTCAGAGACTCGGCACAAAGAGAACCTTGGTCATGAGCAGACGACTACAGTTGTTACTATAGGTCTCATGACAGCAGCAAGCCAGGGGCCGGTACTAACAATCAAGGTCACCAACCACGTTGTGTCAGCTAGTTGTTGGCCACACCAGTTATGCAGGTTAGGTGATGTAGTAGTCAGTAAAGTGTGCAGTGACCGCACTCAGAGGCTCGGCACAAAGAGAACCTTGGTCATGAGCAGACGACTACAGTTGTTACTATAGGTCTCATGACAGCAGCAAGCCAGGGGCCGGTACTAACAATCAAGATCGCCAACCACGTTGTGTCAGCTAGTTGTTGGCCACACCAGTTATGCAGGTAAGGTGATGTAGTAGTCAGTAAAGTGTGCAGTGACCACACTCAGAGGCTCGGCACAAAGAGAACCTTGGTCATGAGCAGACGACTACAGTTGTTACTATAGGTCTCATGACAGCAGCAAGCCAGGGGCCGGTACTCACAATCAAGATCGCCAACCACGTTGTGTCAGCTAGTTGTTGGCCACACCAGTTATGCAGGTAAGGTGATGTAGTAGTCAGTAAAGTGTGCAGTGACCACACTCAGAGGCTCGGCACAAAGAGAACCTTGGTCATGAGCAGACGACTACAGTTGTTACTATAGGTCTCATGACAGCAGCAAGCCAGGGGCCGGTACTAACAATCAAGATCGCCAACCACGTTGTGTCAGCTAGTTGTTGGCCACACCAGTTATGCAGGTAAGGTGATTTAGTAGTCAGTAAAGTGTGCAGTGACCACACACAGAGGCTCGGCACAAAGAGAACCTTGGTCATGAGCAGACGACTACAGTTGTTACTATAGGTCTCATGACAGCAGCAAGCCAGGGGCCGGTACTCACAATCAAGGTCGCCAACCACGTTGTGTCAGCTAGTTGTTATTGACTAAACTCACTCCATTATCCTTTTCCGCAAAAATTCTAAAGTTTGTACATAGTAAACTGACCTTTCTAAGAATACAAACAAAACAGACTTTGTGGAAAAACACACCAGCACATATATTGCTTCTGTGCAAAAAAAAACAACAACAACACTATATGAAATAACAACCAAGGGTAGGATAAAAACATAAGTATGTGTAACACAACCACATTATTGATTATGTGTAAATTTAACAATGTACTCAATCAGTCCTGTACCCCCAAAAGCAAGCCAACAATCTGGATTTCCGTTGTAACTTACAACAGCCTCCTCCATTGGAACAGGTACCAATAAGAAGAAATACCTGTCCAATCAGCACCTTATTTATTTCCCCATATATAAGGTCTGCCTATATAGGCTCTGCTTTCAGGAAGGAAGGAAGTGCATTTAAACGCCGTATGGTCATGGAAGGAGATTTATTTTGATGGAATGTGGTTCGTGAGCGTTGAACAACTAAGTTATCTCCGTTTCTTAAAAAATAATGATTGTAAGGAGGTGTGGGAACTGAAAAAAGTGGTGATTTAAAAAAGTTAGAGATTTAAATTTAAAATTAGAGGGGAATGTTAAAATATTGTTATTTTGAAAAAAAAGGTTCTGCAGGACTGATTTCTCTTCAGATTAAAAACAATCCTGATGGCTTTCTTCTGCATCCTAAATACACTCCCGGTTTAACTGGATTCTACAAACCCAAATAGGAACACAATATGTCAAAAATGCGTATGGTACACACAAACGTCATAAGAGGCAAGAAGAACATCTATTTAAGAAGCTAGATGATAGTCTCCGAAGTAAAAATATGCAACTAGACAACTGTTAAAGAACCACATGGGTGAAAAATGTCTGTCAACAAAATCTATGTTTAACGAATCGCAACAGATGTTTTAAATCATTATGTATGATAGCACTTCTTCCTTCTATTAGAATATTAACCTCTACTTATTTGAGATAACTGTTATTGATTGTAGAACGTTAAAATATTTGTTGTAATCTTATAATGCTATTGCTACATGAATTTTGTCTCTGGAATATTAACCCTGATTGTAAATAAATAAATAACTTTATTGTCGTTGGGCATTAAAAATAATACATGACAATAGTTAACAGAACAATCAATTTAGATACATGATAGTACATTTATTTACTTCAATTTCTTCTGGGTCCAATAATCGTTCTTAAAACACTCATCAATTTCGTAAGGGCAGTTATTTAGTAAAATATTCTTGATTTTCCTTTTAAATCTTTTTTTCACTTTCATTTTTCCAATCAGTTGGTAATTTATTACAAATTTTGATTCCTATTTCATTAGAATTCCTTTTGCTTTTTGAATATTTGAAACATGTAACTTGAAATTTATTTTGATTTCTTGTTTGATGTAGGTGAATATCTGAATTTAGTAAAAATTTAGAGTGATTTCTTTTAATGTAAACTTTGTAAAATGTAGATTGATGCCAATGTTAGTATGCCTAATCTTTTAAATAATGGTCTGCAATGGGTTTTTGGTTTAACACCACAAATTATTCTGATTGCTTTTTTTTAATTTTAAAAATAAGTTTGTAATTTGGTTCGTTGCCCCAGATTAAAGTTCTATAGCCAATATAACTCTGAACATAGGCATGGTAGGCATTTAAAATTACTTCTAAATTTACATTTCCTTTCAATCTTCTTAAAACAGATAATCCTCTGCTGATTTTTCCACTGATATATGAAGAGTGGTCTTTCCAATTCATTTGTGAATCTGTCATAATTCCTAAAAATTTCATAGAACTTTTGTTATTGAGAAAAAACCTATACTGGTCCTTTACAAGGGAATGCAAAAAGTTAGTTATTGTTTTATTTATATAATCTCACAGAAGATGTGGCAGAAAGTAACAAGTCTATGAGGCAGCGTGATTGTGTGAGGAGGCCACAACCTCAGAACGCCTGGGTTATGAGTATGACCAGCCTGTTCTGAGAGGGAGGGACTGGCGACTGGATAACAGCATAACAAGGAAGGTTCTACCAATGGACATGGATTCTATAGAACAAACCTAACTTAAACACCACTTGCTTTGTATAAGTAAATACCTGTATGATTCACACGTACTCTCAAATCAAATCAAAAACTTCTTTATTCACGAGTACAAAACCTGTACATAAATTGTGTCACAATAATCTTATTATCGTTACATATTATCTAAAAAACTCTCATACAGAGAAGAACCTGTGATTAAGTACAACAATTGCAAATTCACAGACCAGCAGAGAAATACAGACTTGAGGAGTAACGTGGATTATTTATTTAACAGACAAGTTTTCAATCTGGTCTTACATTTTTCTTGATTGGTTTAATTTTTAATTTCCAGTGGTTGGCTAATAGCTAAATAATTTGGCTCCCATGTATGTAGGCTTACTGTTCAATAGTTATAAACTACCTCTGTTCAACAGTTTCTGAATTTCAATTTAATTATTATTCCTTGTAAGGACGAATTTTAGAGCTCAATGTAACAACTGTCTGTGGATTGTTTTTTAAGTAAATCAAATAATCAAATATATAGGCCTAGGCCTACTGATCATAAAACGAAGGATATTGCTAAACTCCTAAAATAATCTCTAACATGATCATCACATTTAAGCTTTAACATGACTCTAATTGATCTAATTGAAGTAATACAACTTTATTTTAATTAGTATTATTTGTGCTCGCATAAATACTTAAACATTTAAATATTCTAAACAACCCGCTAACCCATTGGCCGAGACTTACCAGCTGATTCCGTTTCTACCTTGTCATTTTGAAAACCTTGGAATTGGAATAGAAAATGTATGTTTTTAAATGGATTAATGGTGTATTTTGGTTAAAATATTGTGTTTTTTTTTTCAGTTTAAAGAGTCTTAGTGGCACACGCACAGTAGACAAAAGTAAAAAGTAGCAAAATCAGTGTTGACCATGTGCACCTCACAAACAATTAATCAACATCCAAGCAGGCCTGCAATCGAACCCCCAAATTTCGTATGAACACCTGGCCAAGGTGTTTCTAATTTAGACCACAAGCCCACCACATGGTACCACATGGTCTCATGGTAAGACATGGTTATACAGTTTACCAGGCAGGCGGACTGTCTGGTAAACCCCTAGTGGAGGGAACACGTAGCTGCCCGCAGTCATTAGTTACAAATTTCGCTGCTAGAGTGCAGCACCAATGGGAGTCCGTTATCGGTTATTGTGAATAGAAAAAATTACTTGGCCAATGGGTAAATGTTTATGAGGCATCATGTCCACGCCACTGACCTGTATCTGTTTGGAGTAACGCTGCTTGTTGCGGCTGGTCAGTGTGATCCCCCGCTCGCGCACGTGTCTCGCCCGGTCCATCCACTTGTACGTCTGGGCCTCCAGCGTGGGCAGCTGGTACAGCGACTTCTCCGCCTGAGCCAGGTCCAGGGCGTAGAGGTTCAGCTGGTCCAGCAGTACCGGTAGGTGGCGACCCCGGGCCTCCACGCTGTGTCTGATCCATGAGCACAGCCTCTGCAACGCAACATCGGGATAAAGGTTCGTTTGCACTATGCCTCTGATTCTGTGTCAATGTTACATGCAACGTTGCATGACTCTTGCCTCTTGCAAGGTGCGTCTTGCGTCTTGCCCATGCGCTTTGCCTCAGTGTTTCCACTACCCACGCGCCAATTAATTGTATAGTTAGTTTGAGAATACCGTCAGAGCGACAAGTGCGTGCTGCTGGTATCACTTCAGCCATTATAATTTTAAGTTAGAAAGAGAAGAACAATATCCTGATTTTTGGATTAGTAATTACTAGGAATCAAGATAAGTACCGTAGGTTATTAGAAACGTTTCATAAAAAATGTGCTTGGTATAGCAAAAAGTCTGAGACTTCGATAGCACGTCTTGTTGTGAAAACCACCTTGATAGCACGACCCTCAATTACAAATGCATCTCGACAAGAAGACTATTTTAGAGATCTCCTTGAGTTAGTTGCAAAATGCTCCCTGTCGGTCTCGGGGAGCACATACGCCTACTTGCGGCTACCCGCACAACTGCTTATGGGGCATGCGGCGTTGCATGCATCACTGTGCATCTCCTGTGCGACTAGGCACAAGGTGCATCAAAAAAGGCATATCGGAAACTAACCTTAGGTGACGTTCACCCCAGGTGGCAAATACTAATGACCGAGAGGTTTAGTCTGTTGTCCGAATAAGTTTTGTGTACTGCCACAGGCTTAGGCTAGCAAAAAGAAATTAAATATATAACCTAGCCTCACTGCTATGAAGTTGAGTTGCTTGTCTGATGCCTCATCGATACTACCCTAAGTTTCAGGAGTAAGTAATGAGAATGAATTAGGCTAGCACCATAAGAACAGTGGGGGTTCTGAAACTTATAAGGGTAATTTGAGTATTACGATGGGGGGGCCAGATGGTTTCCACCCCTAAATTACATTATACTGAAACTCTATTATGTTTTTATAAACAGGATAAAAATTATTTATCTATACCTATAAAAGGCAAAGCCCTCACTGACTCACTCATCAAGAATTCTCCACCTTCCCATGTAGGTAGAGAGCTGAAATTTTGTACACTGATTCTTTAGGTCTTAAATAGGACAACTAAGCAATTTACACGCCGGTATCTCCATAGGGCTCCGCCCCACAGACCTTCAAAGTTACCATGTTATTATTATGGAAGAAAGATTTGTTTTGATGATATCAGATGACTAATTTAAAATATTGTAAACAGCTGTTGCTATTCTACACAAACAGTAAAACCACGGTAGAACGTTGATTTATAATTCTTTTGAACTGGAGTAAGCCAATAATGTTAAAAATGGGCGAGTGTCTTGCAAACTTTACATTACCACCTGTTTCTTTAAAATTTTTTACAAACAGCTGTTATTATTCATTGGTTTGTTTATGTTTATGATCTTTATTTTGTGTTGTGGTGTGACAGGTTAAAAGCTAATTTTTGAATTTTATGATATTTTAGTTTTTTTGTTTTTGTCATGAATACACAATTTTAGTAATATTTTAATTTTTATTGGTTTATTTATTATTTTTTTTTTTAATTCTTGATATGGATACAAAATTAACACTATTTGGACAAACATACTCACAGTAAATTCAAACGGGGCGAAGCCCGCGGGTAACTGCTAGTGTTTTTATATTAAGAAGTATGTTTCTAGGGGCTTATTTGTTAACCACAAGTGTTATATTTTATCATAGAAAAAATAAGTCCCTAATAATACAGGAATTGTCAGCAGTAACCCAACATATCATATCACTAAAATACTAGTAAAAATTATTAGTAACATCTAGGCTATATATTTCTATATTAGGGCTACTAATTCTGTAAATAAAATTCTAAAGAGAAGTGGTGAACGTTTGGTAAATTACAGGATGATAGGAGATGACCTAAAGATATTTGTCCAAGGGACTCAAGAAAATTTGCATATCTTCAAGAAATAAGTACAAATCGACCCCATAATTAAAGCATGGGGGAGTGCAAAACATATGCTTGCTTAAGTATAAACGTGTAACTATTCTTTCATATTGATTTATTATCCTTAGCTTGTAAGCAGAGCTAGTTATAACTATGCAAGATTCAAGATTTTAATTTGCCATAATTAATACATTGCATGGGCATCGTCAACATACAATACAGGTTTCATTACCTGCAAGCCACTAGTTATAACTATTTTATAAACAAATTAAACAATTTCAGCACTCTACGCTCCTATACCTTAAACAGTATGGTATTTTAGAAGCAGACATCTCTTATTACAAATTATCAGCACATATTTTAAAAACTTAAATGGTTGGGTTAATGGGGAGTCAGCCATACAGAAACGTTTATTAAACGTTGAATGGGTCATTCTGTATATATACCACCTCGTTAAATGTTTTACAAAACAATTGCAATTATAAACTACAGCGCATACATTTTTTAAATGGTTCTACTTACGTTCAATAGACTATTTTCGCTATGTACATTGACCATCTTGTTTTCCAAGCATGATTGGAGCATTTCAAAAGGCATGTCCAGGAATTCATCCAACTCCATCAACCTGCTGAAGTTGGCACAAGCAAACTTGATTGCTTCAAGAGCCACATCGTGGTAACTGCACAACAAACAAAGGTAGAATAAGTAACTAGATAATACTGAATGACTTGTGTAAGTTTTGCAATGAATAACTCTAATGTTAAGTATATAATGTAATTAGATTGGAAATAATAATGCGGTTAGAATCAAATATACCTATTGGTTAATAGTGTGAATCCTTCCTACTAATATTATAAATGTGAAAGTTTGTAAGTCTGTATGTTTGTTTGTTTAGATATTTGTGGCTCAATCACGCTCTAACCACTGGACTGATTGAGCTAAAATTTGGCAGAGCGGTACTTGATAGTCCTGAGTAACATATAGGCACATTAAAGTTGCGAAAATCATTTCGGGCTTTGCCCCATGGGGGTTCAAATTTCCCATGTATTCCTTCTGGACATTCATTTTTGTTTGAGCTGATGAAAATACAATCAGCTGATCTTGATTCGTAGTAGTTCCACGGGCTAACCACAGAATGCAGCATACACAACTGTCACAGTTTTTATAAATCATTCGCAGGGCGAAACCTGCGGGTAACATCTAGAGTGTTGATAAAATTGAGTCTGATTATTGAATAGAATATTGTAACCTGATATCTGTCTCAAGGTGAAAGGAGTTATTCATAAAATACCCCCGTCGCAGCAAACCTGCGTACTCAGCGAATTTCCAATGCATATGTTTCTCACTATCACATAAAGCTCCTTGCCAAGTCTCATAAAAATACACGAATAAATAAGTGATATATAGCATTTTATTTATTCTCCATAAGAATAACATAGAAAGCTGAGTATGCAGGTTTGCTGCTACAAGGAACACAAAATATGTGTTTTATGCAATTATCAATACAACTTAACCAGTCAAACTTGCATACCAAGTTTTATTCATTTATGTTCATAATTAAGGGAGACATCACATTTTACTTATTCTCCATAAGAATAACGTGGGGGCTGAGTATGCAGGTTTGCTGCTGCGGGGAAAATCGGCAAAAAAAATTATTTTTTTGTGCAAATATCAATAGACCAGTACTAGGTGAAGCCACATGCCAAGTTTCAACAATATACATTCATAAATAATCGAGATATCAAATTTTAATTATTCTCCATAAGGATAACATTGGACAACATACTATGTTTAGCACTTTGAATATCTCTGCAATCGTTGGACATCGAATCACAATTTAAACACCAAAATGATTGTTTTGTAGAGCTGAACTGATTGGTAACAGTAAATGTGAGGTTTACATTAAAATTAACTTAGGAAAAGCTAAAAACCTTTTTCCCATAAGATTAACATAGGAGATTTTTTGAACACGTTTTTTGGATTTTCTCTGCAACCGCTTAACCTAGGTTAATGATTCAAAATACCAAATTATTTGTTTTTTTTAAGCTCTATAAAATGGTCTAAACCGAAATTCAGTTTTTTTTTAAATTGTAGGGGGAAAACTGATTTTTGGAAAGTTGTAAACCCCCATAAACCCCTCTTCCCATGGTCCGATTTTTCTGGTTTTTGAATTTAAAGTCATGAATGTCACTTTACACATTTGAGCCAAATTTCATCAAAATCAGACGTTTTTTACTCAAGTTATCGTGTTAACGGACACATAATATAGGCTATAGATATATATGTATATATACATATACATACATATGTGAATACAATACATAAATACAACATTCGTACATATATATAAATTTGAACGAATAGTGTTTTTGGCATCTGGGGACCTCAAAACAAAAGTTACCATGGTCTTGGGCTTAACTCTTACCATGCCACCTACGGTAATAGCTTCTTCCCTATAGGGGAAATTCGCTAAAAGTAAAGAAAGATGAAGATAATCAACTAAGGGATTGTGTTCAACTTGTGCAAATAACCCTTTTGAAATATTTCGAATGGGCTAAATGGGTAGGTCTAGCTAGCTTCAATATAGCTTTAGCTAGGAAGTACTTCACCGCCTAATTAGAATAGACTCAACTCTTTATTTTCAGAATTCTTGCTTATTTGTTAAAAGTGTCTTGATTGTGAGGAAGTCCATCTTAAAGAATAGGAAAAGTCATTGTTACAGCTACTTATAAATTTACAGTAATATACCCGACTGTACTGGTTGGGTTGTAAGATGTGTTTTACAACTCTTACAGCATCCTAGCTAATATCACTGAGACTAGTGTTTACCCAAAACCTCTTACCCATGCATGTGACACAGTGCGTAGACACTGACACAGTTGCGGACAGTTATGGAGTGCCGAAGGAACGTTATACAAGCAGCGTGTAAGCTCGATATTCCAAGTAGACTGGCCACGTTTACAACTTCAAATATATTGTCTTCTGTCAGCTGGAAATATTTCTTTGATTAAATTTCATTTTGATAGTTAACAAAAGAGGAAACTTAATAGGCCTGCTAACAAACTTAAAACAATCAGAAAGGATTACAATTTGATACACATAATTTTGTTTGTAAAAATAACAACATTTATGTTTATTTCTCCAGAACTAAGGTTGCTTAACACCATACATTCTAAGTCAAATAAGTCTTAAATTTATTCACTACATACTCATGTTTGATCAAACTGCAGTTTATCGCAACTGTCACATCTGAAATTGTGTTTTTCAACCAATTTTCCATGTTTTGGTACCAATTAAAACTTTGCCAAACCAAAAAATGTGATCAATCTGAGCCCCGAGAGGCCAACCTTTGTTATTTATAAATTTGTATATTTAAATCAGAGGTTGTATTGTATATTAATGTCTTAAACACAAGCTACTAGTCCTTTATTTAATTTAAAGATCAAATATAGGCCTAATACATTTAAAAAATTCATAGAAAGCGCGTTATACATAAAAGAATTTTACAACTTCGTATATCACTTTTATTTCTTTGAATATTATTAGATTAAATTAATACCCCCGTAGCAGCAAACCTGCATACTCAGCGAATTTCCAATGCATATTAATTTATCTTAATACCACATAAAGCCACATACAAAGTTTCATCAATATACATTCATAAATAAACGATTTATGACATTTTAATTATTCTCCATAAGAATAACATGGCGGCTGAGTATGCAGGTTTGCTGAAATAAGGAACACTAAAAATGGGCTTTTATACAAATATCATTATAACTCAACTAGGTAAAGCCACATACCAAGTTCTATTAATTTATGTTCATAATTAAAGGAGATAACACGTTAATTATTCTCCGTAAGAATAACATGGGGCTGAGTATGCAGGTTTGCTGCTACGGGAACTATCGGGCAAAAAATGGATTTTTGTGCAAATATCAATAGACCACAACCAAATAAAGCCATATACCAAATTTTGCCAGTTTACGTTCATAAATAAGCGAGATATACAATTTTTCTTTTTCTCCATAAGAATAACATTAGACAACGTACTGTGTTTAGCACTTTCAATATCTCGGTAACCAATTGACGTAGAGCAATGATCAAAATACCAAATTGTTTGTTTTTTTAAGCTAAATTTAATGGTATAAATTAAAATTTGATTTAAATTAAAATTACATGTGAAAACCCCAAAAAACACATTTTTGGGGTACAAAACCCCCCAAAAACCCCCCTTTGGATGGTGCGATTCATCTGGTTTTCGAACTCGTTCAAATAAATGGTACTTTACACATTTGTACCAAATTTCATTAAGATCGGACCTTTTTTACGAGAGTTATCGTGCTTACGGACACATATATATATAAATAAATATATATATAAATATATATATATAAATATATATATATATATATATATATATATATATATATATATATATACATATATAAAAATTTGAACGAATGGTGTTTTTGGCATCTGGGGACCTCAAAATGAAAAGTTATCATGGTCTCGGGCTTAAGTCTTACCATGAGACCTACGGTAATAGCTTCTTCCCTATAGGGGAAATTCGCTAAAAACTAACTTATAACAATGGTTTTTGTTCATCTTTCAATAATAACGTTTTTAGTAAAACACTATTGAGTTTATGAAAAGAAACTAAAATTGAATATAAGTTAATACAATTCAAAATTGTTTTTACAAGTGTGTTTTACATGTCAGTTGAAAATATTCTACCTTATAGAATTTTACCTGTAGATTTTGAAAATCACATTTGTTTGTGTCGGTAACAACGGTAAAGTGGAAAACAGATAAAATAAATAAATCAAATTTGTTTACAAATTCAAGCAAATCCAATGTGTTTTGTTTTGATCTTCTCATTTTAATGGCCGGAGATAAATAAGTGATTCCGAAGGCTGCCGGTTTGGTGTTACTTGTGAGTTTCCATCTACCTCAGTGAGAAGCACCTTGAATGATTATAATGATACAATATTGACACTCTGATGCGATCTGATACCTTTAATTTTTAAAACAAAAACAAACAAATGTAAATGTATGTTAGAATCCTTGGTTTTTTTACATTATTAATCACATCGCCGTCTCACACATCAGTACCGGTAGTAGCCTAGATTATGTTGTGACGTAGTTGAAGATGATGCTTAAAAAGGTGATAAACTCCATGCGGTTATCATAGGACAAATGGTGACCATGATTGTTGATCCAACAAAAATTGCAACAGTCACGTGTGCAAGTTTTTTTAAACTCAAGATAAACTTACGTTATTAATTGCTTCAAAAGTGTATCTCTTTTATTGCAAGTCTACTATTCCTCCCCTCCAAATATTAGTCACCAGTGAACATTAGAATCGTCCACCTTATACAGAAAAATGTTAATGGTTGTCTTCCCATCAAATCTGCATTACCATAAAAAATGGGTGTGATGTACTTGTTCAGGAGGGTAAAGTTTACTAACTTAGTATACAAAACGAACCATACTAAAACCGACATATGAAATGCATTTTTATCAATTACCGTATTGTTCTTACATAACTTGCATAAACAACTTTAAAACTTACTGTTATTGTAGACGTGTAGAAGAATTTTACTACGCACTCCATAGCTTTATAATCTACATCAAATATTGTAATTTCTGGCTGACCTGTCTCCTTTAAGCCAGCACAAAACATACCCCTGAAACAAATTCATGAATTTGACAAATATTGGGAAAAATCAGGGTTTTTTTATCCAGAGCAAATCCATAGGAACAAATAGTATCAATCTTATAGTTTAGTTATTTTTAATAAAACTTGTATTCAACATAGTATTTTACCATCAAGAACTTATCCCCAACTTACCCATAGACCATGGGATTCCGTGGTGATGCCATGGGATTCAGTTAATTGTCTTGCAGACACAAGAAAGGGAAGGATAAACTGACGATTTACAATTATTGTAGGAAAATAAAGAGAGCATCTTTACCAATTTGTTTGCTGAAAATCACCCACATTGTAAAACCTGTGTACACTTTCATAAGCGGAACGATATAAAGAACCGTAAGAAATTGTTTGATAAGGTATATTAATTAGGTTGATAATTTTATCGATTTCAAAATATTGTATACAGTAGTCTGTATGTTTGTTTGTTTTTCAATTAAACTTAAAATAAAAATGAAACAAACAAACATGACATGATAATCTGGAAGTGGAATCTGGACAAATTTCAAGACATATAAACTGAAACATAACATAACTGAAACCATAACCGAATAACCTAAATATATATTATATCGTATCGAACAATTTCATCCAATTTTTTATATCGTTCCGCTTCTAAAAGTCTACCCTAAAACCTAACTGACGCTTGACATTACAATAGTACCGTATCATACAGTACCCTCTCTATAGTAGCATGATGCATGTAAGCCTAGGCCTAATTAAGGGAGAATAGAAATTGGAATAGCCTACCTAAAATATAGTGATGCTGAAGCTAAAACTGATTTGTGAGCTTCAATTTTTTGGCCTTCTATTACTAGGACAATATCGCAAAGTATTGAATTTTCATATAAGTATGTTGCTCCTTCCATTATGGATTTAGATAACAATTTATCTTCATAAAAGAAATTGTCAATAACTTCCGAAGACATTTTTGAAATATAATAAATTTTATTACGATTCGAACAAAGTTTAATATATTAACTTATTAGACTATTACACATCCGTACTTATTTTCATTGTATAGGATACAATATGAATGGAATACATGTCAACAAACTACTATACTGAATGTCTGTCATAACCTCAATTTTCTTTTTGCTTTAAACAGCTGGTTGTTACACTGTTTTGGTTCGTCATTTACCAACATAACATACTCTTTAAAATGTACTGATGGAGTATTTTATGATTAATCAGTACCATGATAGGCTTTATAGCATTGAAAATGATTATACAATTGAATTATTTATTAAACTCAGATTAATATATTTTATTTGTATTACAGCCAGTAAGTCGTTTAAATATATTGTTTGTTGTAATATTAATTGGATTCCATTTTCTCGTTAAGTTGGTAGTCTCTTAGAAAATCAGCTGACTTCATTGACACAAGTCAAGTCACGGGATTTACTTCGAACCTAAGTAGGGAAATTTTGAAATTCAGGTTAAGTCCTTTTTACTAAATTTGTTGTAATATTATCATCACAAGAAGATGGCTTTACATTCAGCAGCTAAGGGTAAATTGCTGGCAGTCATTGGAGATGAGGTAACATACAGATAGGCTTAGTCATTACAGAGGTTATGGCAGTTTCCGTGGACGTTTCATCCACTTTTAGGTTTACTGTCTTGTCTTGTTTTAGAGTTAGCTTAGCAGAATATTCCCACCAAATGTCTTATCTTCATTACTATATTTATAACTTGTTTATTCCTTTCCAGTCTGGCCTATTACCTAAACAGCAGCAGTTGAAAAATCAGATCTTTCTACCTATATCCAATCTTGCATAGCCTGTGTAAATAATGTGATGCTGTATTTCAATGCCATTTCCTGTAGGGTGAATTTCACAGTTCTCCCAACTTTCTTATAGCCTATCCTTACCTTAAGTCCATTCCATCATGGTTTAAACGAGGTTTTGTGACTCTTGGTCAGCGAAGTCCTTAGTAAGTGTGTGGTTCGATATGGTACCCAAAAATACAGTAATTTAACTTATTGTTATAGGCACTTTTTTGTCAGTTGGAACAGGCCTAGCCTGTTATATTGGCGGTAATTATTTACTATTTCCCCTTCACCTCCGATCCTTTTACTATTTTAATATGTTGTTTTTATGATATACGTCATAAAAACGCAAAAAAACATTTTTTTGCAAATTTAATATACTCATGGAAAAACTGTTTGAAGAGTAATAACTCAGTAAATCTACTACTAAAGCTGCTACTAACTCAGTCAATATAGCACGAAAAGGGAAAAATTCCCATACAGCGCTCTGCAGAGTTAGGTTATGATAAATATACACTAATATATCACGTGTTGGCTGACGTGCTAGGTAATGTGCACTCAAAGTGGACCCACACTATCACCACAGGAGCAAGGGGGGGGGGGTGCGAATATTATATCGCAATATCAAAACAATAATTGCTTCTCGATATTAGTAAGTTTGATATTTTCATCCGATAGATTTATCTCGGATTCCCAAAGTGTGTACTAGATTGGCTGGATTAGTACTCTTCAGACAGTCGTTTCCTGAGTATATTAAATTTGCGAAAAATATTTATTGCGTTTTTACTGTTCTCTGTTTTGCAGTAAAATTTAGTTGTAGTAGGCCTACCTTTGTTCATTGGCTATGTTGAAATATATTATAAACCTATAAACATAGGTCTGTACTAGTCAACAGCAAAATCGTGAACGCTGAATTCATTCCCTGCAACTCACAATTGCGGCTGAAGTTTAGTTTATGTCCCACATTCATTCAATTGAAAACATTGATTACAAATAATGATATATCGAGTAGATTGTTTCATTCGATATCTTATTGTTTTTGTTTACATTAATGTTTTTTTTTTGGGGGGGGGGAATGTAAAGTAGTTAAAATTGCAATGAACTACCATGAACTTTGTCAAACTCTATTAATAAATACAGAAACCTGTTTTAAGTGGATGCAAGATAAAGGATTAATTCCTAAAATTCCAAGATGTGAAGTGTGTGAAGATAGTTAATTTTAGCTAAGATAAACCTCAAATATCATACTAATTAATTGTAATTCAATATACTGTCATGTCTATTCTAGTTCCAAGTGTAGTAGGTAACTTGTGTCTATAATTTGTGAAATGCAAACACACAGCTGATATTAAACGATTGTTCTTAATATCGATGTATTGATATTTTTAATTGCCAATAGTTATAAACATTGATATTTTTAATAGATTTTTTCAATCGAATGAATGTGGGACTTAAACTAAACTGCAGCCGTAATTTAGTTTTCTTTGTGCCATAAGTTGAACTAATGATATTACTGATGCTGTTAATTTCTCTAAAATATTGCCATAAAGAGTTTCTTATTCCTGATGACTATTACACTATATAGTACTAGATGTTACCCGCAGGCTTCGCCCCGCGAATGATTTATAAAAACTGTGACAGTTGTGTATGCTGCATTCTGTGGTTAGCCCGTGGAAATATCACAAATCAAGATCAGCTGTTTGTATATTCATTAGTTTATACAAAAATAAATGATGTCCATAAGGAATACATAGGAACTTTGAACCCCTGTGGGGCAAGGCCCTATAGGATTTTTGCAACTTTAGTATGCCTAGATATCAATATACCTCAGGACTATCAAGGACCTCTCTGCCATATTTCAGCTCAATCAGTCTAGTGGTTAGAGTGTTATTGAGCCACAAATATCTAAACAAACAAACATACAAACTTTCACATCTTAATATATAAAATTCAAATACCATTGATTGACCTATCACGAAATCTCCATAACTGTAAGGCCTACAGAATTGAAATTTGACATATAGTACATATAGGTTCCTCTTTGGCCCTAGGTGCTTGCTAAGAAATATTACGGTATTATAAAATTCCCCCTGTGTTCTACCCCGTTGGGTCCCAAAGTTCACATACATTCCTTAGGCCATTGACATTCACTTTGGTTTGAGCTGAAGAAAATTAAACAGCTGATCTTGATTCATATTAGTTCAACGGGCTAACCACATATTGAAGCACACACAACTATCATAGTTTATGCGGGCGATGCTGCAACGGGTCGGCTAGTTTATAAAATTAGTGGGATTGTTGAATGACGTGTTTTTTGTTCAAGGATACTTGTGTTGGTTTCCTGCTCGGTGGAGTTGGTGAAATCAACAAAAATCGGCAGCCCAATTTCATGGTGGTTGACAAAAGTAAGTGAACCGGTACATTTTTGTTTAGAATAGTTTTATAGTTACAAGGTTTTTACCAAAATATCTATAACTTTGCTAAAATAAAATATTGCCTGATCCAATTTAAACGCTTAGGCCTAAAGAAATTTAGTTCCCAGACTCTCGAAAAATAGCAGTGCCCAATAAAACTATCAGTAGTTGTTTAAAAGACTGATTCAATCCAGTTTTTAAATTAAAATTAAATCACTTAAAAGATTATCACAGAAATGTACTAAATACGTTTCTGTTTAGAGAATAAGAAGTTTTTACAAAATATTTGATCTTGAATCTTTCATGTGGACGTCATAGTCGGTTGTTGGTTGTGTAATTTGGTTATTTGAATTTTGGGGGCAGAAACAGTTGTTATTACCATGAATTTTTACATAGTACCTACAATATTATTTGCTCCAAATTATTGGATTAGGGGCACCTACCCCTTTTTTCCAGCCCTGAATTATGCGTATCAGCTATGGCCGAGTGCACGACATGAGCCTTCTCTGTAAACCCTTAAGTTTTTTCCAATCTCTTTTCCTCCCTCCCCCTCCCTCCTCATTGGGCTCTTTGTTTTAGGCCTTCTAGACCTATTCAGTAATAATATCCCCACAATTCAGTCTTAAATCTCTCTTACTTCTTTATCCTCCAAGATTTGTCTGGTCATCTACGTTTTTTATTTCATGGCCGATTTTGACGCCTGATTTTCAAACTAAAGAGATTTTCTGCTAGATGATTTGAAAGAAATTTGCTTTTCCCTCGGAAGTCTAAACTCCTAAATACAAATATTTTACCGAGTTTATATCATTTAAATAAACAGCTGTTAGACATATAAGAAATATTTCTAATTACTGACTGACTGTGCCGTTACATTTTAGGGTTATGCTGTAGTATATTTTATGCCTGCAACATCTATGTGTGGAGAACAGGATACCAGCTCTTTTTTAACTACTATTTATAGAATTACGTATCTAGTATAGGGCCTAAGTCTTTATAATTCTAATATAATTTTTATTTGAAAAAAAAGGTGTATTTTATTTTCCAGATACAAGTGTGAGTGAGATTGAAGAGACGTTCAAGCGGTTTATCAAGCGAGATGACATTGATATTATCCTGATTAACCAGAACGTAAGTGGTTTCAGAAAACCCTGAAATACTTTAGGACAAAATCTTCAAGCTTAATAAGTAATAGTGTTCCCTTTAACCCAAGAAAAACATGTTCAGTACAGTAGTTTTTCCGTATTTTATTTTTTTGGATAAAGTTAAAACAAAAACCCAAATCTAGAGACCATCTTTTGATAAAATTAAAACGGATATCTTATTTTCAATCTCTATTCCCCTGAGACTCAGATAATAAATCTTGTTATTAATTGATATCTTATTTTCAGTCTCTTTGCCCCTGATACTCAGACAATAAATTTTGTATTAATGTTCTCCTTGCGAACGTTTGAATCCTCAACCTAATTACATATAGGCTACATTTTCTTAAAGCTTAAACCTTACTAAAATTATTAGGCCTATTTACAGACCTGAAATGTAAGTTATTTATCAAAATCTACCTATCTATATGATATTGATATTGTATTGCATTTAAAAGCTATAACTACCTATATGGTTTAACCTTCCACATTTATAACTTAACAGATTTTTTTAAATCCTCTTTTACAAATCAAACCATCTGGGATAGGTTTTCTTTAACTAAAATTCAAGTTACTATAAATATACAAATGTAAAACTCGATTAAATTGAAAGGATTCTTGGAGAGAGATTTTTACGTTAGAATAAAAGGTAATGGAATAGTCGTACTTTTAAACTGCTTGGAAAAAGAAATGTGGCTGTAATAATGGGGGATAATTCACTTGACGCGGTTGGTACTTGTTGTTGTGCAGGTGGCAGAACTGATCCGCCACTGCATCGACGCCCACACCCAGCCCGTCCCTGCAGTGCTGGAAATCCCGTCTAAGGATCACCCTTACGACGCCAGCAAGGACTCTATCCTGCGCAGGGCCAAGGTACGTCTTTGTGATTGACTCCTGAAGGATTACCTGAGGCCACTGTGTATTCTGATGAGGGCGCTTAGAAATAATTTAAAGATGAGTCTGAAATCATACACATGGTTTCTGGAAAGTCAGGGAATCAGAAAAGGTCAGGGGAAAAGTTGTAAAAAGTCTGGGAAAATGATTAATATATTATTCAAGTTAGGGAAGATTTTTAATTTAATTGTAAATGTTTAGCAATTCTGTGAAACTTCTTAGATTTTTGCTAAACCGGTTTTTGTAGTTACGAAAAGGAAGGGGGAAAAGGTAAGGCAAAATATGTATTGGAAAACCACAAACTGTAAACATAAAAATAAACGAGAGCGTTGGAAGGCTATGATGGAGGCTAATAAAGAATAATTTTTCAAAATATTATTTATTGTAAATAAGGTGGGCATTTTGAGTCGAGAGTTAGGGAAAATCACCTTCGATGGTTGGAGAAAGTCCGTGAAAATTTACTTTTTTGGGTTAGGAAAAAGTCATGGAAATTATAAAAATTAAAGTGTGAACCATGATTAAAATATATTAAAAGTTTGTGAATTTTCCATTTGTTTACATGCATTCCAAAACTAGTGTTTTAAATTATAGGTGTGGTATCTAATTTAAATTGTATTCTACTGTTGAAATATGGTTGGTCGTTACTGTAAGGAACTTACAGTACTTTGCCCTAACATCTAAATTACGGTATTTACTTTGCACTCGTAAAATATAAATCTTGACACTCATTTATTTACTACTGTTTATACTTTTAGCGAATTTCCCCTATAGGGAAGAAGCTATTACCGTAGGTCTCATGGTAAGACTTAAGCCCGAGACCATGATAACTTTTTGTTTTGAGGTCCCCAGATGTCCAAAACACTATTCGTTCAAATTTATATATATGTATATATATATATATATATATATATATATATGTGTCCGTGAATGCGATAACTTGAGTAAAAAACGTCCGATTTCGATGAAATTTGGCTCAAATGTGTAAACTGACATTTATGACTTTAAGTTCGAAAACCAGAAAAATCGGACTATGGGAAGGGGGGTTTATGGGGGTTTTAAATTTTCCAAAAATCAGTTTTTTGCATTTTTTACCCTAAAATTTTTAAAACACTTAATTTAGGTTTAGACCATGTTATAGAGCTTAAAAAAACAAATAATATGGTATTTTGAATTATTAACCTAGGTTAAGTGGTTGCGGAAAAAATCCAAAAAACATGCTCATAAAATCTCCCATGTTAATCTTACGGGAAAAAGGTTTTTGGCTTTTCCTCAGTTAATTTTACTTTAAACTTCACATTTTCTTTTACCAATCACTTCAGCTCCACAAAACAATCATTTTGGTGTTTAAATTGTGATTCTACGTCAAACCGTTGCAGAGATATTCAAAGTGCTAAACACAGTACGTTGTCCAATGTTATCCTTATGGAGAATAAATAAAATTTGATATCTTGATTATTTATGAATGTATATTGATGAAATTTGGTATGTGGCTTCATGTTGTACTGGTATATTGATAATTGCACAAAAAATAAATGTTTTGTTGACTGTCCCCGTAGCAGCTAACCTGCATACTCAGCCCTAATGTTATTCTTATGAAGAATAAGTAAAGTTTTATATCTCCCTTAATTATGAACATAAATTAATAAAACATGGTAAGTAGCTTCACCTGGTTCAGTTATATTGATAATTGCATAAAAACTCATTTCTTATCTTCCTCGTTGCAGCAAACCTGCGTACTCAGTCCTAATGTTATTCTTATGGGGAATAAATAAAATGTAATAAATCACTTATTTATGAATGTATTTTTGTCAAACTTGGTGAGTGGCTTTATGTTCTAGTGAGAAACATATCAATGCATTGGAAATTCGCTGAGTACGCAGGTTTGCTGCGACGGGGGGTATTTCCTTATTATCAGTTTTGATTAATGTGGTAAAATTACATGGGGCTGTAGTTAAATTATTTTTAGTTTTTACGTGTTGAGAGAAGTGAGGGAACAGCTGGGAGGGTTTTGCAGCTGTGCTTGTTCATGGGCTGCCCACTGCAAGCTCCCTACCTCCTCCTCACTGAGCACAAATTAAAAATTAATTTGATTGGAAGGTTCAAAATGATGACAAATTCCTTCATGCTTAGTCCAGACACTAAATCTCACTCCTTGGCCTTGGATTGCCACTTTGAATTCTTTTGCATAAAACATGTATTGTCACAATACACGTTAATAAACTATTTTTGTATTATTTATTAAACTTAAGAATCATTGATAACAATTTTTCTGAGCAGGATATGTTAGTTCATGTGTAACTAAAAAGGTGACAATCTCTTGAGTGAGTTTGGTAATAACCTATATTTATGGTAACCCTGTTGTGTTTCTAAGAGAAATGTTCTTGTGTAGAATATCAATATGGATGACATGGACTAAGGAGGCCTCACAATAAATATCCTCATTTTTGTAACACGAAAATTGTGGGTAAAGCATGTGATGTGGTTTTAATTTTGTTAATGCTAGCCTACTCGAAGCTTCTTACTAACAAGTTCCCAAAAAGCGTTTTCATCCTCACTTTTCTACCCTATCTGTTTGAAATAACAGTTGCACTGTATGACTCTGAATTGAACGTATACAAAATTTTTAATTTGTTTGTTAATTTCTAATTACCAACAATTTGGGAGTTCTATGTCTAAAATTGTATGGTCTACAATATAGAGTATGTAGCAAATACTGTACCATAATCAGTCTATAATAGTAGTAGCCGAAACTTCAATCTCATGTTTTAAATAGTAGATCAAAACATAGATATGACATTTTTAATTTGTTTGAGTCACAATACAAATTTTTAATTTCTTAATTACATATTTGCAATTAACATAATTTATTTGTGGTGAAACTTAACTGTTTTTTGTTTGATGCATGATACAAACCCTCTCAAATCAGGGAATACGAGTATTTGGTCTTTTATGTTTTGCCGAGAAAATTTATTTAGAAGTTGGATTGAACTAGAGTTTCCATTTCTGTTTTACAGAAAGTTGTCAGTATAATTATTTGTTTTTGGGTTAACTTATTAAATGTCTTTATTCTTTGTTTTTTGTTTATTTTCAAAACAAACTCAGGTCATAGACCTCGTGCGGATCTTCGTGAAGCCTGAGTAGGGGGTGCCAGCAGAAGAGTGGGGGGATCAACGTTGGAGGGGAAGTTCACAATACCATGTGACATAATACTATTCCTGCGGAAAACATTTTGCTAGTATTTGGAATATTTGTTCTCGTACGATCAGCTGTTTTTTAACTCTTAAAAATGTTTATTTGCTTCTGCTGATTGTTTAATTGTAATTTGAATATTTTTTCCTATAAAAGTATTGTTTAAACATATGGGTACAGCGATCTCACTAGGTTGAAGGCAAATAAAAATAATTTGTGTTAGGACTAATCAATAAAGGCTGTCCCACACTTCTCGCGAATACGCCCGAATATTCGGCCGAACCCTGAATGTTCTGAGTAGTCGCGAGAAGTGTGGGAGCTGCACGAACTTTTTGGTACCAGTACACTATCGCCAAATGGTTCACTCGAATGTCCCGCTGAATGTTCGGAACGAGTCGCAACAACGAGTCTTGTACCAAATCAACCGTATGTGCACAGCGAAATAACCAAGTACACGCCCACGCAATACCATGCTCGCCTATTTGCTTCCGTTCGTCTCTTTTCATTCGTGCCAAAAACCAGACAAAAACGGAGCACGGCGAACACGAATCATGGTGGGGCGAACTATCTCGAGCATACACGAGCACGCTGAGTACACTATCGCGCTCGCCATAATTCGCCTTTGTTGTGTCATAGTGTACTGGTAGCAAATACACGGACGGAAGGTTCCGTGAACATTCGGGAGGATGTTCAGCCGAATGTTCAGGCCTGTTCGCAAGATGTGTGGAACAATGTTAACCTAAGATCTTTGCTTAACAATCACTTCGTGGTTGCAATGTTTTTGGTTTGGCACGTAACAGTTGAGTCTCACAAGCGATTTTTAGTCAACAGACTAAGAACAGATGTCAGTCACTCACCCCCACCCTAAAAAAAAACGTTTAAACCACTTTAACCAATAACACCCAGGCTTCACGAAGATCCGCACAAGGTCTACAAAGTACAACAAATCAATGCACTAATGTATAAAAAATAATATAAACTGTTATACAATAAAGTCAAAGTCACAGTTCTTTATTTGCCAAATTAAAACAAATTAAAAACGAGTTCGCACGCAGCACGCTGACGTGAGGGAAGTGAATTTCCACAAAAAAACTTTTAAAACTCAAAATCTGTGTAAAAACATACATCTATACCAATTTGTATTGAAATCTGAAAACATTGATTTGTTGGCTGTTCTGATGCTCCTGGTTTCATTTACCTGCAAAGCTGGGAATACAATTTTGTGTATTATAATGTTAGGAGAAGGTCCAGGCAGGCTTGAAAGTAGGCGTGAGTTTCTTGAGATGATAAAAGTACTCTAACAAAGGAATAACAGGCTTTTCTAGTGTAAAACCCCCATAAGACACCGTAATGTGTTTAGTCAAAACACATTTTCTTTAATAACTCGGTAAACATTTATGCTAGAATAACGAGAGAGGGCTTAAAACTTTCGCCTCACTAATTCCCATGTTTTTACAACCATTAATCTTACATCCGGGGCTTTTATGACCCTTTTTGGGCCCAAAAACTTGAAATTTGACAGATTAATCCCCAAAAAAGGGGTTTAGCATTTTCCGATTGTTTTGCCCAACGAACTTGTCCAACTGATTACAGAAAGGAACGTCCCTACCAAATTTTAAGTTAATCGGACAAAAAATGTGACCGCTGGAGTGCATACATATATATATATGTATATATGTCTATATATAAATATATATATGTCGATATATATATATATAAATAACATTTTGAACAACCCCCCAAAACGTGTTCAGGGGGTCAAGTTAGGAACTTCTATGGTGGTCCCGGGCTTAAGTTTCACCGTACGGGTCATGCTAATAGTTCACTTTCCAAAGGGAATTCACTAATAAACCTTAAATGAATAATATGTTAAAAACATTATTTTTAAGGTTAATGCTCTGCTCTGTTTCTAAGATGCCCTTTAGAAAAGTTTATTTAATTTCAGCTCACCCATTATTGATGTTTTCTATACGAACACTTGGTTTGCCTCATACCTATATTCAAATTAGTTATAATACCATCTGCTACAGGACAATATGGTGTAAATCTGGTATAGGGGTTGAATCTTGTGTTCTGGGACTTGTTAACACTGCTGGAGACTTACTGGTTGTGATACCATACCTGAGTACAGCCGATGTATTCCATGATGATGTTGTGTTCAACTGCAATAATTTCTGTTCCAGGGAATGTTCAACCCAGAAGACATGCATTAGAACTCTCGTCTAACAATCACAGATCAGGTGAAAAGTCATTGTAGAGGTCATTGTAAAGGTTAAAGAAGTTTATTATTTATAGAGGATATCGGTGTAATTAAAAGTGTTAAACAATACATTTGTAAAAAATTTATACTTTCAGTATTAAAGAAATATTTTACTGGCGCCGAGTATTTATTGTTTTGTACTTTTTAATTTGTTTTAAAAACACTATAATTGTACAGAAAAAAGATTAATATTTGTAGACAAGAATGTCAACCCCTCTATGATCAAATGTGTCAGGCACAAACTGAATTGTAAAGCAGTTGTGGAGTGTTTCTTATTTGCTAAATTGATGGACGAGGATATGTTTCAAGTTTACCTTTTGTCAATAACACAACCATTCCATATTGTATGTAGTTCATAGGTGTTGTAATGTTATGTTGTAAATATAAAAGTTTACTTCAAATCAATGTTTTTATTAACCTGTTTGTAATGCTTCCAAGGAATGGATCATTGTATACTAGATTATGTATCGTTAATGTCAGGAGTGAAATATGCAATAGCTGTAAGTTAGTGAAAATACAAATATGTTGTTTAACACCTCAACTGCCCCGCTGACCCACGTTGGCCTAGTGATGAGAACCATCGTATGAAAACAAACGATTCATCCGGTTGTTGAGCGCCAACCGATTCATCCGATGGGGACTTTAGTTTTCATCTGGATGAATCATCTGTTCAACTGCAGCTGAACCACCTGTTCAGATCTATTTATACATATACTGTAAAACCATCCATTCCAACTTTTCATTTGTTGATGAATAATTTTTCCAAATTAATTAAACTATGTGTATTTCTAATGTTACGGAGCATGAATTGAAATAGTTATATGTATTCTCCGTTTAAAAACTTACTTAAAACACAAGTTTAAAAAAATGTTCATTGTTCTATGTTATGTTTCATACAGTTACGAAATGTATTGCGAGATTTAATGTGAATTAATTAAAATATTTGACAAAATAAATTAAATGTTAGACGAATGAAAACAGTTTAATCGGAAGTGCAGTACATAATAAGCTGAAGCCAACAATCAAACAAACAACATGTAAAACATCTAAAACACCCGTGTACGGATTTTTCACCTATCCATCCATTAAACAGATGAATCCTCTGCTCAGCAGCGCAGGCAGCTCCACTGCCAATGAGAAACCATCCAGTGAATCAGGCGAAACATCTGAACCCCTCGTTTGGATGTTTCATCTATCCGTCCACTAAACAGGTGAATCCTCCGAACCTCAGCACAGGAAGCTCGGCAATCGGCAGTACCCCCACTACCAATGAGAAACCATCCGATGAATTATCCATCTGAAAACCTTCGGATTATTGAAAAAACCATCGGATGGTTAAAACCGGTCATTTGTCCCACCACTACTTTGGCCTTGTCAGTGTTTTACTGATTGGCCAAGATAACATGTCTCCTTCTGACTTTTAGCGGCAACAGAGTGCACCACAACGATTATCAACATAAACTGTTACAGTATATTTTTACTAATGACAGTTCATCTGTAACAAATTGAACCTGCTACGGGCAATTTGCCAAAACATTTATAAATTTATGTAGAAATGTCACTGACATTGCGTATGGAGAGCTTTACCCACTTTGTGAGTCCAATATAACAGTGCACCAATAAAACAAAAACTACAAAAATTTTGAGGTGTGTAAACAATGATTGAAACTGTTCATATGACTGATGATGATTACTAATTGGTATGATACATTAACATATCACATATCCTGTAATTGGAACAGGATAATTGTCTGTTAAATATCAAGATATTTACTTGGACAATTTTAAACTTTTTTAATTTTTTAAAGAATATAGAATTTATATTTTGAATTTAATCACCATTTAAAAAATATATATATTTAAGTGATCAAAAGTCTTCTTTAACTTTCTTGATGAAATTTATTAGAGGGAAACCCAATAAGGGTATATTAACTCTGGGAGTCCAACCTGCTAAAATACAAACAATAAAATACCCCCCTAGCAGCAAACCTGCATACTCAGAAAATTTCCAATGCAAGTATATGTTTCATCAGGAAACTGACACATACTTTCTCCCTTTTAGCCCAACTTCAATGAATAAATTACTTTTTATTTACTAGATATAGAATACAAAGCATGGACGAATGTACAAAAAATCTTGTAAACAAGTTGTTTTAAAAAACATCCACCCAAATCCCTGTTTTGGAGGCACTTCAGAATCCATTGCTACACACGTGGTTTAAAGAGGGAAAATGCCACCCCCCCTTAAGGGTTATTAAGGGGTAACTTATTTTGAATTTCCTCTTATGGTCAGTACTAACTTGACAAGCATATCAAGTTTGAACGAAGTTGATCAATAAATAAGAGAGAAAGAGTAATTTTTGTATTCCCCATAAGAATAACATCGGACAACGTAATGCATTTACCGCAAAATTTAAATTTAAATTTTCTCTGCAACCAGCAATCGTAGAATAGTAATTCAAAATACTAAATTGTTTAGTTGTTGAGCTCTTTTTAATGGTGAATAATATTTTTTTAAATTCAGTTTTTTTTTATGAAAAACCCAAAAAATGGAATTTTTGATGTTTTAAGTCGTTTAATTTCTGAACCCGAATTTTTACAGAAATGCGGGTGATGTCATTTTGTTGGAAAACTAAAGCTCTACAAACGACTGAAGTTTAATTAAAATCGTTAGAGCCGTTTTTGAGAAATTTGTATTTTTGGTGTTTTTAGCGGGTTTTGGGGGATAATTACCCTAACAAATTAAAAATTCCAAAAAATGAAAACTCCTGGAGGTATCGTGGATTAGTACCTACATACCAAATTTCATAAAAATCGGACCATTGGTTAGACCATAGACTAACTACAGTAACTACTATAGTTAGTCTATGGTTAGACCATCCATACAGACAGACATCACGTAAAAATCACTTTTTTGGATTCAGGGATCACCAAAACGAATATTTCCACTATCAACTCAAATTCAACAATTTTTACAAAAACAATACTTTCTCCATATACTATGGTTTAAGGGGAGAAAGTAAAAACTAAAATGAAAAGTTAAAAAAAATAACATTGGGCTTATGGAGTTTCAAATCATATCAAAAGAATTCCAAAAGCTATTAATGACCAGGGAACTGTCAAAGTAATTTATAATTATTAACATGTGGTTTCCTGAGAGCAGAGATTTAAAGATTTAAGTGAAGATTACATATATAGAGTATTAAAATAAATCAAAGTGACATTGAGCTATAAATAACAATCGGAGTGACCTTAAAAATGTAGAAAAGAGGCAAATGAGTTATACAAATCTGATTATCAGCAGGGGGAAGTGGTGAAATATGCTCCAAAAGTCATCTGAACAAACTGACTGGCCTTCCCCCGAGCAAAGCTTGGCCCCCCAGGTACTTTCTAAAAAGTGACCAGCGAACGAGAAATAACCGTAAAACATCCCCCATAAGAAAAGCATAGAGATTTAAAAAGGTCTGCTTTGTTTACATTAAAATATGTGATTAAGAATTTTTTTTACGAAATGGCAAGTGTTCAGATCAGATGATGCAGAGTGTTGGAGCAAGGTTAGGGGCTTTGGCCCCTTCAAGCCACTAGTCTAAAGTCTAAAGTAAAGAAGACATCATCCGTGCAAATAGTAGGCCTAAATAAGGTATTAAATGTTAGAAAATGAAAATCCACAAACTCGAAAAGTTGCTAAGATTTGAACTTTACCCAAGTGGTGAAGAGGAAATCAAGATACGGCAAAAAGTCACCGGACCGAAGTTGTAGTTTGTCTCATATCCATAGCACGTGGTGGTCTCTGTTTTTATACGACCATTCGCTCGGCCGGGTGACTTGTGGCTAGATGCTAAAATTAAATATACAAAACTTTTAAGATGGATGAAAACAAGACAGGAGGAAAAAACAAAATGGAAGAAAAGAAGGTGGATTGATAACTCCCCAGTCTCTGAAGGAAGACTGCGGCTGGAGACAACGATGGTAAATGGTAAAAAGTTGTCGATAATTTCAGCCATTTTAATTTTTGTTGTGGGGATTAACATTTTAAGTGTTAGTTTTGGGAAATCGTCTACGGATTTCTAGGCCCAAGCTAAGTGCATGCAAATTTCACATTTATATATATCCAGCGCCAGATTTAGGAGCCATGGGCCCCTAGCCGAGGGCCCTCGTTGACGTCCACACCCAAGTTGGTGACCTTTATTTTGCTTCAGGGAATTTTCATGTAGTTCTGAGTGGTGCGAGCCTATAGACACGTGCCTATGTATCCTATGCTTAAATCCGGCCTTGTATATATCATCTAAAAGAGATGTAGAATTCATATATCTGAGTCAGTGAGTGAGTTATACATCTGGCTGTATAGTTATTCTGTAAACGCAGTTGGCAAGCATGGCCGTAGAATTAAAAAAGTGAAACTCTAAGTAAAGTGAAAACTGAAAATAAAATAGTGAAGTGAAAATTGAAACCGAGGGCAAAGCGAGAAACCTGCATTTAAATATTGAACAAACTTTTTCATTACTTGAAGTTGTGAATCAAGTAGTCTTGGTAATTTTTGAGAAAATAGTGTTTCGTTAACTTTTATCTAATCTTAAAAATGTCTTCTACTTCTAAAGGAGGCTTTCAACCTGTAAGTGTTTCTATATTTTATAGGTTAGGTTATTCAACCTGCCTTTTACAGATTATTCAATAAGTAAATCCAAGAATCTAAAACTATGACTTTTTTAACGTAATATTTGCATGCTTTAGGCGTATCACTTTTGGTTGAAATATTGCCGGGAAAGGCTTTGTTATCGACAAAAAAATAGGTTAGTACCATAGCTTCTAAAAAACCTTGTGACAGTAGGCCTACCCTTCTTATATTCTTGGTCGACCGAGCCCCAACTAGGGTTGTTAAATATTTCTGTACCGGTGACTTTGGCGCTAATATTTGTTCGGCACTAAAGTAGCTGGTGCCAGGAAATCGTACTAACCAGCTCCAGTGACTTCGGTGACAGTACGTATTCACTCACTCAAAAGTCACTGTCACTGTTTGGTTGTTTCGAGCTATCGCCGCTAGGTTCTTGGCGCTGGAGCTGGAGATGGGTTGGCGCTGGCACTGGTCACTGTCACTTGTCGCTGTTTGGTGGTTTAGAGGTATCGCCGCTAGGTTCGTGGTGCTGGCGCTGGTTGGAGCTTGGCGCTGTTGCTGGAGCTTGGAGCTGGACATAGTCGAAATCACCATAAACAAACAGCCTAGCCCTTATAAGACGTACCTCTGAGGAAACATCCTTTTTTTGGATAAAATCTCATCTGGAACTAACAAGGCTAATCTTGTATACCTTTAGTGAAGAGATGTGTTCTAGGGTATGTAAGAGGTGTTGAATATTGTGAGATCAGGTGTTTCTTTTGAATCACTCTTAGAATTAGCAGTTAAGGCTGTTATAGGCTAAGTGAGTTTTATAGTTCATGATAATTTTTCAGGACTCTGATGTCCACATAACGTTTGAAGACCAACAGAAAATTAATAAGTTTGCTCGGCTTAACGCAAAGCTAGAAGATTTCAAGGATGAGTTAAAACAGAAACAGGTAAGATTTCAAAGACTGTGTATTTAAACTATTTTGTATGCCTAAGAAGTATTGAGACAATGTTTAAAACAGGTTATCTTTTATCTGTGATGGAATTGCCAGTACTGTGTTATAACAAAACTTGTTAAACAATATTAAATAAGGAGAGTTGAGCGCGTCGCTGGTTAGTGTCTTGTATTTCAGTGCAAGAGGTCTCGGGTTCGATTTTGACGAATTTTTCGACTTTGAGAGGTTTGGACCATTGTCCTCTAGCAACGTTAAATACAAAATTCCACTGTCATAGACAAGGAAAAAAATAAAAAAATAATTATGCTATATAAAACTTAAGAGTCCAATTACAATTTTATTTTTAGCGAATTTCCCCTATAGGGAAGAAGCTATTACCGTGGTCGGCATGGTAAGACCTAGGCCCGGGACCATGATAACTTTTCGTTTTGAGGTCCCCAGACCCCAAAAACACCATTCGTTCGATACTGTATATATATATATATATATATATATATCTATATATATATATATATATGTGTCCGTGAGCACGATAACTCTCGTAAAAATTATCCGATTTTGATGAAATTTGGTATAAACGTGTAAAGCAGCATTTAGGACTTTAAGTTCGAAAACCAGACGGATCGACCTAACCAAAGGGGTACTTTGGGGGGGTTTTGTACCCCAAAAATAGGTTTTTTGAACTTTTTACATATAATTTTTGAAATAGTCAAATTTTAATTTACACTATTGGATTCAGCTTTAAAAAACACACAATGTGGTATTTTGATCATTTCTCTACGTCAATTGGTTACCGAGTTATTGAAAGTGCTAAACACAGTACGTTGTCTAATGTTATTCTTATGGAGGAAAAGAAAATTTTTATATCTCGCTTATTTATGAACGTATACTTACGAAAATTGGTATACAGCTTCATCTCGTGGTGGTCTATTGATATTTGCTCAAAAAAATTTGTTTGCCAAAGTCTCCCGTAGCAGCAAACCTGCGTACTCAGCCCCCATGTTATTCTTATGGAGAATAATGAAATGCTCTGTCTCCCTTAATTATGAACAAAAATGAATAAAAACTGGTATACGACTTCACCTAGTTGAGTTCTATTGATATTAGCATTAAAACCCATTTTTTGTTTTCCTTGTTGCAGCAAACCTGCGTACTCAGCCCCCATGTTATTCTTATGGAGAATAATGAAATGCTCTGTCTCCCTTAATTATGAACATAAATGAATAAAAACTGGTATACGACTTCACCTAATTGAGTTCTATTGATATTAGCATAAAAACCCATTTTTTGTGTTCCTTGTTGCAGCAAACCTGCGTACTCAGCCCTAATGTTATTCTTATGGAGAATAATTAAAATTGTATATATCGCTTATTTCTGAATATATTTTTATGAAACTTGGTAAGTGGCTTTATGTAGTATTAAGACATTTATATCTTCATTGGAAATTCGCTGAGTATGCAGGTTTGCTGCAACGGGGGTATTTTATATAAACTTTTGGGAAAATTACCTGTGTTAAAAATGAGTATTTAATGACAAATAAATTTTTTTAGGCCTACATAAATGTTGAGTCACTAAGCTTCAGTTTTTGTACCTAATTTAGATAGGCTACATACTTGTAGAAGTGTCCAAATTTTTACATCTCTAAATAATTTGAATTTTTGACACACCTAACTAGTAGATAGTGGATATTGGATATGTATTCAAGTATATTTTCTATTCTCTTTTGCTCAGCTGAAATATTTTTTATCAAATCCTAATTGCTAAGCTGTTAATGTAGCCCACAATGGCTACAATACAATTTGTAAATAATTTCCAACATTTATTTGTTTTACAAAATCTCTAAAATTTATATTCTCAAATTTATTTAGGCCTGCTGTGATAAAAAATTTGATTTTAGACAAATGTTCCTCTTTTTTGAGGCCACTAATCAAACTCCTTCTATCAGTTAATTCGGTTGTACCTTTTTGGAAATCTTAGCTCAATCCGTATACGATACTGTAGAAATTAATTTGCATTTGTTTTCACAGAATGACCAAAAAAACCTTGAAGAAGCTGCAGATGAAATTGAACTTTTGTCTGATGAAAAGATTCCATTCCTCGTCGGGGAAGTCTTCATATTTCAGGATCAAGAAAAAACGCAGGTAAATGGAAATGATTGTCTTACTCTCAAAAGTTTTGACCGACTCTTTGTGAGTTGTTTCTATGTGTGTTTGTGTGTCCACCGCAGATACACTCCTTAGTTGTTGAACTTTCATGTTTGATATAAAATAATAGAAAGGGTAAATTCGAGTTACACAATGGTCGTTGCATGGCCTTTTTGAGTTTTCCTAATTTTTGTAAGCGCTGAAATATACCTATCATATCTGCAGAGTATAAGAAACATTTCCGATTAATAGGAAGACATTTTTCAGCTATCCTTTAGTATATATTGTAGTGAGTCTAAGCTGACATTCTGCACTTGTGAGGGTCATCACTGGGTTGTGTAGATTATTTTAATAGTTGTGGCTAAACAGCTTTTTATCAATCAGAGGCATTGAAAGTCAAATGCAAGTTTAAGTCATCCTCAGATGCACAAATTCTGATGGATCTTTTGAATTTGGAAATACTGTATTCCCAATAGGAAATCCATAAACTACTTCAACCAACTTTGGACAATTATTTAGTCAGGGACAGTACATTTTTGAGCAGATACAGTTTGGCTTTATCATAGAAACATTGGCTAAGGGTACGTGCACACCGGAGCCGGGATTGGACCCGGGATGGCAGCTTTGATCCTGGATCTGACCCTAGATCTGATACTAGATCTATGCCGGTATACAAGCGGGGATAGCAGCTGATATACTCACCTGTTATAATTTTAGTCAGCTGTTTGGAAATGTTTGTTTCAAATAAAATATAAAATAAGTAAACTCATTGGTTTTAAATCATGTTTTGAACTATCTACATATTAAAAAAATTCCTGCTTTTTTCAACCACTTCCTGAAGTTAATACTTAACCGATTTTGATGATTCTTTTTTTATTTAAAAGATAATCTCATGTTTTAAGTTATTTTCAAGCCATAATTTTGATTCAGGCCCCACGGGATTTCCAAGTTCCCATGTTATTCATATGGAGGAGAGTTTTATTCGGTTTATGCCACATGTGTTTTTCTTGATTCAATAAACAGCTGTTACAAGGATCATATCAGCAAAATATTGCGGGAAGCAGCTCGTTTTGCATTAATTATAAATGTTGTTAAATTTATTGTAATCTTTCTATTTAGTAATATGTTTTTTTCTCAATATATAAAAAAGAGTCAAATCTTGTAATGAAGGCGAGCTATTTTCAATAGGAAGATTTTAACAACTGATAACAATTATTTTTTGTTCAACATGAAAAGTAAGTGTGGGGGTACAACTACGTACTGTACTTTTTACGCAAATTAGGTTCTGTAAATTAAACACTTGTAGATCACTGAATTTATTGTTAGTTGGCAAATCAAAAGGTGAAACAATATCTAAAACTGGACGTAAATAAATGAACCTAATCTTAATGAAATGAATCTAGTCTGAAAATGAATCTAATTGTGAGCCTCCGAGATGTCACTAGGTTTTAGCATGGATTAAGCATACTCCTAAGGAGTATGCTTAATCTATGGTTGTAGTTAGACGAACGACTGAAGGGTTGAGGGCGAGGCCCTAAACAATAACCCCCTCCAACACCCCCGCATTCGGCGTCAACAGTAAGTTATGATTTCTGGTAAGAGGTTGGGCGGTTTTTACCTACAGTTATGAGTAGGCTACTCACCATAAAATAAATTTATAACATAATAACGAGAATATGTAAAATGTATTGGCCTGATAAATGCCTAATAACCTATACGCAGTTTTCACATAAAAAAATATGTTTAACTCCAAAGAATATCACGTTTTAAACGGTAACTTAGGTTATAACCTTAAAATAGGCATTTATTTAAGAAATAAAGTAAAATAACAACAAGGATTTACAGCTATACGATTAATAACATTTATATTATTTCCACATAAACTTATTTCCGTCGCAAGTCATTCCCCAATTTACATAAAACATTAAATTATAATTACAAAACGTATACATAAACTAAGCTCTATTTAAGTTGTTGTACTATTCTCGATCAAAGTACAATAATCAGTTAGAACTCTGTCTTACAACATTTCATTAATGTAGGCTGTAAGGTGTGTTTGTAAATCCATTATTCAGTTAATACTTCAGTGTAAATAGAAAAGAGTATTTGTCTACATAGTTCTAAACACATGATTCGATTTTTGTTTAATCTGATGACGAATGGCCATAGCAACCTCCTTTGTTTACATCAAGAAACAATCCTAAATCTGATCCTAGATCTGACCCTTGCTCACTGCTTCTATCCCGGCTACCATCCTAGTTCCGAGCTTCTGATTGGCTGAAATAAACCGTCTTGTAATGCGAGTATGCTTGTATCCCGGCTCCGATGTACAAGTGCCCTAATGGTCTGTGAATCCAACAATACTTAAAAGTTCAATACATGCTACATGCATATTTGTATATCTTTATTAAATTCACACTTAGCAAAAAAAGGATAATAAATTACCTTTTCATGCCCAACTGTTTGTGGTGTCCTTTACTTAAATTGTACAGTAATACAAGGGCTTTTATTTATAAATTCTAAAGTAATAGATCGATCCTGGGCAAATTTATTCTGTGAAATAAACTTTGAAACAATATGAGTAAAGCAACATAGTTTAGTTGTAGAACAACATGATACTAATGCAGAA
The DNA here is from genome assembly GCA_963675035.1 of Allygus modestus. Taxonomy (NCBI): domain Eukaryota; kingdom Metazoa; phylum Arthropoda; class Insecta; order Hemiptera; family Cicadellidae; genus Allygus; species Allygus modestus. The sequence goes on along the minus strand of OY776115.1, from coordinate 26,964,983 downwards.
AGATAAAAATACCCCCGTTGCAGCAATCCTGCATACTCAGCGAATGTCCAATGCATGATGTACGGTATGTCTTATTAGCACATAGAGACAAATTTCATACAAAATATATTCACATCTAAGTGAAATATAGAGTTTTAATTATTCTCTATAAGAGTAACATTGGTGATGAGTACGTAGGTTTGCTGAAACAAGAAACACAAACAATTGGTTTTTATGCAAATATAAATAGAATTTAACTAGGTAAAGCCACATACCAAGTTTCATCAATATTCAATTATAAATAAGAGCTATATCACATTTTAATTATTTTCCATAAGAATAACATAGGGGCTGAGTAAGCAGGTTTGCTGCAACAAGGAACAAAAAATGGGTTTTTATGCAAATATCAATATAACTCAACAAGGTGAAGCCTCATATCAAGTTTTATTAATTTATGTTCATAATTAAGGGAGTCATTACATTTGACTTATTCTCCATAAGAATAACATGGGGGCTGAGTACGCAGGTTTGCTGCTACGGGGATAATCAACCAAAAATCAATTTTTTTTGCAAATATCAATATACCAGTAATATATGAAGCCACATACCAAGTTTCATCAATATACATTCATAAATAATGGAGATATCAAATTTTATTTATTCTCCATAAGGATAACATTGGACAACGTACTGTGTTTAGCACTTTGATTACCTCAGCAACGGTTGGATGTAGAACCACAATTTAAACACCAAAATTGTTGTTTTGTGGAGCTGAGTTGATTGGTAAAAGCAAATGTGAAGTTTACATTAAAATGAACTGAGGAAAAGCCAAAAACCTTTTTTCTATAAGATTAACATGGGAGATTTTTTGAGCAGGTTTTTTTGGATTTTTTCCGCACCCACTTAACATAGGTTAATAATTCAAAATACTATATTATTTTTGTTGTTTAAGCTCTATAACAAGGTCCAAACCTAGATGAAGTGTTTTAAAAATTGTAGGGTGAAAAATGCAAAAAACTGATTTTTGGAAAATTTAAAACCCCCATAAACCCAACTCCCCTTCCCATGGTCCGATTTTTCTGGTTTTCGAACTTCCAAGTCATAAATGTCACTTTACACATTTGAGCCAAATTCATCAAATCAGACTTTTTTACTCAAATTATCACATTCACGGACACATATATAGATATAGATATATATATAAATTTGAACGAATAGTGTTTTTGTCATCTGGGGACCTCAAAACAAAAAGTTATCATGGTCTCGGGCTTAAGTCTTACCATGAGACCTACGGTAATAGCTTCTTCCCTGTAGGGGAAATTCACTAAAATCTGGATATACAACTATAGAGTTCTTGCAAAAATTAAATTACAATGTAAAATGTTATTAATACTTTTAAACAAACTCTTTTTCACCTCAACTCAAATTTGACTTCGCTATTATAATTTTCTCCTGATATTTAGATAAAAATGCCATAACAAATAATAAACACCATTAGTAAGTATTACCATTAGTAGTATTTTGCACATAATATAACATAATACATAATATTTTGTTGGGTAAAATTTAATAAATTTTTGAAATTGACATTCAGCCAATTTTAGGGAGTCAAAAGTTTCCTTATGCGTGAAGAAGTATGTTCTGACAGCAGAATTTTCTGTACAGACATTGATTTACTTATTGAAACAATTCTACCACCAAATTGTACCTTTACAAGTCTTAACAGCATGTAGTAGGTGTAATAGTGACTACTGTTTTTATTGTTTCCAGAAATGTTTAGAGGAAGCAAAGCAACAAATACAGAAAGAAGTAGAGGAGGTTGAAGAAAAATGTACGAAGATAAAGGAGTTCATGTCAGATCTAAAAACTCAGCTGTATGGCAAGTTTGGGAGTCATATCAACTTGGAAGCGGAAGAAGAATAAGCCTGCTTTTAGTTTATTTTCTAATTTATTAATTCCTTAAGACTAATGTTTTTTTTTTTTACTTACATCTAATTGCACTAATAAATATCAGTTTATAAAACTATTTGTAAACATTTTTCTTTACATCAAATCATAGATTAAGCATACTCCTTAATAGATGTTTCATCAAAATGATACCAGATGAATTCGGGTGAACAGTGGCGCGCTCTTGTGGGATTTTCTAGTACTAGCATAGAATCAGTGCCGAAGGCAACAGTGCAGTGGCGCAGCTTGTGGAAATGTGAGGAACCAACGAGTTGCGGGCTAGGAGGAGAGAGCGGGAGTACTTGTGCGAGAGAGAGCGGGAGTACTTGTGCAAGAGAGAGAGTGAGAGGGAACGGCGCCGCCGACTCTGCCGTAGTGCCGTGGCTCACGCTGTGGATTGCTCGCAGGGCGTCCGCCAACCGCCAGCCCCAGTGCCTACCTTTCATCAAATAATAGCGGCTTCTCCCTTGATAAATGTTTCATGTTCGCTCGCAAAAATGGTCTTACTGTTGTAATTACAAATTATTGTAAGAGGTGTATGATATGTTAAACCGATATTTCATTACCAATGATTCAGATAATCACAACCAATATTTCCTTATTAAAATCCCATTTAATACTTTTTCATAATTTATATTTTGTTCCTTTTGATTACATCGGCCGAAGATGAAATCCTCATGGACACTCAAAAATCCGTATTCGAGAATAGTGCCGGACTTTTACCGGCTAAAAAACTCCGCAAAAAATTAAAATTTAAAAAAATAAAGAAAGTAATTTTTGTTATTCGAGTAATTAATTTTGAAAACCCATAATAAACTCAAATAAAATGTATTTTTTTTAATAATTAATAAACATTAAGCATTTATAAAAATTGTAAAGTAATTATATATATTGAAAGTTATAAATCGCTTATTTATGCATGTATATATTGATGACACTTGGTATGTGGCTTAAATGTGGTATTAAGACATACACATACATATATATGCATTGGAAATTTGCTGAGTATGTAGGTTTGCTGCAACGCAGGGGCGGATCCAGAGAGTCACATTGGGGGGGGGAAATTCTGAAATTCCGGGGGTTTTTGGGGTATGGAATATCCTTCAGGGGGTGGGGGTCCAGGAGCCCTCCCTCGGAAATTTGTTAAAAATTCCAGATCAATAATGTTATCGGCCGTAAGGAATTATAGCCGAACCGAACGTGTATTATTGGCCAAAATGTGTGTTATCGGCCTATAAAGACGACTGTATTGAATTCATTGGCCAAAATCAGCAGTTTTACATGTTTTTTAAAATTAAAAATGGCAATTTTACCGCAATTCATGGTCGCCGTAATTTTTAGATCGAACACGTCAAGTGAACGTAGTTTATCGGAAAAAAACCGCAATAGTTTATACCCAACCCGAATTTAAAGGCCAACACGCCAGCGGGGAGGTTTCAAAGTATATTATCGACGATTTTACCAAAACTAAGATCGAAACTAATTTTATCGGCCGAGATACGTCGATTTTAAACGATTTTAAAAGACACCCGAGATACATATTATCAGCCTAAAATAAAAATATATTCTGCCGTCTTAAACGTCAATCGGGCCATATTTTTAGCTTGAAAACGGACAAACTGTTTTTTAGGCAAATTTACCGATCGGACGTGTGTTATCAGCCAAAATCGGTAATTTTACCGGCAATTTTACAGCATTTTACTAGCCAAAAACTACGACCGCAAAGATTTTATCGGCCGAAAATTGAGTACAAACTAGTGATGGTCAAAACCAGAAATTTCGAATCTCGAAACCGAAACCGAAACTTACAAAATCGAATCTCGAAACTCAAATCGCGAAACCTTATTTACTTGCCTAGGTATGGTTATGAAAAATAAATCCAGAAAAATTAATTAAAACTAATTATATATTTTGGTTAGAGTTGTTCTTTCAGAATTAAAAATCAATAATCCAAAAAAGGTGAAGGTAGACGACCGATGACAGTAGGCTTTTGACCTTTGCATTATTGATCGAAACACGGGCGTGATTTCTGTTAAAAAAACAACAATAAAGACACAAAAAATCTCAGCAGTTTCGAGTTTTGATTCTCGAAACTCACCGATCGAATCTCGAAACCAAAACTTTTCCAAAGTTTTGGTGGTTTTGAGATTCAAGTTTTGGTTTTGACACATCACTAGTACAAACCATATTTTTTGCCGGAAATGTGGTTAATTGCTCAAAAACGGCAATCGGACCGCATTTTCTCGGCAATAATTAAAGCCGGGTCATGTTTTACATACCCAAAATGACGTCCGATTCGCGTTTTATCTGGTAAAATCAGAGATTTGGGCCTGTTTTATCGGTAAAACATAAATTTTGCCTCAACTTGGTGGCCAAAATCACCAAAATGACTGAATTTTTCGGTACAATGGACTGGACTGCGTTTTATTGGCCTGAAGCGGCAAGCGAGCCGCATATTTTCACGTAAATAGCAATATAACCTCGTTTTAGCGTCCAAAAAAGGCAATTGACCTATAAACCCATACTGCGATTAGTAGGAAAAAACATCGACTATAAATCGGATAAAATTTAAGGCCGCATTTTATCTGGCGAAAACGACTGCCAGACTGCGTTTTACAGAAAAGCTTTACTAACTATAACATAAATTTTATAAAACAAAATAGGCAATTGCACAGTTTTCTTTTCACCAAAACCAACAACCTTTCCTCACATTTTAAAGTCCGAAATCGACGGCCGCAACGTGTTTTATCGGCCGAAAATGACGACTGAGCCTCAATATAGCCTATATGCCTAAAATCACAATCTAACCGTGATTGGAGTAATCATACAAAATTGGCAATCGGACCACATTTTCTCAGCAAAAAAAAGCCGTATCGCGTTTTAAAGGCTCGAACGACAACCGGAACGTACTTTTACGAATGCAACCGGGCGATTCAAACCCATTCTATCGCTAATGAACGCCTATTTTTCCGCGTCGCGTCATGTCAGTTGGGTCAAAAACAGGAATTTAGTTGCATTTAATGGCCTAAAAATGACGATCAGCAACGTTTCTTATTGGCTGAAAATAACAACCAAAACCTGTTTTTTTGGCTGGAACGATGAACGAGAACGGCCGACGATTTTCGCCGAAATTCCCATATATTCCTCGCATTTTCCTAGCAAAAAAAATCCGTATCGCGTTTTAAAGGCTCGAATGACAACCGGAACGTACTTTTACGAATACAACCGGGCGATTCAAACCCGTTCTATCGCTAATGAACGCCTATTTTTCCGCGTCGCGTCATCAAAATCAAATCAAATAACTCTTTATTTGCTCAATACATATCATGTACATAAATAGTGTCAGATATCTTACATACTAAATACAAAATACACAAAGTATACCAGTACCCAAAATACCTACTTCTTTGATTGACATCATTACATGCTAAAAAGAGATTTTTAAAAATTCATTAAATGAGTAATGGGGGTCATTGATTAACATTGTTTTTAGACTCCTTTCAAACTTGACATGATCCGGTTCTTCTTTTATGTCAGTAGGCAGAAAATTCCAAAATTTTGCCCCCATATAAATTGTTTTTTTAGTAAAAAATGAAAGTCTGTGTTTTTTAATGTTGACATCATTTTTATTTCTTGTGTTATGAGAATGAATTTCAGAGCGCAAACTCTGATTTTGGGAATTATTTCTTAAATACAAAACGCAATCAAAAATATATTGATCGTAGATTGTCAGTATTTCTAAGTTTTTAAAATGGTTTCTTACATGATCATCATACTTTAGTTTTAACATTACTCTTACTGTCTGTTTTTGAAGTAAAAGAATTTTATGTAAGTTAGAGATATTGGTTCCCCCATACACACAAAGACCATAAGCAATATGACTGTGAATGTGAGCATGGTAGATCATTTTTAATACAGATAAGCTGCATAGCTGTGACATTCTTTTTAATATATAGATTCCAGAATGATTTTTTTTTTGACACACTTTGAATATGTAAATCCCAACTAAAGTTACTATCTAAGTCTAGACCCAAAAATTTTGTATTGTTGATTTTTTCCAGGCAGCGATCTTCAATAGCAATACTAGGCGCAATAATACTTCTATTTTGTTTTGTTTCAAAACCAACAAAATTGGTTTTATTTAAATTCAAAAACAAATGATTATTTTTTTAAAATTCTTGAATGTTTGATAATTGAGTTTGGCTTATTTTTTCTAAGTCATTTGGATTTTTTGTTGAAATAATTAAGTTAGCGTCGTCTGCATAAAGAATGAGCTCACTTTTAATTCCTGTGATTTTATCCAAGATTTTAGGAAACCCCTGAATATAGCAAAGAAACAATACAGGCCCAAGGACTGAACCTTAGGGGACTCCCTGCAACACCTTTAATTTCTCAGATTTGACCTTAGTAACTTGATTATTTAATAAAAATGGAATTTCCACATACTGAAACCTGTTCGAAAGATAAGAATCAAACCAATTTAAATGTCTTCCTGAAATACCAATTGATTCTAGTTTTTGGAGTAAAATACTATGAGAGATGGCATCAAACGCCTTAGAAAGATCCATGAAAATGCCTATGGGTCGTTCACCCTGATCTATTGAGTCAATTATTGATTCAGTAAAGCTAACCAGAGCAGAGGTCACTGATTTACCTTTTCTAAAACCGTGTTGCTTCTTATCAAAAAGTTTGTTATCGTCTAAGAAATTTACCAACCTATTTAACATGACTTTCTCAAAAAATTTTGATATGGAAGGAAGCACTGATACTGGCCGATAGTTATTTATTTCAACTTTGCTTCCTTTTTTATAAACTGGCACTACCTTAGAAATTTTCAGTTCTGAAGGAAAGACACCAGTTACAAAAGATGAATTGATTAAGTGAACTAATGGTTTCAGAAGTGGTTTTATAGAAAACTTTATTAGTTTGGTTGGAACTTCATCGTCTCCGCTTGACAATTTATTTTTAAAATTTTGGACAATTTGCATTACCTCTTTTTCATCTGTGGGAACGCATATAAAATTTTTCGTAAACAACTGGTTTTCTTTGATTTTAAACTCCATTTGATTTTGTTCAACATTTGATTTAGTACTATTTTTTAGTAGATTTTGTACTGTGTTAGTAAATTGCCAATTAAATAAATTACTTATTTTATTTGGATCAGAAATTTGCTCATCACCCTCTTGCAAAACAATATTGTCCACAAAACTGACTTTAGAATTTCCTGTTTCCAAATTTATGATATTCCAAGTGGTCTTCCCAACATTGGTGGAATTTCTAATTTTATTGTCAAAATGCTCTTTCATATGCTTAATCAAATCAAGTTTAAATTGCTTATTTCTTAATGTTACAACTCTGTGCAGTTCCTTATTTTTACTGATTCTAGCAATCTTACTTAGACTAATTATATCATGTTTCTCTTTTTTTAAATCTTCAGTAATCCATTGTTTTTTTGATTGATACTTATTTCTGGTTTGATTCGGAAATTAAAGATCAAAATAATACATAAAGATTTGACAGAATGTTGGATACTTTAAATCCACTGTTGCATCAAACACATTTAACCAGGTTTCATTTTCCAATAACTTTACAAAAGTTTCCATATTATTTTTTGAAAAGTTTCTACATTTGAAAGATAAACTCTTATTATTTGTTTTTCTACCATCTACTGGATTATCCAACATGAGCTCCAGTACCTATGCATCATGGTCTGATAGGGCAGTAATCAACCCAAATACTCCTATTTCAGATCTGTCTATATTGGTAAAAAAATTATCGATGCAGGTTGATGTTGTAGCTGTCACTCTCGTCGGAAAATCCACCAGATAATACATCCCTTGACTTTTTAGAGTGTTTTTCAGGATCTCTACTTCAGGTAAAAATGGATTAAGTATATTAATATTGAAATCTCCTCCAACAATTATATATTCCTTCTTTTCTATCAAAAAATCAAATAATAAATTTAGCCTATTCAAAAATTCACAGTTTTGCAGTTGTGCATGTCAGTTGGGTCAAAAACAGGAATTTAGTTGCATTTAATGGCCTGAAAATGACGATCAGCAACGTTTCTTATTGGCTGAAAATAACAACCAAAACGTGTTTTATTGGCTGGAAACGATGAACGAGAACGGCCGACGATTTTCGCCGAAATTCCCGTATATTCCTCGCATTTTCCTAGCAAAAAATATTCCGAATAATTATCCGATTTTCCTGGAATTTCTAGTGTGTGGACACCCTGTAGTATAGTTTTACAGGCATTTAAGTCTGACTGACGACGCATCAATCAGATGCTGCAGGGCAGACGTAGCGCTGGTGCGAGGGTTCGCGCACAACTCCAACCTTTTGCCTTGGGGGGGGGGATTTCCCTCATTCCCCCGTGGATCCGCACCTGGTGCAACGGTGTTATTTTTCAATTGTTTAAACGATCTTAAAAGTAAAGTTTTTATGAGCTGGTATGTTTATATTATAGATCGGTATTTAACATTTACAATAAGTACTTCTTAATACAAATCCATAGCCCATACTCGAAGCCCATAAATAAAGAAGTTGTGAATTTAAGTTTATCATTTTTAACTCAGGATTACCGGTAGGGCTATGCTTAAAAGTGCTAATAAAGATAAACCCTTACATATGTGAATACGTTAATACATATCAATTGTTATGTTACTAAAATTAGTTTTAATTTTTGAAATTTGAAATCAATGATCATACTGTGTTTTTAATATCCTTAATGTCATAGAGACGGTTACAATCCATTTTTACTTTTACCTGCATGAACAAGAATACGACAAAAATAAAGAACATTAAAGTTATTTATAAATTTATGGTTCGCAAAAAAATAAAAATAAAACTAACTTAAAAGTCATTAACCTAAATTTATTGGGACAACTAAATAATTAAACATAAATCTTATTTATATTGCATTTTCAAACATAATTTTCTTAGTCTTCACCTGTTAATTATCAACATAATACTGTAATGTGAATGAGTCATGAAATTCCTATAGAAATGTTATGATCGAAACACGCATACGTCTGTCAGCATCAGGCCGTAGGCCAGCTCGGAGAGGCGCTGCGCCGCGGCTGGTGACGGTGACAGAACGTTGTGTTGTGGGCTTCGATGCCCTCAGCCAGCAGTGTGTGTGTTGGGAGATCAAGAGGGGGCAGCGGAGGGGCTGATGGGATGGGCAAGCATAGCCCCTCCGCTGCTATTCTTGCCCCTCCGCGAAGGAGGGGAGGGGAAGGATAGCGACTGCAGCGCGGCAACGTAGACGTTCCGAACTAGCTCCGACGTCGCCTTGGACGTACAAGCAGACCGTGTACGCTTGTCCCAAGAAGATGGGTGATCTACTAAGGAGTATGCTTAATCTATGATAAAATACTCATTGATTCTTTTTGTAACAGCTTTTAGCTACCCAAAATAAAGATATTGGAAACTATTGTCCCCGTTTTTGTAAATGTATACATAAAAGGGAAGTAGTGCCTCTGTCATTGTATATGTTTCTTTCTAACGCAAAAACTTCTGAACCTATTATCCTTGAATTTTGCATTAAGTTAGTTAGTACAGATGAGCTCTGAAGAGGTCTGTTTCCCTTTAAAAAATCACTTTCAGCTTCGCCCCACTGATCTTCAAAGTTCCAATATCATTTATGAGGATATTGGTTTACGTGGGTGCAGGATGTATTGCAAAGAGAAGACTTGATGGTCGGATAGTGAAGAAAGAGTTGAGGGGGAAGTTACCCTCTCCTCTTTATTAGCGAATTTTCTCTATAGAGAAGAAGCTATTACCGTAGGTCTCATGGTAAGACTTAAGCCCGAGACCATGATAACTTTTTGTTTTGAGGTCCCCAGATGCCAAAAACACTATTCGTTCAAATTTATATATATGTATATATATATATATATATATATATATATATATATATATATATATATATATATATATATATATATATGTGTGTCCGTGAATACGATAACTTGAGTAAAAAACGTCCGATTTCGATGAAATTTTGCTCAAATGTGTAAAGTGACATTCATGACTTTAAGTTCGAAAACCAGAAAAATCGGACCATGGGAAAGGGGGTTTATGGGGTTTCAAAATTTTCCAAAAATTGGTTTTTTACAATTTTCACCTTGAAATTTTTAAAACACACAATTTTTGTTTTAACCATTTTATAGAGCTTAAAAAAACAAATAATATAGTATTTTGAATCATTAATCTAGGTTAAGTAGTTGCAGAGAAAATCCAAAAAACGTCTTCATAAAATCTCCCATGTTAATCTTATGGGAAAATGGTTTTTAACTTTTCCTTAATTAATTTTACTGTAAACTTCACATTTGCTTTTACCAATCAGTTTAGCTCTACAAAGCAATCATTTTGGTGTTTAAATTGTGATTCTACGTCCAACCGTTGCCGAGATATTCAAAGTGCTAAACACAGTACGTTGTCCGATGTTATCCTTATAGAGAATATTTAAAATTTTATCTCGATTATTTATGAACGTATATTAATGAAAATTGGTATGTGGCTTCACCTAGTACTGGTGTTTTGATATTTGCACAAAAAATTGATTTTTTGTTGATTATCCTCTTAGCAGCAAACCTGCATACTCATCCCTAATGTTATTCTTATGGAGAATACGTAAAGCTTTATATCTCTCTTAATTATGAACATAAATTATTAAAACTTGGTATGTAGCTTCACCTGGTTGACTTATATTGATAATTGCAAAAAAACCCACATTTTTATCTTCCTCGTTGCAGCAAACCTGCTTTCTCAGCCTTAATGTTATTCTTATAGAGAATAAATAAAATGTTATATATCACTTATTTATTTAAGTATTTTTATGAAACTTGGTAAGTGGCTTTATGTGGTAGTAAGAAATATATTCATGCATAGGAAATTCGCTGAGTACGCAGGTTTGCTGAGGCGGGGGTATTTATCATATACTTTGTATCGACAAACTCAGAACTCTTTATTTGCCAGCAAATATTTTACAAAAGTACATTGGCTCATCACAAAACATTTTTTGTACTAAAGCCAACCAAGATCAATGAAACGTAATAATGTTAACCCAGTAACAACAGATTTAAAATAAAATAAACTACTATTTTAACTAAAAATTAACAATGTCAGAAAATACTCCTGGACACTTCTGTACTCTTTATCTACCAAACATGATTCAAGCCTGCCTCTAAACCTAGTCACATCTGATTCTGATTTTATATCTGAAGTTAGTGAATTAAACAGTTTTATAATGGTGAAGTAAGAGTGTTTTTCAAAATAAGCAGTGTTGTAATGGGGGTGTGTAGTGTAGTTAGTGTAAGCATGCCTGAGATTTTAGTGCCTGATCTTATGAAAATGAAATATGTGAAATAAAATATACAAGCAAGAATATGTAAGTAGATTATTGCCTGTAAAGATACCTTTACATCAATCATCTTGTTACAAAAAATATATGCTTTAAAGTGACAAAGTCTATCCACAAGTTCTGGCCAACGACAGCTGCATGGTAATAAGGTATTATTTTTTCATACCAAAGATTTTATAAGATCAATTAGATTTCTAATTGATCTTATTTGCAGATGGAAAATGGCTTTTGTTTTTGTGGTTTCAGAACCCCAAATTGTAACGCCATAACTTATTTGAGGATAACACGCTTATCCGCAACACACTGTTGCCATAACATATTACTGTTTTGTAGACTATATTTGTGCAAAACTTCCGCAGAATTGGTCCAATGGTTTTGGAGTGATGGAAACATAGACAGACAGATACCACCTCTTTTTATAATAGTTATTGTCATTGATATATATATATATATATACTTATATATACTAGCTTTTACTGGCTTCGCTCACGATATAGAATATTAACCTGACCTTCACTATCAAAACTTTGTTTACAATTTACCTTATGAATTATTTGCAGTAGCTGATAAACATCTTAGCTACAGCTGGTAATTTTATAAACAATATTTTCTCATAAGTTTTGAATTGGAACTTGCAAGGCCCATGGGGTGGAGCCCTAAGGTTGGATGTAGCCATTTTCAGGTCTATATGATAATGTAAGCTATGTCCACACAAAATTTCGCTGTAATTTTTGCTTGATGGAAGTCTAATCTACACCCTAACAATGCCCTACCTAGTCTGTCTGTATTTTATAACTATACTGTGTTATATGGTGTACTGGAAATATCCATACAAACACAAACATACAAACTTTCACATTTATAATATTAGTAGGATAGATATCTACCACCTGCCTCCCATTACAATTTCCCCAGCTGGTCACAAATCAAAGAGGCATATTTCAGATTTGAATCTCAAACATTTTCATTGGGAATCATTAATTTTAAAATCAAACAATCAAAATTCTTGATTTACAAAGAAATGTAATGGTGTCAAAATACAAATAAATTATAGTTCTCTATTCTTGCTTTATAGTTTTTAGTTTGGTGACATGCTGATGTTTTCGTCCAATGAATAGAGGTTGGTCCACTATCCAATCAAGAATTTTTTCTTGGGTTTTAGTGCATCCAGATTCTTCAAAGTTGTAGGCAGTGCTTTGTAGAGTTTGCACCTCATATAAGATGGTTTTCTACTATACTGTGTTATATGGTGTACTGGAAATATATAGCCTTTTCCTTGCCTTGATTTGTAGTGGTGGAAATTACCTCCTCTTGTGGCACATGTGGGTAATCATCGAGTGGATGAACAAACAAATCACTGTTAAAATACCCAGTGTTTTAAAGGCTTATTTGCAACTCTCTCTTGGTTTGAGATCAGCAAGTGTTCTAACTAACTTCTTTTGTAGAATAAGAATGTTATTCAGATTTTGCTTTGTTGTAACACCCCACACTCTTAAACCGAATCTGATGTGAGACTCCACCAAGACATAGTAGGCCACTTTTGCTGCATCAAGACCTCCAATCCATTTCATTCTTCACACGACTAAAATTCCTGATCCTAGCTTTTTAATTAAAGAGTTAACATGGTCGGTCCAGGAGAGATCAGAGTCTATTGTGACTTGGTAATTTTTGTTTTGTTTTTCCACCAATAAGTTTGTTCTCATTATAAAAGATCTTAATTGGACAAATTTAGAAACCCAAAAGTATACTTTACCTATATGGTTGTAAGTTATATGGTAATATAGGCCTTCAATAATAAGGATTTTCTGTTCTTTGTACACAAAAAATAAAATGACGTATAATGTATCAAATCAAAATATGAAATAGAAGTTTTGATAAACAATAAGTTTGTGAGTTTGTCTGAGGATGTCAGGGTTGCTGACGAAAGGCTTCAATAAATATAACAAATTTAAAATACAGTATTGGTATATTTTATTTTAATTTTTAGTGTGTGTTGAATAACATTGTTTTGTGCTAATAAGTACTAAATTCGTATTCAATTACAGTAAGTTAACATTTTGTTCAGTGCCAAAACTAGCAAATAAGAGAATTTATAATTACAAAAATTATACAATCTTAAAAACAATTATATACATTTTTTTAAGTAGGATTTTAAAAATTAACAGTCATCAAGGTTGAAAAATAACTCAAACAAGTTAATTATTGGTAAAGGCATTAATTTTAATGTCGTTTCTTTGACAACTTACCGAGATGGATGACAGACCTATTACAGTTACAGGTCATAACAAATAGGCTGTAATCCTTGGGCAAGTGAAACCTCCATTATCTGGGTGACCTTGAAGTGCTCCGCCCGATAACAGCTGTTCGCCCCACCCATAAAACTTACCAGTTTGCCGTGACTCTTGAGTGAGAAAACATCCAACAATGGCTGAAGGAGGCAAAGGAAAAATTGGCATACTTGGAAGGTAATATTAATACACGAATTTTTGAGGTTATGTAACAACACCAACACAGGTAGATTTATAAAATAATTTAAGAGTTGCCTTGGTAAAGATAACTTTATTTTTATTGGCAGGTTATTTTGATAATATAATACCCCCGTCGCAGCAAACCTGCGTACTCAGCGAATTTCCAATGCATAATATATGTCTTAATACCACATAAAGCCGCAAACCAAGTTTCATAAAAATATATTCACATATAAGCGATTTTAATTATTCTCTATAAGAATAACATTAGTAATGAGTACGTAGGTTTGCTGAAACAAGGAACAGAAACAATTGGTTTTTATGCAAATATAAATAAAATTTAACTAGGCGAAGCCACATACTAAGTTTCATCAATATTCAATCATAAATAAGTGCTATATAACATTCTAGTTATTCTCCATAAGAATAACATGGGGGCTGAGAAAGCAGGATTGCTGCAACAAGGAACAGAAAAATGGGTTTTTATATAATTATCAAATATAACTCAACCAAGTGAAGCTACATGCTAAGTTTTATTAATTTATGTTCATATAAGGGAGTCATTACGTTTTACTTATTCTCCATAAGAATAACATGGGGGCTGAGTACGCAGGTTTGCTGCTACGGGAATAATCAACAAAAAATCAATTTTTTGTGCAAATATCAATATACCAGTACTACGTGAAGCCACATAACAAGTTTAATCAACATACATTCATAAATAATCAAGATATCAAACTTTATTTATTCTCCATAAGGATAACATTGGACAACGTACTGTGTTTAGCACTTTGAATATCTCTGCAACGGTTGGGCGTAGAATCACAATTTAAACACCAAAATGATTTTTTTGTGGAACTGAACAGATTGGTGAAAGCAAATGTGAAGTTTACATTAAAATAAACTGAGGAAAAGTCAAAAACCTTTTTCCCATAAGATTAACATGGGAGATTTTATGAGCAGGTTTTTTTGGATTTTCTCCGCAACCACTTAACCTAGGTTAATAATTCAAGATACTAAATTATTTGTTTTTTTAAGCTCTATAACATGGTCAAAACCAAAATTAAGTTTTTTAAAAATTGTAGGGTGAAAAATGCAAAAAACTGATTTTTGGAAAATTTAAAACCCCCATAAACCCCCCTTCCCATGGTCCGATTTTTCTGGTTTTCGAACTTAAAGTCATGAATATCATTTTACACATTTGAGCCAAATTTCATCAAAATCGGACGTTTTTTACTCAAGTTATCGTGTTAACGGGCACATATATAGATATATATATATACATATAGATATATATATATATATATCTATATATAGATATATATAGATATATATATATACATATATATATATATATATATATATATATATAGTTTGAACGAATAGTGTTTTTGGCATCTGGGGACCTCAAAACAAAAAGTTATTAGGGTCTCGGGCTTAAGTCTTACCATGAGACCTACGGTAATAGCTTCTTCCCTATAGGGGAAATTCGCTAAAAATGCTAAATAAACAATTAAAACATTTATGGCAGTTGTAGGTGTGAAGTATATTTGAAACCGTCCTTGGTCATTGACCATTGACAATTCCCCTCCCCTTCCCGCCTTCCATTTTTAAATCCTGCTCTTGCAAAGAAAAACAAGTATTATGTACGGTGCGGTACCATAATAAATATTTATTTTATAAACAGCTATGTTTACTCTGTTTCAGTTATCTAGTACCGTAACCTTGTGCTTTACAGAACATTTGTTGCAGTAATGATTTTTTTTTTTTTTTTATTTAGTTGTTGCAGTATAGTGTTTACAATTTATGTTGAAATATCATTATTTAAAATATTTGTTATTGCATGCTGATATTAAAGGTAATTTTCTACACCCTTCTACTCAAAATAATGTCATGTCTATGTTGCTCAACTAGGCAAAGATATCTGGATCAACTGTAGTGAAATTTGTCATAAATATTTACAAGTCAAATCTTGAATACTGTATGGAGATTTCAAGAAAAATCTTGTAAATTTGGTGGATTCAAATTATACCAAAATATGTAATTTTTCATTGGGCTATTTATGAATAATTATGTTTTCTAAGAAAAGGGATAGCTTAAGTTTACAAGACCAGGACTTGGACCAGTCTCTAAAAAGCCCATAAAATTAATAGAATTACTAATTTTGTTGTTATTTTTGAAATTTGCGCTTTGCTCTTAATAGAGGCAGTTGCATTTCTAATTATTGGGAAGATTTTATTCTGTTGTTTATTTATTGAAATCTTTAAATAGTGTTACTAGTGTTAAAACAAACATTAGAATTGATATTTAGCTGAAGGGATAGTCAAAATAAGAAATGAAGAAAAATTAAAGGTACCTTCAAGTTTGAATCCCTGCGGGAAGATCAGATCACTGACTAATTTTGAGAAAACAAATTTCCCCATAGAAAAATCGCAAAAAGAATATTACCTATACATTATACCCGTATTTATTTTATGCCATAATTTGACTTATGTTTCGATTAAGTGTTTCCTTATAATTTCATTTAAATGTCGTGTCTATCTGTGTAGCTTATCTCGAGGATAATTATAATTGCTCCCATCAGCAACATTTTAAGGACTGCCAGACTATACAACATGTTGCAGTGGGCTGATAGGACGGAGCTGGGCCATGCTGTACGCCGGCGTGGGTTACTCCGTGGTGCTCTACGATGTTGTGGAGCAGCAGGTGACCACCGCGTTGACAGACATTGCCAAACAGTTGGACACCCTGGCAGCCAACGGACTGCTGCGGGGCTCCCTCACTGCCCAGCAACAGCTGCTCTGCATAACCGGTCAGTTTGTGGATCATCTACCGAAAGTGATTCTTGCCGATTTGTAAACCTAAGCAGATCTATGAGATTCCAGGTACTCTATCTGTGAACCACTGAATCACTGTGTAAGACACCGACGCAACTAGATTGTATATAAAGCAAATATGACGATTGGTGAGTGTAGAATGGGTGAGATGCCTTGCGTATCCTTGTTACTTTGACTAATTGATTCTTTAACCAGGATCATTGATTAATAGCCCAGTGACTAACAAGTAATTAATTTTGTTCTATAAGTGTTGTGTTGTACATTTTTATATAGTAGATTCTTCAAAATTCGGATCGGCCTAATCAGATCTCCTAGTAGTCCTGATGATCATAAATTATTGTTAATTTGTTTCAAATAGAAAACAAAAACCGTAACTTTATGTTTCGGCAGCAATTTCCCTGCGATTGTCAAGTATTTTGCATTGCCGGACAATCTATCTTCCAGTAAAACTGATGTCGTTTATCAGGCCCACCCTGGGGGGGGGGGGTAAGGGAGCAATTTCCCAGGGGCCCGGGGCAGGCGGTTGTTTTAAAAAAAGTACAATATACTCTTGGTTATCAGCTAGGCCTGTAGAAGAACAAGAAACAAATTGAAACAAAAATACCTATATAAACACACCCACAATATATAATTCTAAATATTGAACAATTATATATTGGAAGGGGTGAAGGGGCTCATAATCTCACTTGCCCAAGAGCCCGAAATTTCTTTGGGTGGGCCTGTCGTTTATGATTTACGAGGCAGTGGAAGTTGTCACGCAAGGGTCAGAGGTGACAGGAGAATCTCAGTTTACTGCGCCCTCATGACGTCACTCATGTCTCGTGTATGTCTCAAACTCTGGTAAATACAGACCGATCGTCTACTACATTAGTCCGGATTTCTTTGATTCTACTAAATTATTTGAATCTTCAGAAATGTAAAAAATATGCTGTTATGAACATTTCAGTGGAAAATTTTACTTTTATTAAAAAATTAATCCAAACCTTTTCCAAATTAGCTTTTACTCAATTGTTCACTTTTTCAAAAGTCCCTGTTAACAGTTCACACCATTTAATTACATTATACTTAAGGATAAAAGAGGTTTAAAATATTTATTGGAATGTGTTTAATCCAATAATAAATAGTGTTTCGTCTTTAAAGATTGATAAAGCTTGCTCATTATCATGCACCCACTCATGTAAATGACAGATTACAACCCGCTATCTCCTAATTGAGTCGGAAGTAAAGAGGATATTTTAAATAAAACTTCAACACCTGAGGTGATCAGTATAATTAATATGTAACCTATTTGTAAAACCTCTTTTTGCATGATTAACTATATCCTTAGATTCTAAATAAATATTTTACAATCGATGTATATTAAATTCCCTAATTTTGTCCAACTACTCTCCATATTTTAAACCTTGCTATGTAGCTGAGGAGATCAAACCCGTTATCTTTTCTTAAACCCTACTCTCACACCATGGACAAACACGTATAAGTCGTGACTAAACATTAAATATTCAATTTAAAACATGAAGATTCAGTTAAACATTTTTTCAGACTTAAAAATATTTACTGTTTACAGTTTGTACATCTCTGACACTATAAAATTTGTATTTTGTCCACAACACAAGATCACACACATTTGTTGAATGGCATAATTTGGATTTTTTTAGTAGATCACCTACTCATAAAGTTGATAAATATTTTTACTGTTTACCAACACACAGAAATAAAAAAAAATTGAAAATATTCCTTAGTTTTTCTAAAAGATTTTTTCTCAATATGCATGTTATTCAAGAGTTCACTCATAAACAAGAGTAATCAAGTAATTTGAATAACTGAAATAATCTTTTTGTTATAAAATGTACAATATTTTCCTTAGTAATGCCAAATAATATTTACATGTAAGTTTTTGATTCTGATTTTAAGTTATAGATATATTTTTGAGACATTATGGTATCAACTCTGTGCTATGTAATGACTCTATTCCACGTATTGTAATGAACTTTTTTGGAATAAAGAAGCTTTGATTGACTAAACGTCGCGTTGTCACCTATAATAGCGGACAAGAGCATTGACAGTTGGGCTGTAGCCAATAGCACTGTTGTACGCTGTCACTGTTGCCATTTTGCCATAGAAAAACACCACTTGAATGTTATTCCGATCAGCTGGTGTCCAGTTTTGTCATTGCAGCACGTCTACTACTGATCTAGGTTGATAGCCTTGCAAGCCACGCGCTCAACTAGCAACTCTCTCCTCCTTATTCGCTTATGCTGATCCAACATTCTGATTCTCAGGAACGTCGAGTCTAGAAGGCCTCGTAGAGAACGCTATTCTCATCCAGGAGTGTGTGCCCGAGAACATTGAGCTGAAGAGGAAGGTGTTCCAAAGCCTGGATGCCGTCGCCGGGCCGCAGACCATTCTCGCCAGCTCTACGTCCACATTCGTCCCCTCACTCTTCTCCGAGACCCTCAAAAACCGAGCAAGAGTTGTCGTCGCACACCCTGTAAGTGTTTTGTTATAGAAAGAATAATACCTTCTATAGATTATGTCTTTATTATGAATAATGTCTAGAAATCACTTACATGTGGGCTACCTGTTAGACAATTTTAATTTTCTTCGTGCTGTGTCACTGAAAGCCTGAGGTCAAACTCTTCCACCATGGTGTGTCCCTTCTGCCAGTGGGCTGGGGATGCGGAGGGGGAGGAAGGGGGGGAAATAGGGAGAGATTCATCCTAGTGCTTTTAATGATTCAATATAAGAATAGTGATTCATTAATCTAAACTATTTATATCCCTTGTATCATCAATTATATCAATATATGTAAAGGTAAATCAATTCTGTCAAAATTTCAAGCGCCACACTTAACCTACAGCCTTTGGCAATGGCTTATTTTAATTTGAGGGCCAAGGACAGTGGGAAAAATATCACAAATGTCAAAAATTACCTGGGTTATATGCCCCACTGGATTTCAAAGATCCAATGATTTTCTTACATGGAAATAGTCATTTTTGATACAATTCTCACGGTAAAACATAATGAAACAATCTTTGATTTAAATGAAAAATCCCACTCTTACAATACAAGACACAAAAAAATATATAAATAAATCATGCCATAACTTAAAATTCTATGAGAAAAAGCCCACGTATATGGGAATGAAATTTCTAAAAAATCTACCCAACAATATTAAAAATATTACAATATAAAATATAAACACAAATAAGTTTAAAAAGTACTTAAAGATTTCTTAGTTTTAAAAAAGTACTTAAAGATTTCTTAGTAGATAAAACTTTATACTCTTTAGAAGAGTCCTTTCATCTACTCTGAATTTTAGCATTTGAATTTACGTTTTTCTCTATAAAAAAAAAAAATACTAATGTTTAGTATTTTATTTTGAGTACTTATTAGTTGTTCAATAAATTGTAAAGATTCTTAGCCTAAGTTACAAAAATTGTATTGACACTATTCAGTTGTATGATGAATAAAGATTATTGAATTTGAATTTATCACTACAACAGTGAAAATAAACTATCAGCTGTGATGATTTATAATGTGATTTAAGCTTCTGCTTTGTTTATGTGTTAACATGTGTTCATACTCCCCTAAAGATGTATGTTCCTTAGCATGCAAACAGTAAACAAAAACAAAATTTTAGGGGCTACAACCCATACAAGCCCCTAGTATATGTTATATTTTATGAACGCTTAATTTATCTGGTTTTATTTAATAGTGCTTTTTAATAAAGAGCACTAATATCAGTAGTAACTTTACAAATTTAAACTGTAAAGGCACTCAATTCTGAGGGCTTATACTGGGTGGAAAATTCTAAGTTAAATTGTACGTTAAGCATGCGGAATGATTGTGGTGCCCAGGTGAACCCCCCGTACTATGTGCCGCTGGTGGAGGTAGTGCCGGCGCCGTGGACCGAGCCCTGGGTGCCGCGGAGGGTGCGGGAGCTGCTCACGGAGATCGGCCAGGAGCCCGTCACCCTCTCCCGGGAGGTGGCCGGCTTCTCTCTCAACAGGATACAGTGAGTGCTTCTCTCTCAGTAACCGTTCTTGAACTCGTTGACTGCTAGCGGCATCAGCCGATGATGCCACCGCCCTCTAGAAGTCCAAGAGCTGATGCCACTTTGTTGACACCAAGAGCTCACTGGCCTCTGTCCTGTGTTTTTTCCACAAGAACAGCAGCAATTTGACTGTTAGAACTGCCTTCTGAGGAATCCTCAAGCAAAACTTCCAACTTAGGATTTGACACAGTGTATTCTTAACGTTGGCAACAAATGGGAGCTACTGAGAATGAATTTGATCAGTCAAACTACTAGTAGAGCGTATTTGGCGGTATATTTGAATGATTTAATTTGGTCAAGGGGTAGAGTTGAACGAATGCCTTCCAGCAAACATATTTTGGACGGTGTTAGCAGGCAACGTGTTAAGTCAATTTTATGATCTAAATGTTGACTGTTGGTATCTGTAATGATCATTTTACTTTTTAGCGACTTAAATCGTTTTCTAGGTTTGTAGCAAACCTATAAGAACAATGAGAGTTTTAAACACTTATTATAGTTATTTTAAACAACGTAACGGTTACCAAACATAATTTATCGTGAACTTTTAGATATGCGATCCTGAACGAGGTGTGGAACCAGGTGACGGATGGACTGCTAAGTGTGGAGGATGTGGACAAAGTGATGTCAGAGGGGCTGGGGATGAGATATGCCTTCCTGGGGGCTCTGGAGGTCGCTCACCTCAACGCTGAAGGTAGGACCGACATCTCGTCTTATACTGTAGTATAAAGTGTGCATATATATTACCCACAAAAGTTATACAGAGAACAATTTTTTTTCAATGCCAATGGCATTTTTGTTACTAGAGCACACAAATGCTTTTAGGGAAAGCGGTTCAGAAATCAGAAATTCCTTATTCATAATCTTCAAGATTAGAATACATGTCAGTTTGCTATTTACAGGCGTAAATACAATACAGATATAATACAAATACCCCCGTCGCAGCAAACCTGCGTACTCAGCGAATTTCCAATGCATAATATATGTCTTAATACCACATAAAGCCGCATGCCAAGTTTCATAAAAATATATTAATATATAAGTGATTTTAATTATTCTCTATAAGAATAACATTGGTAATGAGTACGTAGGTTTGCTGAAACAAGGAACATAAACAATTGGTTTTTATGCAAATATAAATATAATTTAACTAGGCGAAGCCACATACCAAGTTTCATCAATATTCAATCATAAATAAGCGCCATATAACATTTTAGTTATTCTCCATAAGAATAACATGGGGGCTGAGTAAGCAGGTTTGCTGCAACAAGGAACAAAAAAAAGGGTTTTTATGCAATTATCAAAATAACTCAACCAAGTGAAGCTACATACCAAGTTTTATTAATTTATGTTCATAATAAAGGGAGTCATTACATTTTACTTATTCTCCATAAGAATAACATGGGGGCTGTGTATGCAGGTTTGCTGCTACGGGAATAATCAACAAAAAATCAATTTTTTGTGCAAATATCAATATACCAGTACTACGTGAAGCCACATACCAAGTTTTATGAACATACATTCATATCTAATCGAGATATCAAATTTTATTTATTCTCCATAAGGATAACATTGGACAACGTACTGTGTTTAATATCTCTGCAACGGTTGGGCGTAGAATCACAATTTAAACACCAAAATGATCGTTTTGTGGAACTGAACATATTGGTAAAAGCAAATGTGAAGTTTACATTAAAATAAACTGAGGAAAAGCCAAAAACATTTTTCCCATAAGATTAACATGGGAGATTTTATGAGTAGGTTTTTTGGATTTTCTCCGCAACCACTTAACCTAGGTTAATAATTCAAAATACTATATTATTTGTTTTTTTAAGCTCTATAACATGGTCAGAACCAAAATTAAGTTGTTCAAAAATGTTTGGGTGAAAAATGCAAAAAACTGATTTTTGAAAAATTTAAAACCCCCATAAACCCCCCTTCCCATGGTCCGATTTTTCTGGTTTTCGAACTTAAAGTCATGAATGTCATTTTACACATTTGAGCCAAATTTCATCGAAATCGGACGTTTTTTACTCAAGTTATCGCATTCACGGACACATATATAGATATATATATATAGATATATATATATATATAGATATATATATATATATATAGATATATATATATACATATATATAAATTTGAACGAATAGTGTTTTTGTCATCTGGGGACCTCAAAACAAAAAATTATCATGGTCTCGGGCTTAAGTCTTACTATGAGACCTACGGTAATAGCTTCTTCCCTGTAGGGGAAATTCGCTAAAACTATAATACAGATGTTCTTTCTTATTTTGAGCCAGTTCATGCATTGTCCCTCCAGTTGAAAAACTCTTCCAGGCTGTAGAAGATCCGGTCTTGAAGCCAGTTCTGCATAGCCTTCTTCAAGTTTCGCGGGACACTGTTCTTCATATCTTCAGGCAGCGCGTTGTACATCCTCTTTCCAGCATAAGATGGTTGTTTTTCATAGATAGCGTTCTCGTGTTCTGTGTACAGGAAGGTGGAAATTGCCTGCATGTCTTGTGTTGTGACCATACACATCTCTATACCTTGTTAGACCTCTTGTTACACCTCTTGTTAGACGAGAACAGATTCCATGATATAGATGGAAACAACAGTAATAATCTTTAAATCTTTAAATATGTTCCTGCAACTGTCTCTCGGGCCTTGGCCGGTCTTTACTCTGAGTGCCTTCTTTTGTAATTTCAGTTAACGTAAGTTGCCACTTGATGATCCTCCCCGTACAACTATTTCATACTGTAGGTGGCTCTGGGAAAGGGCATGTAAGCTATTTTTGTGGCCTCTGGTGAACTTACCGCTGAGGTTTGTTTGATGGCAAATATTGCAGAGCTTAGTTTATTGCATAGGTTATCTACATGATTGTCCCATGACATGTCAATGTCACGTGTTACACCTGCTCAAACCCCTCAAATGTTGTGGACGCCCTGGTATTTGAACCCGTGACCCCTTGAACCGAAGTGCAAAACGCTAGCCTAGAAGAGTGGAGAATTTCACTCTGCTTGCTGATTAACAAGCAATCTTTAATATTCATCTAGGACGTGATCAAGCCCATCTGTTGATTTCCATTTACCAATCTGGTAGTTCAGTTTCCAAGATTTACAATGTGTACCCACCATGAAGATGTGCAGTGATTCACCATGAAGGGAACTCTAAATGAGGGGCTATTCACTTTCTTTGGAATAACTAAGGAAAGGCAAAAGAACAAACTGTGGTATCGAAATAAAATCTTTGTTGGTTTCTATCAGGAAGAATGTGCAAACACCCCTGTTGAGAAATATTTGTCATAAATAGTGCGAGCGAGTTCAAAAAAGTGTTTTTATCATTATTATGGGATAAAGGGATAAGTTTTTTTATCATTAAAGCTTTGCTATTAATAAAGCAGTTTGTTAACTTAAGGAGTCAACTAAAATCAACATTTTAAAAAGTAGACTCTTAACTTAGGCAATCGTTCTTTAACTATTGGTTTGGTGAGTCTCTGGTGTAGGTTCAAGGCAAAGGCCTTCAGAATCAAGGCAGCGGTCCAGTCGCGGGTTCAAATCCAAATCCTGATAAGTAAATGTTCGGTGTTGTCTAGCAAGTACTGTACCAATCCCCCCTACTGGACTGATACCCCCTGTACTGGACTGGATTATCCCTTGCCTTGCTCAATGCATTCCAAGCACAGGCCCAAGGACCATATGGAGAGTGAAGTATAAGAAAAAAAGGATTTATTCTTTTGAATATTAAACAACTTTGAGAGGAATATATTATCCGTAATATCTAGGTCATGCTTTTGATTTATTTTATTTAGTCTCAAAAAGTTATTACTATGTAATACTAAGTAATTAATGGTGTCTTAAAGGCAAAAATTGATTGTACCTACACAAGTTTTAAAAATAAATTAAATAAATTTCCAACGGTAAATAAAAACAAAATACATTCAGTTAAGGAAGTCATGGGAACAAATTATTCAGTAAATGGTATATAAAATTTACTTGAGGTACAACATTTTTTTCCAAAACATGTAGTTAAACAGTTGTAAAAATATTCAAAATTCACTCCTCGTTGTATTTTTTATCCTAAAATTGACAAATAGAAGTTACTCTCCTGCTTCAAAATTTAATACGATGTATTTTCACTTTAAGAAAAGGACTCTCAGGCTAACTTACTTGATCTACTACTATTATTCATTTCACTGAAATTAAGGCGAGCTTTTACTAATAAATTGTTTTACAGGCATAGAAAACTACTGTGAGAGATACAACAAGTCGATCTACGACACCAGCATGACATTCAAGCCAGTCCCTCGCATGGTCGGGCCTGCAGTCAAGGTAACTCTGTCAATATTTACCATTTAAAGCCATACAAGATGCTTAATAGCTCTTTAAATGCCAGTATTTTATCTTGTGAGAGTCACAATGAATTACAATATTCCACAATCCATCTGACTGAAATGTACGCCAGAATAGGTAAGATGTGTTATTCATCACTTTTAATAGTTTTGTGTTGTACTAGATGTCCTAAGTTTTGAGACCGCTTCATGTTCTCATGTCTTAATGTTTAGTATCTCTGTTATTAAATAATATTTTTTCAACATTTTAAATCTATTATCAGAAGTGCTACTGGAATCATTTTCCAAAGTATACCAGGTTTTTATTAGCGAATTTCCCCTATAGGGAAGAAGCTATTACCGTAGGTCTCATGGTAAGACTTAAGCCCGAGACCATGATAACTTTTCATTTTGAGGTCCCCAGATGCCAAAAACACCATTTGTTCAAATTTTTATATATGTATATATATATATATATATATATATATATATATATATGTGTCCGTAAGCACGATAACTCTCGTAAAAAAGGTCCGATCTTAATGAAATTTGGTACAAATGTGTAAAGTACCATTTATTTGAACGAGTTCGAAAACCAGATGAAAACCAGATGAATTTTGGAGTTTTGTACCCCAAAAATGTGTTTTTTGGGGTTTTCAGATGTAATTTTAATTTAAATCAAATTTTAATTTTTACCATTGAATTCAGCTTAAAAAACAAACAATTTGGTATTTTCATCATTGCTCTACGTCAATAGGTTATCGAGATATTGAAAGTGCTAAACACAGTACGTTGTCTAATGTTATTCTTATGGAGGAAATGAAAAATTGTATATCTCGCTTATTTATGAACATAAACTGGCGAAATTTGGTATATGGCTTGATCTGGTTGTGGTTTATTGTTGTTTGCACAAAAAACAAATTTTTGCCTATGGTTCCTGTAGCAGCAAACCTAGGTACTTGGTCCCCATGTTATTCTTATGGAAAATACTTAAAATGTTATATATCGCTTATTTATGAATGTATATGAATGAAACTTGGTATGTGACTTCACTAAGATGAGTTCTATTGATATTTGCATAAAAACCCATTATTTTGTGTGCCTTGTTGCAGCAAACCTGCATACTCATCCCCAATGTTATTCTTATGGAGAATAATTAATATTTTAAATATCGCTTGTTTGTGAATACATTTCTTATGAATCCTGTTAAGTGTTTTAATGTGTTATGTTATGTGTTATTCATTGGAAATTCGCTGAGTATGCAGGTTTGCTGCGACGGGGGTATATAATAAGCTTGTTAAAAGTAAAAAAAATCACTAATAAAAATAATGTGCTTTATAAATGCAAATCCTCATTACACATATAATAATTTTTTTTAAATCCAAAAGCGAGGGTTCAGGGAAAGAGTGCACTCTTTAACACTTTAAATAGGGGTGCGCGATGTATTAAAAAGCATTGAAATTTTGATTTGATTTGATTTGGATGTATTGAATCGTCGATTCAATGATGTAGTAATCAAAATAGCGATGCATCGAAAGAGTTAGATGACTTCCTTTACTCCCGCCATTTACCCGCACTACAAAGGGTACGGGGAGTGTTTGGGTCAGCGAAAAAATCTTACCTTGGGGATAAAGAAGGAAGAGTGACGGGAGGGGAGGGGTGGGGTTCGGTTGAAAGAAATAAATCAGTCGGCTGACCAACATTATTTCTCTGAGTCATTATCATACAACCACGTTTTTCCCCATTATGAATTTACAATGAACAGTGAGTTATTTGAATAACGTTATACCTTCACAAAACTATTCCTAGGGTGGGTAAAATAGTATTTAGTCAAAAATACGGTAGTTTTACCGGCATGATACGATAGTGGTATTTTACAATCTGGCTAAACTGTCTATATCGTCACTCGTTATTTAACTTTGGCGCTCGATGTATTCGACTGCCCTTGAAACTTAAGTAAATACAATTAAGTTTAGGGTACACATTTTTATTGCAAAAGTTTTTGAAATGATGGATCAAGATAGGTAGGAAGAAGAATTAATTGATCAAATCAGAAAATTATAACTGGACTTTGGCCAAGATGGTAGATCATCCAAGTTGGTCATAAAAATTGGCATAACTTATAGGCTGAGTTTTAATCATTAAAACATGTCACATTGCATCAAATCGAATTGCATCGATTCAAATCGAAATTCTTCGAATCGCATCGTGCATCGAACCAAAATAAAATTGCTGCATCGCACATCCCTAACTTTAAATGTATAAAGTCTTAAAGTGCAAATTTGGGAACTATGGTATCAAGAAAGTGTTAAAGAAGGGTGGACGAGTTTGGGCCGCAGAAGTGATAATTTCTGCGGATCTTTTTCAACAAACAAAACTGGACCTTGTAATCAATCAATATCATTTTCAAATATCAGGTATCAATTTATCAACATCAAGATAAGTTGAGGTTATGTTGGGAGCTTCCATAAAATAGTCCTATATCTTAATGCTTTTAGTGTTTAAAATTATATTTGTATATATTTAGGTGTGTGTAACACTGGTTAGCGTGCTCGCTTCACAATCTGAAATTCGCTAGATCGATCCTGAGCAAAATCCGGAGAAAATTTTGTGTGAAGGTTCGATACTGGATTCAGCTGCCATTGGTCATAGGGCTATTAATTAATGATCCTGGCTAAAGAATCAGTCGGTCTTAGTCAGTAACAAGGCTACACAAGGCATCTCACTCATTCTACACTCATCCTTCATTCATATTCACATTAAAATACGCCCTAGTTGCGTCGGCGTCTTACACAGTGATTTAGTGTGAATTGTAGATGAAATCCGGGTAAGGATGAAAACTTGGTTTCCTATACATCCACTGATGATAAGTCTTAGACCAGAAATCCATTTGAACCTCTAATTTTTTGGTCCTTTGTTTCCACCGGAAGCACGTTCTTTTCTATTTTAAATGTTCATTATAATAACCCTCCCGAGTGTCCATTAAAAAATGCCTTAATGTCCAGCAGTTTTTGGCCATTTTGCAGACTTTTATCAAAACATTAATAAAATATATAAATGATGACAAATAAGTATAAAGTTGTACATTTTCTTAAAGCTTATTAAATAGGCTATCTAAAAATTTAACTTTTGATGTTCATAACTAATGTTATAATAATTTGGCATCGGTTCAAATCCAGAAAATAGGAAATAAAAAATATTTTTGTTCAGTACCCACATATGCAAAACCACTTTATTCACACTAAATAAGAAAATGAAGATAAACATTCTGTTCAAAATTTAATTAGGAATAAG
Organism: Allygus modestus; assembly: GCA_963675035.1. Taxonomy (NCBI): domain Eukaryota; kingdom Metazoa; phylum Arthropoda; class Insecta; order Hemiptera; family Cicadellidae; genus Allygus; species Allygus modestus. Next base: position 26,936,704 of record OY776115.1, on the reverse strand, counting down.
AAAATATATAGTTTTGACTTCATTATAAGATAAAAATGCAAAAAACCTAAAATATTCGCACAAGAAAAATGTTGCCCATTCTGGACTCTTTTGCAGAACTTTATTACAGCATTTATAAAAAATATAAATGATGGTAAAAAAGTATAAAATTGTACATTTTCTTAAAGCACATTGAATAAGCTATCAACAAATTAACTTTATATGTTCATACCTTATGTTATAGTAACTTGGCATCGGTCCAAATCACTAAACACTAAAAAAACACCAAGCCTACATCACCATAACAACAACAAACAAATACAGACGTTTGGAATTTCGTCACAGATGACAGTAAAAGTAGCACGAACGGTCGTCATGTATAGTCATCATGAAGCTTAGAATCCACCGATCACGTTGGTATGCTCAATGTCCGCGATCGCTCAGTCATACGCGGAAATATTACACAAAACTGGAGGTGTGCAAAGTCGCCCGAAATCGGGCGACTGACACTCGGCGGTCAAAAATAGTCGCCGAAAACGGGCGAAGGTCACTCAAAGGGTTAAAAAATCAAAAAAATAATAATTATGTTGAATAATTTTGTAGCCATTTTTATAATTCATTTATAGGAAGTGCCAGTGTCAGTGAAAGTGTTGTTTTCAAGTTCACTTCAGATGAACTGCTAGACTCGTTTCAACCCACAGATGTATAGTCTTTGTGGGGACTAAATCCATTGTACGTTAATACTAATACTGTAAAACCGCATGTATGTATTTTTTGTGGCTTAAATAAAATTCAATTGAATTTATGTCTATTATATGTCAGGTTGATATCCATTCTTATTGGATAATTACGGTAAGAATTCAATGTTGGCAACTTTTCTAAATTGGATTAAATTTGAATAATTATTTGGAAAGTTAGTAAATTGTACACTGTCATTATTCCATTTTTTCTTAAATCACTCTTTTACAGAATATTTTGGTTACTGTAGTTACTTGTATCTTTAAATTTTGAATTTTTGTATATCAGAATGACTTCCAAATTTATAAATGTCAGGAAATTCTGGTTTTAAAAAACTCAAGTTCACTATGTGAAGAAATGGTTGTATTAATATTTCTTTATTATCTTTTATGTGAGACTAGCTGATGTACCCGTTCTTCGCACGGGTTAGAAAGGTTGAGATCTCGATACAGCTGTTCTTTAAGCTGTAAAATGGAAGTATCCACAGCTGTTCGCATTACAGTTTCTGAAGGTTTACTTTCTTCTGACATTGAAACTTAGGACGTTCACAGGGCGTAGCCTGAGGGGATTTTAAGGACGTGAATAGGCCTATGTGTTGCACGGGTTCAAGATCTACCTTTGTGTAAAGTTTCAGCCCAGTCGGTTCAGTAGTTTTTGCATTTACCCGAAACAGCAGACAGACAGAAACCACCTCTTCCTTATAATCATTTATGAGAGATGTAGGTATACCATCACATCCAGGAGCAGAACTTATTCACATGTTGTTTATGTATTGAGTAAGTATATTTTCTGTTAGGTACTGTTTCAATGTTAAACATTGTATTTGTTTTAGTATTATGATGATTGTCTTTTTTTAATTCAATTTGTAAATCCGTGGTGTAATGACCTGTAATGTGATTGCAAATGACAGCAGCTTTTACTTTATCAAAATTATAATGTTTTATGAATATGTGGTCAGTAAAGGTTGGACAAGTTCGTTGGGTAAAACAATCGGAAAACTCTAAACCCGTTTTTTGGGGATTAATCTTTCAAATTTCGAGTTTTTGGGCCCAAAAAGGGTCAGAAAAGCCCCGGATGTAAAATCAATGCATGTAAACCGATGGGAATTAGTGAGGCAAAAGTTTTAAGCTCTCCCTCGTCATTCTAGCATAAATATTTACCGACTTATTAAAGAAAATGTGTTTCGACTAAACACAGGACGTTGTCTTATGGGGGTTTTACACTAGAAAAGCCTGTTATTCCTTTGTTAGAGTGCTTTTATCATCCTCAGCAAATCACGCCTAATTTCAAGCCTGTTTGGACCATCTCCTAACATTATAATGCGCAAAATTGTATTCCCAGCTTTGCAGGTAAATGAAACGAGGAGCATCAGAACAGCCAAAAAATCAATGTTTTCAGATTTCAATAAAAATTGGAATACATATATATTTTTACACATATTTTGGGTTTAAACGTTTTTTGTGGAAATTCACTTTCCTCACGTCAGCGTACTGCGTGTGAACTCGTTTTTTGTTTTGTCTGGATCATATTGTATCCTTTAATGTTAACATAATCAGCTTCATTATCATGCCACCTAATATGTCAAATTTTATTTTGGTAGCCTCCATATTTTAAAAATTTTTGATTTAAATAGCTTTTGACACAGAGTGAATATCATGAGAGTCAGCGCACTCCGTACTTAAACCGCCCAACTAACTGGGCGAAGTCAACAAAAAATGCCCACGGAATCGGCCATTACGATGCCAATCTATAATGTTTGTTCATCTGTGCTATTACCAACTAAGTATGGTGTATTTATTATTTTTAAAGTTTTACTCACACCTTTCTATCCTTAATAATGATACTCAATGCAGTTTAATAGACATTTTGAGATGTTTTCAATATTCTATCGTGATAAAACATTTTGTTCTTATCACTTAGATTCGATTTGGGGGGCCCAGCTCCCGAGATAATTGGGTGTCCAATTCTCTCTTTGCACTTCATTCAGCCTTATCTTTTCTTATCCCTTAATTTTGTAATCTTTCCGTTTTACTCCTTAAAATAGATTTTAAAGTTTAATTTTTAATTTTCCTTACGATCTTCTTTAAATTTTATTTTCTACTTTTATTTGTAAAAGTTTTGGATACAGTACCCAAGTTTTAACATATTTTAATTGTCTTTTAACCTTAGAAAAACATAAATATACTAAAGAAAACATCAAATTTGTTTATGACAGTCACATTCAAAATATTAGTCCAACGTTCATTTGACAACACTTAACAGAATTCGCGTAAACTACTGTTATTAAATTTTCAACAGAAAGTAACAATTTTGTTGGTGCTATTGGCGTTTGAGGTGGAATAGGCAGCCCTAACTCATTGTTATGCAAGAAAACTTTAAGTAGCAGTAGTTTATTTTGGTATTACGGTCACATGTTGAATAAAAACAACTCTTATCTATAGGCAGATAATCATTCCAATATTAGTTTCAAATGTTTACTAGTCTTTATCTCAAGTAGTTCCTCTGATGTATTAGTCAATCTTCATCCTAGGCTTCAGAATGTCATTCATACAGTATTTTAAGGATACAATTCTGCCACAGATTATTCAATCTGGTTGTTTTGGACAAGAACCGAAAGTGTTAAATGTAAAAGATTCGTCTGAGGAGAGAGAAGAGTTTATGTCAAGTGTCAAGTTTGTGGATGTAGAACTTCAAGTCGGACATGGTACAGAAATAATTAGTTTATTTTGTAAGTTTGAAAATGAGAAAACCAAGGAAAGGAAACGGGAAGATTTCCAGACTGACTTGCAATTTTTTAATGAAGTGTTGGTGTATAAAGAATTCATTCTGTCATATCCGGAATCAGTTTCGAGGATATTTCCAAAGTTTTATTTCGGTTTAGCGACTTTGGCCAAATCTCATGACACCGGTACGATTGTCCTTGAAAATCTAATGTCAAAAGGCTTCGAACAAACTCGTGAAAGAGTATTCCTAGATTTTGATCATTGTTCTCTCGCTTTTCAAAAACTAGGTGAATTTCACGGAGCGAGCCTCCAGATGAAAACCAAGAACCCATTGAAGTTCGGTAACAAGGTAAACCAGCTTTTTGAAACAAAATGGATGAACAAGCACAGAGAAAGGCAAAATTACTTTTACAGAGAGACAACTAGAAGAGGCATCATCCATTTGTTGAAAAAAGGTGAAAATATTGATGTTCTTAATGCATTTTTGGATCGATTAAACAACGTTCAGAGTGTCGTTAAAGATATTCTTGAGGTTAACGAACACAGTGTTTTGTGCCATGGGGACTTCTGCCGGAACAACATGGTGTTCAAATACTCCGAGTCCAACCGTCAGCCCGTAGGTGTGAAGCTCTACGACCTCGGCACCGCCCGATATGCCTCACCCATCATTGACATCTCGTTCTTCCTGTTCCTAAACACAACCTCTGATCTTCGTCGGAGGCACTTCAAAAGCGACCTTCTAAAGACTTACCTCAACGCTGTCAAGAAACACGCGGGTCCAGCAGCTCCTACAATGGAGGAACTGTGGGAGGAGTTCCAGAAGAAGGCAGTGTATGGTTACTTATTGGCTTCATTTTTCCTCCCGATAATGTGGCACGGAGAGCAGGATCCAGAGAGCGATGACTTGGAAGAGAAGACGAAACAAAACTTGCGAAAGGGAGGGCAAGAAGTGACGGACTTGCTAAGTGAGATTGTCCGGGACTTGGTCACTTGGGGGTGTTTGGGGAAGAGCCACAGCTCCTGAACCGTAAGTGTAGTTTAAAGTTTGCGATGTTTGTCTTGAACATATATGAAATTTGTTCAATTCGCTATATACTTTTGTTATACTCTGGTCAACGTGATATTTTAAACAGTTTTTCTACTTTCCTCGCATCCTTTATATTCAGCACTTTGCAGTTGAGTTTGCTTTTATATAATCCTGGACACATCCTAGATTTTGGTTATAAATTTTAAAGTTTTGTTTTTCACTAATCCTAATATCTTATATATATATTAATAATCAAATTAAACATTTTTCAACTGAGTACCCTTAAGGAATTTCTTTATTTTTATTTTTAAGACTACATGTTTCGGGACATAAGCCCATCATCATGGTCAACAAATACCTAACCTAGTTTTATGATATTACAAATATTATAAAAACAGACATATGAGGAAATTACTTAACAGATGTTTCACTTTGATGAAAAAGTTTTTTATCTATCTATTCTCATTTTCCTTAGCTTTTCAAATATTGGATTACTTGTATTAATTTGAGTATTTAGTAATCCCTGAGGCATTTCTTTGTGAGCGACAAAGATATTAAATTCTTCTGCTGAGTTCATTTTCTCACCTTTGGACATATAGTTTATTATCTTTAAATTCTCGTCTATGCTCTTATAATTGTGGTTTGTTGTCAGGAGATGTTCAGCAAAATTGGATTTCATTGAGGTTTTGTTATTGCTTCTTAGTGCTTGTATATGTTCCTTAAACCTTGACTGAAATGATCTACCTGTCTGTCCAATGTAAAATTTATGTCCCGAAACATGTAGTCTTAAAAATAAAAATAAAGAAATTCCTTAAAGGTACTCAGTTGAAAAATGTTTAATTTGATTATTATTATATTAGTAGCCCTAACAAATGAATGCAATATAAATATATATATATATATCTTAATATCTCTTTAAGACGCCGACGCAACCTGGGCGTATTTTAAGGCGAATATGAATGAATGATGAGTGTAGAATGGGTGTGATGCCTTGTATAGCCTTGTTACTGACTAAGACCGACTGATTCTTTAGCCAGGATCATTAATTAATAGCCCAATGACCAATGGCAGCTGGATCCAATATCGAACCTTCATAAAATTTTCTCAGGATTTTGCTCAGGATCAAACCTGCGAACTTCAGATTATGACGCGAGCACGCTAACCACTGTGCTATCCAACCATTAATAATAGGTTATTCCTACTAATACTAATATTATACGTTTGGATGTATGTATGGATGGATGTATGTATGGATTTATGTTGGAGTTCCATCACGCAACAACTACTGGACCTTAAAAAATAGAGTTACATACCTTGTCGTCGTCAATCCACTAGTTTACAAGATTACTAGTTTTGGGACTAGTACTGTCCCATTATAAAATGTATATATCGCAGAAGCTTTTACTGTTATCGTTTTTTGAGGTTTAAAACATTTTCAACACTAAGCAAACATAAACTTGTACATGACTCAAAGAAACATTAAACATTAAAATTTCACAATAAGTGTACACATTTATTCCCTGTGTGTGGCCGGCCAAGAACAAGAGCAGACACACTCGGACAAGAACATTCATCAACTTACCCTTGGAATGCAGCACAACAGGGGGTGACAGAGGAATGTAGACAGCAGGGGACAAAACGTCTTCCCCAAGGTTGTGGCCCCTAGCTAAACATGGCTACCTTATCCCGTCATACCTTTCCCATCCCTGTTGGTTCCCTTCCTTCTAGTAACCTGCCCAAAATTCCTATGTGGAAGACGTGCCTAGCGGCTCTAACGTGGTGTCTAATAACATCAAATTCCTTCTCCCAGCAAAGCTCTGTCCTCTCTCATGCAAAGCACTGTCCTTTCTCATGAAAAAGATCTATTCCATTTTGGTAAAACCTTGTTGCAACCTTTTTACCGAAACTTAATTCTATCACTACTTGAACTGACAAAGCTCAACTCACAGCCGATTTGTTGTTTAAGCGCCATTTTTCTGTCCGAAAAATGCCAGTTTTATCCTGTCCAAATCGCTAGCAAGATAATTTTAATAGCTGTATAATTTAAAAGCTAAAAATTGTAATATAATCAATACTATAATTTGCATTTGTCTGTGGCTCTGTGCGCCCGCCCGCGGCTGTTTCTCGAGCTGTAATGGCTTCCAACCTACGAAAAGTTATTTTTTAGGGGTAATCAAGGTCGGGGAAGCTGCATGTGTCATTTTTTTCTTGAAAAGCAACCTTATTTGAGTTACGGCAGCTTAAAGCTTTATGTTTTTAAGCCATTTTAGCATATATTAGCGGAGCCGGGGGTATTCAGCTGTGGATTTCTATTTCTACAAGCATGTTCCTGAAACAGCTGATTATTTCCTGCGGTCGCGATAGCGGCCGTCAATACTAGTTTTAATATATTTTAAAGCAAGATATTTTGTTTAGAATTCTACACTAACTGCCATTGTACCCCGTTTCACCCAGGAATAAAACCTGTGGTGTGTGCTGCATTCTATGGTTAACCCATGGAACTACTACAAATCATGATCAGCTGTTTGAACTTTCATCAACTCAAACCAAAGAGAATGTCCATAACAATAACATAGGCTTGGAAATTTGACTCCCCGTGAAGCGGAGCCCTATGGGAATTTAATAAAATCCTTTCTTAGTGGTTACCTACTTTATGGAAATTTTGTCGTCGTAGGTGGAGAGGTTTGGCCTGGGTGATGATCGGTTATTCGCATTCCAAAAGAATAAAACTGGATTGGATCTTTGATGAATTCCCGTAGGGCGGAGCCTTCAAAATAAAATCCTTAAAATCCTTTCTTAATGGCTACCTATGTTGTGACAAATATATACGTGCTAATTTCAAGGTTGTATGTGTAAAGATTTGGCCTAGCAGGGGATGATCCTTTTTTTGTATTTATAGATATAGAAGATTGCATTACTCTGACTTCATTCAAGTAGTTTCACCCATCACAATTTCCAGGAGCCACATTATATATACAGGGAAGTACTCAGGGGATATTTTTTAAAGTAAGCTGAAAGAATGACTTCTCGTGTGCAACCATAACATGTTACAAGCCTCCAAGCAAAATTATAGATGTAGCACACAGTAGCGTCTCATACAGAGAAATAGGCAACTAATCAGAAAACACTATAACGATAGTAGCTATTCTAAACAAAAAACACTATAGGTACAGGAACGGTGTCTAATGTTGCAGGAGATCGCAGAGCAAATGTCCGCCATCTGTCCTCAGGAGCAACTGGCGCGACGCCGAGCGTGGCGAGACTTGGCCCTCACTCGCCTCTCCCAGCTCAAACAGCAACTGAAGAAGGAGAAGTAATCAAAGATATATATTACTGTCTTACCTTAGCAATCCTCGTTTTGTATTATGATCCTAAAATCAATTTCGGATTTGAAGGCTCGTTCCTGGATCCCTGACTGATGATGGATCCTCAGATCTGAAATCGATTTTATGATCATAATACAAAACTAGGGTTGTTGAGGTAAGACAGTAACGTATCAATTTAAGCTGTCCAATGCTTAAGCTGTCCAGTGGCTAAGATGAATTGTATTCAAAGATAACTATATCATTGTATTTTTACTAAAAATATGATTTTCACCAAAACAATAAACATATTAAAGTTTCTTTGTAACTTTTTTATTTTAATGCCCTTTGGCTTTTTCTTTATCCTAACTTCAGAAATTTGAATGCACTACCAGTCTTTAGTTAAACCATTGATTTTGAATACAGAATAGATATCCCAAGACTGGTTAATTTTTGAAGCCAGGAAAATGGACCAGCTGGTCCACTAATCAGACAACTATATTAGTGGACCAGCTGCGTCCGAAAAAAAAGTAACAAACCCATTTTTCATACAAAAAAATCCCATTCAATCCCTTTTTATCTCACTTTTAATCTGAGGTCATTGAATTGTTTCCTACATTGCAGAATCAATAGTTTTCTATTTATCTTTACCAGCTGCACTCTTTTTACTTTCTCCCCCTATACATAGTATATGGAGAAAGTATTGTTTTCGTCAAAATTTTCGAATTCGAGTTCTTAGTGGAAATATTCGTTTTGGTGCTCCCTGAACCCAAAAAAGTGGTTTTTACGCGATGTCTGTCTGTGTGCGTGCGCGTGCGTGCGTGCGTGCGTGCGTGCGTGTGTGCATGTGTGCGTGTGTGCGCGTGTGTGCGTGTGTGCGTGTGTGCGTGTGTTTGTGTGTGTGTGTGTGTGTGTGTATGTGTGTCTGTGTGGATGTGTACAGAGCTAGAGCCCTAACCAATGGGCCGATTTTGATTAAATTTGGTATGTAGGTACTAACCCACGATATCTCCAGGCGTTTTTTTCATTTTTTTGAATTTTTGATTTTTAAGGGTAATTATTATCCCCCAAAAACCACCAAAAAACATGAAAAATCAAAATTTCTCAAAAACGGCTCTACCGGGTAACGATTTTGATTAAACTTTAGTCGTTTGTAGAACTTTAGTTTTCCAACAAAATGACACCACCCGCATTCCTGTAAAAATTCGGGTTCAGAAATTACAGGACTTAAAACATCCAAAATTAAGTTTTTTGGATTTTTCATAAAAAGACATAAATAAAAAAAAATATTACTATTCACCATTAAAACCACCATTAAATAATTTAGTATTTTGAATTACTATTCTACGATTGCTGGTTTCGGAGAAAATTGAAATTTTCATTTAGCGGTAAACGCAGTACGTTGTCCAATGTTATTCTTATGGGGAATATAAAAATTACTATTTCTCTCTTATTTACTGATCAATTTCATTCAAACTTGATATGCTTGTCAATTTAGCATTGACCAACAGAGTTAATTTGAAATATGTTGCCCCTTAATAACCCTGGGGGGGAATAGGGGGCATTTCCCCTCTTAAAACCACGAGTGTAGCAATGGATTCTGTAGTGCCTCCAAAGCAGGGATTTGGGTGGATGTTTTTTAAAACAACTTGTTTACAAGATTTTCTGTACATTCGACCGTGCTTTGTATTCTATATTTAGTAAATAAAAAGTAATTTATTCATTAAAGTTGGGCTAAAAGGGAGAAAGTATGTGTCAGTTTCCTGATAGCGTTTATTATTGTATATGGTTATATTCTTAAATACAGGTAATTATTCTAACTTGTGATGCTGGATGTACGATGAAGGTAATGTTGGTGTTTTCATCTATTCCATAAGCTCGGTTCATCTATTCTGTATTCAAAATCAATGGTTAAACTTATAATAAAGGTATATAACATATTGAGCCCGAAACTACAAGTCAGACTAGAAATATTCCTGCTCACTCTTCATTACATAGAGTAGCACATGGAGTTGGCTACTTTCTCTTTAAGTCATGGACATTTATACAGGGTGAGTCTTCTAAGCTGTCTCAAACAGATTACAAACGAACGGCTTGACATACAGAGATGAAACAAAACTTTTCCCCACTAATTCATACCAAAGGAATAACGTAACAATATTTTTACCATTTTTAAAATACAGAATGTTCAAGAAACTGGGGGTCATGGGTTCGAATCTCAGAGTTTTCAAATGTAAACATATGTCATGTTATGCATCATTTTAAAGCTCTAAACTAGACAAACCATTTCGTGAAAACAGAACTCCTTTATCTTTATCCGTTTCAAAATGGCGGCCATTTTTATGGAAAATATTGATATTTACAGAATACCCTGTATCCTGTAAACTACTAAACTAATTTTTGTTCTGTTTAAAAATTCTTATTCCTCGTGAATTCAGCTTTAATTTGATATACAACATGTCAAAATTTTAAAAACTGAATATTTTATCAATAATTTTAATTTTTTTAAATGTTGGTAGCCTTGTAAATAAAAAATTTCAAATGAGACCATATGTGAAATGGCGTATCATTTTGAAGGTCTTGCAAAAACAAACAACTTTTCTATTTAAACCTACCATCTATCTTTGGTAGTTTTCTAGTAGTCAATCAAAAATTCCATTTCCCCATATAAAACCCATGTTAAACGTGCATCCATTAATCTGTAGTACTGCACGTTTAACATGGGTTTTATATGGGGAAATGGAGTTTTTGATTGACTACTAGAAAACTACCAAAGATAGATGGTAGGTTTAAATAGAAAAGTTGTTTGTTTTTGCAAGACCTTCAAAATGATACGCCATTTCACATATGGTCTCATTTGAAATTTTTTATTTACAAGGCTACCAACATTTAAAAAAATTAAAATTATTGATAAAATATTCAGTTTTTAAAATGTTGACATGTTGTATATCAAATTAAAGCTGAATTCACGAGGAATAAGAATTTTTAAACAGAACAAAAATTAGTTTAGTAGTTTACAGGATACAGGGTATTCTGTAAATATCAATATTTTCCATAAAAATGGCCGCCATTTTGAAACGGATAAAGATAAAGGAGTTCTGTTTTCACGAAATGGTTTGTCTAGTTTAGAGCTTTAAAATGATGCATAACATGACATATGTTTACATTTGAAAACTCTGAGATTCGAACCCATGACCCCCAGTTTCTTGAACATTCTGTATTTTAAAAATGGTAAAAATATTTTTACGTTATTCCTTTGGTATGAATTAGTGGGGAAAAGTTTTGTTTCATCTCTGTATGTCAAGCCGTTCGTTTGTAATCTGTTTGAGACAGCTTAGAAGACTCACCCTGTATAGTGAGCACCCAGCTCTTTCCAAGGATGTATTTATTCTTTCTTTTCCCTGTTCTATTGAGATTGTAGTGCAATCTCTCTAGTAAAGACTCAACAAGATTAGACACAAATAGTTACAATATCACAGACAAATCTTAATTTATCTCTGGTGACATCATATTGTTTGCATCCCCAAGACCAGATATGATTGCAGTGACCACAGGCTTGTTTGATGAAGTCACATTTCCCTTTGAAAGATACAGGGAGCTACAGCTAAGGCTGCCTTTCTGTGGTTGACTTGAAAGACTTGAAACGTCTTTATTGGTACCCCATTCGAAGGAATAATGGCGAGTTATATTTTACGTAGATATTATTATTGCTCTGCAGTCCAGCAATTTCTTAGGCAAATTCCAAAGTGTGTTCTTAAAGGGTATCCTGCTAGGTTGAGTGAAAGATAGACTCAGTCTTAACTTTTACCTGGTTAGGAAACAAGTCTTCAAAACTGTAATATATTTACAACTATTAATTATTATTGTCATATTGCCTTTTACTTGTAGAACCTGTAGCGTAGCTTCAAACTAATCTGATAAGTGGAACCCGCCAAAGAGCAAGAAAATCTCTGCTGGCTGTGGCTTTGATTGCCCCAATAAATATTTCATCTACCAGGAAAATAAATATCCAACAGTTGGTCTTCGTTTTGCTGCAGATGGCCTTTAAGTTGAGACCTCAATAGTTTAATTTTGTTTTGCAAACATGTACAGTACAGTTGTAAAGATTTAGTGCAAGCAAGCTAGCATGTTTTTCTATGAGGAGCTGGGGAGTAGATGGTCTGCTCAAGCACAGCTCTACATGTCCAAGGGAGCCTTCTTCAATAGGGAGTCTAATATCTAAGGTATCTTTTGATGGACAGAGGTGGCACACTTCCTGAAGGTGAAGAGAAGAAGCTGATTAACTGCAGGAGGTCGCTAAATGTCCATCCCTGTAATCACTACTGTCATAGGGCTGTAACAAGGAAACAGGGGTGGCAGAAGGGAAAAAGAAGTGTTCTTCAGTGGGAAAGAGAAGAGACAGACAGACCAGCAATAGAAGAGAAATGCTGAATACAGAACAGAAGAGGAGGAAATCAGACGTGTTTCGTTGATGTGTAGCCAATAGACAAAGAGAAGCTAATCCGTAAGTCATATGCTGAGGGTGTATTGCTAAACGATGTTCTACTCCTTGCTGTGAAAGGAGATATGCTGTTTTCTGTGCCCAGAAACTTCCCAAGTGTTCTTTTAGGTCTTCAGACGATTTATTGAGGGTTACTATTGTAACCTCAAGGTGTTCACTGCCTTGCATCTTCTATCTTATATCACGGGGTAACACATAACAAGTAACCATAAGACTTTTCACTAATACATGACTCCAATACAATAGACTCCAATCCAGGGAAAGTGGTTTGTTGAAGTAGGAAACAAGTACCTGCGAATTAGGTATAGGATGTTACAATGATTTGACGACCCAATGTCAAGGTCTAATTTTAAATGTTATTTGATTTTATAATGCTTATAGATCTTGAATTATGACTTAGGAGTGAATTACATCGTTCAAGATCTATAGGCATTTAAAAGTAAATCAAATCATACAGAATGTATTTTCCAAGGAAATCCTGCTTCTAACAGACATTGTCAACTGCATTTCCTTGCTCCTCTGCTACTTGACCTCTCAGAATGTATCCTCACCCTCACCCTCTGAATCTTCGTCAGGAAATGTCACACTTCTGGGGCTATTCAGCTTCATTTTAGTCGAGGGTGGGTTTTGTAATCACTACAGAGCATTCTATATTGGAGTGATCTCAACCACTTAGACCGCAGTTTGACTACTTGTTTGCTTGTATGTTACTTGATCACAAATAACTCCTGGAAAAGTAGAGGTGAGGTTTTGGTTATTCTTGCGATCCTTAGTTAAGACAAAGGTATTTGGAAGTTTTTCTGAATTGTTCTACTGCAGATCTGCAAAATATTTTATGCGAAGATAACCAAGTGTGCTAAAGTAATTGGAATAATGTTATTACATTTAAATTATTTCAAAAACTAAATAAATTGCAAAATGTGCAATGTATAATATAAGTCATGATCATTAGATTCACCAATTATAGAATTTCATTTCACCAGGTTGGCAGAACTGGACAAAGGCTGTCAATTAAGTTTGAGTTTAATTGCAATTAGCTTAATTTATTCACTAGTTGGCTGATTCCCAAACCAAACTGTATACTCGTTGACATAACGAGTTCCAAGTACGGTTTGCCAATTTCAAGTAAGTTAGCCAATCTTATAGCCGGGAATCAGCCCCATAAAGTCATTATACACCAAGTAAGACTGCTCTTATTTACTGATATAGTAAACGGTATTTTATTTTAGGAAGAATTAATGTACATGTTTTCGCCATTTTATAAAGTGCATTTATTCAAGAATAAACCATGATTTCTATTAATATGATTGAAGCAGTATTTAATCGCCATACCGCCAACCGAGGGAAATCCCATATTATAGGCTACTGCAGTAAAAGAACTATTAGCAATTTGAGCAGGAAGACAATAACTAAATTTAATTTGGCCTGCCTAATGCACTCCGGTGATTGGCCTATTCAGGAGTACTGGGCAGTGTACTCAAGGTAGCACGTCAGTCATTTTAAGTTGTTTGGTTATTTACAGCCTGTGAATCCTACATACGGAATGAGTCGATAAGCTATTCTTGAATATTTTGAAATTGCATCTTGTATGATATTTAATTGAAAGTAGGCCAATTTTTAAAAAAATACGTGTATTGACAAAAAAATAATGTATAAAGGTTCTCTTTAAGTAGCAACTAGTGGAACCTACAATTTGTTTACTCTTATAAAAATTCAGAATTTATGGTTACCCCTCTCTTTTATATTATTCTTCCTAGGACTACATTTTTCTAAAGCATCTTTTCCTCCACATAAATATATTTATTTAAACCCCGAAAAATAGAGTTTTTTTTTTTCACCGGTATGTATTTAATATTAAATAATAGCCAGTGAGATAAAATGGATATATGTAAAAAATGTTAAATACAAATCATTGGGTTCAATATAGAGTGTGATGTTGGAGAAAATTCTTCCAATAAGTTATATTGACGTTAAACGAAAATGAGCCAAGCCAACATCAACTTTACAAAGTTGTGTTGTTCTATACGGCTTGTTTGAAAGTCTAAAGTTAAATTAAGTGGCTCTTAATAAATAAAGTTTGAATTTGTTTTGGTGATAATTTAAGGCTCACCTTTTGACCCTCTTCTGTTGTTGTAATTGAACTTGTTAGATGTGTGTTGTTTTGGAATGGCCATTTTGACTACAGGAAAATTCAAGTTTAGAAAATAAACTAGGAATGTAGTTTTAAGTCAAACACAGTTGAATGTATCTATTAATTTTTGGATACAGAAACCACCTTTCTTTCAACGAATAATGGTCTAAAAACTCCTCCATCCATATAGTTTAATTTTTACACCGCTTACAATTGAAGAGGGATGTGTGTCGAAAAGACTCGATGAACGAGAGTGTGGAAGCATAAGGGGATACCAGCGTCAGTCAGGTATCTTTGTCTCTTTTCAACGTACAGCTCCGTCTCTTTCCAAACAATAAATGGTTGCCTAAACTCAGGGGGCACCGCTGGTATCCCCTTAATGCACATTGATCTAAATGGTCTTATATCTCTCTGTTTCAGTTCCATCGTAAATGACGGCCGGATCGCGTAACATCAGCCGCAAATGACATCACACCGTATAACATCAACATCGGCCGTAATTGACGATGGCACCATGTAATATCGGCTCTAAAGGACGACCGGACCATGCACCATCAACGTATTAGATGACCGAACCACGTGATAATTGCCGTAAATGACGATCGCACTGAACTTGTTAAAAATAGAATCATAATCATTACGGTCGCGCCACTATCCGCCGAAGCAGACGACCGGACCACGTTATATCGGCCGTAAATGACGATTGTACCGTGTAATCAAGGCTGTAAAGACTATCGCGCCGCTATCCGCCGAAACAGACGACCGGACCACGTTATATCGGCCGTAAATGATGATTGTACCGTGTAATCAAGGCTGTAAAGACTATCGCGCCGCTATCCGCCGAAGCAGACGACCGGACCACGTTATATCGGCCGTAAATGACGATTTTACCGTGTAATCAAGGCTGTAAAGACTATCGCGCCGCTATCCGCCGAAACAGACGACAGGAGCACGTTATATCGGCCGTAAATGACGATTGTACCGTGTAATCAAGGCTGTAAAGACTATCGCGCCGCTATCCGCCGAAACAGACGACCGGAGCACGTTATATCGGCCGTAAATGACTATTGTACCGTGTAATCAAGGCTGTAAAGACTATCGCGCCGCTATCCGCCGAAACAGACGACCGGACCACGTTATATCGGCCGTAAATGACGATTGTACCGTGTAATCAAGGCTGTAAAGACTATCGCGCCGCTATCCGCCGAAACAGACGACCGGACCACGTTATATCGGCCGTAAATGACGATTGTACCGTGTAATCAAGGCCGTAAAAGATAATCGCACCGCAAATGACCGTTTCGTGGATATAATCCCGTCCCGAAATAATCCCGAGGTAAAATAAATCCCACCCGAAAAAACGGGATAATTTTTCTCGAATATTTCCCAAAATTTCGGGAGCTGACCATCCCTACAGTAACGAGCTAAGCAACAACTAAACTAATTTTCTGTCAAAGTGTCAAACTGAGAATAAAGCAGGGGGCGGGGCGGCGGGAAAGGGCGCGCGGAACTCAAATTCTCCCTAGAAAATTAATATCCGCACTTCCAATAGTAAACAAAAACATTTGTTGACTGGCGCTCTGGGCTGTGTGTGCGCGTGTGTGTTTACACTCTAGCGGTCGCATTTTTGTCCGATTTACTTCAAATTTGACAAAACAATTTCGTACTTTCGTTGGCAAAACAATTGGCGTACCTATCCCCTTTTTTGGGGATTTTAACTTTTCAAATTTTGAGTTTTTGGGCTTAACACGGTCAAAAAAGCCCCGAACGTAAAACCAATGTGTATTAAATTATTGCACTTATAAAGCTGAACATGTTAAGCCCTCATCATCATTAAAGATGATTCTCTCTAGCACAAAGAATTAAAGAAAATGTATATTGACTAAACACACAGAACGCTGTCTTATGGGGAAAAGGCTGTTCTTCATATCTTGATGTAGTTTTATCACCCCCAATACCCCCATGTACAACATTGCAATTTAGTGCATTTAAATAGAACCAGAAGCATCAGAACAGCCAAAAAATAACATTTTTCTATTTTCCAAACAAATGATACCATATTGTTTATTTAAACCTTTTATTTGACTTGTTTAAAGGTTTTAATACGGAAATTTACTTCCCTCACGTCAGCGTGCTGCGTGCGACCTCGTTATGGTTTTAAAATTTTGTTTTCACTTACTTGTTATTTATTTGTTGAAGGTTCTAGTCCATCTAGATTGCTGTAAAGTGCATAAACAAGGTTATAGAGATAATTATGTTGCTATAAAATCTGCCTTCAGCCACTACAGCAATATAAAGTGAAGCCTGGCCTAAAGAAAACACAACCCTACTAATAACTAAAGACTTATTATACCAGCGTCAGGTATCTTTGTCTATTTTCAACGTACAGCCTCTTTATTGCCTTACAGCCACAGCCGTACAGCCTTTTTTTGTGTGCCTTATTTATTATAGTATGGATGTCACGTAAAAAGTAACCTAAATGGAAAAACCTTTTTCGGATTATCACCAAGAGAGGAAACAAATTGTGTGCTAAAAGTCGATTGGAATTCCCTTTAACGTCAGTTTAGTAAATAAATTATATATCCAGAATCAAGAAAGTTACCAGTTTAAAATTCGGCATACGTTGTACCAATGACATTTTGTTAATTAATTGTTAAGTTTCTAACCTTTGTTGTTTAAAGTGGCGACTATTTTTGCTTTTAAAAGCTAAATTACTTAAAACACGAAGGTTTAAACAAAATCTTGAAGTTTAAAAAGCTTTCTTTTCCCCAAAAAAACAATGGTATAAAGATTTTGAACATTAAACTACTAATTAATAAAAAATTGCGATTTTTAAAATTAACAACATTTTTCTCGGTGTAGAACCAATGGAAGTTCGCTCAGATTCAATACGAATATGGAATTTATCATTTGTATAACGTATGTCAATTTTCAAACAAAATTTTCGTCGGTTCTGAATATATAATTTATTCAGTTAACAAAATCTACAGACTGACACTAAAGGGTGGGGAACTAAACAAAAATTACCCTTCATTTTTGTACAATTTTGAGTGTAGAATCCAAATATGTACAGCCACTGTGTACCTTTTTACCTGATAACTATTTACCTGTGTGTTGCAGACTCTCAAACTAGCTGGCCGAGTTTCAAGGTATGCAACCTTTTTCAACTAACTACAAAACTACCTTTTCACGAACATAGAGCATGACTTGGTCGTTGTTCAGCGTCGCTGAAACAAAAATAAATGCCAACAAAGGAATGTGAGATATGGGGCAGTAATACTCTCTAATGTGAGACAGTGACATTTATTTTTTGGGTAGTTTTATATCCATTATAAAAATACTGTTATTGATAATCTGTTAGTTGTTCGAGGCAAATTTATTAATCATCAGATGAATTTAACTGATAATGAAATTATATTATACCTGAGATAGTCCAAATAAATATTTGCATCTTATAAATTACTCCATAGTCGAGATGAATGTACGTAGGGTTTCCTGGCTTTTAATAACCACTTAAAAGTTTTATTCGGATGTTTTTTAAACGTCAATTTGCTTGGGAAATTATCAGTTAAGTTTTCAAACCAACAGCTCACTTCTGCCATACAAACCAATAGAAATTCAATTATTAAAACTTAATTTAATGTTACTACGGTAACGGAACATTGTTGCAGTATTATGAAGCAAGATGTCAGACAGTAGACTTTGTGGAAACACTAGCTAGCCCGACAGACGTTGAATTTGTTTTATGTCAAATGCTCGTTCATTTTCAATATGAGCGCGTTCGCTTCGCTCACTCGCCTATTTTTATATAGAGCTAACTTCGGCATCGAAAAAAGAGTTTGAGTTGCCATTTAAGTAGATTTGTTATAATGGACATATGTTTATGCCTTTCAAGTATGTTTAGATACAATCCTTATAACAGCTGTTTGAACTTACTAACATACTAACCCGACTTTGTTTTATGTATTTAGATTAGGCCTACAGTAAGATATATTTATAATAGCGCCAGAGTTAGCAAATTGTAAGAGCATCGTAAAAAATTAAATTATTATACCTTTCTACCAATTACTCTTTTGGAACGTAAAATTGTTTTATAGATAAATTCTGGTTGCATATTTATTTATGTTTCAAAAGACAACCTTATTTCACACATTCCAAAATGGAAGTAACACAGACGTACGTAAAACCAGTAACTAAAGCTATGCAGTTGTGGATGGGAGCCGTCTTCTATAGGTTTGACAAAGTACAAACAAGTATTTTAATCAGTACAAGTTTGTTGTTTATTGCAAATCTTGGATAAAGACTTAAAATTTGCGTCTGTAGGTTGGTCACCACAAACTATGTACACGTTTGTGTAAAAATAATAAAAACATACAATCACATAGACGGAAATAAAGTTCTAATTTTACTTGCGCGCCTTACCCCTACAGTGTAAGGACATTCAAAAGTATAAGCCCATTCAAAAGTATAAGCCCACACCCTTGATGTTGATGTTGACAGCCCCCTTTGTAGGCCGCACTTCTCTTCACGTTAGTGATTAATTCCTCACTTCTTCCATAGGCCCGATTTAAAAAAGCTTAAATTAACTTTATAATCAGTAAAAAGTACAATAAAATACAATTGGTACAGTATAAAATAAACATTATAGCCCGTCTGAATTTTATATATTTGTTATAGTCCGATAATCGAAAGAAATAATGATCGGTCGCCGCGCGGCCACTCCGCCAATCACTTTCTTTTGGTATAATCGGCTGTAAACGTTTGTATTAGCGGACAAATAAATTGCCAGTTGAGGGCGTGGTTTGCCGGGCTATCAACCAAAATCATCCTATAGTAGACGAGCTGTATTGCCAAAACTCCACACCAGCTGAACGGAATATTATTCGAGTGATATTTTTCTATGTCAAAATAGCTATACCATGCTATTGGCAACTGCCAAAATGTAGTCAGTTTTAACTGTAAATTAACTGTCAATTTAATCGTTCGTTAATATACATTTGGGGGAAGAAGGTTTAGTTACAACACACCGTTTTCGTCAGATAAAAAATAAAAGATAGATAATATTCCAAACTTTGAGCGAGCCCGACTCTCCAAAAGCTCCTGGCTCAAGGAATTTTAACTTGCAGCCTAATTAGAAAACGAGTTCGCACGCAGCACGCTGACGTGAGGGAAGTGAATTTCCACATAAAAACTATAAAAACTCAAAATCAGTTAAAAACATACAATTATTCCAATTTTTATTCAAATCTGAAAATATTGATTTTTTGGCTGTTCTGATACTTCTGGTTCTATTTACCTGCAATGCTGGGAATACAATTGTGCGCATTATAAGGTTAGGAGAAGGTCCAGTCAGGCTTTAAAGTAGGCGTGAGGTTGTTGGGGATTATAAAAGTACACCAAAAATGAATAACAGGCTTTTCTAATGTAAAACCCCCATAAGACAACGTACTGTGTTTGGTCAATACACATGTCCTTTAATAACTCGGTAAATATATATGCTAGAATGACGAGAGAGGGCTTAAAAGTTTCGCCACACTAATTGCCATCTTTTTACATTCATTAATTTCACATCCGGGCCTTTTTGGGCCCAAAAACTCGAAATTTGAAAGATTAATCCTCAAAAAAGGGGGTTTAGAGTTTTCGATTGTTTTGCCCAACGAACTTGTCCAACTAATTATAGAAAGGAACGTCCCTACCAAATTTGAAGTAAATCGGACAAAAAATGCGACCGCTAGAGTGGATACACACACACACACACACACACACACACACACACACACATATATATATATATATATATATATATATATATATATATATATATATATACAATATATTTACAATTACCCCCAAAACGTGATTGTAATAAATCACGTATTGTTAATTGTAATATATACAATTTTGAACGAACCCCCAAAACGTGTTCAGGAGGTTACGTTGGGAACTTCTATGGTGGTCCCGGGCTTAAGTTTCACCGTGCGGGTCATGCTAATAGTTCACTTTCCATAGGAAATTCACTAATAACTCGGGAAGCCTTGTTATTAGCAACCTTGCTACAATCGTGTGCATTTGCAGCAATTATTAAACCCCTTCCACTTGTCCACAACCACTCTTTCTGATGTCCACAATCACAATATTAGGGGTAAGATCACAATCCCAACCTTATGTCAGGCTAAGGAAATCTCAAAATCAATTTTCTGTTTTGTCATTACAAATTTGTAATAAGCTTCCTTATTTAGCCACATACAAATTCAAGGAGGTTTATTAGCCAATCAGTTTAATTCCTACTTGCTTGAGTTTGAGAACCATGGTTTGATTTTTGCTTATGCATGGTGTGCATTTTTGTTGCTTTATTATAAGTACTGTAGGCCTCTAGGTATTACAATTTAAGGCATGCCGTTTCCGGTTGAATATTATGTATGCTTAGTGGAATTGTTTATTGTATTTTGAAACCGTTACTTTCACTTGTAATAAGGCATCTCTCCTGAGACGTAACCAGTGTGACACATACCACACCGCCCGTCGGTGGCGCCGCGCCGTCTGTCCCGTGAGCGGTGGTGGCGGGGGCGGCGGGGGTGGCGGCCTCTATTGATCGGGGGTAGCAGTCAGTCCCGCTGCTCCTCGTTGTCGTCATCGTTTCCTCGTTTGATTTTATCATAACTCCGGCAATGACCGCGATCGTCAGTTTTATCGTGACTGGTGGTTTTTAAGAAGCCCCGGCCCCCTTGACCCTGGTCTCGGCTCTCCTGCCGATTTTGGATTTTGGATTTGACCCGTAGTCGGTCCGCTTAGACAACAGGTAGGTCTGACTCAATTTTTTACTAAGGGCCACTTGACATCGATTGAAGGGATTATTGTAACATTTTTATTTGGAAATTCTACTTCCCGAAGCCCAACTGTATAGGCGTGTGCTGTTCAAATTCAAAACGTTTTAAATAAATTAAAGATGAATAATTTGTCCCGTTTTATTAAATAGGAGCTGATAAAAGTGGCCAAGTAAAAAACAAAATTTCAAATAAAATAAAGGGCTTCCATAGGTTTTTAAAATCGATTTAATCTCTCCTTATTTAACTTGTGTGAAATTGTATCAGTATTAGCGCATGAGAACGAGAGTTTTAGCTGAAAAAATTAGTGATTTCATACTTGTTTAAACTGAAACAACAAATAACTGTTTATGGAAAAATAATAAAGTAACTATATTTTGCACATCGACGGTCCATAGGCAAGTTTTTAATTAAAACCACCGAGAGAAAATACATATTCTACTGTTTCTTATGTTTTAAGATAAACAAAATTAATTGTAAGTAAATTACTGTTTTGTAAAATGTAGTACATTCGAAGGCTCTTCAAAGTGAATTGAATTTATATAATCCCTTAGAACCGGAAAACAATGTAGCATGTGTTAAAATCGTTTTCCCTGTGTATGACTTTTATGCCCTTTTCCTGTTTTTATTTTTAACACATTTCGAACGAATTAAATTGTACTACTGTTTTAAATTATTCCAAATCTTCATTCGCCCCTTTATGTCATTTGCATCAAAAACAGTTACATTTTGCAATATATATTTTTTTATTACCATAGAGTTTATCTTCGGAAATTCGGTTTTATAGGTAATATTTAGTGCAGTAAAATATATTTTAAATCATACTGCCTTACCATTAAATCCCCATTAAAAATAACGTGATTGGCCTCACCCCATTGGTGAAACTAATTGCTCAGTAAATCAATGTGTTAATTACTCAAAAGATTTCGCACTTTTATCAAAGTGTCAATGTTCTTTCGTTGTATGGTCCTTAAAAGTTTGATTTGGAGTGCGTTATATTTACAGAGCTGAGTTATAGACTATTAAAACTTTTACAAATCACAAAAACTAGACATTTTAGACCCTTGTTTGTATGGTGTTTAATGTTGTTTCTAGCTACCTAAGGAACAAATGCAAAAAGTGTTTCCAGGGATTATCTATACACCCTGTAAATTTGCAACGTCTCGATATCGTAACAATTTACATCATTTATTTTTCCTTAAGATAATGCCGTGCCGTTGTTACGGGCTGTTGATTTCTTGTTAAGCTGTAGTTTTGGATGTTGTTTTGGTGGGAAAGTTTTAAAAGTTTGGGGTTTTGTAAGAAAGTCCATTGACTTTCTTTACCAAGTATTACTGTAAGATAAGCCAGATAATGTAATATAATTATAAGAAATATTAGCAAATAATTGAGAGAATCCCTATTCAGTAAAGCTTTTGTTTTATGGTATCCCTTATTCTCCTCAGTCCTAGCATTATCTGGAAAGACCTTGGTTCTTATTGGAAAGGGCTCGCAGCTGGGCTTCCAGTTCTTACTAATCTAGTCTATTATTAGTGAATTTCCTTTGGAAAGTGAACTATTAGCATGACCCGCACGGTGAAACTTAAGCCCGGGACCACCACAGAAGTTCCTAACGTGACCCCCTGAACACGTTTTGGGGGGTCGTTCAAAATTTTATATATATATATATATATATATATATATATATGTGTATGCACTCTAGCAGTCGCATTTTTTGTACGATTTACTTCATATTTGGTGGGGACGTTCCTTTCTATAACTTGTTGGACAAGTTCGTTGGGCAAAACAATCGGAAAACTCTAAACCCATTTTTTGGGGATTAATCTTTCAAATTTCGAGTTTTTGGGCCCAAAAACGGTCAGAAAAGCCCCAGATGTAAAATTAATGCATGTTATAAGATGGGAATTAGAAAGGCAAAAGTTTTAAGCCCTCTCTCGTCATTCTAGCATAAATATTTACCGAGTTATTAAAGAAAATGTGTATCGGCTAAACACAGTACGTTGTCTTATGGGGGTTTTACACTAGAAAAGCCTGTTATTCCTTTGTTAGAGTACTTTTATTATCCCCAGCAACCTCACGCCTACTTTCAAGCCTGTCTGGACCTTCTCCTAACCTTATAATGCGTAAAATTGTATTCCCAGCTTTGCAAGTAAATGAAACCAGGAGTATCAGAACAGCCAAAAAAACAATGTTTTCAGGTTTCAATAAAAATTGGACAAATGGATGTTTTTACACCGATTTTGAGTTTTACAAGTTTTTATGTGGAAATTCACTTCCCTCACGTCAGCGTGCTGCGTGCGAACTCGTTTAAATATTGTAACGATCGGAAATGAAATGTTCAGAATAAATTGTTAGCCCGAGTAGCTTGGCCTAAAACATTATCCACTTATAGTGTTCACCTTTTGTGATTGATGAAACTTATTTTCGTAGAACATTATTATTATTACAGTATTTAGTTTATCAATCGATCCATCCATTTGTTATAAAAAGAGGACGATGTCCATCTGTTATCTCAATCTCTGTTCCGAAATCGCGGAAAACTGCAGAACCAATTGAGCTAAAATTGTGCATAGGCCCTAATAAGTGTAGCTTATATATGGGAAACATAAAGGCCTATTTGAGTTTAAAAGTTCTCTTGGGCTCCGTCCATCGGTCGTTTAAGTCCCAATGGTTTTCTTACTTTTGTTTAGTCACTGCATTGTTAATTGTATGTAGCCTAACGATTTCAAACCTGGGGGGTTTATGATTGCGAGGTCCCCAGGAGACTGAGACTACTGATATATAACTAAGATAAATGAAAGGTAAACTCGGAACATAATTGTAAGCAGTCGAAAGCAATTCAGAATTAAATAACCGGTGAAGATCAAGCTAAACTACTGAGCTAAGCTCAACTAACACGCAAGCCTTAGGCACAGTTGTAGGCGGATTTTATACTTAGTAGTCTGTTTGTGCTGCTAATTAATCAACGCAAGCTCGTTTCAATAATAACGCTGCCAGCGCTCGTGTAATCCGTTGTTACAGATTATTATTGTGAGGAAACTGTTGCCATGTTGTAATTTATTTTAACTCTACTATAACACGAGTTACTATCCACAAAAACTGAACAAAAACCCATTAGGAAAGTGACTCACTGAAACAAACTTGAGTTTCAGATATAAAACCCAAAAAAATAATAAAGTCGGGTAAATATAGTCGACTCCGGGTGGCTTTATAATTATAAAAAAATAATGTAAATCATAACTTGGTTCTTCATATCCTATACTTTTTAAATTGACTAAAGGTGGTCCCACACTTCTCGCGAACACGCCTGAACATTCGGCCGAACATTCTCCCGAATGTTTATTGAACATTCCGTCCCGTATGTTCCTGTATGTATTAAAAAGTTCAGCTCCCACACTTCTCGCGAATACTCCGAACATTCGGAGTTCGGACTAACATTCGGAGAACGGGCGTGTTTGCAAGAAGTGTGGGTCCGCCTTGAGGTCTGGTTCTTTCCTTGCACTCTTGCTTGATTGCGTGCTTACTCGTGCAATATCTCAAAAACGGCGTGATTATAATGATTAATTTTGTTCCGATAACGGAGTAACTTAGTTATTATGTTAACATTGTGTTTTATGTGGTTTTGAAAACAACGATGGCTATACAGAGTTCCCCATTTTAAGTTAAATCGCACCCTTATGGGAATTCAGTTACGAATAATTTTACGCCATATTTGTCGTATGAGTTCTGTAGCATCACCGAAGTTCATGGGTATATTTTCATTTATAAAATAAAAATCAGTGATGTTTTCAATGTCAAGTTCCGTATTTATTAAGGTTGAGAATATCGGAAGCCATTACAAGTTTAATGGGTTTATAAAAGACGCCGAGCTTGTGATGGCTCCGGGCTCCGCGTCAAAGAATGTATACCACTGGATGGTTGTCTGTGAAACACACAGTTTGAGAACTCCCTATAGGAAAAGATAACTTATAGGATTTCTTATAGATAGCTTATGGCCAAAGAATACTTTGTGAACCGTAACTATATTGGACAAGAAAATACAGTAGATTATTTTAATTTATTTTTGTAGTTCAGTTTCCTTTCTAAATCGACGTGGATAAAGAAAATCTCAATGATCCGTAACTATATTGTAGGCCAAGAAAATACAGTAGGCTATAGGTTTAGTAATTCTATTTTCTTCCCAACGTGATGAAAACTGTTGTAAGCTTTTTTCTTTAGGATGAATATTTACGTTACGTTACTATTTACGTTTTTTTAATTTAAAGTTTTATGAGATTCGGGGATAAAATAATGACTGTAGTTTTTCAATATTTATGATTTATAACTAAAAAGCTAATAGTAACTAACGAGTTCGCACGCAGCACGCTGACGTGAGGGAAGTGAATTTCCACATACAAAATTTTTTAAATTCAAAACCAGTGTAAAAACATACATTTATTCCAATTTTATTGAAACCTGAGAATTTACCTGCAGTGCTATTTTGGAATACAATTCTGCGCATTATAAGTTAGCCATGTCCAGTCAGGCTTGAAAGTAGCCGTGAGGTTGCTGGGGATGATAAAAGTACACCAACAAATGAATAACAGGCTTTTCTTATGTAAAACCCCCACAACGTACTGTTTTTGGCCAATACACATTTACTTTAACAACTCGGTTAATATATATGCTAGAATGACGAGAGAGGGCTTAAAAGTTTCGCCACACTAATTCCCATTTTTTTCCATCCGTAAATTTCACCCTGACCCTTTTTGAGCCCAAAAACTCGAAATTTGAAAGATTAACCCCCCAAAAAGGGGTTTAGAGTTTTCAGATTGTTTTGCCCAACGAATTTGTCCAACTGATTATAGAAAGGAACGTCCCTACCAAATTTGAAGTAAATCGGACAAAAAATGCGATCGCTAGAGTGCATACACACACACACACACACACACACACACACACACACACACACACACACACACACACACACACACGCACGCACGCACGCACGCACGCACGCACACGCACGCACACACGCACACACACACACACACACACACATATACAATTTTGAACGAACCCCCCAAACGTGTTCAGGGGGTCACGTTAGGAACTTCTATATGGTGGTCCCGGGCTTAAGTTTCACTGGTGCGGGTCATGCTAATAGTTCACTTTCCATAGGAAATTCACTAATACCTAACAGGCTTTTCTAATGGAAACCCCCATAAGAAATCCTACTATGTTTAGTCGATACACATTTTCTTTAATAACTGGGTAAATGTTTATGCTAGAATGTTGAGAGATGGCTTAAAACTTTCGCCTCACTAATTCCCACCTTTTTACATTCATTAATGTTACATCCGGAGCTTTTCTGACCCTTTTAGGGCCCTAAAACTCGAAATTTGAAAGATTAATCCCCAAAAAAGGGGTTTGGAGTTTTCCGATCGTTTTGCCCAACGAACTTGTCCAACTGATTATAGAAAGGAACGTCCCTACCAAATTTAAAGTAAATCGGACAAAAAATGCGTACACACACACACACACACACACACACACACACACACACACACACACACATATATATATATATATATATAATTTTGAACGACACCCAAAAACGTGTTCTGGGGGTCATGTTAGGAACTTCTATGGTGGTCCCGGGCTTAAGTTTCACCTTGCGGGTCATGCTAATAGTTCACTTTCCACGGGAAATTCATTAATAATTAGGCCTTCTATTATTACTACAAATTTAAAGATAACATTTATAACATTATTTCTTTGAACCAAAATTAGTAATTAGTACTTGCGTGGGCGAGTATGAATCAATTCAAGCCACGTCCATTTCTGTACATCATGAATATTTATAAAAAAACAATGCCGTAGTTCTTGTAGTTTTGGACGAACTGCTGGATTAATACTACCTGAGTCAAGTTTTGATGTACCGTATTGTCTTTTAGTCAATGGTATTTTGTCTATTTTGTCTTTTTTAAGCATAGTATGACAACGACCTTTGATTTAATTTTGTTTAAATACAAATTTAAAATTTAGGCTAATTTATTTAGTGGGGAAGAGTGCATTTTATTATTATGAGGTTTATTATTATGACATGGTGTATACAATCACTGACTATGAACGACTATTAAATTGTCTTAAATGATTTGAAATTTAAAGCATTCGTTAGAAAAATGTAGTGTAAAATGTGATTATTCTTTGCGAATGTGGATCAAATAATTTGCTTATACTGGCGATAGGAATACATGGTTATCGAAAGTCTGTTTTCGAGTAATTTGATTGAATGAGTATTTTTATATCAAGATTATTTTAAATTCCATAAGAGTTTTTACAAGATGACTATGACTTTATGTGAGACATTTAATATATATCCAGCCTAATAGGAAAAAAATTATATTAACAGTTGTGCAATTAT
Source organism: Allygus modestus (assembly GCA_963675035.1). Classification (NCBI taxonomy): domain Eukaryota; kingdom Metazoa; phylum Arthropoda; class Insecta; order Hemiptera; family Cicadellidae; genus Allygus; species Allygus modestus. Next base: position 26,909,073 of record OY776115.1, on the reverse strand, counting down.
TATTATTGTAGTCGGAACATAGACATTGGTTAGAATAAAACAAAGAAAACACTACTATAAAACAAAAAATACCCCCGTCGCAGCAAACCTGCATACTCAGCGAATTTCCAATGAATATATAACATAACACATTAAAACACTTAACAGGATTCATAAGAAATGTATTCACAAACAAGCAATATTTAAAATATTAATTAATCTCCATAAGAATAACATTGGGGATGAGTACGCAGGTTTGCTGCAACAAGGCACACAAAATAATGGGTTTTTATGCAAATATCAATATAACTCATCTTAGTGAAGTCACATACCAAGTTTCATCCATATACATTCATAAATAAGCGATATATAACATTTTAAGTATTTTCCATAAGAATAACATGGGGACCAAGTACCTAGGTTTGCTGCTACAGGAACCATAGGTGAAAAATTGTTTTTTTGTGCAAACAACAATAAACCACAACCAGATCAAGCCATATACCAAATTTCGCCAGTTTATGTTCATAAATAAGCGAGATATACAATTTTTCCTTTTCTCCATAAGAATAACATTAGACAACGTACTGTGTTTAGCACTTTCAATATCTCGGTAACCAATTGACGTAGAGCAATGATCAAAATACCAAATTGTTTTTTTTTTATGCTGAATTCAATGGTATAAATTAAAATTTGATTTATATTAAAACTACATGTGAAAACCCCAAAAAATACATTTTTGGGGTACAAAACCCCCCAAAAACCCCCCTTCGGATGGTGCGATTCATCTGGTTTTCGAACTCGTTCAAATAAATGGTACTTTACACATTTGTACCAAATTTCATTAAGATCGGACCTTTTTTACGAGAGTTATCGTGCTTACGGACACATATATATATATATATACATATATACAAATTTGAACGAATGGTGTTTTTTGCATCTGGGGACATCAAAATGAAAAGTTATCATGGTCTCGGTCTTAAGTCTTACCATGAGACCTACGGTAATAGCTTCTTCCCTATAGGGGAAATTCGCTAAAAGGAATACAATTAAATTTGGGTGGAATTTTAAGGTTTTATCTTTTTACAATAATAATAATCATCATTTTAAGAGTCTATAAACAATATTATAATGCAGAGACATAAATTACATCTAAGTTTTAGCTGATCAATCAAGCTCTAAAGCCCAAACTCGGCCAATATATTGAACATATGTAAAATAGTTTAGGACTTCAGTAAAGTCAACCTTTCAATTTTAAATAGGTACTCATAAATGTTCAACTGTCAACAGTTTTTTCTCCTTCTTCTTAAATTTATTAAAATTTGAACTGCAAAAATAATTTGGTAGTTGATTTACAAATGTTATGTCTAAGCGATGTCTAAGTAACTAAAATTATTTTGTGTCTGGAATATTTGCAATGTTCAATTAGTAATTGTTCGTATAGTTGGGGTATCGGGGAATTTTTGTATATAAATTACCTCCTTTTTGAAAAGAGGGGTCAAGCTTAGCTGGAAGAAGGGGCGATAAAGCTTTGAGCTTTGCTAAGAGAATGAAGGAAAAAGAATGGCTAGAGCTTTAGAGCTTTAGAGCAGAAAAGGGGTCGAGCCTCTCTAGCAAGTTAGAATATCGTTTTGTATGTAATCCGACGTTTGTCATTAGCATTCACGCAGTTTGTAATTGTGCTCCATTTTTTAAGCCGACAAAATTAAAGAAAACCGCAAAATTGCCTACCCTAAATAGAGAGAATATCTACATGTTTTTTTATGGAAGGAACATCTAAAAGTGTTTTCTTCTCACGAGCGGTCTGATCCGCCAATAAATGGTTCCCTTTCATTGAGATTCATAGATTCACCTTCTTCCCTCTAGAGCAAGGGCTTGGCAAAGGCAGCTGTTTGCTTTGAAGACTACTCAATGTTTGGGGGTTTCAAGTCGAGAAATAAAATCGGCAATCAATTTAAATGTGGGTGTAAACAGGTTTTTTCTGCTATATTTAAGTTAACTAGGCCTACATTTTATTGTTGTGTAATCACAGTCAAAAACTTGAGTTTTCTTTGAATAACCAGATGTGCTTGTATGTAATTTGAATAACCAAATATTAAAAAAATGAGAAGTTGATTTAGCGCTGATGCACGTTGTGAGCAAAAGTATTTACTTGGCTATGCCAACTTTAGTTTTGTAGTTAAATTTATTTGAGAGTATGGGATATGTTTAAAATGTGTAATGTAGGACACTCTGATAAAGTATTACAGTAAAGTAATTGCAAAGTAAGTAGATAGTATTAATGTATTTTCATATTACTAAACTTACATATTTTACAATACTTGGGCATATAAAAAATAACTTAAAAGTTCTATGGAGGTCTTTGTTAATAAAATGGAAAAGAAAATTCAAATCTTATTCGCTAACAATCGAGGAGTCTAAATATTTTGTTTTACTATCACATCCCTTTTTACTATGTAGGCCATACCTTTACATCCTGCAGGATGTATAATCAATGGCCACACCCATTTGTGAGCCCTCTTTATTTTTAGCCTAAAGGGTTCAAACAAACCATTTCGACTTTTTCCACAGTTGTTTACATCTAAAGTTAGATTATGGTTTTTGCTAAAAATTATAAATCCTACTCCTACTAATATATAAAAATGGGATGGTGTGTCTGTCTGTCTGCTTTTTGTTCCTCAATCACTCAAAAACTACTGAACCGATTGGCATTAAAATTTACAGGAATTGTCCTTATACCAAATTAACACATAGGCCTATTTTCGTTTTGAAAAGCCCTCAGGGCTCTGCCCTACGGGACTTCCAAGTTCCCATGATATTCTTATGGACATTCATTTTCATTTTTGTTTGAGCTGATGAAAATACAAACAGCTGATCTTGATTCGTAGTAGTTCCACGGCCTAATCACAGAATGCAGCACACATAACTGCTTAGATTTTCTACTCTGAATATTTTTGCCCGTTGCGAAGCACGGGATTAGCAGCTAGTAAATAATAATACTAAGTAAAGAATCATAATATTCTTGAAACTATTAACTTCAACCAAGAGGCCTTTACTAAACCAAATGTAAAGGGAGATGTAATTTGTAATTATATTCGATTCCATAAAAAAACACCTCATGACTTTTACGATACAAAGATGTTGATAATTCACAGCGTGTAAATGGAGGAGTTTTACTTACTACAACAATATTTATCTGACAAAACTCTTTGTGGAAAAAATGTAAAAGGAAAAAAATAAGCAGTCACATTTATTAACAGGGTTATTTATATAGAAAGTTAGAAAAAATATAAAGAATGTTTGCATACATATGTATGTATGTGTATGTTTGGCATTATCGTAGAGTTTACAATAGAGCAATAACAATAAAGTAGTTAGCAATCGTAGTAGTTAGCAGTAGTTAGTGTAGCAGTAGTCAGGCCCGACAAGAGGGGGGGGGCAGGGGGGCAAAATAAATCCCCGGGGCCCGGCAGCCTTAGAGAGTGCTCACTGCTAGTCGTATATAATAATGGAACAAAGAATTAATATTTTCAGATTTTTTTGTAGGCCTAGATAAATTTTTATTATTCGTTCACGATGACAAACAATTTTAATATTGTAAAACAGAGGAAGTTATTCTGATCGGCGGATGAGTCAAAATATAAAAGCTAAGCTTTGTGGAGTCGGAAGACCTAGAGTCAGCTCACAGCACATCGCGCGGGCCCGGCGGCCAGCCTATAGCTACAGCTGATAGGCAAAGAATTCGAACATTTGCTGAAAAAGGCCAGAAAAGTGTTGATATATCTCTGTAGTACAATAGTGTTTTTATGACTTTGTTTCAAGTTAACTTAAGAGCAATAAAATCAGTTTTGGGATTTTTCACCCAATGTATTGCTAGCCATGATAAATGTAATAAACAATTACTATTCGTACAATATGTTTTCATCAGTTTACATCCACCAACCACAACTATAGCCAATTTGTTTAGAAAAAACTCAGTGCATAGTCCTAGTTTTTACTTAATAAGTTTAATAAAATAAAATTATGACGATGCAAAATTAAGAATTGAGCAAACAAAATAATATATTAGGTTGTAAACAACAATGTACCAATGAGTTTTTGACTTTTTCGTTTCGTTCTCAAAGTTGATGCCTACTTTCTTCCATAACGTAATGGTAAAAGTAGTTACACTTTTGATATATTATACATACTGTACTTTATGGCAGCTTAGTTGTACTTTTCTCGTAGTTTTGTAAGGTGAATGTTGTTGTGTTTCACAAATCTTTAAACGGTGTTAAAGGTTGTAGATGTGTTCTAGCAAGGGTTTGTGTGACGTCACAACTGAAGGTGATCCCGCTGACGCTGTACACCCGGTCGCTTACACATTAATACAACCATAGACTGAATACTGCAATAAGTTCAGCCGTGATTTGAACGATTCAATAAATCTATAAAATGGAATTCAATTATGTAGTTATGTTCTGCATTAGCGTAGTGTAGTGATTGGCTAGTTTTTGTTTGTTTAGGATTGATCGTATATCTAGTGCGGCCTTGGTTCTAGCATTGCTCTAGTATTAAGAATGATGAATTTTCCCAGTTTGCTACACCAATAATTGGTCAAGATCTAAACTGAAGCAATTCACAAATAAATTACGATTCTTTACAATCCTCATAAGTAACTCTCTTTTAGTGCCTCATAAGTACTTATTTTAATAGAACATATGAAGAGTTTGTAGGTTAAAAATAGATTAGGCTACATTAAGTGGGGGTGGGAGCCAATGCCCTTACCAGTGTTTTGCCCGGGGCTGGGCCGATTACACATCAAATAGATGGTACATCGACCCATCGACCCTTGAATAAAATAAATGAAATAACATAATCGATCGATGGACCATCAGTCGATTAGTAAATGTAATTTAATAAAAAATATAAACGGGTCTATGGGCCATCAGACCATTTTATAAATTAAGTTAAAATATTATATTTTGGTCTGATGGACCATCGACCCTCTATCCATAAAATAACATATTATAAAGACATAGGGTCGATTATACATCAAATAGATGGTACATCGACCCCTGAACCAAAGTTATTTAGAATAATGTTTTAACGGGTCGATGTACCATCTATTTGATGTGTAATCGACCCTACACTTTATGTTATTAGATTTTTAAATGCATGGTTCGATTACACGTAATATAGATGGTACATCGACCCCTGAACCAAAGTTATTTAGAATAATGTTTTAACGGGTCGATGTACCATCTATTTGATGTGTAATCGGCCCTACACTTTATATTATTAGATTTTTAAATGCATGGTTCGATTGAACATCATATAGATGGTACATCGACCCCCAAACAAAACAAATTTAAATTAAGGTTTGAAAGGGTCGATGGACCATCTATTTGATGTGTAATCGACCCTTTACTTATTTTTTTAATATAATATTAATATTTATAATTTTGGGGCCGATGGTACATCGAGCCTTATTTTATTTCATTAGAGAAATATATAAACTGGGTCGATGGTCCATCGACCCCTTTTATAAACAAAACTAAATTTGTATAAATGGTTCGATGGGCCATAGACCATTTCTCAGATATTTAAATTTCTTTCAATATATCAGAGGGTCGATGGACCATCTATATGATGTGTAATCGAGCTTCCCCTTTTTGCCCCGGGGCTCACCATGACTCTCGGCGGCCCTGGCAGTAGTGATAGTAGTAGTAGTTTTCAATAGTTGCATAAAGTAACTGTGATTTTTTCATTTAATCAAATAAATTACCTAATCTTATACACGTTTGTAAAAGAAAGGTGGTGTCTGTCTGTCTGTCGACTTGTATGTTCCGTTTTAACGTAAAAACTACTGAACCAATCGAGCTGAACATTTGCATGTAGGTAGATCATTTATCTGGACTACATACAGGCCTATTCCCATCTTTGCAATCCTTTAGGGCTCCGCCCCAGAGGTCCTGAAAGTTACAATGTTATTTTTATGGGCAATAGGTTTAATAGATCAAAAACTGATGTAGTTGCAGCAGGAATTTCAACCAGCTGTTCTTTCCTGAATTCTTTGTGCAGAACATGGATAAACAGCTAGTTTATAATGTTTGGTAGTTTAAACTAGGAAATAAATTTCAAACAGTTATCAATATTGTTTCTATTTCATAATATCTTTATTTCTAATGAATACAAATTTGCAATGTATATTATTTTCTAGTTTTGAAAAGTCTATACAATTGACTTTATCCTGGTATAAATTATTATTCTTATAGAACTGCTAAATTTAAGAATTCACTACTACAAATTAGAGACCTATATCTACAAAAACCGCCCAACATAATTTTTACCAAGTATATTATTTCAATTATTACAAACATCTAATTGTTAAGTTCTACGAGGATATTGGAAGTAGAAATTATAATAGTCATATCATAACAGGAAACCTCTTTTAGTTTACAACCGACTGTGCTTGTAAAACAAACGAGCTATGACATAGTTAACAAAATATATGACCATTCAGCGTTGTTTAAAGGAACATTTTACAACTGAAATTGTTAAGGACCATTTGACAGAACTGCCGAAAATTTATGTCCTTGTGTCAACTGAGGGGTGGGAGAAGTGACAGTAGTATTAATGTGCTGTCACTTTGTTAATGTGACAAGTTCCTATGTGATGGGTAGACAATGTATACCGACTTTCTAAAAGTAACTGACCTTTCAACAATCCGTTGTATACTAAAGTATTGTTTAATATTTTTAATGCTAAATTAAAAATTATAAGTTTGTAAGTTAATAGTAAAAGGTAGACTGATGGAAGAATAAAACTAATTATTATATTTGTTATACCTTTATTTTTAAATTTTAAAATTCAAATTAAAAAGTAAAATCTCAAACAGTAAAACTATTTGTGAAATATATTATGTTCGATAGTAATTAATTTGGTGACGCATATATTACACATAGGGACCTAACTTTAGAAGATAGTACAGTAAAAAGGCTTTTATAAAACGTGACTTAGCGTAGAAACAAACACATAAAAAAAATCAGTTTAATTGTGGTTAATTTATGTTAAGATTATTAAAAATGGTAACTTAATACATTTTTCTGTTAATACTATAAAATATAAGAAATGTTATAGCCCACAATGCATTCATAACTGTCAATATTTTACTCCTCTAAATATATTCATCAGTTCTCAAAGCCTGTTTCAAAGTTTGAAAACATATAAAACATGTTATATTTAGTGTACAAGTAGACTATTAAGAAGGTAAAAATATTATATTATTTCACAAGTTTTGTATCAAAGTCGGTTCTGTTTTGTAATTGACAATGGAAATTCACAATAAATTTGTTCCAATACTGCATTTATAACGCAATATAAACTTTGAAGCAATAACGTAGTTTTCAACGCCTGCAGCACTCTGTTTATGCAAAATTTGCAGCAGTTGCGTGTAGCTTTATTGACTATCATCATCATCATCATCATTGTTGCGGATTAGGAAACCCCAGCATAGCTGCTAGTCACATCTTCCACAAGCGGGAATATTGCGCAGACCGGAAAGATGGGATATAGCAGGAAAGGAAAGGGCGGGATGGGATGGCAGCCAAATCGACCCTTCAGAGGGCCAAATCCTGTGCCCCTGTGACAGCTGGGATGAGGCTCTCAAACAGGGGACCCGCATTCTGCCCTCCAACTGGTCAACTCAACTGACAGGGTATCCATGTACAATAGCCAGGGACCATCCATTCTCAGGTTGGCAGGTGGGGGACCAAACCCGGAGATTCTGTCCCTAGCCGATGCAAATGGAGGGACCAAAGGTGGAAGGGAAGTTTGTCATAATGGATAGCCAAAAGACTTACCATATGTAATGCCAACTTCATTTTCTGTAACCAATGTCAGCCTCAAAAGTGGTAGAGACCAGTAAGGTAGTCCTGGGACCTTTATTGACTAAGTAATCCCTGCAGATCATAATATTCTTTCATCAGATCTGTATTCTTTCATTGTTTTTATGTAAATCTGCTGTTCAACAATTTTTATATTACCGGAAAAACATTGATTCTTATTGCATATTACTAATTTATATGCCCAACAATATTCATTAATTAAAACTCTGTCATAATGTGGGCAATTTCCAACAATAAAAATTACAAAGTACAGTCCCAAGAATTATTGGTTTGATAAAAATTACATTATACTTATACATATAAGAATAAACATAAGTCTTAGGTGAATGTTTTATAAGTCTAATGTGAAGTCTTATGTGATGTTTCTTTTGTGAATACACATAAGAATAAAATTGTATTTCTGGATATAGTATTTGTATTAAATGATCCAAGGCTTTAGTTTTATAATATGTATAACTCTACACTACTACCTGCTACACTAAAACGACACAACACGTGAATTACTCTAATAAACGGAATACAAATCAAATATGTGAAACTAATTTGTAACAACTACATTCCTTACTAGCTAAATAATAACATTATGAATATGAAACATCCAGTTGTCTTTTGGACAATGTATATCTTTTACTTAGGACACATCAGCTGTTCCTGTGATAAAATATATTAAATTTATAACAACAGTTGCTATTTTGAAACCAGGTCTATAAATATATATATTTTTTAATTGGAGAAAACTCATTGCTCTTATCTTTTTTATGAAAAATCATTATTGTAAATCATGCAAAACATAACACTGAGATTGCACCAAAGAAAGTACCATATATATAATATAATTCATTACCGTGGATGTAAACTTATTACTTTGAAATTTTAGAGGGGTTTCAGGTATAATAAAAAGCTGTTATTTCAATTTAAAATAAAAAAATGAATGTTCATTAAAATAAGTAAACAACAACTATAGACCACTATTAGGAAAACAATTTGAGGGATTCTTTTCGCAAAACTATTGGGATAAAAGTTTCACTTAAGATCAATCAGTTGCAAGGGAAATTTTCTGCCAAAAGATTTTTGGCTCAAGAGAGAAACGTGACTCGCTTCACAAAACCTCACAGTGTTAAGTCTGGGGCGCTGATGTGCGAGATTTGGGGAGAGGAGAGGGAAAAGGGGAGGAGAGTTTTTGTTAAACCTGTCGATGTATGTGAACACATTTCCTGAGTTTGTAGATTATTGAAAATCAAAAAAAACCTTGCCTCATATTAATTTTCAACTTTCTTTAAATTATTGAAGTTATCCTAATATAGGTTCAAAAAAATTTGCTTTGTTACAAGGAATACAAAACTTGATAAACATTATACTTTGTTTTAACACGATAAACAAAGGGGAATTTGAACAGTAACAAGATGCTTCCTAGCAGGAAATATATTAACGAGTTCGCACGCAGCACGCTGACGTGAGGGAAGTGAATTTCCACATAATAACTTGTAAAACTCAAAATAAGTGTAAAAACATACATTTGTCCAATTTTTATTGAAATCTGAAAACATTGATTTTTTGGCTGTTCTGGTAATCCTGGTTTCATTTACTTGCAAAGCTGGGAATACAATTTTGCGCATTATAAGGTTAGGAGAAGGTCCAGACAGGCTTGAAAGTAGGCATGAGGTTGCTGAGGATGATAAAAGTACTCTAACAAAGGAATAACAAGCTTTTCTAGCGTAAAACCCCCATAAGACAACGTACTGTGTTTAGTCGATTCACATTTTCTTTAATAACTCGGTAAATATTTATGCTAGAATGACGAGAGAGGGCTTAAAACTTTTGCCTCACTAATTCCCATATTTTTTCATACATTGATTTTACATCTGGGGCTTTTATCACCCTTTTTGGGCCCAAAAACTCGAAATTTGAAAGATTAATCCCCAAAAAAGGGGTTTAGAGTTTTCCGATTGTTTTGCCCAACAAACTTGTCCAACTGATTATTGAAAGGAACATCCCTACCAAATTTGAAGTAAATCGGACAAAAAATGCGACCGCTAGAGTGCAAACACACACATATATATATATATATATATATATATATACATACATACATACATATATATATATATATATAAAATTTTGAACGACCCCCCAAAACGTGTTCAGGGGGTCACGTTAGGAACTTCTATGGTGGTCCCGGGCTTAAGTTTCACTGTGCGGGTCATGCTAATAGTTCACTTTCCAAATGAAATTCACTAATAATACTGTCAATTGAAGGTATGGTCCTACTCTCTAAATGTTTTGATATAAAACACAAAGATCCATAAAGAAGTTATTCATTTAAATTTGATTTAGTAAATTGTAAATGTCATATCGGAACGTCTTAAATATTAAATGTTCTATGCGTAGGATGCTCGGGATAAATGGATTGTGAATGTTGATAAAAATAACAGCTAAACATTTTTCTCCAGATGAGAATCAATAAAGAAACAACTCTGTTGAGCAATTCTTCTCTTGTAGTGAACTAATACGAGTACTGTGTTACATTGTTGGGTTACATTGTTGGCAATTTGTTTTATTGCCATTTGAACAATACTTCTCATCGGTTCTCGGCAACAATACTACAAATTTTAATAATATTTAGATATTAATTTTAAAATATTAGTTTTAAAACCGTGCATATCTTGAAAATATTTCTATACCTTGTACAATATTTGTAATGCCATTAAAATAATTTCTCCCCCTGTAGAAAAAATGACAGGAATTTAACAAAATCAACAGAGTAGTAGTAAACCTTCAATAATAGCAGGTTGTTTGCCTTAATTTTTTTATGAAAGTTGCCATGAAAAAGATAACAGTTTTTTGTTTCTTATTCATTGACAGTTTTCCCAATGTATACAAACATGAGTTTGCAAGTCCCTCACATTTGATATTCTTTTATAAATGGAATCACATTTATAAAGTTTTGTTTTTTCGTGAGCTCTGATCTACTAAACAAAAAATACCATATCATATTTCCCTTAGTGGATTAAAGTTGAGTATTATGTTAGTAAAAACACCACTCTTCAGAAATGCACAGCCGATTCGTTGAGTCCAACAGAATTATTTTTAACGTGAATATTAAAACTAATTGATATAGCTCTGAGGTTACAAGATAAAGATAGAAGGAGAGAGGGATGGAGATAAGGAGTGACGGAGACTGAAGATCGATGGAATCTCGTCCATTACAATCTCACTTACCACATTTCCTGATCAAGCCTCTAGTTTCGTTCATGTATGGATATATAAAAGCTTTTTCAATAAGGCCTATTCAATTTTTCAGTACGGTTTATATTCAATCTGAGGTACTGTGAGTGTTTTGTATATTCAGAAAGTGGTTAATATTCAGCTAGAGACAAAACATTAACCGCGGTAAATTTCTTTCTATGTACGTTTCTTTAATTGTATACTGTATTAAGAGTTACATTAACAGTTGAAATACTTCAGTAGGAGTTTATATTCAGGAAATAACCTTAAGAAATAAGTCCATCTCAAAACTATTGTGGGTTTATATTATAATTTGGTGTATAAAAATAACAACATGAATAAATTTGTATGAGCTGGGGCGGTGGCTTTTATGACAGATTTAACAAAGGCGGCAGAGGGCGTAATAAAAAGACGTTAGAGAAAGTAGAGCCATTATTTATGCTCTGAGATTGTTCCCTTGAAAATGCCTGGAAAAGTTAAATTTAGATGTGGAAAGTTTGAAAATAACTGCTTCAGAGTGAAGTAAAATATCTTTATTAATATCCACTTACCTTAAACTTTCAATTACTCATCGCTTACACTGAAAATTTCTTATTTTTGGTGTGGATTTAATTTAATATGTTGGTACACTTAATAGGATGTATATTCCACTTGTGTACGCCAATTAATTGACATACAAATCTTAGTTTCACTAAATTTTATGAACAATGAAATAAAAAAAGCCTTTTTCAATATTTTGATTGACACCACTACTAAATCACACCATTTCTAATATTATGAAAATCTCTTAAACTTTAGTTACATAAGTGTGTGTAAGATGACTTTTATAATGAGTTCAAGTGCCTTAAAATTAAGGAACAGATTGGTTTCAGGTCAAAACTAACTGTTTAAAATATTATATCTTTTTTTGGCTTAAAATATTCGGCCACGGCTGTTCATAAGCGTTATTTGATTATTTCAATTAAGGGTTGGAGGGTGAAATTAAATATTCTTATTCTTATTTATCATGACTTTTATGCATCACAATTTTATGTCCACCAAATCATTGGGGGGCAACTGCCCCCTTGCAACCCCCAAATTATAACTATGGTCACAATATTTAAATTTGTTTCTAAGGTTCTGGCGAACAATTAGTGCAAAGTATCATCTTTTATTACATATATGTTGGGGCTTGCAAAACTTTCTGACCCTGATTTTATTTTGAAGTTAAAACTTTAACTATATAGACTACTAGATGTTACCCGCAGCCTTCATCCCACAAATGATTTATAAAAGCTATGACAGTTGTGTGTGCTGCATTCTGTGGTTAGTCCGTGAAACTATTACAAATCAAGATCAGCCGTTTGTATTTTCATCAGCTCAAATAAAAATGATGTCCATAAGAAATATGGCTTATTGATGGAAACTATGGACCTCTGTAGGGGCAAAGCCCTATAGGATTTTTTGCAACTTGAATATGCCTATATGTTACTCAGGACTATCAAGTACCTCTCTGCCAAATGTCAGCTCAATTAGTCCAATGGTTAGAGCGTGATTGAGCCACAAATATCTAAACAAACATAGAAACAAACTTACAAACTTTCACATTTATAATATTAGTAGGATGATGAATAATGTCCCAGTCTAATACTACGTATAGTTTAATGTAGTAAGACTGAAAGTACTTTCAAAAATGTAAACTGTAGAAACATAAAGTAAAAAAGTAGTCTGTCTGTCTATAGACATGAAACTATTTAGGCCTTATATGCAATATAGATCATCAAAACAATTCCTTAAATATCAAAAGCAATTTCTTAACCAAAAAAAGGAATCTATTTGAACCCAATATATCAAATTAGAAGCCTAAAGCTCTTATTCTTCGCCAAATCTTCGATGAATAATGGAGACTTTGCTTATTGATGGGTTTTCCTCTCAGCAGAAATTTGTTCTCAAACGTGTCCAACTCATATGAAAAATCTATAAATCAGCTTTACTATCTATCTATAATATTATAAAGAAAAGGTGGTTTCTGTATGTCTGTCTGTCTGACTGTCTGTCTATCTGTATGTCTGTTTGTATGTCTGCGATATTCCGGGTAAATGCAAAAACTACTGAACCAACTGGGCTGAAACTTTACACAAAGGTAGATGTTGAATCCATGCAACTCATAGGCCTATTCACTTCCTCAAAATCCCCTCGGGCTAAAAAAACGCCCCGTAAACGTCCTAAGTTTCAATGTTTACATTTCAGAATAAAGTAAACATTCGGAAACTGTAATGCGAACAGCTGTGGGTACTTCCATTTGTCAGCTTAAAGAGCAAAAGCAAGAACAGCTGTTTCAAGCTAACTAAAATGCAAATTGCATTGACTAAAGAACGGGAAAATAAAACGCCTGTGCGAAGAACGGGTACATCAGCTAGTAGGTTATAAAACTAAAGATAATGTTATTGAAAGTTTTTGTATTGTTTATTTATTGACTATTAAGTTTAGATCATTTCAATTTTAGTTTTAGGGAATTTACCCTCTAAGGAAAAAGCTATTTGAGCAACCCAGTAGTAAGCGCAAGGTAGATTAAAAAGAATCAGATCAAACCAAATCAAGTTTATTTGCCATAGACTTATAAAGTATTGACAAGTATTAAACACGTCATCATCAGTGATGACTCTAGAAAAATTATTTAATATATTTTAGCTAATTTCCCCTATAGGGAACAAGCTATTACCGTAGGTCTCATGGTAAGACTTAAGCCCGAGACCGTGATAACTTTTCGTTTTGAGGCCCCCAGATGCCAAAAACACCATTTGTTCAAATTCATATATTTGTATATATATCCATAGAGGCATGATAAATTTCGTAAAAATGGTCCGATCTTGATGAAATTTGGTACAAATGTGTAAGGCAGGATCTATTTTCATGAGTTTGAGAACCAGACAGGTCGCTCTATTTTAAAGGAGGTTTTGGGGGGGTTTTGTACCCCAAAAATTGTTTCTCTTGAACTTTTTACATGTAATTCTTCTTAAACCCAAACTTTTGTTCAGGCCATTATATTTAGCTTAAAAAACAAACAATTTTGTATTTTGATCATCGCTCTATGTCAATTTGTTACCGAGATATTAAAAGTGCTAAACAAAGTACGTTGTCCAATGTTAATGGAGAATAAGTAAAATTGTATATCTCGCTTATTAATGAACGAATATTAATGAAACTTGATATGTGGCTTCATCTGGTTGTGGTCTATTCTTATTAGCACAAAAAACAATATTTACCGATATTTCCTGTACCCCCCCCATCATATAATTTTGTATTGTTTTGCCCCCACCTGATTTTATATTATTTTCCCTCCCCGATTTTATATTTTTGCTCCCCCTCCGATTTTTATTTTTGTCCCACCCCCGATATTATATTTTGCTCCCCCCCTCATCGATTTTATATTTTAATTTTATTTCCCCCCATTTTACACGTTTGCTCCCCCATTTTTATTTTTGCACCACCCCCGATTTTATATTACGCTCCCCCCTTTTCGATTTTATATTTTTATTTTATGTCCCCCCATTTGATTTTTTTGCTTCCCCCCGATTTCATATTTTTGCTCCCCCCCTTTTTATTTTTGCACCACACCCAATTTTATATTTTGCTCCTTCCCTCTTTGATTTTATATTTTTATTTAATGTCCCCCCTCCATTTTATATTCCCCCCGATTTTATATTTTTCGCCCCCCCAATTTTATATTTTGCTCCCCCCTCTTAGATTTTATATTTTTATTTTATGTTCCCCCATTTTAGATATTTGATCCACCTCATTTTTATTGCCCCACCCCCGATTTTATATTATGATCCCTCTCTCTTCGATTTTATATTTTTATTTTATGCCCCCCCTCCATTTTATACTTTTGCCCCCCCCCGATTTTATTCCCTCCCATTTGTATTCCGCCCCGATTTTATATTTTGCTGCCCCCCGATTTTACATTTATGCCCCTCTCCCCCCTCCCCGATATTTTTTTTGTACTTGTGTTCTTTTATTTATAAAATCTAATCCAAAGTGTTACGTGTACCGATTTGGTGTTGCAAACCAAAAGCCATTTCCTACCCGACAGAGTTCCTTGACTTAGCAACAGTACCCCAACTATCTGCTAGTACATTTTGTTTACTTTGATTTAATTGTACATTAAATGTGTAATATGTAATTTTAATATTGTAAAACAATGTGGATTATTGTTTGATTTAGTTAATCTACCATTTATATACAACCCGTACGAAGGACTGGGAACACAGCTAGTGGAGAATAAGTCAAATCTTATGTCTCCCTTAATTATGACATAAATTAATAAAATTTGGTATGTAGTTTCACCTCTTGTTGAGATATACTGATACTTGCATAAAAACCCATTTGTTGTGCTCCTTGTTGCAGCAAACCTGCTTACTCATCCCCCATGTTATTCTTATAGAAAATAATTCAAATATGGTATACATCGCTTATTTATGAATGTAGATTGATGAAACTTAGTATGTGGCTTCACCTAGTTGAGTTATATTGCTATTTGAATGAAACCCATATTTTGCGTTCCTTTTGCAGCAAACCTGCTTACTCAGCCCCCATGTTATTCTTATGGAGAATGATTCAAATGTTATATATCGCTTATTCATGAATGAATATTGATAAAACTTGGTATGTGGCTTAACCTAGTTGAATTGTATTGATATTTGCATCAAAATTGTGTCAGCAAATCTACATACTTATCCCTAATGTTTTTCTTATGTAGAATAATTAAAATATCGCTTATTTGTTAATATATTTTTATGAAACTTGGTAAGCGGCTTTGTATAGTATTAAGACAAAAATGTGCATCGGAAATTCGCTGGGTACGCAGGTTTGCTGCAACGGGGATATTTTGTCTTGCTAAGGAGGCCTGAGGAAAACCTAGTGAATACTATTTACATTAATTAAAGTGTTCCCTTGAGTACAGTCTCATGTAATTTGTTTCCATCCCAAATTGATTCTGAGAATTTAATTTAATTGATTTAAAGAAGATACTCTTTCACAATTATGCAAAATGAAAACATTGTGTGAATAGCATGTAGTGACACTGGGTACTGTATGTAATTATTGCATATACTTAAAATATGATGAAAATATGCTAAAAAGTGGAAATAGTTGTCAGTCACTGTGGTAGTGCAATCAAATATAAGACATTTAGAAATGAACATTTTAGACATTTAGAATTTAGACATTTATGAGTCAGATTTGAATCATACCTAGAAGTAAAACAGCCTGTCTCAAACAATTTTGTTTTATTTCAATTTGGGTCCGTTCATTAAAGACTTGCTGCGTCACTGTTTACCGTCCACCTTCATGTGGGTTGAACGGTTGAATTTAGATCCTCTCTTTTGTTACCTGGTTTAACCTTAGTTGTACTACATTTTCCAAATGTATAAATAAAATAATAAAACCATGCTAATTATTATCACCATTTATTTGGAACATGATAATGAAAATCCATGCAAAATTTTAAGTCAATACCTCTAATTTGTTCTTTTAAATAATATAATTCCTGACAAAACACAAAATGGTGGCAGCTATATGGATAAAAGAGCATTTTATGACTTAATTAAATGTGGTTGTTTGTTTATTATAATTAAACAAAATGCTATACAAAATTCACAACACAACAAAATATTTACACTTACTTACATACAAGATGGTAAATATACATAAAAGATGGTACAAGGCCCAATGACATAATAATGTCTTGGTGACAGTTTGTAACCACTTAACTACTGTTTTAAATAATTTTTTTTTAACTCGGCAAGCAGGAGTAAAGTAAACCAAATAATTGTTTTTATTGCTGTTTTTTCTGAACAGTTTGGTCATTAGACAATAATTGTTATTTGTTGATTGACAAATAAGTATTTAGATTAGTCCCCTATAATTAGTTGCCTGATCCCCGTTAATTATTGAAGAGAATTTCCCTTTCAACGATTGAGTTATACAGTTGTGATTATGATAGTGTTCTCGTGATCAGCAATGAGTAGGTACACAATTCATCGTTATCAGAGTTATTTTATTTATTGCATTACATATAAGACATTTTTGGCATCTAAAACTTTTAAAGATACTATTTTTGTGTTAAAATGACAAATCTGTTGAAAATAGATAAATCAATAATCAAAAATATAAATTTTTTTTATTTTAAAGCTTCAATTAATCAATCAATAAAACTTTATTCACATTTGCAAAATATACAAAAGAATGGTATAAACACGTACAAAGTACATACAAATCAAATTAACTTAATAAATAGGCTTATCCTTGATGAAAAACTCATCAAAATTATATAATGGCTTCATTACAAGATGTTCTTTCAGTAAACGTTTGAACCTTCTGTATACATTTTCATTTTTAATATGGTCTGGCAAGCTGTTGAAAAATTTAACCCCAGCATAAGTAGGTTTTTCTTTAAAAAATCTTTTTTTGTGATTGTATTACAAAATCTTTGTTTCTTCTGGTGTTATGGCAGTCGACTTGGCTTTGTTTGTATAATTTATCAACATTATTTTTGACTTGAAGAATGGTTTTATAAATGTACAGTCCATACACTGTCAAAATTCCAAGGTCAGAAAAGTGATTTCTATATGACTCTATAATATTGATATCTAATATAATACTAATTGCCGATTTCTGAATACCTACCTAAAATTTGATCTAAATTCAATCTGGTGGTTGCTCCATAAACTTCTAAACCATATGATAGGTTAGAGTGAATCAAGGTTCGTAGAGCTTTCAGGCCAGGTGTGCTGAGTCGATCTATTTAAGGTTTTCTACTTAACCGGAACAGACCTCGTAAAAACAGCTGAAAAGTCAGGTGATTACCAATCCAATCTGCAGTGTTGCTGGAAACACGATATTTATCGTACGAGTACCATATTTTCCTCATCAGCGTAATTATAATTAACATTGTTTAACTGCTTACTTTCTATGATAAGCTGTTATTTTATGAAACTAATATATTGTTTTGATTTATTTGTATTATTAGATTAATCGATTAAGGGGTTAAATGTTCTTTCTGCATGTCCAGTGACAATTTAAAAATAGCTGTACCATTATCATACCCTTAAGGTTGGCAACACTTTATGGTATGTTGTTGATTTATGAATCAGCTGGACGCCCTCGTAAGACATCTTTGCTGCGAACATTACTCTTATGTAAGTAAGCACACCTGGTCTGAAAGCTCTACGAACCTTGAGAGTGAATGAGACCAAACATTCTTAAACTTAAATTAGGCACATGCTTATACATGCTTAAACATGCTTAAACTTCTCAGGCACAATTGGGAATTACTGAAAAAGGTAAAAAGAATTTTGTCTTATAATTAAAGTTATTCATATGGGAAGTCGTTGACTTTAGATTAGATCCCCCATTTATTTACGTTTTACTGTACAAGTGCAATCCGAAAACTATATACTATAAAGAAAGAATATTATCTTTAATCATTAACTTACTCAGAAACAGTTGAATATTTCTAATTAGTGTTATATTAAACAACTTTTCTTATAAATGTGTACCATAATAATTCAAGAATTGTAACTATGCGTTTAAAGGCATTTAGAATTTCAAAGATGTACAAAAAACACCAAACAACTGAGCATTCCAAATACAGGGAGGTCCAAAAAGAACTGACACATTTTAACAACAATTTGTATTTACAATATTTTAAGTATATGGTAACATGTATATATGTACAGATAGAAAAACTCAAAAAGTTGTTGGTGGTACTCAATAAATCTCAATATGGCCACCGTTTAAAGCTCTGCAGGCGTTAAATCAAAATTTAGCACATTGCTCACCTTTGCTGCATTTAGTGGGGATGGAATTAACATTGCATGGGTAATTTTTTTATTGCCAGCTGTTATTTTCAGTTCTTAAGTTTAATTGTTCAATCAGCTGTTTTTAAATTAGAGGTCAAACAGTTGTTTGTTGGTAATTCATTGTTGTTTACATTGATTAATAACAATTCATCAGAGCTATGGCTGCTCCTCAGCAAAAATCTCAGTGTGTCTTGTGGTTTACAGAATTTAGATCAATAGTCTCAATTCAAAGACGTTTTAGACTTGAGTATGGAGTTAATTACTCTCCTTCGCGTAGCTCAATCAAGCAATTAACCTGAACCACCTGCGAGAGCGGATAAGAGATGCTATTGCACATGTTACTCCAGAAATGATGAGGAATGTTTGGCAGGAGGTTGAATTTCGATTTGACACCTGCAGAGCCTTAAACGGTGGCCATATTGAGATTTATTGAGTACCACCAAAAAC
Organism: Allygus modestus; assembly: GCA_963675035.1. Lineage (NCBI taxonomy): Eukaryota > Metazoa > Arthropoda > Insecta > Hemiptera > Cicadellidae > Allygus > Allygus modestus. Next base: position 26,889,692 of record OY776115.1, on the reverse strand, counting down.
TTTTTGAGTTTTTCTATCTGTACATATGTTACCATGTAGTTAAAATTTTGTAAATAAAAATGTATGTTAAAATGTGTCAGTTATTTTTGGACCTCCCTGTATATACACTTAGAAACATACACAACAGATGGACCAATTAAACAGATTTCCTTGTCACAAATCGCCGTTTATGTCGCACAAGGAAGCAGTTGGAACTTCGCCAGATCAGCTGGCACCGCCCCTGTCATTACTTGCAGGTAGAAGCTCAATGTATACACACACAACAAGTCCTTCCCAACTACTGCTACAAAGTTCTCCTTTAAAAATTTTCATTTCGTTTGGTTTCCAATGTAGTATGGAATTTAACATTGGCCATGATCTCCGTAAAACAGTCACACTATGGGCTATTTCGTTATTACGCAACACATTTTTGGAATTTTAAATCGTCTTCTTAATTTATATTATCAATGGTAAGCTGGAACAAAAGATTTGTGACTCCTTCTTCTTTATAATTTCTTGTAACAGCACATTTTATCCAGATAATGTGGCATTTTGTTATGATTTATACGAGAGTGTACTTTTAAAACAAATTTTTTTAAATAAAACATCTCTATATAAATTTTTGTAAGCAATATTTTTAAGTCAAAATTGTGGGAGTTTGGTAAATTAAAGAGAGATGGTGGGAGATGGCTTAAATTAAAGGTCTTGAACCCAGGGACTCGGGAAAAATAGCAGTATTTCTAAAATGTTACCATCAATCGAGAAATAACGTGAGTAGGGGGCATTGGTTCCTTCTGACCCAGCACAGGCGCGTGAGGAGGAATGAGGAATCACCCCCCCCCCCCCCGGATGACCTTGACCTTGACCCCAAGGTCACCCCCGAGGGCACCCCCGAGGGCAACCCCCCCCCCCCGTCACGTGACCCATTAACCTAACTTAAACCTGGCACCTGGCGTGAGGATGCGAGGAAGCCCCCCCCCCCCCGTCACGTGAACCATTAACCTAACTTAAACCTGGCACCTTGCGTGAGGATGCGAGGAAGCCCCCCCCCCCCGACATCACCTGCAGTGAGGATATACCTGCCCCGCGACATAGCCTGGCGTGAGGATTCAACTGACCCCCCCCCCCCGTCACGTGACCTGGCGGAAACCTAACATAGGCTGAGCACAGGCGTGTGAGGAGGAATGAGGACCTCCCCCCCCCCCGGTTGTCTGCAGCACTTTTCGTGATGAGGAAAAAACTTTCGAAAATTAATAACTAGCCTATTTACCCACCGATTCCCACGGGACCTTTTCCAGAGTGTAGGCCTATCCTAGAGGAAGCGAATGACGTAAGAACCCCATAGATCCGCCATTAAACAAGGCCGCTATTAATTATTAAACGCGTTTTCCTTATGGGATCTCAGCTGTTTACCGACCGATTTTGATGAAACTTCACCACATGTCGGGCGACGGCCTAAGTAAACCATCCCTTAAAGAAAATTGAAAATCAACCGTTAAACGGGCCCGCTATTAATTTTTAAACGCGTTTTCCTTATGGGATCTCAGCTGTTTACCGACCGATTTTGATGAAATTTCACCACATGTCAGGCGGCAGCCTAAGTAAACCATCCCTTAAAGAAAATTGAGAATCCACCGTTAAACAAGACCGCTATTAATTTTTAAACGCGTTTTCCTCATGGGATCTTGACTGTTTTCCAGACCCCTCACGATGGTTCAAAACTAGCAAAGGCGCGGTGAGGATGCAAGCCCCCCCCCCCTGTTTACTCATCAGCGGTTCCGGGAACTGTTTACCGCTTACATTCCACTGCGAAGCTCCTCCGGAGGGCGACAGCGGGTGAAAGCGGTGTTCGAGTCAGTCTTGACCAGAGCCGCTTCCATAATGGACGCCCTTACTGTGGAAGTCTTTGTCAACGTTCCCAACATCAGCCGGTACCTCCTGCTCGGACCGGAGTACCTTACTCCCACAAGGACTCGGGTCGAGGAGGCGATGAGGAGAGGTGGTCACGTCTTCCTCAGGCCGGGGTGGTGGAGTTCAGCCAGTCCCGTGATGTCGTCTCGTCGTTACGACCCGGGGGACCCGGCGCAGTGGAACGAGGTTCTGCAAGTGCTGCAGTTAACTCTGAACCAAGGCGGCATGGCGGTGTTGGACGTCCAGGAAAACTATAGAAGGCCTGGACAATAACCCACTACATGTTTTTTTCCGGTAATAAAGACTTCTTTTACCCTTAACCTCATTCCTTAAAAAGAAATAAAAATAAAAAGTTTACTTATAAACTTGAACATGACCCCCCCCCCCCGACATCAACTGGTGTGAGGATATACCTGCCTCACAACATAGCCTGGCGTGAGGACACAACATAGGCTGAGCACAGGCGTGTGAGGAGGAATGAGGAACACTCCCCCTCCCCCCCCCGGTCACATGACCCATTAACCTAACTTAAACCTGGCACCTGGCGTGAGGATGCGAGGAAGCCCCCCCCCGTCACGTGACCTGGCGGAAACCTAACATAGGCTGAGCACAGGCGTGTGAGGAGGAATGAGGACCCCCCCCCCGTCAGCGAAAGACTACCTCTCACGTTTCTGGAAGCTTCTAGAAGGTTCGCTGAAGCGTGCAACCTGGGTATAAAACCGAGGCAGAGCCGCGCGCGCGACCTCAGTGTTGTTTGAGACGTCACCATGAACGGAAACGGAGTCAGTGCAGCTGAAGTGGACCAAACGATCCGCTCCTTCCTAGAGGAGCTGAACGCAATGAATGATGAGAACGCCAACGCACCGCCAGTACAGCAGGGATGTGTGTCAAAGAAGAAAAAGCTCGATGGGTGGACTGTAAAGAGGAAGGAAGTGCCTATCGATTCCCCGACACTGTGCTGGTCCGCTGGCGGATATCAGTACACTGTGAAGAACCCTACCAACAGTGGTAATGTACTGTTAAAGATGAACGTGTTCAAAGGAGGTCGCCCCACGTTCAGTTGTGGCTTGTACTTGGACGAGGAGCGAAACGATGAAATCTGCATATGTCTAGAGGACCTGCTATCCAGATTGCAAAACCTATGGCTGGCAAATAGCGAGACGGGAGAGTCAAGATACGACGGGATCACTAGAACCGCTACTCCTCTACCTACCTGGCGAAAGACCGATTGCGTCATCTCAGGGAAAACCAAGAGGAGCGTACACTCCAAGCGCGCTACCCAGTAAACGAGAGAGAGCGTGGAAACTTCCACTAAGCAGTTGATAACCGAGTCCCTTCAATATAAAAAAAAAATAAAAAAAGCGAGAAAAGAATTTAGTTTTAAGAGCCGAGGTGGCGGTGCATGGCAGTCAGTAGACGCCATGGACTTGAGGTGGAAACACCCGTTCACCGCCATCGTGGCCGGGCCTTCGGGCAGCGGCAAGTCGCACTTCGTGGCTCGCTTCATAGAGCACGCCGACCGCATGTGTGATACGCGGTTCGCCCGTATCACTTGGCACTATGGCAGCGTTGGTGGCGGTGGTAAGAGCCGTGCGGACTCTGCCGTGCGCTACGTAGCCGGCCTGCCAGACCTGGACGACTACGACGGTAGCGAGCCCGCCCTGGTCATCGTCGATGACATGATGCGCGAGGCCGGCCCCGGCGTGGCGGACCTGTTCACCAAGGGCTCGCACCACCGCAACATGAGCGTGTTCTTCATCACGCAAAACCTGTTTCACCAGGGCAGGGGCCAGCGCGACATATCGCTGAACGCCCACTACATAGTGTGCTTCAAGAATCCCAGGGACCGCGCTCAGATCAAACACCTGGCCCGTCAAGTATACCCGGAGAACCCCAAATTCGTGGAGGAGGCTTACGCGGACGCCACGCGTGATCCGCACGCCTACCTGCTCATAGACTTGAAACAGTCCACGCCTGAAGAGATGCGCGTACGTTCGGCCATTTTCCTAGACGATCCGGTGAACTACGTGTACCTGCCTAAGAAGAAGTGATAAATAGACCGAGCGCGTGCCAGCGTCAGTCATCATGTCACACCGCGTGAAGAAGGACGCGGCGCTGCTGAGGGCCCTAATACACGCTACGCCCAAAGAACGCAAGGCCCTGTTAAAAGCGTGCGACAAGAGTCGCATCAAGTCATTGTGCGAGTGCGCGTATAACGTGCTACGCGGAAACGTACCGCTTTCCCACTGTCTCAAACGCAAATTGAGCAAACACAAACAGGCGCTCAGACGGCTGGTGAAACGCGGCGAGGGTTGGGCCAAGAAGCGACACTACCTCGTCCAACGGGGCGGAGGGATCCTTCTACCTCTGCTGTTGAACGCTGTTCTGCCCGTTCTAGCGCAGAAGCTAATCGGACATGGAGTACGCTAGGAAAATGGTGGTTGTACCGCAGGAGCTCATCGAGAGATTGCGAGAAGGACCGGGACCAGGGCCGGGGCCAAGAGGAGGAGCAGGTAGCGCCAATAAGCCAGCCAGCCTGGACGCTGAGATGCATCGCATATTGAGCGACAAGCGGCTGGACGATACGGAGAAATGGAAACAATATCAGCAGGTGTTACAGCGGTTCCTGCACTTTTCCGCGGCTAAACGTCAACCCATAGGTCTGTCAATCATCGAGGGCGAGGAGAGGGAGGAGGAAGTGGCGGAGGGTCCGAGTCAGATGAAGCGCGAGTCTAGCGCCTCGGCGGAGGAGGACATTGTGGAATCGTTCTCAAAAATCTACAGGTCGGTGGCGCGCAACTTGTTGCGATTCATTACCCGGCAAGGCAGCCCCATCGCCTGGGACGCCAGTGGGGCGGTGTACGTGAACAAGGTGAAGATCCCCGATTCCAATATAGTGGACATCGCGCACAGCATAGTGAGAGCGCGAAGGGCGGACCGATTGCCTACCGGCTGGCATCAAGTGATGGCCGCCTTGAAGGACATGAACGTGCCCAAAGAATACGTGAGCAATCCCACGGCGTTGCGTTACCTAGGCGTGGGACTGGACTCGGCATCGAGCCCCTGGGGAGACACGACAGCCTCGTCGACACCCCTCTGACCGAGGTTGACGCCGATACTGGACCGCTTGAGACCGCGACCTCCAGCGGCCCGAAGAAGGATAATAACCGAGGAACCTGACCGAGAATCGTCATTGGACAACTGGGAGCCGTTCACACCGTAATGGAGAAGCTGTACTACGACCCGAGCCAGCCCGGTTCCCTCGGTGGGGTGGCCGCCCTGGCCAGAGCCGCGCGCCTACCGAAACGTCGGGTAGCCGACTGGCTGCGCGCCCAGGACACCTACACGCTGCACAAGCCTGCGCGCAAGCGGTTTCCCCGCAACCGCTACGTCGTGTTCGGGCCCCGGGAGCTGTGGCAGGCGGACCTGAACGACATGCGCGGCCTGAGCCGGTACAACGACGGAGTCAACTATCTGCTGACTGTGATAGACGTATTCAGTAAGCGGCTGTTCGCGGTACCACTGAAGAGGAAAAGCGGGCCTGAGGTGGCTGCTGCGTTCGAGGGAATATTCGCTGAGGCGACTCCTCGCTGTCTACAGACCGACAAGGGGACGGAGTTCACCGGGGCTGCGACCAAGCGAGTGTTCAAGAGTCACGGTGTCAACTACTTCACCACGCAGAACCCCGACGTGAAGGCGGCGGTGGTGGAGCGAGTCAACCGCACGCTCAAGACCCGCATGTGGCGCTACCTGACCTACAAAAACACGTATCACTACATCGACGTGTTGGACAGGCTTGTGGACGCCTACAACCGCAGTCCGCACAGGAGCCTGGGTGGTGGCCTACGACCCGTGGACGCGGACAGCGGCGATGGTCAAACGGTGTAAAAGGTGTGGCGTCACATGTATGGAAAAGCGATCCGGCGACACAAGCCCAGGTTCGAGCCGGGCGACACGGTGCGCATAGCCAAGGAGAAGGGCACGTTCGCCAAAGGTTACGAGACCAACTGGAGTAAGGAGCTGTTTGTGATAGACCACGTATATGGGTCGCATCCTCTGCCATTGTACGTGCTGCGCGACCTGAACGGGACGCCGCTGGAAGGGCGCTTCTACGAGCACGAGATGCAAAAGGTGACGATCGCCCCGGACCGCCTGTACCAAATAGATAAAATACTGGACACCGAGGGGCGAAGCCGCAGTAAGCGCTACTTGGTCAAGTGGGTCGGTTACGGAGAGGACTTCAACTCGTGGGTACCTGCATCTGAAGTGCAACAGCTGCTATGACGACAAAGTTCAGGCAGCTGTACCTGACGATGCCCAGCAACAGCTCAATGGACTATTATCCTAACAACACCGTGGCTAACTACATCACCCATCTACCGTCAGTCGTGCGATTGGGTGGCGATGGTGAATGGGAAGTCGCTTTAGTCGAGGTCCATTACCCATGCTCGTTTGTCACAGTGGGGGAGGACGCTCGCGTATATCTCTACACTAAGGATGACACCGGCAAGCCTGAACTGACCGCTGTAAAGGTGGAAGCTGGAAACTATAAAGACATCGATGAACTGGTCAACGCCATCAACGCCATTCCAAAATTGGACTTATACCAATGCCAGTTTGAGTATTACAAAGATATTGGGAAGGTGGAATTGATCTCGATAGACCAGACTGTGGAGCAACTGGAATTTAGCCCCACCCTAGCGTTACAGTTGGGATACGACGTGCACAATGTGGATTTGATCAAACATAGAAAAGCTATAAGACCGCCCAACTTACTGGCCGGGATCCCTTCGCACATGTATGTGTACTGTGACCTGGTGGAACCTCAGCTATTAGGTGACACTGTTGCGCCCTTGTTAAAGATTGTGAACATCGACGCAAAAACCTACATCTATGGTGCGAGTATCACCGTGCATTTCACCGACCCTCACTACGTGCCGCTGATGAAGAGCTCCTTCGATAGTGTGGAAATCGATTTAAGGGACAGCGTCGGACGCCACCTGCCATTCCACTTCGGGACTACGTGCATGAAGCTTCACCTGCGCAGAGAGTAGCAGCAGCAATGAACCCGAACGACCCCTATCTGGCGTACTACCGCCAACAGCAGTCTGGGCATGGAGTGTCCACGGTATTCAGAGGAGCCGCTTTCCAACGCGGTCATGGCATCGGCAGTTTCCTAGGCGGGCTGATGCGTACAGTGGTCCCGTTGATCAGATCCGGCGCATCGGCGCTGGGCAAGGAGGCGCTGAGGTCCGGTGTGGGCTTCTTGGGCGACGTGGCGGCGGGCACAGCCAACCCCCGAGTCGCAGCCAACGCCCGACTCAGGCAATTTACCGGGTCGCTGAAACGTAAGGCCGATGAAAAACTGGATCGCGTGCTTAGCGGCGGTGGTGGCGCCTATAAGAGGAGGCGTGTACAGCAGGTTACTCCTCAGTCTCTAGCGAAACTCCTCGGAGCGAGGAAGAAGAGCGCTGTGCCCAAAAGGAAGCCCGCAAAACGTGTCGCTAAGAAGAGGAGAAGCAAGAAGAGTGAGAGTACCGTGAAGGACATTTTTGGATAATGGCGTTTCTACATCAGAAGTCGTGCGAGTGTGTTAAGACCGAGTTGGACCTGTTCTCGCTACCGCCCACGCAGACCAGTATAGAGAGTGGTAAATGGGTGCAGTACAAGCCCATCTCCTCCCTGACAGACGACTCACCCGTTGAGTTCATAGTTCCGGGTCATGGGGACGAGTACACGGATCTGTCACAGACGCTACTGCATGTGAAGGCTACCATTAGAACGGCTAATGGAGGCGCTGTAACGGGTGATCAAGCGATAAAAGAGGTGGGTCCGATTAACAACTGGCTGCACTCGCTGTTCAGTCAAGTGGACCTGTACCTGAACAACAAACTGGTGTCTCCTCAGAACAACACGTACGCCTATCGCGCCTATCTGGAGAACCTGTTGTCCTATGGTGGTGATGCCAAGACATCGCACCTCACCGCGGAGATGTTCTTTGAGGACTATGCCGGGTACATGGACAATACTGAGGAGGATAATTATACCGGGCTCAAGAAAAGGAGAGAGTTTATCAAGGGAAGCCGGTACGTGGACATGGTCGGACATCTGCACGTCGACCTGTGCAACCAGGAGAAGTTCATGTTAAACGGTGTGGAGATGCGCTTTCGTCTGATCAGGTCAAAGAACTCATTCTCCATCATGTCCAAAACCGTGACAGACTACAAAGTGGACATCGCCGAAGTCAACCTGTTTATGCGCCGCTGTAAGATCAACCCGAGCGTGCTGTTGGCTCACAGCAGGACGCTGGAGTCGGGCACAGCCAAATATCCCATTACGCGCGTGGAAGTCAAATCCTTCACACTACCCTCCGGTATCAGCAGCAAGACTCTGGACAGTGTGTTTCTGGGTCAACTGCCGAAACGCATTATAGTTGGCCTGGTCAGCAATCAGGCGTTCAACGGGGACTACAAGAAGAATCCGTTCAACTTCACCCACAGCCACGTGATCTTCTTCGCGCTGTACATAGATGGTGAGCAAGTGCCATGTAAGCCGCTTCAACCGGATTACACGTTCGGTCAGGAGTTGTGCGTGCTCACCTACCACACGCTGTACACCGGCACCGGCATCAATTTCTCAGACTGCGGTAACGAAGTCAGTCGCAACGAATACCCCTACGGATACTGCCTGATGGCGTTTGATCTGACGCCCGATATGGCAGCCTCTCAATCCAGCCACTGGAACCTGGTGCGCAACGGTAACCTGCGCATAGAGATTGGGTTCTCCGAAGCCTTGGCGGAGGCGTTCAACTGCATAGTGTATGCCGAGTTGGACAACGTCGTGGAGGTGGACCGTCATCGCAACGTCACAGTCGACTTTGGCGGGTAAACGAGTTGCCGCGCGCTCAAGGTCACCGCGCGGACCGTTAGGTGATGGCGGCGCGCGCACTCAAGGTTATCCCGCTAGGCGCGCTCCCGCCAGCGCTCAGTCGAGTTCAGTCAGCCGTACGGGATGGACGTGCCGCCACCGATCTATAACGAGCCGCCACCAGCGCGCTGTCATCACGGAAGCGTGGTGATGGATATGCAGTGTTTTAAAGACAGTGATAATGACTTTCTACTGAAAGAGGTTTGCGTGGTGGACGTGACTACCTGCACGCTGCTCCTACATCACATCGCCCGCCCACCCTTCAGTAAGGACCTCCTGACTCCCGAGAAACAGCGCGAGAGCGTCTGGATCACTCGCCACTACCACGGCTTGGAGTGGGACCAGGGGGACATTGCGTACATCGCCCTGCTGGACAAGCTGCGCTCCTGCCTCATCCACCGCCCCTTGGTCTACGTCAAAGGATCGCAGAAGAGGGACTTTGTACAACGCCACCTCATAACTGAGCCCGCCGCCACCACCGCTCAAGACATGGAGGATCTGGGCTGCGGGTCGCTCAACGGTCCGCCCACCTACCGGACCCTGCGCTGTTGCCACCATAAGAGCTCCCACAACCGTTGCGCCCTTCATAACTGCATAGTATTGCGGGACTGGCTCGTGGCTAACGACAGGTCGGACCCGTCCGTCTCAAGCTGCCTGTGCTGCTTCCGCCCACGATGAATACCGTCCAGATCAGAGAATGCCTGGTGAGGATCCCCGGACTGAGGAACGTTGCGGTCTACGCCTCTGACCAACTACCGGACGTGCCGGTCAAGCCTCTCACCGCCATCGTGTCCAACACAGTGGCACACACCGAGAGCGGTGAACACTGGGTGGCGTTTTACTGCTCGGAAGAGGACAGACTCGAGTACCTGGACAGCTACGGAAGGCCGCCATACCAGACCGACTTTCAAAGGTTCCTGAGGCGCAATCCTCATCACCGCCACTACGTCTACAACAGGTATCGACTCCAGGGCTACGATACCTCTGTTTGCGGTTACTACTGCCTCACTTACCTGTACTGCCGGGCTGTTCTCCGCACGTCACTCAGCGACTACGTCCAGCTCTTCGACCCTGCCACCCCCGCCGCCAACGACGCTCTCGTCCGCAGGCTCTTTCACTCCATATTCGCTTAAAACTAGTTTGTAAGGTTTTTTTGTAGTATGTGTATGTAACCTTATTACTGTACAATACATGCCTCATAATGATAAAGCTTGTGTTTTCATTTCTCCTTTCTCCTTACTAAATTTTAAAAAATTATCAAAACTGAGGCAGCGGGGCTGGACCTCAGGTTTATATACCAGCGGCGCGTGTTACTGGCTGAGCCCCCGCCAAGCGGCAGTGAAGGCCGCCAAAGAGGGCGCGCCACGAGACCCCTCGGACATCAGCAAACCGCTGAGTAATTCGAGGGTGACCCCTCGGACATCAGCAAACCACTTAGCAACTCCTTCCTGGGCAACTCCTTCAGGGTCGTCCCCGACACGCGCCGCCAACCGCTCCCGGTTGGCGGGGGCTTTTTAAGCTGCACGGCTCGGGCCAAACGGCCCATAACGCCTTTCTGAGCCTAACGGCTTGTGACTTTTGAGTGAGCAAAGGGAGGAAATAAACAACTCGGGTTCATGCTGTACATAAAGCTATTATATTTTCTTACAAATACTATTTACAATTTTTTTCTCTTATAACTAATATACAACTAGACGGGGAATTCCTCTTCTTCCTCGTCTTCGTCCTGGCGCTGTCCCTCCTCCTCCTCGCCGTCCACTTCCATCCGCTGCGGATGTTCTCCTCTCCTCCTGGCTGGCGGTAGCGGCGGGACGTCCTTGTGTCCCCATGGCAGAGTGTGGATGCCGTCGGGGAGGACGCACCGCTTGTCGTCAGCTGGACTGAGGCTCAGCTTGTTCACTTCCACGGTGTAGACCCGGTGCAAGTGGGACTGGAACCGGACGTTGGTGGTGTGTTTATGGACCCCGTCAAACAGACACTCTCTGTAGTCGTCGGGGGTGAGGACGTTCTTGACAACGCCCTTCGCAACCCCCTTGGCTCGCTTGAGAGCCTTGCTGCCGCCTGTCGCCGCGTCCTCGATGTCCATGAAGTACAGCTTGGACCGCAGGCCGAGGTACTCGTATAAGGACAGGCCGTTGCACTCGTCCTTAAACTTTCCGATGACCTTGGCGTTGACGGGGCTGTAGCAGGGGTGAGACCTTGGATATCCGCTGGTGTCAAAGTCGTCCAGGTGTTCCTTCATCTCAGCATAGACGTCCTGGGACACGATGTCAAAGACGAAGCTGTCCGTGTCCATGTAGTCCACGGTGAGGCGGTCGCCGTAGCGCTCCTTCATCTTGCGCAGGAACTCGTACATGAGCCACTTGCTCAGCTCCAGGACTGACATGCCTACGTAGACGGGCTTGTCTAACACAATGTTGACCTTGGACAGATGCACCAGGGCCACGTCCTCCGTGTAGTACGTCCGGTCCAGGAAGTTGGATCTGGCGACGTACTTGGAAAACTTCTCCGGGGTGCACACCAGCTTCACGTTGAGGCGCTTCCGTACATTCTCGATGGTCTTGCCAAAGACCGCGTTGTTCATGAGTTTGAATAAGTCCTGTTCAAACTTCGTGTTGGCCTTCTTCCGCAGCTCCGTGTTCATCAGGATGTACGGTTCCAACCACCGCGACTGGTGAAACGAGATCGCCCGATGCACCGCGACCAGCTCCAATCCGTTTTGCAGCGCCTGCTGCAAGACCCTGTAGTGACAGATGTAGTGTGTCTTGTCGTCCAGGGTCGTCAACAGTTTAGGGAACTTCCCTGTTGGCGGACGCTTCGTCTCGCAGCAGTAGGGAAGGTCCTTGTGCAGGTCGTGTAGGCGCGCGGGGTAGTGGAGGTCCACTTCCAAGATGTAGCCTCGATCGGCCTCCGTGTCCAGTGCCGCTATGTCCAACGCCTGGATTTCCTCACGGCTGAGCCACTCGAAGTCTCCGGTCGGCAGGCACTGGGACATGGCCCAGCCGTAGAGGTTGTTTGCGTCCAGGTACAGGAGGAAGCGCGTGGGCTCGTCCGGGCGGTAGTCCGGGCACCTGTCGTGGTTGGCCTTGGCGTAGCGGGTGATGGCCTGAGAGATGCCTCCCCGGATCCCCTGCTCCACGAACAGGTACATGTCAAAGTCCTGCAGCGTGTCCAGCTCCACACCGCAGGTCTTGAGCATCACGTCCCAGGCGTAGGACGGCAGGGTGTAGTAGTGGGCAGGATCCAGCCCGTACTCTGCTAGCGACGTATCACGGAACTGCTCAAAGACATCGGTGAGCAGGGCGATGTCACATCGCAGGTACTTGTCCGCGTAGTCCTTGAGGTTGTGACACTCAAAAGCTCGCCACAAGTTGAGGGCGTGCTCGTACTCCTCCTCCTTGATATCCTCCAGGGTCATGGAGTTCCTGAACGCCTCCTTGGGAGGCAGCTCCCTGGTGGAGTACAACGTCTCGTACGACGTGACAAAGTCGTAGGGGAACACGCCCTTCCTACGCACCAGGTCGAACAGCCGGTCGTCGGGGAAGCGCTTCCTCGTCTCGCGCATCTTGTCAGTGGGCAGTCCCGCTGCCAGGCTGGCCAGGCTCATGGACAAGAACCTGTAGGTGTCGAGGAACCGCACCGCGAAACTGCTCTGTCGTTGGTTGTCCCCGGGCTGACCAAAGTGAAACCGCTTGGTGAAGGCGATGTAGCGCTCTTCGGTGTGCGCCAGCACGTCCACATCGCCGGGGTCGATGGCCAGCTCCCGCACTATGAAGTGGGCGTCGTAGTTGGACAGGTTGTGGAAGTAGCAGTTGATGTGCCGCTGCTCCCGGTACCTGAGGTTGCACGAGCGGTGGGCGGCTCCTCGGAACTCGTAGGGCGGGGCGTGGTTGTGGTCCCGCACCTTGACGTCCTGGTCCGTGAACTCCTTCCCGCAGAGGTAGCAGTGAGTCGCCACCAGGTACTCGTCCATCTCCTGCCGGGTCAGAGAAGGGTGCAGAGCTCTCGTGCTGAACAGGAACTCCCACAGCGCCAGCACGTCCATCTTGAGCCTCTCCATGAAGACCTTGGACGCGTCAGCCCCGAAGTAGACACGGGGCTCAAACTCCTCCAGGCCGAGCGAGTCCACGATCTGGTAGGCGAAGGCGTACGGGACGTGTAGTTGCAGGGGCCTCGTGCCGGGCGGCGCTTCCACCGGGTCAACAGCGACGGGCTGCAGAGCACACTCAAAGTCCGCGTAGATGCAGAACCTCTCCCGCCTAGTGTACTCAGGGTGGGTGAAGCGGATCTGCTGCTTCTTCGACAAGTCCAGGCGAAGGGGAGCCTTGGCGGTGCAGTATCGCATGTGCTCCTCCAGACGCTCAGCACCAGACAGTTGCAGCTTGTCAGGCCGGTTGTCAAAGTAAGCGAAGCATCGCTTACACATGTGGATAGTGCCGCGGTGGGATGTCAGCTGGGGTCGCACCAGCCTGCTGACGTTCGCGATGTAGGCGTAGTGACTGTCTCCGCCGGTGGGCACGTACAGCAGGTCCCGGTGATCCTCCAACTCCCGCTTGCATATCTTCAGCGGGAACACGCGGTCCTGGAACTTTGGCGATCCGTCGGGGCGTCTCCCCACCATGGCGCGCTCGATCCCGTACACGTTGACGCTGATGGGGTTCCTCCTCTCGAAGACTTTGATGTCCTTCACGGCCACGGGGAAGCGTAGGCCGACCCAGTCGTAGCGTGCCATGACGTCTGGTGTGTATGATGTGGGCCTCTCCGGGTGTCGCGCGACGAACTTGGCCAGGATGGCATACGCAAAGCACATGTCATCGACGTTTTGCACGTTGATAACGGCGTGCGTGTCGCAGATGGTCCTGGGAAGCTGGACGAACCGAGCTCCGCGTTCTCCCAACGGGGTGTAGAGGTTGACGCGGATCTCCAGGTCGCGTATCCGGAGATAGCTCCACCCGCTGCCCACTAGCAGGCACTGCTCCTTCTCTTCCTCCAGTTTGTGGAAGGACGCCGACAGGAAGTCCTCCAAGTTGGACGCGGCGGTGAGAGGCACGTTCTTTGTCTTGAAGGCCCGCAGACAGGTGGCCCCATGAACGTTGGCGAATTCGCACTCCAGGAACATGTTAACCTTGATGTTCGGGTGTCGGGTCCTGACGTCGGTCAGCAGTTCCAGGACACTGTCGAACAGTAGCACCAGCGCGTCCTCCACGGTCAAGAAGTCCTCCATGGGCCGGGACAGGCCGAAGGTCAGGAGCCGTCCACGGAAACCCCGTTGGATGGCACGGAACGTGGGCAATCCGCCATCGCCGCCACCACCACCCACCATCCCGTCGGGTGCCGTGCTGGGTCCGGGCTGGGGCTCGCGGCTGGGTCCGGGCTGGGGCTCGCGGCTGGGTCCGGGCTGGGGCTCGCGGCTGGGTCCGGGCTGGGGCTCGCGGCTGGGCCGGGGCTCGGGTGACAGGACGGGCAGGTGCGGCATCTCGTCCACAACGAGGTTCCTCACGACAGGGCAGTTGTGGGCCTCGTGCTGGTCTCGGTTGTAGCGCCGGGTGAAGTCTCGGTCGCAGTAGGCGCACGCGAACCTCATGCCGCGGTGAGCGCTCGCCACGTGCTGCTGGAGATAAGCGGCCCTGCGGAAAAGGGCGCCGCACTCGGGACAGCGGACCCCGTTAGCGTGCACCAGCTGCACATGACGCCGGAGCAGATCCTCGCGGGCGAATCGCCGCCCACACACGTCGCACTCGGGCCGTGGGTCTCTGACGGGTGGCGTTGCGGAGGAAGAGGAGGAGGAGGTCGAAGCTGACGGGCTCGCACCGTGGACCGCTTCCATGTGATGGCACAGATCCTCAGGACTCGCCAGGGCAACGGAGCACAACGGGCACGGACGGCCTGCGAACAGGAAAACAAGTCCTATTAGTGACCCTGATAAACACGAGGGTGAGGAACTGGCGACCTCTTCCTCATCTCGATCGCCAGTTTGAGCCCAGTAAGTACAAGGGTGAGGAATTGCACAGAGGCCTGACGACCTCTTCCTCATCTCGATCGCCAGTTTGAGCCCAGTAATACAAGGGTGAGGAACTGAACAGAGGCTAGCAGCCCCTTGTTTACTACTTGAATCTGTTTACTCGGCTAAAGCCGTTTACTCTCTCGAAAACAAGTCATTAGTACTGACGGTTTCTTGTTTAACGTAAAAACCGTGCCTGACGTTCCTCATCTCGTTCGCCAGTTTGAGCCTAGTAAATACAAGGGTGAGGAATTGCACAGAGGCCTGGCGACCTCTTCCTCATCTCGATCGTCAGTTTGAGCCCAGTAATACAAGGATGAGGAACTGAACAGAGGCTGGCAGCCCCTTGTTTACTACTTGAATCTGTTTACTCGGCTAAAGCCGTTTACTCTCTCGAAAACAAGTCATTAGTACTGACGGTTTCTTGTTTAACGTAAAAACCGTGCCTGGCGCTTGATCGTGAGGAACTGCACAGAGGACTGGCGACCTCTTCCTCATCTCAATCGCCAGTTTGAGCCCAGTAAATACAAGGGTGAGGAACACACAGAGGCTGGCAGCCTCCTTTCTTGTTTAACATAAAAACCGTACCTGACGCTTGATCGTGAGGAACTGTATAGAGGACTGGTGACCTCTTCCTCATCTCGATCGCCAGTTTGAGTCCAGTAATACAAGGGTGAGGAACTTTGGATGAGGATATCGGAGAAGAAGGCGTGCTTAACAAATCTACTGGCGGTTTCCTATTTAACTTAAAACCGTACCTGGCGCTTGGTCGTGAGGAGTGGGAGGATGAACTGCTATGAGGTGACGTCGCAGGTTGTCGCTTCGCCCGAAGCGTCTCCCGCAGACGTCGCAGTCGAAATGGCGGTCCCTGTGAGCGGCTGCCGTGTGACGAGTCAGGTTTCCAGCGTTCGCGAAGACGCGACCGCAGACCTCACACATACGAGGAACAGCCATCTGATTGAAAAGCAAAACCTAATTTCATTTCGCTTAAACATTTTTTTTTTTTAAAAGAGTGGTAGTGAATCTATTTTGCTTTTTAAGTTTGATTCATTAATTTTAATCGTTATAAAACACAACTGTTTCAAGGTCATTACAATTCCACTCATCTCCATCGGAAAAAGAAACAACGACAAGGCTCAGTGTACTGGGATATGTAAAAGATTAATTATTAATGTTAGCTAATAAGATTTTAGAGCATTGGACTTACGTTGACTTTTACGGGAATCCAAAGGCAATGAACAGCAGGTTGTGTAGGTGTATCGCAGAGACAGCAATACTTCGTCCGCACAGTAAGAGCTCCAAAGACAAACTGACGAAACCCTTGAGGACGCGCTCATAAATAGCACTCCAGTCGGGAGGAGTAAGCGGTAAACAGTTCCCGGAACCGCTGATGAGTAAACAGCCCCGGGCGGTCACGTAGGCTCTAGCACGCGCCTCAACACGTGACTCCGCGGAGCCGCTCACCGGGGGGGGGGACTTGCATCCTCACCGCGCCTTTGCTAGTTTTGAACCATCGTAAGGGGTCTGGAAAACAGCCAAGATCCCATGAGGAAAACGCGTTTAAAAATTAATAGCGGGCCTGTTTAACGGTGGATTCTCAATTTTCTTTAAGGGATGGTTTACTTAGGCTGCCGCCTGACATGTGGTGAAATTTCATCAAAATCGGTCGGTAAACAGCTGAGATCCCATAAGGAAAACTTGTTTAAAAATTAATAGCGGGCCCGTTTAACGGTTGATTTTCAATTTTCTTTAAGGGATGGTTTACTTAGGCCGTCGCCCGACATGTGGTGAAGTTTCATCAAAATCGGTCGGTAAACAGCTGAGATCCCATAAGGAAAACGCGTTTAAAAATTAATAGCGGCCTTGTTTAGTGGCGGATCTATGGGGTTCTTACGTCATTCGCTTCCTCTGGGATAGGCCTACACTCTGGAAAAAGTCCCGTGGGAATCGGTGGGTAAATAGGATAGTTATTAATTTTCGAAAGTTTTTTCCTCATCACGAAAAGTGCTGCAGACGACCGGGGGGGGGGGGGGTTCCTCATTCCTCCTCACACGCCTGTGCTCACCAGCCTATGTTAGGTTTCCGCCAGGTCACGTGACGGGGGGGGGGGGGCTTCCTCGCATCCTCACGCCAGGTGCCAGGTTTAAGTTAGGTTAATGGGTCACGTGACGGGGGGGGGTGCCCTCGGGGGTGACCTTGGGGTCAAGGTCAAGGTCATCCGGGGGGGGGCCTCGGGGGTGCCCTCGGGGGTGACCTTGGGGTCAAGGTCAAGGTCATCCGGGGGGGGGGTGATTCCTCATTCCTCCTCACGCGCCTGTGCTGGGTCAGAAGGAACCAATGCCCCCTACTAACGTGAAACATCCCCCATAAGAAATGCATGGGGATTTTAAAATGTCTGCTTTGTTTCCATTAAAACATGTGACTACGAACTGACATGTGTTCCTACAAATCAGATATTATATTCAGAGTACTGGGAGCAAGGTTAGAGGCTATGGCCCCTTCAAGCCACTAGTTTGAATATATTTGGCTATTTTGAGATCAAAAACTCATAAGCTTAGAGTCAGTCACTGCCCTTAAGGTGGTGCAATGATTTTTTGCCATGACATGCCATTGCTGAATACTGGACAAGTACATCCATATCCATAAGACTATTATTACAACTTTGAATATCTATGGGGCCGACTAAGGAATGTTAAAAGTGAAAAGTCCCTATATAACTATATATAACTATATAACTATATAACTAAATAAGTATTTATTAACTATATATATATATATATATATATATATATATATATATATATATATATATATATATATTCAAAATATATTTTTTTAGTGGTGTTACCATTGGAAGAATAAATAAATAATTTTCTGAATCTGTATGCATGACAAAGGCAAGATCACAGTCAGACAGACATAGTCAAAGAAACACTTAAAATGGGTGTACACACAAACAATTGCAAATACATTGTTCAAATAATACGTTCATGCAGTGTCATATTTCTTAACAGGCCAAACTAATATGCCTAAGTTGGTAATATTCAGTAGGCTTACCATGCATGCATTAAAAAAAAACATTAAAAGCACTTTAAAAGCAGATTTCTCTAAGGTTTAAACAGTATTGGTTCCTTAAAAGCTAGTTATAACATTTATTAAGAAAAATATTTTCTGGATACTTGTTTGAAAAATTACTCAACTTTACTAAAAAACTACATTACTCAACTACATTTTAAACCACTATAAATGTAAAGAGTTATTTTAACTTCAAAATTAACAATTCAAATATTATGTCATGCTCCTTTGCTAAGCTACATGTGTTTGACATAAAGCACCTGTCTTGATGCTCTAGGCGAATGATCGAAGCGATGCCTCTGCTAAACTCACAACTACACCAACATTTGTAGATTACATGACATTAGCATTATTACGTATACATTTGGACCGGATTTCTTGGCTCGGCTGCCTACAGAGCTTAAGTTATTTCAGTAAACAAGTCATGTAGTCGTGAAGTTAAATTGTTCTGTTTCTGTGTTTGTGGATTTATACTGTTTCAATATTGTATTCTTCATGACACCACATTCTATAGCAAGTAATGTATTTGACAAGATAACCTTTTATTTCTGCTATTCACTTATGTAATAAGTCGATAACACATTGATTGGTAATTATATGGTAGTTGATACTATTTCATACTGCCATTATTGATACCAATATTTGTTTTGAATTTTTACATATGTCAGTAAATTTATCAGAGAATGGAAGACACACCCTGTTATAAAGTATAAGGCAGAAGAACAAATTCTTTTAAACAAAGAAAGTTATATTGTATAAGTTTGTGTGTTTGAACTTTATGTAGTAGGTATTTTGCTAGAGAACCACTCTCGACGAAACATACTTACCTGTGTTACTTGGTGTAACACTAAATAGCACTTGAGAATCCTTTGAGTGAAAGGAAAATATGTAAAAAGCCACTGGCAGGACTTTGTAGGCATTTGTGGTATGCGACTTTCTCTCAGAAACAGCTAGAGGCAGATTTTTTCTTCTTTTTCGGGGAGGGTGATTAAGGTTCCAAGCTCAATACTCCTCTTCAAATTATTAAATGTTTCATAGATTGTTTAAAACAATTACTCCACTCTCTTTCAAGGTTAAGTAAAAAACTCTTATCTCATGCTATATTTTAGTTGATTTATGTACTAAATAATACATAAACAATAATATGATCTAAATTTAGATGGGATATGTTATTTTGGCAGTTTTATCATAGCTACAAAAATGTTAAAATTGCAGCAAACCAGGGCCAGTGGTTTGACATTCGTAGTCGTGGTGTTTTTGTGTGCAAATCAAACGATTTTGCTAACCATTCCTATTTATTGATTTGTTTGTTATATCATTTATATATCCAATTAAATCCAGTGGTTAGCACAAGTAAAATATATAATACAGCAACATTATCATAAGACATAAAAATATATAATACCTAATTTAATAAAATACTTGACAACCAGTGGCGGATTTAAGCAATTGCCGCCTAAGGGCTATTAGGAAATTTGCCGCCCTCCCCCCCCCCCCCCCGCTATATAATCTTTGTCCTTTTCGCCGCCCAGGTTTACCTACATGTTATATATATCTTGTTTGGTTATTTTGTGATAGTATCTAAAGAAGTTACGAATTAACTGAATGAATAAGTTTAAGAAATTTCTTTTATTTCCTAGTTGAAAAATCCAGTAAAATAATTTATAATTGACATGATTCACATTAACACAGTTTAATATTCAATATAACCTACTCCAATGACAATCAGCCCTAGAGACAAATGTTGGTGTTAAAAGCAGTAAAGCAGTGCTAGTGCTACTTTTAATAACAAGAAAATCCTTCAACAAAGTCCTAAAAATCCCTTCTTATACTTAATAAAAACATTAATTTTTACACCAACGCATTGACTAGTGAAAATTATAATAAATAAACTATAAATAAGATATGATGACAATGTAGTGTTCGGACCATTAGCCTCAAAATTCGGACTATTTTAATCCTGAATTAGCGCTTTTAGATACAGTTTTTCAGTCATTTTTTAATTTATACTTTTATACAAAGAATTGTTTATATGTTTTAGACGATCAAAATATAAAATTAATTGATGTAGGCCTAATCTCCATAAAACTCTACACATTTTCAAACACGTCTTCTAGTTTCACCTCCATGATGTTGTAGATCCAATGAATTAAAATATAATACTACAGGAGTCACTACTCTCTGACAAATAACCTTCATAAAGCGTGCCGTCATATTTGGTATTTTGTCCTGTTGAGGTGTCAACTTGTTGGTGGGACGGTGTCATTCGACGTACAAGGCGGCTTGTTTTCAACACTATTTCCAAAGCTATAATAAAAGGGTGTTTTAATTTAACTCAAATCATAACTTTTTGCTTTGAGATAAACAATAAAATTACGTATAAAATTGTCTTAAGATTATAAAGTTAAGTTTACCATCATGATTTGCCTAAAATGCGGCACGATATTAAAGACTTCAATTATCACGGTTTTTCAATTAATGAAATGGGAGATTTTGACACCGTCCCACCCAAAAAATATATATAGAGGTCTCGCCTGGAGTAAAACACTGCAGCCTACATGCTGACCACCATTTTGACCCTCTGTCAACTATGCTCTCATGGCAACAACCAATCAAATCCTTTCCTTACAAATTATGTTATTCTTTATTTGTCTTTGGTCAGATGTTTTGTTTAAAAAAATATCCTCCAGTATGAACGATTATGTGTGGTAGCCTTTGATGGTAAGTAAGACGGCCAGTGTTGCCACTTTTAGAGTAATTACTCTTTTTAGGGTAATTTTACTGGTCTTAGGGTAATTTTATGGTAAAATCTAGAGACCCTTATAATTTAAATTTAGATGTTTTGGCAATGTAAAATGTTTTTTTCAGGAATTAAAACATTTACATAAAGTGCTGGGTAAAAACTATAAAATACATATAACTTGCATGTACATCGTATATCCTATTGAGTATTAGACTATAGATGCTTGTAATCACAAAGGACACAAAGTTTAATTTTCGAACAGATAAAATTGAGGCACATTATGTTATGTGTCCAAAATTGGGCATAATATAATAATATAGAATACCCTAAACAGTAAAAATATATCGGGTTAATTTGGTTAAATATAGGTTGTTAGATTTACTGCGCTGTTGTAGAAATTATTTTGACTGAAGATTGTGTCCATTTTTACACATATTTGTATGAAGGAGCTAAATTGTATTTTATACCTGTGAAATCCCAATAGTGAGCCCATCGGTGAGCCACGTGAGCGCACATACAAACATTACAACAAGGCATAACATGTGTAAATTTGTGTGATGTGGTGTTGTATTGCAATGAAACCTATTGATCTAATCAAATAGTAATAAGATGACAAACCTTATTATAAAAAAATAACATTAACACATTTTTACAACTGAAATAAGTTTATAAAACAACAAAGTACTAAGTACTCCCAGTCCCGACAACTTTTAATGACATTTATCAGCAAGTTTCTATTATCAGTGATACCAGCACATTAAGTATAGATAGCACTGAATAAAAATATTACAACAGATTATTTATTTGAAATTTTTAATACATATTTCGTTTTATGTGTAATATAGTACCAAAGACGAGTAATAAATGCTATGCTACCTTACTTTGTATGCCTTAATCATGTTTTAAAACCAATCTCGAGTGTATTTTAAGCGTTTATAGAAGAAAATCAACTCTTAGTGTAATTTTAGGGTAATTTACAAAAGGTTTAGGGTAATTTAGGGTAATTTCACCACACGTTTAGGATAAAATTTCATCTACCTGGTGGCAACACTGAAGACGGCTGAAATAACTTTCTTTGTCACCTTGAGTTTGAAAATGAAACGACAATATCATTGAAATCTAAATTTTGTTATTGTCATCTCAAATTCGATTGTTGCAATATTTCTCATCCGTGTGCCATGGTCATTAATGATACTGTATAACAAATAATTGTAATCCTATGCGAATGTATAGGTAAACTTGGAAGTCCGTGAGTTGGACCATAGATTAAGAATACCACAAGGAGTATGTTTAATCTATGGTTGGACGTAGGACGTAGTCATAGTGGCGCAGTGCCTGATGTAGTTCGTGGCTTGCCGCCCTTTCTCTGTAGCGTAATCGTGTTGTCGCTAGTACGGATGAATGACAAATGAATTATGACTGCTTTGAGGAACTGCAGTGTGAGGGTTACATTCCATTACATACATTAGTCTCAGTAGTTTTAGTCTAAGTACCTTTACCTTTAAAAGGGCGGCACACCGTCATTGTAATCAGTTTTTGTCAAAATGTTCCCCGTTTCAACATTTATTTTCTAAACAACTTATTAATTTTCTGTAAATTTGCCGCACCTAAAAACTTGCCGCCCTGGGCTACAGCCCCTATAGCCCCCCCCTAAATCCGCCACTGTTGACAACTATAACATGGACATGTCATTAATTACCCTGCTGAAGGCTCAGGATAAACGCCTTGAAATTATAGAGTCACCTACCAATTAAATATTTGTTGTGTTTTGACCTAAATCCCTGAACATTTTTTTCAGTAGTAATTTCGGTTGGCAAGAGATTGAACATTTGTAATAAGGATTCTAACAAGGGTAACAAGTTATAACTATGTCTTGTGTCATATTTATGTCTAAAGTTTTCTAAAAAAAATGTGGATTAATTATTTTTCATAAAAACTATTGTTAAATCTATTTAAAATTTACCAAAATAAAACAATTTTGTTTAATTGTTTTCCAACTGATACACTGTTTATTTATACAAAATATCAATGGTTGTCTATTATTAAATCATGAAAATTAAAACATATTATTTCCTACAAGGAGTAGTAAAATTCTAGTAGTATTTTAAATAAGGATGAATTTGTAAATACTCAGTTAAAAATGGTTTATTTCATATTTTATTGTAGGGGTTTATTGTATTGTTGTACTGATAAGGAAAACATATTTTAATTAACCAGCATCTAACATCATAAGAGCCAACATATTCAAATCTGTATTTAAAGTACTAGACAAATAGCTTTACTTTTTCTGTGTACATATATTTTTACCTCAAAAAAGTTGTTTAAACCTCCAAAAATATTGTTTTTTTTTATAAAATAAAAAAGTATAAGACAAATTAATATTAGATACAACAATAACATTTATCAATGTGTAATTTTAATGGGAAAATGTGTAATGATACATAAACCTATCAAAGCAAATATATTTATTTTTTTATATAACTCTGTAAGCGAAACTTTTAAGTCAAAATTGTGGGAGTTTGGCAAATCGCAGGATGATGGGAGATGCTCAAATTAAAGGTCTTGATCCCAGAGACTCTGGAAAAATCACTGAGCTCTTTGTTATATCTGGAGTCATTACTCTTTGATAAAATATTTCCCAAAAGCTAGTTCAATCTAATTCAGCTTTCTGCTTTGTTGAGTTGTCACCTTGGTGTTAACTGGATCAATCAAAAATCATTGGGTGGACGCTATCAAAATTAAAAGTCGCCGACCGGTTTTCTACTGTAGTGTTTACTGTCAACAGTTAACATTGATATTGGATTAGAATTTAATAATGGAAGCATCCATTATTTATTAATGTTATTATGTTGATGTGTAAGTAAAATAAATAATTAAATTAACCACCCAAGTGCCCGTTTTTTCAATGTCATTCACCAATGACCTAGAAACAAGACTATTTTCATGTTACCTAAATCATTACTTAGCTTCAAGATGATTGGTTACTTTTTATTTAAACAAATTTCACAAGGTTTCAAAGTTAAGTTTAACACCAGGTTTTGACTCGTAACTTTACTGTAAAATAATGATAATGGTTTTGAAAAATCACTAAATTGCCATTGATTTAAATGGGGAATAACATTAATGTATCACCAAAACGTCAAAAACTCCCACAATGCATCAGTAAAACATATTGGCCAACATAACGACTGAAAAACACGGCAGCACGCTTTTCTGACATAGAGTGGTTACTCCAGATATAACATAGAGCACAGTGGGAAAAATAGCAGTATTTATAAAACGTTACCAGCAAACAAGAAATAATGTAAAACATCCCCTATAAGAAAAACATGCGGATTTAAAAATGTCTGCCTTGTTTACATTAAATCATGTGCTTACGTGTATACTTTGTTTACGAACCGACATGTCTTCTTAATTATATTTTTGTATTTTCCTCAGCATGTAAAGAGTACAAAAAATCAGATGAGGCAGAGTATTCGAGATAGATTAGGAGCGATGGCCCCTTCAAGTCGCTAGTAATTCTTAATTGATTTATAACATTGTAAAAAATTACTGAATCTTGTGCTAGCAATTTAAAATCTCATTGTTGACTATTTAGAGCAATATTTTTTTTAGAAAAATAAACTAGTTAGAATAATATTTTAGAAACATTTTAGTGAGATGTGAACAAATATCACAATGTGTGTTGTGAGTTTGACGTCGAGTGTTGACAGCGGGCTGTGAAGGCATCAGCACGTGTCAATGACACAATATTCTGATTCCAATATGATGCCGCTGACTGGAAAAGCATCGAGATTTGTTGCTATTATTGCTTTTCCGGGGAATTTTCAGCAGGAACAATAATATATTGAGTCATCATATCGAATAGAGGGTTATTTTTAGATTACATTTTTTACATGAGTATTTTTAAATGTCTTTTTTACAATATTTCCTTGGAATTAAATTACTATTTATAAATTGATATGTACCTACCTAATTTTCATGACAGTTTATTTGTTCGGTTACAAATTACGGAAAAACTGTACAATTAGATTTTGCAGTGACATTTTAAATACCCCCGTCGCAGCAAACCTGGGTACTCAGCAAATTTCCAATGCATATATATGGGTATCACTACTACCTAGAGCCACTTACCAAGTTTCACAAAAATACATTCACTAATAAGTAATACTGTATATACCATTTTATTTATTCTCTATAAGAATAACATAATTGAGTACGCAGGTTTGCTGCAACAAGGAAGATAAGAAATGTGTTTTTGTTTGTGCAATTAAATGTGTTTGTTTGCAATTATCAATATAACTCAACCAGGTGAAGCTACATACCATGTTTTATTAATTTAGGTTCATAACTAAGGGAGATACAAAACTTTACTTATTCTCCATATCAATAACATGGGGGCCGAGTATGCAGGTTTGCTGCTACCGGAAAAAATCAACAAAAAACATTTTTTGTGCTAATATCAATATACCACAACTAGTTGAAGCCACATACCAAGTTTCATCAATATACATAAATAATCAAAATATAACATTTTATTTATTCTCCATAAGGATAACATTGGACAACGTATTGTGTTTAGCACTTTGAATATCACTGCAACGGTTGGACGTAAAACAACAATTAAAACGCAAAAATGATTGTTTTGTAGAGCTAAACTGATTGGTAGAAAGAAATGTGGAGTTTTTAGGGAAATTATCTGAGGAAAATCTTAAAACCGTATTCCCTTAAGATTAACATAGGACATTTTATGGACCCATTTGTTTACTTTTCTCCACAACCACTAAACATAGCTTAATGATTCAAAATACTAAATTGTTTGTTTTTTAAGCTCTATAAAATGGCTACAACCAAAATCTATTGTTTTTTTTTAGTTTTTAGGTAAAAAGTTCAAAAAACTGATTTTTGGAAAATGTAAAACCGCCATAAAACCCCCTTCGCATAGACCGATCGATCTGGTTTTCGAACTTAAAGTCATAAATGTTACTCAAAATCGGGCGCTTCTTTCAAAATTTATCGCGATAATGGACACACACACACACACACACATATATATATATATTAAGGATGAGTCGATTCTTGATACCACCAATTCTTGGACATTGGTATCGGTATCGAGATTCATTCATTCAATGTCGATACCGATACCATCGATAACCCGTTTACCTGTGCCACGAAGTGCACGAGAAGAGATACTCCCGCCATTTACCCGCCCTACAAAACGCACGAGGAGTGTTTGGGTCGGCGGCAAAAATCTTACCTTAGAGATAAGGAAGGAAGAGTGATGGGAGGGGAGGGGAGGGGTCTGGTTGAATTCAATAAACCAGTCTGCTGACCATCATTATTTCTTTGAGTCATTATCTTACATCAAGATTTTCCCTGTTATGAATTTATAATAAATAGTGTTTGTTTTTCTACATTACTATAGCATACTAGTGAAATTAACATTAAATTGTGTAAAAAATTGCATTGAAAATTTGTTTTATTATTAACTACAAAATACTACTAAATCATTTTAAATGGTATTATAAATTTGTAACTGTTTTTAACAATAGTTTTAACAACTATAGGTACTGAATAATCGTAGGTATCGATGGTATCGGTATCGAGAATCGGGAATCGATTTTTCTGGTATCGGTATCGGTATCGAGAATTGATAAATTTCAGTATCGACTCATCCCTAATATATATATATATATATATATATATATATATATATATATATATATACGTATATAAATTTGAACGAATAGTGTTTTTGGCATCTGGGGACCTCAAAGCAAAAAGTTATCATGGTCTCAGGCTTAAGTCTTACCATGCCACCTATGGTAATAGCTTCTTCCCTATTGGGGAAATTCGCTAAAACTAAAGCTATATTAGAAAAGTTTGTAATTTTGTTTGTTACAAAGTAAAAAAATTTAGAAGTACACAATGAATCTTTTTCCCCATGTAGCTTAAGTATTTTTTTATTTCACCTTAAACACATTATGTATTTTAAATTTAATTATATTTTATTTAAATTTGGACTATTGAGGTGGGTAAGAAAGGCTTTAAATTTATTACAGTAATGATAACTAAAAAAACATTACAGGGTGATGGTTATGAAAAAGTGAACCTTTTACCAGCTTGTTATATACATCATTTACCGTCTATAATTGCATATAATCACTGGTACTAAAATGCTTAGTATCCCATGTGGCATTCATTTTTTCCATCAAGCAATTTATATCTTTATTAAAATCAAGTGGTTTTCATCATAATTTCCAAAATTAATTAATGTTTTTTTTATGTCTATGTATAGTAACAATGTTAGTAAATGCTTACTGGACAAATTGAACTGAAATGTGGTACATCTTAATAACACAATTAAAATGATGATTGTATAAAAACAAAAATTAGAAGATTGTACTTATGTAATTAACTTATATTTTAAAAGGTTATACTGCAATCGCGAGCAGGTTCTTTTTGACAGGTTACTAATATATATTTTGACTGTTATAAACAATGTAGTTTAGAAGATGGGTTGAGGAATTTCTCACATGGTCCAATATGATATAAAATTAAGACTAAATAACAGGTTAACTTCCTTTCAGAACATAGGAAGATTAATACGCTCAGATAAATGTAATTTTACAGTGAACACTTTCATTGGGGTTCGCAGTACAGGGTGACAAATGACTGTGGGGCTGCCAAAACTGACATTTAGTTCTAAAGTAGCTATTACTCATGTAAATTAAACAACTTAATACATCCAAAATGCAAATAAAGTAGTCATAACTCTCAAAGGAAGTACCTAATTTGAATTTTAAAATATCCCTGTTGCAGCAAACCTGCGTCCTCAGGGTATTTCCAATGTATAGATAGTGTCTTAATAGGCTACCATATAAAGCCCACTTACCAAGTTTCAAAAATACATTCAAATAAGCAATATATCACATTTGAATTATTTTCAGTAATAATAACACTGGGACTGAGTACACAGGGTTGCTGCAACAAGGAACACAAAATAATGAGTGTTTATGTCATAATTAAGAGAGACGTCACATTTTACTTATTCTCCATAACAAAAACAATGGACAGCGTACTGTATTTAGCTCTTTTAATATCTCGGTAAAAAATTAATGTAGAGCAATAATTCAAAGTACGAAAGTACGAAATTGCTAGTTTTTTTAAGCTGAGTGGAATGGTAAAACTAAAATTTGACTTCTAAAAATATTATCTGTAAAACATTGAAAAAATAAATTTTTGGGGTAACCCCCCCAAATTACCCCTTAGGGAGATTTGACTGGTTTACAAACTTAAAGTCATAAATGTTGCTTTTCATGATTGTACCAAATTTAATCAAAATCGGACTATTTTACAAAAGTTATTTCACCCATGGACACACACATACATATAGCCTATACAGTTTTGAAGGAACAGTGTTTTGGCATCTGTGGACCTCAAAAGTTATTATGGTCCTAGGCCTAGGTCTTACCAATACCATGCCGACTACGGTAATAGCTTCTCTCGAATCAGTAGCTCGATGATTGCCTATTTAGATAATTAGAAATTTAACAATTGAATAACTACAATATTAAAGATATACATTATTTATAATCTTATTAACTTTTTGTAGCAGTAAACAAAAGCAGAGATTTTGTTGAGAAATAAACTTTACAGCCTTTTCATGGAATATCATCCCTGGTATGAGATAACACCTCTACTCTTGATGAGGAAAGGCAGACTGGGGAGGGGAGGGGGATACTGGAGGGGAGGGGCTTGACAATGCAGGTGGGTAGCGCTGAGGGAGTCTGATTGTTTTAATGAGGCATTTAATGATCATTAGCTGCATTTCCCTGTTTAGCCCAACAACAGGCAGGATGTACATGGCTTATCTGCATCCGTTTTCACAGCTTGCGATTTTCATCTCTATATGTGTTTATTAATTGCAATTATTGTTCCAACTACGAACTGTTTATATAAAAATACTACAGAAGCGGCCACTTTGAGTTATACCCTGCTTATCAGTATAATGATTTAAAAAATGTATTTGATATCAGCTGGCTTTTAAATTAATTGTCTCAATATATATGTCCACTTTTCTTGAGAACCAAAATTTTACTAGTTTTAAGTTTTTACTAGTTCAATTTTACAACAGTAAGGAGTGTATGTAAATAAGTAAAATTGTATGAAAATTCTTGAAATTTAATTATTTTAGCATCAAATGTCAATATAATCGGCTTTGGAATCTGCCACCTCAAAAAGTTATTTAAGGAATTTTTGCGGACATTTTCCATACATCACTTATTAGTAAAAACAAAGATTCTCGACGGTTCGGGATCTGGAATCGGCTTCAGGTGGAAAAATTACCTAGGACATAACAAAATTAGTGGCACAATACAGGCAAGCTGAAAAAAACACTGAAAATCTAAAACAGAGGACTGTAAAAGCAGCAAAAACAAAATAAAACTACACAAGTCAACTACAACAAAAAAGACTTTTAAATAAGGACTCAAAAAGTTATTAATTAGTTAATGTATGAGCTACTGTACCACTGCGGTCTAAGACACTATCCCCCCTCCCAGCTAGAGGGTAGCACGTTGATCGAGGGTTTGTAACTCGTCTCAGTCGGTGGTTTTTATGTGCATGTCATCGAGAATTCACCTGCCTGCGGCAAAGTTGATCGTGAGCGCGAACCTTAAGCAAACGTGAGTAGCTCGGGCCCAAGCTGATGGGATGGTGAATTCTTAGTGAGTTGCAGATCTGATCATGTTTTTTCAACATATGAATGCTAATCAAAAAGTTGTTAGATATGAATTCGGCCAACACCGCAACCCTGGTGTGACGTCAGAGTTACCAACATAAGTTTATATTAATAATAATAATTTATTGCAGAGGTTGGCAGCCATGCGGCAGTGAGTCATGGCCAACACCGCACATCTGGTGCGACGTCAGAGCTCCAGAGATCTTAACCCGCAACGTTCTCTGGACCGAGTCGAGATGAAGGAACTCCGTGGCCGCCTCGTGCTTGAGAACGGAGGGAACATGACCAGCTATGGAGCGACCAACGCTGGCTTTGACGACACGAGTCCTGGAGCCAAGGTGGGAGTGAGTGAAACAAATGTCAATGTAGTTATAACAAATATTTACTCTTGGAGTCTATCATGCTGGAAAATACAGACAAATTTGAAAATGAGACAGTGTGCCTGTAAAATTGAGAGTAGTTATAGTGAAATTTAATCAGATAATAAGTACTAGGTTAGGGTTTCCAAAGGATGCTTATATTGTATAAAAAATAATTACTGCTCGCAAAGTAATTGTTTTATAACTACTAATTACAAACTCTAATTTGAAGCTTTTAAACAAAATTAGTTTTGTTGTATAACAGTATATTTATCATTACAATGATTGACTCGTTTGACACCTAGACTAACAACAAAAACAACAACAACAACATAACATTAGGTGTAGTTTATATCGCGTTATCGATGTTTAGGCAACATAAATGTTTTTTTTTTAATTTCTCATTTCAATAACACCCACTCTATGAAGATCTTTAAAATTTACTGTAAAACATGGTAAAAATCAGGAAAAACATAACAATGTAATTTGGAAAGTGAGTTTGGCTCGAAAATTGTTCCATTACTGAGAACACAGAACAGAACTTGGAAATTACACCTCAAATATCTTGAGAAATTGCATACATTATCAATGTTTGGTATCTTTTGAGTTTTTAAATTCAACTCATACTGTCACATCACGACAAAGGTAAATTAAAATAAATTTATTTATTTATGATTTAACAACTTAAACCGTAAAGGGAATCTTGTAGACTAAAAAAGGGTTTTGAAAATGTCCATGCATATCTATAAAACACAAATTTATCAATTAAAAAAAAATGTTAACAGGCAGATTAATAATCTTTGCCATAGCAATGAATATTTTATCAGTTGGGATAGACTTGAATATCAAGAGGGGAAGAAGAAGGAAACAACAGTTTCAATCAAAGAGGGGTTACGGAAGTTGAGCAATTCAGGTCAACCCAACTGTGAGCGAGATTGATCTTTGATAATTCTACCTCTGGATTTGTCCCGCAACATCAGTTATCCTGTGTATCGTCAGAGAGCTGTGATTAATTTAATAGTAAAATTGGGGCGGTTTTTTCTTGAATTGTGACGAGATAAACTGTATATGTTAAAACTTAGATTGGTTTTAGCATTTAAACCTCTCTTTTATTTTGCAACTGCAATTTGAACTGGTAAAAATTCCTTTTCCTGGGTTAAATTGTTTTTTATCTAACATTACTATGTTACATCAAAAACAAGAGAAGATTCATTTTAACATTAAAATTTATACATTTTTTCAAACGTTTTTCCAAGCTGAAGTTTGACAGGTTGATTCTGGTAAAAATTGTCAATTCCTGAAAACTTTGAAATCAATGATACCCTCTACAGAACAGTGTACCTTATTTACAGAGTCAGAATATTTGTATCTATAAATATGTTTTTGAACATGTCATAACTTATTGGATAGCACAAAGTCAGTACCGTACAGTGTTCACTAAAAACTTAAAATATTGACTGTAATCAATTTGTTCTTCTCTGGTCAGGTGCCAGTGGGGAAGTCAGTGTGTAAAGTGAGCTTGACTACTTACTGATAGAGGTGCGCAGAGTCCGTTCAGTGTGGGTGCCGGATACGAAAAATGTGGCCCCCCCCATAAATCTTGCTGCTTTAAGAATTTATTTACCTGCCGAATAATTAAATACGTCAATTATCGTATCTATCTAATAGTTTACTCCTCCTTAACACAAATATGTGCTAATATTATTGAACACAGTAAATATTGTGTCTGCATGAATACATTTAGTTTACAAAATATCATAATGTTACTTGTTTTTATTGTCTTTAAAAATATCTAGATTACTCTTAGGCCGACCGGCTGCACGTCACTCCGACTTCTCGGTAAAAGTGTGTATCTTTGTTTTGAAAACAATATAATAATTAGCAGTATGTTCCAAGCAATATTGCTAATATGGTTCTAAGCACTATGATAAGTGCTATGATAAGTGCAGTGGGAAGTAAAAAAAGTATTTTTATTTATACTCCAAATTCAAACCATTATTATGTTTACTTTTCCACTAAATCTCCGCCTAACAAAGAAATAAAAAGAGGGCAGAGGGATATTGTATATACCCGGCATTAAGTTTCCAAGAAATCTGCCGATTATCACAGAAAAAAACAGATGACAGTTCATGTTTTTGATGTCGATTTTGACTGAATTTTCATTTGTAAATACCTAACTGCATAACAATTATTATATTCCCAGTATTTTACCATCAAAGCGAAAACTTACATTTTGTTCCATACTTACTTCATACATTAAACTTAATTTGTGCAATATATACTAACATATATCCAAACATCTACAAATTTATTTAATCATCTATTTTGGCACCCCCCAATCCCTCTTTGGAGCCACCATGTACATACTTCCTTACTGTAAACAAGAAAGAAAAGAAATAAAAAATAAATAAGAGTGCAGAGTTGAAAAATTTAATTTACTTTCTCAAAAATTGTAATGGAATAAAAATACTTAATCAAAAGGTTGAATTATATTTTGTAATGATGACAGCTAAAAACGATTAATTTGTTGTTGTACAGGAAAGTAACCATCTTGTATTAGGAAACTTCTATATGGTGATAACACTTCAAGGCATACTTTCATAACAACAGGCATATATATACTAGGTGGACTGGTGCTTCATGTGTAAAAGAGGGCAACTCATTCATGAACTAATGATGAAAATCATGATTAACGTATCAACAACGTATCTATAAACATAATGTATCTCAAATATGATAATCAAATGATAAATTATTAAATAATTTTCAAAATTTGAGGCTTATTTTCTACTGGAAAGTAACTTTTGATTTTCTTACAGCAAGCGATGCTCAAGACGTCAGGAGGCATGGAGAGCAAGCTGGGGTCAAGTGAGGGCAAGCCGATCTTCAAACCTGAGGCGGGGGAGGAGGAGCGGGAGTCGTGGGACTCGAAGCTGACGTTCCTGCTGGCTACCGTGGGCTACGCGGTGGGCCTCGGCAACGTGTGGCGCTTCCCCTACCTGGCCCAGAAGAACGGAGGAGGTCAGAGGTCTTCCTTTTTACGTTTCAAAAAATTTTCCGGGGGTGGGCCCAGACCCCACCACCTACTGTGACATCCGGGTTTGCAGATCCTGTAACATAATCCCCCCCGTAATTATCTGATCCACCTTTTGCTCTCACCATGTCTTTTTTAAGCCTCACTGACGCTTTGCTTTCCGTAACCGGGGAGACTTTATTATATTTTTCCTTGCCAGTACTTAACATCTTGAATGCCTTTATTGGTTGCATTTAAAACATCTTCCTGAGTACAGGATTCGTCCATATGTTGACATGTTAGTAGATGATCTGGTGTCTGGTCCGCACCTAGAGAATCCAATCCCGGACGATATTTTCAATCCCGGGATTACGGGATTGAGAAAAACAATCACGGGATTGAGAAAAACAATCACGGGATCCCGGGACCAATCCCAGGATTGGCCGTAATTTACAAAAAGGCTGGAAAAATATGCGATTAAGTGTACTTTTGTATATGTTGATGACAATTATAGTAAATTAATACTATTTTGTTTATTAAAAATACAAAACAATTATTTAAATAGCACAAATGATCAACGGTGAAAGATTAAAATCTGTATTACACTATTTGTACTATTATGTTTGGTCTCACATTGGGTGTAGGGCTTCGGGTATGCATTAAACTAATAAAGCAACTCAAGATTAGGTTTTTAACACTATGATATGTATTTAAATTGACAGAAAAACTCTTTCAAAAAGTATCCATGAACAAATACATATTTCCACCTAAAAAGTAGAAGTAGAAGTACATTTTTTTAATGTAGCTGCAGCTGCAGATGAATTAAGTTATTAACTTATTACTAAGACAAGTTATGAATAAATCCTACCTGATAAAACAAAACTAGAAACAAAACTATACTTTCAATAAACACAGTACTTCCATAATAAAATCATGTAACAATTAGTAAACGATCTAAAATTAATCGAGTAAATATTACTTTAAAAAAAATCCAATGTTGTTATTTTAATGAATTGACTTATTCTAGTATTAGGATCAAAACAAACTAAATTTGTTCTTAGTAAAAATAAAAAAGATCAGTTATCATAAAAAAGGCATAACAATCTGACAAACATCACTTTCCCTATTCAGGTAAAATCTGATTGTTTCAAGTAATTGTAAGAAATTGGATTAAAATATAAACCTATAGTTAAGATATAATATATAAAAAAGAAAAAATTATCAAATCAAGAAGTTTTGATTTATAACTTTATTAAAGTGGTTTTATAGTGATTTATTGCGGTTACATCAGTTAGAAACTTCACCTGTATTGCTAACTTGAGATAATTTAGCAATCCCGAAAATCCCGGGATCGGCGTTTGAATCCCAGAATAGAAGAAACCGTAAAATTGGGTGGGATCACGGGATTGGATTCCCTATCTGCACCACAGTCACAAGAGGGTTTGTTTGTTTGTTTTTGTATTTGTATCTACGATTGAGGCATTTTTTAACGTTTTGATAGAGAATGGTCCAAACCCTGTTCTCCTCATATATCCTCATGACTGGTTTTACACCTTGAATCAGAAGCCTCCCAGATGAGTATAAGGTTCAAACACAGTTGCTGGTGAGAAAAAGTAGTGACAAGCTAACGTGTTATTTTTCAAAAACAGTAATAACTGTTAGCTTAAATTATTCCTTCACTCTCATAGGGACCAGTTCTCTTAAAAACGCTTGCGATTTGATAGATTATTTTTTAATAATGGTTACAAGCGTGTAAGATAAGGAAACAAGACTCTTACTGAACTATCAAACCAAGTAATGTGTATAATTAACAGCTGTGATGAAACAATATTTACAACAAAGTTGTTGTAGGTAATGGCTAGTTTTCAAAGACGTCCCCTCCTATAGTGTTGGGGTGGGGGAAGCTCTCACACTCGCCCCTATCTCCAATCTTCCCACTATAACTCAACAGAGGATGCCTTCAAAAAATGTAGCTATAGTTGTAAGTTAAACAAGATTTTCTAGCCCCATATTAAACCTCACAACTGAAAGCAAAATAAACAAAAGGCCCAAACTATCCGCAGTCCCTCCAAGAACTTTCTGTAAGCTCTTTAAGCTCTTGGCTGTCACATTTTTAAAGCTAACACCGTTTAGTTATTTGGATAAAATAACTATTATTTTATTATTTGCAAAATTAAATAAAATCATTTCCTGATACTAATGTTGGGGCAGAACTTAAAAGTTTTGTAAATGGCATACCGTAAAAATTATCATAATTTATCAGTTTTCTAAAGTTTTGTTTTCCATTACCATAATTTACCTTCATTAAGTTACTCTACCAATAGTTGTATGACATTGATTGATGTTTATAGAAATAATTTTGCCCTATATTACCAAATCAGACAGACTAAAATGTTTTAAGATGGTTACTGTCTTTATGTTTATTTATCAATTACCAGTATCGTTAAATTAAAATAAGTTTAATAAACTTAAAGAAAACCCTGCACATGAGGTTTAAAGTGGATTATGCAAATAAAACACTTCTATTGTTCTGTTGTTTTAAAGGTTGAATAAAACACAGACAAAGGGCCAGCAAACAATATGCTGGTGTTCCAAGCTAAATAACTCAATTTAAATATTCATTTTTCTTTTTCCTTTTGTTCATTCATCAGTGGAAACTGGAAAATAATGTTTTATTTTAAACTAGCTGTTATTGAGCTAATTAAATAACTACTTCTTTATTGAACACCCATCTACTACATAATTTAATGCGAGGCTTTATGTGAAAATCTCAGGAAAATATTTGTTCTTTAATAAAATAATCTCCCAGTGCCATAAATGAAATAAAAGTGTAAAACTAAAACATATTTTTAAATACTATAAGTTGATCAGCTGTGTCTTTAGCTGTAAAATTTAAATCAGGTGAATAAGCCAGGCTGTTGCGACCAGCTAGTTTATTAAACGGATTAAAAAATATACACAATAACATTTTCCATCACAACACCAGAACTTTAATAATTTACACCTAGTCTAGTTTGTATTAAATTTTTGTTAGTTCCTATTAACTTTCTTGATCAGTCTTTTAATCCATAAAATTTGGAGTTTTATACACTGCAGATAAAATAATTGCGATGATTTTACCATTTGTTGAGCAATAATCATGATTCTATATGATAAGTTTCTATATAAACTATTCAAAAGAAAGAATCAGTCACTATAAAACAGACAGTAGGCTGGGTAGCCTATAAATTCATTTTACCTATTTTTAAGAAACCTGACTCTGTCTATTGCATCTGTATGTTTAGTGACAATAAATTATTCTGATTCTGATTCTGATTCATAGTCGGGGGCTACCTGTGTTCCTCATGTGCTACCATGACAATTCTATTTGGCTATTAATTGTTTTAGATTAGAAAATAAAAGCAGAATCAAACTTATTTAAATAAGTCTAAAAAGGCTATATTTAAGTTGGATGTTGTTTTAAAATGGCAAAAAAGGAAAATTTATCTACGTAATTTTTTGTAATTTCAGAACAACAAATTTTTATGCAAGGCAATGAAACCCTGATTACTCATATTAGCTAGGAGAATGGAAAGGGGAGGGTTGGGGAGGGGAAGTTCAAGGGCTACCGGTAATCTGTATGCCTGCTCACACCTTCCTTAAAAAAAGCTTCTTTTGATATGAGTCCTAAGCAAACGATTAGAATATGAATCATATGCTGAAAAGAGATTAAAATTTCTCATTCTGAAATTAGCAAAGAAAATGCTTAAATTATAATGAAGCGCATTTGAAATGTAAAAGGAATTAGTAGTGGGCAAATCAGAAATTTCTACTCTTCTACAGGAACAACATGGCTACATTGCAAAGCAGTGATTTCAACTTTTAATTAGTACAATCAGTGTGGTGATAATGAGACAATTCTTTATTCTTGTTACTATAACAAGGTATAAAAGAATGTTCACATTTTTGAAAAAATAACAGACATTTCTTCAAGTGGAACGTTAGTTGTACATCAAAAATCGACTTTCACATTTAAAAGCATAAAAACACTTTAAAAAATCTCACCTTTCTACAACAATCCCAACTGACACCAGTGAAATGATTTACGGTGTAATTGCATATCACTGGTTGTTGCACAGGTGCTTTCCTGATTCCGTACTTCGTGATGCTGTGCATCGAAGGTATTCCGATCTTCTACCTGGAGTTAGCCATTGGACAGAGGCTGCGAAAGGGAGCCATCGGAGTGTGGAACCAGGTAGTCTGCTGTGGGGAACTGCCACCTCCAAATGGTTGTTCTGCTGGTCCATCTAACTTTTATATTTATCTTTAACAAATTAGTTACCGTACTAATTTTAATCAAAATAATTAGAAAAGGCAAAAAGGCAAAAAAGGTTGAAAAGACTTGTTGATATTGGTAAACATTGAAAGTAATACAAGTTATCCTAATACAAAATTATTGGAATTGCAATCAAAATGTTCAAAACTATCTTAACTACTTCTCGGGTGTAGCCTTTTTTATTTGAGTTAGTGACTTTGACTGCAGGAAGATTATAGCTTAGAAACTAAATATTCCCGCTTCTTTTGCATTCTTCAAGGAGAGTTCTGAAATTTGTTACCATAAATTCTGTCATGCAGTATGAATCTGGTATAGAGTATTTTTAAAAAGTTAACAAATTCTCTGCATAGAGTAATGAAACAAAACCGCCATATAGTTTATTTAATAAGATTATATATATATATATTTTCATACATTTTATTGAGATACAATTTGTTTGGGTTCAGTTAACTCAAGAGGCCTGAACAAAAACTATTATCATATAAACTACCATACTATTATTAAACTATTATTATGTATAACTACTATACATATAAAAACCCCAAATTGAATAAGTTCAAATATATTTTCAATAACTATTAACTTCAAACCATCATATAACTGTTGAACTGTAGATAAAATCGCAGCAACAACAAAAGGATCTAAAAACAAAGTTAGTACATTCTTGTACTGTTTTCTTTTACCGCTTAAATATCTTAAAGGTTTGACAGTGAACCCTCAGATGATTCTGAATTAACTTTCAACCTTCAGTAAGTTTAGGGATGACAAAAGTTTGATTTTATATCTTCTCAATCAATTCAGGAGGCAGTAAATTTAGTTTTGTTTACTTAAATTACATTTTACAGTACAAACAAGTTTCTTACTACCACTTACAACTGTCCCTATTCCAGGTGTCACCGTATCTTGCGGGGATAGGGATAAGCAGCGCAGTCGTGTCCTTCAACGTTGCTCTTTACTACAACACCATCATAGCTTGGTGCCTCTTTTATTTTGTTCAGGTATGATATAAATCCCTTTTACTTCACTAATTTTTGTTTTTATTTAAGAGTAAATATGAAAGTTACAATAGAAGTTTTGATACACCCTAGCAAAAGATACAGTAGAACCTCGATAACATTACTCTCAAGGGGATCTCTAAAATAGTTTTCTTATTGAGGTGCACTTGTAATTGAGGGTCGTGCTATCAAGGTGGTTTTCACAACAAGACGTGCTATCGAGGTCACAGACTTTTTGCTATACACCAAGCACATTTTTTATGAAACATTTCTAATAAGTTGTGATTTAAGTAGAAAATTACTGTAAATATCAGTCGTAAACAAAAGAACACACTTGCAGGTAAAACAAACTTCTATATTATTTCGATATAACAATACAATTACAGTAATTAAAACAAGTATTAAAACTGATTGAAAAATAATAGGCCTAGTAAAGTTTATTAGGCTGTAATATTCATTTTACAAAATTCATGTTACCGTAAATTGTTCATTGTAGGCCTACTACTGTGATAAGATTTTTTACTTAATAAAATACCATGCAGAACGTACGGCAGTAAGAAATAAAATCAACCGACTCAGTTCACTAAAGTGTAGAGTTAATAAGCTCAAAATACAGTACCTTAACCTATTGTAAAATACGGTACGCAATAAAATAATGTTAAAAAATGCAATGATGTGACTGATCTGACCCGTGATAGATAAGAAAAGGCCGGAATGGGAAGGGGGGTAGGGAAGGGGTTTTCCTGTTGAGACCTGAGGCCAAGACGTTGTTGTTTACTTCAAAACATCCGTCTGTGGCAACTATGCGTGAGAAAGGTTGAGTCGTGCTATAAAGGTTCCATAACGCAAAACGGCGCGCTATTGAGGTTAGAGTCGTGAAATAAAGTTTCACTTACCCAAAGAAGCGTGTTATGAGGTGGGTGTCGTGGTATATAGAGGTTCTGTGATTTGAAAATACGCGCTATAGATGTTTATTTTGTAGTAATATGAAATGACAAAAAGACTTACTATCGAGGTATTTATTTGAAAAGGAGACGTGTTACAGAGGTATTTATTACATTGAGTGTTATGGGAGATCCACGGGGATTGGAAAATCAGACTCATTATCGAGGTTTTTCGTCTTATCGAGGGTCGCCGTAGCGAAGTTCTACTGTACCAATATTTGAGTGAAGTAATAACAGCAAGTATTCTGAGTCACTTAGTGCAATCATGGTCAGGGTGATGGATTTTACAGCTGTGTTAGAGTGGGTTTTTATCTGGTCCTAGCGAGTAAATTATCTTGTCGGTTCCGTTCAAGTATCGTTATAGTTGGCACTAGATTCACCTTTTGTTGCACTTGGCTCAACTGGGTAGGAAATGTAAGGTAAAAAGTTTCCAACCTATTTAAAAATAATAGTATATTTCACTGTACTATTATATGTTTCACTATACTGTTATACTATTATATTGTATACTATGGGCTAGTCACGAAAGTGGCCTATTTCGGGGCAAGATGGCATTTTACGCGCGAGGCGAAGCCGAGCGTAGAAAATGCTATCGAGCCCCGAAATAGGACTTTTGTGACGAGTAGTGAACGATACTTTTCATCACGATGCAAATAACCTCATTAAACTCAAACAAAAATGATCTGATATTTCTTAGTCTAGTAATTTTGTATAAGTAAACACGACACGGTTTTACAATTCATTTTAGTGTTAAAGTCAGCTATTTGAACACAGAATCGTCAAAAATAACGAAATCACACTGGTGCTCCTGTTGAGTAAAACAGGAACTTCAATTGTTTAGGACAGGAAAAGTTTTGTTTGGGACAGGCAATGTATTGTTTTGGACAGGAAAAGTAATGTTTAAGACAGGCAAAGTCAGCTGGTCATTTTTTGTTTTGTTACAAGGAAATTGATAATTTTCGTAAACCTCAGCTGAGAATGGGATCGTATGGTTATGGGCTAGTCCCAGGACTACCTTAATACTGGTCTCTACCAGTTTTGAGGCTGACATTGGGTACAGCAAATGAAGTTGCCATTACATATGGTAAGTCTTTTGGCTGACCATTATGACAAACTTCCCTTTCACCTTTGGTCCCTTCATTTGCAGCGGCTACGAACAGAATCTCCGGGTTTGGTCCCCCACCTGCCAACCTGAGAATGGATGGTCCCTGCCTGTTGTACATGGATACCTTGTCAGTTGAGTTGACCAGTTGAAGGGTACTCTGTTTAAGAGCCTCATCCCAGAGCTGTCGCCGGGGCACGGGATTTGGCCCTCTGAAGGGTCGATTTGGCTGCCGTCCCATTCCACCCTTTCCTTTCCTGCTATATCCTATATTTCCGGTAACCTGTGCAATATGCCCGCTTGTGGAAGATGTGACTAGCAGCTATGCTGGGGTTTCCTAATCCGCAACAAAGATGATGATGATGGGCTATTTTCAAATACAGAGTGATCAAAAGTAATAAACATTGGATGTTGTATTATAGTTTTGAGTACAGCTGGTGTATATTTGTTTTATGTTCCAGAGTTTTCAATCTGAGTTGCCTTGGTCAGAATGTCCAAACAAATATTTTGAAAATGGGACTTACCTGCCGGAACCTGAGTGTGTTGTAAGTAAGACTGTTGTTCCTCAAATTATTGATTTAGTTTGATTGTACCATTTAGTATAACAAACACTTGGAGGCTAAGCTTTGTCATGTGAACACTTAATTTTGCTCAAGTATCAACTGTAGTGACACTTTTCTTTTGCTTTCGAACTCCATGTGTCCAATATTGATATTTTGTTACAATTATTTTCTGGTTTAATTTGAAATGTTATTATTCAAAAAACTGTTAATATACAATGAGTTTATGCACAAATTTGGTATTGGGAAATTTGTTTACATTATTGGGTTTGTCCTAGTTAGGATCACCCTGTTAACATTTCCATTTACCAAATAAGATTTTCAGCAAAATGATTTTTACTGGGGTCAATGAATTTGGCGATTGATTTTTGAGGCCCAAAATCACAAAATTTAATTTTCAAAATTTAAGAAAAATTCTTCTGTGGGGTTCTGAAATCCATTTTACATGCATTCATTAATCGTGTAAAAAATTAAAAAAAATATAAATACAATTTTATGAGTGGTATAGACTTGTTGTTAAGAGTGGAAGTATACTGTAAAGGGATACAATAGAACTGATTTGATTCCTTTTGTCTTCAAACTTAAATTTAATAAAAATAACTATTCTTTAAATGAGAATATCCAGTAAGGCATCTGGTATAATTTTCATCTTGAGTTGTAAGTCTGGCTTCCACAATAGAGTAGACACTTAAAGTATCATAGAACACAACTTGAACATCATATCACATTACACTTGGAAGATGCATAATCAATAACTGACACCATTAAAATAGATCATACAAATCCTGGCTAGTAAAAAAATTAAATTAATAGGAATGGAAATAATTTATTGCAACAGAACAAGCAAGTACAGTTGTATATCCATCTTCAACAATTACTGTACTAGATTTAGATTAAAAATCAAATTAATAAAAGATGTTCCATTTGAAATATATGAACTCCATCTTGGTCAAATATAAAATTACTAGTATTGGCGGCCGCTATCGCGACCACAGGAAATAATCAGCTGTTTCAGGAACAAAGCTTGTAGAAATAGAAATCCACAGCTGAATACTCCTGGCTCCGCTAATATTTATGCCAAAATGGCCTAAAAACATCACAGCTTAAAGCTATCGTAACTCAAATAAGGTTGTTTTTCAAGAAAAACAACGACACGTGCAGCTTCCCCGACCTCGATCACCCCTAAAAATATCTTTTTGTAGCTTCGGAGCCATTACAGCTCGAGAAACAACTGCGGACGGACGGACGCATGGAGTCACAGACAATTGCTAATTATAACGATTAGCTCCAGTTATTATTATAATACAAATTAAACTGATAGCACAGTTGATGTGGTGTTGTTCGACAGGCGAGCACGCCGACACAGTACTTCTGGTACCGCACGACCCTCATGGTCTCGGAAGACATCGACCATCCGAAGGCCTTCAACTGGAAGATCGCCTTCGCTCTCGTCATCGCCTGGATCCTTGTCTACATGTGCATGATCAAGGGCATCGCGTCTTCAGGCAAGGTTGGTTGGCATTAGGGGATGTCCTATAGTAATTCTCATAAGAGTGAAAAGGAATGATTAACAAACTTTACAATTTATGTAGTTTAATATAGTTTAACTGTCAAAACAAAAGTAAATACCCCCGTACCAGCAAACCTGCATACTCAGCGAATTTCCTATGCAAGTATACAGGTGTCTTACATAAGGTGTCCCAAACAGATTGCAGACAAACCAATTGACTTAGAAGGATGAAATAAAATTATTTCCCACTAAATCGACCCCAATGAATAACGTACAAATATTTTTAGATGGTTACAAATACAGGGTGTTCAAAAAACGGAGGATCACTAGTTCGAATCTCGGAATTTTCGATATAAACATATGCCAAGTTATACATAATTTTAAAGATCTACACTCAACTAATATTTTGGCAAACACAGAACTCCCTTATCTTAATCCGTTTCAAAATGGCAGCCATTTTATTGAAAAATATTGACATTTACGGAATACCCTGTATCTGCTAAACAACAAGACATATCTTAGTCCTGGTTCAAAATTCTTACTCGCTTGAAAATCAGCGTTACCCTGATATGCTACATGACAGTATTTAAAACAAAATACTAAAATACAAAAATACTTTTTTTGGAAATATTTAGGTGCCCAAAACTCAAAAAAGTCAAATAGTAACATCTGTCAAAAAGTATATCATCTTTAAGGTCTTAGAAATCCTAGCAACTTTATAATTTACACCAACCTCGTACTTCTTTTTGTTTTATAGCAATCAACAATAATCATTATTTCCCCATTTATAAAGTACATGTTATTTGTATGTAAGACTTACCATGTACTCTGAGGCCTCTTTTATAAATGGATCATGATAACTTACTTGCATTTTATATGTGGAAATAATGATTTTTATTGATTATTTAAAAAATAAGAGATACGAGGTTGGTGAAAATTATAAAGTTGATAGGATTTCCAAGACTTTTAACATGATATTTTTTTTGACATACGTTACTATTTTACTTTTTTGAGTTGTGGACACATAAACATAAAAAATATATTTTTTGTATTTTGTTTTGAATACTGTCATGTAGCATATCAGGGTATAGCTGATTTTCAAACGAGTAAGACTTTTGAACGAGAACTAAGATATGTCTTGTGGTTTAGCAAATACAGGGTATTGCGTAAATGTCAATATTTTTCAACAAATTGGCCGCCATCTTGAAACGGATTAGGATCAAATCAAATCAAATTAAATTCTTTATTTACATATTCATTTGTTTACAAAAATAAAACATTTGTTACAAATATCATGTATTGTCAAAAATATACCTTATACTAACTTAATACTAAACTAACATCAAAATAAAAATTGTAAAATGGTTCATTTGCAAATACACAGGATTAACATAATACTTAAGTGGTCAGCTCTAGATATTCCCTTGTAGAATAGAAAGCGTTGTCTTCTAAAATTGTTTTGAGCTGACGCTTGAATTTACTTATTGTGTGGGCTCTCCCTAATTTTCTTGGGTAAATTATTGAAAAATTTTACTCCTGTGTAGTAAGCCCCTTTCTCAAACTTTGCTATCTTGTGGATGGGGTAAAACAGTAAATGTTCTCCTCTAATATCACTATGAGATTCCCTACGTTTAAATAGCAAATGGAGGTTATTACTAGTACGGAATAAATGTAAATCGAAGGTGTGGTAAGTATTTTATGTTGCAAGAATATTTCCCTACATGGGTGTGACCAACTCGAACCAAAAATCCGTTTTATAATATTTTTCTGAGACTTAAATATTTTTTCCATGGATGATGAAGCTCCCCAAAATGCTATCCAATAACGTACCAGGCATTCATAGTAACCTCTGAAGACATCAAGCAGGACTTCCAGACTACAGGTGTCTTTCACAAAGTTTATGGCATATGCTGCTGAGCTTTTTTTTAACAACTACTGAGTATGACTTGTCCATGATAATGTTTCATCGATGGTAACCCCTGGAAATTTAGTGTCAGGACAGATTGAAATGTTAGAATGGAAAGTCAACGGGATTTAGTTACCTATTCTATCTGAACCAGAGGACATACGGAAATTTATCGCACTGGTCTTGGTGGAGTTAAGCAGAAGACCATTTGCTTTGAACCATGAGCAGCATTCTTCCATTGTGGTTGCCATATTTAAAAGGACGGAATGATGGGTTTCTCCCTTAACCAAGACCGATACATCATCAGCGTACATAACTACTTTTGACTGTACATTATTACACTTTAAATCATTAATGTACTGTAGAAACAGAATCGGCGACAGAATACACCCCTGGGGGACTCCTACTTTGGTATCAAGTCATGATGAAAATGATGATGAACCTTGAGTTTGCGAAATGTTAACTATTTGTTTTTGGCCCTCAAGAAATGACTTAATAAGACCAAATGCAACCCCACGGATCCCCTAATGACTGAGTTTGTCTAATAGAAGAGTTGATGCAGTC
This sequence comes from Allygus modestus, assembly GCA_963675035.1. Lineage (NCBI taxonomy): Eukaryota > Metazoa > Arthropoda > Insecta > Hemiptera > Cicadellidae > Allygus > Allygus modestus. The sequence goes on along the minus strand of OY776115.1, from coordinate 26,845,042 downwards.
AAAGGCCTTGGATAGATCGCAGAAAACTCCCACCATCCTCTAAAACTGATTTAGTAAAATCAGATACAGCCGATTCAGTGGACTTTCCCTGCCGAAATCCATGCTGAGAACCATAGCTTTTCTTAATAAGTGGAATATATTATATATATATATATATATATATATATATATATATATATATATATATATATATAATATATTCCACTTATTAACCCATTGAGGTAGTAATTTTATTCTATTTGTAGTAGCCTATAACGGGAATTGATTGGTGCTGCACTCTAGTAGCAAATTATGTAACTAATGACCGCGGGCGTCTACGGTTCTATCCGCTAGGGGCGCGGACTGACTGAAAACCCTTAATATCGCCGCCAGGCCTTTGGTCGTGTTAGCTGAGTTGGCTACGTCGTGGAAACACCTTGGCCAGGTGGCGATACGATGTTCGTGGGTTCGATTCCCGCACACGACCAAAACTGACCAGTTGTGCAACTCTCAATGAGTTAACCGGTCTGTGGCAACGTTGGTGGGAGGGCCCAAGTAAATTAAACGGTGGCAGGCTTGCTTGGAAGTTGACGGGATCGGTTAATTCTTTGAGACTTGCACATGGTCAACACTGATTTTGCTAATTTTTACTTATGTCTACTGTGTGTGTGCCAATGCGACTCTCTAAACTGAAATAAAACAATATTTTAATTAAAATATGCCATTAATCCATTTAAAAACACCAATTTTATACTCCAATTCACACGTTAATAAAATTACAATTAAGGAACTAGACCAGCTCGTATGTCTACGCCAATGGGTTAAGAAAAGCTATGAGTCGGTGAAGGAATACTTTTTCAAAAACCTTGGATAGTACTGAAACTAAAGATATTGGACGATAGTTTTTAAACTGAAGACAGTCACCTTTTTTGTAAAGGGGCTTAACTATGGCGAATTTGAGTTTTACACGGAATCAACTCGACAGGAAAGACAAGTTGATCAAACAGGCTAGAGGATGTGAAATCTCAGAGCAAAAAGGCTTCAATAGGTCAGAGTAAAATGACAGTTCATCCCATCTAGAAGATTTTTTTGTTTTTAAGTGACATGATCGTTTTTTGAACTTCATTTTTATTCGTAGGAAGTAGAAACATTGACGCTGTGACAACAGGTTTGGAGTGAAAAGTTTGTCTAATGCAAGTTGGGGGAAGGTGACGGTGCTGAGGCAATGGGCTCATTCAGGAAGAGTTTATTAAAAGTATCTTCAATTTCATATCTATTTGAAGACTTATATCCGTTTATTAACATTTCTTCAATTACATGTTTTACCGCCTTCCTACCACATTCATTTTTCACAATATCCCATGTGACCTTTGCTTTATTTTCAGCCTTAGCTACTCTACGATTATTGCACTTTTTTGATGCTTTTATTACCTGCTTTAGGATATTCTTGTATGTTTTAAAGTAAGAGTCAAAATCTATAGAATGTTTTAGATTTCTGCTCAATTCTCGTTTTTTGGCCAACGACACTCTTATTCCCTTTGTTAACCACGGTTTATTGGCCTCAGGTTTCAGACGTTCTGTCTGCTTTGGAAAGTTTGACTCGAAAGCTCCATTTATTACGAGAGGGAATTTATCAAAACATTCATCTACTGGCTGAGCATAACCCACATTTAAAACCTCGTCCCAATCAAGTAACTGTTTTTGCCAAACTGTTAGTCGAGTGTAGAGCTTTAAAATGATGTATAACTTGACGTATTTGACGTATATATTTGAAAATTCCAAGATTCAAACTAGTTACCTTCCGTTTTTTGGGTCACCCTGTATTTGTAACAAACTAAAAATATTTTTACGTTACTCCTTGGGGTCGATTTAGTGGGAAATCATTTTATTTCATCCTTCTAGGTAAATTGGTTCGTCTGCAATCTGTTTGAGGCACCTTACGTGATACACCCTGTATATTCCTCACCAAAGCATACCCAGTTTCATTAAAATATATTGATTTAATTAGTGGTAAAATTGTATTTATCCTCCATAAAAATAACGTGAAAGAGATGATGCAGGTTTGCTGTAACAAGGATGACTAAAAATGGGATTTTCATTCAAATATAAAAATACCATAACCACATGAAGGCACATACCAAGTTTCACCAAATTGTACTCATAAAAAAGGGAGATAACCTATACAAATTGGTTTATTTCCTTCAAGAATAACATGGGATAACACAATGTCCATATGTTAACATAGGGCTCTGTATGCAAGATGATTACTACTTCAGGGGTATTTGATATGGATATTAATAGATCACATACAGATGAAGCTATATACCAAGTTTTACCAATATATGTTCACAAATAAGCAAAACATAAAAGTTTAATTTTTATCCATAAGAATAACATTGGGCAACGTTCTATGTTAGCACTTTCAATATATCGGAAACCAATTGACATAGACCAATCAATTTACATTATAACTTATATACTTGAATAAATTTGAACAAATGGTGTTTTTGGCACCTGGGGCACTGAAAATGAAATTCTTGGTCTTGGGCATAATTCTTACCATGCCACCTACGGCAATAGCTTCTTCCTTATAGGGGCAGTTCGCTAAAACTTTGATTTTTTTTTAAATAGGAAATTTTGTTAATTGATTCAATGTCAAGTTCTGTTACAATATACTGTTAAATATTCAATGTATTTTATCTTTAAAACTTCCCATTCCAGGTTGTGTACGTGACCGCAACATTCCCGTACATCGTGCTGATAATATTCTTCTTCCGAGGTGTAACATTACATGGGATGTCTGATGGTGTACGCCATTTATTTACACCAAAGGTAACTAACAGTTTTAAATTGTTTCTCTTCTCTTTAGTGACTATATAAGACACTATAAGTCACTCTTAGTGACTAGTATATAAGTCACTCTTTAGTGGCTATATAACACTTTATAAGACTATATTTTTCACACTATTAGGATACTTAATATTACAACAGATCCCAGTTTACCAATCTTGGATGATATTTGTATTAATTTCATTTCAGTTGCATGTTACACTGAATTATAAATTGTTTAAGAGCTGATTTAAATTGTAAAGTAATGGCAGAAGGTGAAGGAGGAGGAGATTTTTATAACAATTTTTATAATACGACTCTTCAAGATAAACAAGTCTTAAAATTATTAGTCGTTTATCTTACTTTTCTTTAAATATCTATACAGAAGAACGTAAAGGATTACTCACATGCTATGTTAGCTTTAACTTCAGCCCTACAATTTCTACATTTCTGATTACAGATTGAGGGTATCCGTTACTAATCAAATAATTTTCTACTTTTTTATTTCCTCTTTTCGTCCATCCTGGTTTAAGCATATGCTCTTTGCTCTGTCAGACAAAGAGTAAGCAATCCCTTCTTTGACTGAAGTTTTTAAAATCTTGTCAATATATATTAACCTTACATTTTTCATGATTGCTTTGGGCCAACTAGGGGGTAGAGCTTGAGTCAAGTATTCAAATTCTACCTCTGTTTAAGTCAGGACTCATTAGGAAACCAACTCAATGAGCAAGATCATTCAATGAAAAGGCAGACACAAGAATCCAATGAAGAAAAAGGGGCTGTGTAACGCATAAGTTACCACTGATCAATTTTAAATTATTTCTATCCTCACAATGTAGTACACAGTTTCTGATGTTTACTTTCATGGTGCTTTTCAGTGGTACACACTCTCAGACCCTGTTGTCTGGCTGGAGGCAGGAACGCAGATATTCTTCTCGCTCGGCCTCGCGTTCGGAGGGTTGATCGCATTCTCGTCGTATAATCCTGTCAACAACAACTGCTACCGAGACGCCATCATGGTCTCCATGACAAACTGCTTCACCTCCATGTTCGCTGGCATCGTCGTGTTCTCGGTCATAGGTGAGACCTTCCCTGAGACAGTTTTAGTTTATATCTTAGCTTTTGTTGCAGTATCTTTTATTTGTTGATTAAACACTAAAAATTACACTGAGATTGAAACAAAGCATGATTTATGAGAGAAGGTTTAATTTTAAAATTTCTGCTTGTTGTTGATTGATTTGTACAAATTTTAAGTGGCATTGTAGAAATTAAGTCAAGCTATTAAATGGTCAACATTTCAACAAATTGTGTAATTGACCTAATAAATCATTAATAATTGTTCATTCAATTATTTTTTTAATTTAATACGTAACCAAAATGTTCTGTGAGTTCAAAAACCGTTACTCAGCAGTATCTCTAATTATTGAAGTATAATAATGATAAATGTTTTATCATCCTATCTATTTAAGGCCACTTGGCTATGACTATAATTTTTAATTACTAGCAACATAAGAATTTTTCCTCAAATTAAGGTTTTAATTTGAGTCCATAGTACTAGCCACAAATATCTACTCATCAATACTCTGCTACATTTGCCATACAAGATTTGTTTAGGTAAACTGCACCTCTTCTAACATTTAAAAGCAGTTGGTGTAGAAGTGATCCAACAACCCTTATTATTACCAACATAAAATAAAAATCAAATATTAATATGAAAAACCCTTCATTCTATATTTAAGAATAATAAATTGGTGTATTCTCCTTTATTTCACAAACTAACTGAACCAAAAAGATATAATTTCATTATTCCTACATTTGTTACTTTTGTGTAAAAATCCCCAAACTAGTTAAATGAAAAATATCAAAGCTATTAAAACATTTATCAATTAACAAAAAACACTTATTTTGAAAAAGCCCAACAAATACATTTTGAAACTCATTAAACTTTGCTGCAGGATTCAAAGCGACTCTGAACTACGAGCGATGCCTGGAGGAGCGCAACGCGACGATCTTCGCAACGTTCGGCCACACCAACATCGACCTGTCACGCCTGCCGACCGAGGGCTCTGCCGTGGCGTTGCTGGGCGACGCTGTCACGACCATGCCGGCCCTGCCAGAGTGCGACTTGGAGAAGGAGCTGGACAGCGTGAGTAGAACTTCACTTTACACTTTCACTTTACACTTCACTTACACTTTCACTTTCACTTACACTTCACTTTACTTCACAAACCTTCACTTTGGTGTGATATTATTGTAAGAGGATTAGAAAGCCTGTGAGTCACACCAACAGGGAATTCTGTGAAGGCACTTCTGCCTGTTTAGTCAGTTTTACTGGCAACCGGAAAGTTATAGAAGCATTCCCTATACCGCCCTCAGTGGGCTGTAACTCTCCTTTGCTGGGATAAATTGTTAATATGAGAAAGCAGAAGGACAATACGAATGGGCAGGTACGATAGGTTCAGCCAAGCTATGACAGGATGAGCAAGAAATGCACCTCAGCCAATAGAATGAGGGCTGATGCCTATCCTTAGCCATCATTGCTTTCAATTCACCCCTGCCCATCCTGCCGTCAAGCCCAACCTCCCCTGGTGGGGATATGAAATTGTTTATTACAAACAAAAAACAATTTCTACATTTCTGATTACAGATTGAGGGTATCCGTTACTAATCAAATCATTTTCTACTTTTTTATTTCCTCTTTTTGTCCATCCTGGTTTAAGCATATGCTCTTTGCTCTTTCTAGAAATGTAGAAATTGTTAGTTGAAAGCTGCCTCCCAAACAAAAGCTGACTCAATCTAGTATAATTCTGTAATACCTGATAATGTTTCAAAGATTTATACTTATAGATTAGTGCCCTCTTAAGTAGTTAGTTTTCTATTGTATACCAATAAAACTAAAAAAAATTAAAACAGATACTATTTTAATGAATGCCTTTTCATTTGGCTCAAGGTTTTTAATTTTAAAACACACAACACAATGCACAGAATAATTGTGTTTATGGTCGACTTAAATATATACTCTTTTATATTTTAAACAATGTTTTTTTTTGTGTAAAATTTTAAGAAAGAAATGTATAATTTATGAGTTAAATCTTGCTTACTTTAAACACTTAAACTCAATATCCAAAAATAATTGTAAATGTATTTAATTAGTTAACTGACTTCAATTGGATGTCAAGCACTGTGCATATAATGTTATACTCTTCCTTAAAGGTAATTTTGTATTGTTGATAAGGATAGCATTATAATAAAATTATTGTTTCAGTCGGCCGCGGGCACCGGTTTGGCGTTCATCATCTTCACGGAGGCCATCAACCAGTTCCCCGGAGCCCAGTTCTGGTCAGTGCTGTTCTTCCTCATGCTGTTCACGCTGGGCATAGACTCACAGTTCGGCACTCTGGAGGGCGTTGTCACTTCCATAGTTGACATGAAGCTGTTCCCGAACCTGAGGAAAGAAATATTAACAGGTCAGTGAATCATTCTCCATTTCCAATACTGATGATTGATTTTTTCTCCCACAATTAATGTGGCTTATGGTAATTTGATCCTGAGAAAATTGTGTAAAGGTTTGATACTGGAACCAGCTGCCTTTGGTCATTGGTCTTTGGTGTAATTAATGATCCTGGCTAAAGAATCAGTCGGTCTTAGTCAGTCACAAGGCTAGACAAGGCATCTCACCCATTCTTCACTCATCATTCATATTCATATTCACGATTTATAATTAATCAAATAAATAATAAACGATAACATTTATTCACAAAATTATAACAATTCACATTTTAACTGGACAATACGAATGACTCCTTGAGTTTTGATGACTAAGAGAATACATTTAACTGGCTTTATTTGTAAAACTGTACGATAATCCTCATTAAAACATAGCGTTCTCGCTATACTGTACAAATAATAATTGAACTGGGTGGATTCATCGATCGATGTGGGGCAAAGCCAGGTGTAACAATTGAAATGCAAAACAGGTGTAACAGTTTGAATGTAATCCAAATGAAACAGTTAGAACACAAGCCACGTGTAACAGAACACAAGCCAGGTTTAACAGTGGAAATATAAGCTAGTTGTAGCAGAACGTTTTCCACGGGTATCAGGACGGTCTCTAGTTCTCCAATCGTTATCTTCATGATTTTTTTCAATGTTTAACTGATGTCTAATCCCGCCTACTCAATTTCCACTGTTGTGTTGCAGGAGTGATGTGCTTGATTTGCTGCATTATCTCCATGAGTTTTGCTCACGGAGCTGGAAATTATGTCTTCATTCTCTTTGACAACTTCAGTGGGAATTTCCCTCTGTTGATAATCGCCTTCTTTGAGTGCATAGCTGTTTCTTATGTTTACGGTCTAAAGAGGTAAGTGTTTTTTATGTTAACTGAATTGAGTTTAAAAAAAAAATAGAAAACTGGAAATAAATATTATCAAAATGTTATAAGCATACACAAGAGAACATATGTTAATGGAATACTAGTGAAAACAAGAAAACTGAGGATCTGGGAAAATTAATCTCAGTAACCCACGAATACAGTTTATAGTCTTTTATTTGTTTGAATGAGAACTATTTAATTTGCTTTTTATATTGTATTTTCGACTTAAGCTACCAACAGCAGCTGAACCAACAGTATAAACTTTTGAACACCCCTCCAAAATAAAGACAACATTATTATTATTAATTCATCATTAGATACTAACCAACTTACCATATCACTAACGTCTTACTTTTCCATGGTTAGATATTTTAGCACTGTTGATCTTTTACCAGCCTTTAAAAGTTTTAATTTTTTTAAACAATTTCAGAAAAACAAATTTCTTCTTGGATTTTTCTTGAATTGTATTAACATGTTTGCTACCGATCAGCTTATGTATGAGCCAGTCAGACTATTAAAAAAGACTGACCCAAAAAAAGAATCATACTCAGATCACAAGCAGTGCGAGTCCATCAATTCTCCTGACCTTTATGAATGATAACTTCACAATTCTTAGTGAACAATGAACAAACCAATCATTGAATCCAGAGACCAAGCGTCTCAAATATGCATGGATATCCTCACAGACCAATACAAAATAATAGAGTATAACAGTGATGACATTTAAAAAGCTGGGACCATTGGACCACATGTGGAACGCCGTCAGTCTACTAGAATGGCCTGAGAGGCTCATATTATATTCTAGAGGCTGGCAAAATTCTAGTGACTCATAAGTCATTCTATATTTATGGCTATTTTGAACTAAGTTGGTAGTGAACATATGTTAATAAATCGTCCTTAGTTTTCAGTCAAACCTTGATTGTCAGTTTATCCCAGAAACCTCTTTGCGTCTGAACCCAGAATTTAGATGGATTCAGGATTTATGACTTGTTGATCATACATATTAATGGTACTAGGAAAATCAGATATATTTTTTTCAAAAACATTGAACTAAACTGCTATTTTTTCTGTTCTTGTTCAGACTACGAGAGTGTTCGCAATGTTCCAGGTTCGCAGATGACATCGAGCTGATGACAGGCACGCGCCCGGGACTCTACTGGCTGCTGTGCTGGAAGTATCTCTCCCCCCTGGCAATGCTTCTTATCCTCATAGCGAGCATTACGGAAATTGTAGTCAACGGCAGCGGGTACTTATTTAAACCTAGTTTTCTCTGTTTTAGTTACATCAAACAAGAAATCAAAATAAATTTCAAGTTGCATGTTTCAAATACTCAAAAAGGAAAAGGAATTTCAATGAAATGGGAATCAAAATTGTTAATAAATTACTAACTGATTGGAAAAATGTAAGTGAAAAAAGCTTTAAAAGGAAAATCAAGAATATTTTATTAAATAACTGGCCTTACGAAATTGATGAATGTTTCAAGAACGATTATTGGACCCAGAATAAATTGAAGTAAATAAATGTACTATAATGTATCTAAATTTATTGTTCTGTTAACTATTGTCATGTGTTATTTTTAATGCCCAACGACAATAAAGTTATTTTTTATTTATTTATTCATGGTGTTACATAGCCTTTCCATTAAATCAAATAAGACTGAAAAGTTTTAATAATATAATACAACATAAACAAAATTGTACACTAGTATTTTTTAACAATTTGTATTGGCAAAAGATGTAAATTTTGTAATAAATTTGCTTTAGACACAACTATCTTGTGTACTCTGTGATATCAATTTGTGTTACTTTAACAATTGTAAATTTACAAATGTTTCTGTGAAATGTCGGTTAGTGTAACAGAGTGCAGTTAAATGGTTTCATGCACCCTTAAGAAAATGGAACTTTTTTGTATTTCAACTGCAACGGCATTTTTGTTAATAGAGGACACAATTGCTTTTGGGGAAAGCAGTCCAAACCCCTAAAATTGTTGTGGACACCCCGGGATTTGAACCCTTGATCCCGTTAACCAAAGTCCAAGACAGTAATCGTTAGGCTAGCGAGATGCCCCACTTACTACCTATCCAAATATTTCAGTAAACAATTGAGCATGTTGTATGTAACTATTAGGCGTCAGTAAGAGTCTTTTAATCGCTCAATACAACAAGAAAAACTGATAGTAACTTGCCTCGAACACCATGAGTACTTTTGAGAGTTAAGGTGTTCAGTTTACAAGGACAAGGAGATCAGAAACTAATTGAAGATGTATTTTTGTTTGATTATGAGATGCAGACAAGCTGTGTTTGTATTTTTGAAACGCATAATAGTGATGGATTTGAAATTATTTTTGATTTATTTGGACTTTACCTATTGCTTCTAGTGTTTCTACTATTTTTCGGGAGGAAAGGAAACACCTCCCGTTATCATGTGAACCCTACTTACATATAAATATCAAACAACTACAACTAGCTAACCTTCATTTTTTTTGTTTTCTCCTAAATTTTTATTCACACAAACACAAAACTAAAACAAATACAATAAATAATGAATACAAATAAAATATACTACACAAATTCAACTATAAATGAAAAACTGAAAATACATTACCTGTTCTGCATCGTTGCCTTCAAGCTGAAAGTGACAAGTAACTGGCACTTAACTTGACCACTTCCCTCGGCCCTTGGCACCATGCACTAGACTGAGTCTAGTCTACTTCTCGTCTTGATAACGGGAAGAGTTTCCTTACCTTCTGAGACGTAGTATAGTTTTAAACACTTGAAGCGATAGGTAAAGTCCAAATAAATCAAGCTATGGTTTTGTACAAATGTGTGATACCAGACTAGACCTGAGGTGATGTTTGTTGGCAGGTACCCGGCTTGGGTGGCCAGTAAGGGTGTGACGGAGACCCGGGAGTGGCCAGTGTGGGCCATGCTGCTCATCGGGTGTCTAGTGCTGGCGGCCGTGCTGTGGATACCGGGCATCGCTATTTGCAGGTGAGCAATACAACTGGCAAGTTCCGAGCCATCCGAGTCGCCAAACTCATATGACTTGACAATGCTCTATCACTAAATAAAATAAAATAAAATCAAAACATCTTTATTTTACAAAATACATGCACAGTTGTACAATAATAGATAGCGTCAAGACTTAGCCTATCTATTTTAAATGCAAACATAAATATTATAACTACTTTTCAGAGTCGAAAATTAAAAACCAGAATTCAAAAAATACAATAAGTTGGTCCCATTAAAAGATAATCAGTTAAATTATTCCTCAATTGAATATATAATTACTTCTCTATTAAAAATATTTTTAATTTGGTTTTAAACAATTTTGCATTATTTTCTTCATCCTTTAAGCTTGAAGGAAATTTTCTAAAAAATAAATATCCTGCGTAAGTTGGTTTTTTCTTATAAAATTCTAATTTGTGTTGATGGCGTGAGGTTACACTATCTCTTTTGTACCTAGTGTTATAATTATGAATTTCTAAAGGCTCTATTCTTGTATTTTCTTCTCTCGTAAGACATATTGTTTTATATATGTATGCTCCATAAGCTGTTAAAATATTCAGGTCTTTAAGTACAATTTTACAGAGTCATCAAACTTTAGGTATAATATAATTCTTATTGCTCTTTTTGTACAATTACAATTTTATATATAAATTAAGTTTGGAAGTAACACCATATAATGCTATACCATAACATATATGTGAGTGAATATGGGCAAAATATATTTTTTTTAGTACATCTAAATTACACAAATATGACATCCGTTTCAATGCGTACAATCCTAAATTGAGTTTTTCAGCAAATTTTTAACATAAAAATTCCAATTTAAATGTTCATCTACACGAAGCCCTAAAAACTTTGTCTGGGAAATTTTTCCTCTTGGCTCTGAATCCATTTCTGAATTAGGTTGAAGATCGTTTTTCTATTTTTAGCAGAGAATGTCATAAAATTTGTTTTTGATGTATTTAGATTTACGCAATCATCGCACAAAGCAGACCAACTACTAGCATTGTAGAGTGGACATTAAGTAGGCAGAAAAATCATTCCTAATACAATTTGGAGCACTTGGCCCAGCCTCAGGATAATATAACTATAAGGTAGACAGTCGTGAAACTCATACGTGAGTAAATGTGTTGCCTGGAACTCACTAGCGATCCACACGGTTGGCGGCGCAACTAATATAAAAACACTAGCGATCCTGCTGATTGGCGGCGCAAACAGACTTGATTCCGGGCCATCACTTTGGAGGGGAGAGTTTCTTGACTGTGTATAACACACTGTTTTGTCCGTCATTGTGCGAGTAGACATGGCACTGGTTGTAGTTGCGCCGCCAACTGCTATAACAAATAATGCTTGTGACTCGCTCCACTTCCGAGTGACAACGTAGATTGCTGAGTTTGAAGATTGCCTACCATAGAGTTAAATTAGGCTGTGGCCTCAACTGAGGTTGGCTGAAAATCTGTGCCCATATTCATAGTTCAGTTAGCTACTATAACCCAGGACAGCCACTACAGCTATGTATTGGGTCCAAGAATTTAGAAATGCAGAATATCGGTTGTCTTTAGCTATCTGACACAATAAGCTTTCCTTTCACCTGGTTCTTTTACATTTGTAACATTAGAAGAAAATCAGAGCCCATTGCTAAACATGAATACCAGTCAATAGTGTAGTGGTTGAGGGGCGATGCGTAACTGTTGGAGAGGATAGGAGATTGCTTTTTAAACTTGCTAATATGGGGGCTTTTGTTAAGAGTAAAAGTTCAGTTAATAATTCACAAGTTTACAATTATTAAATTTAATAAAATAGGTTTAACTACAACAAAAGAAAAATCAACACAACTCAGTGGTTATAGGTAATTCATCTGAGAGATCACAAGTGTAAAGCAGTAACTTAAATTTGTTATTTGTTCAGAGGATTCGTGGAGCTTTTTGTTCATGAAATGCATCCAGATGTGAATAAAACATCTGAAAACTACTCAAAAAATTAAGGAGTAAGGATTTCTGAATAATCTGAAAATCCAAAATATAGATCAATAACAAATCTGTTCCTTTTCAGAGCATTTGGAATAGTGATAATCGACGACAACGAGAAAGCCTGGTTCCCGGCCCCAGACCTGAAGGAGTTCCACGGGATTGTGGACCATCGCGTGACCGTCGCCGAGACGCTGTTGTTCTGCATCCGCGAGGACGGGACGGAGGGGCTATGCTGCCCGACGGGAGCCTCGGACGACGAGGACGACGACGAGTCTTAGTCTGCTCGTCAGTCGTCCCGTCGTACCGCGTCCAATGGTCATGTCAATGGTGCTACTTAAACTGGTATGAGGGAAATGATCGGCAATGTTCACACAACATTGCAATTGAGGCCTAAAACCATTTTGATACAATGAAGGTTTCGCCTATGAGTTATTTGAAAGGTCAGGGGGAAAGAGATAGTCAGACATTTACATAAATTATAATTTATATAAATTTATACATTTTTTAAAGTTATATAAATATTCCAGGTTACTGAACTTTGCTATACTTTCTGCCTATGTTGTTGGTTCTACATCTATGATCAGCACAAACTATTATCTAGTTTTAGTTCGTCCTAGCTAATTTAAGTATCAAATTTTTATTGATCAACGTTTGAAGATAAATAACTAATTCAGTGTAGACGTGTGTCCATACTCATTTTGAGTCATTCAAATTGTTTGACAAGTCACACAAATCAATGAGCGTGAGATGTGCCGTTAGCCTGTTTTGGCTTATCATTATCCTGACATCCTGACTGATAGATATTTAATAAGCCAAAACAACAAAACAAGTGTCAAACCACTATCCACATTTTTGAGTTTGCTTTAATTTCCTTATGCTTAGGGAGTGTGTAAATGAGACAACAAATACAATTTGAAGAATACTGATATAGCATGTACATCTAGGTAAATATTATTTTTAATTATATTCCTTTAACCATCACTTTTCCCCTGACATTTCATCTTTTCATGAATTGTTACATTTGTTGATGAGAAAATTAAGAAGTACTTCTGCGACTGCTTATCAAATTGTACATTAAAATTAAAAGCCAACAGCTTTTGCCAGTTTAGCAAAACATATTTTTGAATGTAAGTAAACTGAGTAAGTAACGCACTAAGTAAAGAGTAAGGAAATATCCCCGTCCAGAAATTTCATTGCAGATAATTTCTTTTGGAAATATTTCATGAGGTTTGCGATCGATGTGCACAAAGGCCAGTAGAAAGAAGGGTAGAAACTAAAAGAAAGATGTACGCAGGTAAAGCCTAGCACATTGATTTAAGCATGGTTAAGATGACCTTAGACGCTCTGTTGTTAACGTAGGTTACGGCTTTTAGCTCCTCCTGTATCATATTGTTGTAGAGTCCAGATGATATTGAGAGCAAAGTCCGTTTGTTGAAAGCATCTCTATGCTTCTCTCTTGCCTTCTGTAAGAATAGGTTAACTGTAATAATAGATGGGTTTGCGACAGAAAATTGCAGGGAATAAAGTTTATCGTGGGCAGTAACTTTGTAACTTAATTATTTAAACAAATTATATTTATGGTTAATTTTAAGATTTAAAGATTTTTTAAACTGAAATGCCTGTTGTCAAAAGAGAAAAGATCTAAGGACAGCTAAGTACCGTAAAACTTCTGGCTTGAGAAGCCAACACACTATCTCTGAGCTACCGTGTCCAGTAACTTCTCCATGTAGTTACTCTATTACAATAAGCATTCATTGCACAAAACATCTTTTCCTCTTGTCGAGCCTTCTATATTACAGTATAATAAGCGAAGTATTTGTCCTAGTGTTTTAACAGTGGCCCTGTTTATGTCTGTGCATCTTCTAGTCGCCTGGTGCGATTGCTTGCCCAGGATAATAGAAATGAATAGCAATTCAGTAGCATTGTTTATCTGGATTAGTGGTCAACAAGTCACATGAGCAACGATTGCTTAATTTAATAGAGGATTAAAACAACTACCTTTAGTTATTGAAATCATGTTTTCCTCTGCTGTTTTCTGTTGCAAACCCTAGTGTAAGGGATGTTGTTACTTAGGGGTCAATAACTTAGTTACATAAACTTTTAATCCAGAAGTATTTAGTTTCTAATATAAACTACTGTGTAAATAACACTAAGCGAAATATTTAACGAAATACCTGCCTTTCAAATACCCTAGCCTGATAACAACCATCCACAAATTATATCCGGCCTAAAAAGAGGGTTAATATTATCCATTTCAGAAATATTTCTCGGTGGTAAAATGTATCTTTGTGACAATATTGATATTGAAAAGTTATATAATCAATCTATATTAGTGTTATTCATCTCCAGAGTTGAGAATGGGGTGGCACAAAGTTTTACTGATGGGCTTTTTTAAGTGGTTTCTCTAAACCAGGTTATGTTTGTTGTTTAAAATGAATTACCTAGTTTGATACTAGAACTTCATGGTTTGTAACTTCAAAGAACTGCAACGTGAAACAGACTATTTTACAATGCCTTCAAAACTGTTGTATTAGACTGAAATTTTTAGATTTTTTTTACCGTGCATATATAATACATTTTTAATAATAGATCTTAAATAACTCTGAGACTTAATTTTTGTTATTTTTAAAGAAACCATTTAAACTGGCCTAGACAGGGTTCTTATACAATGAAGTGCCTAGGATTAAGTCTGTCTTTTAAAATGCTGCACATTTTCTATCACTGCACTCGATAAAACACCCAACGCCGAGCAATAATCTACTTTAAGGACTGTAACCCAGTGGAGAGAACACCTGTACATGCACAAAGAGTTATGTGTTTACTTAACTGTCCCATAAGAAACAACAAGGAGTCATCGAAACAATACGTAGTGGCCTCTACTGTCTGGAATAATTACTTAAGTGATATCGAGCCCAAGTCAAAAATGTACTTACGGTTCGTTTTGCTGTTAATTGTTGGTTATGTAAATATATCGATGAGTTCATTGCAGATGATTTTAATAAAAGTACTCACGGGTTTTTATAAATTGATGTGTTTCACTAGATGTATTTAAAACTAGTTTTATATTTTTAAAAGTCCCAAACATAAGAAGCACACAACACTTTTACAACTATCTACAATAATTACTAGACTGTTATATTTATTACTACTGTTATAAAGTAATTCTTAAAACATTTATAATGTAACCATTACTGAAGTCATTGAACGAATTACATGAAATTGTAACAATTTGTATGTAGTTAATAACGAGGTCCAGGAAACTGTAGGGAGTACTGTTGGAATGTCTGTGTCAGTTTTTAGAAAACGTTTTAATTTCTTAATTTAATTTTTAAGAAAACATAATTTTATTAAACGGTTAAATGTCTGGTGTTTAAAGGCAAAGATCTGATTTGAAAAGCGTTTATTAATATAATAAAAAAACACTAGCTGGGGTTCTGTTTGTTCCATAGATATAAAATGTCATCCAGTATAGACTATAATTGTATAAAAGTCACACTTCAGTCTGTAGAAATACAGAATTACTTATAACAGATTTGTATTTAATTGAAATAGTTTAAAATAAAACATGTGACATAAACCCCATACAATCTTTCCTCCATAAGAGTAACATGGGACTTTGAGACCTAGTGGGGTAGATCACTGAAGTCTGACAGAAAATATAAATTTGTTTCGAATCGTGTAGAGGAAAATCCCTTTAACTAGTTTTATGAATTTTACATGTTTAAACATATCAACTGCAAGGTTACTTTAATTTGACACATTTCAAATCAGTCATGAAATAAAAATGAACCGGCCGTTAGAATTCAGGTGAGTGGTGAGATGCGTAAGAGGGGAGTATGAGCAACTGGAGAGGGGATAGGTGGCGAAGGGGAAGTGAATAGCTGACTAATATATGGAAGTTGCCTTGGCCGGGGTTGGTTCACACACTGGCCAGGTTGGTTCCCCCACCACTCTACCGTACCATCCGTCCACTGTGCACCCTAGACCCACCCTTCATATGAAATCTGACAGCCTGTAGTTGACTGAACAACATTTTTTAGAAACTAAGAAGAAAGATTTTCTAATTCTGAAAATTGTTGAGTTCTTAAAAGAAGATGTTTAAGGGCCTATTTTTTCTTATTATTCGTAAAGTTAAACCCAAATTTCTCATACAAATTAATAATTAATAATTACCATGAATTTTAAGAATAATTACTTCAAAAAAGTCCTTTTTGTAAAATTAGAAAGTTTTGTCTTACATTAAAGACCATATTTGATATATTTTTAATACTTTATTGAATGAAGCTTTAAAATGCTAATGCTAAATGTTTCTATAGTACTTTATCCTGTACATTTATAAAAGAAAGGTGGTGACTGTCTGGCTGTTGACTTGTATGTTCTGTGTTTATGTAAAAACTACTGAACCAATTGAGCTGAACATTTGCATGTAGCATGTAGGTAGATAATTTACCTGGACTACATATAGGCCTATTCCCATCTTGGCAATCCCTTAGGGCTCCGCCCCAGTGGTCTTTAAAGTTACAATGCTATTCTTACGGGCAATAGGTTTAATGGATTAGATAATTACTTAAACAGATGTAGTTGCAGCAGAAATTTTAATCAGCTATGCAAAGCAAGGTATCAGCTAGAGAGATATCACTCTAACTATATATTTTAAGATACCAATAACAAAAGTAAAGGGGTCTTGACGTACTTCACTTAAATGCAGAATTGTGTCCGCACATTTAGTTAAGAAACTGACACAGGCTTTCCTTACCAACTCCATAATGACAATAAGAATGATAAATTCTATTACATAGTAATGCATTATGTTAACATCGTAGTGAGAGTTCAATAAAGCTTTAAACTCATGTTGTTGTCAAGTATTTTAGTTTGGGGAGGTTATTGTATGAACCTCATAACAAATAAATATCAAAATATAAATGTAATATCGATGAATATATTTTTTGAGCCAGTATTTGAAAACAAGTTCAGAAGGGTTAATCGGAACGCAAAGCGGTTACAAGTCCACCAAACATGGTACCGGTACCGTACACTAAGTGATTTACTGTACAGAGTGGGGAAAATTAATTGTTTGAGAATTGTTAACTGTTATTACTAACTTGTAAAACACCAGGAATTTATTTAAAACAATTACCTCATGAAGAAAATTTGTGGGTCAGATAATTGCTAAATAACTTAATACAAAATATTTGTTTAAACTAAGGTTAAAATTTACTCTTGGTACTGATTCATTATATGTGTAAAAATAAAATATTTGAATCGATAGTACTCCATGAAAAATGTTAGTTATATTAAAACAAACTTGTTATTTGAAATAACAATACTATAATTGTTATACTTCTTTTGAATTCATATTTTGCAATTAAAATAACATTATTACTGATCGTTAACTGGTTCAAATAATATTAAAAAATATTGATGTTATTATACCTAATGCTTTACTCATTGCTACATGGAATCTTCTACAAAATAAAACATTCAAATATACATTTTTACCGAGACGGACAAAGTACAAATCAAGAAAATTGTCTTTTCTCATATGATAAATGTATTTTTAGTAACTGTATACTTTAATAAAGTAATCATTATATAAAAATGTATACATTATAGAAATTAGTTCAATAATTTTACTCGATATTTAAGCACATTAATGAAAAGTGCACAACTGCATGAAGCTCTGAATACAAATGTATGACTTTGACAATACGTGTTTATGTGATAAGTTTGTTTGAAAGTACTAAAAGTTCATTGCAACATGAGTAAGCAAAGTAATTATCAATCAAATTAATGGTCCAATTCACAATTTACATAGGTTTTGAGTTTTATGTTTATTTTAAGTTATTGTTATTTCATGTATTTAATGTGATTTTGTTAACATAATGTGTGTTAACATTCAAGGTATTTAAATCATACTTGCAATTAAACACATTTTTTAATGTGCTAAAACTGTTTTTAGGACACGTTTGAATTAAAAATACCTTTTGATAATTTACCTTTTATAGGTAATATGTTAATGAATATTATTAATTACTTTGACTTTTTGTGATTAATTTTAGTTTATTTTGCAATTATTCTAACTTTTGTTATCGGGACGATTTTGTTCCAAGTCAGTGGATAGGAGAAAATTTTAATTTTTTGAAAGACATGACTAAGTAGGAATAAATATGGAAATCTCCATTACAAATATTTTATTGGCACATACATTTTTGTGAAGAATTACAAGCATTACTTGAAACCAGACTTGCAAACGAATCATGTTGCAATGAACTCAAGTGGTCGACAATAATTATATATTTATTCTAAATGTTTTAAAAATTGTTGAAATTCTCGTTGTTGTTAATATTTAAATATTATATCACAAAATCGCACACACCATATCTATGTATGTACCAGTAGTGCATTTAAAATGTGCTAGAGTAGTTGGTGTTTGTTTTGATATTTTTATTTGAAAGACAAATTATTTCAGAAACTGTATGAAAAAACGTATTTGATCAATTGTATAAATTATGTTCTTATTAATAAGATGTTATCAATGTAAAAATAGATTGTTATTTGAATAGTATTGTCTTTTACTTCTGAAATTTTAGAATCGATGTTCAGTTGTTTTAAATACTTGAAAAATAATTTGTTGAAGTGTTAATTCTGACTTAATATTGACAATTTTAAAGTATATAAGAATTATCGGTAAATGTTTTCCCCAGTGTACATATCATTGCATATCAAGTCATGATATGTAGACCTTTCTTCTTTTAAGAAAGTTTCTATGGTTTTTAAAACATATCCTTGGATTTTTATATCCAATCAAATTCCCCATATCGTTTAGATTTTAAGTATGAAAGTTGCACTTTTAACTGCAAAGCACTAAAGATTAGATTTTATGACATATTACAAAATATTATCTAAAGTGTTTTTAAGGAAGTTTCTATGGTTTTTAAAACATATCCTTGGATTTTTATATCCAATCAAATTCCCCATATCGTTTAGATTTTAAGTATGTAAGTTGCACTTTTAACTGCAAAGCACTAAAGATTAGATTTTATGACATATTACAAAATATTATCTAAAGTGTTTTTAAGGAAGTTTCTATGGTTTTTAAAGCATATCCTTGGATTTTGATATCCAATAAAATCCCCTATATCATTTAGTTATAAGTATGACAATTGACAGAAACAGTTGCAGCTAAAAGTTGCATTTAATAGTTGATCTGTAACTGACTAACAATAATTGTTATTATTAGTTATTTCATATAACATAATATTATCTAGCGTGTATCACACATTATCAAAATCACATATCTATCTTATATACTACCTTTTAGTATAAATATAGTTTATATTTTTGATGTTTGCATATTTTGTTGTATTTATTTGTTGTTATTAATTATGAAATCACTAAATATCAGTATTATTAAATTATATTTTTTAAGTCTGTTAAAGGAGCCTGTTATCATAACTCTATATAAATTTAAATACATCAGCTATTTATGTCATAATACTGATGAATTAAATTTCAATGATATTGTAAATTACAACAGAAAAATGTTTATAAAAGAAAGCATTATAGTACTTTTTCAACAATTACATTAAGTATTAAAAATGTTGAGTTATTGAAGTGAAACTATATACTCAGAGAATAGTCGTCTGAGGAATCTTTATTTAACTTAGCAAATATTCTCTAGCCAAGTAAAAAAAGCATTTCTATAAATAAAACTGTTGAAATTCAAAACAAATCAAAAGTTTTTATTTAATAAAAATACATATTTACAAACATAATACCGCAAAGATAATAAAATATGATAGTTACAAATTTATGTTACCAATACATAATAAATAATAATATTAATAAATTACTATATGCACTAATCCTAAGTTAGGGTGAAAAATGCTCATATGGCAACCTGTCAGTTTATGAGCATGAGTGGAATTAATATTGTGCCAACAAGCACAATAACAAAAAATTAGGTATACAAAAAATGAAAATAAATAATAATTATTATCATTACTATTTTTAATTACCATTTAATAATAACGAAATTATGAAATAATGTGTTTTGGTTTCTCTGAATAGTGCTGTTTTTTAAGACAGTAACAATAACTTTCAGTGTGTTCACTGTGAGTAATAAAAGTCAAGGTCATACAAGTTAATCTACGATTTCATTTTTGACAGCTACAATCAGATGATTTAGTTGAGGCGTCCTAAATCTAGAGGAGGTTCTGAGTTTAAACTGAGGTTGTTCAACAATTGTTCTTTAATGCTTTCTAATCTAGTTACGTGGTTCTCAGGTTTAATTTGAGGCTATAAAATCAGTGGTCTGCTTCTAATTTGTTTTATTTTTTAGTTAAAATTCTAACAAAAAACATACAATTTTGATTTTAAAGTACGAGTTATTTGTTTACTCCTATTATGTTAATAACAAAAATTGTTTCATTAGTCCTAATAAGATAGCAGGTTCCAAATTCAAGATAGTATTTAAGATCGTTTTAAGTACCTAACAGAGTACATGTACAGATGTTAATGACAACAGAAACGAAATGTCTTATAAGCCAGGAAACCGACAATAATAAACTAGATTCATCAATAATACTGTTGTATGTTAGTCTATCTCTAGCCTACGAATAGACTGTGGTGTTTGTAGTTCATTACTGCCTCGTCCGTATTGTTTCAGTTGTTTTTCTCTTAAACTGTAATGTAAATAGTGTGTAGCATGTTAAATATGTGTGTAACTCGTAGTACATAAGTTTTTTATAATTTGGGATGAACTGATTGTCGATTATGTGAATCTCGGTCGCAACGAGAGAGGGTTTCATATGTTTGTAATTAGATTTAATTTTCACAGTTTGAATCCTTGCAAGGTTCCCTTTTGGAGTCTTTTGGAACTTTCTGGAAAACGGCTGGTTAAGAGAACTTATTTTTCTCAAAATGAACGAGGATGGTAAGCTAAGCTTTAAGGACCAGAGCTTCCTAAACCAGACTGACCATTATTTCTCCAAACAGACAGATTAGTTGACGTATTCATAATTTATATGAATAATCATAATTTTTTTTCATTATATTTGTTACATTCTTCAAATTTTAAAATACCTAATGAAATTTTACAAATAATTTCTAGAGGGAATTTAAAACTGTTAATCTAAGTTTGCAAATAAAGTAAATTGTTAACAAAAATTCCAATAAGCTTACTAGTTTCGAAAATATTTAAGTTTACTATTTAAGAAATGTTAAACAATTTGAATGTATATATTTCATTTTATATACAAATTTAAAACAACGATAATAATTTAAAATATTTATTTTATTCAAATAATCCGATATTTAAACTAGTTTATTAAGTAAGTGTAAACAAAGGCTGTAAGGTATGTATATCCCGTGAAGCATAGATTATGTGCATACGTAACTGCATAGAGTAACGTGTCAATTAATTTACTGTTAATTATTCTCTTAATTGAAGAGTTCGCTTCATTCAGCCAGAGTCAATATTTCTAGTGAATTGTAATTAATTGTGATATGCAATTAAATAGCGGTGAATTAGAGGAAATATTTTATAAGGTTGTTTAGTTACTGCTGTTGATGATGTACAAATGGATTACTACGGCTGTTAAGAAGTGTTTCTTGCAATGCTCAAATTACAGGCTAGGTAAAGGTAAAGGAAGGAAGGCCACAGACAGAGATTAAATATAATCAAAAAATTTGTTTGCATCCAAATGTAAGCTTGAAAAATAAGGGTTGTGCTTTGTTAGTAAAAGAGATTCCAAAACCGTTTCAAGCTAAAAGTATTACTGTTTCTGGATTCATCTGACGTTTATCAACTAATACATTTTTTATATTAGGTACTACAGCTTTGGTCATTTATTAAATTGTACTTTCTACTAAAACGTTGATATGCTCAATTATTTAAATACATGGCACACTATAAAATGTTGATTAAATTGAATTATTCCATAAATGTGAATGTAGGGTTGTGATTGGTAGTAATAACTTTATTTTTCATGAAATATACATACCAGTATTTTCAGAAATTAATAGACAAACTTGATCTGTACATTTCTTGTTGGTATCATTACTTGACTGAGGTGGAATAGGAGCTAATATTTTTAAATGTTTCCAATTCTCATAGACGCTCTTTCAAATGAAGAAACATATTTTATCCATTCAAATATTCTGACTGGCTTGCCCTTTTAATGGTTATCTCTTTTTCTTTCTTGAAATAGCCAGTTGAAAAAATCTCACCCACTATGGGGGACATGAGATTAATTAATTACAAATAAATAATCTTATTGAATGTTATTAATTATAAGTATTCTATATCAGTATAACTTGACATTAATTTAGAAGACAATTTGCTTGACCATCAATAAAACTTATAACAGGACAGTGACATTTTATACTCTAAAAATTAGAAAACTGATAATACAAAAATATATCATTTTATAATGATTTAATAGTCTTTGAAAACCTGTGATAAATGTAGTAATAATTTTAAAAAAATATTAAGTTTGCAAACAAAACTAATAAAATAAGCAGATTTGGTTATTTCATCAATCATATTTCTCGTCATCAACTCAATATTTGAGCATTGCAAGAAAAAACTAACCCTGAATTAATTAGTTTAAATTTTACCATATTGGTATGAGTGTTGTTGTTGTAAAGTTGCCAGCACTGATCACTGTTAGTCAACTTGTAAATAAGTTCTTGTTGTCAAATGTCAGTCAATAAATATATTATTTAGAAAAATTTGTTTCATTACTAAGGCCAATTTACGATGACATGAATCATAAATACCCCCGTAGCAGCAAACCTGCATACTCAGCGAATGTCCAATGCATATATATGTATCTTAATACCACATAAAGCCACATGCCAAGTTTCATCAATATACATTCATAAATAAACGATTTATGGCATTTTAATTATTCTCCATAAGAATAACATGGCGGCTGAGTATGCAGGTTTGCTGAAGCAAGGAACACAAAAAATGGGGTTTTATGCAAATATAACTCAGTAGGTAAAGCCACATACCAAATTTGATTAATTTATGTTCATAATTAAGGGAGATAACACGTTACTTATTCTCCATAAGAATAACATGGGGCTGAGTACGCAGGGTTGCTGCTATGGGAACTATCGGCCGAAAAATGTTTTTTAGTGCAAATATCAATAGACCACAACGATATGAAGCAATATACTAAGTTTCATTAGGATAAGTTCATAAATAGGCGAGATATACAATTTATCTTATTCTCCATAAGAATAACATTGGACAACGTACTGTGTTTAGCACTTTCAATATCTCCGTAACCATTTGACATAGAGCAATGATCAAAACACCAAATTGTGCATATTTTTTAGCTGATTCCAATGGAAAAAACTGACATTTGGATTTTTCAAAAATGATATGTAAAAAGCTCAAAAAACCCATTTTTGGGGTACGAAACCCCCCCAAAATACCCTTTCGGATAGGTTGAACTGTCTGGTTTTTGAACTTACAGTCATAAATGCTGATTTACACGTTTATACCAAATTTCGTCAAAATCAGATCATTTTTACGAGAGTTATCGTGCTCACGGACACATATATATATATATATATATATATATATACAGTTTCGAACGAATGGTGTTTTTGGGGTCTGGGGACCTCAAAACGAAAAGTTATCATGGTCCCGGGCCTAGGTCTTACCATGCCGACTACGGTAATAGCTTCTTCCCTATAGGGGAAATTCGCTAATTCCCTATAGGGGAAATTCGCTAAAACAATAACAAGCAATACATGGTAAGAGTTCCGTAACAATACGTACTTTGGACGTTAATGCAGTTAAAAAAAGTAACATTTCAGAGAGGTCAAACATGTATAATAACTAAACTAACCTTATATAATGTTCTTATGGGAACATTTTGCTGGTTAGTTTTATTTCAGAAATGTATATACTAGGGTTAGTGTTTTTTAAATCGAGTCGAGTCGAGTATTGAACCAAACTAACTACTTAAGTATCGAATCGAGTCGAATCGAGTAGTTCTTTAAAAAGTAAAAAAAATTTATTTTTTGTATTGAAAACAATGTTTTTTACATATTAAACTTTAATTCTAAACATATCATTTTATTGAATTATTAATGTTATTATTTATATTATTTTAACCTTTATTTTACCATGAATGAATAATGATTTCAATGAAATATATATATATATATATATATACGTATGTATATATATATATATATATATACAGATATATATATATATATATATATATATATATATATATATATAGGCTATACTGTTTCCAACAACCATAACAAACAAAAGACAAGTATTACAAATATAAATCCATACAAAGATTTTGGGCTGGTTTATCAAAACCAGAACATTTTAACTAGAAATTTATTTTTTGACCCCGACCCAAACACTCCCTGTGCCCCTCTCTTACTTATCTTAACTCACAGGTAACCATAAACAACCCACCTGTCATTGTCTCCTTTCATACGAGATAAAAATAGAGTTTAAGCTATTTTTCTTTATTTCAGTCACGTATTTTGCTAAACATTGGTTAGCGCCCTAAACGTGGGTAAACGGTGGGGGTAACTTCGCTATTTTCAACTATCTGCGGTAAACGGCGGGAGTAGTCAACTACTCGACTCGATAGTTTTGAGTATTTTTACAACTCGACTCGGCCTTCGAGTAGTCTTTAGTACTCGAAACTCAAGTACTCGCCCACCCCTAGTATATACTGTACTTATCTGACTGTCAATTGCATTTCATAAAACAATACCTGACGATTCCAGTTACACCGGGAAGATTTATGGAGAGTTAAAAACATGTGATCAAAGAACTTTTACAACTAACATGTTTATATAATCACCTGACCAAATAAAACCATTGTGTGCGATAATCACTGGAATGTTAAGCCCAAAGAGATGAGGCCCTGAGGTAATTTTGGTTGCTTTCCTAATTTTGGCACATGTAGAAATTGTAAAAACATGATTTTGATTTTTGAATGTTAGGGTTTTGTACCGATAACATCTTCGATTTGGATGGGTGATGTTAGGGTTTTGTAACGAAAACATCTTCGATTTGGATGGGTGAAAATCCATATGATTACATGCATTCCAAAAATAGCGTGTTAATTATAGGTGCACAGTTCCAAAAACGTGTTTTAATGCTTCTATCAGTTTAAGAGAAGATAATATGTTCTTGTTCTCCACCAGCTACAAGGACCCTAAAATTTGAAAACGACTTTTTAATCTATATGTTTATTAGCGAATTTCCCCTTTAGGGAAGAAGCTATTACCCGTAGGTGGCATGGTAAGATTTAAGCCCGAGACCATGATAACTATTCGTTTTGAGGTCCCCAGATGCCAAAAACACTATTCGTTCAAATTTATATATATGTATATATATATATATATATATATATATGTGTGTGTGTGTGTGTGTCCGTTACCGCGATAACTTTTGAAAGAAACACCCGATTTTGATGAAATTTGGCACAAATGTGAAGAGTACCATTTATGACTTGAAGTTCGAAAACCAGATCGATCGCACTATGGGAAGGGGGTTTTATGGGGGTTTACAATTTTCCAAAAATCGGTTTTTTGCAAATTTTACCCCAAAATATTAAAAACGCTCAATTTTGGATATAGCCATTTTATAGAGCTTAAAAAACAAATAATTTAGTATTTTGAATCATTAACCTAGGTTAAGTGGTTGCGGAGAAAATCCAAAAAAACGTGTCCCATGTTAATCTTATGGGACAAAGGTTTTTAGATTTTTCTCAGATAGTTTTACTAAAAACTTCACATTTCTATTCATTAATGTGTTTAGCTCAACGAAACAAACATTTTGGTATTTTAACCGTTGCAGAGATATTCAAAGTGCTAAACACAGTACGTTGTCCAATGTTATCCTCATGGAGAATAAATAAAATTCTATATCTCGATTATTTTTGAATGTATATTGATGAAACTTGGTGTGTGGCTTCAAATAGTTGTGGTATATTGATATTAGCACAAAAAACAAGTTTTTTGTTGATATTCCCCGTAGCAGCAAACCTGCATACTCGGCCCCCATGTTATTCATATGGAGAATAAGTAAACTTCTATATCTCCCTTAATTATGAACCTACATTAAGAGAACTTGGTATGTAGTTTCACCTGGTTCAGTTGTATTGATAATTGCAAAAAAAAACACATTACTTATCTTCCTCGTTGCAGCAAACCTGCGTCCTCAACCCTAATGTTATTCTTATGGAGAATAAATAAAATGCTATATACCACTTATTTATGGATGTATTCTTGTGAAACTTGGTAAATAGCTCTATCTAGTAGTGAGTCACATATATATGCATTGGAAATTCGCTGAGTACGCAGGTTTGCTGCGACGGGGTATATATATATATATATGTGTCCGTTACCGCGATAACTTTTGAAAGAAACAGCCGATTTTGATGAATTTTGGCATAAATGTGAAGAGTAGCATTTATGACTTTAAGTTTGAAAACCAGATCGATCGCACTATGGGAAGGGGGTTTTATGGGGGTTTACAATTTTCCAAAAATCGTTTTTTTTTTTGCAAATTTGACCCTAAAATGTTAATACCACTCAATTTTGGTTATAGCCATTTTATAGAGCTTAAAAAAACAAATAATTTAGTATTTTGAATCATTACCCTAGGTTAAGTGGTTCTGGAGAAAATCCAAAAAAACGTGTCCCATGTTAATCTTATGGGAAAAAGGTTTTTAGATTTTTCTCAGATAGTTTTACTAAAATTTCACATTTCTGTTTATTAATGTGTTTAGCTCAACAAAACAAACATTTTGGTGTTTTAATCGTTGTTCTACGTCCAACCATTGCAGAGATATTCAAAGTACTAAACACAGTACGTTGTCCAATGTTATCCTTATGGAGAATAAATAAAATTCTATATCTCAATTATTTATGAATGTATATTGATGAAACTTGTTATTCATATGGAGAATAAGTAAAGTTTTATATCTCCCTTAGTTATGAACCTAAATTAATAAAACTTGGTATGTAGCTTCACCTGGTTGAGTTATATTGATAATTGCAAAAAAAACACATATCTTCCTTGTTGCAGCAAACCTGCGTACTCATTTATGTTATTCTTATTGAGAATAAATAAAATGCTATATATCACTTATTAATGAATGTATTTTTGTGAAACTTGGTGAGTGGCTCTAGGTAGTAGTGATACCAATATATATATGCATTGTAAATTCGCTGAGAACGCAGGTTTGCTGCGACGGGGGTATAATTTATGACATAACTTCCTTCTCAAACAACCATAAATGCTTCAATATAAAACTGGCTTTTGAATTAAAATTTAAAGTTTTTTAATTTGTCACTGCAATGTGCACAGATGTCATGCAACAAGTTGTACGCAACAAGTACAACATGTATAAAATCAGTTTACTGACATATTCCTAAACTGAATGGTGCACCCAGTTTTAGGGCATACACCGATATACCTTAGTAAAATCAATATAAACTTTTAGTTAC
The DNA here is from genome assembly GCA_963675035.1 of Allygus modestus. Classification (NCBI taxonomy): domain Eukaryota; kingdom Metazoa; phylum Arthropoda; class Insecta; order Hemiptera; family Cicadellidae; genus Allygus; species Allygus modestus. The sequence continues at coordinate 26,817,372 of OY776115.1, read as the reverse complement.
TTTTACTTTTAAATGGGGAATACATCTCAGAACTTTAACCAAAATTAAAAACTACAAACAAAATTAACTACTGCCAAATAATTTAGTAACCAAGTTCTCATTAACTGATCAATTTAAATTTCAGTCTTTGTCAAAGGTGTGCTGCATATAGAAATATATGCCATTTATTCATGTGACTTCTTTTTCTAATCTAAACGGCAGAGCTGAACAAACAGATTAGTGATAAGATTGCTCCTGTTGCCAACCTAGATCTGCAGTGGTATCAGAACATTACGATGCAATTAGGAGCAAATTGGGACAGCGACTGAGGTTTAACTGCCGTGAAGCAGAAATAAAAAACATTTCCATGACGTAAGAGATTAATCCACAGATTACCAGTACCTTATAGTTCCAAATATTTTGAAAAACACACTTTTAAAATAAGTATTTTTAGTATTACACTCCTCAGGATTTTGGCTCCTTGGACCTCCTTTACTACTGTAAGAGATTACTACTCAAATTACTAGTACCTTAAGAGTATTTTTATGTTCCAAATATTTTGACAAACTCACTTTTAAAATAAGTATTTTCAGTGTTACCCTCCTTCAGAGTTTTGGCTCCTTGGACCTCCTTTGTTACTGTAGATCGTAAGAGGTATTTGAATAAGTTTTTTTTTTTTTTTTTTTTTTTTTTTTTAACTGTGTAAAAGTGAAAATAAAGGAGGCAAATTGTGAAAAATGCCACTTTAATTCATTATAACTCTCATACTATGTTTAAAAAATTATAGACATGGAAGTACCGTGGAACGTGGATAAGAGGAGTGTCGCGGCAGCTGAAACTGGAACTATTTAGTTCCAAAGCTCCGTAAGTGAAAACAGTTCCAACCGTTCCATAAGAAAAAGATTCAGCTAGCTACAGCTGTTGTTAGCGCTGCAGCGATTCGATCCAAAAACAGCTGTAGCGCTCCGCAGCCTTTTAAGCCTTACTCAAGTAACTTCTTTAATTCAAATTTTTTGATAATTTTAATTTCTTTACCAGTCCCTTGAGATTCAAACTATCCAAGTTCCACTGTATTTAAGATGTATGGGCATACACTGTCAAAATAGTGTCCTATTTTTATTAATAACATAAATGTATTGCATTCCATATGAATATTCCATATGACTATTCCATATGAATATTCCATATGAATATTCCATATGTATTCCAATGAATACATTTACAAACAAGTCTTTCCGTAATCATCAAATTTTTTCAATATTCCAAAAGCCCGTTGCCATAGGACCTGTTACACTCTAAAACCATCATCTGTCTTTAGGATCATGATTGACCTTTGCTCGTTGACAATATCCAATTCCTCTGAATATTATAGGATAAAGAATCGATGTGGAGTTTTCACATAGATTATATTTAATCCAAAATATCAACCAATATTTATGTGATGAGGCATTTGAAAAAAGTGCAGCCTTAGAAAAATTGTTCTTAAGGCTTATTAGAGACAGATTTCCAGTATTTATCTTATGGGATAATAATTTGGGGTTCACATTCAAAACAAGACTTCAATAGATTGTTTGTTTTGAAAAAGCAATAACAATCATATTTAATTTAAATATTAAAGAATAATATAGACACTGTCAAGAGAATGGATTTCCTCACCCTTCCATATATTTATATATTGGAAACATTAGTACATTGTTTTTCCAAGTGAGAATTAATGTGTGGTATATTCTTAAGTATGATAAACAATCAAAATGTAAGTTCTGCTTCCAACAAAACAGATTAAATTTATTCAAAAATCATCCATCCTCAGCAGAAGTTAGACTCAATCATGTTGCGTTGCAACCCTTTCCATGTTCTGTTGATGTTTTTACAAACAATAACGTCCATCATTTCTGTGTTCGTGTTTAAATGTACATTTTGTAATTGCGATGATAACCTTCAGAAGAAACAATTGATGTTGACTTCTTGTCTGACCTCATAACTAGAAAGAAGCTAAAACTAGTAGCCACAGCTTACTTTGTAGTAGCAGATTACTTTGAATGCAGGTTTATAAACCACTTTACAATATTTACCAGAAATCCATTTAACAAAAATTATGTTTCCTTTGAATTCATTGATATTGTTCATCTCTGCATATAAAAATATCCTATACATGAAGACATTGGATATTTTTTAAATAATCTGAGACTCAACAAATTCAATGATTATTATTTTTAAGGAAAGCACAGCAGATGTATATTTCCAATTTGGATCTGGTAACTTTTAATTTTGTTTTATGAGTACAAGTTAATTATTTTAAGCATTTTACTTTGCAGAGTAATATGTTCATTACTGCGGAATAACTTTGTTTTATTATTAAACAAAAATTATGATGGGAATCATAGGATAAAAAAACAGGTAGTTCAACTCACAATATTCTGACATATATTTCAGAATTATACTAAATAAGTACTAAACATAAACATTGACAAGTAAAACAAGGTTTTCAAAATTTATATCAAACTGAACAATACTCGGCACTAAAAATTAATACCACAAAACTAAAAATTATTTGTAACAAAAGATTACATAGCTAACAAAGAATTTTCAATAAATGAGTGATGCACGTTTTGTCTTGTCAATAAATAAAAATTAACAAGTGAAAAAAATGTTTTGAGAATGTTTTAGTGTAAATGCAATGACAATGTGTATTGTTGGTGTTGTCCTTAACAGGCGCAATAAAATAAAGTGAACCACTAACCTCAGCACCTCGGTACGTCATACTGTGGTTCAAATGACATGATCGAGCGAGCCAAACACAGCGAGAACAATACAGATTGTTGCAGCACAAGAAAACCGGAATACTTTTCAACACCGTCACAAGTACGACAACGCGAGCGACAATATAGATAGAGCACTAAAAAAACAAGTAAGACTAATATACAAAGCGACACAATTACAGTTCTAAGCTTAACAGCACTGGCTAAATCCTCTAGAAAGATTCGTAATACAAAAATTTAATATTGCTAAAAACATCGAAGGAAATTTGGAGAGATCATACCTCGTGGAGTCGGGCGAACTAAAATACTTTTGTACTCGAAGGTTTGACAACAGGGTTGTTGAAATTTTGAATTTTACTTGATAAGGCCTTTGGCTCTGAACAGGTCGCGCATGAGGTTCTTGAGGTATTTGATCTCCCGTCCCAGTTCCGTCAGTTCCGTGTTTAGTTGTTCGTTCTTGTTTTGCAGCTGCTTCTCCTCCCCCAGGATCTCTTCTATCTCCTGCTTCTTCTTCAGCCGATACCGCGTCGCGGCGTTCTTGTTCTGCTCCTTCTTCCTCAGCCTCTTCTCCTCGGGTGGTGTGCGAGAGTACGGCTTCGATAACCTCCTTCTCTTGATGATCTTCACATCCGATGTCGATGCCACCGTCCATTCTGGGTCACTGTAATAAAAGCGAAACGATTCATTGCCTTGTTGCTACTCAGACATTATTTTATAAAGTTGAACAATTTGTTTATAATAATTAAACTTATTTGACTAGAATTTGTTTAAAACTTTATTCCATTTAACATGTAAGAATGAAAAATATTAGTTGATACGAATAACATATGTTCTATTATTGGGACATTCAAAATTTGTTTAAAATCGTCAATAAATGAGAACAATGTCAACAAGATTGTGTTATTTACAATTAATCGTCAAAACAATTGCTACACCATTGCAAGCATCAAGGTCAAACTAGTCTACCTGCCATACAGCTATGTCTTCAGCCCCACCTGTAACAGCTGTCTGACGTCGAGGGGCTGGCCACTGACTCGCTCTCGCACTGAGAGTCGACCGGTGACTCGACCAGCAACTGGTGACTCCACCCTCACCCTGACCAGCTTGTGGGGCTGCGTGACCAGTGTTCCTTATCGCTACTGCTTGTATCGTGTGGCTCACTTGTAAAAGCAGTCGGATGCCAAGGGGCTGGCCACTGACTCGCTCTCGCACTGAGTCGACCGGTGACTCGACCAGCGACTGGTGACTCCACCCTCACCCTGACCAGCTTGTGGGGCTGCGTGACCAGTGTTCCTTATCGCTACTGCTTGTCTCGTGTGGCTCACCTGTAAAAGCAGTCGGATGCCAAGGGGCTGGCCACCGAGTCGCTCTCGCACTGAGTCGACCGGTGACTCGACCAGCGACTGGTGACTCCACCCTCACCCTGACCAGCTTGTGGGGCTGCGTGACCAGTGTTCCTTATCGCTACTGCTTGTCTCGTGTGGCTCACCTGTAACAGCTGTCTGACGTCGAGGGGCTGGCCACTGACTCGCTCTCGCACTGAGAGTCGACCGGTGACTCGACCAGCAACTGGTGACTCCACCCTCACCCTGACCAGCTTGTGGGGCTGCGTGACCAGTGTTCCTTATCGCTACTGCTTGTATCGTGTGGCTCACCTGTAACAGCTGTCTGACGTCGAGGGGCTGGCCACTGACTCGCTCTCGCACTGAGAGTCGACCGATGACTCGACCAGCGACTCCACCCTCATCCTGACCAGCTCATGGGGCTGCGTGACCAGTGTTCCTTATCGCTACTGCTTGTCTCGTGTGGCTCACCTGTAACAGCTGTCTGACGTCGAGGGGCTGGCCACTGACTCGCTCTCGCACTGAGAGTCGACCGGTGACTCGACCAGCGACTCCACCCTCATTCTGACCAGCTCGTCCAGCTCGTGGGGTTGCATCTCCTGCAGCATGGTGAACACGAGATCTGTCTCTCTCGGGCTGTCCGGTGGCGTCAGCGTGTCGGCGGTGGGGTAGTCCTGTAGAAGCTCCTGCATCAGCACGGGTGTCTGGTCCATGGAGGGCGGAGACACCTGATAGTGTATCGGGTTCAGGTTCACCAGCGTCTGGTTGTGAGGTTTCATAGCGACCACTTCGATTCCGGCGTTTCCTATCGTTTGCTTCATTCCGATATCCATGGGGGAGGGGATGACGTTCAACTGGGAATTTTTCATCGCGACCATGTCCAAATTTGAGTTGACTGAAGGCTTCATTTCGGGGTTGATCATGTCCAAGCTGTTGACCAATGGAGGGGGAGGCAGGTCTTCGAAGATCGGCAGGTCGATCTTCTCTTCCAACCAATCCGGGAACGGTTCTTCTGCAACAAAAAGAGAAACCGATTGTAAACGTTTGAAAACAATATGAGAACAAACTCGAGTGAGTTCAAACCCTATTCTTAAGCAGTGTTTTGATCTGTGTTGATAAGAAAATTAATGTCCTCTTATTAATTACTGAAACACAACGTAAATAAAATCTTTCGTTTAATTTCAGTTTTTAAAAAATTGCATCAAGATATGTTTAGGCTTTTTCCAAGGGGATTACTGAAAATGGATTTAAATTTAAAGACATCTCTGCAAACATCTCTTCAAACTTTTCAGATAATCAAATGTAAAACCTAATAAATTCATCTACGTCTAGTCTTGGAGCAATGATTTAACAAGTTGTTCAAATTAAAATTCAATACTTATTATGTTTCAATACATATGTTTCACTGGTTATTGTGCTAGTAAAAGCTCCTCAAAGATTATAATTTTGTATGCAAATTAATTCTCTTGACCTGTTTACAGTTTTATTTTCACATAAGCATTGCATGTGTTGTTTCACACAAATTGAAGTCCTGTGGTTGTTGTGTGTAAGTTTCAAAACCTTCAACTTGTTGATGAACATTCTATGGGCTGAGACAGTTTTTCTTATATTTAATTCAACATTCATAAGTGATGAGTATAAGACGGAATGGGTTATATGGTAGCATTCCAACTAGTACTTAATATTTCAAATGCTTCATCAAATACAGTAAAACTTTCATGAACCGTCACTGTTGGGAAATTTCCCTATAAACGTGTACAGAAACAAAACTGAAAATACTTTATGGGAGAAATGAAAATGAAACTGTATACAAGTGAATAATTAAGTGGCACGTGAACTCAAGGTCACTAACCTTGCCACTGCGGAGTGGGGAGTATGGAGTGACTGTACTCCCCACCACAGTACAGTAGCTCATACAGATGCTTCCGTATGGTGCCACTTCGTCAATACCAACGATTGAAACTTTTTCAAAATGCACATTTTTACGATAATGGATAAGAGAGAATACCGGTTAATAAAAGTTTTACTGTCCTCCCAAAAACGTAGCAAACCCATAACTTTCAAACGGTTGTAGGTAAATCATCGCTAGTAGGGAAATCTCAGCCCATGCTGCTTAGTTTACTAACATACAGAGTGAGAGAGACAGAGAGACAACAGATGCGGGCGGGGTTGCCACACGCCAGGCTCAGGTGAAACCCGGCTCACCTTGAAGTGGAAGGCCGACGCTAACTAACCTACCCACACCTCGGCATAACTGTTCCGCAAAACCGGACCACGTTCCTCATGTGCTTCTGGACTGTAATTTCAAATGGAGTAGTTAAAAAGTTAGTTAATTTTCTAAAACAGTTTTTTTAACTTGAAGAAATAACTCAAAACTAGCTGGTATCCTATTCTATCTAAAGGGATTTCGCAGACATACATGGAATTCAGAACAAACTTCAAATGTAAATAACAAAGTGACAGTCTGTAGTTAGAAACATTTCTTACAACAGCTTTTTATAAATTAAATAATTCAATATTAATATAAAACACACATCACATAAACAAAATTAAATCTTACTTCCATAATGATAACATGGGAACTTTGAGAGCAAGTAGGGAAGCCGCACTGAGATCCGATGGAAAAATAAATGCCTTTTGAATCACCTAGGATAAACTTCGTTAATTTGATAACTCAATCGTCAAAATCGGTCATGAAAAAAAGTTGTTCACTGGACCAAAAATTCCTTGGGAAATTAACCAGTAATAGCAGTATTCACATTGTGAATGTCTATGTATAAGATAGTGGGTAAAAGTCATTAGACACTTATATACAAATATTTATCCCAATTAATTTAGAAGCCAATGTCACAGTTTAACCTGCATAATTTATTATGTGAACTTTATAATATTCACACGAGAAACATTGGAACCTTGAAGGCCAGTGGGGCGGAGCTTCAGGTCAGAGACAGACGACAGCAGGCCTACTTAAACTTGTCTACTAGGTGGGAATATCCAAGTCTGATTTAAATGTTGCTCCTGCTTGGAGAATTAGTACCAAGTCAGTGATACAATCAATGCAATATGGAATGCAAAAACCAACCAATTCTACTTATGACAATTTTTCTAGACAACTAATTTTGGATCAATTTCTCTTCCATACCTATTCAACTTATACTCGGGAAGTGAAAGAATCTATAATGTTGAGTGAGTGAGGACCTTCTTGATTATATGGCGAATGTTCAATCTACATGACAGAGATGTACATCCATTTGATGACTTAACGAATGGACATTTAGGCTATGACAATTTTACAGAAGTACCTGGGGGCCAAGCTTTGCTCGATAAAAATAACATATTGATTCTTTATCTTACTTAGACAGCTCACTGGATTTTTGTTCAGCTTATATGATTATTTTGATATGATTTGAAACTCCATATGCAAATGTTAAAATTCAAATTACTTTTCCAGCAACATTTTAGTTTTCCTGGGTTTAAGGATTTTACCAACCGATTTCTAAGGCCCAAAAGCCTCTATTTTTAAAATTCAAGCAAAATCCTTCCGCAGGATTCTGAGACCCATTTTGCATTCAGACATGGCTTGTTTAAGAATGTAATATTGGATGTTGTAATGAAGAATTGATTCCTGGGCAAAATAAAATAGATCTTCAGAAATAGTAACTAGTTTTTATTTTATTTTAAATTTCAATTTGGTAATATAGATTTTTCTTTCTTAAAAATGAAACAGAATAAAATAAGTTTAGAATGTTTAATTTTTACCCAATACCACTACTTGGCTTCAAATACAGGAAGGAATTTTAAAAATTGGTTTGTTCACGGCACAAAAATATTAAATATATTAAACAAATGAAAACATTAATTTTATATGTTTTCTTTTTTGGTTGATAAAGTATATCATTTCATTAATCATAAAACAAAATAAAGATGGTATCTTGACTAATAATTTGATGTTAGACTCATCCGTTATATGCAAACGAATAATGTACACCAAAGTTATTTTTTATTGGTATCTGAGTTTGGTATTCCGCATTTCCGAATTAGTTTCTAAAGAAAACTCTAAAATATAAGGATTTACAGTGATTCACTGGAATAAGTCAAATTGGCTGAGTTATATTATGATATGTGGAGTAAGCACTCTGAACTACCCTATCAAGGCTCAGGTCACTGAGTTAGTCATAGAAGGTAACAGTCAATAAATCCTTCAGATTATGCAGCAAATGTGCGCCTCAAACAACAAAAATAACAAGAATAAAGCTTTATTCGATGGTTTATTTTAGGGATGAGTCGATTCCAATTGTCGATTCTTGATTCCACCGATTCTCAGGCTTAGAATCACAATCGAGAATCGAAGGCCCAAAGTCGATTCCAATTCTAACGATTCCAGGCCGTCGATACTCCGCCGATTACCCGCCCTTTACCCAGATATACTACTTTCGCCATTTACTCAGATTTTTGCCATTGACCATTGAAAATTTGAGTCAAATGATTATCATCCAAAGTGATTGTTTTATAACACAAGAAAACCAATATCAAAAAATATCATGGGAGACAATTAAAGCATAACAGCATAACAATTATATGAAAAATAAACATGCAATTCAACTTAGTTTTTTTTTCATTATTTATTTTTGTAAGTTTATTTTATTAACGAAAAAAAATCACCAACCAACTGATATTTATTAAATAAAAATAATTACTGACTAACTTATTGCCTTTAATAATTTTTAAAACATTACTTTGCTATTTTACCTATTATTATTAGGAATCGATGGAATCGGAATCGAGAATCAATTTGTAAGAATCGGAACCGGGATCGGAATAGACTCATCCCTAGTTTATTTTGATGGTTGGCAAAAAGAGAGTCAAGCTCTACTAGAAGGGTAATGTTTGTTAAATATGTAATTTCAAGCTTAACTTCAGGCTCCAGTCTACCCTTGCTGAGCAGCATAGTGTAAGGGTTTGCAGGATTTCACTTCACAGCGCTACATAAGCCCTTTAATTACATTTATAGTCTCATATCAAAGAAAACAAAATATTTACTATTTTTACTTTTTACAATTTAAATATAAATTGTAAAATGTAAAAATATGTCAGTGGCTTAAAACATGAAATTTAATTGTATTTATTCCCTTTAGTTGCATTAAAAACAAGCTTTTTCAATGTAAAACCAAGAGAAACATTATTTTCGAGTTCTAAAAAACTACCATTAACTTTCTTCTATTAAAGGAGTGTATTTATAACATAGTTATCATATCCACGAAATGAAATATTGCAAACCTCTGCATCACTCTTTTTTAGCGAATTTCCCCTATAGGGAAGAAGCTATTATCGTAGTCGGCATGGTAAGACCTAGGCCCGGGATTATGATAACTTTTCGTTTTGAGGTCCCTAGAACCCAAAAACACCATTCGTTCGAAAATGTATATTTATATATGTTTATCCGTGAGCATGATAACTCTGGTAAAAAGAGTCAGATTTTGATGAAATTTAGTACAAACGTGTAAAGCAACATTTATGACTTAAAGTTCGAAAACCAGACAGATCGACCCATCCAAAGTGGTATTTTGGGGGGATTTTGTACCCCAAAAATGGGTTTTTTGAATTTTTTACATGTAATATTTTAAAAAGTCAAATTTTAGTTTTCTCCATTAAATTCAGCTTTAAAAAACACACAATTTGGTATTTTGATCATTTCTCTAAGTCAATTGGTGACAGAGATATTAAAAGTGGTAAACACAGTACGTTGACCAAAGTTATTCTTATGTAGGATAAAATAAATTTTATATCTCGCTTATTTATGAACATATTCCAACAAAACTTGGTATATGGCTTCATCTGGTTGTGGTCTATTATTATTTGCACAAAAACATAATTTTTACTGATGGTTCCCGTAGCAGCAAACCTGCGTACTCTGCCCCCATGTTAATCTTATGGAGAAAAAGTAAACTATTCTATCTCCCTTAATTATGAACATAAATTAATAATACCCCCGTCGCAGCAAACCTGCATACTCAGCGAATTTCCAATGGAGATATAAATGTCTTAATACTACATAAAGCCACTTACCAAGTTTCATAAAAATATATTCACAAATAAGCGATATATACAATTTTAATTATTCTCCATAAGAATAACATTGGGGCTGAGTACGCAGGTTTGCTGCAACAAGGAACACAAAAAATGGGTTTTTATGCTAATATCAATATAACTCAACTAGATGAAGTCGTGTACCAGGTTTTATTCATTTATGTTCATAATTAAGGGAGACAGAGCATTTAATTATTATCCATAAGAATAACATGGGGGCTGAGTACGCAGGTTTGCTGCTGCGAAAAAGTTTTTTTGGAGCAAATATCAATAGACCTCAACGAGATGAAGCTGTATACCAAGTTTCGTCAGTATACGTTCATAAATAAGCGAGATAAAAAAATTTTCTTTTCCTCCATAAGAATAACATTAGACAACGTACTGTGTTTAGCACTTTCAATATCTCGGTAACCAATTGACATAGAGGAATGATCGAAATACCAAATTGTGTGTTTTTTTAAGCTGAATCGAATAGTTAAAATTAAAATTTGACTTTTTCAAAAATTATACGTAAAAAATTCAAAAAACCCATTTTTGGGGTACAAAACCCCCCCCAAAATACCCCTTCGGATAGGTCGATCTGTCTGATTTTCGAACTTAAAGTCATAAATGCTGCTTTACATGTTTATACCAAATTTCGTCAAAATCGGATCATTTTTACGAGAGTTATCGTGCTCACGGACACATATATATATATATATATACAGTATCGAACGAAAGGTGTTTTTGGGGTCTGGGGACCTCAAAACGAAAAGTTATCATGGTCCCGGGCCTAGGTCTTACCATGCCGACTATGGTAATAGCTTCTTCCCTATAGGGGAAATTCGCTAAAACTTGGTATATGCCTTCCCCTAGTTGAGTTCTATTGATATTTGCATCAAAACCCATTTTTGTCTTCCTTTTTCCAGCAAACCTGCATAATCAGCTCCCATGTTATTCTTACGGAGAATAATTAAAATGGCATATATCGCTTATTTATGAATGTATATTGATGAAACTTGGTATGTGGCTTGGCCTAGTTGAGTTTTATTTATATTTGCCTAAAAACCCATATTTTGTGTTCCTTGTTGCAGCAAAGCTACGTACTCAGCCCCATGTTATAATTAAAATAATTGTAAAATAATGTAAAATAATTAAAATGTTATATATTGCTTATTTATGAATGAATATAAAAGGAACTTGGAAATTCGCTGAGTATGCAGGTTTGCTGCGACGGGGGTGTTTTCTATCTTATCATGTGTTTTCATTCGGAGATGCATTTTCTCCGTAAGTTAAGACCGAAAGCTTATCAAACGAGGGTTGAGAAAAACTTGGAGAAGTGCTCTTTTAGAAGAGTGGAAACGTTCAACAATTCTCCATGATTATCGGTAAGAAAAATTGTCTCGATTGTTTCCCGTTGTTTATCTTTATCCTTCACGTAGTTTGTAAAGGTGATTAATTTTTTCTTACTAGTCATGCATTATGCAAGCCCAGCAACAACCACTGGTTTGAACGTATCTCATTATCTCTACAAAAAGGAGTTTATATGAGGAAGTTAAGAGTGATTTATCAAATCACGATACGATGTAAAGAATTTGAAGAAACACTTAATAAAACTATTTGTTATTTCTCAACAACTCTGTTGTGATTACTCGGAGTGATATTAACCTTTATACAGATTGAGTTCCAGCCGTCTCGATGTCCAATCAGATTTGACAAATGCGCAGCGACCCGAGTGTAAGTCTACAAAAGAGTATTTATAGCCGCCCTGTTTCGCCACCTGGAACTGTGACGAAACCCCCTGGACACCAGAGTCCGGAGGAGCGTCTTACGTTGTGGTATTCTGGGCCAACACCAACGATCGTAACCTACTAATGGCCTCACATGTACGATATTATTTATTGCCAAGATCCTGTATATATACAAACCAGCTTTGTAATATGTATACTATTCAGTAATTATAATTTATCAAAAGGCAACACCTGTTCCCTTGTCTCTATATATGAGACAGTATCATCCATGTATTCAGGTTTACAATAAATTATTACCCAATATAAAAATGAAAAGTTCAGTGTAAATATATTTAAAAAGGAATTCTCTATTTATTGAACTATGCCCCCCTAAGAGTTTGAATTCTTGTAACTATAGTTATCACACTAATTTAGTGTTTGGTAATCATCACTGTTTTTTATATATATACACTTTTTGGTGTATAATCTTGTCATGGCATGTTCACCACTGGGTCACTGGCCTTTGTATGATTTTTTATGAATAAATTAAATTGAGTTTCAACTCAATTGAATTGTGACATAATTCATTATATCCTGGCACTAAGCTAGAAATATTTATAATTTGTGTTTGGACAGCAGTTTGAGTGTGATCTAGTCAGGAATAAATTACAAATAATTCTTCTGTAGTACATGAATGTCACATGACAAAAACTGTCTTTCAACTGGATGTTATTTAATTCTATACTTCCTTACATTTTTTCATAAAAACTATCAGATAAGAACATTAAAATAAGGACTAGATGAACTGGATGTAACCACAGACCATAATGATCTGTGGCTGTAACATTCGTACATCGTATAAGTTTCATATAATTGCCAATTCATTAGTTAGTTTATTTTAAGAAGAATGTTTTGTTTACTTAATTTACACCTCAGATTGTCTGAACGTGTTTAGCACATGCAAACAAAATAAACTAATATTATGTTTTGACTGTTATATCCCTCTATACCTATAAAAGGCAAAGCTCTCACTCACTGACTGACTCACTCACTCGCTCACTCATCTCGAATTCTCCTACTTCCTATTTACCTAGAGGGTTGAAATTCTGTACACTGATTCTTTAGGCATAAAATAGGAAAACTAAATGGTTTTCATCCTGATCTGACCTTAGGGGCTCCGCCAGAGACGCTGACAAAGTTCCCATGTATTTTCCTCATGAACATTCATTTTTGTTTGAGCTGATGAAAATACAAACAGCTGATCTTGATTCGTAGTAGTTCCACGGGCTAACCACAGAATGCAGTACATACAACTGTCATAGTTTTTATAAATCATTTGCGGGGCGAAGCCTGCGGGTAACAGCTAGTGTGTTATTATATATACTTCAGTATAAGGTTTAAAGTCTTTTGATGCCCTTAGAAATACCCTCAGAATGTCTTATGAAATTCTTTTATATTACCATCTACAGTCTATATCTATTTATTAAAATAATTGGATAATCGAACGAAGTGAAGGATAAGTTTATCCTTATACACAACTTTACTGCTTAGACTGGTAAGAGAATCAACTCAACTGCCGTCTCTGTGACCAAAATAACTCGAGAACGGCTCCACAGGTAAACTTACAATTTTCCAGATAAACTTAACAGGTCAAAATCTCAGTCGAGTTCGTTATTCAGATAATTTCGTTCAGTATTAATAAAATTATCTTAAAACCAAATTAATTTTTTTCTCCATAAGAATAACTTTGGAAGCTATTTTAATGGTACTTGAATCGTTAAAATTTAGCCGACGTCTATGTTTCAACAACAAAGCAACAATAGTTAGTTTACTAGAGTATAATTTGTTATACTGGATAACAAAAGGTTTTTTACCAACAAAAAAACACACAAGAGAGATAAATCGGAGTATATTTTTAAGTTGTGAGCATATTTCTTATTTTATAAAATTATTAAGTGTACGTTAAAAAAAAAATCCATACAGTTAATATTCCCTTAGTATTCTCTGTGTAAATATCGTCAGTTGTCGGAGGCGACGATTGTAACAGTGGCAGACGCGTTTGGCAGATCGAAAAACTCAAAAAAGACAATTGATAATATTGTGATTGTCATGTGTACACAAAGCCTCAATTTGTCTAGAAAGCTTTGATGAAGTTAGTCACAGTAAGCGAACAACCTTAAAACTTATTTTGTAGGACAATTATTTGCTAGGTTATATTTTCACTAAATTAATAATACAATTGTCTACATTACCTAAAATACATTACCAGTAATGTAGTAGGTAACCATAATAAAAGCTGTAGACTATTCTAACCAAACAGCCTTTTTCGGTAGGTTATCTTGAATGATTTGACATAGTCTAGGTTGGATTATAGTAAGAGTAAGCCGACATTAAACTGGTAATACAACTGTTGTAAAATACTTTAAACACATTACCAGGAATGTTGTAGTGAACCAAAACAAAAGTTTTAAACTATTCTAACCAAACTAAGCCTTTTATACAGGTTATCTGAAATTATTTGACATATCCTAGGTTTGGATTATAGTGAGCTGTTTTCATCATAAACTTGGACCTATGGCTATAAAATGTAGGACTATACCCTTAGGCTACTTGCCATTTTAGAAGTTTAATGTACGGTCTTGGACCAACCCATGTTTATAGAATTTCAATTCATGATAGCCTAGGCTATTGAAACAATATATTGAAATCTCATTTTGTAAAATACAACTGTTGAAAAATACTTTAAATACATTACCAGGAATGTTGTAGCGAACCAAAACAAAAGCTTTAAACTATTCTAACCAAACTAAGCCTTTTATACAGGTTATCTGAAATGATTTGATGTATCCTAGGTTTGGATTATAGTGAGCTGTTTTCATCATAAACTTGGACCTATGGCTATAAAATGTAGGCCATGTACTTAGGCTACTTGCCATTTTAGAAGGTTAATGTATGGACTTGGCAACCCATGTTTATAGCATTTAATTTCATGATAGCCTAGGCTATTGAAACAATATATTGAAATCTCATTTTGCCATCTAAATAACTGGACCTGACGACTTATTGTTAATCCTTAAGGATATTTTGACTTGGCCTATAGAAATTGTTAACATTAGTTCATTTAGGAAACTCACTGTTCTCTTAAAAGTTAAATTAACCACACTGCTAAAGTCACTGCTTAGCCCAAAATACTCTGTTTGTTCTAAGATATCCATGCCAATCCTAACAACAAACTATGCCTGAAATCTTCAATTTATTTTAAAAATAAATAAATTTACAGATTTATACAACATTTCCTTTGATAAAAATAAGTGATAAATGTATGAATGTTTTTCTACGGATAAAATGTTAGGTCGGCGACGGGATCCGAACCTGCGACCTTACGCTCTGAGAGCCAGTGCGATACCTCTCAGCTACCGTGATAAGCAGTTCTTAGGGGAGAAGTGACTAAAACAATAGTTATATAGACATAAAACCCGGATTCTGGCGGCAGTTAAATGATAACGGAATGTATTCTGATGATGTTACTCAAATCAGATATTGAATTTTTTATGAGACTCGATTTAAGTTTGATCATGTGTTTCGATTATTCTTACACACGAGGAATGAGCGTACACCTAGTAAGCTGATTTTTGTGACCAGGCAACTGGCAAAACTATAATGTTTTGGATGATTGTTTATGTGTTATTTTATAGCCCTTAAAATTTAGATGTGTCTTTGGGATTTTTTAAAAACATCCACCTTGAGGACTTCGTGGAGTTATTTGTCAGCTGATAGTAAAATTCAGGTTTAAAAATATTTAAACCTTTGTCTGCAAAATCCCATGTGAAGTACGGGATCAAAACAGTAGCTTCCTGAATTGAATAATTTCTATAATTAAATTTGTCCTAACTATTTCAATTAGTGAGTACTAGATCTTACTTGCCTTGGCCGGTAATAGTTTATGCATGTCGCTCCCTCAATGTTTCACCGATCAGTTTTGTATTCATCCAGTCTTTGTCATGAGTGAGTGTATGAATTTGATGAACATTTTTGTATTTGTATGCGTTTTTATGTGTTCAGTTTTACTTTTAACAATGTCCAATGCACTGATTTATGTACTGGAGCCTGAAGATAGTGCAAAACTAATAATGCACTTAAACCTAGGTCTCAGACTTGACCTCTGATCTGAACTGCACAATTTCAGGAAATTAAACCAAAATTATTTTATTTGTATTTTTGTTTTTATCATCTCATTTCAGTTAGATATATCATCATTGACTATAAATACATATCACACAACGAGCCTAAGTACAGGATATTTATGCCAATACAATCTTCTTTTAGCGAATTTCCCCTATAGGGAAGAAGCTATTACCGTAGTCGGCATGGTAAGACCTAGGCCCGGGACCATGATAACTTTTCGTTTTGAGGTCCCCAGACCCCAAAAACACCATTCGTTCGAAACTGTATATATATATATCTATATATATATATATATATATATATATATATATATATATATATATATATGTGTCCGTGAGCACGATAACTCTCGTAAAGATTATCCGATTTTCATGAAATTTGGTACAAACCTGTAAAGCAACATTTATGACTTTAAGTTCGAAAACCAGCCAGATCGCTCTATCCGAAGGGGGGTTTTGGGGGGTTTTGTACCCCAAAAATGGTTTTTTTGAGTTTTTTACATATAATTTTGGAAATAGTCAAATTTTAGTTTTTCCCATTGGATTCAGCTTAAAAAAACACACAATTTGGTATTTTGATCATTTCTCTACGTCAATTGGTTACCGAGATATTGAAAGTGCTAAACACAGTACGTTGTCTAATTTTATTCTTATGGAGGAAAATAAAAATTTTATATCTCGCTTATTTATGAACATATACTGACAAAACTTGGTATACGGCTTCATCTGGTTGTGGACCATTGATATTTGCTCACAAAAACCATTTTTTGCCAAAGGCTCCCGTAGCAGCAAACCAGCGTACTCAGCCCCATGTTATTCTTATGGAGAATAATTAAAATGCCATAAATTGCTTATTTATGAATGTATATTGATGAAACTTGGTATGTAGCTTTATGTGGTATTAAGATAAATATATATGCATTGGAAATTCGCTAAGTACGCAGGTTTGCTGCTACGGGGGTATTTCATATTAATGTTTGGAAACTAATTATGTAAGATGTTCTATCAATGGATGTTCATATAAATTGAGTTGATTTGTTTTTATTCAAATGTCTAGTAATGTTCCATATGTTGCTGACAAGTAACTACACTTCTTTCATTCACTTCTTTCTAAAGGATTTTCTGCTAATAACAAACATGTTTACAAAATAGTAGTTTTCGATGGAAAAATCAATGGAAAAAAATTAAAAGTGTGACCATTGTTTTTTTAATAACATGTTTATATTTGTAATGGATAAAAAGGTTACATAGTTAACAGTTTTTGGGGATATCACTCCGGCAAAACTTCCAGGCTCAACCTAGTTCAAAAGTAACCTATTTAGAATCATTAAAATTGAATATTGTGTAAAGGCATTATATTATATATCTATATCTCTGTTAGACGCCGACGCTACTAGGGCGTATTTTAAGGTGAATATGAATGATACAATACAATGATAGTAATAAAAGCCGCCATAGGTTATGAGTTATGAAGTACGATGACTTATGGGGGGATAGAACCTTTTCAAACAGATGGTGTAACAACATCAAAGGATTAGCTGCTTTTAAAGGTGTAAAGGTGTAATAAACGAAACTGAGGAGTGTATTACTCATTAACTATATTCCTAAAATACACCATCAGCATGATCAGAGTTTCAAACCATGTTAAAACAAAGCGTGTAAATAAGCTGAAGAATCTTGTTAAGCGAACCGAAGAAGTTGGTTAATCAACTGAACCATAAACTAATGTCAGGAGTCTAGGAAAAGAGAACATTAGTACAAGCCTAATGTAGTGTCTAGTAGTTCGAAACCCAGACATAACACACACTACGGAGGTGAAAGTGGTCCAAGGCTAACAACCGACTCACTGACTTCCTCAACTGGAGAATCTGGTTGAAAACCCTTCCTCTAACATGGGTTAAGGAGTATAAGAACCTGAACTCCGAGAAGGTAAGGTAAATTCAACGTTTTTAATCTAACCAAATATTTTAAACAACTTTTTGGATTTTGTCCAGAAGCTGACGAATCAGGAAGCAGCACTTTGAATAAATTTTCTGGGTCTTCCTTACTTTCCAAATCACAAACAATTAAGTTATTCCATTACTAACTTGTCATTCCATGGTGAAAATTTATAAAAAAAAAGAAGCAGATGTGAATAAGTATCAAGGAAAATAGAGAAGCCTAGGTCGTGGGGGCGAAAGTATTAACAGAAAAATCGAAATCGCTCACTTTTACACATTAAGTAAAGAGCAATAGGAAACTTTGTTATAATTTTCCCTAGATTTATAGTACACTAAAATAAAAATAAACAGTTTTAGCCTATGCAGACAAAATTATAGTGAATCAGGTCAATTATTATTTGCTTTGGTAGAACAATATTTGGGCTAAGTTGTAGTCCATTTTAAACACCAATTTTTACTTAATCATTAATTGAAGTTAATTTTAAAATTATAATCTTAATATTAATAGAACTTTTTACAAAAATCCTAATTTATTTGCCATCAAATTTGAAATCCCAAACTGTCAGTTTTATCAGTAGCAATATACACATGTTAATCATTAAAAATAACATTCTAAAAGTGAATATCATAATACAAAATTGTTTGGGGTGGTGGTTCAAAACAATTGTGAATGTGGTTATTGTGACTTTTCATATGTTACAATATGTTCTCCAAATCGTTAGGGGGTCATTTGCCCCCTTGTCACCCCCGAATTACTCCTATGGTGAATAGTACAAAGGGTATTTCTGGAACTCTACTCTCTTAAAAAAAGTTATGTAAATATAGGGCTTATCTTGCTCCTTTTTCCATCTGTGTATGGTTTCTAATTAATACTTGAAATTGTACACGTGGATTATTCTTATTTAGGGCTAATTTGGAATTGAATTTGATATTTATAGCTTTTACCATTTAAAAATGTCGGCCATATAATAAATTTATGAAGCTTGAAAACGGAATTTAAAATGTACCTAGTCATTAAAAAATTTTGAAATTTTAAGCCAGAATAGATTGTATAAAAATGTTAAGAATTAGTCAATCCATAACTGAACAATTGCAATTTTTATAGTAAAATTGAGTAAATTACGTCTTTACCTCAAAAAATTGTAATTACTCGCCCATTAGCCTTAAACAAGTATAATGCATGGGCAATATTTTAAGTAATTACCTCAACTTGTTTTTAACATGTTTTGATGCTGAATTTATACCAAATCACATACAGAAAAAAAATGTACAATGGTCATGTAACAATTTTTGTTTGTTTCGACCCTAGAAACAAGTTTCCTGGAGTTTCCATAGATATTTAGGAAACACCCTATATCCTTTTTCATTACTAATGTTTCAGTTATTTTCCAATAGAAAATAAACAGCTTGCACCCAAACTTCCTCCAATGGCTTGGCAGTTCTTAATCAGTAAATAATATTTCCTGGCCGGAAAAGAAATGTAAACGTTTCCTCTCAATGTGACCGATCGCCAGTATTTAACCTAAGTGTTTTCCCAAGCTATCTGCCTTGCACTCTGACCCGTCTCATGTTGACTAATGTTCTGATCCCATCTCACAAGCACCAGTCAACGATCTGGATATCTCTCTCATTCCAAGTGAATCAAGAAATTCTATTTGGATTCGTTTTCCTAAAATTATTTCAACTATGCTTCAGGTGGATAGTATTTTGTCAATTATCAGCAGACTTATTCAACTGTCAATATGTTAAAAATTACCTTTCCTTTAGAAGACATATCTAAGGGTAATTGTCAACGGGTTACCAATTTGACAAAATTAAACGCGATCCCTCAGTCTGGCTGACTTACTGACTGATTTCAGACTGCATAATTAATCCAGTTGTACATTGTTGTATCATTTTACTATTCTTAATAAGGCCAAAGAATTTTAAATCGTTAATCTATTTTCCCTTGCCCTTAGTGTAACATCTATCTTCCTACCAAATTTCAGCTCGATCGGTTTTGTAATTGAAGTGTGACTGCAAACATTAGACCTCTGAATGCCAGGGGGGCAGAGCCCAAAAGGATTTGTGGGAAAAAGGATGCTTATGAATGATTCTAGTTTTATTATAATTTCCTACAAAAATGTTCACTCAATTTCTTTGGTAATACCCTGCTAAATAGCAGGGTGGAGCTCCAAAGGATTTTTAGGTCGTAAGTAGGTCTACACCTGTGTTAAATGTAAAGGCTATTTTCCAACCAAATTCCATCTCTTTTGGTCCAGTAGTAGATGCGAGGTGGTTAACTTAAGAATTTTAAAGGTCAGGGGAGGGGAGCAGAGCCCTAAAGGATTTTCAGAAAGGGAGTAGGCTTTTTTATCCTAGTATACTATTATGGGCAATTCTATCTGCCAGTAGTGTAACAGCAATCTTCCAACCAAAGTTCAGCTCAAACTGTTCAGTAAATACTATTGTCCATAAGATGAACATAGGAATTTAAAAACCAAGGGGAGAGTTGAAGCCCTAAAGGTTTTTTGGTCATGAGTTAAGCATGATGAATTTAGTGTCTTAGCTTCATCCTCCAACCAAATATCAGCTCAATCTATATAGTAGTGGGGGCATCATCGAGCCAAAAACATTCAGCTTTAAAACAATAGTAGGAAATAAATATTTTAGTCGAGTATGAGTATTACTAGCTAAATAGGGTTGTGACTGGGAATTTGTTAACAACAAATATTTTCCTGGTGTAAATGTTCAAAGCAGAACAACCAATAACAACATTAAGCTATCTTTATCATTCCTATAACAACATCAGAGTCCAAGATAGTAGTAATGATTGTTAGACTACAGCCTCACAAGTTAACAACTCAGAAACTACAACTATCGAGAACATTTATTGAGTTGCTCATGCCAATTCAATATCATGGTGTGATCAATATTCTAGCCTAATTATATATTTTTATCCAGCATATTTAAAAATACCCCCGTAGCAGCAAACCTGCATACTCAGCGAATTTCCAATGCATGTTAATTTATATTAATACCACATAAAGCCACATACCAAGTTTCATCAATATACATTCATAAATAAACGATTTATGACATTTTAATTATTCTCCATAAGAATAACATGGCGGCTGAGTATGCAGGTTTGCTGAAATAAGGAACACTAAAAATGGGCTTTTATACAAATATCAATATAACTCAACTAGGTAAAGCCACATACCAAGTTCTATTAATTTATATTCATAATTAAAGGAGATAACACGCTAATTATTCTCCATAAGAATAACATGGGGCTGAGTATGCAGGTTTGCTGCTATGGGAACTATCGGCCAAAAAATGGGTTTTTGTGCAAATATCAATAGACCATAATGAAATGAAGCAATATACCAAGTTTCGTCGGGATAAGTTGATAAATAAGCGAGATATACAATTTTTCTTATCCTCCATAAGAATAACATTGGACAACGTACTGTGTTTAGCACTTTCAATATCTCAGTAACCAATTGACGTAGAGCAATGATTAAAACATCAAATTGTGCATCTTTTTAAGCTGATTCCAATGGGAAAAAATAAAATTTTACTTTTTCAAAAATTGTATGTAAAAAACTCAAAAAACCCCCCCAAAATACCCCTTCGGATAAGTCGATCCATCTGGTTTTCGAACTTAAAGTCATAAATGCTGCTTTACACATTTGTACCAAATTTCATAAAAGTCGGACCTTTTTACGAGAGTTATCGCACCCACGGACACACACATATATATATATATATATATATATATATATATATATATATATATATATATATATATATATATATATATATATATATATATATATATATACAGTTTCGAAAAAATATTGTTTTTGGGGTCTGGGCACCTCAAAACGAAAAGTTATCATGGTCCCGGGCCTAGGTCTTACCATGCCGACTACGGTAATAGCTTCTTCCCTATAGGGGAAATTCGCTAATAGGAGGTCTAAAAGTGTGAAATAATTGTCCCCATATAGTAACTTCATTGACTCTGTTGCCCATTTCAAGATCACATACAAGGCCAAATTTATTCATGTAGTACCTTTAAGGAAGTGCTCTTACAAACGACATACTTAAAATAAGTGTCTTGTTAAGACACCTTGAGGATAACTAATACATTTATTTAACTACAATTTTTCTAAAGGATGCAATTCCTTTTTAAAGAGTAAATTCTACATGATCCAATGTTATTACGTAGATCCATAAGTTGAAAAAACAGCTGTTGGAAATTTCATTCCCTGGCGAAACTAAGAGCTACTAATAATCTATATATTTAATTCCGTAAGCGAATCTGTCCCCAAGAAATATCTCGAGCTAGGAAGAAGTTATGACGATTCATTTTAAAGCTAGAGGGAAAAATATCAGAAATGTCAAAAATTACGTGGGCTATGCCCCACTGGACTTAAAAGATCCAATTATTTTCTAATGGAAATATCACTTCAGTGTTTTTATTAATAAGCAAAATGAACTAATGATCAGCTGTAATCATCCACTTACACAAAACCGTATGTTAGGGGCTATAGCCACTGTAAGCCACTAGTGTTGTTTTAATAGCAGAAAGTAGGAGCAGGCTGTATACATTTTTTTCCAAAACCGGCAAACTGGAATTTTTCTATACAATTGTATCCTAGACTCACTTTCATAATTTTTTCCCAAAAATATAGAATATTTTCATAATATAAAACCTCCAAGAAGGTAAATTGCTTAAGCTTATGCTAAATTGCTTAACCCTTTGAGTGCCAGAGTTTTTCGGTCGTCATATCACCAGAGTTTTTAACACAGTATATCCAAAAAGTGCCAGGCACAAAATCAACATTTTGCAAGGGTTTGCAAATAAATTAATAACTTTTTTATTTGGTAAGATATTATTATGAAACTTTTTTTGTTTTGTAAGTTTAAAGTTTAGCTATAATATTATGCACATATATATTTAAAAATAAAAAATTTGAATACATATATGTATGTGGGAAATTTCTTTGAATTTTTTTATTTGTTTCAGGTAAATAAACATTGTTCAAATATAAGATTTTCACCAAATAACTACTAGATTTATAGAGGACATGTTTCCCAAAACATTTCCTGAAAGTTTCATCAAATTTGGGCTTTAGGCGGACAAGTTATTTCCATAAATGTAAAAAAATATAAAAACGGCAAATTAGTAAACAAGACAGTAGCCTAACTTTATTCAACGGTTTAAGTTTTATTACAATATTATTTCATAAAGCAGACTAACTAGGCCTCGTATATTTATGGAGTATATGTTTACCTGAACATATCCTGGAAATGTCCTGGAAGAAATAATAAAAAGTAATGACGTAAGAAAAATGTTCTATAACAACGATACACAAAATCAACATTTTGCAAGGGTTTTGTACATAAAATCAATAACTTTTTTATTTGGTAAGATATTATTATTAAATTTTTTTTTTTTGTAAGTTTAAAGTTTAGCTATAATATTATGCACATATATAATATCTAAAAAATAAAAAATTTCAATAGGTACATATTATACATGCGGTAAATTTCTTATATTTTTTTCAGATAAATAAACATTGTTCAAATATAAGATTTTCACCAAATAACTACTAGATTTATAGAGCTAGAAAATATCCTGTAAATGTCCTGAAAGAAATAATAAAAAGTAATGACGTAAAAAAATTTTTCTATAACAACGATATATCGTTGCAATGTATTTTTCGGTAAGACCACCGACGACGATATATCGTTGTGAAGTATTTTTCGGGTGTTCCGTGCACAACGATATATCGTTGCGTGGCACTCAAAGGGTTAACAAAAATAAATGCTGTTAAAAACTACCATTAATCAGTGTATTTGACTAACTAGGTTATATTCTCCCATATTTTCAACTTGTTTGTGAATTAACATAATTTAGTTATCAGTTTGTGGACATCTAACCAGTGTCACCAGTTGTAACCTTTACAAACATATTTAAAATTAACCTTACATTATTTATTTTGTGTCAAGTGTTTTTTTGTTCAATATCCAAAACTATTTCCTAGTTCATATGCCCATTTTATACATTTTTACTCCGACTATAATCAGAAAACCCAACATAACTTAAAGCACCATCTCTAAAGCACCATTCACTAAACCATCAGAACCGATTTAATTTATCCAATATTTTCCTAAGATTTCAGAGAAAACTCCTTCAGCAAGATCTATTATTTGCCATTCAGATAACTCCCATTAGATATGCTTCTTCCAAATCCTGTCTATTTTCTAGACGAGCTTTTGTAATTTCTACTAAATGCATCAAAAACGTTGCGAAAAAGCCCCAGAAAACGTGCGATCCGATAGTGTAATGGGAGGCAGTTACATATCTAAACTGTCGCGACAGCCGTGAACTGTAACCTGTCCAGTGGTTGGCTGTCGTGTTTTGAGGTTAATAGTCTCGCAGATACAAAGCTCTGTCTGTCTGCAATGATAAACCGATAAGTCACACAGTCTCCTCTCGTTACACGTAAAACATCTTGCTGTATGGTTTGTCAATTGACACATTTTTTGATGGATTAATAAACAAATGTGGATATAAGGGAAACATTTTTTTTATTTATGTCCTATAATTTCATTTTTGAGGCTAATCTCAAGTACACAACTGTACACTCACAGTGTACAAACTTAAGTTTAAGATTTTCAATATTTTAGCAAAATGTTTATCAATTAAATAAATAAATAAAGTGTCAAGTAAAAATTAACACAGAAAAAATATCAATATAGACTATACATTTTGAAATAAATAATTTAGTTGCAGTCCATTTCCAATTTCGGAAAAACAAAAAAGCCAAGAAAATATTACAGTTTTTCTCTAGTTTAATCTTGTTCTCAATTTGTATATAGACATCAGACAAAAAATTAAAAAAATCGGGTTTATTTTATTCGTACTTAACTGTAGTTGAAATTATATATGCAATTAGAAAAATTTGGTTACGCAGTAAAAATCTGTAAGTCATACTTTAAAATAATATTGCTGTTCTCATTGGCTAAAAAAGATCACCTTGGCTTTTTCCCTCTTAAAATTACATGGTTTAAATGGGGGGCAAGACATACACTTCCAGTCTGGTGCATGACTGGCATGTAGCCTCCAGCCAGCACCAATAAGACTTATTGAGCATCAATCAGAGCGAGCTCGCTACAGGCACCTTGCGATTGAGGGTTACAATTTAATTTATTCATATGGTGACAATACCGAGAGCATTCGGTGTACCAATATAGTAAAGTGGCAAACCAAAAAATCACAAAACCAATTTGCAGGCTATTGGGGAATACTTTGTAGATATTCTGGCAATGTTAATAAAGTTGTAGCACATAAACTAGATCATTATAAATTCAAATGTGAAAGCTTATTCACCAAAATTAAATTAAATAAATACCATAAATTTGTAGTAAGTGGCCTGAGAAAAATAAATGTTATAATACGATTTAACAGAGTTATTAAATGTTGTGAATCCATTCAAGTATTTAACAGTTTGTGATTAAAATATCATCTTTGAATATTACAGGTGTTGCAATTATGGTTGTAAACTTATCTATCTTATGTTTAAGGCGGTTAAGATTTGGAACTTATTACAGTATTTTCTAAATATCACCAATTAATTTGAGCAGCTGAGTGCTTACAACAAATTTATTTCAAAATATAAAAGCTGTTTTTGTAACTTGCCAGTTGATTGAAATATCAAAGAACTTTACAGTAGTAAATGACGTTTCACGTGTATGTATCATGTGGCTAAGTGTTTTTATTGGCTTCAAAGATGTTACTCACTACATAGGTGGTCTTGGGCCAAACAGGTCTTGCGCAAGGTTCCTGATTAAATTAGTCTTTTTTTAGTTACAGTAACAAAATTGTACAAATTAAATTTGTCTTTCCCTCATTATGGTAATTTATTGATTTACTATGGTGATTTTAATTTGATCTGCAAAAATGTGTTTTCACTGAGTAAGCTGTTTTACTAAAACGAGAATTTTGCATTTTATAGCGTAAATTATGCTTTTAATCGGAATGCAAGTGAATAAGAGGGGTTGTGACAGCTAATTATCGTCTCTCTTTGGTTCTTTAATTTTGATGGGGCCGTACACATAATACATAACTCAAGGGGGGAGGGGGATACATAGTGTTACTCTGTGTATTTGGGAGAGGAAGGGGTCTGGCTCAGAGTCACACAACTTTCACTTTTAAATATAATGCTAGGTGTGATCAAAATATTTCAGTTTTATGATCTGATATTAATAGTTTTTTAACTATATATTACGTATTTATATGGTTTATTGTAAAATTTTATGTTTATTGTTGTTAATAAAAAGGTTTTTAGAATTTCTAGTAGTTATTACTTTAATTTGATATGTTTTAGCTGGGATCATTTATTTTCTTGTTTGAATCTCAAACCTTATCATAATTGCTTTACAGTTTTAGAGCTTCATTCTTCAAAGGTTTGTTATAAAATCCTTCCTTTTTTGTTAATTTAAAGAAAATATTATGTAAAATGTATAGCCCCTTATTTTCAATAATAAATTTTAAATCCAGATTGACTGGTTATAAAGAAAATGTATTCTCAAACAGTTACCAATTGCAATAAGTATATGATTTTCCAACTCGTTAGAAGTTTAAACATCCTTAATATTGAAAATCAGAAACACCTCAGAAAACAAGTTTACTCAAATTTTCTGATCCATTTCCAAAAAACTACCGAAGACTTACAAGAAAAATACAGAGACAACTGGAATTGTCACTACTTTGACAGCCTTAAACGTTAGTTCATCACCTACCGAAATAAGGCGGAGAAAGCATTTGCGGCAAGAACATCTCTGGGTAGAACGACTCCTGGTGAGGGGGCGGGGCGAACATAACACAGTCTATACGATTAACCTACGGAGTCTTTACAGTCAGACTTTGAAAATTGGTGGGATCGAAAAAGTTTGAAAACGTCCTACACTGTTCTACACGTTCACCTTCTTTTCACGAGTTTTTGCGAGTTGAAAATAATAAGATGATTCCACATGAAAAGGTACTCGGGCGTCATACTACAAAGTCGCAACATTTGCACACATCTAGCACAGTCGGAACCACCCAGAGTCACCGGTCAGAGGAAGATGCCGCGACAGTCACAGACACACTGAGCCACAGGTGGAGAGTGGACAGTCCCCCACCACTACCACCACCACCACCACCACCACCACCATCAATTGGTGTTTGACACCACTGATATTCGACTGGACTGATTGTCTACAAGTTATTTCTAGAATAGGAATCTCATTGTTGAACGCCTCCAGAATTGGTATATGGCAATTTAAATATAGGTTTAGAATAAGAATAATTTATATTTAAACTATTATCCTATACATTAAGATGAACAATGTCTGTTTGTTTTATCTTAGAATCCAGAGGGACTACTTTGTTAAAACTTTGGAAATAAGAGCTTTTGGACCTAAAAACACAATTAATAAACCTCAATACCAGGAAAGTTCATATTTTATTTAAAATGTCATTTGAAAATTGGAAATTTTAGCATTGGGCTTATGGAGTTTCAATTCAAAACAAAATGATCATAACAGCTGAGAATAAATTAACCAGGTAACTGTCAAAGTAGCACTTACACAAGGTAAAGTAAAAAGAATCATGATTTATTGAAAACAGTGATGATAACCATCGAATAAAGAACGAATATAGACTGAACATCTTTGTCACCTACGAAGCGAGTCAAATATCATCACACGTGGCATATGTTTTATTCATTTTAATCAAATTAATTTTGTGATCGCATGTCCTATACTCGGATTTGATCGTTGTCTCAGTAACCCATCAAAACAAATCAAATAAAAAATATCTTTATTCAAAAATACATTATATAAAATGCACATGAATGTGTCAATAAGTTGCTCATGTTATAACACTAAAACTAATGTTTAAACACGTGTTTACATTTAGTTCAATTCTTATTTTAATTATATTTTGAGTTGTTCTCTAGAATAAATTGGACCAGACTATAATGTTTATTGTTTATTAAAAAGGATTCCAGCTTTACTTTAAATTGATTTAAATTCCTCTCGTTCCTGATGCGGCTACGGAGGTAATGGATTAATATAATTCCAATGGAATTAGAGGTTTCCTTAATTTTTTCCATTTTATACTTTTTAATTACAAAGTTTCGTTTTGTGTATTATAATTGTGTAAATCTTGTTGTCGTTGTGATTTTGACTCTTGTTTCTTTTAGATTCAAAATTATTTTATAAGGCTACAACCTGTCAAAAACTCGTAAGTCTTTAATTTTTATAAGATTTATATTTGTCAAGATTTAGACTTACGACTTCCTTATGCAAATGTAAGATTCTATTTAAGTTGAACCTACTTGTACCTCGATTAATTTTTAATCTGTACTAATTATGAGAATCCACATTAGTGGAATAAAATGTTCTTAAGGTTTGTTTACTACCCTAAGGATGTAGACGTCTAACTGTGGAAATTCCAAGAGTGTATTTTGTTACATATATTATCAACATTCAATTAAGGGAATTATCTAAACAGCTAGGCAGATTAATGCAAAATGTTGATTGGATGTGGACACGCTGGACAAAAGCACTAATTTTGGTTTAAGTACTAGTTATATCATAAGCTTTGAGTTTTGAGTAGGATTCACTCAATCCCACCACCTACATGGCGTCTATCTTGAAATATACAGGGTGAGTCAGACTATACCCATCCAATGTGCATAACGGGATAATTGTTTGGTCCAAAGCCATCAAACAAAATTCTTCCCAACTAAAATACAAATGGGCAATCTATTAAAAATATTTGCATCATAATCTATATACAGAGTGCTCCAAAACTGAAGGCCACGGGTTTGAATTAAAAAAAATTATTTTGTGAACATAGGGCAAATTTACACATCAATTTAAAGGTATTGTTAAAAGAAATATTTTGGTGAAAACATAATTCATTTATATTTATCTGTTTCAAAATGGTGACCATTTTGTGTAAAATATTGACATTTACAGAATACCCTGTTTTTTTCCCACGGCTCATGTATTTTTTTCCGGTTCAAATTTGTTACTCGTGATAAACTCAGCTTTACTCTGGTATGCTGCATGATATAGTTTTTTTTATCTTTTCAATGGTATGCTTTTTGTCATTTTTAAACAACAATTTGACTTTTTTTAATTTTGGGCATATTTAATTAAATAAGAAAATATTTAAATATTAATTTTTATTTTTAAAGCATATTATGTAACCTTCAGTTTTGGAGCACTCTATTTATAGATTTTGATTAAAATATGTTTAATAGATTGCCCATATATGTTTTAGTTGGGAAGAATTTTGTTTGATGACTTTAGACCAAACCGGTCTCCTGATATACATGCTGGACGTGTATGGTCTGACACACCCTGTACATTTCAAGATGGACGCCATGTAGGTGGTGGGATTGAGTGGATCCTACTCAAAACTCAAAGCTCATGATACATCTAGCACGTAAACCAAAATTGGTGCTTTTGTCCGGCGTGTCCACATGTTTTCATTAATCTGCCTGACTAAAAGTGAAGCCTAAAAATTTGGTTTTATCAACAAAATCATCATGGCCCAGTAGCCACTGCCCTACCTTTTTTGAAAATTCTGACACTGCCCTCTTACAATTCTCTAATTTGATGATCTTATTTCTGGTTTGATAAAGATGTTGTGTTCTGGGGAATATATAACTGGTATGACTTTTAATTTACTTTATACCTTTATATACTTTCAATACGGTTTTCCTACCTAATCGGATAAATTTCAGAAATTTGATGTAGATATGAGCATACTTCATAGACACAACAAACAACAGAACATTGAAACTTAAGAGACCACTTCAAAAAATCGGTTCCACAAGAAGGTCTTGGGAATACATTCTTGCAATAACTGATAAGGTTCCTACCCCTTCCATGCAGAGCAACGTAAGGATTGGCAGGGTTCCTCTTACCTTCGGCTATATAAACCCCACTAATCACTAATTGCAGTTAGTCTCATATTAAAGAAGAATAAATAACCTACTCTTGCACTTTTTTATTTTTGAATTTTTTTATTCAGTTGTATTCACAAACTCCTTTATTAACAGTATAAAACAGGGTATTTTCCATCTCCATCCAACAAGTGATATTAAAAAATTGTTAACTACCTTCTATCAAATGTAATGATAACTTAATTACTGCAGCCATAAACTGATATCCTGCAGACCTTTGCAACGCTCCTTTTCCCTATTTTCACAAGGCCGGTGGCTTAAAGAGAAATATAGACACAAGAACACAAACTCAATGGGACAACTTCATATTTCGTTTCCCTAAAGGTGATGGATATCAAGAAAAAACCCATTGTGTAGCTTAATATGCTAATTGTTCAATATATAAATAAATTTTAAAAATGTATGAATATTTTTTTCTATAACTTCCTTGGTTTAAATTTGTGTTATTAAAACCAATAAGCTTATCACTGAACATTTAAAATAATCGAGAAAACTTATGTTTTTACTATAAAATTAAGTAGGACAAATTATTCCGAATTACAGAAAGGGGAATAAGAGTAGTGAATGAAAGAAACGGCTAATGACCCACATTCCGGTGTGATTGCATTAATCACACTTGTTGATCACATTACAGGTTGATTTGTAACGTGATAGGGAAGCAAACGGTGTGATTTATTCAACTAAAAAATTTAATATAGCATACAATAGTTAAATTAATTACACTGTTGAAAAGATCAAAGTGAAATTAGTTATATTTTGCCTAGCGCACCATGTAACAGCATATTATTAGTTAGCACGCTGGGCTCAAACAATTATAGTTGAGTACCGAAAATAATGTTGATAATTTAGAACGCTCACAATTATTGGCCCAAAATTAATTAATTCTAGTTTTGCCCAACAGCTTCACTCGTTCACCTGATTTCAGTTTATAAAGTTAAACATGTATTTAACTTGGTACTTTATTTAGTTTATGGCCTTAGCAAAGGTTTTGTAAAAAAAAACTAATATTTTCCTCGATTTTCTCATTGATACGTTTAATTGAAGTTACGGTTACAGTGTTACGGTTTTCTCAAACATTCCTGAGATAGGTTGGCTTTATATGTACATTAAAGAGCCTATAGACTTTGGCTGAAATTAGTTTTTATCAATTTGATGGCACTCTTTGTTTGATACAGCTTTGTCAAATGTTATAATATCAGCATCAAAATATTATCCTTTTTAAATACATTACTATTTAGTTTAAATTTTCGAACTATGCCCTTGCGATGTAGTAGCTGAAATAAAAATAGCTGTCTCCGTAGAAGCGTATGAAATAATAAACATTTTCTAACTATAATGAAACCTCTGTTGAAACCGTTGACGGCCTCCATAACATGTAAAACGTGCCTAGATCTGGGGGGCAAACCTTGACATAATTAATAACGACAACATTAAACTGCTCGATTGGTCGTTTACACCAACGGACGGCCGTGACAAATGCACCCGGAATCACTAATACTTTCGTCATTACAGTTTATGGCAAACGTTATATAATCTCAAACAGTCTGTGCAAATCAACAAATTTACACCTTCCTCTTTGATGACGTCTGTGGAGGTTTAATTTGATTTTAATTTATTTGGGCATTTCCGATGATTGCCAAAGTTTAACCACACAATGATTTTGGGTATGGGAAACTCTCCCATTAGCAAATTCACTATTCTAACATTTAAACGTAAAGAAATAAGGTATGCCTAACTAGCCTAATTTTTTATCTAAATTAAAAGAATTTCTTGATTTTTGTTTGGTGATTTTTGACTCATAAAACTATTATTTTATATACATATTTGCTATCAGTCGAAAGCTGTTACCCTTTAGATGTGCCTTTTGGGGGTTTGAAAATCATCCACCTACAGGGCTTTGCCCCTCAGGCTTTCAAAGTTCCAATGTTATCTTATGGAGTTACATTGTATTTAGGTAGTCAGCTGATCATAATGTCAACTTTTCAAAACATACAGCTCTATGTCTGCTAAATTCCCAAGCGGGGAACAGGACTTCGTCTAGTATTTGGTATAAGTATCAAAGTAAAAATTGAAAAACTAAGATATTCAAGCAGCACTTAAATACACAAGTAGGGTTCACTTAGCACAAAAGGATCTTCCTTACCCCCAAAACAGAGTAGTTTTAACGCTATAAGCAACAAATAAATTCAAAATAAACTGAAAATTTGTTAGCAATTAAGTTTATAAAAAAAGTTTAAAACACTTAGGAGATTACGTTAAATTTGTACATGAAGAGGAATATTGTTGTAATAACAAACATGAAAATTAACTCGAGAATATTTTATAACCATTAATAATTGTTTAACTTTGCCTATATAAACTTTCTTCTCAAATGTGGAATTGCTTTATAGGGCAACTCAGCAGATGTCAATCAAGTTTTCAAAGCCCCAAAAAACATTATTAGAATTATGTTAGGGTAAATTTTAGAGCTAGCTGTCGCTCTCTTTTTCAGGAATTGAACATTATGCCTTTGGCAATTTGTTCAACATTTATGTTAATTTAGTTTTTGTTATTTTAAATTTCAACTTATTTCCTCAGTTTAAAGCCCAACACTCTTACAATACCCGTAGTATTTATCTTTTTAACTACCTGATTTACAATCTGACGCTTTTTGATTAAAGTCCTACTGATATTGGTATACAGCTCTGTAGTAAAATACCAAATTCCTGCATAACGTTTTGTTCCCAAGCATATTTTAAACCTTAAATTTGACATTGATTTATTTTAGCCTTATAAATAGATAATTTTAATTTGGACGATGCACCTGTTTGATATTACTGTTTGTAATGTGCACAAATCAGTGGCGTAACTGTCGGGCCTGAAGGGCCCACAGGCATAAGGGGCCCATGAGCCGTGGCGGCGGAACCCGTGGGCCGAGAGAAAAGCTCGGGCGGGCCCGCATAACGGGATGAAATGTTTATATTTAATTTTGAAAACATTTCAAATTAGCAATAATGTTGCCAGTAAAACCTGGAGAATTAATTTATTTTTAGCCAAGTAATAGATGTTTCATTCGTTGTGCTTAATAAATGGCACACTTTAAAAATGCAATAAGTTTTATTATTTTAATTTTCCTAAATTCTAATTATTCTAAAAGTAAACTTTAAAGTGAGATAGTTGAGCAAATATTTCTCCATTTTTCATAACAGTTTTAAAATAGTTGTTAGTAGTGTCAGAAAAGTTTTTGAACAATGTTTTTGAGTCAACGAGAAACATAACTACCCACAAAAATAAACAAAAAATATAAAAAACCCGTAAATTGAGCCCCGTCTCAATGTGGGCTGTTTTGTAGTTTTTGGTTTTTACTAAATAAAAATAATATGTTTACAATTATGCTGTACTTACATACAAAAAAGTAAGTGTATGCACAAAGAAATAGAATAATAAATTTAAAGCCAATAGATTTCAAGTAGTAAACCCAATCATATGGCTAAATGAGAATACAAATCACTGCTTTGTGTTTACTTCACCACATATGTTTTGAGCAACTGCTTTGTTTATGTAACAACATGTGCAATACAAAGTGATAAACAGTATGTGTGTTTAATGTTTTGCTTTAATTCTTTTTATTTCATTTTTTTTATCAGCATAGGATAGTGATAAATGATGAATCGGGCTCATGATAGGATCTGTTTCAAAACCTAAATGTAAGACCGTAAACGCTATAGTGGTCATTTCACTCCAAATACGTTTTCCTCATTTGGACTTGAACCAGAATGAGTTACTGACCTGGGATTTGGATGTTATGAGGCTTCACGTTTAGACTTGAAACTTGTCGACCTAATTCTTAGGTATTCTAACATTGATGTGATGAAACTATTAAAAACATTATAGCCTAAATAAGAACCTAGGGGGATTATTAAATAACTACAATTTATACAATGCTGGACTGACGTTATGCGTTTGGAGGTTAGGAAACTTCTGGCTCATGCAACCTTATCCTAGAATCTAGGGTAGAATAATGGATAGGGATAGAGTGAAACTGTTCGATTATGATAAATTGGGGAGAGGGGGGGGCTGAAAGTAAGTTTGCGGTGGGGCCCAAAAAAATCAGTTATGCACTGACACAAATGTTTATATCTTACTTGATCATCAACATATATAATAATGAAACTTGGAAGTGTATGTGGCTTCATGTAGTTAGGGTTTATTGATATTTGCATACAAAACCCAATTATTGTGGTCCCAGTAGCAGCAAACCTGCATACTCAACTCTTATGTTATTCTTATGGAGAATAAGAACAATTTTATATCCGCTTATAAACAACATATATTTGTACAAATTGTTATGTTACTTCCCCTGTTTATGATCCATTGATATTTGCATAAAACTTCGATTTTTTGGTCCCTGTTGCAGCAAACCTGCGTTTCAGATCTAATGTTTTTCGTATGGGGAATAAATAAAATGTCATATCTCGCTTATTTATGTATATGTTTTGATGAAACTTGGTACTTGGCTTCATGTGATATTGAGGTACAATTTGAAAACGCTGAGTACGCAGGTTTGCTGCAATGGGGTATTTTAAATAATGGTGGACAAGGTACACTACAGAACAATAAAAGAGTGCCTAAATCAAAAGCAATCTTGGGTTCAAAAGCTTGGAAAAAAATACAGTCATTACTAATTTTACAGGATGTGTCTTACTAAATAAATATAATATGTTTATAATTACGCTGTAGTTGCATACAAAACAGTAAGTGTATATATAAAGAAATAGAATAATAAATTTAAAGCCAATAAATTTCAAATAGTAAAACCAATCCTCTGGCTAAATTAGAATGCAAATCACTGCTTTGTTTACTTCACCACATATGTTTTACAGGGACGTATTTCCCACTAGGCACGTGCCTGTGGGCGACACAGTCTGGGGGGCGGCACGGCCTGATGGATGACGGGCGCCGTGGTATCAGGCGAATTGCCGACTCCGGGCGCAGTGACCGAGAAAGGTAGTGAAAGGGAGTTTACTTTGCATTTTCTCACTTATATTTGAAATCTTACAATTCATAGCTAAAAATTATCTTTTAGAAATCAAGTTTGAAAATGTTGTATTATTTAACTTTGGTTATGCCAGTAGTTCAACTGTTCGCAACAAGGGTGGTTTGTACTGACAACATAGTGGGGTTACAGCAGACTGACAAACCACACTCACCTGGTTTAGTCGTTCGCTTAATGTATTCACGATCAGTTGTTATCGTTACCACGTCGTTCACATTGCTAAGATGCGAGTAAGTGCGTATAATTTTATTTTGTTGGAATGTTGACCTAAAAAAATACCAATGACAATGAGTGTCAAACGTCGGAAGCTTAGTCCGTTCAGGTTGCCGCAAAATTGCAAGTGAAAAACATGAAAAAGAAACTATCCTTTTTAAAAGTATAAAGAAGGTTGACAGTTTTTTAAACCTCTTGAAAAATCCAACGACAGTGGACTGAGTGGAGAAGGCTGCTCATCTTGGGAACAGTACAATGTCACAGACAATGGTGCAAACAATAATACCCCCGTAGCAGCAAACCTGCGTACTCAGTGAATTTCCAATGCACATATATGTATCTTAATACCACATAAAGCCACATACCAAGTTTCATCAACATACATTCATAAATAATCGATTTATGACATTTTAATTATTCTCCATAAGAATAACATGGCGGCTGAGCATGCAGGTTTGCTGAAGCAAGGAGCACAAAAAATGGGGTTTTATACAAATATCAATATAACTCATGTAGGTAAAGCCACATACCAAATTCCATTAATTTATTTTCATAATGAAGGGAGATAACACGTTACTTATTCTCCATAAGAATAACATGGGGCTGAGTATGCAGGTTTGCTGCTACGGGAGCCATTGGTAAAAAATTGTTTTTTTGAGCAAATATCAATGGTCCACAACCAGATGAATTCGTATACGTACCAAGTTTCGTCAGTATACGTTCATAAATAAGCGAGATATAACATTTTTATTTTCCTCCATAAGAATAACATTAGACAACGTACTGTGTTTAGCACTTTCAATATCTCGCTAACCAATTGACGTAGATAAATGAACAAAATACCAAATTGTGTGTTTTTTTAAGCTGAATTGAATGGGATAAACTAAAATTTGACTATTTCCAAAATTATATGTAAAAAATTCGAAAAACCCATTTTTGGGGTACAAAACCCCCCCACAATACCCCTTCGGATAGAGCGATCTGGCTGGTTTTCGAACTTAAAGTCATAAATGTTTCTTTACACGTTTATACCAAATTTCATCAAAATCGGATAATTTTTACGAGAGTTATCGTGCTCACGGACACACACACACATATATACAGTTTCAAACGAATGGTGTTTTTCGGGTCGGGGACCTCAAAACGAAAAGTTATCATGGTCCCGGGCCTAGGTCTTACCATGCCGACTACGGTAATAGCTTCTTCCCTATAGGGGAAATTCGCTAAAAATAATGATCAAGCAACAAGTGCCCCTGAAACGGATAATTCTATATTGAGTGATGATAGCGAACTTCCGATAATACACAAACAAGTTCTGTTTCACTACAAACTGATATAAATTTTACTGTTAGTGACGATATAAATTTATTGAGTGGGAAATAGATGACACCTCGATCAAAGTGTTATGACACGGAGGAATTAATCAAAATACGGATTGCGAGTTTAAAAACTCTTAAAGGGATTCTGGCATCCAAGCCAGATTTTTAAATAAACAAATGTTTAGTAGAAAATAGAGGAGTTCTCAATTATGAAATCCAGGAGAAAACCCATGTAAAACCTACGATTTTCTATGTTTAAAACATCTATTATTAGTGAATTTCCTATGGAAAGTGAACTATTAGCATGACCCGCACGGTGAAACTTAAGCCCGGGACCACCATAGAAGTTCCTAACGTGATCCCCTGAACACGTTTTGGGGGGTCGTTCAAAATTTTATATATATATATGTGTGTGTGTGTGTGTATGCACTCTAGCGGTCACATTTTTTGTCCGATTTACTTCAAATTTGGTAGGGACGTTCCTTTCTATAAACTGTTGGACAAGTGCATTGGGAAAAACAATCGAAAAACTCTAAACCCCTTTTTTGGAGATTAATCTTTCAAATTTTGAGTTTTTGGACCCAAAAAGGGTCAGAAAAGCCCCGGATGTGAAATTAACGCATGTTAAAAGATGGGAATTAGTGTGACAAAACTTTTAAGCCCCCTCATTATTCTAGCATATATATTTATTAAGGAAAATGTGTATCGACCAAACACAGTACGTTGTCTTATAGGTATTTTACATTAGAAAAGCCTATTATTCATTTGTTGGTGTACTTTTATCATCCCCAACAACCTCACGCCTACTTTAAAGCCTAACTGGACCTTCTCCTAGCCTTATAATGTGCAAAATTGTATTCCCACCATTGCAGGTAAATAGAACCAGGAGCATCAGAACAGCCAAAAAATCAATATTTTCAGATTTGAATAAAAATTGCAATAAATGTATGTTTTTAACTGATTTTGAGTTTGTATAGTTTTTTTATGTGGAAATTCACTTCCCTCACGTCAGCGTGCTGCGTGCGAACTCGTTTTTTTAATTATAAACATTGAATTATGTTTTTACAAATTGTAAAATCCGTAATAGGATTGATGTATTGTTTATTATAGCTGATATAGTACTGTTTTCCTCGTTTTTAGAAAGACTTGACAATCACTTTAAAACTTTATGAAAGGGTAAAGGAAACTTTTGTAGGCCTATTACATAAATTTAGCCAACTGGATATCTGTCAATTTGTAAAATTATTCTTAATTCTTAGGTACCGATAGTAAAAAACATTTTAGACCATCAACTTTTAGTTTTTATCAACATCAACACCACAATTTAGATTACTTTTTTAAATCTATCTGCAAATAATGTCCAAAATTAAAAGTACATGCAAGATGTTCCCTATATTTAGACGTCCAACGGGGCTTACCCTCCCTTGTACACAAATGCACCCGAACGGCCTGTGAGATGAGTCATACATGAGCCGGTCGGCTATGATGTGCGTGTGAGAGTAAAGTGGTAAAAGGATCACTCTCAGGTGCCACTTCTGGATGGCCTACATCAGGGGGGGGGGCGGCAGTTACGGAAATCCGTCCCTGATGTTTTGAGCATCTGCTTTGTTTATGTAACAACATGTGCAATGCAATGTGATAAACAGGATAGCCCAAACAACGGACTAGTATAAATCAGCGTTAACAAATAGTTCAGTTTACTTTCAAAATTAAAAGAACAATGAACTTAAGAACAAATCACAAACACAAATGGCAGTATAATGGCCAAACACAATTAGTGATAAAGATACTGGCTCATTAACACACCATTAAAAGAATTCACCCTT
This sequence comes from Allygus modestus, assembly GCA_963675035.1. Classification (NCBI taxonomy): domain Eukaryota; kingdom Metazoa; phylum Arthropoda; class Insecta; order Hemiptera; family Cicadellidae; genus Allygus; species Allygus modestus. The sequence goes on along the minus strand of OY776115.1, from coordinate 26,778,961 downwards.
TAAGGGTTCCTCACTAGGGCTAATAAGAAGATAACTCACTGATGTTGATACTCAAGAATTATAAAAACAAAACTACGCTGCTATCAGCGTTCAAGCTGTTTGGGCCAACCTGTGCAAACATGTGTGATCAAGCTGAAAATAACATTAACCATGTAACTTTGAAAGCCCGTGGGACAGAACCACCGTGAAGGTGGATGTTTAAAACCTAAAATCGTATTAGACGTAAGAGATTGATGCCAAACACATTTTTTACAAAATTATTTTTACCACAAAAAATCAAAAGATACAACCCTTTTACAGTATATAAGATGGTAGATTTTAAATCAGATGTGAAATAAATGGTGTTTTATAGAATTAATCTAATATGTAATCAAAATAATTTCAATTATCGTAAAATATTTAGACAATCTGTTTCCACTGATCCACATATCTGATAGCTATCATATATTACCTTTTTGTGTTGCATATCCAATATCATGTTCAACCAGAAAAAGTATACAACAAAAAACAAAAAAAAAACACGTGTTGTCATGCTGAGGTGAGCCTAAATACTCTTTGAGATAATTAAAGTATGTTTCAGTCATCACTAATCAAACAAAATATTCTAAATGAGGAACTTTAAATCACTAATAGTAGAACCTGCTGCTCGAAATTGGGCACATCTACAATTTCATTAACAGTATATGTTTAACTATAGTAAAAATTCCTTAAACGAGACATATTCCAAGTTTTTACCAGCTAAATAAAAATTCATAAAGATTTTCAATAATAAATGTCAGTTAGTAACATATGGATTACTTATAAATTTATAAAAAGAATATAAAAATGGTTTGTGATCAAACAAAAGTGGTGTCTGTTTGTCTGTCACCATGTTTGTTCTGGAGCACTGCTCATGAACCGTTTGAGCTAAAATTTTGAATGAATTTACCAATTATAATGGGCCGAACGTAGAACTTTTAACATTACACAAATCACGTAAGCTTTTACCACATGGGCCACCAATGTTAAAATGTTATTCTTGTAGATAAATTTGATTTATGTTTACAATAGTAACAGTAAATAGTAAGCAGAGTTTTCAAATTGTGATTAACAGGACACCAGCCAGTACAAACATAACACTGCTGCGGTTGTAAAGTTTTAGGGTTTGGCACTCTCATTTGGGTATTAGTTTGAGGTTTTGGGTTAGGAATAGTACAGTAATTTAGACAATCCTATCCTATATTCTAATACTGTATGAGTAAGGTTTGCTTGCTTGCGACACTGATCTCAAAAACGGCTCCAACGATTTCCTTCAAATGTTCGAAATAACTAATTTCTGGGATAAAAATAAGTTCTAGATAGGCCTCAACCCCAGGAAAAATCAAATAATGTAAAAAACTAAAATGAAAAGTTCAAAAATTAACATTGGGCTTATGGAGTTTCAAATCAAAACAAAAGAATTGTAACAGCTGTTCATAATCAACCAGGGAACTGTCAAAATAATACTCATTAACATTTATGATCATTAACATGTGGTTTCCTGAGAGCAGAGATTAAAAGATTTGAGTGAAGATTACATACATAAAGTAGTAAAATAAATCAAAGGGACATTGAGCTATAAATAACAATTGGAGGGACCTTAAAATGTAGAAAAGAGGCAAATGAGTTATACAAATCTGATTATCAGTAGGGGGAGGTGGTGAAATATTACTCCGAGTCATCTAAACAAACTGACTGGCCTTCCCCGAATAAAGCTCGGCCCCCCAGGTACTAATTCTAATATGATAAAGTTATAAAATTTGTATTACATATTTTTAAGTTAGGCCTAAGAGTTTATTAAGATAAAATATATCCCCGTATGAAATAATATATATATATATATATATACATATTTAGTACTATAAATTAACTTATATTTTTATCCTATTTATTAAGGTTTGGCTTTTGAACAAAACCTAACCTACAAAAAGAAGTGTAAAAGTAATAATTGTCCAAAAACACCCACAGTTCATTAGTTAGTTTGTTACTGAATGAACATTGCCGAAGGGGTTCAATCAAGAAAAACAAACAAATATAACAAGTCATAGGGATTCTAAAACAGAATGTTATATCCAAGCCAATGTAGAGCAATTAAGTAGACCAAAACAATTTGTTCAATCACCACAAATAAAGTTAATTGTAACATGTATGCAGACAACAATTAAAGTGACTTGACTCTGTGGCGTCTCAGGTGACAAACGTCTGATTGATAACATCGAAAATCAGATAAAGTTAGCGAATAACCATGGAGCAGATAACAACTGCCTATATCAATCAAGTACATTAGTGTATCTGACACAAAAATCGACCCTTTAATAAATAAGGCAAAAAGAAAAACTTGTAAGAAAAGATTTAAATTATTTATATGTACACCATTTTTCACAACAAAGTCATGGTCAATCTAATCCCAAACTCAAAATTAGAAACTTCAAAAACCTATCAGCTATAAAGCCATTTCACCTAACCAATATTACAAATTGTCAGTTTTACAAGCCCATTAAAGAAAAATTCAATTCACTAAAGAAAATTATACTTAGATCCTATAACAAAACTTTGTGACACTTCAATACCATCTATCGAACCACAGACATACAATAGCTACCTCACGATCAACCAGTTTACAACCAAACAAAGAGAAACGTTATTTTTGGTCATGATTAATTATAATATTTGTAAGTTTGTAAGTTTGAACAAAACTTTTAATGAAAATCACCTGTTGTAAACAGTAAACTTTATGGAATGAGTGTGGGTGTATAAATAACACGTGAAACGTTTAGTAACTAATTTACCATATGGTTATTTAGGACAGTCAAATCGTACTAATTTATTTGGTAAATGTGAATTTTAATCTGTTTTACATATCTTGACGGTGTCCTGAGTGAACATAGGACATAGCGCATGAAAGGGAGGCAAAGGCAGACCCCTACCACGTCTTTCTAGTGAAATGATAAGAGGGGAAGGGGGAAAAAAGTAAATAAAATAAACTCTGGAATATTATTGTGGAGTAATAGGGCCCCCACGGCTAAAATAAAAATAAATACCCCCTTGGCAGCAAACCTATGTACTCAGCGAATTTCCAAAGCATATATATGTATCTTAATACCACATAAAGCCAAATACACCAAGTTTCATCAATATAAATTCATAAATAAACGATTTATGAAATTGTAATTATTCTCTATAAGAATAATATGGCGGATGAGTATGCAGGTTTGCTGAAGGAAGGAACACAAAAAATGGGGTTTTATAGAAATATCAATATAACTCAAGTGGGTTAAGCCACATACCAAACTGTATTAATTTATGTTCATAATTAAGGGAGATAACACGTTACTTATTCTCCATAAGAATAACATGGGGGCTGAGTATGTAGGTTTGCTGCTACGGTAACTATCGGCCAAAAAATGTTTTTTAGTGCAAATATCAATAGACCACAACGATATGAAGTAATATACCAAGTTTCATCAGGATAAGTTGATAAATAAGCGAGATATACAATTTTTCTTATTCTCCATAAGAATGACATTGGACAACGTACTGTGTTTAGCACTTTCAATATCTCTATAACCATTTTACGTAGAGCAATGATCAAAACACTAAGTTGTGCGTATTTTTAAGCTGATTGTAATGGAAAAACTAAAATTTAACTTTTTCAAAAATTATATGTAAAAAACTCAAAAAACCTATTTTTGGGGTTCAAAATACCCCTTCGGATCTGTCTGGTTTTCGAACTTAGGGTCATAAACGCTGCTTTACACGTTTAAACCAAATTCCGTCAAAATCGGATTATTTTTACGAGAGTTATCGTGCTCACAGTCATTTATATATATATATATATATATATATATATATAAAACACCATTTATATATATATAAACACCATTTGTTCAAAACTGAATATATATACAAATGAACAAATGGTGTTTTTGGCATCTGGGGACCTCAAAATGTTATCATGGTCCTGGTCCTAGGTATTACCATGCTGACTACGGTATTAGCTTCTTCCTTATAGGATAAATTTGCTAAAAACAATCTATAGGGGAAAAACTAAAATTTAACTTTTTCAAAAATTATATGTAAAAAACTCAAAAAACCTATTTTTGGGGTTCAAAATACCCCTTCGGATCTGTCTGGTTTTCGAACTTAGGGTCATAAACGCTGCTTTACACGTTTAAACCAAATTCCGTCAAAATCGGATTATTTTTACGAGAGTTATCGTGCTCACGGACATATATATATATATATATAACACCATTTATATATATATATATATATATATAAACACCATTTGTTCAAAACTGAATATATATACAAATGAACAAATGGTGTTTTTGGCATCTAGGGACCTCAAAATGTTATCATGGTCCTGGTCCTAGGTATTACCATGCTGACTACGGTATTAGCTTCTTCCTTATAGGATAAATTTGCTAAAAACAATCTATAGGGGAAAGATATTTTTAAAAATTGTAAAAAATAAAAATATTGGCAAGAGCTTTAAATTTTAAATGTTGAAAATGTACTAATAAACAAAGCTTTTTACTACTCAATCAATCAACAACACTGTTATATTCCTCGAACAATATTTTCACTTTTCACTAAATATTAAATTTTTGTTATTTTATGTTCTATTGTATTATTGGGCTTTTTGGCCCAAGAACTTAAAATTTAAACTTTTAAATCCTCAAAAAAGGGGTTAAGGTTTTCCGATTGTTTTGTTCAATGATATTGTCCAACTATTATAAAAAAGAATGTCTCTACCAAGTTTGAAATAAATTGGATAATAAATGCAACGGCTGGAGTGTAAACACACTTATACATATATAAAGTTTCAACCGACCCTCAAAAACGTGTTCAGGGGGTCAAGTTAGGAATTTCTTTCGTGGTCCTGAGCTGCTCCTCAATATTCAAAAGGAAATTTGATAGAAAGTATTACGGCCTGAAATTTACATGCTTTTTGCTATCTGTACTAAAAGTGATCTTAAAGCGATTTCAAAGGGCAAGTTTCTGTCAGCTATTTCTAAGGGCACCCTCTAAAGCTAATGTAAAATAGCCATAGGAGGCAAATCAAAATTTGAGGAAAAATGGTTAAACTGAGATCAAAAAAACATTAATTTTAACTGTATGACTTTTATCGCTGCAGATTTTAAGACTGAAAACAAACAAAATTGAACGTACATTGAGAACAGATTAAAATATCAAGACACAAACTGAATAAAAGACTTTTGATACCTAACAACCAAAACCAAAGGGGATTTAATCATTCTTATAGTTGTTTTTGTTTTAAAAAGAAGCCAGCATCTAAAAATATTTGTTTGCAATTGTTTAGTTCATAAACAAATTAGTAAATTTACCAATTATTCAGCAAGATTCACTAGCAGCTCTTAAGGCAATAGTGATATTTATTTATTTGTCTTAGCTTTAATTTCCTTTTATTTCATTGTGATATATTTCATGAGACACTACCATATGTAATATTTATGTTGTGTTTAAAATCTATCTCTGATTTCTAGGGTATGATACTGATGCTAGTATTGATAAAAGTGTTCAACAAAACATCAACACTCAAAATAATAGGTAAACCATTTCTAAACATTAGTATGAATATTCATTCATTGTAGTGGAAAGATTTGTTTCATTTGAGTAAAACATACATAACAATTCTAGGAAATAAAAGGTGGTACGTACTGAATTCTATTGTAGGCCTAATCGACGGTCTAATTTGATAAATATATGTTTAATAAATAAAATTTGATAAAAAAATGCTAGGCTATATATTATATTAACATGGTAACTTAAAAAGGCCAATGGGGTGAAGCTCTAGGAAACATGTATTCTTGTTTTTTATCAATAGATGCCATCCCAACAAGGCAAGAGCGCTTCTGTTATAATTTGTAAACACAATAAATCCATTAATATTGAACAATATTTGGCAAAATGTTGACAAAAATATTGGGTGTAAAAAACTCTAAACACACCAAGTAAAGGTGAGAGTGCTAAGAATATTGATTTTATCGTTTCATATAGCCTACTTGTCAAATATATTGATCATAAAACATGAAGATTACTGCTGTGAAATGTATTAAAAATGTGAAAACTTAATGAATAGATAATATAAAACTATAAAAAGTTCTATCGAATATACATATAAGCCAAATGTATTAATCAAATGTTCCTCAGAAACATTGTCCCTCAGTTGAACAACACAAAGAAAAAATTAAAAGCCAACTGATATGTTATTGCTAAAATTGTAGGTATGTCAATGTTGTTTATGACAGAATAGAGATAATTGTAATAATTTATATTAAAATAAACTTGTAAACAATTTTTGGAGCAACAGGAAGTGGAATGCCCAAATGTATAGTCAAACACCAACAAATCAGAAGTGCACTAGATGTAATAAACTGACAATCAATTTGCCCCTTCAGATTGTGTGAAGAAACATGCTCAACATAAACGTCACACCAGCTGCAGTCCACTCTATGAAGGAGCGAGTCAGACATCTGTCCTAACCAACATATTTTAAATCAGCCATTTTTTACGCTAATTGATTGACAAATCTTTATAAACAGAACAAACAAATCATTCTCACAGCATGAATTCATAATTGTAGTAAAATCAAAATATGAAAAAGAAACATTAGAACTAAAAGATGATGGATGGTTAAGTTCTGTAGTACCGATTAGAACACAAAACTTCAGTTCAGAAATTTCAGAAGATGTAAAGTATCAAATACCAATATAAAAACCAACAACCAAAACAAACTGATAAAAATAGGAGCCAACAGATAACCAACCAGACACGGAAAAATTCTTGTGGACAGACCACTTCAACTGGAACCATCAACAAAATTAAGGTACAAAAGTTCAGGTTTACTTTAGGAAATCAGGGTCATAAAGGATATCTGCGTTGTATGAAACAAAAACAATTTGAGTGACACTGGTGATGCTTTATATTATTCTGAAAAAGCCAACAAATTCAAACCATGCGCAAAGAGAAAATTTGGAGGTAACATATGATGAAATGTCCATGTGATCGAATAATTCTACAAAGTAAAGATGAAATGGGAAATAATTTTACACAAACTATACTACGAATCGTTAATAATCACCATGATTTAATGAGCGTAAAAGTAAAAATATAAAAAAACTATTATTATTAATGTTGACAATTTATAAACTGTTTTGTTTTGTCACTTGTTTTTTAAAGGACATCTGGGAGGTAGTAAAGTAGGAAGAGCGTATAGTTACATATATTTTATTTAGTTACAACTAGACGTACTCTGGCCGTAGTGTAGGTCCTCCTTGATCCTCCGGCCCTCAGCTGCTTTGTAGCTTCGGACGATCTGGTCGCTCAATGTCATCGGCAGAACCGACTCTATTGGGTGTCAGAATTCACTCATTGATGCTGTTCCAGCACAAACTACACTACTGGTAGGCTCAGATACACTCACATATTCAACAACCTGGTCGGTTGTTTTATATATATGTAGTCATTTAATTCATAATCAAATTGTGAATAAATCCTTTTGAAAGCCTTTAATGCATTTAAAGAGCAAAGATTTTGATAATTTCTTCAAAACTTATTTTTTTAGTATTGATGAAAATTTACACGCTTGCACAAAAGAAGTGTTCAGTATTTACACTGGGTTAAGAAGTTAAAAGCGGTTGTAAATATTTAAAAGTTAAAAAACCTTTCAATTTATTACTTTTTTAAATCTGAAAGTTGAAAAACTAAAGTTTTGAAATTGTTGGCGGTAATCGACATCTAGCAGTACTGGAACTTCTTTTCTCAGTAAACTTTCTGCAGAGAATGCTGTTAAAAGCACTGTCTCACACTTCTCTTCACATTGCTTAACTCTAAGGGGAGGAGAGGGGTTTCTATCAAATATCTTTTTGCATAGCAAAACCTCCTGAAGGAGCAATCGAATAAAGGGTCAGCGAATCGAGAAGTTAGATTGTTGAAATCAGATAAAAATGAACAAAAATGCCAAAAAAATAAAAAATGCCTTCTCTTCACACTGGTGACTATTCCATAATCAAATGGTGAAGACGGCAAAATGAGCAAATGAACAAAACCTGCCTTCTCTTCACACTGGTGACTATTCCATAATCAAATGGTGAAGACGGCAAGCAATGCATAAACCAACTGAACTAATTTAGACCAAACACACTTAAAACAATCCATAAGCATGCGTTGAGTAGATGGTCAAGATTGTAAAGCCGTGCAGATAAGAATCTACAACGGTGAATCTCGAATGAACCAAAATCTACTGAATGGTATCTGACTGACAAGTCTCACCACTCGAACCTCGTGAAGTAGCGAAACAATGACATGTTACAATGAGAAAAACTATAGCACGAGACTGAAAAGTCTCTTTCACTACACTCTACCTCATGCAAGAAATTTAGGAACTCTGGACTGTAAAATACTGTTTAATCGGATGACAGATTATGTTAGGCTGCACCCAACTTTCTCATTAATGATTTAATTCATCCATCAAACAAATGTTTAAACTGGTCATTTAAAAAACAATTACTTATTACAAACGATTTTGTAAAATTTACTTTAGGCCAATGCACAATGTATACACACCGTATACTACTCCTGAAGTAGATCATCAATTTGAAAGCGTGAGCCTAAGCCGACGCGGCTCAAAACACAATCTGTCGTAACGAAAAACTGTGATTCACTTTTGATTTCTAGTTCACACTGAACACCTCGGAAACAAATTTTACTCGTAACAAAATTTAGAAAAATCTATTTTGCTACTAAAAAAGATATTTGATTTTAAATGAAGAACGACCAAAAGTTCAATACATATATTTAGCGAGAGTGCGCTCGCCTTTGAATAAAAAAGTACAAAATCGAATATCAAAAAACACAATACTGAACAAATACACAGTTTTTCAAACGGTGCCCGAGAGTGCGGCGATGATGAAGCCACTAGCGACTCATACCTCGTCCGTAGTGCGTGTGCCTCCTATGGTGCGCATGGTGGTGTGTATGGTGGTGATGGTGATGGCAGTGGCAACAGTGGACGGGACTGGCTTTGCTCCTCATTGGATCCGTTGGCATCACTTGCATCATTCCTACTGACTGCCTCTCCGCGTTCTCTTGTTTATATACCGACATGCAGATAACACTTATCACGGGTCACCCCTCTTATCACGTGCTCCTACACTCTATCCGAGAATCCCCACTCCACGCGTTAATTTTGCACTATCGCATTGTCAGGTAGATGAGTGTTTACGGTTTTGAGGGATTATTATCCCGAGTGGGATCAGTTCCGAGTGGGGAACTGATGTTATTGTTTGTTATCTCTCGATATATTAGCGTCAGTAAGTTTTAACTTATTAGACAAGGAAGATTAAAGTTCTAATTTTAGATCAGATAAACCACAGTTCACGTAATATGACAACAGAGGTTGTACGATAACACTGTTTTGAATAAAAAGGTTATATACAAAAATTTAAAAATAAAATTACAGAACTTAAAATTCACTAAAAGGTTCCAAACTGACCTTTTTCCTAAGAATTTCCTAAATACTTGTTCACAAACCATTCCAATAAATCTGACAAAGTTATATAAAAACTACAAGAAAGCCGACACCATTATTGGAATCGTTCAACAGAACACACGTTAAGGTAGGGGTTTATATGCGACTGTGCTAGCAGCAGAGCTACACTCTGTAATATACATAACAGGCTATGGCAGGTGACTAAATATTGGGATTGAAATAAACTGCTGCTCAAAATCACATCAAATACATGATAATGCCAACATTTTATTGGTTTAGTTGCTCCAAACGGCACAATATTAACATGTAAACAAATTTAAACTTCTTCTGAAGATATTTCATAAACTTACTGTAACCATTTTTTCAAATTATAATTTGCCAATTCTGGAGGATGAAAGCTTTAAAGTGGTACCTTATTTTACAAATTTAGCTGTGTATTATGAAGGGAGAAAACGATACCCCACAAGAAAAATCAATTATAAATAATATACATGATGCATAAAATATTGTGATTAGAGATAAAAAATTTTCTGTCTTGTTTTTTTTCTGGAAAACATGAAGAACGAGGCTATTGTCATAGTTTATAAATAAAATAATTAAAGAATATGTTTTCTTAGGGTTACTTAACCAAATTTTTATTAACACAAACTATGTGCCTTTGATGCAAAGGTTATATTTTGGATACATGCACTATTATTAAATCCATAGAAACTTATACTGTGGAGAGTCAGAGGACAACTGGAGTTGCGATTCATGGGAGGACAGACTCCTACGAGGGCTGTTCAGAAAGTAAGTTCTGTTGGTAGCTAGCGAGTAGAGGAGTGGGGGTAGAGGTGTGACCACGGCAGCGTTGGGTAGTCTGGCTCAGTAGGCGTCTGTCCGTACGCCAAGAAGGTCGATTGGATTGCTCCGCGCGCTCCAATCTAAATTCAAGTGCCAGTGCCGCCGGCTCTGGTGACGCCGCGAGCGTCAGTCCAGCCGCCGTAATTGACAACCCTGCTGACTGTGAAGTACGTTCCGTTATTTGTGTTTCTTTGGGCAACAAAAATTAAACCTGCTGAGATCCATCGTGAACTGAGTTTTGTTTACGGAAATAACATGATAAGTGACAGTGCAGTTTGGAAATGGTGCCGTTTGTTTAACGAAGGACACACGAATGTTCATGATGAAGAGAAAAGTGGCCAACCATCTGTGGTAACCGATGATCTTGTGGACAAAATTAATGATAAGGTTAGAGAGAACAGGAAGTTCACTATTACAGACCTCTCGGAGTGTTTCCCTCAAATTTCACGCACTCTTCTGTACAACAATGTGACTCAAAATCTTGGTTACCACAAATTTTTTGCTCGGTGGGTGCCGAAATTGCTCACAACTGATCACAAAATGAACAGAATGGGCGCTGCCCTAATATCTCTGGAGTGATATGACGAAGAAGGCGATGAACTTCTTGATCACATAGTGACAGGCGATGAAACATGGGTTTCTTATGTGAATGTTGAATGAAAAAAAAAAACTGCGTCACCGCGTAGGCCCATCAAATGCCGACAAACAATCTCAAAGAAATAACTCATGGAAACTGTTTTTTGAGACAGGAAAGGGGTTCTATTGGTTGAGTATTTAGAAAGGGGCACTACAATTAACTCCACAGTGTACTGTGAAACGCTAAAGAAACTGAGGCGGGCAATCCAGAACAAAAGGTGCGGCATGTTGACGGTGGCATTGTTTTCATTCACGACAATGCACGTCCTCACACTGCAGCGAAAACTCGTGAGCTTCTGGACCATTTTGGTTGGGATGTTTTTGACCACCCACCTTACAGTCCTGATTTAGCGCCAAGTGATTTTCACTTGTTCCCCAACATGAAAAAATGGCTTGGGTCACAGTGCTTTGTGAATGATGACGAGCTGAAAGATGGCGTCAACGGGTGGCTACGTGCACAGGCGGCAGAATTCTGTTCAGTGGGAATTGAAAAGCTTGTTCCTGGGTATGATAAGTGCTTAAATGTTAGTGGGAATTATGTCGAAAAATAGTTTAAGACACGCTCTTTAAGATGTATATAAATAAATTTGTTGTAGATCCATTGAGTATTTTTTTACACCTAAACGGAACTTACTTTCTGAACAGCCTTCGTATTTTACTTCCAGTTTAACCCTTTGAGTGCTAAGCTTCTGTAGGGAGTAGCTAAATCCGTGATTTTTTCTTGATTTTTTAAATATATTGAACGCCTGAACAGTTAAAATTAATAAAAACGTGCTTCCGCTGGACACACACAGTAAAGGATAGGTAAAAAGTAGCAAAACACCTGATCAGATGTGCAACTCACAAAGAATCCACCCATCCCGTCAGCTTGGACCCGAGCCGTCCACCGTTTGCTTAAGGTCCGCCCTCCCCTTCAACTCTGCCACAGACAGGTGAACTCTCCATGAGTTGCACATAAAAACCACCGACTGTGACGGTATTTGAACCCTCGATCCAAGTGTTACCCCCGGACGGGAAGGTAACGCCTTAGACCACACAGCCACTGATCAGACTAGCAGCGGTAGCGTACCAGGTGATATTAGAGCCTATGCGCAGGCGAGATAGTTCAGTTTGTGTCTACCAGGTTTCACCACATGTCAGACTCAGACTGCAGACTGAGCGCCTAACGGTACAATCGCTTATGAAGCAGTAACAGTGTTTATTGATAACAGATTCAAAAGACGATATATCGGTCCATAGCACTGAGAGGGTTAACCCTTTCCACTCTCATTTTTTCACTTGTCTATTCCTATCCAGCTGTATTTAAAATCACAGCTGGTCACTTAATTATTTTTTTTTAAGCTGAATTTTGTGTTTTTATTTTGATACAGTTGATTGGGGACAAAATATAAATAAATATATAAATAACAAAATAAATTTAAAAACGCATGTGCTGGTCAGGCCCGACATGCGACAACATAGCAAAATGCGGTGGGCGGGGCTGCCCCGACATTCGAGCGGAAAGGGTTAAACAAAAAATGCCAATTCTAAAACTGTGTTTTTCCCCTTTTTTCATTAGAGCTCAATCATAACTAACTAATGTTATTCTAATGTTATTCTTATGGAGGAAAAGAAAAATTTTATATCTTGCTTATTTATGAAAGTATTCAGACGAAACTTGGTATAAGGCTTCATCTTGTTGTGGTCTATTGATATATGCTCAAAAAAAACAATTGTTTGCCAAAGACTCCCGTAGCAGCAAACCTGCGTACTCAGCCCCCATGTTATTCTTATGGAGAATAATTAAATGCTCTGTCTCCCTTAATTATGAACATAAATGATTAAAAACCGGTATACGACTTCACCTAGTTGAGTTATATTGATATTAGCATAACAACCCATTTTTATGTTCCCTGCTGCAGCAAACCTGCGTACTCAGCCCCAATGTTATTCTTATGGAGAATAATTAAAATTGTATATATTGCTTATTTGTGAATATATTTTTATGAAACTTGGTAAGAGGCTTTATGTAGTATTAAGACATTTATATCTCCATTGGAAATTCGCTTAGTATGAAGATTTGCTGCGACAGGGGTATTTTTAATTAGGTATAAAATTTCCTGTTGAAAAACAGCTTATTTTTTATCCTGGACACTAACTAAGCCCAGGCCACAAGCTAATCCCTATAGGTTATACTTTACTTAAAATTATTTTATAACGTACATCCTCAAAGATGCAGTATGCCAAAATAATACCCCCCCCTAATTGCCTCACTGTTTTTCCCTTTCCTTTGTTTTTACTTTAAAATGTAGGATCAGGGTTAAAGATCACTAAATTACTGTGCAAGACGCCGACGCAACTAGGGCTTATTTTAAGACCAATATGAATGAATGATGAGTATAGATAGAATGGGTGAGATGCCTTGTGTAGCCTTGTTACTGACTAAGACCGACTGATTCTTTAGCCAGGATCATTAATTTTAATACCGTAGCCCAATGACCAATGATGTAAAGTTTTAGTTCAATTGCCGGAGATTTGAACATTACAAGAAAAATTATATGACTGTAAAAAAGGAAAAAACTAAGGAACTAGCAATTAAAATGTTAACTCCGTATGGAATTTTTCACTTATTTAAAAGATCCATAAAATTATAAAGTCCATTATAAAGATCCATAAAATTTAAAAGATCCATTAAAATTATGTCTGCATTTTGCTATCACTTGTTTTCGAGACCCTTTATCAAGTTGTTTACTCACTTTTGACTTTGGCAAATACAAAGTCCTCTGGTGTAATTTAGATTAACTCCCCATCATCCATCCTAGTTTAGATTTATCGGAAGCAAACAGAAAACCACATTAAGTCAACCAACTCATCTGAAATTGTATACGATGGCATACTCCAGAATCATACGATGGCATACTCCAGAATTAATTTTCAATAATTCACTATACCTAATGAACCAAAATTTTGAAAATAAATTCTACTATTTTAGTTACTATATAACTTATTAACGTAACAGCAAGAATAAGATATGTGGTAAAATGCTCTCTCAAATTTTAAATAATGAAAAAACATTAAATAGAACTGACCTCCAAGTTTTTGAACTGCTAGCTAATGAAATATTGTCATCAAAACACGTTGCGACACTGACATGTTATCATACAAACAATTTCGAACTGAAGCCGACACCAAAGGTATATTTAACCTATTTGTTGTCTTTAACTGTTCTGAGGCTTATAACAATATTTTCATGTGTTTCACTTTACTTTTTTCCTCCTAGGACAATGGGGTAGCTATTAAAACCCCTTTAAAGTCAAGGAAGTCTTGATATCAATGTAATTTAGCATTCAGTACCAAAATTGTATTATTCATGAAGAACATTTTTAACTTATTATTCTTATAATAAATTCATTAATTTTATTAATTTATATAACATGACATGCGTGAGTTGGTAAATTTATATGCTATCAAATTTTACATTTCATTCGGAACGTAAAAGTTCCATCCCCTCAAACCCATTTAATTTAGATAACTGGGCCACCCTGAGACCAGGCGATTTTGATCAACCAGATATTTGGCATTGCAGAAATGTTTCATCAACATGTTAAGATATTTCATCATCCTATCTAAATGTAGGGTTCACTTGTCCACCTTATCAATTTGCAATGATTTAAGTTTTTGACTAAGACAAAACTTAACTAACAAACAAATTTCGGACAAATATGAATTCTGTAGGTAATTATTTGTTTAAGGATTGTTTTTAGACACACTTTTTGGAACAATTAATAAATAGTAGAGAGCTACTGTCAGAAGAAATATTAACTTAACATGAAAAGAGCAACAATTTGTAATGTTCTAAAACATCTGCATGCTTGTTCAAAACTTTCGTTATACCTTTGAAGTTTATAGAAATCAATTTGTATTTGAATTTGTAGGCATATCAACAACTGTACTTCAAATGGCTTATGAAATAAAATCTATTATCTATAGCTTTGTAAGATCAAATGGGCAACTCACCCTCTCCCCTCCCCATGTGGAAACTGTTGTCGGGGTACGGGAGAAGCCACTATGTTTAAACTGGGGATAAAAGTCTCATTTTGAGTGTTTGTTTAAATTGCCAGTAGTATGATTCTTATATGACATTCCTAAGATTTAATTGCTTTGGGATCTCCAGAACAAATCCATGAGAAAACTAAATAAAAGAGTTATTAAAATTTTTTGCCATGCAAATATTGTATAATTTATAACAGCACCTCAAACTTATCGTGATATGGCCTCTTTTTTCCTTTTTCATGCCCACTTTACTATAAAGGGTAATTAATATTAATATATCACTTTTGACTGAGCTAGGATTGTAACGTTTGACTTATGGCCTTAATGGTGAGCTGCAACCGTTAGGCTAGGTCAGCTACACTGATTTACATTCACAATATGTATAATAATTTTTTTTATGAATTTTGTTTAGATTATCTGTGTAGGCTGAAATTAACAGTGAGAACCGCTGTTGGATCATTAAACAGTCGTGTCTAAAATAACCAGATCATTACCTGGACTGTAAGTGATGTTTAGCCATCAAACTAGAAAGATAAGCTTCATAGCCTAAAAAGATCATGGGAGAGATTAAGAGGTTGAGATTGAGGTTGTTATATCGCTGACTGTAACAGACTAAGTCCTCAAATTTCTATAAGTGGGATTTAATTGTTGATACTTTTAATGTTATTAACACATAAGACTCGACAAATAATAATCTTTTTTATAGTTCATTTTTGTGATTTGTTCTCTTTAGTTAACCGCAACAATCAAATGTGCACTTACTGAACAAGAGCCATTAGATAGAGACAGGAATTGTAATTCAGCGAAGAATGGATTAGTGAGAATTAGAGTTCCAGCATACAACCATAAGAACACTGAACTCTTATCATTAAACTACAAGAGGTTGAAAAAAGCTACAGTCGTCATTGACCAGTCCAGGATAAAAAATAAGCTGTTTTTCAACAGGAAATTCTATACCTAATTAAAAAAATGTTTGAACTATGCAATTTCTTGTTGAAAAACAGCTTATTTTTATAATATTTACTTACTGATAATTACAAAGTATAATTAAATAAACAAGTAATAAAAACCAAATATATTTGAGAAAAGTGAGTTGATAATAACACTCTGCTACACGAGAATAATCAACAATCCTATCCCGAAGATGCTTTTGATAATTTACGAGACCTGTTTATCTGATTTAGATAATTGGATAACTGTTGGTCACTTAATTATAAAAATTGTCACCTCCTTATCATGTCTGATGTGAAAACTATATTGTAAATTACTATACAAATGATAGTATTGTAAATAAATCTTATAGATAATCTTCGATGGATGTTGTGCAAATTGTATCAACGGATGTGCAGGTGATATGAATACTACGTTCTTTTCAATAATATTATTGGAAATTTTAACTTATAGTAGACTGGCGAAACATGTCCAACCAGTAGTATCTAAGGTTACAGGTGGTTAACCGTTAGTTTGGTTTTCTTTCACTGAGTTGCATCCTCCGATAGTCGCAGATGTTGAAAGTATCGCTGTCAACTCAATATATTTGCAAATTATTTTGATACGATCTACACACAAAACCACGGAATCTAATTTTTCAAAATCCCCAAATGATAGAAGAAAACAAACTCCATAAAATTTGAGCACAGTGGCGAAACCAAACAATAATGTTATAAACTAAACAAATACACGTTCTGACTTTATTTATTGAAAATGAAGGTATTACCTTGTTCAATATCCTTTGTTTGTTTTACTAACATAGAGAGCTTTCAAAGCACTGGTTAAACAAAATTAAGTTGACACAAAGCTTATCTTTAAGCGAAACAATTTCAAGATCTTTTGACATTCATTGCTGGTGCTGAGGACGAAGCCGAGCTTTCTTAACCTGATGTGCCTCCCCCCCTACTATTAACAGACCCGGATGGAATGACTTGGTTCACTAACCCCTATAAGAACAGGGGTTAATGTGCCTTCTGAAGCACGGTGGCAGTGTGAGTTTCAAAAGTCAGATGGATTTCACCGGGAAATGAACCAGGGTTTTTTGGGTGGTAACCCAGTATTTAACCCTCTTTCAGAAGTTAGCAATAATCATACATAATGCACAAGCTGATGGAAATACACCTAATTAGTTAGGTCATCGACTATTAAACTAGATGCAATACAATTTACCGGTTAAAATATTAACATTTATTTCCCTACAACATATTTTGTACGTTTTTCAGTCTCGCTTTATAAATTATCTAACTGTATGATTTGTAATAGTATTCAATATTGTCTCAAGAGAGAAAATAAATTTCGAGACATAAGCAGAAAATGTTCCGTGTGACCTTCGTCCATAAATAATAATCTTGAAAGATTATTTTTTACATGATAAAAATAAGCCGAGGCTTAAGATTAAACTAACACTTCAAATTACAGTGGGAATTTTTATATTTTAAGAATGAGATCAGAACAAAATGAAGACAGTAGAGTTTATCTAAGTCCTGAAGCGAGAAGGTCTGCTCATGCGCACTCTCACGTGGTAGACCTGTCAATAGCAGATATGTATCTTCAGAGTCTACAAGATGCACACGTGTGCCACCGGATAGTCGGATTTCGCAAAGACCTAAATGGAGTAGTAGTATAGGTCCAATTGTAATTTCATGTAAGTTTTTTGTTAAAATCAACCAGATTTCAATACTAGCCCATAGTAAGCTTCACAAAAAAACAGGTTATCAATTTATTTTCAATTTTCGACAGGCAAGAAAAAATCCTTAAATTAAAGTATAGATCAATCTGCACATCAAACTAAACGTCACTACACAATCTCACAAACCGGACCTCGAAAGGACGATTGTAACAGGTATAGGCTATTCACATTTTAAAGTTTTACAAACAGCACTTTTAAGTTTCACCGGATGCCATTTTTCCTCAATGTTCCATTTGAGGTCGGGTTGGCAGCATTGTGTTTCACTAGTTAATACCTTTAATTTGATATGCAGTTTCATCAATGTTTTATTACAGATTTTCTTCTTACTCCTTGCTAGTACAGTAGACTATCAGAAATCCGGACTAATGTGGCGGACGGCCGGTCCACTTCCACTGCCTTGTAAATCATAAATGACATTAACTTAACTGAAACACAGAACGTCCGATGATGCAAACTACATGACATTTGTGTAATGCGGGCTAGTAGCGTGAAAACTAAAGGGGCTAATTGTGCTAAAACGTGAAGTTTGTTTTATTTACAACAACAATTCGGATTTCTGAGAATCGACCGTACTAAAATCAGTTGAGTTCATGTCATTAACAAAAAAAATTACACAAACTCATATTTTTACGACAAATGGACCTCCTCCTCTGAGTGGTTTGTCTTTCAGATTCCAAATTGTAGGTCCTCTATTGCTATAGGTCATTCGGGCTATTATTTAATTATTCAGACTAAAGAAATAGTCAGCCTTAGTCAGTAATAAGGCTACACTAAGCATCTCCTCACCCAGCAATCATAGGCCTAATCCATTCATATTAAAATTTAAATTACACTCGAATGTGTGTTAGTGTCTTAAATACTGGTGTAGTGATTTCAGTTTCTAAGTGTAAACCTTTTCACATCTGAACACGAGGTTGTGTTTAACTAAATATTTCAGTGAACTAGGGGATTCTCACTTAAGAGTTGCATTTTTAAAGATACTGCTTTTATACAATTGTACATGACCTAATGGAAAAATCACGAGGTATTGGCATGCTAGTCTACAGATTTAGCTTTTAACCTTCTAACAAATTATATTTAGTAAGCTCTTGACCTTCCAACAGATTATATTATTAGGTTGTTGCATAACTGGATAATGAACTTATGTATGTTATATGGAGAACCGCAAAATTGAGAATTTATTTCAAAGAACATTCAGCTTTCATGGCATAGTAACTTTTACTGCTTTATTTCATTTGATTGTATTTTTACTGCTTTCAAACAATAACAATAATAATGCGGGAGACATGTGTATTTTAAGAATTTTGTATTATTATTATAATCTCAACCCTTGCCTTTAAGAAGTTACAAAACTAAATTTCTATAAGAATTTAGCATACCTTTTCTTTGTAAGTACTGCCACAAACGAGCAAACTTCTTAAAACGATCAGCGTGTCCAAAATGTTGTTTGATTTAATTGGTTTCAACTAAAATCACAACCGACTATATAAAACATGAAAGAAATATAATTACTTCCTGGTAACATAAGAAACTTTGTAGCAGCGTGTCACTGCCGCATCTGCAGTTACATTTGTGAACACACACCTGTTCAATCTCAAATGTTTACCCATTTGGTATCGATTAGTATTTAATCAATACTATTAGCGTAATTTTCAGGGTCACCGATGTGCCAAACGAATGCATAGTTTTAGGTTTTCAAGGTCAAAATTCCAGGTAGTCTCGCACGACATATGTAAACACGACATTAACACCTAAAATTAATCAAACAAAGTGCTATTCGAAGAACCTACAGACAGAGATATCCCTGTAATTTGTAATGTTTGTTGAATCCTGTTGTTTTAAATAGTGACTATTTTAATTGTTGTTAACCTTTGAGAAATTTTAAATGATGTTACCCATGTTTAAGTCCTTTTTTTACTGTGTTTTAAGATGTTTTTAGCGAATTTCCCCTATAGGGAAGAAGCTATTACCGTAGGTCTCATGGTAAGACTTAAGCCCGAGACCATGATAACTTTTCATTTTGAGGTCCCCAGATGCCAAAAACACCATTCGTTCAAATTTTTATATATGTATATATATATATATATATATATATATATATATTTATATATATATATATTTATATATATATATTTATATATATATATTTATATATATATATGTCCGTAAGCACGATAACTCTCGTACAAAAGGTCCGATCTTAATGAAATTTGGTACAAATGTGTAAAGCACCATTTATTTGAACGAGTTCGAAAGCCAGATGAATCGCACCATCCAAAGGGGGGTTTTTGGGGGGTTTTGTACCCCAAAAATGGGTTTTTTGGGGTTTCCACATGCAATTTTTACTTAAATCAAATTTTAATTTTTACCATGTAATTCAGCATAAAAAACAAACAATTTGGTATTTTTATCATTGTTCTATGTCAATTGGTTCCTGAGATATTGAAAGTGCTAAACACAGTACGTTGTCTAATGTTATTCTTATGGAGAAAAAGAAAAATTGTATATCTCGCTTATTTATGAACATAAACTGACAAAATTTGGTATATGGCTTCATCTGGTTGGGGTTTATCGTTGTTTGCACAAAATACAAAATTTTCACGTATGGTTCCCGTAGCAGCAAACCTAGGTAATCGGTCCCCATGTTATTCTTATGGAGAATAATTCAAATGTTATATATCGTTTACTTATAAATGTATATGAATGAAACTTGGTATGTAACTTTACTTAGATGAGTTCTAATGATATTTGCATAAAAACCCATTATTTTGTGTTCCTTGTTGCAGCAAACCTGCGTACTCATCCCCAATGTTATTCTTATGGAGAGTAATTAATATTTTTAATATCACTTGTTTGTGAATATATTTCTTATGAATCCTGTTAAGTGTTAATGTGTTATGTTATAAATTTATTGGAAATTCGCTGAGTATGCAGGTTTGCTGCGATGGGGGTATTCTACTTGTTAGCAGCATTAATTTTCCCAAGTACCGTATGGTAGAATGTATAACCTAGCATATATTATCTTTATATTATTACTTGATATGTTATAGTTCTGCTCTGTATTTGATGAAGTCTATTGCAATTACTGTGTATTTACCTAATGACAAATAAATATTGTCTATTGTACAATAAATGGGACACTGGTTTATACTCACAAAAGACTGATATAAGACAACATTAAGTGATTCGCTACAACTTAAAGTACAAATAATGTGTCAAACAATAAAAAGCTTGAACAAATTTATTCAAACGAATTTGTTATCTAAGAACACTGAATAACCCCAGATTCTCACATAAAGAAATTCCTGTGATAACCCAAATAACACAGCTACGTTTTCGACAAATCATTTTTTGTTCCACTACCTATATCTAATCAAAAGGATCGCTGTGTTATCAACAAATCGGTGATCTTCTACAGCTGATCATTGAACTCTATATATTTAAATACTAAACTAATCCCACTATTTGTTCAGATATCAGTTTTTGTTGGGAAAGAGACCGATTTAATTGGATCAATAAGTTATCAGGGGGTCAAAAGTCATTTTATCAGTTGTTTATTAGAAGCCTCATGTTACTGAAGTTTTAAATATATATATATATATATATATATATATATATATATATATATATATATATTTTAATAAAAAATGTATAATCTGACTAGCAGCCCTGTTGTGGCTTTGCCTTCGTAAAATATAATTTAAACAGAATTAATCGTAAGATACTTTCGCATTACTACTGCATTCTGCTGCGAACCTGTCAAACGCTCTATTCTGCTGCGAACCTGTCAAACGCTCTAAAGATACACCCATTTAATTTAAACAAATTATAAGTGACAATTTACATCAGCTGTTTCATTTGGCTGCTGACTCAAACTAATTACAAATATTATCTCCATTATATTAACATGGGAACTTGAAGGTATGTGTATGCTAGGTGGATTTAATTAACCCATTGGCGTAGACATACGAGCAGGCCTCGTTCCTTACTTGTAATTTTATTAACGTGTGAATTGGAGTATAAAATTGGCGTTTTTAAATGGATTAATGGCATATTTTAATTAAAATATTGTTTTCTTTCAGTTTAGAGAGTCGCATTGGCACACACACAGTAGACATAAGTAAAAATTAGCAAAATCAGTGTTGACCATGTGCAAGTCTCAAAGAATTAACCGATCCCGTCAACTTCCAAGCAAGCCTGCCACCGTTAATTTTACTTGGGCCCTCCCACCAACGTTGCCACAGACCGGTTAACTCATTGAGAGTTGCACAACTGGTCAGTTTTGGTCGTGTGCGGGAATCGAACCCACGAACATCGTATCGCCACCTGGCCAAGGTGTTTCCACGACGTAGCCAACTCAGCTAACACGACCAAAGGCCTGGCGGCGATATTAAGGGTTTTCAGTCAGTCCGCGCCCCTAGCGGATAGAACCGTAGACGCCCGCGGTCATTAGTTACATATTATGCTACTAGAGTGCAGCACCAATCAATTCCCGTTATAGGCTACTACAAATAGAATAAAATTACTACCTCAATGGGTTAAGGTGTGCTATTCAGAAGGACAAATTTCAGCATGTTCTGTGCAGCCTCCAGGTGACGTCCCGGTGTTTATTTGATCTGCTGGTTTATAGTGACAGCTTCCGCTCCCACTGCCACAACTCCAAATTACGCTCATTTAATTGTAAAAACCCTTATATATTCCTGGCCTGCAAGAAAAATGCTTAATAACGGTATAAGTTTTATATTCCAAATACCAAAACTGCTTATTTTAAGTGATGGTAAACTATTACAATGTTTTACTTGTGTATTTTAAAATATGAGCCTCTGTGGCACTTTTTATTTTTGTAAACGAGACATTTTTAGATTCTAAGTCAATTGAAACATAAATGTCTATTTTACATTTTATGTCTCAAGGTTTTTTTTCGGGGTTTCGGTTTTGCCAGTACAAGGAAACTTTTAGGTAAATTTCAATATATGCCAACGGTACCCTGCATGTTTAAACGGTACTGCATTTTTACCCTTCCACGATTAAACCCACGGTACTAGCTTCTTTTTCCTAGAGGAAATTCGCTAGAATGTACATATATACAAAATAGATGACATCCCTCTCAACAATAACGGTGTGGTGGGGATGTAGGGAGGGTAGACGTTCTGATCCCGACCTGATTTTTTTGATAGGCTATAGCCGCCGCTGAAGTTTTCCATTGTTGCAAACTCGTTCCTAAAAAGCGCGTCACCGAAGTATTCTGACTACCCCATGTCCCTCACTCCTTCACATAGGATAGTCAGAATACATTGGTGACGCGCTTCTGCCTCCAGATGACGTCACGCTACGTCACGCAATAGCACACCTTATTTAAATCCACCTAGTGTGTATGAGCCCTAAGGTCCAAAGGAAAACCTTTTCTTAGTGCACCTCTAGGGCACAAAACAAGCGTAACCTGACGATATCAAGCCTTTAGCTTTAATAGTTTTGGCTATGCGTTGATTATCAATCAGGCCAAGTCTTTCTATATGTTTAGATAACACGGTATTATTAAGTTTGATTTGAAAATCAACAATCAGACTGTGCAGCCAGGAACTACAACAGGGATAAGACTTGGCGTGTCATCCAATCAGATACCACACCCGGCCCGAGTTGAGAATAACTCTGACAAAATATTCCTAACTCAATCTCTAAAGAATGTTTTCATTTTACTAAACCTATTTCTTATTAAACCAAGGTAGGCTAATTATTGTATTTTGTTTTGTTGAAATTAGTTCCTCCAACTATTTTACTTTGGCCAGGATTCATTACATTTTAGCGAAAGAAGCTATTACCGTAGTCGGCATGGTAAGAACTAGGCCCGGGACCATGATAACTTTTCGTTTTGAGGTCCCCAGACCCCAAAAACACTATTCGTTCGATACTGTATATATGTGTGTATATATATATACACGTGTGTCCGTGAGCACGATAACTCTCGTAAAAATGATCTGATTTTGATGAAATTTGGTATAAACGTGTAAAGCAACATTTATGACTTAAGTTCAAAAACCAGCCAGATCGCTCTATCTGAAGGGGTATTTTGGGGGGATTTTGTACCCCAAAAATGGGTTTTTTGAATTTTTTACATATAATTTTTGAAATTGTCAAATTTTAGTTTTTACCGTTGTATTCAGCTTAAAAAAACACACAATTTGGTATTTTGATCATTCCTCTATGTCAATTGGTTCCCGAGATATTGAAAGTGCTAAACACAGTACGTTGTCTAATGTTATTCTTATAGAAGAAAAGAAAAATTTTATATCTCGCCTATTTATGAAAGTATACTGACAAAACTTGGTATACGGCTTTATCTGGTTGTGTTCTATTGATATTTGTTCAAAATAATAATTTTTTGCCAAAGGCTCCCGTAGCAGCAAACCTGCATACTCAGCCCCATGTTATTCTTATGGATAGTAACTAAATGCTATGTCACCCTTAATTATAAACATAAATGAATAAAAAGTGGTATATAACTTCATCTAGTTGAGTTATATTGATATTAGCATAAAACCCCATTTTTTGTGTTCCTTGATGCACCAAACCTGCATACTCAGCCCCAATGTTATTCTTATGGAGAATAATTAAAATTGTATATATCGCTTATTTTTGAATATATTTTTATGAAACTTGGTAAGTGGCTTTAAGAAGTATTAAGACATGTATATCTCCATTGGAAATTCGCTGAGTATGCAGGTTTGCTGCTACGGGGGTATTTACTACCTATCATAGTTTAATCAGCTAGGTTTAATGTGGGGTCCCAATAATTCAGCAAGTAACTGACCTTACACATACTGGGAAAAATTGGCCAATTCATTAAAATTTTGGTTCAACTCAAATTATTCTTTAAGAAATAGATAACCTTAACATAACAATACCTTAAACAGAAGATACAAGGTACAAGGTAGGTAACTTCAAGGGCAGGTATTAAGTATTTACAGATTTTTTCATAGCATAAGAAAATATACCCCCGTCGCAGCAAACCTGCATACTCAGCGAATTTCCAATGAATTATAACATAACACATTAAGCCACTTAACAGGGATTCATAAGAAATATATTCACAAACAAGCTATATTTAAAATATTAATTATTCTCTATAAGAATAACATTGGGGATGAGTACGCAGGTTTGCTGCAACAAGGAACACAAAATAATGGGTTTTTATGCAAATATCAATAGAACTCAGCTAAGTGAAGTCACATGCCAAGTTTCATCCATATACATTCATAAATAAGCGATATATAACATTTTAATTATTTTCCATAAGAATAAGATGGGGACCGAGTACCTAGGTTTGCTGCTACGGGACCCATAGGCGAAAAATTTTTTGTTGTGCAAACAACAATAAACCACAACCAGATGAAGCCATATACCAAATTTCGTCAGTTTATGTTCATAAATAAGCGAGATATACAATTTTTCTTTGCCTCCATAAGAATAACATTAGACAACGTACTGTGTTTAGCACTTTCAATATCTCGGTAACCAATTGACGTAGAGCAATGATCAAAATACCAAATTGTTTGTTTTTTTAAGCTGAATTCAATTGTATAAATTAAAATTTGATTTAAATTAAAATTACATGTGAAAAACCCAAAAAACACATTTTTGGGGTACAAAACCCCCCAAAAACCCCCCTTCGGATAGTGCGATTCATCTGGTTTTCGAACTCGTTCAAATAAATGGTACTTTATACATTTGTACCAAATTTCATTAAGATCGGACCTTTTTTACGAGAGTTATCGTGCTTACGGACACATATATATATATATAAATATATATATATATATATATATATACATATATAAAAATTTGAACGAATGGTGTTTTTGGCATCTGGGGACCTCAAAATGAAAAGTTATCATGGTCTCGGGCTTAAGTCTTACCATGAGACCTACGGTAATAGCTTCTTCCCTATAGGGGAAATTCGCTAATGATACACACAAATTAAAAGATAGTTACTTTAGGAACTGGTCTATACATTAGATAAATTAGTTATGAAGGATGGGATAAAGGTGAGTTTATGGACGTGGGATTTTATGAACACTCACAAGTAAAAAGTTATTACCTATCTACTTAAAAATATGTATACTACTACAAGCTTCTAACTTTATTGAAATTAGCTTCTTGTCGCAGCCTTGCCCACACAAACTAATTTATGGGGATTATTACAGAGAATGTTTACTCTACATCCTATGTTCACAAACTCTCACTTCCTACTGATACCGGTACACATATTTCCATGGATAAAATTGTTCCCAGTTCCCAGTATATCAAATGATTTAAAGTTCTCAACTACTCAAAATCACCTTTCTTTAAAAAAAATCATTAAAATCCGTCAAGTTATTGTCTCAGAATATTTCCGGGAAAAAATACCAGTTTCTTTTAATATACAGGAAGATGTAAGCTAAGTAATCTTGTGCAATGTATGTGCATTAAGCGTTATCAACTAAGTGACAGGCTCTACTGCATGATGTGGTGGTGTGTTATCTAGTGATAACACTTATCAGTCAGCACAGGTGTTTCATTACACCTTGATTCGAGGACTTGTAATATCCCCTACAAAATCTGGACTTTATATACTACTTTGTTTGATTACTGTTATTTTTCTTGAAAATCAAATACCGGTATATATAACCAGGACTCTATACTGTTGAACGGCAACTGTGTAATTTAATGGATTTTTTACAAGTACTCCCGAAGTAAGAATATATTGTAGAGGTTTGAGTGACAAAAAAAGAATTACAAATATTGTTTTAGACGTTTCTCACCATTTGAATCATTAAACCTTCAATATGCTACAGCTAATAAAAAAAATTATGATTTCTATAACTCCCAGTTTTCAAGAATTATTTCAAATCTTTACAACAGCCTCTTTGTCATATAATAGATCCATTTGTCCTTTACACTTCAAAAGGCAAGCAATGGGATGACCAGAGTACAGGGGTGAGGGGAAGGTCAATTTAAAACAGAAATGTAAGATTTAACTAAGCAAGACAGCTTTTAGACAGCATTTAGTATAGCCCATTTATAACTCCTTATATCGATAATATTTTTTAATATGGAGCCATTCAAAACCATAATTTTATCAAAGCATAACAATTTGACATTTTCTTACATTAATTAATAGTCAAATGACAAATTAATCCAGATTCTAGCTACCAACATATCCAAGACTGTTCCCAGCAACAACCTGCCAAACTACAGATTACAAGACAAGCTCTCTTCCCACTAAGCTACTCATCTGCAAGCCCTCTTCCCACTAGGCTGCAACCTGGCGAACTACAAATTACAAGGCAAATTCTCTTCCCACCAAGCTACTCAGCTGCGAGGTCTCATCCTCTATCCTACTCAGCATTGACCTGGTCAACTACAGATTACAAGGCGAGCTCTCTTCCCACTATCCTACTCAGCTGCGACCTGGTAAACTACATATTACAAGGCGAGCTCTCTTCCCACTAAGCTACTCAGTTGCGAGCTCTCTTCCCACTATCCTACTCAGCTGCGACTTGGTCAACTACAGATTTCAAGGCGAGCTCTCTGCCCACCAAGCTACTCAGCTGCGAGCTCTCATCTCTCAAGGTTACTCAGTTGCGACCTGGCAAACTACATATTACAAGGCGAGCTTTCTTCCCACTAAGCTTCTCAGCTGCGAGCTCTCTTCCCACCAGGCTACTCAGTTGCAACCTGGTGAACTACAAATTACAAGGCAAGCTCTCTTACGACTAAGCTACTCAGCTGCGAGCTCTCATCCCACTATCCTACTCAGCTGCGACCTGGCAAACTACAGATTACAAGGTGAGCCCTATTTTTACTGTGCTACTCAGCTGCTTGTAAGCTACACAGCCTCTAACCGAGAACATATGGTATTTTTCCATGGGACTGCTAGACACCAATGCAAACCCTGTTGTAATACAACTAGGCCGACTGTGGCTCTTACTGAAGGCCAGGTGAAAATAGGGCTGCATATCAAGCAAGAGTCATCGTTTATAAATAAAACTGAATTATTTCAGTTTAATTTTTCTTTTTGGTTTCTGATAGGAGCAAAAAATTTGGAAAATAACCCCCAAAACACCAATAGGTTTATTTTAATTACAGTAGCTTATACGCTCAATGATGTGTTAAGAGTACAAACTCCCATCAAAAGTTCTGAGAAATCTAGAGAGAGCACATTGATAAGAGAAAATCAATGGAGAACTTGATAACCTTAAGTTATCCATGTAGGAACTGCAATAAGCGTAGTGGTCTCGCTTAAATCTGCAACTTGCAATAATTCAAATAAATAGTTAATTTAACTGGGGACCTAATATAGCCTATATTTTAAAATAAACCTAGCTAAATAGTCTTTTAGATATTTCTAAGTAATCACCATAATTCATCTACCTTACTGTCCTTGTTTAGGTTACCTACATTATTATTGTTTAAATAATTATATATTCGATTACTGAACATTTATTTTCTTTGTTCTACCAGCGCCTTCCAGCAGCAATTTAAGGAACCGACTCGCTATGTCATCCAGTCTTATTATTGGATATCTAGACGCTAGTCAAAATCAAACATCTTATGAATGAGCCAGATCCAACAGTTTGAATAATACCATGTTTTGCGCAGCAAACCCATTGAAAACTGCACTATTGTGCAATAGAAACAGGCATAAAATAAAAGTGACGAAGTCATTCAATAAATTTTCATTGGGATATCATGATTAATGGGCTTCATGAATCCATTTCACCATCTCCTAAACCTGTTCAACACACAATGATGCCGATATGTACACAACAGTCAGACATGCTAAGGAACAAAGGGTGAGCACAAACCTTCATTCCACTGATCAAGATCTTGAAGCAGCTTGGAGGCATGCTCAGCCCGGGATGCTTTCACCTCGTCGGTAATTTCTACCTGCAATGTTACACAGTGAAATGTAACTAACATTCTCACAGGCCCAGGAATATTGTATTAGTCCAATGTCACTAACTTTGGTCATAAACATTCCGCTCAAGGTACTCAGTCCGTTACAAATTTGAAAGTAATACTGTATTTGGTTGGACAGAGAAACTTTCACATAAAAACGTTAAACTCTATCCAAGTGACAAACTGTTAAACTTTCATTTCTCTCAAAATATTTGAAATTGGAACTTTGCTGCTGCAATTTCAGGAGTCTACATTTATGTGACACACACAGTGTTTTATATTTTTTTCTACAAGCCATGATATGGAAGTAGAATCTAAATATTTGACAAAGCTGAGATATATTTTATTGTTTTTGGTATGTGCTACAACGGATTCATATAACCTTAATAGTTTAATTCAAATACCGGTACATATTTTAGACTAGTTGCCCAAACAGACCACCTTAACATTCTATCCAACAATCTATTCATCTTTTCAGCAAGCTCCATTATTGATTTGTTATTTACTTTACCATAACCACTTTTATCAGCTGGTATATAATTTTCACAATTGCTAATACATGTAAAATGTCAATGGCAAATAGATGATTTCTAATTCTGATACATTTGCCATATAATAACTTCAAAATAATGGTGAATAAAATAATACAAACCACCTAATAGAGAATGTGAAATAAAGGAAATATGGTAGCCAACTTATGAACTTGTATTGATCTTATTAACTTGCATTACTAGAGTAGGCATAATGGGACTTAGTTAACAACTATCTTACATAAATCAACTGGAGCTTAGTAGTTTGTAGAGTGAATTATATTTTAGATCGCCCCTTGGTAGATGCGTGCTGAGTGCTTCAGTACACAATATATGTCAAATAAGGACCAAAGAGGTTATGAAGATAAAGCTCTAAATATTTTAAATTCAAAATGGGAAAGATTCCTTATGTAAATTCATGTTTGTTTCACATCCCCTGTCATCTCTGGAGGCCAGAAGATTTGTTAGAAGACTCCTCTCACAAAAGTAAGACACAGCGCACACTCGATATACCGGGGAACATCACTGAGCCAGTCCAGATATTATCCCACATCTCATCTAATGAGAGGCCAATGCCCCTCCGATCTGATCTAGTGTGCTGTAGGCCTACCTAACTCGGATTATATTTTGATGGTCCATAACTTCCTTTGTGTTTGCATACTGAACATTATTTTTCAATGTTACATGGAGTACAATTGTTATACAAAGCAACACAGCGGTTATGTTTGGGCGGTATATAACATAACTCATAATGATTGACATCATTGTTATAACTCACCTCAACGGCTACATTGTCGCTCGCGTTGAGCCACGAGTCCGCCTCAAGCTGAAATAGCGGACTCGCCGGCTCCTCCTTCCATGACCAGACGTCTGACATAGCCATCGTATCCAGTCACTTTTTCAACCACTAAAGAGTTTCCTTGTGCTATTTGTGTCGTCTCTGCGACGTAGTTTTCTTGATAATGCGCCATATTGGCTCTGAAAACAGAGAGACATTTGCGTGAAATGCAATAGGCCATGATAATGATGAATAATTTGCCTTCCCCTTTATCACACAAAACCTTATTAGGGGGCCGATTATTAAATTGTATATTTTAAATTAATTACAACAAGTAACTTAAGTCTTTAATGCAGTGTTGCACAAATTCAAGAAAACATTTTTTTACGATTGCCGATTTGTTTAACTAGTGTTTACATTTTTATAAAAGTTAGCTTCTAAGAAACAGCTGTTCTTTCTAGTGTGCTGCGTTTTGTTGGTATCAACAGCTAGCTGTTAAAGTATTAAATTGGTTGCTTAGTTATTCTTTCATTAGATTAACATTTTGGAGTTGGTACTTTGAAAGCCCAGGAGATGTAGTCCTAAAAGTGATGTTTTCCAATGAACCAAAAGGCACATATAGACATTTTGGACTACCATATTACACGTAGATGATCATTTAATACATACCGGTAATAGTTTCAACCTCTGAACAAAAATCAGCTTACTTAACTATTAATAAACAAATAAAGTTAGCCCTATGAGGAATGGCAGCTGGCAAAAATTTTCAAGATTTGATCAGGAGTAGCTTAGCAGGACTTCTAGCAGACCTCAGGGGTACAGTATGATAAGCGTCCACCAAAACGATTGAATATAAAACGAGTTCGCACGCAGCACGCTGACGTGAGGGAAGTGAATTTTCATATAAAAACTTTTAAAACTCAAAATCAGTGTCAAAACATACATTTATTCCAATTTTTATTGAAATCTGAAAACAGTGATTTTTTGGCTATTCTGATACTCCTGGTTTCATTTACCTGCAAAGCTGGGAATACAATTTTGTGCATTATAATGTCAGGAGAAGATCCAGACAGGCTTGAAAGTAGGCGTTAGGTTGCTGGGAATGATAAAAGTACTCTAACAAAGGTATAACAGGCTTTTCTAGTGTAAAACCTCCATAATACAACGTACTGTGTTAGGAGATATACATTTTCTGTAATAACTCGGTAAATATGTATGCTAGAATGACGAGAGAGGGCTTAAAACTGTTGCCTCACTATTCCCATCTTTATACATGCATTAAATATACAACCGGGGCTTTTCTCACCCTTTTTGGGCCCAAAAACTCAAAGATTAATCCCCAAAAAAGGGTTTAGAGTTTTCCGATTGTTTTGCCTAACAAACTTGTCAAATTGATTACAGAAAGGAATTTCCCTACCAAATTTTAAGTAAATCGGACAAAAATGTGACCGCTAGAGTGCAAACATATAAATAAATATATATATACATAGAAAATTTTGAACGACACCCCAAAACGTGTTCAGGGGGTCACGTTAGAAACTTCTATGGTGGTCTCAGGCTTAAGTTTCACCGTGCGGGTCATGCTAATAGTTCACTTTCCAAAGGAAATAACGAACCACTAAGATGCATCGATATTACAGATGAGAATATCAAACAAAATTAATGCAACTAAACCATGACAAAAACGGGAGTTAGGTTAGTTTATCACAGTTTATGTTAATTTAAGCTAACCTTTTACTATAGACTGCTGGTCAAACTCTTCATGATCGTGTATTAAAAAAATAACAATCAAACGGGAAGAATATGGTTTACGGTATATCAATCATGGTACTCCGATATTTTATATTTTATTGTTTTGGTGGACGCTTATTCTACTGGATCCAACCTCAGTTACCCTGGCAGGTTGGCAACCTGTTAGTGTTAGCAGATTTGTCACAGAACAGTACTCACTAGGATAGTAGGAACTTGTTAGGTACGTTATGGTATGTAAACATTCCAATCTGTTTTTAGACGGATCAACAACTAACTGTTAGTTGTCAAACCACATTTTTGAAGGAATAAGTTTAATTACTATCAATAAGTAGGGCAGTGGAGAAAGTTGTCATTGCTGATAATTATCCTCTAGCCTAGTTCATGATCTTTGTAATCATCACATTACCAACTAGAATATTGTATTATTATACTCTGTTATCTATAAAGAGCCTGTTATGAGTGTTTTTGTTTACCAAGATGCAAACAGGGATGATAAGAATAATGAATGGAAAACGTGGAAGACACACACCCATGACCTTCCCACATATTTATCATGTTAGTTTATTATTTAAGTATTATTATGTAAAATACTTACTCCATTTTTACTTGCTGTGATGGCACACGGCCGTGTGCGGCTCTAAAGACGCCTAGAACCCCATATTAACGCGGAACAAACACAGAAGAATATATCGACGTCTGCTGTTCTTGACACATGGGGAATGAATAGCAGAAGGTTTCTCGTTTCGTCACAAATGCCCTACCCTATTACTCCGCCTCGGCCGACATTCCAGTTATATTTTTTTACATTTTGAACTGTTGATAATTTTTTAGTTTAACTATAGTAAAAATGTATTTATTAAACATGATTTTAATTAATGAAATAATATTTTACTTTTGTAATTAATAGTTAAGGTATTATTTATAAGGTACTACTTTTTACTCTCTCTATTGCATCAGATTCCAAGTAAGTGACGTCATTATGTAATTTACGCGGAACACTTAAAAAAGACTTCTGAAGTTAGAAAAATATTTAAATCGACGCTTGATAAATATCTATATTTACTTACGAGAATTATATAAGTAAGCAAAACTCTGTAAGATAAATTTTGACAAATTAATTTGAACGATTCGTAAACTGCAGGATCATTGGAGATGGCTCAAGTTGTACAGATATTGAAGGGAATCGGGAAAAATTAACTTATATATTAGTTTTTGTAAAACTGCATAATCTTTGGAGAATAAAGTACAAGGAAATAGTGTTTTTTCTCACTAACATCGCAATTAAAGTTGAAAACCCTAATTTTTATATTGTGGTACTATAATAGGTAGCAACTTTTATCACCTACATTTTGCCATAAAATTGGTCATGAAATTCCAAGATGCCGGGCTTAGAGGTCATTGCCCCGCGGTAAGAATCGTTATTGCCATTTAATGTTCGAAGTAACTATTTGTTCATTAGTCCAATTTTTAAAAATAAAAGTATGTATATCATTTTCTAACGAAATTGAAAATCCTAGGCTTGAAAATACCTATATGTCTCTGGCTTGGCCAAAAACACATTATGTATTTTTTTCTAATGTCTATATAGAAGTTTCTTAAGTACCTATTTTTCCGTTATGGTACCATACTAAATGAATAGTACCAAGTATTTCCTATAATTTGGCCTAAAATTTTTTATGAAATTCCAACTAGCCAGGGTGAGCGGTCTCCAAAAGTTATTAGTATAAGTTATTATAGTAAAGTTATAGTCTTTTGGTTTATGATTGACCCCAAAAGATCATAATTATCATTTCATGTTGGAGATACTTAATTTTTCTAAGCTGGTACCATTTTTTATGGATTTTGTTGACAATATTGATAGTTTTACTGAAATTGTGGAGTGTAGGGCCTATAGGGAGTAAAGTACAGACAGGTTTGTTGGCACAAACATAAATAAACAAATTACCTTTTTGTGAAATTATGCATAAAATTCAGTCTTAAAAAACATAGTTTTTGTATGTTTTAGGAAATTTCCCCTATAGGGAAGAAGCTGTTACCTTAGTCAGCAATATATATATATATATATATATATATGTGTGTGTGTGTGTGTGTGTGTGTGTGTGTAGGCACGATCAATTTTGTAAAAAATTCTGATCTTAATGAAATTTGGTATAAATGTGGTGTAAGACAGCACCTATTTTCATGAGTTAAAATACCCCCGTCGCAGTAAACCTGCTGAAGTTCGGGAGCTGCACAAACTTTTTGGTATCAGCACACTATCGCCGTATGATTCGCTTGAATGCTCCACCGAATGTTCGGAACGAGTCGCGACAACAAATCTTGTACCAAATTAAACATTTGTGCACAACGAATTAACTAAGTACAAGCTCGCCCAATACCATGCAATACCATGCTTGCCCATTCGCTTCCGCTCGTCACCTTTGATTCGTGCCAAAAACCTGACAAAAGTGGAGCACAGGCAAACACGAATCATGGCGAGGTGAACTATCCCGAACATACACGAGCACACTGAGTACAATTTCGCGCTCGCTTTAGTTTGCCTTTGTTGGGCCATTGTGTACTGATAGCAAGAATACGGAACGGAATGTTCAGTGAACATTCGGGAGGATGTTCGGCCGAATGTTTAGGCCTGTTCGCGAGATGTGTGGGGCAGTCTTAACCTATATACGATCTTTGCATAACAATCACTTCGCGTTTGCAATGTTTTTGGTTTGGCACGTAATAGATGATTCTCACAAGCGATTTTTAGTCAATAGTCTAAGAACAGATATCAATCACTCACCCCCACTCTAAAAAACCGGTTTAAACCACTTTTACCAATAACACCCAGGCTTCAGGAAGATCCGCACGAGGTCTACAGTGAAAAATTTATTGGGAACAAAATTCACACTAGTATTCTCTATATCTGGCAGGTAACACAGTCCGCCAGTGCAGGTAAACGTTTTGAGCGGAATAACAACTTTAATGACGCTTTTTTGGTACTTAATACGTAGTAATAAAGAGTAATAATAGGACGTACAAATATCAGCTGGTGGAGTAGTGCGATACTGACCACCTATCGCCACAATAAAAGGACGCTCGTGTGAGCCTTATAGTCTCAATAGATAACGTTACTTATGTTGCAAATTTAGTCTAAAAGATAGCTTAAATTTAAAACGTATGTTCATGTTGGCTGAGTTTTATCAACTGACTAGTTGCTCCCGCAGGCTTCGCCCCGCAAATAATTTATAAAAACTATGACAGTTGTGTGTGCTGCATTCTGTGGTTAGCCTGTGGAACTATTAAGAATCAAGCTCAGCTGTTTTTATTTTCATTAGCTCAAACAAAGATGAAGTCCGTAAGAAATACATGCGAACTTTGTCGGGATCTCTGGCGGAGCCCTAAGGTCAGATCAGGATAAAAACCATTTAGTTTTTCTATTTTATGCCTAAAGAATCAGTGTACAAAATTTCAGCTCTCTACCTACATGGGAAGGTGGAGAATTAGTGGTGAGTGATTCAGTCAGTCAGTGAGTCAGTCAGCCAGGGCTTTGCCTTTTATAGATACAGATATACTTACAGATGTAATTTTTAATCAACCAACGTCAATAATATGTTATTTATGGATAGTTGTTAAAATGCTGATAAACTAAATCAAATATTTCGTATTATTTACATATTTAAGCACATAAGAGAAATTAACAAAGAGTTTTTGATTTAGTTTCTGTAAGTTCAATTCTTCTTTTCTTTTAAATAGAACCATTTTATAGCAGTATTTAACAAAATATTTGAAACCATTTGAACCATTTGAAAAAAATGTTCTAAACTACATAAGAAAGTAAATCAATGTTCTGCCTATAGAAAATCAGTAAATCTGGACCACCAAGATGGCGGACCGGCAGAAACGTGCTTCACCAGCTGTAATGTTAAACTAATAGGGATCTATTTCAGCAAGTGAGTATAGGGATAGTGTATATTTTGTTCTATGGTCTGTGACTTGAATGCAGTGGCGGATCCAGCCAGGGAGCGCGCGACATTTTGGACACAGAAAATGTTTAATTAATAGGTAATAGTGTGACGCTGTCTGTCGCTGTACTAGCTGTACTCGTTTTTGTTTTCAATATTTGCAAATTCCAAAAATAACTACCGTATAACGCCGTTGGAGAGTATTTTCGTTTTGCGCGTCGGGTGTGCAGCCCTGCAGTCTTCCTCAATCTTCTGTTCTGAAACCTTCTACTTTCAGTGTTGCCAGACTGGGTTTGCTATTTTACCCGCAAACTACCTATAAAATCCCTGCTTTTAATCAGTTTTTCTGTAGTAATCCCCAACAAATCCCCTCGCGAGCTTCAAATATCCAAAAACCGGGTATTTTCTTGGATATTGCCAGATGATTACTAGGAAATTGACCTGTATACCCAAAATAATGCCAGTTTTAGTAATCTTAGCGCTTAGTCAGAGCCGGATTCAGGAGCCGAGGGTCCCTAGGCTCATCCACTGGTGCGGGCCTTGTTGGTGACCTTTTTTCTTGCTTGTATCAGACTTTTGAATGGGGATTTGTGTGGTGCGGGCCTCTAGGTGGGCCCCTAAGTAACTATGCTTAATTCCGGCCTTGCGCTTAGTTTTAACATTTCACAGTCTATGGTTTTAACCAAGGCCAATTGGTGTTACTGGAGACAACACTCTTCATCAGTAACGCGCTAGATTTCTTAAGTTCAAAAGTTGGTACACTGGTAAGAGGATGACAAACCGAACAATGAGTCAACAAAAATAATCATATGATTAAACTATTTTATTGCAGTTAACTGTCATATAATTATTCGTTAATAGTTATAGATTGATTACTTTTTATCCGGTTGTTTCCACCATATATGTATGTTTGAAAATATAAACCGGCTGTACCTGAACCGGATCAAAATAGTTGGATATATTCAACGTGTTTAATATATCTAGAGGTCTTATCTGAGTAAAAAAGTGAAGCCTTCATGTTGACCATAATTTTCTTCGGGTACTCCAAGGCCGCCTTCCCACTAGGTCGCAGCAAAGAGAAGAAATAATCAGAGGTCACTTTCTTATGGGAGTAGCGTACGCCTGAGTGGCAGTTACAATTCTTTCCGGTAGGCAGCGCTGGAGTCTTGAAATGCACCTTGTTCGAGAGGGGAAGGAAGTGAGTGACGTACAAGAGGATTGTCTCATCCCCCTCCCCCTCCCGAACAGTTCCGCTCGTGATCTGTCAGCTTCAAAAATTAGCAGAAAATTGAATTATCAGGCTATACCAAAAGTGTAGGACACGGCAGAAGTAATCCCGAGCGGTGAGCGCGCTGTCGTTTACACACTCCTGAACCTCTTAAGCATAATAAAACTACAATGAAACTTATATATTCCTTTTCTGCATAAGTTGCCGCATATAATGGTATAAGTATATATTAGTTTAAAATTATGTTTAATTTTTAATAATGAAACATTAAAAAGTTGTAAGAAAGTGACATGAAAAAGTCACTAAGCGCAAACCTTTTTTATTTTTGAGGTAGAAACAAACTTCCAGCGAGAAAGTTGTAACTAATTAGTTGGTATTGAAAAGTTATTGGAAAACATTTTCTATATATAACTTCTAGTTTGTTCAATAATCCGATGTAAATAACCGGATTGGTTTAGTTGGTTATATCAGTTTGTAAGACATATAAATTCATGAATTACTGTTTTCTATTTCTTTCATGGAATAAACAGAATATCTTACGGTAAGTACATTTATTGGTTTTATTCTAAACCCTTATCATGTTCACTAAATAGCTTCATTTTAATTTTATTGATAGCAAAATGCTGTCTGTAAAATAATTTAAATTCTCAAGTGTGACCCCCTCAACAAATTCCTAGATCCGCCCCTGCTTGAATGCCAACTTACGTGCCCCTTACTCCATACGGTGATGGTTGAACTTTAAAAAAATGTATTTTCTAATGCTAAATCTCTAAAAATAATTCATATGAATATAATAAGCTTCTATACAAATTCTGACAATCTTCTTGCTTCTTTGGAATCTTTTAATAGTATTTGATATAATTAAATTGTCCGAATCTTGGCTTGGTGGAAATGCTGCTGGGGTAGGTTTGGGTGTATTTGACATTCACAGGACCACTAGGCAACAGAACAGGAATGACGGTACCATTGTTTATACGAGTACAAAATTATCAGATTCATCTAGAGAGGTATATAGAGGGGAAATTGTATGTTTAAAAATATAGAATTTCAATTTAGAAATGAAACTTTTATCATTCTTGCTTGGCACTGTATACATGACAGTAATATAGACTTTTTTATTCAAGAATCAGACAAAGCTTACCATTA
Organism: Allygus modestus; assembly: GCA_963675035.1. NCBI lineage: Eukaryota > Metazoa > Arthropoda > Insecta > Hemiptera > Cicadellidae > Allygus > Allygus modestus. The sequence continues at coordinate 26,740,919 of OY776115.1, read as the reverse complement.
AACGAAGGGCCAATAAATGTTTATATAACTTGTTTTACCTCAGGAACAAGTTATTCCTGAAGCTCCCGAAGAGAGTTTGGAAATACCCTGTATAAACTGTTTTCCAGCTATTGCTTATTTTATTTTTCTTCCTGGAAGAACTTGTACATGCTAAGTTGTTAAGTGAATATAATATTCAAAGTGTGCTTATAAGAATCAATTAATTTTCAAACATTTTGCAAAAAAACAGCCAATTTGAATTGTCAAAATATATACCCGACCAACCACAACAGCCCTCCGTGCAACTTATTTTGACGAGGGTTTCCTTTAGTGATCACACAAGATCAATAGAGAAGGAGTACATCTGATATGAATGTCTTATGGGGGGTGAAGCCAGATTTTGGGCGACAGGACCCACAACAAGATGGCAGCGGTCAGAGATGATTCATTACATATACCAATCAAACGGTCATTTGGACATAAACCATTAATCTTGAAGAAAATCATAATTCAACTGAGTACACATCATGTTTTTCTTTATCTTTTCCCTGCTTAACAGGAGCTTCACCAGATGAATCATCTCCGACTGCCGAATCATCTTGTTGTAGGTCGTGTCGCTCAAAAACTGGCTTTATTTTTCGGGCCATATGCTCCATCTATTGGTCTTATATGATCGCTGGTTCCCTAATCCACTGAATATTTGTTAATCATCTGGTTTTGGAAATTTTTGTTTACTGTTTATAACTAACATAGCTTTGTAGACATCACAATGTTTAAATCATTATCCTTAACATGAATGTGCCCCCCCAAATTTTAAAAACTGGGAAACCAATGTTCTAATACTTATAATAATACATTAATATAATTATTAAAATCTCTTTCATATATTTACCATAGTACAGTTTCAAGAAAATACAAATTTCCAAATTTGTTAATTTACAAAGCAAACTGCCTGAATCAATCAAATAGTAAAAAGAAAAGGTTGTATTTACAAATTACATTATTTATTAATAATGGTGCATTACGAAAAGCTTAAAAATATAGAAGAAGAGGAGTACAACGAAAATCATGAAAGAAAAGGAAGCAGTCTTGTCGAAGAGACCCCGTATGAAGTTAAGCGTTTATTCGACGCAGTTGCTAAAGGTAAAACGGAAGAAGTAAAACAGTTAATATCAAAAAAAAACTTTGATATTAACCAGGTCGACTCGATGGGAAACTCCGCCTTGCACATAGCCTTGCAAAAAAACAACGAAGCGATGGTTAAACTGCTGCTCGATCACGGAATCGATGTGTTCGACTGCCTCTTTTACGCGATCTCGTTGAAGCAACTGAACAACGTAGAGTTGATCTTGAATACGTTGTCAAACATAAACAGGAGGTACAGCTTTATCCCATGCCGGGACTCGACCAAGTACCCCCACTACGTGACCCCACTGATGTGCGCGGCGCAGGTGGGGGATATGGAGATCATGGACTACCTGGTGACGGAGGGCCACCCGATGATCCCCGTGCCTCATGAGCCACAGTGCCTGTGCGACACCTGTCTCCAGGAGCTGCGGGACAAGGACACGCTGGAGCTTGCCCACGCCCACCTGGAGGTCTACAAGGCGTTGTGCAGCCCTGCCTACATTCTCAAGTACTCCTCGGAGGACCCGATACTGATGGTGTTCTACCGCGTGCACGAGCTGCGGCTGATGGCAGATGCCAACCGGGTGTTCATCAGGAAATACCAAGAGCTGATAGAAAAAACGGAGCAGATCGCAGCACAATTGGTGGCCCTTTGTAGGACATCAGATGAAGTGAAGATACTCCTGAGTGTCAATGAAGGCTCTGCGATCACTGGCAAGTTTCTTTTCCCGAGGCTGATCCTCGCTTTGGATTACAAACAGCGTTATTTCGTCTCTCAAGTCAATATACAAGCCGCGTTACAAAGCGCTTGGCACGAAGACTGGTACCAGTGGGACAACTACTCCACCTTCAGAAGTGTCCTCCACATATTCGGTCGTATTATGATGCTACCCGTGATCGTGGTCTTTTGTCTTTTCCTGCCCAGTTCCACTTTAGCCAGATTTTATAGCATCCCGGCTAACCGCTTTATCAGCTCGATAGCGGCTTATATCCTTTTCCTTTTTTTCTTGTATTTAGAGTCCGATAGAGAGAAAAAAGACCAGAAAAGATACGATATTTTTAAAGATCCGTTTTACAAAGTAGCTATCATAGTTTATGTTTTATCTCATATGTTAAACTCTTTTCGCATGTGGATGTTTCGAGGGTCTGAAAGGTTCTTTACATTCGCGTGGAACTGGTACGACCTTATAACTCAGTTGTTGTTTATTTTGACTTTTGCATTCTGGGCTCTCGCTTTCATAACCGTATACTGGGAGCCGGATATAGAACGGAAATATTGGGATTATCTAGATCCTCAACTCGTCTCGGAAGCGATTTTCTGTGTAGCGACTGTAATGTCTTATATGAAACTTCTATTTTACATCCAAATAGACTCTACTTTAGGCCCGATGCAGGTATCTATTGGAAAGATGACTACAGACTTTTACCACTTCATAGTAATCTTCACCATCGTCATCGGTTCTTTCACAGCCGCATTGTGTCATCTGTACGAGTATTACGACGGAATGAAGCAGATCGACCCGGAGAGCGAGACCGAAGTGAGACAAGAGAGTTCGTTCGTGAGTCCTTACGAAACATTCAAAATACTATTCTGGGGCCTGTTCGGAATGAGCTCACAGGAGTCCGGTACAGTAGTCATCGAAAATATTTCTCAAGATAGTTCCGATCTCAATGGCATAAACAAACACGATTTCACCGAAGCCGTCGGAACTACCTTGTTCAGCGGATACATAGTACTAACTGTTATTGTACTTCTCAACATGCTCATTGCAGCGATATCCAACACTTTTCAGAATGTCAGTGAAAATGTAGATTATGAGTGGGTTTTTGGCCGCACAAAAGTTTATTTGATCTACATGGCCCAAACTGTCATCCCCCCACCACTGAGTGTTTTACCAGCCTGTGTCGGAGAGAGTGCAGTAAAGGCTTTCCTTAATAAAATATTCTCATCAAAACTCAAGAAAGGAACAACCGAGGAAGGAACGACAGAGGAAGGTACAACAGAGGAAGGTACGACAGAGAAAGGAACAACAGAGGAAGGTACCGGTTTGACTGAGGAAGGGAGAGCTGAAAATAAGCAAATTGAGGAGGTAAAACATCTAAAAGAATCAGTTGTCGAGGTTGAGGAGGAACAGTCGAAAATCAATGCCTACAGGGAGCTGATTGCTCAGCTGATCCAGCGATACTTCAGCCAGGAGGAAGACAACCATCCAGAGAAAGACAACCAGCCATGAGGAGGACAACCATCCAGAGGTCGACAACCAGCCATGAGGAGGACAACCATCCAGAGGATGACAACCAGCCATGTGGAGGACAACCAACCAGGTGAGAGCAACCAGCCAGAATGACAGGAAACAAAATAATTAAACAAGATTTGGAGAGTGGCTTTGATTATTTTGTATTAAAACTACAGGAGTTGTCTGCAACCTGTTCATAAGAAGATCAACATCTGCCACAACTCGAGTGATTCGATGATTGTCTAGCAGCTATTGCAGATGATCCACGAGGCATTCCCGCATTGCCAGTAATGTCTAAATGATTATTGACATTAGTGCTTATCCTGTCATCTAAGTTACTGCATGTATTTCCTAATTTGACAAATAGATTAATTATTGTGTCCAAGATTTCAATTTTAATTTTCAATGCTAGAGTGTTAAAATTCTCTTTCCCTCGTTTAATTGTCATTGTTTCTTGTAATCACTATAACCTGTAATACAATCCTTATTTAATTTTAATTAATATTGAGTCCCCATAATACTATTTAGGAAGGTAAAAACATCATAACTTCAAACTTCTTTATTACTTTTTTTAAAGAGAATACATCAAAGTAATTTACAAGGTGAGTCGCCTCATTCGACTCCTAGAAGCATCGGTCCACCCAAGGTGAAAAAAGTCCACTAAAAATGAAATCAAACTGTACATTAACTCGAGTAAGCGAGGGATTTGCCCGCCTGCACCAGAAGCCGAATGACTACAACAATGGTTTAACTTTTAGACTTTAAATGGAAACGTTTGGTTTAGTTTGGTACCGCAAACCCAACCCCTTAGAATCAAAATTAGATCTACTGATTAAATACCACTGCAGATATGACGTGAAATATGAGTATAAAATTATACATAATATGAAATAATTTTACACTTTGAGCACCAAGCTCTTAAGCACTTATACTTAAATCTGTGTTGTTTTGTTATTTTTTTAATATTCTGATCAGCTGAAAATCTAAAGTTTTTGTGCTTCCGGTGGACACACACAGACATCAAGGGTGGGTGCAAAAGTAGCAAAACACCTGATCAGATATGCAACTCACAAATTATTCACCTTTCCCATCAGCTTGGGCTTGACCCCTCCCCTTCACCTCTGCCACAGATAGGTGAAGTTTTCTCCCTTGAGTTGCACAAAAATCTTCGACTGAGACAGGATTCAAACCCTCTATCCAAGTGCTACTCCCTGGCCAGGAACGCCTTGAACAGCTCAACCTCTGATCAGAGTAGCAACTGTGTAGGACTGGGTGGTGATAATTCATTTTTCATTTGGTACTGGGTTCTTTCCTAATTCCTATAAGTGTGCTAAAATTAGTTTTAAAAATTTAAAAAGGACGATACTACACTAAAATCGGTGTCAATAAAACTGGCGGATCAAGGACAAATGTTAAACTAGGCCATCTGATCTTTTATCCATGTGACATAATAGTACAAATTTCAGCTGGTCGTCCTTGACCAAGGCAACACTAAATAGACAGGCCGTAATGCTCCCCCATCATTTCGTCATCGTACGCGACAGCAATGACGTCATGTTTTGTTTGTGAACAACTGCTTGTTTTTCTCTCTTTTTGGAAAATCAAAATTAACCTTTAACAGAGGAGACGATAGGTAAATTATAAACTCTCAAGTACGAGCAGCTGATCATAAACGGATCATTACGTCATTGCCATCGCGAATGATGACGTAATTTCGGGGGAGCATTATAGCCTATTTATTTAGTGTGGCTTTGCCTTGAACCTCCAGTTCTATTGACGCCGACTATAGACACTTAGAGGATTTGTATTTAGGTACTATATTACAACATACAATGAATTAAATTCTTATAAATATTCAAATTTTAAGTGTCGGTGTGATACATAAGTCCAGAAATAATGCATTTAAAATTACAGGCTAAGTCTACAAATTCAATTATTTCTGTTCTGTATAGTTATGTAGATAGTCTTCTTCATTTTATATATTAATTTAATTCCATGATGTAAAACCATAATAATTATGAATTTTATTCTTTATAAAGAGTGTGTAAATCAGGAGAAACAGGACAATCACATCTTCTCAACATGTCATTAAGACCTTTTTGACTCTTGAATAGGAAGTACAGCCCTAAAAATATGTTCAACGGTTTTATGTGTGTCACTATTACAGCTTATTCACTCTGGGGAATCAACTAGTTTAAGCAAGAAAGTCTTTATGCTGTAAAATAGTACCCGAAAAAAGTCCACAGATCATAGTAGTGTTATGTCTATTAATTTAGTCGATTCCAACAGTGGGTGGTTGTGTTGTTATGAGGCATGTTTTTAAAGTAAGTACCGTTTTCAAACTTTGACATTGGAGCGCTGCAGTTAGCATTCCTGCATCCTGCGCTGTTTACCTGCATCTACAGTATTTCCAAGCCTGGGACGCAACTACAGCAAAAATTGACCACGTTTACATTTGTTTGTAAGCATTCAAACAGCACAACCAACTATGAAGTGCGCGCTGCGATTCAGTCTCTAAGTGTTAATGGTATAAAAACAGCTGAAATTCATCACCATCAGATTAGCAAAGTGTGTGACAAAGTGTTTGACAACTCTAGTATCAAGAAGTGTTTTGTCGCACAAGACAAAATGGGCTTGAAAATCATTGCCTTCCACTTTGTACCGATCAAAAAACAAAACGAGTTCGCACGTAGCACGCTGACGTGAGGGAAGTGAATTTCCACGAACAAACTTTAAAAACTCAAAATCTGTGTAAAAACATACATTTATACCAATTTTCATTGAAATCTGAAAACATTGATTTTTTGGCTGTTCTGATGCTCCTGGTTTCATTTACCTGCAAAGCTGGGAATACAATTTTGCGCATTATAATGTTAGGAGAAGGTCCAGGCAGGCTTGAAAGTAGGCGAGTTTCTTGGGATGATAAAAGTACTCTAACAAAGGAATAACAGGCTTTTCTAGTGTAAACCCCCATAAGACAACGTACTGTGTTTAGTCAAAACACATTTTCTTTAATAACTTGGTAAATATTTATGCTAGAATGACGAGAGAGGGCTTAAAACTTTCGCCTTACTAATTTCCATGTTTTTACACACATTCATTTTACATCCGGGGCTTCTCTGATCCTTTTTGGGCCCAAAAACTCGAAATTTGAAAGATTAATCCCCAAAAAAGGGGTTTAGAGTTTTCCGATTGTTTTGCCCAACAAACTTGTCCAACAGATTATAGAAAGGAACGTCCCTACCAAATTTGAAGTAAATCGGACAAAAAATGTGACCGCTAGAGTGCATACACATATATATATATATAAAATTTTGAACGACCCCCCAAAACGTGTTCAGGGGGTCACGTTAGGAACTTCTATGGTGGTCCCGGGCTTAAGTTTCACCGTGCAGGTCATGCTAATAGTTCACTTTCCAAAGGAAATTCACTAATAAAAAGTTATCATGGACTCGGGCTTACCATATGCCACCTATGGTATTATAGCTTCTTCTCTGTAGAGGAAATTTGCTAAGTTATGAAAAATATTCCTCTATAGATCCCTAAGCGTGAAGGGAGTGAGACACGGCAAAAAGTCATATAAGACCAAAGTTGTAGACTATCCACTTAAAACATGCAGCCATACAGTACATGCAGTTAACCCATAGCACTTTGTTGGTGTCCATTTTGTGGTATAATCATTCATTTGGCTGCTAGAGCATACCAAAACACATTGCATATTCAAGTTGATTAACCGGTTTGTTAAATAAATAAGGATTAAGATTTTTAATGTTTTTGCAGAGGTTTGAATTAAGGGAAATGTTAACTACTGCTCAATAAAGGAAATTATGAAGACATTATGTGTGCCAAGTATACACTAAACAATTAATAAATATTATATTAGGGTAACAGGATATAAATACCCCCATAGCAGCAAACCTGCGTACTCAGCGAATTTCCAATGCATATATATATAACTTATATGTAACTTAATACCACATAAAGCCACATACCAAGTTTCATCAATGTACATTCACAAATAAACAATTTATGACATTTTAATTATTCTCCATAAGAATAACATGGTGGCTGAGTACGCAGGTTTGCTGAAGCAAGGAACCAAAAAAATGGGGTTTTATACAAATATCAATATAACTCAAGTAGGTAAAGCCACACACCAAATTTTATTAATTTATGTCCATAATTAAGGGAGATAACACGTTACTTATTCTCCATAAGAATAACATGGGGATGAGTGCGCAGGTTTGTTGACGGGAACTATCGGCCAAAAAATGTTTTTTAGTGCAAATATCAGTAGACCTCAATGATATGAAGCAATATACCAAGTTTCATCAGGAAAAGTTGATAAATAAGCGAGATATACAATTTTTCTTATTCTCCATAAGAATAACATTGGACAACATACTGTGTTTAGCACTTTCAATATCTCTGTAACCATTTGACGTAGAGCAATGATCAAAACACCAAATTGTGCGTCTTTTTAAGCTGATTTTAATGAATAAACCTGAAATTTGACTTTTTCAAAAATTGTATCTAAAAAAAACATTTTTGGTGTATAAAACCCCCAAAAATATCCCTTCGGGTAGGTCGATATGTCTGGTTTTCAAATTTAAAGTCGTAAATGCTGCTTTACACGACTATGCCAAATTTCGTCAAAATAGGATTATTTTTATAAGAGTTATCATGCTCACGGACACACACATATATATATATATATATATATATATATATAAATACAGTTTTAAACTAATGGTGTTTTTGGCATCTGGGGACCTCAAAAACGAAAAGTTATCATGGTCCCGGGCCTAGGTTTTACCATGCCGACTACGGTAATAGCTTCTTCCCTATAGGGGAAATTCGCTAAAACCACAAACAAATCTTCAAATATTGCCAAATAAGAAAAATCCTCTACCTAAGGATAAAAGAAAATGTGAAGAGAGGATTTGATTGGTTGCCATGTTAGTTGCCATGGGAGCAGAGCTGACAGAGGGGAAAATGGAGGTCGACCATGTAGGCTGCACGTTTTAACACGGACGAGACGTGTTTTGATATAATTCCCCTTGTTGCTGATGGTTTTATGATTATCAACAAAAGCTCAACTTGTAGTTTAAAGTTGTGATTATATCACACAATTTCACCACTAGATATAGCCATTTAACTTGTGTTGAGCAATAAGAAAAAGTCAGCAATATCTTAACCAAGCAACTTGGATTATAGATTTTGCCTCTGAGTTCACTAGAGCTTCCGCAATATGTTATAATAAGGTACGGTATTGAACAAAAGAAAAATATAGAGTTTCAGAAATATTTTTGGATCTCATGCAGAAGTCGACAATGCCGCTGGCATATAAAGTAACTTTGGGGTGTCAGTTTGCTCTTCGGTTATTTGCGTAGTTATTTCGTTAGATTATTATATAAATTTTTCTATCGCAGTCTGCAAATGAAATTGCTTTGAGAAATTGCCTAGTACAAAAAAACACAACTGTTGCGTGAGCGAGTTTGGTGTTTCATTTGTGTAGCGTGAATTAAATCGTATATCTTTATAAAGTTTGTTGTCATATAAAGAGCATGTATGGATATTATATCATATAATTTCAATCTATACAAATAATTTCACAGTCTGTAAGGAGAACAGTTTTAGTTGTTTCACCGCTGTGCCGCGACTTTGTCCTCGTACTTTTTATAGTCACCGTGTGACCAGTAAAGATAATTTGTATAACTATTTAAATAATTTCTTTAGTAGCATGATACGTATTGTTACAACTAAACAGGATAAATAAAAATATGTCTTACAACACAACAAAGTACATTTACATACACACAAAATATGGTACAAAATATATAAATTAATTAAAACAACTGTCTTAGTGGGTATTTGTGTTATTCAAATCATTTTTCAAGCAGACACTGTTAATCTATATTCAAGACTATTAAAGAAAAACATTTTGTGAGAAGTCAGACAAAACTAATACATTTATATATACTAGTGGCTTGAAGGGGCCAAAGCCCCTAACTTTTCTCTAATAATCTACCTCATCTGATTTGAACACATCATTTCGTAAACAAAGTAGACTCTTAATCGCATGTTTTAATGTAAACAAAACAGACGTTTTAAATCCCTATGCTTTTCTTATTGGGGATGTATTACGTTATTTCTCGTTTGCTGGTTACTTTTTGGAAATACTGCTATTTTTCCCCAAGTCCCTGGGATTGAGACCTTTAATTTGAACCGTCTCGCATCATCCTGCGATTTGATAAACTCCTACAACTTTGACTTAAAAATGTTGCTTGCAGAATTATATAAAGATACAGACAGGAAAAATAAAACGAGTTCGCACGCAGCACGCTGACGTGAGGGAAGTGAATTTCCACATAAAAACTTTTAAAACTCAATATCAGTGTAAAAACATATATGTATTCCAATTTGTATTGAAATCTGAAAACATTGATTTTTTGGCTGTTCTGATGCTCCTGGTTTTATTTACCTGCAAAGCTGGGAATACAATTTTGTGCATTATAATGTCAGGAGAAGGTCCAGTCAGGCTTGAAAGTAGGCATGAGGTTGCTGGGGATGATAAAAGTACTCTAACAAAGGAGTAGCAGGCTTTTCTAGTGTAAAACCCTCATAAGACAACGTACTGTGTTTTGTCTAAACACATTTTCTTTAATAACTCGGTAAATATTTATGCTAGAATGACGAGAGAGGGCTTAAAACTTTTGCCTCAATGATTCCCATCTTTTTACAAGAATTAACGTTACATCCGGGGCTTTTATGACCCTTTTTGGGCCTAAAAACTCGAAATTTAAAAGATTAATCCCCAAAAAAGGGGTTTGGAGTTTTCCGATTGTTTTGCCTAACGAACTTGTCCAACTGATTACAGAAAGGAACGTCCATACCAAATTTTAAGTTAATCGGACAAAAAATGCGACCGCTAGGGTGCAAACACATATATATATATTCTTTATTCTTTATTGGTAAGTATCTTAATTGCCATAATTAAATTATGGTTAAGACTAAATTACATTAACAGAGTATGTAATGCTAATAATAACTGATAGAATTTTGATTATTTAAATCCTTGAATCTTGCAAAATAATCTTCGTCCAATCTTGAAACACAACATTTTGATTTTAAATTTATATTATATTTTCATTGTTGTTTTCATTTAAAAAATCTTCAATTTTGTATGAACATTTAACGATAAGGTATTGCTTTAATTTATTTTTGAATTGTCTTATGTTACTTAAAGATTTTATTTCTGAAGGAATTTTGTTTTAAATTTTGATTGATATGTAGTCTGAGCATCTTTGTCGGAATGTTGAATTTGGATGTGGCAAGTCTATATGGTTGATATTTCTCGTGTTATAATTATGAATTTGTCTTCTGAAGGAAAATTTATCAAGGTTCAAATGTACAAAACTTGCTGCTTGTAATATAAAAATTGACGATAATGTTAGAATATTTAATTGTTTGAATAGTTGTTTGCACGATGTTCTTCTTGAGACTTGACAAAGTGTTCTTATAGCTTTTTTCTGCATTTTAAATACAATTTTGGCATTTGGGCTTGAACCCCATATAATTAGTCCATATGATAAATGTGAATGGATATAAGCATAATATACCATTTTATTTATGTCTAGAGTGCAGCATTTAGAAAAACATTTTATCAAAAAGATTCCTGAACTGATTTTTTTGCAAATTTTATCAATGTGAGATAACCATGAAAGATTTGGTTGTAATGTTAATCCAAGAAATTTATACTCAGTTACCAGTGGTATCGTAGAGTTGGCAAGTTGAACAAGTTGAATTGTTTCATTATTAAATTTTTTATTATATTGTAAAGCTGAGGATTTCAAATCATTTACTATCAAACTGTTTTCTGCAAACCATTGTTCCATTTTAGAAATTTGAACAAAAGAAGATATCTCTAATTGTTTGTTAGAACTTTCGGTAATATTGAGAGTTGTATCATCTGCAAAAAGTATTACTTCTCCTTTATCTACGACGGATGGTAGATCATTCATGTAGATAATGAAAAATAATGGCCCTAAAGTAGAACCTTGTGGTACTCCATGAATTATATCAGATGATATTCTTGATTTTGTTGGATGTTTTCTATTCTTTAGTTCTGTGAAATGTTTTCGTCCTGTTAGAAATGATTTTATCCATCCAAGCGCTGACCTGTTAAATCCCATCAATCGAATTTTATCAAGTAGTCTATTATGATTAACACTATCAAAAGCACGGGATAAATCAAGAAATATACTAAGAGATGGAAGATCTGTATCAATGTTTGCCATTACATTTGTTACTAGTTTGTATATCGCATCAATTGTAGATTTGTTTCTTTGAAATCCAAATTGATTTGGGTTTATTATTGAGTTTTCTATAATATAGTTTGTCATTTGGTTGTGAACAATTTTTTCAAATATTTTAGAAAAAATTGTGGTCAAAGCAATTGGACGTATATTATTAATTTTAAATCCTTCTTTTTTGTTTTTTATTATTGGGACTATTTTAGAGAGCTTCAATTGTTCTGGAAAAATGCCTGATAAAAATGAATTATTCAATATAAATGTTAGAGGGTGAACAATGGACGGGGCACTATGTTTGATAACAAGAGAAGGAATATCGTCTGGGCCAGTGGTCAAGGAGTTGCTAAGGTTCCTTATAACAGATTCAACTTCAACAACTGTAACCTCAAGGAAACATGACAAGGAGTGGTTAGGAGAGTTGTCACAAATATAAAGAGGAGAAGGAGTCTTTAGACCTTTTTCCTTGAACATATTTGAAATAATATTGTAGAAGTATTCGTTAATGTTTTCTGCAATTAGTTGAGGGTCAGATAATTTACTACCATCCATTAAGGTAAAAATCTCTGTATTATCAGATTCATTGAACACTTTGAGCACAAAGCCAAAGTCCATGTTTTAATATGTCATTTTGGACAACGTATTGTGTTTAGCACTTTCAATATCTCAGTAAACAATTGACGTAGAGCGATGATCAAAATACCAAATTGTTTCTTTTTCTAAGCTGAATCCAATAACGTAAACTCAAGCTTATCTGTAAAAATAATTATGTGTAAAAAGTTCAAAAAACCCATTGTTGGGGTACAAATCCCCCTTCGAGTAGTGCGATCTGACTGGTTTTCAAACTCATGAAAATAGATGCTGCCTTACACGTTTATACCAAATTTCATCAAAATCGGACCATTTTTACGAAAATTATTGTGCCTATGGACACACACACACACACACTGATATATATATATATATATATATATGAATTGAACGAATGGTGTTTTTGGCATCTGGGGGCCTCAAAACAAAAGGTTATCAAGGTCCAGGGCCTAGGTCTTACCATGCCACCCACGGTAATAGCTTCTTTCCTATAGGGGAAATTCGCTAAAAGCAACAAAGAAAACCAACAACAATGGCAATACATATTTGTACAGAGAACACCAACTTAGAAACACCCAACTACTAAGAAAAATAATAAAAATAGTTTTACTTTATTTCCATTTTACTAAACTATATATAGTAGTTTTCTCTGCGTTCACTTACTCAATGTTCATTCATGTATTTATCAGCAATCAGAAGCTCAATTTCCCTCTTCACTTTGATTTTGCTGTAATTAAAACGGTTCACTCTGCAGCAGTTTGCATTAGTCGCGGGACGATGCTGTGTTAGTGGTAAGCTGTTGGGTAGTGGAACTTGGAGAATACTTGCTGTGTTCTCGACTGACAAGGAACGTGAAAAGCCAATCATTGATAATGTTTTAGACCATCATGGAGTCGAGCATTGTCCTTCTGTCGGATAGTGGAAGCAGCCTCAGAAAACGTCTGAGTTCATAGACAGGAATTTATTGTAAGGGAAGCCCATCCTTAGGCTGACGACACGGATGAACCCGGGATTGGACTTTCTCCAAGGTGGAAATCAAGCCAAGTGGGTATGGATTCCAGATCGAGGGTTGTACCCCATTAAGATGAATAGTGGATTGAAACCGGTTGCCTTTCGAGGAAAATAGGATCACTTGACGATAAGGGAATTTAAACCAGTACACATGTATAGATAACTAGTGGCTTGAAGGGGCCAAAGCCCCTAACCTTGCTCCAATAGTCTGCCTCATCTGACTCTTTTACTCTTTACTTGCTGAGGACAAAATAAAGTAGGAACACATGTCAGTTCAAAAACAAAGTATTCACATGTTTCAATGTAAACAAAGCAGACGTTTTTAAACCCCCATGCTTTTCTTATTGGGGATGTTTTACGTTATTTCTCGTTTGCTGGAAACTTTTTGGAAATACTGTTATTTTTCCCGAGTCCCTGGGATCAGGACCTATAATTTGAGCAGTCTCCCATCATCCTGCAATTTGCCAAACTCCCACAATTTTGACTTAAAAATTTCGCTTACAGAATTATATATAAAGATTGTTGGTTCAGTCAACAGTTATTCTGGGGTGTGTTTGAAATCTTACGAAATTGTTATATATGTATATATATTTATCATTAAGTTATGCTGCTTCAGAAAATGCCTGACATTTGTTAATTCAATGAATCTTAATTAAATAAAAAGTTTTGTATGGAACTTTAGGTGTTCTGATCGAGGGCATGATTTAATCTTCTAATTTAGATCTTCCTTATTGTAGGCTTAGCAAAACAAAGAACAGTTTTCCAAAGTTGGTGATGAGACCATTAAAAATCTTGAGGCCCCAAAATTTAAGAATCGACTAAGGGAGTGCTGGCTACTGACAAGGCCAATGTAGTCCTTTCGGATGAATTGTTCAAAGTGCCTGTCTAATAAACTGCCATCTGCAAATATTTGTAAATACAGTAGAACCTTACTTATTCAAAATTCAGGGGACTGCCAATTTATTTTGAATTAAAGGAAGTTTGAAATATTGAGAGTTTGAGTTATAGAGGTTAATGTGAATGAAATTCGAATTATAGAAGCAAAGAAACCAAATGTCAATGAATTCAGATGTGGAGGAAACTGAGTACCGTACCTCTACGCATTAGTTCATATTTCAACAGGCTTGTTTTCTGCGCTTAATTCAAATTTCAGAGGATTACAGTACTACAGTTTGTACTGTAGAGGTTGACTTCAAATTTTAGAGGGAATAACATTTTGAATTACAGCAACAAAATTTGAATTCTAGAGGCCCGAGTATATACATATTCAAATTTTTGAGGCAACATTATGCATTAAAAACACTTTGAATTATTTGTATATTATTTTTCGAATATTAGAGTTTTAACAAAAGTTACTAATTATACAGGTTTTCGAATTGGGGTTTGAATTAGCGAGGTTCTACTGTAATTGTAAATATGTACAATCAAAAGTACAAATTATTATTGACTCTGTCTATCCAGCAGTGCTGGTCATCAAGGTCGAGGGAGGTAATTAAAAGGTAATTAAGGTAATGAAAGCAGCGATATAGCATAAACTGTATAATGGAATGTTCGTCAATAAATTCATCAATTAATATTGCCCACCATCTGATATCAATACATGGCAATACTATCTATTCCTCAATATTGTGGATACTTTTATATTTTAATTATCTGCGAAAAGGTAAAGACTGTTTTAGGGACATTCGTAAAGAGAATTTTCACGTACGATATGTTTCAACTCAAATTTCCCGCTGTTTCTTTCAGAGATAAGTAGGTATTGTAAGATCAATGAACTCTCAATCATTTGCCCAAAGGCTGATGAATATTGAAGTCAACGACTTATAAACTAAAAATATAATCAATGTAAGTAAAAAATTAATTTTTAGGAAAAGATTTAGTTTTACATTTTGTTTTTGTAATTATTTTATATGTGGTAAATGTTGGGCTACCAACAAATTATATCACTCAGTTTTGTTTTTGTTGAATAATATGATTGATCTTTTCAGTTAAAAATGGGTTTTAACTGGAATATTTGTACTCTAATAGACAACAGTGTTAAAACAAATTTTCGATACATAAATCAACATATAATTATCCAAACTAAAATACACGGTCAATGAATGGAAAATGTAATTAATATAGATGACATTTTGAACAATTAATTAATCTTTTTCTTTAAAGGTGGAAGAGGATAAAATCTCTTTTATTCCAAAACTCGTCTATCAATTCATTTTTATTGTTTAATGTCAAAATAAGTGAATGTCTAATTTATGGGTTCTCAAACATTCAAATTCTTGTAAGTGGTTATAGTATATATATATACATGAACTACCAGCTGATAACAACCTTATTATTGGAGGGAAATTTTTTGCAATGGAGAATAGCCATCTTGTGTGAAACTTGTGTTTCTGTTGAATCGTTAAGGTTAAGTGAGTGTAAAATATATTTCAATTACATTCAAACTTAATACATTTGTACAACAAAAGGTGAAGCAACGATTTTGTCGTTAAAGGTAGGTATTTATATTATCTTATTTTAACTTATTTAAGCTATTGGGAAATCATATGAAAGTAGTCGGACCTAGCCCGAGGAATGCTACTGGGGAAAGAATGCAGAAGCAGTAGGTCCAAGGTTGTAATTGTTTTATGTTTGTTTAATTTGTCATACATGATGTAGGGTTAATGTTTACAAGCGTAGATGAAAAAGATAAATTGTAATACACTTTTATTGTTTAGTTGGTGGGAATTTGTGCACAATCCCTTGCAGACCTGGTAATAACATGACTCTTGACTCATATTTTCTAGGCAGTTAGCCTAGGCCTTGGAGAAATCCTAATAATAATGAACTAATATTTAGTTTTTCTTATATGTTGTATCATAACTGAGAATATTTTTAATTAAAAGAATAACTTCTCATTTCTGTTTTTGTATACCGGTAGTTAATTTTGGCCTTGTATAGCCTAAGCAGGCTCTTGCCTATCTAAATTCAGTTTGGCTGCCTAAGCTTACTACTCCCATAAAATAGGCCTAGTTAGGCCATAACTCTAACATAATATGTCGGATATTTTCTAGGATTAGTAAATTTAGCAAGGCTAAACCAACAAATTTTGATTTTTAAACCGGGAAAATTGACATTTAGTTCAAAATTGATCTAATTATTTAAGTAATCTGTGATTTTGTGTCCGCTCCTTTTTAAATAGTTTAAGTTAGCTTAAATTTTGGCAGTTGTTTTACTCTTCAGGAAGAGATTGTTATTAAGTCCTATTGTATGTCCCATATTAATTTACAGACAGCTTATGTTACTCCTATTACGTAAACTAAGTTTTAATTAAAAGAGTAAATCACTCTTTATAGAATTGCAAATAAATTAAGTTTTGCATCAAACTAGATGCTCTGTAGGCAATGACATTGCCCACATCTGATAGCAACAGTGAAATATAAGTTATACAGTACACCAACAATCTGCTGAATAGCTTTAAATGCCTATGTTAACTAGTTTAGGCAATAAGTTACTCTGTGTAATATATAAGGAATATATACCGGTAGGCCTAATTTTATAGTTGGCAACACTGATATCAGTGATACGTTTAGTTTTTATGGCCAGAAAGCGCTGGTAAAAACTGTTAGCAATGAAAAGGTTTTGTGGATTACTGGTAAAATACTTGTCCGAAGAAGTTCAGTCACTTATGTAGTAAGTGTGTTAGGGAAAACCCGATATTTTTACACAGATTTAAGACCTAATTTGTTGCAAGACGAAAAAGAAGATAATGAGATTTTTTCTGATCAGACAAAGCGGTCTGTTGCGGAAATACCCTAACAAGAACTTGAAGCTGCACCCCTGAAAACATCTGACAGTCTCAACTTTCGAAGGTCAGGAAGGACAGTGCGAAAACTGTTAAGGTTAAATTATAAAGGAGGGAAAGAAGAACTTAAACTGAAGCAATTGAAATGTATTGTAACTTAAATAGCAAGATGGAATGGCTTATTGTTTTTATTTGCAAACTTGTTCTATACCTACTTAAAAATAATGTGTTTATGATTTGATTTGTTTATGACTGTGAACAAAGACTAATTAAAAGGAGACGAGTGTAATTTTTATGGAATATATAATTTTATAATTGGCAACACTGATATCAGTGATATGTTTAGTTTTAGCTGACAGTTGTTGCACTACTATGTCCCCATTTAAGTTGAGTTCTTTTGTTATGTTCCTTGGGCCTAAATAATTGTATCAATAAAGTATTCAACACTTTGTTTGTTATGAAGGAAGTGATACAGGACAAAAAGGGCAAGAGTAAAGAATATGACTCCCTTCTGCTACCAATATCTCCCAACTTACCAGGTAAAATTCACAGGTTGAATACACTGCTTGAATATTTCTTACTTATTTTCACAATTCATTAGCCTATTTAACCCTAGGACTGCCCTGGACTGATTTATACTAAATTGCTCAGTGCCCTTGCAATTTTGCCATTTTGCAGAGTTTTTTTAACAATTCGCAGTGCCTAAACTACTGTTGATAACCTAGTCATATGTATACTTGTTTTGTTAAGAAAAGGAAGGAAATTTTTAATAAAATAAAAGGGTCCATGTTAGTGTTTTTTTGTAAAATGTGTAAAAACAAAATTTTAGAACAATATTTGAAATAATTTTGAAAAGTAGATTCCTAGCATTTTTACACTAATTTTTTGACAGACAATCAAAGATATACAAAATGTAGGCAATTTATTTCGCTACGTGGAAATGTGTTTGATTTTACCCGAATTACGGAGATAAATGTGGAAACCGGGGAAAATCGACAAACCTGCGCTGTACATTTGAAAAATAAAAATAAAAGGTACTTTGGTATTATACGGATGCCACTATATTTGGAGGTTAAATTTTTACCGGATACAGAGGATAACTACATAATTCAAAAAAACGTACTTTTATTGACTTACTGTACAAATTTTACATCATTCTGATGAGCGGTCTTTGTGTTGTGCCTCCCAAAAGGCAGCGATGTCTGCTAGGATCGTGTTGAATGCGTCGCCGCCGCTAGCAGCAACACCCGATCGCCACATGTACTCCGCCAAATATACAGCGCGCTGCGGCAGTTATGTTAGGATGGGTTATCATAAAAATAAATACGGTTTCCTCTTCATTTCGAGGTAAATCCCACACCAAAAGAACGTCACTCATTATGAAAACAAATGTAACGTAGTGCAAGGCAATAAATCACTCATGACACTGACCCAGATACAGGCGGTGACAGGTGATGCGCACGCTCCGGTCAACGACCCGACCTTGGCCTCTTTGGAGGGGGTTTGGCGGCCGGAAGTATGACTCATCAGGTATCATTCGATTCGTAACGAATCAAGGAAAGTCCTACAATAATTTTTATGATAACCCATCCTAACATACTGCCGCAGCGCGCTGTTTAAGGGTGGCATCCGTATAATACCAAAGTACCAAATAAAATAAAAAGTATAAAAGTAATATATTAAAACTGTTATATTACTAAAGGTGACAATACAGTTATTAGAAATAATGCACTTTTGTACAATGTAATAACTGTTATCATAACTTTATATGAGTTGAAAAACAAAATGTGTTTCGCCGAAGGCCAAAATTAGTTATTCGAAGCTAGATCTAATTTTTGTACTTTATTATAATATAATAAATGGTACATATATTTATAGTAAATGCATTTATGAACTAGAAATATTTTTATACCTTAGATAAATATGAACAAATAAAGGTTCCATAAGCACATTTGATTTATGAACCTAAATTTGTAGCATGGGCCTAGCCGTAGGGGCCTATTTGAGCAAAATCTGCAGAAGTTATTACAAACCATAAAAGATAACCCTATCATCTGCATACTCTTTTTATTCACAAAAGAACAGAGAATTAGAATAAAATAAAATAAATAAAACGCGGTTGGGTAAGTGTTTAGAAAAAGTAAAAAAGTGAAAATTTCCAAATTCATTTTAGGCCTAGCCTATAAAACACTCCCATTTTCAATAACGCACATTTAATCATAATAATATTTCCCCTACCCATAGTAATTTGGATAAATATTACTACTAACTCACACACTAACCGACAATACACTTGTTTTTCACTAAAACACTGAGATTCGGTAGTAAAATACGAATAATAACCTATCAGCACTAACAAACACACGTTGGCTCTGGCTAGCAGAAAGAACAACTCGTATTTCCTGCTACGTAATAATAGTTACTTGACACTCCATCCAGGAAGGCACCGCTACAAAGAGGAAGATTGTCGGCCAATAGGGAAAATGACGGGCCTGACATAACAGCTGATTTCAAAAATTATTTCTCAGACTTTCGGATGTCGTATGACAAATTTCTCTTCACGAAAAGAAAGAACAACTAATGTTGCTTCCAATGGTACGGTACCAACCGCTTCCTATTTGGGCCAAAATACAGACACTTCGATTTTTTTGAAGAACACGTGTTTTACAAGATTTTGCCGCTTGCGAGTCAAAAATGTTCCGTGCGCTAAATTTTGTTCAAATTATAATAGAAATTGTATTGTTCCGTTACGGCTACAAGGTTCGTTTATTTATGAAAGTGAAAGTTTAGAATTTCCTCTTTAAAATGGTATTAATATCATTACTTTTATAGGTCATCTTCAATGCATTGTAAGCAGTTAAACAAAAAAGACCCAATTGTCCGAGTATCGGCCAAAGGACATTAGGCGCACACATGCAATGTCCGAGTAGTCGGCCAATGGCAGTCCTAGGGTTAATCTAGTGAATCGATTGTCAGTTCTCTGTGGCTGTTAGGCTAGGCCAGGTTATCATCAATATATCACAATTTTATCATTGAAAATACGTTAAGACCTACAGTACGGTACTCATTATTTAAGTTTATTTTTCTGGCATTGGCAGATTGGTACCTCTCTTGATTTTGGTTACTTTACTTCACTTTAATTTTGCTGACAAAAAGGTTTTTAAGTTAGGGTTAAAGCCAATGATGTTTCTGTTATTTTTCACTAGAAGGTGGTCCAACGGACAAGTTTGTTTGCTGATGAGTTATACCATAAGAATATTATAGGTACACTTAACTTATTTGGGTTCTTAGAAATAATAATTCAAGTAACATAGAAAACAAATAAATTCAGATGCTTTTAGTTCCTTTTAGCGAATTTCCTCTATAGGGAAGAAGCTATTACCGTAGGTCTCATGGTAAGACTTAAGCCCCAGACCACGATAACTTTTTGTTTTGAGGTCTCCAGATGCCAAAAACACTATTCGTTCAAATTTATATATATATATATGTGTGTGTCCGTGAATGCGATAACTTGAGTAAAAAATGTCCGATTTCGATGAAATTTGGCTCAAATATGTAAAATGACATTCATGAATTACTAAGTGACACTTTCTTTACTTAAGTTCGAAAACCAGAAAAATCGGACCATGGGAAGGGGGGTTTATGTGGGTTTTAAATTTTCCAAAAATCAGTTTTTTGCATTTTTCACCCTAAAATTAATAAAGAACTTAATTTTGGTTTTGACTATGAAGAACCAAAAGACTATGAAGAGCTTAAAAAACAAGTAATATAGTATTTTTAATTATTAACTTAGGTTAAGTGGTTGCGGAGAAAACCCAAAAAACCTACTCATAAAAGCTCCCATGTTAATCTTATGGGAAAAAAGTTTTTGGCTTTTCCTCAGTTTATTTTAATGTAAACTTCACATTTGCTTTTACCAATCTGTTCAGTCCTACAAAACAATCATTTTGGTGTTTAAATTTTGATTCTACGCCCAACCGTAGATATTCAAAGTGCTAAACACAGTACGTTGTCCAATGTTATCCTTATGGAGAATAAATTAAATTCAATATCTCGATTATTTATGAATGTATGTTGATGAAACTTGGTATGTGGCTTCACGTAGTACTGGTATATTGATATTTGTACAAAAATTGATTTTTAGCGAATTTCCCCTATAGGGAAGAAGCTATTACCGTAGTCGGCATGGTAAGACCTAGGCCCGGGACCATGATAACTTTTCGTTTTGAGGTCCCCAGAGCCCAAAAACACCATTCGTTCGAAACTGTATATATATATATATATATATATATATATATGTGTGTGTCCGTGAGCACGATAACTCTCGTAAAAATTATCCGATTTTGATGAAATTTGGTATAAACGTGTAGAGCAAAATTTATGATTTTAAGTTCGAAAACCAGCCAGATCGCTTTATCCGAAGGGGTATTTTGGGGGGGTTTTGTACCCCAAAAATGGGTTTTTTGAATTTTTTTCATATAATTTTGGAAATAGTCAAATTTTAGTTTTTACCATTGGATTCAGCTTAAAAAAACACACAATTTGGTATTTTGATCATTTCTCTACGTCAATTGGTTACCGAGATATTGAAAGTGCTAAACACAGTACGTTGTCTAATGTTATTCTTATGGAGGAAAATAAAAATTTTATATCTCGCTTATTTATGAAAGTATACTGACAAAACTTGGTATACGGCTTCATCTGGTTGTGGACCATTGATATTTGCTCAAAAAAAATTTTTTTTGCCAAAGGCTCCCATAGCAGCAAACCTGCGTACTCAGCCCCATGTTATTCTTATGGAGAATAAGTAACGTGTTATCTCCCTTAATTATGAAAATAAATTAATGAAATTTGGTATGTGGCTTTACCTAAATGAGTTATATTGATATTTGTATAAAACCCCATTTGTTTTTTTCCTTCCTTCAGCAAACCTGCATACTCAGCCGCCATGTTATTCTTATAGAGAATAATTAAAATGTCACAAATCGTTTATTTATGAATGTATATTGATGAAACTTGGTATGTGGCTTTATGTGGTATTAAGATACATATATATGCATTGGAAATTCGCTGAGTACGCAGGTTTGCTGCTACGGGGGTATTTGTTGATTATTCCCTTAGCAGCAAACCTGCGTACTCAGCCCCCATGTTATTCTTATGGAGAATAAGTCAAATGTAATGACTCCCGTAATTTTGAACATAAATTAATAAAACTTAGTATGCAGCTTCACTTGGTTGAGTTATGTTGATAATTGCATAAACCCCATTTTTTTGTTCCTTTTTGCAGCAAACCTACCTACTCAGCCCCCATGTTTTTCTTATGGAGAATCACTGAAATGTTATATAGCGCTTATTTATGATTGAATATTGATGAAACTTGGTATGTGGCTTCGCCTAATTAAATTTTTTTTATATTTGCACAAAAACCAATTGTTTGTGATCTTTATTTCAGCAAACCTACGTACTCATTACCAATGTTATTCTTATGGAGAATAATTAAAATCGCTTATATGTGAATATATTTTTATGAATCTTGGTATGCGGCTTTATGTGGTATTAAGACATCTATTATGCATTGGAAATTCTCTGAGTATGCAGGTTTGCTGCGACGGGGGTATTTATAACACTCCCTCTTGGTATAGGTCTCCCCAAAGAATATCCAATATTATTCATGCAATGCTTAAAATTGCAAATTGTGTGATGTAAATGAAGCTTAGCAAATGCTGTTACTCAGTGTTCACTAAATGGTAGTAGTATTGATATTTCGTATGCACACTGATTAGTCTGTGCAATAGTGGTATGATTCCACCAGACTAAATCAAGAATCAAAAATATTATTTTTACAAACTATATTTTCAATTTTCCATCACAGCTATTAACCAGCGCATGTGTTATTGATTTACAACATCAATCAAATCAAATGTAGCCTACTAACTTAATGCATTTGTCAGCTTAGGTTACGTTAAATTCAAATTAGTTATAACATTGAAGTAATTTCATTAAAGTTAAAATTCTTAAGCCTACACTATACCTCGCGCAAAGAGTCGTGGCGGCTGAGAGCTTAGGACGGTCGGGGAGGTGAACCCCCCTAATCAGCCCTCGCCCAGCCGCTCCGGATTTTGGCCATGAGTCACCTACTGACCTCAAGGCACATTCAGTACAGTTTATTTCTTTTGCCATAAAATGTACAAATAACGTTATTTTTGTAATCTGCATCAAATAACAAGAACATTAGGTCCAAACACGATATAATTGTGACGCTATTAAGTATTCACTTTGTTTTAAAATAAAAAAACAGTTTACAGAACAAGATTAAGAATATTTAGTAACTAAATCTATTAACAATGTTTTTACATTGGAAGTGTTTTTCGGATTTGCATAAACTATAGTTGACGCGCTTACTTAACAACACCTTTAAGCCAAAGTTTAGAGGATGTTCCAATACTGTAGGTGCGGTTCTTAGGCCAGTGTTCAGATGACTCACTGTTATTGTGTATGTATTCCCCGGTCCAAAGGTCCTCCCATTCTAGATGACACAATCCCCTCCTCGACTAGTTTTCCGCCAGTCGGTAAATTGTTTCCGTGCAGATCAGTTCGTAGTCGGGGTGGTTGTTTAAAGTCGATAATAGTCAAAATTAAGAGAACCTGTTTTTACTTGTCACTTTAAATGATCAATAATTTGATTGACTAACTACAAGTTGCTTAACAGATTTTGTTCAGGGATATGGTTTCACCTTCAGCTCCTGTGAGAATCTGGATAACACTTCATGTACAAAATTGTAAATAGCTATAGTTTGTAAATAATCTTAAATATATATATATATTGTTCTGTGAACTGGCTTTTATTTTAAAACAAAGTGAATACTTCATAGCGTCACAATTATATTGTGTTTGGACTTAATGTTCTCGATATTTAATGCAGATTACAAAAATGACGTTATTTTTACACTTTATGGCGAAATTAAAAAAAATTGTACCGACTGTGCCGTGAGGTCAGTAGGTGACTCATGGCCAAAACCCGGAGCAGCCGGGCGAGGGCTGATTAGGGGTAGGGACACCTCCCCGACCGTCCTAAGCTCTCAGCGGCCACGACTCTTTGTGCGAGGTATAAATTACATCATACAGGAACTCTTAAATACTATAATAGCCCTGTGGAAATAGACCATGGAAACCAGGCCTTTGCCTTGTGTGAAACAAGTATGGAAAAAATAAGCCTAAAGTACACAACTCGTTATTTGAAAACGAGAGGCCTAGTGGTGCCAACCTCCAAATGTTGAAGGAATAGGCTTAAATAATTAGTGCTGTAATTGTTAT
Organism: Allygus modestus; assembly: GCA_963675035.1. Lineage (NCBI taxonomy): Eukaryota > Metazoa > Arthropoda > Insecta > Hemiptera > Cicadellidae > Allygus > Allygus modestus. The sequence continues at coordinate 26,716,563 of OY776115.1, read as the reverse complement.
TGTAATACCAAATAACCATTTCAGAATAAATGGGCCTAAGTGATAACAAATAAAAACAAAGCAATTTTGTCTATTTTTAAATATCAGTGCTTTTAAATTACTTTAATTGTCAAAATAAAAGGTAATAAACTTCAATTTTTGTACTTTAATGAATCTTTTGATTTACAAAGATCATACTCTAAGACTTGGCATAATGAAACGTTTGTATCCTTATTTTGGCACCCCTGATAAAAATGCTTTGTTTCCTCCAGATGACAAATTGTACTTTCCTGTTAGTCACATTCACATCTAAACTACAGTAGTTATGTGCTTTGGCTACTGTTGCAGCAGACATTCAGCTGAGAAAAATTTAGAAGTTTAAAGTCGTGCGGAACCAAAAAAGTGTATAAGTTGAGTTTTACAGATAATAAAAAAATATTATTTTTAAAATCTTCAGAAGTTAGGTATAAATTATAATTTAAACACCAATAAATGCAATTAAGCCATAAGTAGTTTATATTTAAAGAAAACTAGGTGCCGTATGGCACAATTTCATATGGGACAGTTCCATATGGGACTTCCCTGTACTAAGCCTTAAGATGATACACTTGTAACGATTAGTAATATTTTTTTTCTAATACAGCAGGACCAATCAGACAATAGGCTACTACCTAAATTGTTTATAATAGCATAGAATTTTAGTATTTTTTTTAAACAACTTTTTGAAGAGCATATTACGTGTTGTTATTACTTACGGGATGTAATAAAAGACGTCTTAGAACACTTAAAAATATATTTACACTTATACTGTATTCACAAAACAGATGGTAAACATATATAACAGAAGGTACTAGCCTTGTACCATCTGTTATATATGTTTACCGTCTGTTTTGTGAATAAAGTATAAGTGTAAATATATTTTTAAGTGTTCTAAGATGTCTTTTATTACATCCTGTAAATATTTTTTTATCATTATGCCTTAAGAAGGAGGTTTTTTTAGTTAAACACAAGACAAACAATACTTTTCATAATAGGCTTCTGCAGTTAAATGGTATTGCTAATTAAGGTCAGGTAATTTATAACAAAGTCTTGAAGAATAGGGTGTAGGTTGTTGAGAATCTGAGCAAGGCGGTTAAATTCAGGGATGCTGACTGATAGTCTACTGTACAACCCTTCCATAGCTGCTATGAACATGTCTATCGACTCTTGTTCTCCCTGAGTTCTGTTGAATATTTCTTGCTGCAATCTGAAGTCATAGTCGGGTGTGCGGAAGACAATCCTCATTTCCTGACATAATTCGTCCCAGGACCATACTCTAGATATGGTTGACCTGTACCACACCAATGCCTGTCCTGAAAACAGGTCAACAGCTGATTTGAAGAGCTCGTCATGGGATACCCGTCTAGCTCAACGAATCTCCTCGACTCTCTCAAGGAATGCGCCCACACTCTGGCCATCTTGGCTGTCAAACCGAAGACTCCACTTGTAAACTGAGACTGCCTTGGTATTCGACCCATAGCTTTGAGTTAGCCGTTTCACTGCAGGATCGGTGGGTTTTGATACCAATGTAGGTAATGTCTGGCAACGCTGGTTTGCAACCTCGTCCGGTCTCCCTACCGGTAAATGAATGTCGTGGTCTGAAGTTGGTGGCTTAGTGTGTCCTAAGTTTTGAAGATTGGCTACACCCTTGGTTTCCTGGCTAGTTGAGGTATCACCCAATTCTTCTTGAACCTACGTCTGCTCTGTCTTAGAGATACTAAAAGAGTCTAATAGGTTCTTTACTTGAGCTAATAGTGCAGTTTTCCTCTCTTCTGATTCTTCATCATCTGCTCCAACCCTATCTGAAGTTGGAATGCGTTGAACCCTAGGGTATAAGTGCCAAAGCCTACCCATAATTCGGTGGTACTCATCATCCTTATGGCCCCCCTCGTGTTGGCGTATAAGCTCCTCCAAGTCAGAGAAGATGTGGCTGCACTCCTAACTCCTCAGCAAAATCGAGAGAAGCAACATCTCTTCATTTAAGGGAATGTTGCCTGGACATTGCCTTAGTCAACCGTTTCCTAAGATCATTCGCAGAGCCATCTGCCCTTATTCCTCCTATTTTTAACTCATATGCGACCTCAACTTTTCTTAATTTGTATGCCGACATAGTTAATGTTGAAATTAAATTCAATAAAGGAATCGATATGTTCATATGAATCGTACCATTTACTCAACAATCAATTGAAAACTTCACTTAGCAGAATGTTATTGCCACCAAAATTATAAGACTATTTTCTAAAATGTACATAGGCTCCTCTTGCAAACAACACGTTGTAAACCCATTGGTGACATGCAATAACAGAAAAGATAGCCAAACTCAAGCTTCCTTCTCCCAATCAAACCACCTAAGCTTCCTTCTCCCAATCAAACCACCTAAAGTCCGTTTGTAAGGAAACCAATAAGCTAACAATTTTCTCTCTTGCCTGAAGTCTTACAAAATGCACACAAAAAAAACTGCCTAATAAGTTATTGATATGCCCATAAACAGTCAACCTTCTTCAGGCCCCACGTTCAGGGCGCCATTTGTAACTTCCCACATATCCCAGCTAGCTGAGGGAGATGGGTAGGGTCGTTGTAGGTCTTAAGTTCTAACTAGGGTTGAGAGCTGGTTGCAACAAAATTGTGAAAAATTGTTTTATTAGGGCGCCACTTCGTGTAGGAAGCAAGTAACGGTCGATCACGAAGAGTTTCCCTGGTCGCAGAAGTCACTCCACCCCACCAGATAAGGCAGACTGTCTCAAAAGTGTACCAATCATTCAAGGCACACAACACTATTAACTATAATGCCTTAATTGTACACCTAAGGCAAATAAACAACGGTTAAATTAACTATACTCAGCATGAAGAAACATCCGGTTTATTGATATTCATATCTAGACATGCACATAGATAACCAGAGTACTGGTCAGACTAAACTTCAAAATGTATACAACAATTATATAAAATACGTATGCAAATTAAACAAGTGCAACCCCGCTGGGCAAATAAATATTCAATTTCAGCTATACAATAATATATAAGGAGGTTGCAAGTTCCACAGATCTAACTAAAAAATGTGGTCATAATACACACATAAATATTCCTTATTAAATTCTAAAATATTTATCCATAGCAATCATGCAAATAGACTAAACATTCTTAACTCTATTAATTACATTGCACTTATTGGCGATAACCGAAGATGCTCAATCCCTTTCCTGGCCGATCTGTAGCGTGGTAGCTGGAACACAGTTCACTAAAATATCCTAACAAATTGAAGTGTCACTCACCCCAGTGTTCTGCCAAAACCGTACACGGTACCGGGCCCGGAAAGCGAATCGTTCGAGTCCAGAATGTTCCCAGTTGCGAGAACGCGTCCAAAGATCGCAGATTCCCAGGAAGCTCCACGACGCCGTAGCCAGGTGAGAACTCAGAGATAAGGCGTCCCGAGGGCCGCCGCCGACAATGTTCCACACAGGTACAAGAACCCTGAAAATTCCTCAAATGATAGTATTGTGCAGAAGCCCAAATTGACACTGCTGTTTATGAATTTTACAATAAATCCTATTTTACTTTCCTCTTATGTACAGATCAGAATATAGGTTAATTTACAAAATTTGATTTACAGTAATGACTGATTTCATATACGGAAATATTTTGAGATCTCTTATTAAATAAATAACATATATATATAATTAAAATATTTGTTATTGGACCAACCAATGTATTATAAATTTCTGCAGTGTTTTTACTACATTAACTGTGGTTTAGCAACATTAATTACAGAAATAATATCAGAATTATTTGACAACAACAAGCTGACATTATTTGACAATTACAAGTCGTGGTAACAAATATTTACAATGAGTCTGATATTCAATATTTACCTTAATGCTTTTAAACATAAAATGTATTAACAAGTAGCTAAACCCCTTTAATGATATCTGAGTAGATAAAGTGTTCTTTAACATAGGGTATGTATGCATGCATAATTATAACAATACTGATTTAAATATCTCTGGAGAAAACTATCAAAATACATGTATAACGATGTAAATAGATTGATTAATTTGTTTGAATAAATAATAGTATTAATTGGCTTTCACTTTTAACATGATTAATTCTATCATCTGGAATCAAGTTATAGACAGCATATACAAATGAGAGCATATAAAAGAAAATTATGTTTTAGTAATTTAATTATCATTTGTCAAAATTGAATTAGGCCACTGCCTTCCAGATTGCGATCTGAGATGCCACTGCCATGAATGACAATACAACATTGAGCCGAATTCATGAATTAATTCTTACTAAATTATTTTTTAACAATTAAAGTATTGGATTCACTTAATAAAATATGTACAAACATAAGCTGTAATTCAAATAAACACTCTAGGGTTATGACCATTATAACAAAATTGATTAGTCTTAACCTGAACTTGATATGTGAATCCAACGGTTGAAATTGTTTAAATTGGCATCTGACTAAACACATTATTTATTCAGAACGAGTTATATGAGGGTCATCCAGAAAATAAAGAACGTTTGCTTACTGCTCCTAGCGCAGCTCCCCCATCACCGCCATTGCATGCGTGGCAGTCCACTCACCTCCCCACCAAAGTATGAGCCGAGTCTTGTTGCTATGCGATCACCTGCCTTATTTCTACAGCTATTCAAAATGGAGGCTGCAATCGAAAATCCCACCAAGTATGAAATACGCAGTATTATTCAGTTTCTGAATTTAAAAATGTTCGGGAATATATAATTTTTTTAGAAAAACACCAAAGAAAGTTTATCGTGAAAGTGCAAACAAGTCTTCAAGTCGAATATTCAGGGGAAACAATGATGCATCCGGTTTAATGAAAGAAAATCCATCGTGAACGACGAGGATTGGCGTGGCAGGTCATTGCTCGTTAAAGATGATTTGAAAGAAAGACTTGAGGGAAACAGCTGCTAAAATCTTAGCACATTACGTCAATTTAAGATCTTGTTTTTTTGCTCTTTCACCATAAAATTTATTGGGTGTTTTAAAAAAATGTCTAGGTCTGGGCATTTTTTAATTCAGAAACAGAATAACACTGCGTATCTCATATTTGGCGGGATTTTCGTTTACCGCCGCTAATTTAAATCGCTGTAGAAATAAAACCTGTGACCGCACAGCAACGAGACTCGGCTCATACTTTGGTGGGGAGGTGAGTGGACTGCCACACTCGCAATCGTGGTGATGGGAGAGCTGCGCTAGGTGCAGTAAGAAAACTTTCTTTACTTTTTGGATGGCCCTCGTACATTACATACAAGACTTGTATTGACAGCTCTGATAACATGATAATTTTAATTCATTTTACTTCATTTTTCTCCAACCAGTACCATGCATGATTGGTAAATAATGAATTATCTACGGAAGTTTGAGTCTAATTATTTACACCTTCTTTATCACGCTGCTGGACGACAACAAAAAACAAGTTAATATTCTGCAGTACTGCCTTACCTCTTCGCACTTCGCAAAGTGCATAGATACTCTTGTGAGAAGAAGGTCGGTCTGCTCGCAGTTGTCCCGTTCCATCCGGCAGCTTGTCCGTCTGTCCCGTGTCTGTCTGACCCGCGTCGGGTTGTCCCGTGTTGGTCCTCTCAGATGTCAGATCGTTATCAGTACTGATAAGGCCGCGGTCGGGTCGTCGCAACAATGACATCTGGTTTGAGAATATTTCCCTCCTCCCGTCGGTGGAATATAAGTATCAAACAAGTGACATCGTGTTGTCGGCATTGTTGGCTAGCACAACAATGGCTTTAAATTAATAGGGGTGATCAGTCCCAGCTCTGACTTATTTGTGCCACCCGGGTGCTACAATTAGATCAAATCAAATCAAGTAAAATATTCTTTATTCATCGAATGCACACAAGTGCAATACTTATTGCATTATTTAGACACACAAAAAATTAATGATGTTTATTTATTATTCTCTTTTTTCAATTTAGAAAATTCAATTGAATACTTGTAACGACAAATTTTACTTACTTACTATCTTCTTCTCTCCGACTCTCCTCTAGGATTGTCAATTTTCTACGATTAATCATGGTTAGATTGAGATTTTCGGCATATATTGCGGCTTGGTCATCATTTTAGGCCAATAAAACACGTTGCAGTAGTCAATTTTAGACTTAAAATGTGGAGAATGGTTGTTTTCGAATAAAATGCTATAAAATTGCCTATTTTGTTTAATAAAACATATTTTTTTCAGTACATTTGTCCTGTAAAACACAGGTAAATCACGTAGGTAATCTATAATTTTTTTCACCTGGTAAAATGCGGCCCGATTGCTATAATTGGAATAATATACCGCTCGGTTGTCGCTTCCAGGCGATAAAACACATTTCTGTCTCATTTTTTGGTTATAAAGTATGGTCTAATCACCATTACCAATTGGGGTACTGTAGTTTTTTTTAGTGACGTTGGGGATGATAAGCTAGATGTGAGGAGGGGGGAACAGAAAAGGTTGCTGTCTAGAGGCAGGCAGACGGCAGATACTTAAATGTGTCCGTTTGTAGTCCTATTATTTTATTGTTTGATAACACAAGTACCATCACATAGCCTATGTCTTTCTTTGGAGCATTGCTTTAATGCAATCCTTTAACATTTTACAGCTAATGTAACCCTATCTTACAGTTTAATGTTTAGCCAGATGAGGGATCCCTCCATACTATCTAAACTACATAAGGGCCACAGTTCAAGACAACGATACAGCTGATCCGAGCCCCACCGCCATGCGCATACGCACGGGCTTTCAGGTAAGGTATTCCAACCTTGAACGCTCCCCCACTTGCCATCAAGACACAGACAGAGGAGGAGCCACTGGTCCAGACGGTATGTGATCCATACAAATAAAAAAGGATCAGAAGATGCTGCCAACAAAATCAGAAAGGAGGATAAGTGGACACTAGTAAAAAGCAAGAAAAAAGTTTGTAAAAATAAACTTATGTTTTGTCAGAAAGATATTTGCATCTCAAATAAATTTGAGGCCTTAAGTCAGATCGGCAAAACAGCACAGTCTTTCTTGAGTAATGATAAAATTGTGAAAGAGAGTAACCTTTCTGTATATAAGAAACCAAGTGGGAAATCTACTGCTAGAAGGAGTACAAATTCCAGTGTGAACAAACATAAAGTTATAAAAGCTAATTTTTATACAGACAGTCAGGGAAGAGGTTTACCTGAAATAATTGAGGCCACAAGTGAGGGTAAAGTAAAACTAAGTGGTTTGGTTAGTCCTGGTGCAACCATTGAACAAGTTTTAAAAAATGCTGCCGATTCAAATGATGCCCCGTTGATAATAATTGCAGGTACGAACAACATGTCAAATAAGTCTACTGAGGTGTTTTATAGTAAACTAGAGGATGAATTAAGAACTCTTGGTGAAAAACAGGCAGTGTGCATATCAACAGTTCCTCAGCGTTATGATATCCACTACAGTGACCCAATCCACAGTGACATAATTAGTGTAAATAATTATATAAGGGAATTGACAGTTAGGTTAAGTAATATTTATCTAATTGACTTGGACGTCCTAAATAGGTTTCATTTTACCACCCATGGCCTCCATCTAAATTATCGAGGAAAGAAAAAACTGTCTTATATAATTACTGATATTTTAAGGGACATCAATAAAGGCAACCGAGATTCTGTTCCCTTACCACCTAGACCTACTACAAGACTACCCGATGTCAATGATGTTAGCTCTCGTATGTTTTTGGAAGGAAAAATCCAAATCACTGAAGGTAACTTTAAAGACGCTATCAAGCGATTCTGTAATAATAAAGAAGTAGCGTTCGCCCACTGTATATCGGCCGACCTTCACGATGAGAAAAATATGAGTGCTGGAGTGGCAACAATATTTAAAGAAACTTTCGGTAAACCTTCAAGTTCGCTGACTCAGTCTCTGACTTACCAAAAGTTGACTAATGGTGCAACAGTTTACGGACTAGTTACTAAGCCTAATTTCTTTGATAAACCAGACTTAATGGACTATAATCTTGCCTTTGAACACCTAACCGTTGACTTCAAGAGAAGAGGATTGAAATACTTTGTATGTCCGACTATGGGTTGTAACAGGGACAAAATCTCACCTAGTAATTTTGCCACTAATATAGTTGATTTTCAACAACACACCGGAGCTACTGTTCACATTATAACATATGATGAGGGTTCTACTGGCAAGCTGAGAAGTGGACTCTCCTATGTTGACTTTATGAAAAGTCTGTGCAATGCTATCTCCCACAACTGCCAGACGAATACATCAGCCGGCGCCACAGCATCAGCATGGTCCACATCGGGTCCCACATCATCCGGTTCCTCAACATCTGCCTGTTTCACACCGTCAGTCAACTGCTCATCTATGGAAGACTTTCCTCCTCTCCACCACACAAGGCTATCTTTCAACAAAAACGACAGTGTAGTGGAATCTCAAAGCATAAGTGGGAGTGATAGTGTCAGTGAAATTATAACGTGTGGTCAAAACCAGAAGGAAGTATCAAATTTTTTAGTGCAAACCAAGCCTCTAGAGGGCTATGTATAAATGTTAATCAATCTCAAATTCTGTCTGATAGCATTGTGCCCAATGCCTCTTTGTATTGTTGTAACAATGGTAGTAATCCTAATGTTATCAGTAATAACAAATTTAATGTAAAGACAACAGACTGTTTGGTTAATCCAACAACTAATTCGGGAGCAAAATCCAAAGTTAGATTATTTCACCAAAACATTCAATACCTTCCAACAAGAGAAGATCTCAGAACTCAACACTCCACACATAACACCACTACATATTGTACCACTGAACATGCCACAGCACACAACAACACATCACAGCAGCATGACTCCCGTTTCCAATTTAAACACAATGGCGGCACTGAATCAAATAAAAAAGTATCAAAAGAAACTAATTTACTGAAAATTTTCCATCAAAACATACAACATCTAGCTTCAAGAATTGAGCCATTAATAATCATTTTAGACGAGTTAAGACCTCAAATTGTCATACTGACAGAACATGATATGAAAACTCATGAAATTAATAGGCTTAACATACAACAGTATGAAATAAACAGTTTTTACTGCAGAGAAACTACTTCAAAAGGAGGAGTCATAATATTTTGCCAACAAGGTTTAAATTGGAAGCGGGTGAACGTACCTAAATCTTTGTCTGATATGTTGCTTGAGGAAAAACAATTTGAGTTTTGTGCTTGTAGCTATGTAATTGATGAATTTAAAATGTTAGCTATAGGAGTGTATAGATCACCTAATTCAAATTGTGAAGTATTTTTAGATAGGTTAAGTGTATTAGTTGATTATTTTTCCAAAAAATTTAAACATATAGTTCTAGGAGGGGATTTAAACATTAATGTTCTAAAAAATGACAACGATCATAAACTATTAAAACGGACATTAAAAAATCATGACATGAGGTATCTTGTAAACTTCCCAACTAGAGTGACAGAAAATTCGAAATCAGCAATTGATAATTATATTGTAAAAAATTGTAATGATTCCACACTGACTGTTGAGGGGATAATAACTTGCCTATCAGATCATGATGGACAACTGCTTCACATTAAAAACAAAAAACTCAAAAATGAAAATCAAAAACCAGTAAAACGTACAACTCGTAAGTTTTCAGATCAAAACCTGAATTTATTTAAAAGGCTTTTAAAATATGAAATTTGGGAAAATGTTTATATGGCCCCTGTTAATAAAAAATATGATGAGTTTTACAACACATTTAAATTTTATTTTGATATATCATTCCCTAAGACAACAGTAACTGAAAAAAAATGTAAACAAAATTGGATTTCAGATGATCTGAAAAATGAAAAAAAAGAATTACTGCAATTGACATTACAAATTCGGGGAAACAAAAACCGTATTTTGACTCAAGATATGAAACAAAAAAACTAAATTATAAGATAAAAGTAGCTCAAGCTAAAACAAATTATTTTGAAAATATGATACAGAAATCTGAAAATATACAAAAAACAGTCTGGAGGATTATAAACTCGGAAGTAGGTAAAAGGAATGAAAATAAAACTAAAAATATCTGCTTGCAAAAGGGAAACCGTAGCATAACTAACCCTAGAACTATATCAAATGTATTTAATGAATATTTTGTCAATGTAGCTGAGGATATTAGTAAGTTTAACTGCAAAGATAAAAATGATAGTATTAATAATAAAAGTGAGCAAGGTATTAAAAAAGGTTTTAATTTTGAATTTGTTGATGCAAGGGAGGTGGAAAAGATAATTAGCTCAATAAAAAACAAAAACTCTTCAGGATATGATGACATTCCTATAAAAGTTATAAAATATGTCAAAGAATATTTAAGTCAAATTTTAAGCCACTTAATAAATTCATCTTTTGTTTCGGGAATTTTCCCTAATCAGTTGAAAAAATCTAAAATTATACCAATCCATAAGAAAGATGATCTAGAAACTGTGTCAAACTACCGCCCGATTTCCCTCCTTCCAGTAATATCAAAAATTTATGAGAAAATTGTTAGCAATCAGTTATTAAGGTACTTAGAAGAGTCAAAATTATTAAATGATTATCAGCATGGTTTTAGACCTGGGAAATCTGCAATTACTGCAGCAGTATCATTCATAGAATCTATAATTGAATCAGTAGACAAAGGAGAATACACAACTGGAATTTTCATGGACCTATCAAAGGCATTTGATAGTGTCAACCACTCTCAACTGATAAATAAATTGCTAATGTTAGGCATATCCAAGAGATCAATAAAATGGTTTCAGTCATACCTCCACAATCGATGTCAATTTGTAGAAATTTCGCACAAAACACATGACAACAGAGTTTTAAAGTTTTTCTCAGAAACTGAAAATGTGAAATGTGGTGTCCCACAGGGATCGATTTTAGGTCCTCTTTTGTTTCTCTGCTACATTAATGATGCAGGAAACTCACTTGCGTGTTTACCACAAAATAATCTTTGTTTTTATGCAGACGATACAAATCTTAAAGTATCAGCTAATACTGTTCAACAAGTTGAAATCCTGAGTTTTATTGAACTAGAAAACATTGGAAGTTTCTTGCAGCAGCAAAAATTAAAGCTGAATGCTCAAAAAACTAATTTTATAATATTTAAAACCCATCAAAACAAGCAGATAACTGAACCAATTATTATGTACAACTCACAAGAAATAGAAAATAAAAGTAGCACACAGTTTCTAGGCCTAACAATAGACCAAAATTTAAACTGGAATAAACATGTAGATAAATTACTATCAACATTAAGTTCAGGAATTTATTCTCTTTATAGAATGTCATTTTTTTGTAACCAAAAAACATTGAAAAATATATATTTTGCGAATATCCACTCTCATTTATCTTATGGTATAAGCCTTTATGGTTCAACAACAAAGGCAAATATGGATGGTATTCTTAAACAGCAAAAGAGAGCAATTAGAATCATAATGAAGCTAGATTACAATGAAACAACAAAAGATAAATTTAAAGAATTAAAGATTTTAACAGTATATGGGCAATATATTTTTGAGACTATTATCATTGCAAAAAATAATATAAAAAGCACAGAAGTTATCTGTCATCCATATAATACTAGGAATAAAAAATGTATTATCACTTCACAACATAAATTAAAGTATTATGAAAAAAACCATCCTATGTGGGATTAAGGTTTTTGAAACATCTACCCAGCAATATAAAAAATGAGGAAAACCTTAAGAAATTTAAAAACAAAGTAAAAAGTTATTTGATTGACAAAGCTTTATATTCTCTGGAGGAGTACTTTTCCACCCCCTCATGTATTTACAATTGATTTTGTTTTTCATTATTTATTTTTAGTCTTAAGTTCTATTCTTAAGTATTGATGACACTATTCAATGTACATAACATGTATTTTATGAATAAAGATTTTTTTTGATTTTGATTTTGATTTGATATGGTCATCCACTACAACATGTGAATCAATTCTAGTTTTAGGGGATACTAATCTGGGTTTTCGCTAATTGCCTAGTAATAATTCAAATCCACAACCAATTCTAAATTATGACTGGTATTTTTTAGAAGTTACTAATACAGATTATTTCCTAATGCAGTGTTAATCAGACAGTTGTACTTTTGTCCCAGGTCGGAATAATTTATATATGTGTATTGAATATTTAATAGCATGCTCATCAAAGATGGCTTGCCTTGTCAGGGGTTTGCGAGTGTTTAATTCCTCATTATTTGGGGCCCAACATGTTAACTCAAGCGTGTCCGTCAAGTATTATACTTCCGGACGCCGCACAGAGCAAGAAAATATTCCTCAAACATATTATATTACTTGGACAACTTAATTTGGTTTGGATTGAAAAACATCAAAACATTACATGCTTGCACTTTTTTCTGTTTTTTTTTTAATATTTTTAATCTAAACCTCATTTGCCCATTATAGTAGGCCTGTGCCGCGATCTTAAAGACAGTGAGGTACCGTACTGGTAATGCAAAAAAGTCATGTGGGCAAGCTAGTGGTGACCGCTCAAAGTATCATAGCATTCAGCCAGGATTGAACCTATGCTTGACCACAACTTACTTACTAGGTCAGAGCTTTACCTCTGAGCAGCCGCGTCCGGTAAAAGTTTCTCTATTAAAACATTACATTTTTTCTCTAGTTTTTTATTCTGATACCAAAAATCATTGGTGAAATAAGCCTTAGGGGCCACTATGAAAGGTTAAGTTCAATTTACTTTGTCGGTATTGAAAAGAAAATATTTATATTTTATTTCTATCCTTTTCCTTGTACAGATGTACAAACTCAAATCTTCATATAAACCAGACAAATTACATGCACAACCTCTGCCGCCTAGCCTAGGGCTTAGGGTCAGAGGATAAGGGCTAAGAGTAGGGGTGTGAGAGTACTCAAAACTTTGAGTTTTCGGCCGAGTATTTTACTACTCGAAGTTTTGAAAAATAGTCAAAAGTTCGAGCGAGTATTTCCCGCCAATTTCTAGACTATCGCTAACGATTGCGACCGGCCAAAACGCGTAGTAACGGCTGCAAAAGGCGATCGCATCACGTAAAATCGGCCAAAAATGACGATCGGACCGCGTAATTTCGGCCGTAAATGATGACGGAAAACTTAATATCGGCAAAAATGGCGACCGGGCCAACTAATATCCGGGCCTTAATTAACGATTTCGTTATCTAATATTGATTACAAACGATGTCTGGACCAGGTGATATTGGCCAAATGACAACCGGACCGTGTTTTATCGGCCGGAAATGAATGTCAAACCGTGTTTTGTTTGTCAATACCTAATCCAGTTTGATTTTACTGGCCAAAACTTTGTATTGCTACTCATGTATTGGTTAGAAAGCATGATTAGATATCAAATCTAGAATGGTATCCAAGTCCCATTTCACTATTTTAAACTACCAAATGATGGCAAATACTCGCTCGAAAATAATTGGCACGACTCGACTCGATTCAATAAATCCTACTTGCACACCCCTAGCTAAGAGTGTTGTATGTGATGCTAGTTGAGGTGATACCTAGGTATGCTGTGTTTTAAAATGCCTCAGCTCACTTGCAGCAGACAGACCTTATTTAAAAACCTCTATAGCTCTGGCTTGTTTAAGAACTGCTTTGCTATCTAAAGGTGTTATCTTTGTTTCAGATATAAGATTCTTACTGAGGACTATCAATTGGATACTCAGAGGGGTCGTAGAGCGAGCGAGGGAAGAAGAGAATTATGTGTGTATGTCCCTCATACTTTGCAAAGTGTGTATGGTGATCTGTTAGAAATTTCACTTATCGGTGAACTTCAGGTGTTTAAGGATTCAAAGGAAGTTCAATTTACCAAAATTCCGGTCCCTGTAGTAAAAGTGGAGGGTGCCCATTCCGGCAAATCGAGGGAGGGAAAAATGACAAAACAAAATCGGTCCAATGCGGGGCGCGCCCCCCGTACGAGAGGGCCCGAGCGAAACAGTATCGTAGCCAAGGGAGTCTACAACAACTCCGCATTCATGCATGCGGCAACATCCCTCGTCGGGAACACAGTACAGATTCAAACACAAAACGGCTCTGTTTACGAGGGAGTATTTAAAACGTTTTCGACTAACTTTGAAGTGGTATTAGAAATGGCGCACAAAGTAAACCTAAATGACGCTTCACAAATCAATGTGGACACTGTAGTCGAAGCTATAATATTCAAGACTAACGATATTGTTACGATGGAAGCGAGTAATGTGGACCTCGAATACGCTACGAGGGACACTTTCCAAACAGATACCGCTATTAGTAAGTTTAATGGACAACTCGGAGAAAAGGAGCTCGAACCGTGGGAAGAATCGGCGAGCAACGGTGACGATTTCGACTTGAACGGAGCAGCCGTCAACGGTTGGGATGTTCAAGATATGTTTAAGAAGAACGAGCAAGCCTACGGAGTAACGTCGACATTCGACCATTCCCTTCAAGGTTATACTGTACCTTTACAAAAAACAGACACCAAAGAGTTTAAAGAAGCGGAAGCGAAAGCTGCGCAAATCGCCAGTGAAATAGAAAGCAATCCTACTTACAAAGCAAGAATGGACTTAGAAAATGGAGATGAGGAGGAAAGGTTTGCATCTGTACAAAGGCCAGCTGATACGAGCAGCGATGCGAACAAACCTTACATGCCTCCTGCCAAGAGGAAACACCAACAAGCAGGAAAGTTTGTACGAAACAATCCTCCTCCTTCACAGCCCGCTTCATCTCAACCCCCAGTGAAGCCTCAGACGCATTCATCATTGCCTAAGTCGCCGTTATCCCAACACAACCCTCCCCCATTCCAACAACAACCACCTCCCCAGGCAGCTCCACCCATGCGTCAGCCTCCACCCAACAAGCCGATGGCTCAGTCGCCGGTCACCACGGTGCCCTCACCAGTATCTTACCCCTCGAACCAACAGCCCCTACCTCAGCGTGAAAGAATGGGTAGGCAAATGGATCAGCAGCTTTCAAAATCACAAAAACCTCCGCCCGGATTGAGAACCGGAAGAGGATATCCACAGGAAGGTAATATGGGTCCGAGGTATCAGACCAACGGAGAATCCGAAGTGATGAGGAGCAGCCCGGCCACTACCCCGTCGGACTCGAAGCCTCCACTGCCCATGTCTCACAGCCCGCACATCAGACCCCAAGGTCCCCCTCCCATGCCTCATCAGCCGGTCGTGGAACATCCTCTGCCCCCCAACTCTCCTCAGGTTCTCTGCCACCCCCCTCCCTTCGCCATGTCCCAGCCGCCCATGATGCAGCAGCCCGTCGAACAGCGCAAGAGCCCCGTAGTGGAGGCTCAGCAGCAGCCTCCGCCCCCACCACCGAGTCACAGGAAACCACCGAGGCCGAGAGAAGATACCATTTCTGAGCTGAAGAAATTCGGCAGCGATTTTAAACTGGCAGAAGTGACTGCGGAAGAAAATAAAATGCACAGTATGGGAATGAACGATCCAGATCAACAGTCGGAGAACAATGATCGAGAGGAAGTTGATAAAGTGTCCTCTACATTGAAGAAGTCTACGTTGAATCCGAACGCTAAAGAATTCAAACCGTTCACTCCCCGTTCCCCTAGCACACCTACGCCTTCTAGACCGCACACTCCTCAGACGCCCAACTACGGCCCTAGTCCCGCACTCCCCAACGTCATGGTTCCAGTGACCTACGTAGTCACCGGTCAACCGACTTTCTCGGCCGCCACTCCCAACCAGGGCCATCGCTACAGGAAGGTCCCGATGACAGTTTCCCATAGGCCAGATCTCTCTCAGGTAAATACTTGCTTTATTTTTTTCATAATAGACAACTTTTTATATTGTAACAAATAAGGGTATATACATATTTCTGTTTTAAAATAACTAAAGTCCATATGGGGCCATGCTGATTGTAATAGCCTGTATAGCCTATTATTGAAAACTAATTATTTTTGTTCAGCTATTTTTGGCTTCTAAAACTATTATTTTGCATAAGTGTCTTGTTTTAAATTGTTTAATTTTTTTTATATTTTGAACATAAATAGACCAACTATTGAATAAAAAATTACCATTATTTACTAATCATTTTTAAAATCTACTTTTTGAACAAAGTGTTTTACACAGTAGGCTATAAAAGTGTCTAATCGTAGGTTTTTTTTTGATAAGTTAGTTCCTCTTTTCTAAATTCAAACAAGTTAAATAGTATCTATAAATTAATACGCTAGGGTTTTTTTCTTCACAGTCATAACTCGATAACGGCTGGACGGATTTTAACGATTGAGGTGTCAAATTAAAGGTATTTTTACATAGATTTGCCAATATGTCTCAGAATTTCAAAATACCCCCCGTCGCAGCAAACCTGCGTACTCAGCGAATTTCCAATGCATTGATATGTTTCTCACTAGTACATAAAGCCACTCACCAAGTTTGACAAAAATACATTCATAAATAAGTGATTTATTACATTTTATTTATTCCCCATAAGAATAACATTAGGACTGAGTACGCAGGTTTGCTGCAACGAGAAAGATAAGAAATGAGTTTTTATGCAATTATCAATATAACTGAACCAGGTGAAGCTACTTACCATGTTTTATTCATTTATGTTCATAATTAAGGGAGATATAAAACTTTACTTATTCTCCATAAGAATAACATTAGGGCTGAGTATGCAGGTTAGCTGCTACGGGGACAGTCAACAAAACATTTATTTTTTGTGCAATTATCAATATACCAGTACAACATGAAGCCACATACCAAATTTCATCAATATAAATTCATAAATAATCAAGATATCAAATTTTATTTATTCTCCATAAGGATAACATTGGACAACGTACTGTGTTTAGCACTTTGAATATCTCTGCAACGGTTTGACGTAGAATCACAATTTAAACACCAAAATGATTGTTTTGTGGAGCTGAAGTGATTGGTAAAAGAAAATGTGAAGTTTAAAGTAAAATTAACTGAGGAAAAGCCAAAAACCTTTTTCCCATAAGATTAACATGGGAGATTTTATGAGCATGTTTTTTGGATTTTTTCCGCAACCACTTAACCTAGGTTAATAATTCAAAATACCATATTATTTGTTTTTTTAAGCTCTATAACATGGTCTAAACCTAAATTAAGTGTTTTAAAAATTTTAGGGTAAAAAATGCAAAAAACTGATTTTTGGAAAATTTAAAACCCCCATAAACCCCCCTTCCTATAGTCCGATTTTTCTGGTTTTCGAACTTAAAGTCATAAATGTCAGTTTACACATTTGAGCCAAATTTCATCGAAATCGGACGTTTTTTACTCAAGTTATCGCATTCACGGACACATATATAGATATATATATATATAGATATATATATATATATAGATATATATATATATATATATATAGATATATATATACATATATATAAATTTGAACGAATAGTGTTTTGGACATCTGGGGACCTCAAAACAAAAAGTTATCATGGTCTCGGGCTTAAGTCTTACCATGAGACCTACGGTAATAGCTTCTTCCCCATAGGGGAAATTCGCTAAAAGGGCATCACTTAAATGCAGTAAATAGCTGAATTTTCGGAACAGTGGTGCTATCCGACGGTGGAAGTCGCACCTACGTGTTGATTGAAATTACGTTGTTATCATCCGTTTTAATATGAGATGATTTGTTATGTTTGTTTACAACTAAAGTAACCTTTCGTTGGGTACAGACTTGCTCGGATTCGATAACTAGTATACAGTAATACCCCGTTTAAACAAAATAATGGGGTGGGACCGTTCCGAATAAGTCTTCTTTTTTTGGATAGTCAAATGTTGTAGAATCAAGAATCAAGAATTTTTTATTTGTCATGTAACTATACAAGTAGCATTGACAATGGTCTGTTGTTACAAATAAAAAAGGTAAAAATTCAGGATAAAACTAATACATGAAAATAAAAAGAAAACAGTTAACAACTAAATATTACTTTTGTCAGATAAAAACTCCTGGACACTGTAGTACTCTTTAGATATTAAAAATTATTTTAATTTGCCTCTGAACCTTCTCACATCTGACTCCAATTTAATAACTAAGGGTAACACGTTAAAAAGTTTTATTATGGCGAAGCATGACTGTTTCTCAAAAAAAGTGGTGGCAAGGTGTGGATAATGTTGTTGATGCATGCCTGAGATTATGATGACTGGTCTTACGAAAATGAAACAGGTGTTTGTTTTTTATGTAAAAAGAAAGACTTTCATAAATGTAAATGCAAAAAAGTGTCATCAGGTTATTTCCGGAAAACACGCCTCGACATGAATCAGTCTTCTTCATTGAAAAAACTATTCTAATTGCTTTCTTTTGCAGGCGAAAAATCGTTATTGATTTTGTGGACTCTGCTCCCCATAATGGGATGCCATAACTAAGATGTGGATACACGCACCCGAAGGAGGCAGTTAAAAGAACACTGGAATCAGAAAACTCAGACAATCTTTGAAGAATAAAAATGCCACTATTCATTTTGCTAGAAACTTTATCAATATGGTCAGAAAAATTTAGGCGGGGATCTACAATTAAACCCAAAAAACTTGTGCGTTGACAGAAATTAATTTCATTCTCACCAATAAACAAGCTAGAGGAGTCGTCAGATGGGTTCCTCAACTTGAAATCAATAAAGTGAGTTTTTTCAGCATTAACAGAAAGATTATTATCAACCAGCCCCTGCAATAACAAACTGCTTTGTATGAAGGATTCAATTTCAAGATCACTACGGGAAGAATTACTCATGTTCAAAGAGGTGTCATCGGCAAAAAGACAAAGATCAACATTTGACACACTTGTATGGATATCATTTATAAAGAGTAAAAACAGGATCGGTCCCAACACCGACCCCTGTGGCACACCGCATGTGACAACAATTTCACCAGATTTCTGAGAAGAAATACATTTATTTTTATCTAAATGCGGAATCTTGACTGCTTGGGTTCTACCTTCTAAGAATGATGAAATCCAATTAATTGCATTACCTCTAATGCCGACGTGATCCAATTTCCTCAACAGCAGTTTATGTTTCACCATATCAAAAGCCTTGCTTGAATACAAAAATATACCAAATGCATGTTTATGCTCATCAATGGCTTTTGATACATTTGAAATGAAACTGAACATAGCATCGAGACTGGAAGTGTTTTTTTGGAAACCAAACTGTTTGTCAAATAGCAAGTGATGTCTGACCAAGAATGGATAGACGGCTCAAAAATAACTTTTCCAAAACCTTAGAGAATGTTATGTAATTGAAATCGACCTATAGTTGTTTATGTCAGAAATTGTACCTTTTTTGAAGAGGGGCTTTACAAATGCTGTTTTAAGAGATTTAGGAAATTTTCCTTCAACAAAAGAAACATTGGCCAGAATAGACAAAGGCCTAGATAAACATTCACCCACTTTCTTGAGTAGCTTTGATGATGTACTATCTTCACCAGCAGAATCACTAGGTTTCAGAGACTTAATAACTTGGAAGACCTCTTCACTAACTGGATTTAAAAAAAGAGTCGAACATGACGGAGGAATGAGTAAAGGGCGGTTCATTGCTGCTGGATCACCAACAAATGTACGAGTAATGTTCGTAAAAACATTTCAAGGTATTTCAAGGTTAATTTCATAAAAATAAGTATAAGGGTTTTTTGTAAGGCGAACGTGAGTGTAATATGGGTTGCATGTTTTAGATGCAGGTGGCTGCCGCTACTGGTCAGCCGCTGCTGGCACCGGTGCCGATGGGTGCGCACTTCACTGTGCCTTACTCGGCGCCGCGTCACCTCGCCCCCCAGTCCTACCAACAGATGATGATGCACATGATGGCGCAGCAGGTAACTAGTGGCTTGTATAGGCTCCTTTAACAATTGTTTTTTAACCATGTGGATGCTTTGCTGAAGAAAATAAAGCAATATGAAAGTATGATCACCCAATACATAAACAAAACAGAAGCTTCAATCACATTATGAATAATTGCAGCTAATCATTAGTTTATTTCATTTTAAAGGGATAATATGTAGCCTACAAAACAACAAATTCAGGCTCCTTTGCGTTCTTTCTTATCTAATTTTGTGTAAATGTTCTAAGATTCAGACGTCTAAGTCGCACGATAGGCTAGCTTCAGAAACCTGCGTAGATACACAAATTTATTCAGTTTCCTTACGCAATAATACATTATGATGAAGAAACAACTTTATTTGGACCAACTCAAAAGAAGTCTGGTATTTTTTGAAATATATTACATAAATAACAATACAATTAATTATTAACAATGTATAGGAAATTGTTTAGTCTTAGGCAAAGCTTGTGCTTAAGTGTCCCTTAAGATTTGTCACACTTCATGCAAAACAGAACAAAGCAAAAAAATGTAAAATTGATAAAGGTAACAAATCATATTTATCAATGTTGAAAACAAACTCAAATTACTCTAACAAAAGAATCTGTTCCCTATCTTCAACTACTCCAGTCTAGTAGGGTATTGAAATACTCGTCTGTAATACTCAAATTTTAGAGTACTTGCACACCCCTAACATTTACGTCTGTATAGAGATGTGTGTATGTCACAAGTACTACATACATTTGTTATAAAAAATTAGCCTTAACCTTTAATGTATGAAAATTGCATAGTCACTAAGGGTATTCAGAATTAAATAAGTCGATTTGGGAAAAACTCCTTGCTGAATTACTGTCTGTAAAACCGAGACATTGTGTGTATTATTTGTTTTGTATAAAATATTGTCAGATATTGTTCTTGGTTGAATTTGCGTTTTTAAAAGTTTTACATATTTTTGAGGTTTAATAGGGTTCAACAATACAAAGGTGATGGATGTTTTGCAGGGCGGAGGAATAGTGCCTTTGGTGCCGACATCGGCTATCAACTACCACCACGAGAGCCCCACCCAGCAAGGAAACGTGCCGCAGCTGCAGTACATGAGCCCCGCTGGCGCTATGCCCCCGCACCCCCACCACCTGCACCCCCACACTCACCCCGCGCCCAACACAGCCCCGCCCCCCTCCCCCGCCAGCAACTACCCCCAGCCGCTGCCGCCCCCGCCCCACCCACCCAACGGCCCGCCCACTCACGCCTACCCCATCATGTGTCTCCCGGCACAGCCCGCCCCCAACGGACCCCACAATCCCCATCACATGATGGCGGCGGCTCAACAGTACATTCACCACCACCACCAACATCCCCCCTCCGTAGATGGCAACCCCCAACAACCCTCCCATATTCAGGTCATCGTCAACCATCAGCCGAACATGAACCAATGATCACCTCTCCCGCTAATAGTCAATACTCGTAGTAGGTAAATGCTGGATTTTATTTTCAAAATTACCCCCAAAAACGTAAGCATGGCTTGAAACCTCTCGGATTTGACAGTTAGGCAACCGTCAAAGTGAAAAAATAAATGAACAATTTGTGAGTAGGCCTATTAAAAAATATATGATGTCATATTTTTGTCGCCTGTTAAATTTAATTAATGCACCTCATTAAAGTTAAAGGAGCACCGTAAGATAATACAAATATTGAAAACATCAATAGTTGCTCTCACTCGAGATGTTTGTTGATTTTGGTTAGTTGATTCTTCCAGAGTAAACATGTTACAGGTGGTGTGTTCGTTTTATGTTTAGTAAATTTAACAAAGGCCTACATACAATCTACATTTACTCATAAATTAAATTTCTAGATCTATAAGTGATCTTTTAATTCTTAAATCCCCTAACATTAGCAAAATGCTGATGTTGTTTGCTAAACTAAACTAAATATGTATAATTCAAAGTGTCAAGAAGCTTTGTTTTTTTAGGTGCTTTATTAAATTATCTAATTTTGTATTCAATTTGCTGTTTGTTTCAAGTTAAGCAACGAACACGTATATTTCTTATCATTTTACAAAGGAGCAATAAAGCTAACAAACAGTTAAATAATCATTTTAAGGCATTGTATAAACTAAACGCCAAATGTCTTATTTATTGTTGTTAACTTGACAATCACTAAAACATATGTGTTTTCAAAATGTCAATGCCATGCAATAATTAACTAAATACTGCATCAAAAATATTGTCGCTTAACCAGCAAGACAACATCGATTTATTTTGCAGTTTATCGGCCGTAAGATGCTGTAGAGGTATCCCAATTCCAGTCTTCAAATCGATTTAAAATTTCCCCCTAACACCTTAATGCAAAACAACAACACTTATTTCATTTACAAATGTTTAAAGTATGTAAGTAATTATTTAATTTTTGATTGTGCCTAATTGATATTTTTCTATTTTAAAACTACCATTATTTAACTTTTTGATTAGGCATATCTCAAAATAAGGTGTCTTCTGCTCACCAGTTAAAGTTTTGTGTCGGTAAATGTTCTAAAATTAGTATGTTTAACCTAATCTATCATCGGAGCATAAAAATAAAATGTCACTTACACCAAGGTATAGTTAGATTTTAAACTACTGCCAGTGTGAAAATAAACTTGACTACTGTTAAAGTAGTGGTTTTTGTTAGTGTAACGACTCCATTTGTTAAAAAATATAAGCAACTAACCGATTAAACCGTTGTACCTTGACCTCAGTTGTAACACCAGTACCCTTTGTTCCTTGAAAACAAGTACTAGGTTCTTAGTTGAATTAAATAAGTTTAATAAATAATAGTTAACGATACTATGTAACTTATTTATTATAGCTAAAGACAGCTAATGAAGGATGTAATTTCCTTTAAACGGTATTATTTTCGTAATCTGTATTTAAAATAGATACATAATTACGAAAGTTAAAGATCGACTACATATTCCTCTGGGAGTTAGAAGGAAGATTGCTATTCTTGAGAATCTCAAGCTTTTCTCAAGTGAGATGTGAAGTCTATCTTTCGCCTCTTGGAGTTAGAACCAAACCAGTTGTTACACTTTCATTGGTTTCCAGTATAATTTTACCAGAAAATATCTCCAAGCGGCCAAAGCAATGAGGTAAGACCTCAGACTGCGCTCTCTTCTTATCAGTACCATTTTTTTCTGATTTTTACCTTATTTTGCTTATTTCCCAATAGTCTCACAAAATATAAAAAAGTTTGGAGATTAATTTTTGTTCATTTATGCATGAAATATTAACATGCTTACGTCAAAGAGAAATGTGATTTTCTAGAGTAATTTAAATGCTATGAAGCCATAGCTAGTTCATGAAGAGTTTGTAACCCTCGATCCTCTTGTACCATCCAACTAAGTGAGCGTAATTGGCCTTCGCGTTTATAATTTAAGAACATTTACAAAAAGTCTTAAACTCTTAACACTTGATAATAATTGTTTTGTACAAAATACTTTTAATTCATAATCAAAAATCTTCAGCGATGTAACTTAAGTTCTATTGTAATAAAAGCAGAAGCATTAAGTTTTGAAAGGTTTTTTAAAAAGGTTATTGTTTTGATGATTTTATATTACCATGTATTTTTAATATATCTCACGATTAAGTTGTTTACCACTTAAAAACTGTGAAATTGAAAGTGTAACGACTAAGGTAATATTGCAGTATTCTCTTTTTTTAATACTGCATTGTTACCTTAATTGGTCATACCCTGTAAAATATGAAATTTTACAGAGGTATGATTTGATACATTTAGTAATTTTCTTGCTTTTGATAATGTTAAACCATGAGTTCAACTTATAACGTTTATTTTCACTTTGATCAACATAGAATAACTTAAGTCTCAGTTGAAAATTATTATACAATGCATTCAGGTTTAATTTAATATAAATACCTGTTTTTTACAGCATTGTTATTTTCCTTGTATCTGTTCTTTTAATAAAAATATTTAAAGTTGTTGTTTTGTAATTTTGTTATTCATTTACTTCCACCCGAGTCTCCTAAAGTGTAATTTTATAAATATATGACTGTCATTGAGTTTTCTTTTTAGTTAATTTCCACGAATGATATAATATGACAATGCCCGGGTTTAATATCATAAAGTAATATTGAAGTAAAACTGAATCGTTAACAACAGTACTAAAACGGGTGGATGTGAATATATATATATATATATATATATATATATTTAGTCTGACAAAATGGTGAAGAAATGGGGATGAATGAACATTTTTGCAAAACCATTTTATAATTTAAAATGTGCAACTTCTATTTTCAGCAAAACCATTTTATAATTTAAAATGTGCAACTTCTATTTTCATTCTTTATTCTAAACTTTAACATTAATTGTACATCAGTGACATCTATAGGCGGCTCCTCAAACCTATCAAATTTCAACTACATTTCCTTTATTTCATTAGCACTCTTTACTCAAATACAGGAGTTTAGATTTTGAGGGTAATTTTGACGAGGATCGAGGGTAATTTGGGAAAAAATTATTGGCAACACTGGGCGAAGTAGAAATCACCAGCAACCAATAACCGATAGACTGATGGCATGACTCACGACGACAATAAAACAATAAGAAACTCTAAAATACTTCTTATTTTTTAAAAGGTTCACTTGGGATGTATGGAATGGTTTTATGTTTCTGTTACATCGCAATTGGAATGTGGGAAAGTTTTAACAAGTATTTGACCGCTGTGCCGCGTCTGCGTTGTTGTTTTGCGACCGGTATAGGTTATGTTTTTTAATATTTCGACCGTGAAATTGACAATTTTTAGACCTTGAAACCCGTGAATTTGATTTTTAAGTTTTGAGTGGGAACCCTGATAAACCATCAAAGTCTTTTTAATGATCAAAACTATGATATAAAATACAATTATTTTGTTTTTATATCACAGTGGGGAGAGTCTGCTGCTGTGTTTGTGAACCCTTTTTATGTGGTTCACAAACTCATGAAAGAATAACTTCATTGTTGCCCCAGATTAAATTGAATGAGTGAGATATAAAATTGAGAGCATTTCTCACGAGAATAGACTGCAATGTACCTCAGAGGCAGCTTCTTCACTTAAGAGGGTTCACATATTTAGAAACTGGAAACTTTCATGCAGTATTTTGAGTTTGTTTATTTTCCGTCTTTGATAGAACAGAACCAACGAAATCGAATAACTAATCACAAACACACTGGCATGGGCGGATTTACAGGGGTGCCTGGCACCCTCTGATTTTTGATGATTTAAAAAAAATTTGAATCATATTTTTGTAATGTTTTTGTTTTGGATCAAAAATTGTTAAGGACAATAAACTTTCTTAACAAGTAAGACGACAGTCGCGTAATCGAAACATCTGTTTAAAAGAAATTAAACTATATTTAATTTTGAACACAATGCACACGCGTGTGTGTGCGACGCGATGACGTTCCCGGCGAGGGCGAGTACCGACCCTGCTCTCACACGCTCTCTCTCTCTCTCTCTCCCTCCCCCTCCCCCTCTCATCCTTTACCTGTGGTGACTTGATTTCTCGGAATATGATGCACATCCGCGAAATAGTTATTTTTATTTTTTTGTAATTCATTGGATTCTACAGGTGTAGTATCGTTCATTACTCAGTGCTCAGTGGCCAGTACGGTTTGGTTATTAGTTCGTGCAGTGTGTAGTACTTTTTATTTAAATAGTTGTTATTACAAATAGTTAACTAGTGCATAATTTATAAGCGAAATGTCATGAGTTTTAGTAAACCAGTGCGAGGCGGGGGGAGTGGCCGTGATATACGATCTTTTTTTTAAAAACCAAATGAGATAATGAAAGTACAAAATCTTTCAAGTGCCTGTGCATCAGTTCTGTCTACAAGTCAAGGTTCAACCTCAAAACACTCTAAGCCGAATGATAACCTATCAGCTTCAGCTTGATACGGATAGACCTACTACACCTGTTGAAAAAAATGATCCGGCCCATGCAGGCCTATTTTGCCGCAGTTTCTCGTAACAGAATTTCCTGATAAACCCCGTTTTTTCAATAGCAAATATTATGACAGCTACGAATGGTTAGAATATAATATAAGGAAAGACGCCGTTTTTTGCTTTCCATGCAGAATGTTCTCTTCTAAAACAAACGGGAAAGAGGATACATATACTAAATAACCCCGTCGCAGCAAACCTGCGTACTCAGCGAATTTCCAATAAATATATACGTCTTAACAACACATTAAGCCTCTTACCAGAATTCATAAGAAATATATTCATAAATAAGCGATATTTAAAATATTCATTATTCTCCATTATATAACATTAGGGATGAGTACGCAGGTTTGCTGCAACAAGGAACACAAAATAATGGGTTTTTATGCAAATATCAATAGAACTCATCTAAGTGAAGTCACATACCAAGTTTCATCCATATACATTCATAAATAAGCGTTGTATAACATCTTTATTATTCTCCATAAGAATAACATGGGGACCGAGTACCTAGGTTTGCTGCTACAGTAACCATAGGCAAAAAATTAGTTTTTTGTTCAAACAACAACAAACCACAACCAGTTGAAGCGATATACCAAGTTTCGTCAGTTTATGTTCATAAATAACCGAGATATACAATTTTTCTTTTTCTCCATAAGAATAACATTGGACAACGTACTGTGTTTAGCACTTTCAATATCTCAGTAACCAATTGACGTAGAGCAGTGATCAAAATACCAATTTGTTTGTTTTTTTAAGCTGAATTCAATGGTGTAAATTAAAATTTGATTTAAATGATAATTACATGTGAAAACTCAAAAAACCCATTTTTGGGGTACAAAACCCCCCTTCGGATAGTGTGATTTGTCTAGTTTTCAAACTCTTTCAAATAAATGGTACTTTACATATTTGTACCAAATTTTATTAAGATCGGACCTTTTTTACGAGAGTTATCGTGCTTACAGACATATATATAATTGTAGGTCCAATTCTTTTTTGGCTATGTACAAGCCAAGAAGTGTATTGACGAAACCTATTCTTAAACAGTTGGTTGGAATATATTAATTATTGGCAGACTCTTGTTAATTTGTTCACAAATATGCTAACTTTGACATTTAAGAGGTGCAACAGAGTTGAGAATTGCCATAATTAATGTTGAGGAGATTGACAATCGAGATGTATAAAAGAGAGGTTGTGCAGGATCAGCTGATGTGATGTAGATGGGCTAGCAATAATAGTAAACAATGTCTTTAACTTTTGGTTCATACGATAGAACACAAAACTGACATTTCAGCAGACTAAATAAGGAGGGTTTGCAGCCATGTCATTGGCCGCCAGCAGGGCAAGCCCATCTACGTCATATCAGCTGATCATCACACCTCTCTTTTATCATTGATTATACATCCTACGGAAGGATTATACATTCCGTAGGATGTATAATCAATGCTTTTATACATCTTGATTGACAACGTCATCAGCATTACGTCATAATCATAAAAAATACCCCACAGCAAACCTGCGTACTATTTCAAATCGTGTGTCTCACTACTAGATAAAGCCACTTGCCTAGTTTCATAAATAAGTGATATATAACATTTTAGCGAATTTCTCCTATCTTAGCAGAAATGGTAAGATGTCCGGCATGGTAAGACCTAGGCCGGAGATCATGATAACTTTTTGTTTTGAGGCCCCCAGATGTCAAAAACACCATTCGTTCAAATTCATATATATGTGTCTGAAGGCACGATAACTTTTGTAAAAATGGTCCGATCTTGATTAAATTTGGTATGAACGTGTAAGGCAGCATCTATTCATGAGATTGAAAACCAGACAGATCGTATCGTTATAATGGGGGGCCGGGGGGGCTTGTACCCAAAAATGAGTTTTTTGAACTTTTTTCATATTTGTTTTGGGTATGTTACTTCAACTGGTGGTGATCCATTGGTATTTGCATCAAAACCCGATTTTTGCAGTCCTTGTTGCAGCAAACTTGCATTCTCAGTCCTAATGTTTTTCCTATGGAGAATAAATAAAATGTCATATCTCGCTTATTTATGAATATTCTTTGATGAAATTTGGTGAGTGGCTTCATGACGTAGTGAAGTACCATTTGAAATTTGCTGAGTATGCAGGTTTGCTGCAACGGGGGTATTATTTATTCTACATAAGAATAACATTAGGGCTGAGTACACAGGTTTGTTGCAGCGAGGCAAATAAGAAATGTTTTTATGCAATTATCAATATAATTCAACCAGGTCAAGCTACATACCAAGTTTTATAAATTTAGGTTCATAATTAAGGAAGATATCAATCTTCACTTATTCTCCCTAAGAATAACATTAGAGTTGAGTATGCAGGTTTGCTGCTACGGGGAGAATCAACAACAAATTGTTTTTTGTGCAAATATCAATAGACCGCCACTAGACGAAGTCACATACAAAGTTTCATCAATATACATTAATAACTAATCGATACATAAATTTGTATTTATTCTCCTTAAGAATGACATTGGGCAAGATTGTATACTGTGTTTGCGCTTTGAATATCCCTGTAATGGTTGGGCGTAGAACAACAATTTAAACAGCGAAATTATTGTTTTGCTGAGCTAAACCTATTGGTAAAAACAAATGTTTTCAGTATAATTAACTGAAGAAAAGTTATAGTGTTTTTTGTATTATTTTTGACAATTTCAAAATGGCGGCCATTTTAAATTTTCTATCTTAAATGGCTCGAAAACTAGCCATTTTAACAAATATTTTTAAGTATAACTTATTTTAGGGAATTTTATAATAAATCTACCAATACTTAAATTACTTTGGCTGTCGTTTCTGCTTCGACTGACAAAGTAGATAAAGATGTCAACCTTTCTCGGCTCATAGATGATCTTGAGTATGTTGAGAAAACCAAGGTGTGATTAACCTAAGTATTCATTCAGGGGTCCCACAGGGTTCAATTTTGGGCCCTCTCTTGTTTATATGTTATCTCCAAATGTTTTAACTCAGCCAACTAGTAAACTAAGTGTATATGCAGATGATATTAATCTTAGAACCTCAGGAAGATCAATCACTGACATTGAAACATCTTCCAAATTAGAGCTAACAAAAATTAAACAGTTTTTAACACGTCACAATTTGACCCTTAATGCTAATAAAACAAATTTTATGTTATTCCACACAAATAAAAAAAAAGTTGTGGTTCCAAACATTTCTATAGATAACCAAACTATTAATCAAGTTAAAACTTCTATATTTTTGGGTCTGACTATTGATGAACATCTTAGCTGGAATTGCCATATTGATTATTTAGTAAGTAAAATAAATTCTGGTTTGTTCATCTTACGGACAATGTGTTATTTTTGCGACAAGACAGTTCTAAAGATGATATATCATGCTCTTGTGGAATCACATGTTAATGCTAATAAAACAAATTTTATGTTATTCCACACAAATAAAAAAAAGTTGTGGTTCCAAACATTTCTATAGATAACCAAACTATTAATCAAGTTAAAACTTCTATATTTTTGGGTCTGACTATTCATGAACATCTTAGCTGGAATTACCATATTGATTATTTAGTAAGTAAAATAAATTCTGGTTTGTTCATCTTACGGACAATGTCTTTTTTTTGCGACAAGACAGTTCTAAAGATGATATATCATGCTCTTGTGGAATCACATGTTGGTTATGGAATTAGTGTTTATGGTGGAACAACACAACAAAATTTGAAAAAGATCTTAACTTTGCAAAAAAAGGCCATTAGAATAATACAAAAATTGAAATATAATGAGTCAGTAAAACCCTTATTTTAAAGAAATGGGGATTTGTACAGTGCATGGTTTATATGTTTTTGAAACTATTTGACATGTTTATAAAATAAATGAAAAAGAACTATCTCATAATTATGATACTAGGGGGACAAATACCATTGTCTATAAAAACCACCGCCTAGAGCTAATAAAAAAGAAACCTCTTAGATCAGAAATCTACCTGGCATGGTTAAAAAGGAAGATAACAAAGTCAAGTTCATACATAAGCTAAAATTATATTTACTTAATCTGGCTCCTTAGAGTATTGAGGAATTCCTTAATGCTAAATTTGAAAATGTTAATAAGGTATTAACATTAATACCTAATTAGATTAGTTTGGTTCAGTTATTGGCACATTGTTATTTTACTGTGTTTGAGATAACCTTGTATTTTGACACTATTCTTGCACACGATTGTATACCTACTGTGAATAAAGAAATTTTGAATCTTGAAGTCAAGAAAAACTTCTTTCATCGCAACTGTTACTTAGATGGTAACATGATATACGCTTTAAATGCGCTCGGAGAAGGATTGTGTATTGAATGGAGAAATCTTAAAACCCCTGCCACGGCTTCAACGCCAGCAGGAAACAGCTTTCAGAGAATTTTCAGCACAGTGAATAGTTTCTCGCCGCAGATATATTTTTCTCCTTTAAAACTTAACCTAATGCAATTAAAATGTTGTCATTAGCAAACAATGTACCGCTAGTTGTTTGTGCATTGTCTTTAGTTGTTTTATTAAATAGATGCCTTTTTAGTACTTAAAAATTGTTCAAATAATATCTATGAAATGTAGAAAAAAATAATGAATAAAGTGGTTTTGCCGACTCATGCCCACTCACAGGCTTAAGCCCATATGGTCATATTCCTTAATGTAAAATAAGATAGTAGGTCTTAACAAAATTGTTACAAATAAGTTAATTATTATAAACTAAGAATATTTCAAAATATACTTTTGTTTATTTTGAGAAAAATATGTTATCCTACCAATGTATATATTTTTTGGAATAAAACTATGGGTATGTATGTATGTTTAATTTTGAATTGCCAATAGTCTCCTTGCCATGGCCATGACGCCTTTAGCTTCCACGTAAAAAAATCCCTCAAGCGCGAGGCTCTGTGCGGTCGCATCTGTTGCCCCACCCTAAGGACGGCGCTGTTAGAGAGAAGTGGACAACAATAAATAATCACTTCTAGGTCAAGATAAATGTTATTTGGCGACAGATTAGTACAGAAGACTGTTGGACACGTTGCTTTATGCTAAGGTCAGCAACGAAGGGTTCTACCATATTTGGGTTTAATCAGGAAAATCATAACACATATCAATGTAATATTTTTAATTCATTGTTTTAGGATGAGCTACAAGAAGTTTAAGATAAATTGACATAAATCATAAGTTTATGGCAGCAATGTATAATGCACTTGCTCAGTTGTCTCAGAACATTGTCGATTCCACATTTTTTTGACAGAGGGTATTAGCGGATATTTCATTTGAATGTCTTATTTCGTAACGCATAAAATAGTAAAATACAATTTTTCATAAACATGTTTTTATTGCTACCAACAAAATGTGGAACGAGGAGTAGTGAGTGATAGATGAATTAACATAGGAACAGTTTAACGATAACTCTTATCAACAGTGTTAATTTCTGTAATCAGAACTCGACATTACTCAACGTGGCAGAGATAAACTCGACTTTATGACTAAATTGACCTTTTGTACCTCACCAGAATTTTGAACAAAAGTAACTTAAGAGTGGGAAACAAGTATGGATCATTTCCTCACATTTTAAAACTATCTTGCTTGTAGGTTTGGTAACTAGAACACTGCGGTTAAACAAGTAACCCACATTAAACAAGAAAGAATTTCTGTTAAAAATATGCTGGTTAATACGCTAAACATACTATTTATTAGAGATGACTTGGTGCTTGGTGGCAAGTTTTTTATAAATTAAAAACCTTAACTGCCCATCACCATAGGCTATTAACCTGTGCGGTGAACCAAAGATAGCGAGGTACCATAACGGCATTAGTCACATGGGCAAGCCAGAGGTGACCGCTCATGATCTTACAGGAGTCGGCCGGGACCGGGATCAAACTGGTCACGTCTTGACTTGCTAGTCAGGCACTTAACCTCTGAGAAACCGCATGAGGTACACCATTGGCACTTTGTTTAACGAGAGTAATAAACAATTTTAGAAAGAGAAACCTAAATACATGCAGTACTGTACATTCCTAAATTTACCTTATGTTTTTTTCTAAATTAAGACGCTAACCGTCAGGCTAGCGAGATACCCAAAGTTTGGCAAACTAATCTGAGGGAAAGTTACCCTCCCCTCCCCTCTTCCTTGCTCAATTTGCTCTTGGATACAGTTGGTCAGTTTTAATAGTATAGTTATGTCACGTCTATGTTTGTTTTGTTAGTTCCAAAATTTGGATTGTCAAAAGTGGATCCAGTTGCCAGTGGGATACCAGTTGCAGCTTCTTCTAGTCTAGCCTTAGTTAGACACAAGATTGGGATTTTGATAATTCCCTATATAAACAATAAATATTGCCACTGAAATTACAATAGACAGAAACTAGTACCTCCCCTACACCCCTCCGACACCCACTCACCACCAAGTCAACTCCGAGCTGGATTCGAGATGATAGTAACTCGATATTGAAATGTTTTACACCTGAAACCTGATTAATTCAATAATATCAATATCACAGTATGATACAAAAAACTAAAAAAGGACTATAATGCATTTATCAGTAACATTATAATACATTTTCCAAATGAAAATTTCTTTTAAAACTGCTATAACCTAAAAAGTTAAAAGGAAAAATATTTTGAATTACCTCCAACCGACAAACAAGATTGTTCTTTGAATCTAACTCTTTCGAGATCAAAATCTAATCAAACTAAACTCAGTATAAAAATCAACATAAACCTAAATCTATTTGAGGTCTAAATAAGTAAACAAACACGCATAAACTTACTTATATACAACCTATTAGTAACTTTATAAAAATATTAAGTATCCTCGAGACACTTAAAAGCAATTTCAGGAAACCTTAATGCTTACAAACTAATGGAAGGATGGTGAACAGCTGTGATAAATCTGCCATTGCACTTGGAGGTTTTTTTTTAAAGTGATGCATTTTAATGGACATTATTGGATCATTGTCACCTACAAATGGAAGGTGGTGTGCGTCTATCATTGTCACTGTTCCATATAATGAAAAGGTTCGGAGCTAAAATTCTGTATGAAAGTAACAAATATATGGGTTAAACTTAAGCCTATTTCCATTTCAAAAGTTCCTTACATCTGGGTTAATAAAGTGCCAATGTATTCTTATGGACATTGATCTTTAACATTTGTTGATTGATTCCCGTTACGATTAACTGTACTGTAACATTACAAAACAACTGGGATTTTGTGATATGAAGGTCCACAAGCAAAAAATGGCAAACCAGCTAGTTATTTAAAAAGTTAATTTGAATTCAGCTTTTTACTCCGATAAAAAAAAATGTTGCTCATCCGTTGTTATATGTTTTTTAGAATTAAAATATTAAAGAAACATTTTTAAGTTTTGAAAACTCAGAAAAAAACTCAAACAAATTGTTGTCTTTGGTAAAATTTGTTTAGGATAGTGATAAAAAGTTTTAAAACAAGTGCAATGACGAGGTTTTCACCAGCTATCGTATGGCAGGATCAAAATGGCCCAGAGCAAGGACTCAATCATCACATTCTCAGTCTGTCAGTTAACATAGCATTAACATGGCACAAACCTAGCCTAACCTACAGAGGAAGTCACTAACTCGACATTCTGTGATGTATTGTGGGATATGAAGCTCGCGGGTAATGGCTTGAAAAAATCTTTTAAAATTATTATAAGTTAGTTTTGGTAAAACATAAAATCACTTCGAAATGTGATATGTAAAACTAGGACAATTTTAGTTAAGGACTGGAACTACACAGGGTGAAATGAAGTGTCTTACAATACTACAAAATGTACTTGCTTACACTGCACTCGCATACAAGGCAATAAGATAGTCAGTAACAATCAGTCAAACACCACCCACCATCAGGTCCAGTAAGAGAATGAGCGACTCAAACAGGCCGTCAGAATAAATGACAGTCTTGATTCTGTCAATCCCTCCATAGGGCATGATGATGAGGAAATTTTACTAATCTATTTTAATTTCTTTTATTCACCTTTGATGGTAATTTACTGGCTTAGAAACAAAGTTTGAAAATATACATTTTTCTGTTTTCTGATTCATATTTTATGAACTGCATTAAATTCAAAAAACAATTTCACCTCAATAGCCAGATAACATGAATTCTACTTCCATTAAAAGACCCAATAATCTTTCTTTTGCCCCTGATTTTTATATAAAAATTGACTATTACCTCAAAACTTCAAGATTTTAACAGCAGGTTCTTTTAGGTAAAAAAATTACAATATACCCATTTTATTAAACTATTTCAATGAAAAGTAGTTTTCACATTAAAACTAAACCATCCTACAAGACAAAAACAGGTTATAACATCTTTAAAAAGAGAGCACCGATCATTACCTGTCCAGTAAAATATCACAACTAGCCAGTCGCTTACTCTGGGGTCCGTGGAACAACTAGCAAACTTACGTATGAATGAGAAACTTAATATAACACGATAACAACTGAGTATTATACATCTGCCCTAGCGACTTAACAACTAAATACAAGACATCAGAAATTGGTAAAGTGTGGAACTCCATGCCCGAAAATATTAACTACAAAAGTAAATAACAACAACATGGAAATGGAAATCATAATTTAGAGTAGGGGCATATAAGATGTATTTTGAGGCGAATGTCAGTATTTGTGCAGTGTTTTCAATAAGTCTAAAATTAAAAATAAACTTTGGAAAAAAGAAAAACAGTTTACAATAGGTACTGAAAGTCATCAAACAGTGAAAAACAAAAATGTTAATCAATAATAACATTTCATATAAATTTACACTAATGGTAACTAATGGTCTCAAATGAAACAATATTTAACTTTCTGCTATAATTTATTATGCCACTTTTTAAGGTAAACGTTGAAAATAGTAGGTATAAGAATATGCAAGCTGTGTGTCGGCAAGATATAATCGGGACAAAAGTTAACTTAGGGCAACTTCTTTTCAAACATGGAATCCCACTTGTATACAGGGAAAACCCCTTACTTCTTTCGCTAACAAATTTGTAATAACATACTAAAGTAGAAATATTTGTTGAGCTTTGTACAACTTGCTTAAGTTTAAGATAAAACATCAACAGTCTAAAATTTTACAATAAAATACTGAGAACTATGTACACGGGTATAACGTTTTTTTATAAAATATATACAAATTTGTGTGGTGGCAGTCAATTGCACAAAGTTTTCTTAAATTGGTAATGTATTCAATTTTAAAACTATACATATTGTTCCAAACTAATTAAATTAATAAAAACTTGAGCTAAGTGAAAATTTGAATGTCTTTCCAGATTGTTATTTTTCTTTTTAAGGTCCCACCGTTTCTAAATAGTGATCTTTGCAAGTACTGTTTTAAGTACAAGAGCCCTAGATCAATTGGTACTGTACAAATTAAAATACTAAAAGGTGAACTCAAATAATAACTAAACACTAAATTTACTTCAAACAATACTGTAGTTTAAAACACAAAATAGAGGTTACTTGAAAGTTTAAAATAAATAATATGAACGGATATGTCCATGGTTTAGCAAAAAGCTGAATCTCGAGTCACTCTATTAACGCAAAGGAGAATTGCAACGGAAAACTACTGTGTGACCATATATCACTACACATTTCTGGTGGCTATTCACAATGAATAAATAATGTTACTTATTTTAATTTGTTAAGCTGGACATATATAGATAATTTATTCAAATAAAATTAGATTGAGTTTATCAAAACAACAATAATTTTATTCTTTCCTTAACCCATTGGCTCACAACCCCGAGTATACTCGTGGCCGCCGAAAGTGGCCAGGACGAGCAACCCCGAGTATACTCGGGATAGCACTTTTTATTTTAAAAAAAATTTTATGTTTAGTTTTTCTTTTTTGTTTATTTGTTCTTTTAACTTGTTTTCATTTTTTGTTTGTATGTATTTTTTATGCATATGCCCATCCTTGGGGAAACTTAGTCAAATTTAGGAAAAATATGATTTTGGAAAATACGTTATATCTAGGTCAAATATAAATGTATCACTAACATTTTTTATTTTCACGTAAAAAAATAAATAACCCACAAGTATATAATAGTTGTTGGGCTGAAACATTTTTTTTTGTTTTTTAAATGTAACTCCTTTTAAAATTAATGTTTTTTATAAACTATATACATATATATATCATATATATATATATAATATGTACCATACATAAATGCTGTCAAAAGTATCTTCTTCTTGTAGATAATTTATTTCCCTAAAGATTAGTGCAAAAATTAAGTAAATTGAGCAATAATTGTTGCTATAGTGACAGTTTTAGTAAAAGTCTACATTTATGTAATTTTTCTTAGGAAACTGAACGGTTTGTCAGGTGGCAAATTTCAGGTAAGCCAATGGGTTAACTACCTACTTGTAATTTTAACAATCTGGCAAACAAAATACTATGGGTTA
Source organism: Allygus modestus (assembly GCA_963675035.1). Taxonomy (NCBI): domain Eukaryota; kingdom Metazoa; phylum Arthropoda; class Insecta; order Hemiptera; family Cicadellidae; genus Allygus; species Allygus modestus. The sequence continues at coordinate 26,680,304 of OY776115.1, read as the reverse complement.
AAGACCAAAAGCACGACATTGGATCCATAAATGGCCTATAAATTCTGAAAGTCTAATAAATGTTACTAACCTCGTTCAATTAAGTGTAAATTTTTTAATTTATTTGAACCTCCCACTTATATAGTTGTTTTTTAACAACGTATATACATGCTATTTCAATGTAATTTCATAGGTACTTTCTTTCTTAAAAAAATAGCTTATCATGTTTAACTCTCAATGGAACAATATTCTAATGCATTGAAAAATTTGTATTCTTGCTTCTTCATGTTGTTGGTCTAATTCTAAATGTTTTATTCTTTTCTCAAATAAACTCTAATACTTAACTCGGGCAAGTAATCAATTATACTCTATGAATTAAACACTATAACTCGATAACAACGTAATATTGCACATTCAAAACTACTGTCACCACACTTTGAATAACATATAAACATTTTAAAATAGTATTTTAAAACCAAAACAACTCTAAAATATTGGCAAGTATTTAAAACTCGGATAAAACTATTTTGATTCACTCAAAGTGAACTTATAAAACAAATAGTATACCATATTTTAAAGCTATAACAGTCTATGTTAAACTAATTCAATATTACATACAATTAACCCTGTCTTTTAACGTCTTCAATTATTCTAAGAGTACTATAGGACAGTCGTGACGACATTTACGTATTTGGGAAATCTCCGATGCCCTAACTCCCCCCCGCACAGGCACTAGCTTATCCTAGAACTACCGATAGAATATGGTATTTCTGATATCACACGTTCACATATTGCTCAAGGTGCTATTAGCACCTAAAATTATAAATTATCATTTCAAATCAGTCTAAATTCTAAATCCGTCGATGCTGTTGTCATAATGGCTCAAACAATATTAGAAATTAATGCATTGTGGTTACCAAACTCAAACGAGATCGAATAGCATTACTTTTGACAATATACGATTTGTTAAAAGTATGAATGATTCTTATGTTTTACTATGGACTAACGTTTAAGTTTATTTACAAAAATGTATATAAGTAGTTTTATTAAAAACTGTAATAAAAAGATAATTATCACAGGTATTGACGAATATGTAGTAAATAATTGTTCGATAAAATATAAAAAGCTGTCGGGAAATGAACTGAAAGTTAAATGTTAGTTATCTCGAGAGGCCAGCACGGAACAGCATCGAAGGGCTTGCTGTCGGGCTCGGCCACTAGTCATTGGACCACCGCAGGGGCGGGGGGCAGGGAGGGGGGAGGCTTGAAGTCCTGCAGCTGAGGGGAGGGGGCGTACTGGTAGACCGGGGCGCTCGAGTAACATTGGGGGAAGTAGAGCTCTGGCTTGACCACGGTGTTGACGGTAACATTCGGGGAGGCTCGGTGCTTCACGTCCACCCGGCGCTTGCTGGCGTGCGGGTTCATGTGGTTCTCGATGTGCCGCTTGACCTCCTGGTCGGTCACAAAGCGTCGTCTGCAGTTGGGCATCGGACAGCAGAACGGCCGGTCACCCTGGTGCGTCCGCGTGTGCTGGTCTAGGATCGCCTTCTGTCGAAAGTCCTTCCCGCACTGGCCGCACTTGTAGGGCTTCTCCCCCGTGTGTATCCTGACGTGTTGGTTGAGGATGGTCCGCTGGCGGAAGTTGCGGCCGCAGTAAATGCAGGCGTAGGGCTTCTCGTTGGTGTGGATCCGCAGGTGCTGCGTGAGGTGCGACTGCTGCCGGAACCGCTTGCCACACTCGCCGCAGGGGTACGGCCGCGACTCTATGTGGATGCAACCGTGCTGCAGCAGCGTCGACTTCTGCTTGAACTCCTTCTGGCAGATCGGACATCGCACGTAGAGCGGCATGCCAGCACTGCGGCCGTGCTGGATCACGTCGGGCAGCATCTTGCCCTGGCCGAACACTCCGTGCGTCATCCCTGCAATCACACAACAAATTATAGGTATTTGCCTGTGGTGGAGACTTACAGAAATGAAATACAACAGTTGTTAGTTTCCTTTCATACTAAAAAGATAGGAAATTTAGCCAAAATTCACAATTTATTTGCATCAGTATACAGATTTGATAAAACATTAAAGAGTTCAATAACGACTAAGGACAACTTTAAACTCAAAAGTTAATGTGAGCTTACTGTTGGATTGAGAAGACACATAATTTAGTTATGATTATTATAAGTTTTGATTTGCTGGTGGTTAGTCAGGCTGAATTTAAGCTAGCCTTAAATTGGATGAGTTAACTCTCTTCCCTTACTAATTTTAATTATCTTTATAAACAAATATTTAGGTTTTTCAATTTTGGATTGTATAAAGTGTAGAGATTCTGGCACCAACCAGACAAACAAGTTTTTATTTTAGGATTTTGGGCAGTTTAAAAGTATTATTACAACAACCTGTCCCTTACCTGAACTAAGATTACAACAACCTGTCCCTTACCTGACTAAGATTACAAAACCCTCTCCTATGCCTGAAGTAAAATTACATCAACCCCTCCCTTTCCAGCTTTAATTCATCTTGAGTCGGTGGAATAAATAGGACAAGGACAGAAAACGATCTCTTATTTTTTAGTCTGCAGTTTCTAAGTCTTCTAAAAAACAGTTGGGAGGTAAAAACCTAAGGTGTCCAAGCCTCTAATGTATTTACAATCATAAAATTAACCTTGATTACATAAAAATACATATTCACCTTTAGCATCTTTGAAGTACGCAGGAAACTGGTTGTCGGGAGAGAAGCCCTGAATGTCACCGTTCTCGTAGCCTTGCTCCTTTTCCGAGGGGAACGGAACGTCCTGTGGCCAAAGTTGGCCGTTCTTGTACACCAGGTGAGGACTCACATCTGCGAACACAAACATCATCACACGTCTGCTGCAGAGAGAGTGCTGCAACCTAGAGATGACATAAGTATTCTTTAAAATCTGTAGGAAGCCACTAGTAACAGTATTCGGTCACCAAAGAGGTGATTTAATGAATGTGCACAACAGATAACGGGTATTTATTCTAAGCTTTTTCCAGGAGTAATTTATAACAAAATTATCCTCATGACATTTTGCCACCAAAACGTTTAAAGTATGTCAGACTTTGGGTTTCTTAAATTTTTAAGATAAAGTTCAGTTTTTTATCTTTGGAAACACTACGATGATTGCCCATTAAAGGTAGAGAGTAGGATCAGAATTTTCTCCTGATTTGAGTTGACAGAACTTTAGCATTGCATAACTAGCTACATAACATTTTTAATTAATTTCGATACTAATATACCTGTAGATTTCTTGTTAGTAAAAGTGAGCAATTTATGTATTTAAGTTCTATGTTCTAAGTTCTACTTTTAAAAATCTTCAGTATAATCTTTGCGTATTACTTCACAAAAAGGAAAACTTATTTTCCCCTAAAACAGATCTGGAGTTTTTAGAAGTTATTTTCCCCTAATTTTTAATCTTTTAGATGTCCACGCTTACAAACTTCAGTATATTTAACTTTAGAATCTTATTCATACAAATAATTCTGCCTTTCCTATTTGTATAGAAATTAAAAACTCTGCATAGGTTCTTCTAAACAGCTCTTAACCTAACCATGAACGTTATCAAAAATAAAATATTTAAGTTAATAAGATCGATAATAATTAATGAACCTTTAATAATTTGTTGTCTTAGTAAGAAACAAAGCAAGGATGAAAATGGGATCATCTTGCACTCACCTTCCATTAATATTTCCCTTAAAATGCACTACTCCAGTTCCCTTAAAATTTCCTTAAGTTTTACCAGTCTCATATCAGGAGTGAGAAATGTTCAGGTATCAATCATTATTAGAGTTGTGCCAATTATTATTATTAGAGCAGGGTCATTATTATGTAGAATTGTGTCATTACAGTATTAGAGTTGTGTCATTATTTGAGCTGTCCCAATATCAGAGCAGTGTAATTATTAGACAGAACTGTGACATTACAGTTTTACAGCTGAGTCATTATTTGAGCTGTCCCAATATTAGAGCAGTGTAATTTTATATATTCTGTACTTGTTGCATTACAGTATTAGAGCTGAGTCATCATTTGAGTTGTCCAAATATTAGAGCAGTGACATACATTACAGGGATTAGAGTTGTGCCTTTGAGTGTGTTTGAGTTTTGTAACTATTTGTGTTGTGTCATTATTAGAGCTGAGTAATTGTTTGTGCTGTGTTATACTTAGAGCTGAGTAATTATTTGAGTTCTGTCGCTATTTGAGTTATGTAATTATTAGAGCTGTGTAATTAATTGAGTTGTGTCCCTGTTTGAGTTGCATTGTTTAAAGAGATATAATGACAGTAATTCAATATGTTCATAATGAAAAAGAACCTGTCTTTACCTCATCAGGGCAGTAAGCAATGAATGTGTGTATTCAAATGTAAATTATAAGCTTGAAAATACAAAATACCTAATGTAACTATCACTCCAAGTTATTCTCAAACTTAAGGAATTTCTATTTGAATATAATCAAGTGAACGTTAGTATGGGTATTTTTGAAAATTTGTACTCAGCAAAAATAGTATATCATAGTGAGTAAAAATTAGAGGTTAATAAACACCTAAAGCACCATCTAATCCCCCCCTCCCACCATTAAATAATTAAAACATTCCCTATTGCGGCGATATTTATATCACTACAGATTTCAAGTACAAATATCTATATATTCTATATGTTATTTATAGATTTCAGCATCCTGCATCAATCCATCTTCTGAGTATGCATGTTAATGGCGTTTTTAAACAAATATTCAACATGATTTAAAAGAGAAGGACTGTCTTTTATGACCCCAAGTCTATTTATTTTTCTTCAGTTTCATAAAACAGCAAACCATAAACGCAAGTACTTATTTAAATCTTGTTGACAATATATGGATTATTATTACTCATTACCTGTGTTTAATAATGTCCATTAACACATTTAATAATGTGAATAGGCACAGGCATCTGTGTTGGGAGTAATGCATTAAACAAACACTTTGAACCTTCTATATGAGGTTTATAAAACTACACAAGATTCGATAATAGGAGATTCAGCCTAGCATACATACTCAAAACACAAAAATAACTGGTAGTATAACTAAAGGTCCCTCCTTGCTGATGGCCTACTCTTAAAATCGGTCCAAAACTTTATTGAAAGAAACACTGATTTGTTATTTGTATCTTAAGAATATTATTGGATCTTAACCAAAAAAGTGCTTAAGGTATTTTTAATTTATATATGTAGTATGTATTTCAATAACTAACTGATAAAAAGAGTCCATTCCCATCCATCCCGATGTACCTAATTTCAGCTCTGTTCCTAATATTCTAGGAAATATTCAAAAACAAAGATAACATGCAAGACTGTTTAATGAAACAATAAACTTCCAGAACAGCTAACTAGTACACTTCCTTCAGAGATCAAACATAACAAATATTCTAACCTAAAAATGAATAAAGCTATGCCTGGTAACAATTAATTCGAGACTAGTTGAACTATTTTCAATAGCTGCTGAAATTCTCTCGCTGTCTCACAGCAGGAATGATAGCTGAGGAAGAAGTGGATGGAACCGTGGAAAAAATAAAGTTCAGGAATTAGAAAAAGAGGGGCGATGAGGATAACTGTACAAGGAAGAGGCGTAGGGAGATGGAGGGAGGGTGGCGGGAAGAGGAAGCTAATCGTCAAGGGTTGGCTCGCCTTGGTGAGTTCGGACGTGCTGATTCAGAATGGCCTTTTGCCGGAACCGCTTCCCACAGTCGGGGCAGCCGAAGGGCTTCTCACCCGAATGAATGCGCAGGTGTTGGTTGAGGATGGCTCGCTGGCGGAACGTGCGCTCGCAGTAGACGCAGGCGAAGGGCTTCTCGTTGGCGTGGATGCGCAGATGCTGCGTGAGGTGTGACTGCTGCCGGAACCGCTTGCCGCACTCGGTGCATCCGTAGGGCCGCGAGTCCGTGTGGATGCGTTCGTGTTGCAACAGCGTCGACTTCTGCTTAAAGTCCTTCCCGCAAGTGAGGCATTTGAAGAGTCTCAGTTCGGACTTGGCCAGTTTCCCGTTGAGGGTTTGCTGGTTGACGAGGTCCGGCATGTTGGCAAAATCTGCGGTCGCTTCGACGGCGTTGAGTTGTGTCAACATTACCCCGGGCTGCTTGAGGTAGGACATGAAGCTGCCGGGGCTCAGCATGTGCGGCCGCGTGTAGTACTGCGACATGTCCGTCTGCATGGCGAAACACTGTCGGTCGGGCTCCAGCATGCCGTCGGGCGAGTGCTCCTGCGTCGCCTGCTGGGACTGTACCAGCTGTTGCACCGCCAGCTGTTGCGCCTGCTGATGCACCTGCACCGCGTCCTGCACCTGCACTTGCTGCACCACTTGCTGCTGGCTCTGCAACGTCGGCTGTTGCTGGGGTAACATGTCTTGTTGCATCTGTTGTTGCATCTCCTGAGTTTGTTGTATTGACTGCGTCTGCTGCTGTAACGACTGAGGTTGTATCGCTTGCGGCTGCTGCTGCATGGTCTGTGTTTGCTGGATCGTCTGAGCCTGCGGTTGCTGGTTCTGCACCATTTGCTGCTGGACGACGGACTGGTTGACCACATCGTCTTCTGACTGGGAAGTCCCATTCACTGGAAAAAAACAAAAACAGTTTATGAATGATAAGCTTTATTTCAAATATTATTGTTGACAGTTAAAATATGAGTCTCCCAAACTCGAGACAATATGACTTAAAGGTTGTCGAGTTTGCCTCAACAATTAATAACTGTTTAATTCATGGTGTTTTCCAAAAACACTAAAAACAGTACATCCAATTTTTAAAAAGCGGAATGAGAAAGATATTAATAATTACCATCCTATTGCTATAGTCCCTGTCTTATCTAAAATCACTGAGTTTGTAATTTCTGTTCAACTGGCAGAATTTTTGGAAGATAATAATTTAATATCAGTTCATCAATTTGATTTTTGAAAAGGCTTTTCAACAACACAAGTAGCAAGTTTCACACAAAATCTTGCAAAACAAGCTCAAGTGCAGGGAGCTAAATATCATTAATTTATACTTAAAAGACAGGGCACATTTTATTATTGCTGGGGCTTCTGTCTCAAAAACTGTTAACACAGGGGTACCTCAGGGCTCTGTGCTGGGCCCCTCTTTTTTTTAGTTATGATTAATTACTTAAGCTCCTGTGTGCCTGCCAGCGTCATCCTTTATGCTGATGACACCACTGTTGTGACCGCAAATGAAGAATTCGCTTTAGTTTTACAAAAATAACAATAATTTAGCTAAGAAATGCCTATCCTTAAATAATTTGACTTTAAATTATGTAAAAATATCCACAGTTATTTTTAGTTTGAGAGAACGTGATAAGAGTGATATCCAAACATTAAATCCAAAGATTCTTAGTGTCACTCTAGACTCAAAACTTAATTGGCATCCTCACGTAATTGGCCTTCAAAAGAAATTGAAGTGTTTTAGCTTTGCGGAGGCTAAGTGGCTGTTTTGACAAGGATGGCATGAGGCAGGCATACTTTAGTCTATTTCAATCACACATAAGCTATGGTCTGATTGTGTGGGGCTGCTAACTGCATATTGATCAAATTCTTAACATTCAAAAACGAGCAGTTCGGATAATAGATAGAGTTGGAGAAATTGAATACTGTAAACCAATCTTTAAACAATTCTTACAGTTGATAACTTAGCCTGTACCTACATTCTGTACTGTCTGATCCACCACTAATCTGGGAAAAAGTCTACATGAGGTGAGCAGTCCAAACACATGACACTCATTATAAACATAATTTAAACATTCCTAAAACTAGTATTTATAATGCTGACACATGTGTAGTTATAAGATCAAGTAGGTTTTAAAACAAACTTCCTTTTCAAATCCAAGACCTAGATGACAAATAGTTTTGAAAATATAAATTATTCATAAACAACCCTTTTTAGCGAATTTCCCCTATAGGGAAGAAGCTATTACCGTAGGTGGCATGGTAAGACTTAAGCCCGAGACCATGATAACTTTTCGTTTTGAGGTCCCCAGATGCCAAAAACACTATTCGTTCAAATTTATATATATGTATATATATATCTATATATATATGTGTCCGTTACCGCGATAACTTTTGAAAGAAACAACCGATTTTGATGAAATTTGGCTCAAATGTGGAGAGTAACATTTATGACTTTAAGTTCGAAAACCAGATCGATCGCACTATGGGAAGGGGGTTTATGGGGGTTTACATTTTCCAAAAATCGATTTTTTGTAAATTTGACCCCAAAATGTTAAAAACATTCAATTTTGGTTATAGCCATTTTATAGAGCTTAAAAAAAAAAATAATTTAGTATTTTGAATCATTAACCTAGGTTAAGTTGTTGCGGAGAAAATAAAAAAGTGTCCCATGTTAATCTTATGGGAAAAAGGTTTTTAGATTTTTCTCAGATAGTTTTACTAAAAACTTCACATTTCTGTTTATTAATGTGTTTAGCTCAACAAAACAAACATTTTGGTGTTTTAATCGTTGTTCTACGTCCAACCGTTGCAGAGATATTCAAAGTGCTAAACACAGTACGTTGTCCAATAATGATAATTTCCTTATGGAGGATAAATAAAATTTGATATCTCGATTATTTATGAATGTATATTGATGAAACTTGGTATGTAGCTTCAACTAGTTGTGGTATATTGATATTAGCACAAAAAACAAGTTTTTTGTTGATAGTCCCCGTAGCAGCAAACCTGCATACTCGGCCCCCATGTTATTCATATGGAGAATAAGTGAAGTTGTATATCTCCCTTAATTATGAACCTACATTAAGAGAACTTGGTATGTAGCTTCACCTGGTTCAGTTGTATTGATAATTGCAAAAAAACACATTACTTACCTTCCTCGTTGCAGCAAACCTGCGTCCTCAACCCTAATGTTATTCTTATGGAGAATAAATAAAATGCTATATATCACTTATTTATGGATGTATTTTTGTGAAACTTGGTAAATAGCTCTATGTAGTAGTGAGTCACATATATATGCAATGGAAATTCGCTGAGTACGCAGGTTTGCTGCGACGGGGGTATTATAAAACTAAACAGTTCTTAATAAGCACATGGAATATGGATGATTTTTAGAGCATGATCGATTGTTAGTTTTACAGTGAACAACTTTTAGTTTTAAGTTTACTTTCCAATGTATTTATTATAATACTAGCTGTTCCTGCAAGCTTCGTCCCTCAAATAATAATTTATAAAAACTACAGTACGACAGTTGTGTGTGCTGCATTCTGTGGTTATCGCGTGGAACTACTACGAATCAAGATCAGCTGTTTGTATTTTCATCAGCTCCAACTTAAAGTGAATGTCCATAAGAAAAACACAGGATCGGAACTTTGACACCCCGTGGGTGGAGCCCTAGGGGAATTTCTTAAAACCCTTTCTTAGTGAGCACCTAAGACCCAAGAGGAAGGTATTTTCAAAATTTCATTGCAATTCGTTCTGAGGTTTTTGAGATATCGTGATGAGTGAGTGAGTGAGTCAGTGGTATTTGGATTTTATATATTAAGATTTAAGATTTCTGGAAAATAAAGTTTTCTGGGTTCAAAGTTACACTTTACCTAACACTTAAAGACACATAACATATTTTTAATCAATTCTGATATTCATTAGGCTTCTTTGTTATCGGATAATGTGCGAGGTCTGATTTTCGTGTTGCAACGTCCGTGTATTTTCCGTGCTTGTGATTGTGCCTTTCATTAGTGTTAATTGTTGACTTCGAAGCCTGAAATCATCGCACATAATCGACTACTAAGAAAGGTGAAGTCTAATAAACATCAGAATAAATCACACCCCACCAAAAAACATGTCATTCAGCAAAATATACATTTTTAATCTGGCGGGATTACAAAACTATACATGAAACTGGTTAATTGCTCTGAAAAACTCTCAAAAAAATTTGATGAAGGTTCAAAACTGAAATCAGCTGTTATTCCTGATTATTCCATTAGTCAGTTAATGGTGTTTCCTAAGAAATACAACCTCGGACTATTCTTTACAAGCGGGTTCAAAACTCACCCTGAAGTGTGTGGTTTGGTGGCTCAGTGTAGGGAGAAGGGGTGGGGGCCTCGTGGGGGTGGGGGGTGACCGGGGGACTACCCGAGCTGGAGGACCCCTGCGGGGGGATGAAGGTGTCCCCAACCCCCACGGTGGGGGTGCCCCACTGCATCCCCGGCAACTGCATACCGCCCCGCTCCATCCCATCCTTATACAGCACATAGGGGGCTCCTGTATCTGAAAAGACAACAATTGTTAGCCAATTGAAGGTGTTGCTAACAGGTGCCCTGTCTCACAGACAAATGTATTTAAGCACAAAATTTAAAATAATATGTTGTGTGATTTTTCCATAAACACGATCAATTTGGTTAATACACACACACACACACACACACACACACACACACACACACACACAAAATTTTTGTTTTGAGGGGATTTCAAACTCTACAATAAGGCCCTCTTGAAGGGTTAGATTAAAATAAAATTGTTTTTACATAAGAATAACACGGTAAATCCCAAGGGCCAGTGGGACGGAACCTTGAGGTCTGAGGGAAAATCAGAATCATTTAAAACAAAATCTCCTTCATATGTCACATTACTTGTCAAATCTGTCATAAGATAGACATTTAGTTGACTGGACAAAAAGGTTCCTAAAGGATTTTTTTTTTAAAGGAAATAAGATTGCATATTACATAGCATTATTATTAGTATCTGGGGGCCGAGCTTTGCTCAGGGGAAGGTCAGTCAGTTTGTTTAGATGACTTGGAGTAATATTTCACCACTTCCCCCTACTGATAATAAGATTTTTTTAACTGATTTGCCTCTTTTCTACATTTTTAAGGAGACTCCAGTTGTTATTTATAGCTCAATGTCACTTTGATTTATTTTACTACTCTATATATGTTATCTTCACTCAAATATTGCAATCTCTACTCTCAGAAACCACATGTTAATAATCATAAACAACATGAGTAATTACTTTGACAGTTCCCTGGTTGATTACAAACAGCTGTTACAATTCTTTTGTTTTGATTTGAAACTCCATAAGCCCAATGTTAATTTTTTTTAACTTTTCAATTTAGTTTTTTAACATTATTTGATTTGTACTGGGGATGAGACTGTCTAGAACATATTTTTATACCAGAACTTAGTTATTTCCAAAATTTGAGGGAAATCCTCGGAGCCGTTTTCGAGATAATTGTGCAACCAACCAATCAAGCAAACATTGCTCATATAAGAGTATAGGATTGACATTAGCAAGCAACTCTAATTGACTTCTCTTTACCTGACTGTCAGTTTATCCACCTCTGTCAAGCAAAACAGAGTACTTCTGAATTTAATTGCAATAAACATGAATCGGCTCACTTTTTCTCTCATCCTTGGCGATTTGTTCAAAAAGGAAGAAATTTAGAAACATGTTCACTGATAAAGATATTTAAAGATTCAGCTGACTAACTCCGAACGACGAGAGGGTAGCAAGAGTATTAATATGTTAGCAAGAGTTAAGTCAGTAAGTTGTCCACTGTTAGGAGGACTAAGTTCAGACAACACCGTAACGTGAGAAGAACTCCTGCAAATATTCTTGGCTCCTGCCTGGACTTAGTGCTATAAGACACTGTTAGGATTTTTTGAAGTACTGTTTTACTAAATTTGACAAAAAACACTGTTTACATGATTCTAAAAAGTTATAATAAAACAAAACAATCTTTTAAAGTGGTGGAAAGATTCCGTAAACAAATTAGGCAATATTTACTACAGCACCAATGAGCTTTCAAATGATAACATTCTGTAATGCATTTATTAAATTGTTACTGTTCCTATATGTATGTTTCAGAACAACTTACCAATATTTTAGGGCATTGCTCCAGGACCAAAAGCAAATGTAAATATCATAATTAAATTGTCCGAGAGTCTCCAGTTACTCACACAGCCGCCATTTTTTTCACTTATTAATTTGTTTACAAAAAAACGGTTAAACATACGAAATTGAAATTTTGTACACACTTTCAAAATAACTAGGCAAAGCTGTAAAAAACAATAAATATTTTCTAATGTCCAAAAACAAAATAGCGGACACTTCAATTTTAATTTTTTAAATAACTTAAAACAGCCAATTAAATAAGTATTTTACAAGAATAGTTTGTTTTAGATATTTTTGTTACAAATATATCGACACCTTATGTAAGAAGACTGAACGAGTACTAACCAAATTTTGTAAGTTTTCGAAGTACGCGGCCCCTTTGCTGCATTGTTGTGACAGACTTAGTACCTGGTACTAACAAGGACTGCAACCAAGCACCAGTGGCCGCATACCACGAAAACTTACATAATTCGGTCAATATTCGTTTGATCTTCTTATATAAGGTGACGATAAGATTTGTAAGACAAATATCTATAACAAATTATTCCTGTAAAATATTTGTTTATTAATAGTTTTTAAGTTATTAAAAAAATTAAAACTAAAACGGCTGCCATTCTGTTTTTGGTTATCAGAAAATATTTATTATTTGATATAGCTTTGCCTAGTTGTGTATACAAAATTTCAATTTCGTATGTTTAACCGTTCTTAATAAACAAATTAGTAAGTGAAAAAAAATTGCGGCTGTGTGAGAAACTGGGGACTTTTGGACAATTTAGTTATGATTTTTACATTTGCTTTTGGCACTGGAACAATGCCCTAAAATATCGGTAAGTTGTTCTGAAACACCCTGCATTTTGATAGTTACATTTTAAAATTTGTTAATTAGTTTTAATTTCTTTTGAAAATGGACTGTTTTCTTTACAAAACGTAATGCGAAACGTTAAGTGCAACAAAGAATATGAAGTTGAAGATTTGAAAACCCAACTCCAAATACACCATAACTATTTTTAATCATTAATGACATCCAAACGTTATCATTATTTCATAATTTGTCATTCAAAAACAATTTTAAACTACACAAAAAGCAATTAGAGTTATTGGTAAAGTCCTGCTTTCAACTTCATGTAAAGATCTGTTTTAAAATTAAAAAATGTTAACTATTTCTCACCGTCACATTACAAATTTCATGCTGGGTAGGTAAGGGACAACCTGAACGAATGAGTGTAAAGTCTAGGATCAATCAGCGATACTTTTTCTTGGATATGATGAGTGACTTCGTCAATGTCTGGGGTAACTACCATACAATTAGCAATTAGCGGTAAAACATTTCCTTCCCTCGATACCAGGACCTGATTAAGAGGTGTGGCGCCTGTAGGCTTGAGTATGTTTTGCCCCCCCACACAAAAAAGAAAAACTTACCAGGAAAAGGATTCAAAACTTAAAAGTATTTCGGTATTTGTCAATTTCGGTTCTCAACAATTTTTTTGTTTACACGGAAACCCGAATTTAAGAACCTAAATTTCTCGATTCCAGTTCCATCGTAAATCTCGGCCGTAAATGACGATCGCACCATGTAATATCGGCCGGAAAAGACGACCGGACTATGCACTATCAACGTAATAGATGGCTTAACCATAAGTTGCCGTAATTGATTATTGTAAAGTGTGCCTTCAGACATAAATGACAATATCGCACTGCACTTAAAATAATAAAAAATCGCATCACTCTCCACCGAAACAGACGATTGGACCACATGATATCGTCCGTAAATGACGACCGCATCGCGTAATTATGGCCATAAAAGGCTATATGACCATTTCAATGACAATCCCATCCGAAAAACATGATTATTTTTTTCCCAAAAATTTCCAGAAATGTCGGTATCCATCCATCCGTAATCACGAACTAAGGAGCAACTAAACTAACCTGTCAAAGTGTCAAACTGAATATAAAGCAGGTGTGGTGACGGGAAATGGTGCACGGAAATAAAACTCCCTCTAGCCAATTGATCATCTCACTTCCAATGTTATTGAGAAAACATGTGAGCCCCTACGGCGCCCCTTAGCTGACTGGCACCCTAGGCTGCAGCCTTAGTCAGCCTGATGGTTAATCAGACCTTGCGCGATACCTACAAGCATACGTCAGTCAAAAAATGCTTTCAAAAGTGAAGATAATGAAAATGCAGGACATAAGTGAAACCTGTGAAGTGATAGGTTGTTTCAGGTGGTAATAAAATGGCAAAGGCAAATTTTTGTTTCTGTAAACAAATAGAGAATAAGATATGGCAACTTCAGTAACTATCAGTTCAGCAAGTCGGTTAAGGATAAGAAGGTATTTTTTAATACAACAAAATATACTAACACCAATTTTATTAGGGCCTACATTCTGAAAAAACAAGCACCTAATGAAGGGATAAAGCGTGAGACGTCGCCAGGAAGAGAGCCAGAGGAGCACAACACATCTTGCTTTACATCAAGGGGTGAAGTCACTCAGTGATAGTAACATTTTTTCTGTCAGGCCCCAGCGACCACCAGCGATAAGTTTTTGAATCACCTGTCGAGTCTCGCTCTTAGTAGAGGCCTATTACATATACCCTCCATTTCCTGCTCTTCTCAAAAAGAAGGAAATGGGCGTAGTGAACTCTATCTTCATGATAATTTACTACGAAACCCCTAAAATATGACAGGGGCTATGGACAAAACAAAAGACGGATTAGGCTTCCAGGGAAAAAAATTAGGTAGGCCTACCATAGGAGGCAGGCATAAGGTTTGGGCACCGCATTCCCTTCTTAAGATGTTTAAATATAAGAGTAAACTAAAAAATATATATTACAACTGACATTAGGCTTTATTAACAATAAAACTAAATAATACATCATAATTTAAGAAAATGCTTGAAATACTAACCCAGCTGCATTCCACTAAAAGGGGAGGGGTGGATAATAATATACGTGACAGCCATTACAATGAATAAAAACTCATTTTTACACTTTTATGTTAATGCAGACAATACATCGATAAAAAACTTGTAGTAACGTATTTTAAAACTACTTTCTGTCTCAATTCCTCCACACATAGGTTATAGCTCGGTATCGATTTGTTTACCTATATTCAGCTAATACCGGGAGACCGCCTTGCGCATACCGTCGTCTGCTAAATGTGACAGCTGGCCAAAGCCACTTGAATAACGTCATCTACCAGAGAATATCGTCTGTAATATGATTTAGTACCTATACTAATAAAGAAGTTGTGCGTGTGTGTCCCACGTGATTTTATAAACGGCTACTCAAAACTGCTCCCGGACCATCCCCAGCAGCACACATCGTTGGGGCTAACGATGGGAAATGGTCGGCATGGTTAGAAGTGGTTGGGGAATGGTCAGTTGGCATTACCGCGGTTGGGCCAACGAACCTATCGTTGGCAAATCCTACTATAAACATTCGTTGGGCCAACCAAAGCTATTGTTGGCAAATCCTACCATATTATATTATTATTAATTATATGTTTTTAAAACACGGGAACCATTTGCGAAAAACCAGATGAAGCCATATACCACGTTTCGTCAATGTATAAATAAATGTATAAATAATATAAATAAGCGAGATATCAAATTTTGATTTTTCATCATAAGAATAGCATTAGACAACGTACTGTGTTTAGCAGTTTCAATATCTCAGTAACAAATTGATGTAAGCGTAATGATCAAAATACCAAATAGGTTTTTTTAAGCTGAATTCTATGGTATAAAACCCAAAAAAAACATTTTTGGGATACAAAACCCCTTTTCGGATTGTGGGATTCGTATGGTTTTCGAACTCGTTCAAATAAATGGTGCTACACATTTGAACGAAATTATATTAAGATCGGACCTTCTTTAAGAGAGTTATCGTGCTTACGGACACACACACACACACACACACACACACACACACACACACACACACACACACACACACACACACACACACACACATATATATATATATAATACAAATTTGAACGAATGGCGTTTTTGCCATCTGGGGACCTCAAAACAAAAAGTTATCATGGTTTCGGGCTTAAGTCTTACCATGAGACCTACGGTAATAGCTTATATTCCCTAGAGGGGAAATTCGCCAAAACAAAAAGTGTATAGTACAGGTACAGACTATTGGTAATTTATATAACTCAGTCCATCCTGCAATCCTCTTGAGTTAGAATGGCGGAGAGGGTTAAGGCGAGTGTACAGTAACTCAAAAGTCATAGGTTCGAGACCCGACCAGGACTTCCGACATTTTTGCAACTAAATTCCTTTTAGCGAATTTCCCCTATAGGGAAGAAGCTATTACCGTATGTGGCATGGTAAGACTTTAGCACAAGACCATGATAAATTTTCATTTTGAGGTCCCCAGATGGCAAAAACACCATTCATTCAAATATTTATATATGTGTATACATATATATAATATTTAAAAGAAAATTATATATATATATATATATGTGTTCGTAAGCATGATAACTCGCGTAAAAAAGGTCTGATCATAATTAAATTTGGCACTAATGTGTAAAGTACCATTTATTTGAATGAGTTCGAAAACCAGACAGATCGCACCATCCAAAGGGGGTTTTTGGGTTTTTTTTTACCCAAAAAATGTTTTTTTTGGGGTTTTCACATGTAATTTTTATTTCAATCAAATTGTTATTTTTACCATTGAATTCAGCTTAAAAAAACAAACAATTTGGTATTCTTACCATTGTTCTATGTCAATTGGTTAGTGAGATATTGAAAGTGCTAAACACAGTATGTTGTCTAAAATGTTAATCTTATGGAGAAAAAGAAAAGTTTTATATCTCGCTTATTTATGAACATAAACTAACGAAATCTGATATATGGCTTCATCTGGTCTTGGTTTATTGTTGTTTGCACAAACAAATTTGTCGCCTATGGTTCCCGTGGTAGCAAACCTAGGTTCTCGGTCCCCATATTATTTTTATGGAGAATAATTAAAATGTTATATATCGCTTATTTATGAATGCAAATGGATGAAACTTGGTGTGTGACTTCACTTAGATAAGCTCTATTGATATTTGCATAAAACCCCATTATGTTGTGTTTCTTGTTGCAGCAAACCTGTTTACCATCCCCCATGTTATTCTTATGGAGAATAATCAAAATGGTATATTTATGGCTAATTTATGAATGTATACTGATGAAACTTGGTATGTGGCTTCAACTAGTTGAGCTATGATGATTTTTACATGAAAACCATATTTTGTGTTCCTTGTTGCAGCATACCTGCTGACTCAGCCCCATGTGATTCATATGGAGAGAAATTAACATTTGATATATCGCTTATTTGTGAATATATTTTAATGAAATATACTTGGTATGTGGCTTTATGTGGTATTAAGACATATATTATGCACTGGAAATTCGCTGAGTACGCAGGTTACTGCGACGGGGGTATTTTAAAATTGCTATTATTGGTTTACCATACAATTCAATTGGATAAATCATGCTTTTTAAAATTAAAATAAGCATTTAAATAAAAATTATAAACTGTTGACATTTTGTTGGGTATAGGTTGGCATTGTTCGATAATGGTTGGTTAATCCATCAATGGGCCAACCTCGCGCCTCGCGACATGCCTACCGTTGGCCTACCATTTCCGCCGACCATTTTCCAATATTAGCCCAACGATTTCTGCTGATGGGGATACCATGATGTTGGGGGCTGAAAGTCTTCCGATAATCTTTTTTCCTGACCTCAGAACTCCGCCCTACTAGCTTCTTCTACCACTTCCCGCCGTCTAATTGGGACGTTTGATGATTCTTTGGTTTTGTTTTACAAAGTCACATCTCTTGAATGATTCCCTTTTCCCAACGTTAAATACGTCCCCCCCACCAAACTTAGGGCTCCGCCCCCTGGAAAAAATGCCATATTATTATTTCAGTTTTTGCGTGATTTAACCATTTATCTTTTATCCATACAATTTTGATAGGTTTTAGTTTTTTTATGACACCAATCTTAGGGCTCTACCCCAATGGCTATGTTCCTTTTATGGATTAAAGAGTACTCAAGGTATAACTGCGTAAAAGGACCCTGAAATCTCCTCCCAGACCATACGAGATTGTTGTGGGACTAAAAGACTTAGGATACGTTTTTCCTGACCTCTGGGCTCAAACCATACTGGCTTCTTCTATCACTTCCCTATGTCCAACACTGACGTGTGATGGTTCTTTGGATTTGCTTTATAAACAGCATATTGTGATTGATGCCCCAATGTTGCATATACATCCTCCAAAAAACTCTAGGGCTCCGTCCCACTGGCAAAGCTGCAGTGTTATTCTTTTCGAATTTGCGGAATTTTAGTCAATTTGTCATTGATCTATAACATTTTCAAACCTTTTTTATAACCCCAAACTTATGGCTCCACCCCACTGGCTAAAATATCTCCATTCATTCATTCATTGTTGCTGGATTATGAAAACCCAGCATAGCTGTGAGGCACGTCTTCCACAAGCGGGAATTTTGTAGCTCACAGGTTACCAGAAGGATATGATATAGCAGGAAAGGAAAGGGTGGGATGGGACAGGCAGCCAAATTGATCTTTCAGAGGACCAACTCCCTTGCTCCTGTGCCAGCTGTGATCAGGCTCAAACAGGAGGACCCGCTCTGCCCTCCAACTGGCCAACTCAACTGACAGGGTATCAATGTACAACAGCCAGGGACCATACATTCTCAGGTTGGGGACCATACATTTTCAGGTTGGGGACCATACATACTCAGGTTGGGGACCAAACCCGGAATTTTACACTCCCAGCCCCTGCAAGTGGAGAGAACAAAGGCAAGTGGAGAGAACAAAGGTGAAAGGGAAGTTTGTCATAATGGACAGCCAAAAGACTTACCCAAATGTAAAGACAACTTCATTTGCTGTACCCAATGTCAGCATCAAAACTGGTATAGACCAGTTTTAAAGTTGTTCTGGGACAAATATCCCCATTTTATTCTTAATGAGAAAAGAGTACTCTAGGTTATTGTGAAAATGTCTCCTCAAATTTGCACCCGCGGACCATACGAGGCATAAGCGTAACTTCAGTATTTTGATTGGACGGGCAAACATAGTCGTGATCATGATTATTATGATAT
The DNA here is from genome assembly GCA_963675035.1 of Allygus modestus. Taxonomy (NCBI): domain Eukaryota; kingdom Metazoa; phylum Arthropoda; class Insecta; order Hemiptera; family Cicadellidae; genus Allygus; species Allygus modestus. Next base: position 26,661,329 of record OY776115.1, on the reverse strand, counting down.
TATGTATTATAATAATATGTTCTCCAAATTATTGGGGGGGAGCAACTGCCCCCCCATGCCACCTCCCAAATTACGCCTGTGATACCAGGTTTTTAGGGGATTAAAAGACTTTAGATACTTTTTTCCTGACCTCAGGGCTCTGCCACACTGGCTTCTTCTATCTCTTCCTGACGTCCAATTTTGAAGTGTAATAGTTTTTTGGATTTGTTTTACAAAGCCGCATCTCTTGGATGATGCCCCAACATTGCGACCTGCACCAACCTTAGGGCTCCATCTCACTAGCTAAAATATTGCCATGTTTTTCTTATGGCGAAAAGAGTACTCCAAGTTATTGCAAAAAATGCTTCTTAAAGCTGCTTCTGGACCATGTCATGTTTTAGGGTACTAAACTATTTTAGATAATTTTTTCTTCTTCAGGGCTCAGCCCCGCTGGCATTAAAAGTTATTTTCCCAGAGTAAAATAAGAACACAGGTGTATTACCTATGATTTTACCTAATTCCCGCACAAAAGGTCTAGTAGAACACAGAAGATTGCCATATGGGAGTCCAGTAGAGCGAAGCCCTACATTTTAGCGAATTCCCCCTATAGGAAAGAAGCTATTACCGTAGTCGGCATGGTAAGACCTAGACCCAGGACCATGATAACTTTTCGTATTGAGGTCCCCAGATGCCAAAAACACCATTCGTTCAAAACTGTATATATATATATATATATGTCCGTGAGCACGATAACTCTCGTAAAAATAATCCGATTTTTACGAAATTTTGTATAAACGTGTAAAGCAGCATTTATGACTTTATGTTTGAAAACCAGACAGATCGACCTATCCAAAGGGTTATTTTGGGTTTTTTTTACCCCAAAAATGGCTTTTTGAGCTTTTTACATATAATTTTTGAAAAAGTCAAATTTTAGTTTTTTTCCATTAGAATCAGCTTAAAAATATGCACAATTTGGTGTTTTGATCATTGCTCTACGTCAAATGGTTACAGAGATATTGAAAGTGCTAAACACAGTTCGTTGTCCAATGTTATTCTTATGGAGAACAAGATAAATTGTATACCTTGCTTATTTATGAACTTTTCCTGATGAAACTTGGTATATTTCTTCATATCAATGTGGTCTATTGATATTTGCACTAAAAAACATTTTTCGGCCGATAGTTCCCGTAGCAGCAAACCTGCGTAATCAGCCCCATGTTATTCTTATGGAGAATAAGTAACGTGTTATCTCCCATAATTATGAACATAAATTAATAAAATTTGGTATGTGGCTTCACCTACTTGATTTGTATATAACCCCATTTTTTGTGGTCCTTGGTTCAGCAAACCTGCATACTCAGCCGCCATGTTATTCTTATAGAGAATAATTAAAATGTCATAAATCGTTTATTTATGAATGTATATTTATGAAACTTGGTATGTGGCTTTATACGATATTAAGATACAAATATATGTATTGGAAATTCGCTGAGTACACAGGTTTGCTGCTACAGGGGTATTTATATCCAGCCTTATTGCACATCTGCAGCATACATTTTCAGCTAAGTAGGCATTGTCGTTGGATACAGTGATCACCACGTCATTTGACAAAATTCAAATATGTTTGAATTCTTTGGGCACTTATAACTCCATGATAAAAACATAATTCATCGAACTATGTGCTTAAACAGTCCACCTTAATTATTTCATGTTCAAGTTGTAACAGTCTAATCTTTTAAGCAAATTTTAAAATCATAATTTGTTCTTTTAATTTAAACCAACAGCAAATAACTTAAATCAGACCAGCTGATGGAGGATAAAGTCAAAGAAGTAGGGTTGCTAGTTGCTAACATATGAACTTGTATTGATCTTTTACAGTGACTTTTGTACTTGTGAATTGGGTTGTTTTTTTTTGTTTTTTTTTAAACACCCTGTAGATTATCCTTGGAAAAACTTGTAGTGGCCTTTCATTCTGAATTGGTCAGCAATGATTTTTCTTAATTAGTGTAGTGTCGTAGGTGTTTTTAAAATCACTGCACTGACATCTTCGAAGTATACTAAAAGGTAAAACGAGTTCGCACGCAGCAAGCTGACGTGAGGGAAGTGAATTTCCACATAACAAATTATAAAACTCAAAATCAGTTAAAAACATACATTTATTCAAATTTTTATTCAAATCTGAACACATTGATTTTTTGGCTGTTCTGATGCTCCTGGTTCTATTTACCTGCAATGCTGGGAATACAATTTTGGGTATTATAAGGTTAGGAGAAGGTCCATTCAGGCTTTAAAGTAGACGTGAGGTTGTTGGGGATAATAAAAGTACACCAAAAATGAATAACAGGCTTTTCTCATGAAAAATCCCCATAAGACAACGTACTGTGTTTGGTCGATACATATTTTCTTTAATAACTCGGTAAATATTTATGCTAGAATGACAAGAGAGGGCTTAAAAGTTTCGCCACACTAATTCCCATCTTTTTACATGCATTAAGTTTCACCGTGCGGGTCATGCTAATAGTTCACTTTCCATAGGAAATTCCCTAATAACTATGAAGTTCATTTGTATGAGGTGTGGATTGGTACCTTGAGCGATGCAGTACATGAACTGGCGAGGCACCTTGAGCCCCGCGGCCAGGCAGGCGGCAAAGGATGCCGAGAAGTTGATGGCCATGTCATCACCGCCTACACCTGGAACAAAGTCAACAGTTAGCAAATTTGGCTCAAAAAGTGTGGATTGTGGAGCCAAACTAAGTCACTGCCTTAATCCTCTGTCTCTATACTGATATTAGTCAACCACTTCCTTTAATATTGAACATTCCTAGTATTTCTATTTATTGAAAGTACGAGCGTGTATGTCAAACAATGTTTAAGATTTGAATCAATAAACATAGAAGACAATCTAAAAATGTATGTTTTTGTTGGAAGCACTTCTTATTTAATTTGTTGATGCTATTTGGACGAGCTATATGTTACATAAAAATGAACTACTAGCATAAAATTTGTCTTTAATAGGAGAAGAACTTATACGTAAACAAGTTCTGATAAATTTTCTAATAAAGTTGGATACTTTAGAACTTTATTGATGCTTCATAAAATCCTATCCTATACTGTAAAATGAGTAAGGTTTGCGTGCCTGTGCTTGCTTGCTTGTAACTCTGATCTTAAAAACGGCACCAACGATTTCCTTCAATTAAATGTTGGAAATAACTCATGTCTGGGATAAAAATAAGTTCTAGACAGGTCTCTTCCCCAGGAAAAATCATATAATGTAAACAAATGAAAATAAAAAGTTAACAAAATTAACATTGGGCTTATGGAGTTTAAAATCTAAACAAAAGAATTTAACAGCTGTTCATAATCAATCAGGGAACTGTCAAAGTAAAACTCTTGTTTATAATTGTTAACATGTGGTTTCCGGAGAGCAGTGATTAAAACTGTTGAGTGAAGATTGTATATATATATATAGTTGTCACATCTGAAATAGTTGAAAGGGACATTGAGCTATAAATAACAACTGGAGTGACCTTAAAAATGCAGAAAAGAGGTAAATGAGTTATACAAATCTGATAATCAGTTGGGGGAAATTATGAAATATTACTCCCAGTCATCTAAAGAAACTGTCTGGCCTTCCCCAAGCAAAGCTCGGCCTCCCAGGTACTTATGTCCTAATTACTGACATCCGCCCCCCCTGCCACCCCCAAATTATACCTGTTGTATTGTACATATAAGGTGTCTTAAGCAGAATACAGATAAATTTTTAACATAGAAGGAAGAAACAAAATTATTCCCAGCTAAATTGTTCCAAAGGAATAACATAAAAATATTGAAAACTGTTTTTTGTTGGGTTTTTTTCAAAAAAGGTGTTCCAAAAATTTAAGGTCACCAGTGTGAATCTAAGAACTTTTAAGAATAAACATATGTAATATTATTCATTTTAAAACCCAGTAATAGACAATCATTTTGGCAAAAACAAAACTCAATTAATTATCTTTATAAAATTAAAAATGGTGACCATTTTTGGGAAAAATATTGACATTTCAAAATACCAAGTATTTTCTAAACCACTAGGCAAATCTTTTTCCCAATTCAAATTTATTACTCTAAATAAACCCAGCTCTACTATATTATGCCACATAACAATTTGTTTTGAAAAATAAATAACAAAAAAAATTGTTTTTGTTATAAGTTCAAAATTTAAATAAACGGTATAAAGGAAACTGACACATACTTTCTCCCTTTTAGCCCAACTTTAATGAATAAATTACTTTTTATTTACTAAATATATAATACAAAGCACGGTTGAATGTACAGAAAATCTTGTAAACAAGTTGTTTTAAAAAACATCCACCCAAATCCCTCTTTTGGAGGCACTACAGAATCCATTGCTACACTCGTGGTTTTAAGAGGGGAAATGCCCCCCAGGGTTATTAAGAGGCAACATATTTCGAATTTCCTCTGTTGGTCAATGCTAACTTCACAAGCATATCAATTTTGAACGAAATTAATCAGTAAATAAGAGAGAAATAGTAATTTTTGTATTCCCCATAAGAATAACATTGGACAACAAACTGCGTTTACCACAAAATGAAAATTTAAATTTTCTCTGCAACCAGCAATCGTAGAATAGTAATTCAAAATACTAAATTATTTCGTTGTATTTACATTTATGTTTTTTTATGAAAAGTCCAAAAAACAGAATTTTTGATGTTTTAAGTCCTGTAATTTCTGAACCCGAATTTTTACAGAAATGGGGGTGGTGTCATTTTGTTGGAGAACTGAAGCTGTACAAACAACTTAAGTTTAATTAAAATCGTTTGAGCCGTTTTTGAGAAATTTTGATTTTTCATGTTTTTTGGCGATTTTTGGGGGATAATTAAAAATTAAAAATCAAAAATGAAAAAAACACCTGGAGATATCATGGTTTGCACACCTCCATACCAAAATTTCATCAAAATCGGCCAATTGGTGTGGGCTCTACACATCCATAAGACAGAGAGACAGACACACAGACATCACGTTAAAATCACTTTTTTGGATTCAGGGAGCACCAAAACTAATATTTCCACTAACAATTCAAATTAGAAAATCTTGACGAAAACAATACTTTCTCCATATACTATGTATAAGGGGGAGAAAGTAAAAAAGGTTAAGAGTACCATACGTCAAATCATATCATTTAAAGGTCTTGCAAATCTTTATCTAATAACTTACATCTTCCTTGCTCTTTTGGGTTTTTAGCAATCAGGAAAAAGGTGATTTTCCTATATCAAATTTATTTATTTGTGTATAACACCATAGATTAAGCACACTCCTTAGGAGTATGCTTAATCTATGGTAACACTTCCATACACTCTGTGGCTTCTTTCATAAATGTAAATACATGATTTAATTCAAATTAAATTAATCCATACATAATACACATAACTATAAACATATTATATCTGTAAAAATCAATTATTTTTCCAGAAAGGATTTAAAAATAAACGGTATCAGGAAACTGACACATACTTTCTCCCTTTTAGCCCAACTTTAATGAATAAATTACTTTTTATTTACTAAATATAGAATACAAAGCAAGGTCGAATGTACAGAAAATCTTGTAAACAAGTTGTTTTAAAAACATCCACCCAAATCCCTGCTTTGGAGGCACCACAGAATCCATTGCTACACTCGTGGTTTTAAGAGGGGAAATGGAAATGCCCCCTATTCCCCCCCAGGGTTATTAAGGGGCAACATATTTTGAATTAACTCTGTTGGTCAATGCTAAATTGCCAAGCATATCAAGTTTGAATGAAATTGATCAGTAAATAAGAGAGAAATAGTAATTTTTGTATTCCCCATAAGAATAACATTGGACAACGTACTGCGTTTACCGCTAAATGAAAATTTCAATTTTCCCCGAAACCAGCAATCGTAGAATAGTAATTCAAAATACTAAATTATTTAGTTTTTTGAGCTCTTTTTAATGGTGAATAGTAATATTTTTTTATATTTATGTCTTTTTATGAAAAATCCAAAATACTGAATTTTTGATGTTTTAAGTCCTGTAATTTCTGAGCCCGAATTTTTACAGGAATGCGGGTGGTGTCATTTTGTTGGAAAACTAAAGTTCTACAAACTACTAAAGTTTAATCAAAATCGTTAGAGCCGTTTTTGAGAAATTTTGATTTTTCATGTTTTTTGGCGGTTTTTGGGGGATAATTACCCTTAAAAATCAAAAATTCAAAAAAATGAAAAAAACGCCTGGAGATATCGTGGATTAGTACCTACATACCAAATTTCATCAAAATCGGCCCATTGGTTAGGGCTCTAGCTCTGTACACATCCACACAAACACACGCACACACACACACACACACACACACACACACACACACACACACACACACACACACACACACACACACACACACACACACACACACACACACACACACACACACACACACACACACACACACACACACACACACACACACACACACACACACACACACACACACACACACACACACACACACACACACACACACACACACACACACACACACACACACACACACACACACACACACACACACACACACACACACACACACACACACACACACACACACACACACACACACACACACACACACACACACACACACACACACACACACACACACACACACACACACACACACACACACACACACACACACACACACACACACACACACACACACACACACACACACACACACACACACACACACACACACACACACACACACACACACACACACACACACACACACACACACACACACACACACACACACACACACACACACACACACACACACACACACACACACACACACACACACACACACACACACACACACACACACACACACACACACACACACACACACACACACACACACACACACACACACACACACACACACACACACACACACACACACACACACACACACACACACACACACACACACACACACACACACACACACACACACACACACACACACACACACACACACACACACACACACACACACACACACACACACACACACACACACACACACACACACACACACACACACACACACACACACACACACACACACACACACACACACACAGACAGACAGACATCACGTAAAAACCACTTTTTTGGGTTCAGGGAGCACCAAAACGAATATTTCCACAAACAACTCAAATTCGAAAATTTTTACGAAAACAATACTTTCTCCATATACTATGTATAGAGGGAGAAAGTAATATATGAAACTGCCAATTTGAACACAACGTACATTCTATAAGGTAGTATATGTGTAAAATATTATTGTAGCACAAATCCTCATTCTTGTGAATATTAATAGGTTTGAATGAAGTTGGTGAATCAACAATTTGATAACTTGTATTCATTGTAGTTCATTGATGTGGGTGTATTTACCAAAAACGTAACACAGAGATATATTTCGCACGATGAACACACAGAGTAATCAAACAAAGCCGGTGTTACATAAATGTCAAGGTAGGTTGTTGTACGAGGCCACTTTTGGTCGGCAGACGTTGGTACCACTGGTTCTGGAGCCAGATGCTGTAGTGGTAGAACTGGATCCTCAAGGCCAGCTATTCAGAGATCAAGGTCGCTCCCGCCTTCGCCATTACAACACATCTTTATTAAAACAAAAAGTACACACTGCAAATTTGGGTCGACTCGTTTTTTACTCTATTGTACAGTTTTCACGTTTCGTCCTTGTCCTAGGTCAGTGATGTGTTTCTCTCTATGATTGTAGCCATCGCGGTTCGGTCGGGATGTCACGGCGATTTCGTGTGTCAAAAGAGTGAAACTCTCAAAACAGTTTTGAAATGATTTTATCATTCTTCTGAGCTGTTTAAAAACCAAGCAAGATACTGTGCTATAAATTTATACAACTATATGCCAAAGCAATTACAAAAAAATACTGATATAAAACTATGTAAGAAGAAGTTTAGGACATGGCTTGGCGAAAAAGGATTTTTCGTCATACTGCTTCAAAAACATCTGTTTTTGACAGATGCGTTGAGATTCAAAAGTTCTTCTTTTTAGTCTTTGGATAATAACATATGTTTTGATGATCATTATCGTACTAGGACTAAAAAGATCATTGTTGATGATACTTTTGATTCGAGGTCGTCATAAATCGATTAAAATTCATTCGATTATAAATAATCGAAACATTCATTGTTATTATCGAAACATTCATTGTTGTATTGTTATTTGAAGAACAACCGATTGATTCGAACCACAATGATTGGTTTGAATGATCGGCTCAACAACCGATAGATATGAATGAACCGAAGTTATGCATGTGCAACAGCTGATTGTTTCAAGAGACAAGCTGAAAGAAACATTTGAGGTTATGAAGACACAGTACGTAAATTTTACTTTTGTTTTTGTTTAAACCTTAAGTTTTTTGGCAGTATGACGAAAAATATAGTTCGTCACTCGGATCAAAAGTGTCTTTTTAATACTCGCTCATTTCCCAGCCTCGGCAGTTAAACTGGAGCTCGTATTAAAAAGATCCACTTTTGATCCTAGTGACGAAATATACTATTATAGTGTCCATTTAGATACTAACGAAAAAGACAATATCAACATATAGGCCTAAAGAAAAATTAACAATCAAGACAAATTATGATAGTAATAAATTTATTAATGATTTAAGGCCGATATATATAGTGTTGAAATATCCCAGTGAAAAAAAAGAATTAAGACTTCAAGAAATTTCCTTAAAAAACTTATTACTGAATCAAAATTAATTTCAAAATTAAGTTCTAAATTTAGGCAAAAACTATTTAATGTAATTAATTTGTTACCAATGAAATATTATATTGTTATCCTGACTAAATAAATTTAAAACATATTTAAAACCTGTCCACGATAAATTTGTTACAAACACGAGGAATGTGATAAATATTGGGGTTTTTTAAAAATCTAATCAAATCCTCTTTATTCATCGAGCGTATTTACAATACATTTAATAGTGTCAAGAAGGTGCCTTATCACTAAATAATTTCACTTTCATAATGATGTAAAAATTAATGTAAAATAAATTTTAGTCAAAGTTTATAAACATAATTTATATTACATTTCTTAGATTCCAAAATTCCTCAAGGGAATAAAGGGATGCAGTGAACAGATATTCCCTTACAGGATTTTTTTACATTCAAGTTATTTTCATGTGATGTATTTTTAGGCAAACTGAATACAAACTTAGTGCCATTAAAACTTCTTCTCAAAAAACGTTAAGTTATATTTGTCTACCTGCCTGTTATTTCTTAATTTATAATTGTGAAAATTTGAATTATTGGTTTGAAGGTTTAATTTGTTCAAACACGTACAGGTCACAGACAGTCATAACACCTAATTTAGAAAAATAGGTATTTACTGATTTTTGATTTTAAATGTTACAAATAATTTGGAGTGCTTTATTTTGCTGACGAAGAATCTTTTCTATGTTTTTTTTTTTAGTTGTTCTGCGATATATAGCTATACCTTAAGATATGTGCGAATTTATCAAAGCAAAATTAATGTTTTATTTCATCCTTTCATATTGTCGGTACTAAATATCACTGTTGCTGTACTTTAAATTTGTCTTAGATATATTATTTTAGTAGATATCTAAAAGAGTGAATCGTCAGTAAAGTCCATCACACAAACTGTTAAAAACATATCGTAGCTATTCAATGTTTTTATAACATAAAATTCTTGTTTGCTCCATTCTAACGACAAATTTAGATCTTAAATAAATCAATAAAAGTTATGTTCATTAAGACTTAATTAGATTTGTAATACGCTAACAAATATTATAAAATTTGAGAGCCTAATAACAAATCCCCGTGATATTTGTATAGTAAAACGGGATTTTGACGTAAATAAATCGATATATAGACAATTTATATGGAAATATGGAAAGTTAATTTGTATAATTCTCTACAGAAATTACGAAGCCTAATAGAAAATACATAAGCATAAACACAAACAGGTTTGTTGTAGATATAACTGTATAGGAATTTTCCTGTTGCATCATCTTCCGACTTTCGAGTTGAGTTAATTGGATTAATTCACTTTTCAAACAAACAATTATATAGATTTAAATTTTAAACTGTGAAATAAAATCATCATAAGTCAAAGCATTGATTATAAATCCTAAATCAATGGTCAAAGTCATAAGTCATTTATTGTCACAAAAACATTTACATATAGTTCTGGTATTTCCAGATGAAACTGGTGACATTGTCAATTATACAAATTAAAACTATATCTAAATATTGTAACAGTAAAAATTGGCCTCAAATTGACAGAAACCAAAAGAAACCATAAAAATTCTTCCCAGTTGTCATTAAAAAAGTCATTGATGGAATAGTCAACTCTGTTTATTAAAATATGTTTTACTTTCTTGTACTTTTTATGTTGTTTCCAAATATTGAGTCAGGAAGTCTATTACAAATTGTTATACCCATATATCCTGGACTTTTTTCAAACAAGGATAATTTGTGTTGAGGGAAAACAAATTTTGATTTTTGCCTTGTGTTATGACTATATATGAACTGATATTTTGTTAATAAATCTGGATTTGCTAAGTTTAATTTTATTATTTCATAAATGTATAAACCAGTTAGTGACAAAATTTGTATATTTTTAAAAAGTGGTCTATAGCTAGTTCTTTTAGCGAATTTCCCCTATAGGGAAGAAGCTATTACCGTAGGTGGCATGGTAAGACTTAAGCCCGAGACCATGATAACTTTTCGTTTTGAGGTCCCCAGATGCCAAAAACACTATTCGTTCAAATTTATATATATGTATATATATATATATATATATATGTGTCCGTTACCGCGATAACTTTTGAAAGAAGCGCCCGATTTTGATGAAATTTGGCACAAATGTGGAGAGTAACATTTATGACTTTAAGTTCGAAAACCAGATCGATCGGTCTATGGGAAGGGGGTTTAAAATTTTCCAAAAATCAGTTTTTTTAACTTTTTACCCTAAAATTTTAAAAACACTAGATTTTGGTTGTATCCATTTTATAGAGCTTAAAAAAACAAATAATTTAGTATCTTGAATCATTAACCTAGGTTAAGTGGTTGCGGAGAAAATCCAAAAAAACATGTCCCATGTTAATCTTATGGGAAAAAGGTTTTTAGATTTTTCTCAGATAGTTTTACTAAAAACTTCACATTTCTGTTTATTAATGTGTTTAGCTCAACGAAACAAACATTTTGGTGTTTTAATCGTTGTTCTATGTTCAACCGTTGCAGAGATATTCAAAGTGCTAAACACAGTACGTTGTCCAATGTTATCCTTATGGAGAATAAATAAAATTCTATATCTCGATTATTTATGAATGTATATTGTTTAAACTTGGTATGTGGCTTCAACTAGTTGTGGTATATTGATATTAGCACAAAAAACAAGTTTTTTGTTGATAGTCCCCGTAGCAGCAAACCTGCATACTCGGCCCCATGTTATTCATATGGAGAATAATTAAAGTTGTATATCTCCCTTAATTATGAACCTAAATTAATAAAACTTGGTATATAGCTTCACCTGGTTCAGTTGTATTGATAATTGCAAAAAAAACATATTACTTATCTTCCTCTTGCAGCAAACCTCCGTCCTCAACCCTAATGTTATTCTTATGGAGAATAAATGAAATGCTATGTATCACTTATTTATGGATGTATTTTTGTGAAACTTGGTAAGTAGCTCTATGTAGTAGTGAGTCACATATATGTGCATTGGAAATTCACTGAGTACGCAGGTTTGCTGCGACGGGGGTATTTTTTCTTGTCATTGTACGTATAATCACCTTTTGGGCTCTGAATATTTGTTCAGACTTTTTGTGGGATCCCCACAGTAAAATGCCATACCTGAGGAGACATTCCACATATAAATAATAAACGGTTTTGCAAATTTTAAGAGACGTTGACTGCCTTAAAATGTATAAAGCATACTGGAAGCTATTTAGCTTATTAATTAAATATTTGATATGTTGTTCCCATTTCAAGTTTTCATCAAATATGACTCCAAGAAATTTATGTGAATTCACGTTCATGTCCTAAAACTGTTTCAGATGATTGCTATGATCAATACACATGAAATAAATAATTTTACTTTTTGAATTGTTTAATGAAAGACCATTTTTTTAAACCAGTTTTCTAATTCATTATATGCATTCTTAAGCGAAACAGTTAGATTATTAAAATCGTTGTTCTTAACCAAAGCTGATGTGTCATCAGCATAAAGAAACAACCTAGAAGAGGTTTCCAAGTCATTCACATACATTATTAAAAGCAGGGGACCTAAAATTGACCCTTGGGGCACCCCATATGTGATAGTAACCCAATTTGATTTGAAATTTACACTGTCATGCACCAACTTTGTTCGTTGTTTTCACCCAGTTAGGTATAAGAACTGAGTAATTTAAGAGGGATCCCTTTAATTCCAATTGTACTGATCTTATCTATGAGTAGGCTATGATTAACTCAGTCAAAAGCCTTGGATAGGTCACAGAATATTCCAAATTCCAATAAAATAATGAATTTAAATTGATTTCCAATAATCAGCTCCAAGTACATTATGAATTACATAGATGTTCATTTTTAAACATAGTATTTATACACTATGACATACCATCTTTATGAGTGAGATGGTTATAATTTAAATATTAATAGGTGAACCCTTGCGATTTCACACATATACTAAATTTCAAATTTTGCTTTTATAAGTAATTGTATTCAGTTTTAAATTAAAACAAATCAATTGAAGATAAGTAAAGCAACAAAATAAAAATAAGTAAAATCAGTCAAAAACATGTTAATATTAATCTGAATCTAAATTCATTGTTCACAAAATCTATTTAAAAACTACCTTAGTTGCATGGATTTCATTATCGCTGTGAACAATTTGTTCGTTAGTTTCAGTTACACTTTTAGAAGTATAAAGACAACCTATTTTATTTATATAGGTAGATGTACTCTTGCTGATTACCTGTCCAAAATCTATTAACAGCTGCAATTCAAATAAAATTATTCTCCATGTTAATCGTATATTTTATCAGCTGTTGGATGTCAACTAAGATACGCGTTTTATTTTTCTCCTGAAAAATAATCAATCTTTTAATTTTTTTGTTTAATATTTGTAATATTTAGTGTTCTTATTCGTTTTAAAGTGATGAATTTAATCATGTAACAAGTCAGTGTGTGTTCTTCGTTTGAATATTTGTTCAACAAATTTTATTATTCTGTTGCTTTTTTAGGTTAGGCTAGTTATTTGTTATTACAACTATGGCAGTGAACTTACATGACCATAACTATATTTCCTCGTCTAAGACCAATTCTAGTGCCGATTTGACGTTATCAAATACTCAGGAACTCTCCGATGGACATAGTTCTGATAATGAACATTCAATGGAAAATTGACAAACTGTAATAACAAGAAACACAAAGAGAAATCTAACTTCGTCACAAGATCACAATCAAAAGCGTCATCGCAATGGTCTCAGTGCAGTAGACGGGCGATTATCTAATGTCCATATCCCACTCAAAAACAACTACGAACCGCTGTCCTCGAATCTTGAAAATTCAATGGATGATGAAAACTTGGCTACCAGTCCAACTAAGGAGTCAAAACCACCTCCTATCTTCCTCCCCGGAGTGACCAATGTAACGCCAATGATTAAAGCTCTAGACTCAATGGTAACCAACACTGGATACTCTTACAAATGTCTCAATCAAGACAGGATTAAACTATTTCCTTCAAACTCAGACATTTACCGGAAAATCAAAAGAGGTCTCACGGACTTGAACGTAAGTTTTCATACATACCAGCTAAAACAGGAACGGGCATACAGGGTCGTCTTGAAGAACATGCACTACTCGACATGCATCAACGACTTGAAAACCGCGATTGAGGAACGCGGCCACAAGGTAAGACATCTAAGTAATGTGCAGAATAGATTCACAAAAAAACCAATGTCACTTTTTTTCATTGACCTAGAACCTGACGTACACAACAAAGATATATCTTCCAAATTCAATATTTGCTAAACGCTAAAGTTTTGTTTGAACCACCTAATTAAAAGAAAGAGGTTGTCCAATGTAAACGTTGCCAAAGATATGGGCACACTAAATCCTACTGTCACAATGTGTTTCGTTCTGTCAAGTGCACTCAAGAACATGACACAAAAGTCTGTCCTAAACCGACAACACGACAACAGCACCCCCTACAGTTGTGTTGTGCTCTGGTGAGCACCCGGCGAACTAAAAAGGTTGTCCTGTGTATAGGGAAATACAGTTAAAACAATTCCCACCACTTAGGAAAAAATCTCTAGGAACCAGCCAAGGAAATGTTGATCCTCAAAGTCAGACTCAAGATAAACTTAACAAGTCCAGTAACAGCAGTTTAGTAACTGAAGGGCTAACTTTTGCACAAGCTGCGCGAAACAGAAATGAAGATATTACTTAAAGAGAACATAAACATAACGAGCTAATCAAAGATTCGGAAAACTTATCCGAAATAATCCAAAACTCGTTTTTGCGCTTCAAAAGTATTCTATCCAAACAAGCAGAACAGATTAGCACTCTACTTAATCTGTTAACTACTGTTGTTTCTCGCCTAAAATGAATATTTTTCTGAAAATTTCTTTATGGAATGCCAATGGCTTGGCTCAGCATAGCCAAGAGGTTCAGTTATTTATCAGTCAACACAAATTAGACGTCTTACTTATTTCAGAAAATCACTTCACGGACAGAAGTTATTTTAAAATCCAAATTACTCACTGTACTTTACTAACCATCCAGACAACACGGCCCATGGGGGTACTGCCACCTTAGTCAAAGACACTATTAAGCATTATGAACTACCTAGCTTTAGAGAGGATTATCTTCAAGCTTCGAGCATTGTTCTAGAAGATTGGTTAGGTCCTATTAAATTTTCTGCTATTTATTGTCCCTCAATACATGATATAACTAAAGAACAATTTGAACAATTTTTTAACACTCTCGGTAATAAATTCATTGCAGGTGGTGATTATAACGCTAAGCATCAAGAGTGGGGTTCACGATTGGCCACACCAAGAGGTCGTCAACTTTTACGGGTTATAAATGATAACCATTTCAATCATTTTTCCTCAGGCGAACCTACATACTAGCCAACTGATATGCGAAAAATACCGGATTTATTAGACCTTTTTGTCTCAAAAGGCATTAACTACCCTATTTATATCAAGAAAAAGATCACTGAAAAAAGGAGACTAAGAAGGATATGGCAAAATAGCAGGAATCCATTAGACAAGGCAAATTTTAATAGAGCAACTCAACATTTAAAAAGATTATTGTTCATTTCGAAAAACCAGTGGTTTGAAGAGTACACCCAGTCTATGACAGCTACCGAGGCTACAGACTATTCGCTATGGAAGGCCACGAAAAGGATGAAGCGACCCAAAATATCCATTTCACCTATTCTGAAATCTGATGGAAGCTTGTTGAAAAGTAATACTGAAAATTCTGAAGCATTTGCACAATACTTTTCAAATGTTTTCAAACTGAACGATGCTTTAATTGACAACGAAGAGGAATTACAAGAGTTTCTAGATTCTCCACTTCAACTTGATTTTCCGTTACGAAAATTTAAACCATCTGAAGTTCTATCAGTCATAACCAACGAGAGTAATCCTAATAAATCTCCTGATTACAACTGAATTACAGGAAAATTGTTGAAGGAACTTCCAAGAAAAGGTATAATATTCTTAACTTTATTATTTAATTCTATTTTGAGATTAGATTGCATTCCTGTTCAATTTAAAAAAGCTCAGTTAATTGTCATACCAAAACCAGGGAAACCTCTAAACCAACTGAATTCGTACCGACCTATAAGTCTTTTACCAGTCATAACAAAGGTATTTGAACAACTTTTTCTCAAAAGATTACAAACTCTGATTGATGTAGATGTAGTGATTCCTGGCCATCAGTTTGGTTTCAGGCAGAAACACAGTACAGTAGAACAAGTCCACAGGGTAGTTGACATAGTACGACAGTGTTTAGAAAATAAAAACTACTGCTCGGCTGCCTTTTTAGATGTCAGCCAAGCGTTTGATAAGGTATGGTATACTGGCTTGTTGCAGGGGCGGATCCAAGGGGGGGGGCGGTAGGGGCGGTCGCCCCCCCCAAACCTGAGAATTTTTGTGTTTTATTTTATTATTCAGGCATACGATGAATGTTTGAATAAATCCGAATGAAAATGTAAGCATTAAAAGCCTCCCGAAACCCCGTTTTTCGGTTCCAAGAGTCAAATTTTGCTTCTCCCGTCTACAAGGTTACATTAAAATTCAAACTAACGAACCTAAACGTTTCTTTAAATAATGAAATAAAATGCACACCATTAGACAGGTGAAATTTTAAACTTCCATTTTAGAATATAACACATTACTTAGATCCATGTATTTAACCTAAAAGCGTCTTATAAAAACATGGACATTCCCGAGTACCGCGAAGTTGCTGCAGTTTTGCCAGTTGACAGACCGAAAATGCAGTGTTTTCAACATGGTCTTGGAGGTAAGTTTTAGCAGCAAAGGTTGCTACAATTGTATTCGGTGATTATTTTTTACTGGATTTCGCCCGCCTTCCGTCGTTTGCTGTAAGCGGTGTTTTGTTTACAGGTTAGGTTTGATTTTTGTTTAAAACCGTGTAATCCGTTGCTAGGCAATAAATATCCAGTGGCTAGGCTAGAAGCAAAAAGTGCCTCGAATTATATGTAATGAAATAATAGGAAATAAAGATTAAATTGCGTGCAAACAGAAACTCATACACCAAGTATTTTATTTTGTAAAAATGTGGTACGACATTTTCATTTTTCAAGTGGTTGACCTTGGCTGTCAGCCTCATTCCTAATTGTATCTTCGCGTAGTATAGTTCAGTATTGCAGATTTCAATTACGTTTTTAAATAGTTTTTCGCGTGGGTAAATACTAAAATAAATAGTTTATTTAGGCATCTTACTTGTTCTTAGACGCCTACAGATGACGTAGAAAAACGTGTAATGCCTAAATATTTTATTTTTATTTACGTTTGGGCGCAGTAGAACTAAAGTTAATTTTTGTTTAAATTGTTTTTTCTTGGGTACAAGGTTATTGATATATTATGCTAACTTACTTTAATTCGTTGCATAATTTCATTTAGTTAAAAACAATAATGGGGGTGCCAGGGACGTGCTACCGGAAAGGGGGAGGGGTAACTTTCGGTGACCGCCCCCCCCAAACATGACCTCTGGATCCGCCCCTGGCTTGTTGTACAAAATTAAGAAGTATCTACCACATTCTATTTTCCCTACATTAAAGTCATATCTTACAGATAGATCTTTTCAAATTAAATATCAAAATTTTATTACTCAACTGCATCCTATAGAATCGGGAATTCCTCAAGGAAGTGTACTTGGACCTTTTTTATACATCCTCTACACTGCAGATCTCCCAGGAAGTGAGCATACTGAAATTGCAACTTTTGCAGATGACACTGCAATTTTATCCGTTAATACTGACCCAGCTCAAGCTTCTGTCCACTTGCAACAAAGCTTGGACATAACTACAAACTGGTTTAAGACATGGAGAATAAAAATAAACGAAAATAAATCAGCTCACATAACTTTTACTTTAAATCAAAATTCTTGTCCTCCAGTAACAATAAATAATAATCAACTACCTCAAGTAACTGAAGTTAAATATTTAGGTATGCATATTGATAGTAAACTAACGTGGAAAACTCACATTTGGATGAAGAGACAGCAACTAAATTTAAAAGCAAACAAACTAAATTGGCTACTCGGAATTAAATCAAAACTAACTTTGGAAAACAAATTATTGTTATACAAAACTATTTTAAAGCCAGTTTGGACTTATGGTGTGCAACTTTGGGGCTCTACGAGTAACTCAAACGTGGAGATAGTCCAAAGGTACCAATCAAAAATGCTAAGAAAAATTGCCAAAGCACCTTGGTTTGTATCCAATAGAACGCTACATCATGACTTAAACATCCCAACAGTTAAAGAAGAGATCACTAGGTTCAGTACAAAGTATATTGGCAAATTAGAAAACCACCCGAATCATCTTGCTATGAACTTGCTCGACAATTCAACCGCTGTGTACAGATTGAAACGATCCACAATCTTGGACCTGCCTTTCAGATTTGTTTAGTGATTTTTGTTAGCGCTAACAGTGGTTAGCAACTAGCTCAAGTTTTAATGTTATTTTCTGTATTATATCTCACAAATTATTTACTCATTTTTCAAACTAGTTAAGAACAGATTGTAAAGTTAAATAAAGTTATAACAAAAAAAATGTTAATCGTATGGGCAAAATACCCCCGTCGCAGCAAACCTGCGTACTCAGCGGATTTCCAGTGCCTAATTGATGTCTTAATACCACATAAAGCCGCTTACCAAGTTCCATAGAAATATATTCACATATAAGCGATTTTAATTATTCACCATAAGAATAACATTGGTAATGAGTACATAGGTTTGCTGAAACAAGGAACACAAACAATTTGTTTGTTTGCAAATATAAATAGAATTTAACTAGGCGAAGCCACATACCAAGTTTCATCAATATTCAATCATAAATAAGCGCTATATAACATTCTAGTTATTCTCTTTAAGAATAACATGGGAGCTGAGAAAGCAGGTTTGCTGCAACAAGGAAAAAATGGGTTTTTATATAATTATCAATATAACTCAACCAAGTGAAGCTACATACCAAGATTTATTAATTTATGTTCATAATTAAGGGAGTCATTACATTTTACTTATTCTCCATAAGAATAACATGGGGCTGAGTACGCAGGTTTGCTGCTACGGGAATATTCAACAAAAAATCAATTTTTTGTGCAGATATCAATATACCAGTACTACGTGAAGCCACATACCAAGATTCATCAACATAAATTCATAAATAATAGAGATATAACATTTTATTTATTCTCTATAAGGATAACATTGGACAACGTACTGTGTTTAGCACTTTGAATATCTCTGCATCGGTTGGGCGTGGAATCACAATTTAAACACCAAAATGATTGTTTTGTGGAACTGAACAGATTGGTAAAAGCAAATGTGAAGTTTGCATTGAAATAAACTGAGGAAAAGCCAAAAACCTTTTTCCCATAAGATTAACATGGGAGATTTTATGAATACCATATTATTTTTTTAAGCTCTATAACACGGTCCAAACCAAAATAAACGTTTTAAAAATGTTATTGTGAAAAATCCAAAAACCTGATTTTTGGAAAATTTAAAACCCCCATAAACGCCCCTTCCCATAGTCCGATTTTTCTGGTTTTCGAACTGAAAGTCATATATGTCAATTTACACATTTGAGCCAAATTTCATCTAAATCGTTTTTTTTTTTTACTCAAGTTATCGCATTTACGGACACATATATAGTTTTATATATATAAATTTGAACGAATAGTGTTTATGGCATCTGGGAACCTCAAAACAAAGAGTTATCATGGTCTCGGGCTTAAGTCTTACCATGAGACATACGGTAATAGATTCTTCCCGATAGGGGAAATTCGCTAATATGGAAATTTTTATGAAACTGGACATTTTTTCCACAGTTTTTAACTGACTTATTCGCAGATACGTGAGTATAAAGTGTTGTATTTAGTTCATAACTATTTAAAATAATTAATGATACAAAATGAGGTGGATATTGTATTTTTAATACAAGATTCACCTGGAAGAATACAATTGTACACGTTTTTTCTCCTACAGTAAAGTTGGATTTTTATGACAAAACATGTTTTTCATTTTCCTTCGTCATACAGAACTGAACAAAAAAGTATAATATCCAAACAAGAGAATGTATTAATGCATTATATTAGTTAACATATCCCTATCATATAGTACAAACACGGATAGTTTTATTAAATAATTAATTCATCATTCCTGTGACAAAATAGGGCCTACTATTATTTGATGCACACAAATGTTAGTATGATTCACAAAATTAAATCATGTTCGAACCTTGCTACTACGACGGCAATAAACCCAAAATAGCTGATGATAAGTTTATTCTAAAGAGTTTACGGCAGTTTTATAAAAGAACATGTCGTGTGTTCACTGTAATTGAATTTAATAAGAAACGAGTTCACACGCAGCACGCTGACGTGAGGGAAGTGAATTTCCATACAAAAACTTTTAAAACTCAAAATCAGTGTAAAAACATACATTTATTCCAATTTTTATTAAAATCTGAGAACATTGATTTTTTGGCTGTTCTGATTCTCCTTGTTTCATTTACCTGCAAAGCTGGGAATACAGTTTTGTGCATTATAATATTAGGAGAAGGTCCAGACAGGCTTGAAATTAGGCGTGAGGTTGCTGGGGATGATAAAAGTACTCTAACAAAGGAATAACAAGCTTTTCTAGTGTAAAACCTCCATAAGACAACGTACTGTGTTTTTTCAAAACACACTTTCTGTAATAACTCGGTAAATATGTATGCTAGAATGACGAGAGGGAGCTTAAAACTTTCGCCTTACTAATTCCCATCTTTGTAAATGCATTAATTTTACATATGGGGCTTTTCTGACCCTTTTTGGGCCCAAAAACTCGAAATTTGAAAGATTAATCCCCAAAAAAGGGATTTAGAGTTTTCCGATTGTTTTGCCCAACGAACTTGTCCAACTGATTATAGAAAGGAACATCCCCACCAAATTTGAAGTAAATCGGACAAAAAATGCAACCGCTAGAGCGCAAACACACACATATATATATATATATATATATATATATATATATACACACATATATATAAAATTTTGAACGACCCCCCAAAACGTGTTCAGGGGGTCACGTTAGGAACTTCTATGGTGGTCCCGGGCTTAAGTTTCACCGTGCGGGTCATGCTAATAGTTCACTTTCCAAAGGAAATTCACTAATAAGAAATTGTATTACCGTACCATTGATCACAGTGTGAAATAGGCAATGTCAACCAAATGCAATACAATGCAGGCAAAGGTCTGTTACTAGCTTAAACATACTTACAAAGTTGAAGATCAACTTATAGACAGATGAAAGAGATGTACAATAAATTCTGATAATCAAAAATTGAATTTAAACTATTGATAGGTAATTCTAAATATTCAATAATTGTATAAAACGGATTCCCTAATCAATAATTAATTCGCATGTCAAAATAACGTACAAATCGTAATAACTGTATTATTACCTAGCGAGAACCATATTACCTAAAGTACCTAAGTGATTATCCTCGTCAAAGTACCCTGTATTGGCCTTTGTAACCTTCTAATATTAAAACTCTAAATCTAAACATTGGTAACGACACTAATATACTTAAAAGACTGTGTTACAAAATGTATTACTTTTAGCAAATTTCCCCTTTAGGTAAGAAGCTATTCCTGTAGTCTACATGGAAAGACCTAGGCCCGGGACCATGATAACGTTTCGTTTTGAGGTCCTCAGATGCCAAAAACACCATCCGTTCAAAACTGTGTATGTATATATATTTATATGTGTCCCTGGATACGATAACTTTTGTAAAAATGGTCCGATTTTGATTAAATTTGGTACAAACCTGTAAAGCAACATTTATGACTTTAAGTTTGAAAACCAGCCAGATCACTTTATCCAAAGGGGGATTTTTGGGGGATTTTTTACCTGAAAAATGAGTTTTTTTGAGTTTTTTACATATAATATTTTAGTAAATAAAATTTTCCTTTTTATTGTTGAATTCAGCTTAAAAAAACAAACAATTTGGTGTTTTGATAATTGCTCTACATTAATTGGTTACAGAGATGTTGAAAGTGCTAAACACAGTACGTTGTCCAATTTTATTCTTGTGGAAAATAAGAAAAATTGTATATCTCGCTTATTTATCAACTTATCCTGACGAAACTTGGTATATTGCTTCATATAGTTATTGTCTATTGATATTTGTACAAAAAACAATGTTTTGCTGATAGTTCCCTTAGCAGCACACCTGTGTACTCAGCCCCCATGTTATTCTTATGGAGAACTAGGTGCTATGCCCATGCTTCGCACCGTAGTAAAAACTCAGAGTAGAAAAATTGTAAACAAAGCAATGGCAGTCTGTAGTTTAATATAATCCTTATAATCCTTAAATTAATTTATTTAAAAACACACATGTGACATACACCAAATAAAACTTTCCTCCATATGAATAACATGGGGACATGGAAGTCCTGTGGGGCAAAGCCCTGAGGACCTTTCTAAATGGCAATAGGCCTATGACATGTCTGGGGACACAGACTATATTTGTGCAAAATTTAAGCAGAATTGGTCCAGTGGTTTTGGCGTGATGGAACAATAATAGACAGACAGACAGACACCCCCTCATTTTTATAATAGTAGTGATAAGTAAAATGTTATCTCCATCAATTATAAACATAAATTAATAAAACTTGGTATTGGCTTTACGTAGTTGAGTTATATTTGTATAAAAACCTATTTTTTGTGATCCTTGTTTCAGCAAACCTGCATCCTAAGCCGCCATCCTTGTTCTTATGGAGAATAATTAAAATGTCATAAATCGTTTATTTATGAATGTATATTGATGAAACTTGGCATGTGGCTTTATGTGGTATTAAGATACATAAATATGCATTGGAAATTCGTTAAGTTACGGGGGCTATTATGGATGGCCATAATCAAATTTTACCATCCATAGTTTATTAATGGGTTTAAATTGTGTTATTTTACCATTATAAAACATTTGCAGCTTTCAATTAAAAGTTTATTTAGAATAAATGGTTCAATATAAATATATTATTAAAATTCTAAGCAAGATAAAATAATAGTTTTACCTCTCGTTTTGTTCAAGGTCTGTTTAAAGCTAATACTCAAAAAGATTAAATTACTAAGATGAATTAGGATATGAATAATTGTATAAATTCAATAAAATATTGTTTTAAACATAGTTTAAAACCACTCTGATTAGATAGGAAGTCTGAAGGGAAATTTGTTATGCATGGATTGTTTATTGGATGGGTTAGGTTAGTAAAATAAGCAAACAAGTACAATTTATTTATTTTTTGTTGACTTCAGAAAAAAACTATTTTAGTATAACTTTTGGAGGAAAACAATTATACAGTAATTCAATAAGGAAGTGATTTTTTTCTGTACATTATTTGTCCAATTATAAAATTACATATTTTTAAATTTCTACAGAATGTGTTTTATTTAATCAGTTTCTTTATAGTTTGGTGACACCGACTTAGTGATTTGTTTGCTTAACAGATTGTTTTTCAAAAATTGCCTCTTAGATAAAAGAATTATTATCTATATTTTTAATACGCTAGGCATATTTTTGTCATAATTGTTTTGGAGCGGTGGTGCTACCGATCACCATGTCCAAGGTGTCGTTAGAAAGGCCTTAGCATATAGTTTTGCCATCAATTAAAAAAATTTATAAAAGTCACCGTGGACATGGGAAAATATGGGGTCAAAGTCGCGATTTTCCCCACAGACATAATATGTAGTTACAAACCAACGATCGAGAAATCAGCTGTTTATTTAAGGAAGTGGTTAAACAAATAAAATCTGACCCTGAAAAATGGTTATTGAACGTACAGCTAGCAAAAAACACCAGTTTTTATTTGCACAAAATCAAAACATAACCAAAAAAACGTTCGACATAATGGAGACTATAAGACGTCGACCAGGACGGCCAAGAGGAGGAGGCCGACGAACTTTAACTGGTAGACGCGAACGAAATACCTGCGCCAGGCGGAACGAAACAGTGGCGCTATCTGACGACAGAAGTCTAAATTACGTGTTGATCATCCGTTTTAATTTCAGATGTTTTGATATGTTTGTTTACAACTGAAGAAACCTTTCGTTGGGTACAAACTTGCTCGGATTCGAGCAACAGGACAGCTAGTTATTATTTATTTATTGATAAAATAATGCAACAAATGTAATAGATAAAATATCCTCAAACTTAATACATTGATGATAACAAGGGTAGTAAGGGTACAGATATATAGATATGAATTACATTGGCATTTTTACTTAAAATATCATAAAAACCCAACATACCTGGGTATTTATGAGTTTTGGGTATTCATCACAAATTGTTATACCCGGGCATTTTACATTACAATAATCGAAGGTTATAGCGTGAACTCATTTTAATTTTGCCAAATTGTTTTCCCCTATACTTTAAATTTTAATTTGTACTTTAAACCAGACTACGGTAGAAAATTTTCTTATATAAGACCATCGCTACAATGTTCATGCTCATAAAAATATAATATAGTTTGTTAGCTATACAATATTAGCTAACGTTGGCATAACATATTTTATAGACACGGCGCAGGTTATGCAAAACCCGCACTAACGCTCGGTACCTGAATTGCGTTCAAGTTTAACGGGCGCTACCCCTTCAAACTGCACTGTGATGTAGTATTCAGCCGTTGCAGATTCTTAATAATTTCTACTCACTGGTAATTTATTGGTTCACGGATTATCCCACAATTGTAACTACGTCACTCAGCCTTCTTCACAAGTCATCCCCGACGCGGTATAGTATAGCCCGTATACAAATATGTATGCTAATCTGGCATGGAGAGCGAACTTCCTTTAACAACGTTACACCTGCCGGACCGCTGCAATAACCTGCTGAACACCTTTACTGATGGACCCTGGCCATCTAAGTATCTGATGAAGTACAGTTTTTAGTTCATTAAAACAGCATTACAACTTTGCTGGCAGGTTCGAAGCCGAGTTTAGAATACAATAAGTGGAAATACGTGCAAAATCCAACTAAAAAAAAACTCAAACGGATTTTCTGAATGATGTACGTTCAAACACACGAGAAGGTCCTCACTCATTCATCGCTCTTCTATACTTCCCGATTATAAGTTGACATTTTAAATAGAATGTACATTCTATGAATATTTGAAAAATATATTTTAAATAACTTTACAGCTAACTGGTATTTTTTTATTAATAAAATACAATTTAATATTTATTATTTTAAATATATTGAATTTTGTATATAATAACTTTATTTCACCCTGTGTTACGGGAATAATTTTTCCAAACCTTTAGACAGTTCGTCTGAGACTTCTACTTGGTCAATTTGCATGCTGTTTGTTCTAAATGAAAGATATTTGTTCATATATTTATAGTTTTTTTTTATTTTTAGAATATGCAGTCGTAAAATAGTTAAAAAAAAACTGAAATTCTCTTATGGCATTTATTTAACATGGGGTAACAATTGAATGTTTGCAGATGTTTGGACAGTTCGTCTGGGACTTCTACAAGACCAACGCAGTTTGCACTTTATGTAAAATAAATTTTCCTATATTTGCAGGTTTTACTTAATTTTATGGTTTTACCTAAAAAGGCTTGATAAAAATTAAGCTGAACAAGCCAACACATGTTTATCTGTCCAAAAACTGTTAAAAGACAGGGATTCCTAAACATGTGGTTTTAGTAAATCCTTAATGTCCAATTCCTAATAACAAGCATTACTATGTATTTTGGTTTTAGTGTACATGAAAGATGAAAGTGATAAGTTTAAAACTAGATTTCCTGAAACTTACACAGAGATTTGTCCGGTTTCGAGCCGTGGGCGCTCTAGTAATATAAAATATCGAATTCAATCTTGCAATTGATTATTGTCACTCACAATGTTGTAGAGTCGACTTGGCAACGACACCTTTACAAACACTTGATTACCTAATGTAAACTATCACCATCAGTAAGACCAGTCACGTGACTGGTCTTGCTTCAGTTGTTTTATTAAGTTCTAGATTCCTTGAGTTGTGGGATTGTAACTGGCAGTTATTTTCTTGATATTCAAAGCTTTTCACCAATCAGGCATTATTAAAATCCGCAATCTACGATGTATTCAATTAATGTTTTTAGTGCTATCGTTTTCAGTATTTTTCTAAACTGTGAAAGATAACTTTTATGTTTTCTGGGTATATAAAATAACCTACTAATATTAAACTATCTGAATGTCTGTCAGTTTGACGCTCGTTGCGCACTACTTATCCGATAAATCGTACCGATGAAACTTGGAACTTGAAACTTGAATTTGAAACAATGAATTGGAGTGAATTCGCTCTTCTTAATAGGGAAATGTTTAATCTTCCTCCCGAGGTTAAAAACGACTACCAAAGAAAGCTAATGAGGAGCAAATGAGGAGTTAATTGTGAATAGCACGAATTCGTTCTTCATACAGAGGGAACTCCCCGTTGTAATGCTTTCCCATAATCGACAAACAACTTTAACGCCTGCTTTTGGAGCTTTAATTTTATTTACTTCGAGTGAAGTATCGGATCCTCACAGTGTACAGTATTAAGAATGATACTCTATTTTCTTATAGCTACTCTAATATGAGTACATAAGGTTTGCTTGCTTTTTTGCTTGCTTGCATCTCTGACCCCAAAAAAGGCTTCAACGATTTCCTACAAAAGTTGTTATTATTTATTTCTTGGACAACAATTAGTTCTAGACAGGTCTCATCACCGAAAAAATCCAATTACGTAGAAAACGAACTTTAATAGTTAAAATAATAAAATTGGGCTTATGGAGTTTTAAATCAAAACAAACGAGTCATCACAGCTGTTTAGATAATCAATCAGTGAATCGGCAAAATATTACTCCTGTATTAACATGTGGTTTCCTGAGAAAAGTGCCTAACCCATTGAATGCAGATTACATATACAGTGATCATAATACAAATGAATCAAATGTGCATATTTAATAAAAATACCCCCGTCCCCGTCGCAGCAAACCTGCGTACTCAGCGAATTTCAATGCACATATATGTGACTCACTACTACATAGAGCTATTTACCAAGTTTCACAAATATACATCCATAAATAAGTGATATAGCATTTTATTTATTCTCCATAAGAATAACATTAGGGTTGAGGACGCAGGTTTGCTGCAAAGAGGAAGATAAGCAATGTGTTTTTTTTTAAATTATCAATACAACTGAACCAGGTGAAACTATATACCAAGTTCTCTTTATGTAGGTTCATAAAAGAGAGATACACAACTTTACTTATTCTCCATATGGATAACATGGGGGCCGAGTATGCAGGTTTGCTGCTACGGGGACTATCAACAAAAAACTTGTTTTTTGTGCTAATATCAATATACCACAACTAGTTGAAGCCACATACCAAGTTTCATCTATATACATTCATAAATAATTGAGATATAGAATTTTATTTATTCCCCATAAGGATAACATTGGACAACGTACTGTGTTTAGCACTTTGAATATCTCTGCAACGGTTGGACGTAGAACAACGATTAAACACCAAAATGTTTGTTTTGTTGAGGTAAACACATTAATAAACAGAAATGTGAATTTTTTAGTAAAACTATCTGAGAAAAATCTAAAAACCTTTTTCCCATAAGATTAACATGGGATACGTTTTTTTGGATTTTCTCCGCAACCACTTCACCTAGGTTAATGATTCAAAATACTAAATTATTTGTTTTTTTAAGCTCTATAAAATGGATATAACCAAAATTGAGCGTCTTTAACATTTTGGGGTCAAATTTGCAAAAAACGATTTTTGGACAATTGTAAACCCCCTTCCCATAGTGCGATCGATCTGGTTTTCGAACTTAAAGTCATAAATGCTACTCTCCACATTTGTGCAAAATTTCATCAAAATCGGGTGTTTTTTTCAAAAGTTATCGCGGTAACGGACACACACATATATATATACATATATATAAATTTGAACGAATAGTGTTTTTGGCATCTGGGGACCTCAAAACGAAAAGTTATCATGGTCTCGGGCTTAAGTCTTACCATGCCACCTACGGTAATAGCATCTTCCCTATAGGGGAAATTCGCTAAAACTACCTGAAGGGTCACGGAGTTATAATAACAACTGGAGTGACCCTAAACATGCAAAAAATAGGCAAATGAGCAAAATTAAATCTGCTCGTCAGTAAGGGGACGTGGCGAAATTATTCCGTCATCTAAACAAACTGACTGACCTTCCCCGAGCAAAGATCGGCCCCCAAGTACTTGTTATTGTCTGTGAACTTGACCATTTTCAATCACATTTGTGCTTGTCAGTACGGGAACGTGGTAAAAGATTACTCTGAATCATCTAAACAAACTGACTGACCTTCCCCGAGCAAAGATTGGCCCCCAAAGTACTTAATATTGTCTGTGAACTTGGCCATTTTCAATCACATTTGTGCTCGTCAGCACGGGAACGTGGTAAAAGATTACTCTGAATTATCTAAACAAACTGAGTGACCTTCCCCGAGCAAAGCCCCCAGACCTACCCCAGATATTTAATATTATTGTCTGTAACTAGATCATTTTCAATCACACCATCAAGTCTCAAAGAACACTCTAAGCCAACCACCTGGCGATGTTGTGGCCTGCTACACGTTCGAGGTAATGATCAACGACACCATTACGTTCTCCGGGAGCGTGATTCAACGTTGAACTTGAACCTCGGTGGCCGCGGTCTAGGCTAGTCGGTCTCAAGGTCAACTCGCCGGCCGCTGCCGCGCTGCCACAGCGCCGAGCCTTCCCGCCAGTAAATAATAACCAGCTGTGACATCTCTTCGGTAAATCAGCTGGTTTGACAGCTGTCGTTGTCGTCTGTTTCTCAAAGGGGTGCACATTTTTCGTGGGGATTTTGATAAAAATAGTAAGGTGGAGTGGAGATGGAATTTCTTGTTTATCGTTTAAACAGGGGCAAAAATGCAAAATTAATTTAGCTTTAATAAATATAAATTACCAGAAAATACTTTGTTAGACCCTAATTATATAGAATGTTCTGCATTCGTCGTATGAGGGTTCCAAAATGCCTTCTTGTTTCGATTACTGTATATACAAATACAACTATTCTATTAACGCTCTACAATAGCGCCGCGATAAATTTATTTGCTGACTTATTTAGTAAACAATTCAATTGGTACCTACAGAAAAAAATAAAATAAACCGCAACGTAACTGCTTGGAAACATCAGCGAGTAATTAGTAATTAGTAAACGTTTCAACAACAGAGAAGAAGGGGAAACGACTCTTAACTTTCTGTGAGTGTAAAAACTATTTTGTGCAGATGTTCCGTATGTCATAAAAAACGAATGACATTGTTACACGACACATTTTATATTGACAACTAAACATCCAGTGACCACAGTGTCATTAGTTAGATTAAATACATACGACAATATAAATAAAATATCATGCATGTTCGTTAAAAAAACCTTTTACTTCGTTATGACTAGGGAATTTCACTTCATATGCAATTAATGCTCAAGAATATCCATTCTGTGTTATCCGGGAAAAGAGAACACTAACGAAAAGAGACCGAAAGGCAAACTGGACCAAAGAATGCTCATGGCGATGCCACTTTCTGAAATTAATTACTGCAACTCATGTACTTCTTCTTATCCCATTCAATCCTATATAAACATATAAAATATTGTGTAAACTATTGCGGAAGCTCTAGTGCAAATCAGAGGCGACATCTGCAATCCAAATTGTTTTGGATATTGATGACTTGTTCTTATCGCTCAACTCTATAAACTTGCGGACAAAATTGCCTAGCCTAAACGCGCCTTACAGCTACAGCTTGGATTATTTTCAAGTTGTTCATGACCAAAATTCAATATGTGTAACCAAATTCTAGCCGGATCATGAACTTTGGGAATCACGGAACGAAAACATTTGTATTAGCTTCCTGTCGTATTTATTACCTATTTGCCAACAACCAAAATTAAAAAAAAAACGTAGGCCTAATTGGTTTTAAAAAAGCTGAATTTCCAAATTTGGATTAGATTTGTTTACTACTTTTTCTATTATTTTTAAAGGACGAGGCTTAGTCCTCTTCTTTAATTCATAAAGTTGATTAGCTATGGCACTCGTTCAAAGTAAACACACTGTCTTTGATTTTTTTTAAAAAGGTAATAAATACTATGCTTACGTACTGAGGCCTGTCAAGGTCGGTCGGTTCTTCCAGCATGACACTCTCGCTCTCGCACTACCGCCACTGCCACTGCCACACGATACCGCTCACGCCGGACGACGGACGACACGACGCGCACGCGACGGGGACGCGGGTCTATCTGGCGGTGCATCAGGCGAGCGGCGGGCGACGCGACGCGACGTTGCCAGATCGCCGTCTCGACGCGGCGGTACCGGCGAAAAAACACAGACCAATCAATAGGGACCTAAATCGTCATAAAGATTGTCGACACCGTAACTTTAACTCGGTTGCGAGTCGAGACTTTCGTCTCGAAGTGATGCACGGTATTGTTGTGGGGTGGGTTACAAATCGGCGGGGGGTGGGCGAAGTGCACAGCACAATGGTGATTGAGAGTCTTATTATACGTTTATATGCACCCGGTATACGTAGTATCTGATAGTTTTAGAAAACTACAATTGAAAATCAATTATGTTTAAAGTTGTTGGCGTTGCAGTAATAAATAACAAAAATTGTATTAGCTAAAGCAACAAAATATTTCATTAACACTAAATAAATACTGTTGAATAAGAAAACTAGAATAATATTAGGTAATTTGTTATCACTAGGAAAAGTAATAACTTCAAAATAATTGTATTTATTTTGTACACAACTAGTTAGCTTTTAGTTTCTCGCCACAGAAATTTGTAAAATGAATGAACACAAAATATTATGAATGAAAAGTTTAAAAACTAATTTAGTTTATTCAGAATTATTTTGATACTGTGCAAAATAAATTAAAAAATGAAAAGAAATATTAATTTAACGATGCAAAAATGAGCCAATTTATGTTGCATTTATAATTAATTGAAACTGCTTTCAAAATCACTGCTGTGGACGGGAAAAGTAAGGCAAAAAGAGGCTGCAAACCTATTAAAATTAAAAAATAAATAAAATCACAATAGATTTTAATGTGCTGAAATCCTGCGGACCTCCGCAACACTACTTTTCCCTATATTTTCTATGTATTTTCAGGTGGCACCGGCGCCGGCGCACAGTGATCCGTCCCATGGACAAAAATATAAGACGCAACTTTTAATACGAGGCCTGCAGGCAGTTTATCTTTTAAGAGATAAAGTGGCCGGAGTCTAAACTGCTATCAGTATTCATACCAGTGCTGCTTTTCAGGCCTCAGCCTTGTTTGAAGTTCTTTATAACAATCATATTAATATTATTGAAATCGCATTACCTGACTACTTCTTTTTGAGGACAGTTTTTTTAGCGAATTTACCTTGTAGGAAGAAGCTATTACCGTAGGTCTCATGGTAAGACTTAAGCCCCAGACCATGATAACTTTTTGTTTTGAGGTCCTCAGATGTCAAAAACACTATTCATTCAAATTTATACATATATATATATATATATATGTGTGTGTATGTGTGTGTGTGTGTGTGTGTGTGTGTGTGTGTGTGTGTGTGTGTGTGTGTGTGTGTGTGTGTGTGTGTGTGTGTGTGTGTGTGTGTGTGTGTGTGTGTGTGTGTGTGTGTGTGTGTGTGTGTGTGTGTGTGTGTGTGTGTGTGTGTGTGTGTGTGTGTGTGTGTGTGTGTGTGTGTGTGTGTGTGTGTGTGTGTGTGTGTGTGTGTGTGTGTGTGTGTGTGTGTGTGTGTGTGTGTGTGTGTGTGTGTGTGTGTGTGTGTGTGTGTGTGTGTGTGTGTGTGTGTGTGTGTGTGTGTGTGTGTGTGTGTGTGTGTGTGTGTGTGTGTGTGTGTGTGTGTGTGTGTGTGTGTGTGTGTGTGTGTGTGTGTGTGTGTGTGTGTGTGTGTGTGTGTGTGTGTGTGTGTGTGTGTGTGTGTGTGTGTGTGTGTGTGTGTGTGTGTGTGTGTGTGTGTGTGTGTGTGTGTGTGTGTGTGTGTGTGTGTGTGTGTGTGTGTGTGTGTGTGTGTGTGTGTGTGTGTGTGTGTGTGTGTGTGTGTGTGTGTGTGTGTGTGTGTGTGTGTGTGTGTGAATGCGATAACTTGAGTAAAAAACGTCCGATTTCGATTAAATTTGGCTCAAATGTGTAAAGTGACATTCATTACATTAAGTTCGAAAACCAGAAATATCGGACCATGGGAAGGGGGGTTTTAAATTTTCCAAAAACCCCCAGTTTTTTCAGTTTTTCACCCTAAAATTTCTAAAAGACTTAATTTTGGGGTTGACCATGTTATAGAGCTTAAAAAAACAAATAATATAGTTTGTTGAATTATTAACCTAGGTTAAGTGGTTGCGGAGAAAATCCAAAAAAACCTACTCTTAAAATCTCCCATGTTAATCTTATGGGAAAACGGTTTTTGGTTTTCCTCAGTTCATTTCAATGTAAACTTCACATTTGCTTTTTTTACCAATCAGTTCAGCTCCACAAGACAATCATTTTGGTGTATAAATTGTGATTCAGTACGTTGTCCAATCTTATCCTTATGGAGAATAAATAATCGATTATTTATGAATGTATATTGATGAAACTTGGTATGTGGCTTCACGTAGTTCTGGTATATTGGTATTTGCAAAAAAAATATTTTTTTGTTGATTATCCCCGTAGCAGCAAACCTGTGTACTCAGCCCCCATGTTATTCTTATGGAGAGTAAGTAAAATGTAATGAATCCCTTAATTATGAACATAAATTAATAAAACTTGGTATGTGGCTTCACCTTGTTAAGTTATATTGATATGTTCATAAAACCCCATTTTTTTGTTCCTTGTTGCAGCAAACCTGCTTACTCAGCCCCATGTTTTTCTTATGGAGAATAATTAAAATGTTATATAGTGCTTATTTATGATTGAGTATTGATGAAACTTGGTATGTGGCTTCGCCTAGTTAAATTCTATTTATATTTGCATAAAAACAATTGTTTGTGTTCCTTGTTTCAGCAAACCTACGTACTCATCACCAATGTTATTCTTATGGAGAATAATTAAAATTTTATATATCGCTTATATGTGAATATATTTTTATGAAACTAGGTACGCGGTATTATTAAGGTATTATAAATAGGTATGTGGTATTAAGACTTAATATTATGCATTGTAAATTCGCTGAGTACGCAGGTTTGCTGCGAGGGGGTATTTATTATTATTATTTCAGTCTAAGTAACAAGTTGCTGGTGAAGTTTAATGTATTTAATAAAAGTTGATCGTACTGGTGCGCATATTTGAAAATTGCGGTAATATGGATCTGACGGCCCACCATTCCTGTCAAGGTAAGTATTTTTTTCCAAACTTGAAATTAAATTTCTTTAAAAAAAAAAATGCTCTCAGAGCGAATGCCACTGACAAATCCCTCCACTCATATATTTTATGAACAATTATTAAGGCCCGTATTACACTGTAAAATAGTTTATAAAAGATAGGTTTAATATATTATAAAAGATTACATGAAACCTATTTTTATAAACTATTTTACAGTGCATACGGGCCTAAAACCTTTCCCAATCATCCCCCCTAATGTCTATGAATTATTTTCAGATAGTGGTGAAAAGCCACTTGATCCCATCCCCGAATGGATTACAGGAATTGCAGGGCAATGCAGCTGGTTATAATACTGTAAAACATTTTATAATTTAGTATGTTAAATGTATATACAAGGTACTGAAATAATTAGGTCTCCATCGGTAAACAGTGTCCCCTCCCAAATTTGACATGGTGTCAATAATGTTTTTATAGCCAATCTCGCAGGTAGCCCCTTCCGTCCCTTGTCCTCTGTTTATTGTAGCGCGCTCGGTGTGTAAAGGCGGGGTTTTAATTTATTGCGTCGTGGGGTGAAAATTTCGAAGTGCGGTTTTTATGAGGACAATTTCAGTTCAATGTTCAATTTAACCTTTTGTCCAACCTGGTTTTTGAGGACAATACGACATTTATTGTCTACTATTGTTTTTATGAACATCTCTGGAAATTGTCTGTTATAGGTGTATCTAGATTACATGTACGCACAGAGAAATGAATTCCTTTGTCTGTGCATGTACGGTACTCTTATTTGTTCAGTTTTGTATCGTTCAGTTATTTAAATTTTGATATCGTATTGATTCATATTTCTGGGCATTTGGTCCAGCAAGATTGACATGCAGCACATTAGCATTAATTTAAACAAACTATTGTATTCACGTGTAAAAATGGCGTTGCCGTTGACAGATAAATAAATAAATAAGACCGTTTTTAACGTACCGGTTCTTACCGATCCTTTCCATGGTACGTGTTGTTGTACAAATACAGGATGTAGACCTAATTAAAATATATCACAACACTTTTACAGTCTTGTATGAGTGTACGCTGTAAGTGTAAATATATTTATACTACATCCGCGCCTAAATTGCGTCTTTACGATGCAAACAAACATCGTAAAAGAACTGTTTTCTGATTAGCGAGCGAAAAAGTCTTATTCGCTCGCTGAACCTTACTTTTTCGCTCGCTGACAGCTAATAAACAGCTGATTCATCGTTGTTTATGACTAAGCAAACTGGCTCGTTGTTTATAACCTTAGTTTCGTGAATTCCACCAAAATGGAAGAAAGTGAATTTTTGAATGTGTTTTATATCCAAAATTGCAGTTGTAGGAAAAACTGTGACTACTTGGATGCTTAGCCAGTGTCATATTTTATTTTGGGACTGATCATCCCAATTTAAAGAACATTATCCCTGCAGAATTGCTAGCTTCTGCAAGTTGGACGAAACTTATTGATGCATCTCATGCTGGTTCAACAATTACCGTTTAAAGATTGAAGGAATTTATCAAAACTCATTAATTGGCATAAATATAATAAATTATATATAAAAGTGCATGTAATTTATTGGCCTTGACAAAATTAAACATGATCCCAACAACTAACAACAGTTTTAAAGCAATTACACATGTGTTATAAAATTGAAGACTTTCAGAAATGATTCAAATGCAGCAGCTGATAGGAACTATTTTATTGGCGGATTTTTTTTGGTTTTGATGTACTACGGCTAATGTTTGGAAGATTTAAAGATTACTACATTGGAAATGCCATCAAGACTAGAAGTGGAACACAAAAAAAAGGGAAGTCCTGGCGAGAATAACAACGGATTTGGCACATTAGCATGTGCGAAGAGGTATGGCAGTTGTTTATTATTAAATAATTTATATGTTCCATCATTCGCATATTTCATAACTTTTGAAACACTCAAACTATTTTAAATCCAGCAAAATTGGAGACAGCCTTTGACCTTTTATTCATGTTAGATTAACGAAATTTATTACCAAATTTGGCATATAGACATAATAAAACATGTCAGTCTTATCATGTTTGTTGATGATTATAGTGAATTATGTTCAAACATTGTCCTAATAACTATATATAACTTTAATGTGTTTTTATTGCATTTAAAAACTATTATACGATTTGAATTGTTAATTACTTTCATTGAATGCCATGTAAGTTATGTAAAACAACTGAATTTACGTTATTATTGGTTATTATGTACTATGAAAACTGTATTTACGTATATTATGTGACGAATTGTATCAGGAGTGTTTTGTTGAATGTAAGATACATAGTTAGAACCAATACTATTATAAGCTGTAAATTACAGGACTTTCTTTGTACCACCATCCTTGGACCATGTTCCTGTTGACCGCCCGCTAGACTGAGAGGACACCCTCTAAAACAGCGGCTAAACTTCTAGACGGTAAATCTCCTTCTTCGTGGTGAGTGACGAAAATTGTATAAAACTATTACTGGACGATTTTACCTGCAGATATCATTCCCATTTATAAACAGTGTTTTATTTAAACATATTCATGAACAAAGTGTTAAAAATAAAACAATAACAAATAAGGATAAAGACATGTAAATATGTAAAGCTTTGTAATTTCGTAATGAATCTGATAGTTGACTTTTGTGATTAATTACTATAACAATTGTTGAATGTTTTTAAATTTAAATGAATTTGTAAGGTAATAAATTTCGTTCTTTGTTAAATTCAAGAATAATTATTTGTCTCAATCCATCATCTAATTGACAAGAGTACAAATTTATCAATTTAAAAACTGCCATATCAAGTGTCAAAGCATATAGCCCCTTCCAACATAAAAGAAGAACCACCCCAAAACCCTGAGCTAGACTGGAGCCGTTGGAAGGTTACATTTTGGCGCCTGAACGTGGGGCTGAATTTTAAAGCCTCTAGTAATCGTAATATTTGAAACTAATGATCCAATTTTAGTCTAATATGAAGGAGTCATGAAGAAATAAATGATTTTGTATTGAAGAGATGTTTATGTGTGTTATATTTGCTATCAAATGTTTTCAGCATATGAGAATATGAAAATATTTTAATTCACATTTTGACTATTGATGTTATTACTTTCATAGATGTTTAACCTGGTTTTCTATTGTATAATTGCTGTGTTTGTTCGATTTTGTGTGTTGGACATTTAATGTTTTGTGAGGTTCATTTAACTTATATGATTGATTGATAGAACCATTTTAACCTGTTTCATATATTGAATAGCCATGAGTGTGAATACAAAAATGAATGTGTATTACCTACGTAAGTCAGAAGTTACATATGAATTAATGATTAGAGGTCAAGTTACCGAAGGTTCTGCTGAAGACCTTAGGAGACGTTTGTCGAAATGTTTTAGAGATGGATTAGCAATAGATGATGTCGTAGTAGCTTCAATGTCTATCGATGAGGAATTGTTCGCTTGCGAAGAAAATTTGAAGGAGTTGTCAGTTTTAGTGGAGGAATTTGAGGGAAATCTTCATAACTCGGAAGGTCGACGGATTAGAACTAGATTATTGCATAATTTTCAAAGAGTTGAACGCATTCCTGTAGGAGCATCTGAAGATGAGGTAGCCATATCACAGCACGTGAATCTTTTGAGTAGGAGTAAAGCATTATTAGATTTATTCCAAATGAATGAGAATAGGGAATCTAGTCCAGAAGAACGAAGGCAGGAGTTGGTCCAGAAGGTAGAAGGGAATCAGGATGTTGAAATACAGTTTGATAAATTAAATGTAGGAAAATCAGCTTCATCAGCGATAGGGAGTCTTGCTGCAAATAACAATTTCAGTAATAGTCATAACAATGTATTTGGTAAATTAGATACATTTCCCCTATCTTCTCTTCCAATAAATCAAAATGAAACCGCTAACAACTTTAGTACACACCCTGTGACACATGAATCAGTTTCGCGTACAAAGGCCATACCAGTCTATAAGTGGGGACTAAAATTTTGACGGTCAAAGTCAAAGTATAGGAGCTTTCCTTCAGAGAGCAGAAGAATTGCGGAGAGCTAGAGGTGTTACAACGGTAGAGCTCTTTGACTCAGCAGTAGATTTATTCTCAGGCCAAGCACTTGTATGGTACCGTTCAACAGTTGGTAGAATCTTAACGTGGGAGTCATTATGCAGTGAGATGAAAATAGTTTTTCAATCCCCTGATCATGATATTCGATTACAACAGGAAATTTTCAACCGAGTACAGGGTGAGACCGAGTCGATTGACTTATTTATTGCGTCAATGGAAGGTTTGTACGGGAGATTAGCAACACATGTTCCTGAAGAGGTTAGGTTAAAGCAAATTTTCCACAATCTTCATCCGCAACTTCAAGATCGTTTGGCACTAGTTGACTTCACGTCCATCGAACAGTTACGTAAATTAGGGAGAAAAGCTGAGGCCGGTCGGTTTCGATCAACTATCCCTCGTGGAACTTCAAAACATTTAGCTGCATTAGAGCCCGATCTAGCATTTGAATCCGTACGACGCAGAACAACCCCAGTCGCCACCATAGAAACTACCCCAAAGAAGGAAATAAGAACAACTTGTTGGAATTGTGAAGAAGTAGGTCATCGACACAATACTTGCCAAAAGGAAAGACGTAAATTTTGCTATGGTTGTGGGACACCTAATGTATTCAGAAACTCATGTAAGAGATGTTCAAAATATTCAAGTAACGCTAATGATCCAAAAAACGTGTAATGCCGGAGGGCGATCAGGAAATTTGTATCGACCCTCCTAATAATAACAAACAAACCATAATACCAGTCAATTATTTGTTAAAATCTAAAGAACAGGACCCGAGACCTTACTTAGATATTAGAATATTTGGCAAATCATTTCGTGCATTATTAGATTCCGGTGCATCACAAACTGTTTTAGGCGAAGACGCTCTTTGGATTTTAGATAGGTTTCCTGCTAAATTAATTGATACACCCAATCATTTTGTAGAAACAGCTGACAGACAAACACATGTTGTAAAAGGACTTTTAAATTTACCGATTACCTTAGAAGGGAGAACTAAGAACTTACCTGTACTCGTTGTACCATCACTTAAGCAATCTATCATACTAGGAGTAGATTTTTGGGACACAATGAACATTGTAACTGACTTACATGACCGAACTTGGGATTTTTCCTTTAAAATACATAAAGTTTATTCCTTAGAGTCCAAGGAAGGCTTGTTGTCTAAGAGTAACCTTTCGGAAGAACAGGAAAATAAATTGATTTGCTTAGTTGAAAAACATTTTCCTGAGTGTGAAGACCAGACGATAGGTAGGACTGACCTTGTCATGCACACTATTGATACAGGCGATGCTAAACCCATCAAACAACGATATTACACCATGTCCCCTGCTAGGCAAAAATTAGTTGAAGAGGAATTGGACAAAATGATAGAATTAGGAATTGTCGAACCATCAAAAAGCCCATGGTCATCACCCATAGTTCTATTAGACAAACCCGATGGAAGTAAACGATTTTGCATAAATTTTAAAGCTTTAAATGCAGTCACAAAACCAGATGCGTATCCTTTACCTAAAGTCACACATATCCTAGATAGGCTTAGAGATGCTCGATACCTTTCATCATTAGATATTAAATCTGCATTTTGGCAAATCCCTCTCGACCCCTCATCGAAAGAGAAAACTGCATTTACTGTACCAGGACGAGGATTGTATCACTTTAACGCTATGCCTTTTGGTTTACACAATGCTCCTGCGACATGGCAAAGATTTATCGATACTGTACTTGGACCGGAATTAGAAGTAAACGTATTTGTTTATCTTGACGACATTGTAATAGTTAGCTCTGATTTTGAAAAACACTTAGAAGTTTTAGACAGGGTATTGAAAAGGTTAAAAGATGCTAAACTGACCCTTAATAAAGCTAAATGTAAATTTTGTAGACCTGAACTCAAATACCTAGGGTATCTAGTTGACAGTAACGGCCTTAGAGTAGATCCTGATAAAGTAGAGTCCATCTTAAAGATACCTACACCCAAAAATGTGAAAGAGGTTAGGCAGTTTGTAGGAACTGCAAGTTGGTATCGTAGATTCATTCCAGAATTTTCTACTAGATTGTATCCTTTGACCACCATGCTGAAGAAAGGAAAGAAGTTTGTATGGAACGAAGAAGCACAGAAATCATTTGATGATATTAGAAGTTGTCTAATAAAATCACCCATCTTAACTTGTCCTAACTTTGATAAACCGTTTACTATCGCCTGCGACGCATCTGCAGTAGGTTTGGGCAGTGTCCTCACTCAAGAATTGGAAAATGGAGAAGTAGTTATTGCCTACGCCAGTCGCACACTTACTCGAGGAGAACAGAAGTATTCAGCTACTGAAAGAGAGTGTTTAGCCGTCATTTGGGCTATAGAAAGGTTTCGACCCTATGTAGAAGGTACAAGTTTTACAGTTATTACCGATCATTATAGTCTACTGTGGTTGTTCAACCTAAAAGATCCTCAGGGACGACTAGCAAGATGGTCTTTAAGATTACAGCCTTACGATTTTAAATTAATTCATAGAAAAGGAAAGGAGCACGTAGTCCCTGACATGTTGTCACGATTGCCTCACGGAGAAGAAGAAGGAGAAACGCAAGTTATAGATACGGTGTATCAACTGAAGAACGTCACTGGTCAAGAAGTCGAAGATAAATGGTACAAGAAAATGATTAAAACTGTGGAAGAAATGCCTGTTAATTATCCTCTTTGGAGAGTTGAGAAAGGAACACTTTGGAAACTGGTATTGGACAAAAACGAGACATCAAATGGAGAAACCTGTTGGAAGGAAGTAGTACCTAAAGAAAGAAGATCTGATATCCTATCACAATATCACGATGCAAAAACAGCTGGTCATCTAGGAGTTTTCAAGACATTTAAAAGGATTCAACAACGATACTACTGGCCTAAAATGAGACCAGATATTGCCAGATACATTAGAAACTGTACGGTATGCCAACGCACTAAATACGATCAAGATAGACCAGCTGGGTTTCTGGGAGCCCGTAGAAGTTGTGATACACCTTGGACGATGTTAAGTGCCGACTTAATGGGACCATTCCCCAGGTCTACTAAAGGATTTAAGTACCTTTTAGTCGTTACTGACACATTTACAAAGTTTACTTTGCTTTTCCCCATGAGAGCAGCGACAGCAGTAACTGTAGCACGACATCTTGTAAATGATGTATTTATGATGTATGGTGTACCTCAATATATAATATGCGACAATGGATCTGAGTTTATTGGTTCAAGTGTTAAGAAGATTGCGGAGGAATATCAGGTAAAGATTTTGTTGAATGCCAGTAGACATCCACAAGCTAATCCCACCGAGAGGACAAACAGGACAATCATTAGTATGTTAAGGGCATACATTACAGAAAACCATCGATTATGGGATCAAGATTTACCCCAACTTGGATTTGCATTGCGGTCAGCCGTAAGTGAAACTACAGGGTTCACACCAGCATATCTAACTTTTGGTAGGGAGCTAAATGCTACCGGTAAGGGATTTAACTTACTAAAAGATTGGGAAGAGGTGCCTGAAGCTGTCAATAGGTCTCCACATATAAGAAATCTAAAAAATTTAGTTAAATTATACAATACCGTGAAGAGTAATTTAGAGAAGTCTCATATGAAGAATGAAAAACATTATAATCTACGGAGAAGAGAATTATCACTTAAAGTAGGAGATTGTGTTCTTAAACGAAATTTTGTGCAATCAAACGCAGCCAACTATTTTTCATCAAAACTTGCTCCCAGATTTGTGGGACCCTATCGAATTAAAGATAAGATTTCCCCTGTGGTCTATCAATTAGAAGACTCTTCCGGAAAACCCATTGGAAATTGGCATATTTCAGACCTAAAACCATATCGTTCATAGTTTGAGAAAATTTCGAGGAAATTTCCTTCAGTTGGGAGGGTATTGTGACTACTTGGATGCTTAGCCAGTGTCATATTTTATTTTGGGACTGATCACCCCAATTTAAAGAACATTATCCCTGCAGAATTGCTAGCTTCTGCAAGTTGGACGAAACTTATTGATGCATCTCATGCTGGTTCAACAATTACCGTTTAAAGATTGAAGGAATTTATCAAAACTCATTAATTGGCATAAATATAATAAATTATATATAAAAGTGCATGTAATTTATTGGCCTTGACAAAATTAAACATGATCCCAACAACTAACAACAGTTTTAAAGCAATTACACATGTGTTATAAAATTGAAGACTTTCAGAAATGATTCAAATGCAGCAGCTGATAGGAACTATTTTATTGGCGAATTTTTTTTGGTTTTGATGTACTACGGCTAATGTTTGGAAGATTTAAAGATTACTACATTGGAAATGCCATCAAGACTAGAAGTGGAACACAAAAAAAAGGGAAGTCCTGGCGAGAATAACAACGGATTTGGCACATTAGCATGTGCGAAGAGGTATGGCAGTTGTTTATTATTAAATAATTTATATGTTCCATCATTCGCATATTTCATAACTTTTGAAACACTCAAACTATTTTAAATCCAGCAAAATTGGAGACAGCCTTTGACCTTTTATTCATGTTAGATTAACGAAATTTATTACCAAATTTGGCATATAGACATAATAAAACATGTCAGTCTTATCATGTTTGTTGATGATTATAGTGAATTATGTTCAAACATTGTCCTAATAACTATATATAACTTTAATGTGTTTTTATTGCATTTAAAAACTATTATACGATTTGAATTGTTAATTACTTTCATTGAATGCCATGTAAGTTATGTAAAACAACTGAATTTACGTTATTATTGGTTATTATGTACTATGAAAACTGTATTTACGTATATTATGTGACGAATTGTATCAGGAGTGTTTTGTTGAATGTAAGATACATAGTTAGAACCAATACTATTATAAGCTGTAAATTACAGGACTTTCTTTGTACCACCATCCTTGGACCATGTTCCTGTTGACCGCCCGCTAGACTGAGAGGACACCCTCTAAAACAGCGGCTAAACTTCTAGACGGTAAATCTCCTTCTTCGTGGTGAGTGACGAAAATTGTATAAAACTATTACTGGACGATTTTACCTGCAGATATCATTCCCATTTATAAACAGTGTTTTATTTAAACATATTCATGAACAAAGTGTTAAAAATAAAACAATAACAAATAAGGATAAAGACATGTAAATATGTAAAGCTTTGTAATTTCGTAATGAATCTGATAGTTGACTTTTGTGATTAATTACTATAACAATTGTTGAATGTTTTTAAATTTAAATGAATTTGTAAGGTAATAAATTTCGTTCTTTGTTAAATTCAAGAATAATTATTTGTCTCAATCCATCATCTAATTGACAAGAGTACAAATTTATCAATTTAAAAACTGCCATATCAAGTGTCAAAGCATATAGCCCCTTCCAACATAAAAGAAGAACCACCCCAAAACCCTGAGCTAGACTGGAGCCGTTGGAAGGTTACAAAACCGTGTATGCAATTCAAGCGTAAAGTAGGTCTTTGTCGCTCGAGAGAAAACTTTTACCGCGGGACGCAAAGCGGAGTCTAAATACATAAGTAACTATTGAAGTGTTGTAAGACATGTTTATTACTTCATTTCCCAAGAGATGATTTACAGTTTTATATTTCATCCGAAAAAGATCTTTGTATTATACATCTGGTCCGTGTCGTCTGTCGTCTGTCCCCTGACCCTTGTCTCCTGTCCAACTTCTGGTTCTTCCTCTTCCCGGTGTTTTATCCACCTGCCGCGCCGAATCGGTCCGTCGAGAACAACTTCGGTGAGATGTTGGCCTAGTGGTCAAGGCGACGCGGACGGGCTCCGGAACCATGGCAGCAATCCTGTCGTGGGTTCGAATCCCAGTCCCTGCCATGCAAATGTACAACTCGCTAGGTTGTAGTAATGTACAACTCGTCCTGTAACGGCTCACCCCTCGCTTTGCTGGATACATTCCACGCACAGATAGGTCTATGTTGATCGGCAAAGTTAAGAAAAAAGATACTGCAAAAGAAATTAGGAAAAACATCAAAGTACCTCGTCTCACCTCAAGCCTTGAGTTCGACTATTCCCGAGGGATTGAAGGTGAGTCATTTCATTCTTTGACATAACAGAGAGGTATTTTCCAATTTATTTATTTTCTAAATTATAATCACTTAAACATTCGAATAGTGCTGACTACAAAATCTCTAGACTATAAGGCCTACATAGTTGCAATTAGGCACGTATTTGGTCCTAGGTGCTTGCTTTAACGGGGTTGCAAGATTCCTTTAAAGCTTGACCCGTGCAAAAGTTCGATGTCAATCTTATATGCAAATATGCAGTGGAACAGAGATGATAACTTAAAAATATACATGGCATATTAATTTCATAAACAACTGTTGTGTTTCACAGTGTAAAATCTTTATATATAATTGTGTAAGCCAAATTTTTAAGTCCAAATTATGGGAGTTTGGCAAATTACAGAATGAGGGGGGACCGCTCAAATTAAAGGTCTTGATCAGGGACTCGGGAAAAATAGCAGTATTACCTACAAGTTACCAGCAAACGATAAATAACGTAAAACATCCCCCATGAGAAAAACATGGGGATTTAAGAACGTCTGTTTTGTTTACATTAAAACATGTGACTACGAACTGGCATGTGTCCCTACAAATCAGATATTCAGAGTATTGGAACAAGGTTAGGTAGGGGCTATGGCCCCTTCATGCCACTAGTAGAAATAAAATGATATAAAAAGTAATAATGACCGCACTGGTAATATTGTCTTGACATTTGGCAATACTATTAAATTTATCAAACCAGTTGACAGATATAACTGAGAAGAAACTTGCATCAATCTAAATTTGATCGTTCACTTGATGGAATTTTATTTACAAAACTATTATTGCTTGTCAAAGTAAAGTTGTCATATCTAAACAATAACGAGCTGCTCCCCCACAAAAATTTGCGGATATAATCCTTATTCTGGCTCAACAGTGACTTAGAACTTGAAATTATCTTTTAAATAAAAAAGAATCATCAAAATCGGTTATGTATTAACTTCAGGAATTGAGTGAACAAAAAGCCAGATTTTTTTTAATTTGTAGATTGATATATTGCATAAACACTAGATGAGTCACCCTAAAAAGAAAGAGCAATCTTTGGTCTTTCAAAAATTCTATCCTGCCCTATCCAAAAATAATAAACTACCAAAATCAAAACTGAATTATTTTATACATATAGCAATGTACACAACATATGCGATTGCCTGACATCAAAATAATCCAAATATGTCAAAAAGGCTCAAACGGTGTTGATTATAATTGGGCGGTTTATAG
This sequence comes from Allygus modestus, assembly GCA_963675035.1. Lineage (NCBI taxonomy): Eukaryota > Metazoa > Arthropoda > Insecta > Hemiptera > Cicadellidae > Allygus > Allygus modestus. The sequence continues at coordinate 26,616,732 of OY776115.1, read as the reverse complement.
CGTTAGGTCCCTTACAAAATTAAAAGGTACCCACCCGCATTTTTGGGAAGATCAGGCAGATCTATGACACCCAAAAAAGCTTTACCAATCCAGATTTTAATTTAACCCGGAACTATTACATTTTAATAACATTTACCTCCGAAAACATTCTAAAAAAAATCTCATCAGCAAAGCTATATACTCTTTTGATGAGTTTTAGAGCGTCTGAGTTGGATGGAAGTTATTGTCTTGATCCCTTCAAAACATTTCTTTTTTGTTCCAATCTGTAAAAAAATAAGTTTATTTTTAGTTTCAAGGATTATTCTTATTTGTAAACCGAATCTGTAAATTCATGTACAATCTTATGTTACAATACGAATACGCAGATATTTTGAATTTAATTTAATTGTATTGAATCAACATATAAAATAATAATAATAATAATAATAATAATACAAAAATAAATTAGTATATTAAATTATTATTCTACTACTAGTGGTTGTGCCGGAAATTGGTGTATTTTATGATGCGGTAAACGCAATACGTTCTCGCGTGTTATCCTATTGGAGAATCGATAATTTATCTTAGAACTACTGATAAATAAATGATAAATACTGATTACTGAGTATTACTGATAAATTTGATAACAAGTTGGGTTAAAGGTTACACTGACCAATGAAAGACACAAAATATGTATTGCCGGAGCATGTTGCCAACCTGAGGGGGCATTTCCCCCTTAAAAATCAGTTTATGTAGCAAATGACTGTAATGTCTCCAGTGCAGGGATTTGTGGGAACATTTCTGGCCAAAACGTGAGTAAGTTTGATATTTTACCATATATATTATATATATAGTAAATATAATAAAATGCATTGATCAATAGAGAGTTTTGAAGGAAGTAAGTGTAACTGTTCTGATTCTGGTTGTATAACCTCCTCGATTGTTTATTCAATTAAGAGACATCGAAATTCCTCCGTTTTTTTACACTGCTCAGAGCCTAAGGTGACAGAACTACTATAGTTATTGTTCACATTTACCACGGCAGCTGGCACTGTGGCGGCTGGCTGCAACCTCAGACTCGGCTATTGCACCGAGTACAAAATAAATGTACAGTATTTCTGTTTGTGTGGCCCGTGACTCAGAATTTGGCGAGGCGGCGCGCCTGGCCGCCCTCCAAACGTCGGTCCATTGTCCCCGCTCTGACGGTCTAGTTGTACTTTCGCTTTCCGTCTGTTTTACCAACTATCGATCTTTGTTTCTAACCTCCACTCTGCCAGTCGGGATGACAATCTTTGTCTCAAGTACCTCGGGAAATCTGAACTTACTATTTTGAGCGTGAGCGCCTTCATTAAGATAATTCACCCTCAAAAGTAGTTACAAAGAACCCTCAAGTTTCCAAAATGTTTATATTCCATACTAATGTAGTAGTTATATCTCAATGTACTTTAAAATCGATGCCAAACAACTGAAACTCAAGTCTACCAATGATATTAGTTAAAACCCCTAGTTAAATACAACAATAAGTTAGGGATTTACAATACCTAAAATCCAAACAATAATTTACAAATTTGTAACACTCTTTAAACTCAAAACAATAGGCATTTTGTTGAAACACAAGCTGTGTTAAAGTATTTTAATGAACAAATACATAAAACCCGACTTATTTTAAACTATTTGTATTTATACACAGTATTCCTTGTGTAAGTGTACCGGAACGCAGACTTGGTTTAAACATTCGCGACCAGGGGTCGCCCGTTTTACATAATGCAAAAGTGTTGTATACTATATACGTATTTGGTTATGGCCATCGAGGTAAATATACACAGAGGTCTCGTCCGGGGTAAAAACTGCAGCCTACTTGCAGACCGCTATTTTGATCCTGTGTCAACTCTCCTCACATGGCGACAACCAATCAAATCCTCTCTTCATAAGTTATGTTAGTCTTTAAGAGTCTTTGGCCAAAATGTTTTCTTTACAAATATATCCTCCATTGAAGCTTCACTTTTCAACATGAGACTAGACCTCTCTCTATATTTACCTCGTTGGTTATGGCTGTCATATTTTCCGTGCACGTATTTTTTCAGAGTCGCAGGGCATTTGCTCTACACATGTTCTCATGACGCAACAATATACACTACCAGGTGACAGCCGAATCAGCTCAGCTGTTGAGTTGCTCAGCTGGTCTGCTCAGATCTTCCCGCCAGATCGCCACCCGACACTCTTGAGAAGGACGCGGGAGTGATCCACCCGACATCGACACTCCGACACCTCGGCTCTTACGTGATCTTGACCACGCCCGATGTCCAAGGTCGACGGTATGGCTCCGGACCGAGCCGAATCTGAAATCCAGATAAATCGCCCGATAAACATACCCCTTGACGAAATTTCGCCATAAATATCCTCACTGCCCTTTGAGTAAACATTATCCAAATAGAATATAAATTAACATGCAAATATAAATTTGGCGCGAGCAACAATTAGATGTAAATTGATCCAGTTTAATTATGTGCGTGATTGATATAAGGTTTTTAAGAATGAGGTAAGCTAAAGCCCATAGGAGTGATCTCAAACTCTTCCCAAGGAACAGAGGGAATCCTTTGAAAATACCATTTGATAATATGTTTCTATTCCATTTGAGTTTGGTAAATGAATAATTAAAGGAAGGAAGCTTGTGAATATTGATGCTCTGTCTTGATTAGTTTAAGAAGATAATTTACATTTAAACTATCCTACTGGCTAGGGATGCAGTTTAAAACAAATTACGATAAATCATATTCACTGGCACTGGCACAATGTTATACAGTGAAAATTGTTTTTCTCAGCAATGACATATCCTCAAAAGTACTTGGCTCCTCTTTTCCGGTCCTACATGAAAGGTACACATACATTTTATAATATGATGCTTATATTCTAACTGTATCACTTTTCTAAATGTAATATCATGTTTGATATGACCGCAAGTCTCTAGAAATAAAGGGTGTTTTGTATTCAACAGCAAATTGTTGTTATAAAGTTATGCTTTCATAAAGCTATCATTACGTTTTTCATATAGACAATATGAGCAAGACTGATTATCGCTAGGCCTCTCTCTATATAAGAAACCGAGCCTGGCCAACATTTTCATCCATGATGGAGTGGCCTCTGGATTGGCATAAAGCGGTCGAATTTCTTAAGGTTACATACGTTGATAAATTTAGTAAATCCATCATATTCGGTGATAACACTATCCGCAATCCGCATTACCAGCAACAAATCAACAAAGACACTTGAAGTTGAAAATTACATTACTGTGAACCTAGCGCAAGACAACTACCTGGTTTTCAATGAGGAAAAACAACACAGATGATTTTAGAAAAGTCGAAAATGAAGTCAAAAGCCCCACTAATATCCACGTTCTGACTTCAACCGAATACCTAGGAGTCGTCCTTGGTGGACAACAGCCCTTTGCATTAAACTCAACATTGGGATATCTGCATTGAAGCGAATTCAAGCTATTACCACACCTGAAGCGACAATTAAGAGCATGTCGTCATGCTCTTTATATCCCACCTCAGATGTGGTACCATATTCTACGGTGGGTAAAAATACCCCCGTCGCAGCAAACCTGCGTACTCAGCGAATTTCCAATGAATATATATGTTTTTCACTACCACATAAAGGCACTTACCAAGTTTTATAAAAATAAATTAATAACTAAATGATCTATAGCATTTTATTTATTCTCCATTAGAATAACATAGGACTGAGTATGCAGGTTTGCTGCAACAAGGAGCACAAAATATGTGTTTTTATGCAATTATCAATTTAAATCAACCAGGTGAAGCTACATACTAAGTTTTATTAATTTATGTTAATAATTAAGGGAGATATAAAACTTTACTTATTCTCCATAAGAATAACATTAGGGCTGAGTATGCAGGTTAGCTGCTACGGGGACAACCAACAAAATATTTGTTTTTTGTTCAAATATCAATATACCAGTACAACATGAAGCCACATACCAAGTTTCATCAATATACATTCATAAATAATCAAGATATCAAATTGTATTTATTCTCCATAAGGATAACATTGGACAACGTACTGTGTTTAGTACTTTGAATATCTCTGCAACGGTTGGACGTAGAATCACAATTTAAACACCAAAATGATTGTTTTGTGGGGCTGAAGTGATTGGTAAAAGCAAATGTGAAGTTTAAAGTAAAACTAACTGAGGAAAAGCCAAAAACCTTTTTCCCATAAGATTAACATGGGAGATTTTATGAGCATGTTTTTTTGGATTTTTTCCGCAACCACTTAACCTAGGTTAATAATTCAAAATACCATATTATTTGTTTTTTTAAGCTCTATAACATGGTCAAAACCAAAATTAACTGTTTCAAAAATTTTAGGGTGAAAAATGCAAAAAACTGATTTTTGGAAAATTTAAAACCCCCATAAACCCCCCTTCCCATAGTCCGATTTTTCTGGTTTTCGAACTTAAAGTCATAAATGTCACTTTACACATTTGAGCCAAATTTCATCAAAATCGGACGTTTTTTACTCAAGTTATCGCATTCACGGACACATATATAGATATATATATATATATATATATATATATATATATATATATATATATAGATATAGATATATATATATATAGATATATATACATATATATAAATTTGAACGAATAGTGTTTTAGTCATCTTGGGACCTTAAAAAAAAATTTGTCATGGTCTCGGGCTTAAGTCTTACCATGAGACCTACGGTAATAGCTTCTTCCCTATAGGGGAAATTCGCTAAAAAGAGAAAGAGAACTAACAAGGGTGCTGGTGCTCCATAATTGCGCACTTCGGTCCATGGTTAACCTTCACCCAAGGGAAATTTGTAGAGAAATGTTTCGAAGCCTGGGAATCCTAACTGCAGTCTCTCTTTGGAGACGATTGCATATGCAACAAAGTCACCATTGACAAACAGATGTAACATAAGACATTTTCTGGTGAACTTCTCTCTTCTCAAAGCCCTCATATGCATTTGCTGGAGCAAAGCTATACACCTGCCACAAAACATCAAAGCAGGCCCAACTTCAACGTTGAAGAATAGGAATAGAATATGGAACTTGCAGAGAGCCAAATTTACAGACTGGAGGAGTTCACAACACGTTCAAGGCCTTACCTAATCAAAGTGTCTTAGCTAGTAACTTGATTGACTTTCATACAATTGTGTTATCTAAACATTGACACCATTTTGTGCTTGATGTCCATGAATAAAGTATTCTGTGTTTGCATTCTGTAAGGTACCATTGGGACTTAAATTATTTAAATAAACTTTACTTTTGGATACTCGGACTTTATACAATTTTGTATTAAAATTTGTATCGTTATTTATGAGATGTAATTAGAAAAAACGTATTAAAACACTTCAAATATATTTACTCTTATACTCTATTCCATACGAGTCGGTAAATACACATAAAATATGGTAATTGGTAATCGATTTCGACCTGTCACACCGGTCATCACCACCCCAATGCCAGAATGATTTAATGCTTATGTATGTCAGTCAATAAAATAAAACATCCTTACGCTCAGTCTATATGGTTCCCGGGTCAGTAAATTTGTAACTTTGCCAAACGACGAGTAACGGTTGAAGACAATGTTTTATAAAGACAAGTCCAAATGTATCGCGGCACTAAATAAAAATACAATAAACACGGAGCAGACGATCTCTGGGGGAAGGGGGGGTGGCACGGAGTGGGGGGAGCCGCCCAACTGGCAACGCCGCGCTTTTTGTTTACGCGCTCGAGCCAACTTGTAGCCCAACTGAATTCTTTTTGTTCTGATGCTTATTATCTAACTGGAATATATAAATCATCACCTAACTGTTCGCGGTCGCTCTTTCTCGTTTATTTGTTAGGCCTACGCTTTCATTACGCGCCTGCCTCACTGAATCAGCTGATGCTTATTTTTCTTCTTTCATTGTCGCGGAAGGCGGCCTGTAAAGATGTGTAGTAAAAACGAGCAAGACTGAATTGAGGGAATTCTGTTCGATTTTCTTTGATGGGGTCCTCTTTTTGTTGAGTTGTCTACCGCTTGTTGACTTATTTTTTGCGCAGTGATTCCTGATGAGACTATTCCAGTTGCATGAATTAAAATGGTCTAACTTTTACTGTACTTGACACTTCATCTTGAAGACTTCATCTTCCACTTGTGGGTTCCGTGCCGTGGTTGTCACATGATTTTGGGCATATTTTGCGCTGTACCAAAGGACTATTTCCAGAATGTAATGCCGGATTTCATAATCCTACGGAAGCAACGCCCAAAGAATACTTTCATTAACATCTTTTATCTACGAGAGGTTGCGAACTTTTAATAAAAATAATACAGTATAGGATGTTTAATTGTTTACAGAGTATTATAGTTATGTGATACATTATGATAAATAATGTTGATGAATGATGACGAATTCAAGCAAATAATCATTTTGCATTACTGAATTAGTTTTGGCTTAACACAATAATTTATTAAATATATTTCCTATAGGGTCCCATAACTTCTTCGGTTCTTCGATAAAAGTTATTAAGTTGTTTAGGAACCCTTGTTATTTATTTATTTGACGGGACACCTTTTTACATCAAGAACATATTCAGGCGAACAAAATTTATCATAATATATTAATAAAAATCATTACAGCTAGTTGAACAATGATGATTAAATTGATTTGAACAGATGAAATAACAAGCAATAGATATATAATACAGTAACAACAACACTCAATGAATGTAACCGATACAATAACATACAGAAAATCTAATACGAGATAAACTCTTTACAATGAAATAACAATGGTTCCTGGTAATTCTAACAAGATTAAATTAGTAACAAGTAAAAGTTGAAGATGCACTACAATAACGAACGAGTTCGCACGCAGCACGCTGACGTGAGGGAATTGAATTTACACTTAAAAACTTTTAAAACTCAAAATCAGTGTTAAAAAAAACATTTATTCCAATTTTTATTAAATCTGAAAACAGTGATTTTTTGGCTGTTCTGATGCTCCTGGTATCATTTACCTGCAAAGCTGGGAATACAATTTTGCGTGTTATAATGTTAGGAGAAGGTCCAGACAGGCTTGAAAGTATGCGTGTGGTTGCTGGGGATGATAAAAACACTCTAACAAAGGAATAACATGCTTTTCTAGTGTAAAACCCCCATAAGACAACGTACTGTGTTTAGTCGAAACACATTTTCTTTAATAACTCGATAAATATTTATGCTAGAATGACGAGAGAGGGCTTAAAACTTCCGCCTCACTAATTCCCACCTTTTTACAAGAATTAATTTTACATACGGGGCTTTTCTGACCCTTTTTGGGCCCAAAAACCCAAAATTTGAAAGATTAATCCCCAAAAAAAGGGTTTAGAGTTTTCTGATTGTTTTGCCCAACGACCTTGTCCAACTGATTACAGAAAGGAACGTCCCTACCAAATTTGAAGTAAATTGGTCAAAAAATGCGATCGCTAGAGTGCAAACATTATATATATATATATATATATATATATATATATATATATATATATATACATATATATATATTTATATATATTTAAACATATATATATTTATATATATATAAAATTTTGAACGACCCCCCAAAACGTGTTCAGGGGGTCACGTTAGGAACTTCTATGATGGTCCCGGGCTTAAGTTTCACCGTGCGGGTCATGCTAATAGTTCACTTTCCAAAGGAAATTCACTAAAGAAGAAAATAAAATCAAGCTTCCACCTCGTAGACGGTCAGGAGATGCCTCTTGATCATAGGAATACTCGTGCAAAAAACAGTCGCAGTCGCTATTATTCCGTCTAATAGCTCGAGCTGAGCTACTATATACAGTATGTAGTCAGCTGTTCACCATATAGTAAATATGATAACGTATTACGTTTGCTCTTAAAACATCCTGCGCACCTCGCCAATTCCGGTCAACAACCCCTTTCGACAAACGATAAGTAAATATATAGTTTCCGACAACAGACTCAAAGGAGACTCCTCGCGTTAGGGTTGGACAATATTAAATAGAACACAAAACACTATTATTTTTATAAAATGTAATCGGAATATGTCTCAACAACGGTGTTTTCAAATAATGTTTAAACAAATTTCATAAAAAATGTTTAAAGTTATGTTTATAGGCTTATAAAATAATTTACGTGACAACAAAAACTAAATTACGTTAATATAATAGGTAAAGTAATAAATTAATTGCCTACTTCGCATAACCTCACCAGTTTTGCATGTGTGACAAACTTTGGGCTCAGCAATTGTTCAATCCTTTTAAAAATTGCCTAATTATTTATTCAGTATTACAATAACACACTATACTTTGTCATAGACCTTTCTTGCAGAATTTTAACTTGATTAAATAATTATTTAAGTAACTAGGTGCAACTAGGTAATTTCCTATTCCATGACAAATTTAAAATTCGTATAATCACTCGGGAAGCGGCATAATTACTATTAATTGCTGAGTAAATGAGAGTTTTTGCGTTTATTCGATTACAAAGATTGCGTAGAACTTCAACGGCAGAGTAAGTACGGTATTGTATTGGTTCCAATTCCATCGTCTCGTATTGATCTAAAACTATTCTTTTAAGTAACACATGGAGTACTTCACGACTTCACGAGGTTCTCAATGGATGTTATAAACATGTTTCCTTATAATAAGCTGACCAACTAAATTCAATAAATAGATAAGATTAACGTTACAACTCTGATATCTTAATCACCAAGAGTCTCTACATTTTTCAATCTCCAAAATACATCTAGAGAGAAGACTTTCGCTTAGTACCAAACATGCGTACAAACTAAGGGATTCGCTACTACAAATGGGTAAAACTCATGTTTCCATTTTATTTGCTATATTTTTTTCAATACGGTCTTATAATTTTAAGAATAATATAATCTAATGTTTAAGCAGTATTTATATGCAAAAAGTTTTTCTAAGTTAATGAAAACATGCGATATTTGAATGACATGTCATCTGAATTTAGGGTAGGTCATATATGCAATTTTATTTTATTGTCATCTACAATACTTGTACAACATAAATAAATGGGGATGTGCAATATATAAACCCTTATATTGCCCTATCGGAATATTTTAGCGAATTTCCCCTATGGGGAAGAAGCTATTACCGTAGGTGGCATGGTAAGACATAAGCCCGAGACCATGATAACTTTTTGTTTTGAGGTCCCCAGATTCGAAAAACACTAATCGTTCAAATTTATATATATATGTATATATATATATGTGTGTGTGTGTGTGTGTGTGTGTGTGTGTGTGTGTGTGTGTGTGTGTGTGTCCGTTACGCGATAACTTTTGAAAGAAACGCCCGATTTTGATGAAATTTGGCACAAATGTGGAGAGTAACATTTATGACTTTAAGTTCGAAAACCAGATCGATCGGTCTATGGGAAGGGGGTTTAAAATTGTCCAAAAATCAGTTTTTTGAACTTTTCACCTAAAATTTTAAAAACACTAGATTTTGGTTATAGCCATTTTATAGAGCTTAAAAATCAAACAATTTAGTATTTTGAATAATTAAGCTAGGTTTAGTGGTTGTGGAGAAAAGTCAAAAATGCGTCCATAAAATTCCTCATGTTAATCTTATGGGAATATGGTTTTTAGATTTTCCTCTGATAATTTCACTAAAAACTCCACATTTATTTCTACCAATCAGATTAGCTCTACAAAACAATCATTTTGGCGTTGTAATTGTTGTTTTACGTCCAACGGTTGCAGTGATATTCATAGCCCTAAACACAGTACTTTGTCCAATTTGATCCTTATGTAGGATAAATCAAGTGTTATATTTCGATTATTTATGTATGTATATTGATGAAACTTGGTATGTGGCTTCAACTAGTTGTGGTATATTGATATTAGCACAAAAAAATGTTTTTTTTTATTTTTCCGATAGCAGCAAACCTGCATACTCGGCCCCCATGTTATTCATATGGAGAATAAGTAAATTTTTATATCTCCCTTAGTTATGAACCTAAATTAATAAAACTTGGTATGTAGCTTCACCTGGTTGAGTTATATTGATAATTGCAAAAAAAACACATTTTTTATGTTCCTTGTTGCAGCATACCTGGGTACTCAATTATAATGTTATTCTTATGGAGAACAAATAAAATGCTATATATCACTTATTAATGAATTTTTTGTGAAACTTGGTAAGTGGCTCTAGGTAGTAGTGTTACCCATATATATGCATTGGAAATTCGCTGAGTAGGCAGGTTTGCTGTGACGGGGGTATGTATATGTACTTTGCCCGTTCACATAGCCTACAGGCCTGTATGGAAAGTATCCAGCAAAGCAAGGGTGAACCGCTACAGGACAAGTTGGACAGTACTGATACTATTTACGGGCCAGACTGGGGTTCGAACCCACGACAGGGCGCTGCAGTAATCCGGAGTCCGTTGCCTTGTAGCGACTCGACAATCACCAATCACTTGAGATTTTCATGTTTTCCCAGAATAAGTTTGATACTGTATATCCCTAGAACAACTTGAAAGACATTATTTCAAATTTTAACAGTTATTCTAAATAACTTTTTCTAAATATTTAGGTAGATTTCGAACTAAGAGTAAATTTAATGCTGATAAATATATTAATTCTTAAAATATAAATTTACCATTTAAAATAATTAACTGCAATGAAACTGCATAAGAACTATTTTATGTAGCCCGTATAATAAATCTACCTACTTGTGAATTCGATGTCATTACCTTTAAACAAGATTACCTTTAATTAAATTAGAAGTTTAAGAAATAGTTTTCGTACCAGAGGTTAACTGTTAGAAAGGACCATGTGGACCTCAGTTCGCCTCAATAAAGAAGTATTTCAATTTTATTTAATATGTCACCTTTAACCGTTATTTAAATGTTAACTTGTAAATCCTCTTAATAGTTTGAGAGGCATATAACAGCCAAACCAAAATCAATAAACTAATTTATTATTCTCGTAGATTTTCCTCTTCGATCTTCACCCCAGCGCACAGTCTACGGTCGTTCGCAAAACAAACACAGTTAACTGAAAGGCGTATTGTTGTTGATGTGCAACAATTGAAAGTAGGTTGAAAGGGGGTGGCCTCCCGGGCTGCATGAACGTTGCAACTGCACCTCTTGTACCCCCCTGCACCCCTTGTACCCCCCTGCACTCGTGGACGCCCCTACCAGGGTGCTCGCTGTAAAAATCGATCCAAGGTACGACCTTGTACATCCCTGTAGCGTCTCCGCCGCGGCTAGACTCCGCGGAGACGGGAGGATCTGATACACGACCGCTGCCGACAGTCGACAAGAGGATGGGATGATGGGAGGTGGGGTAGAGGGGTGAGGGTGTCGAAGGAGGGTGAGGCGTTAGGCTTAGGATTGAATTTACTGAATTCTTTTTTATTTTAAAAACAATAAAAATATCGCATATGTTCGAAAAATATTATTTTTCCAATAAGAGGAGGGTTGAAGCCTAAAATTTTAAATTAAATCGGGTATATTAATATGAACGCGTATATATAAGTTCAACATAAGAAAAAGGCCCCCTTTGGTTAGGATAAAAGGCCATGTAGCCATTACCTCGCTTGAGAAACAAATATACAAACATATTTATGATATAATGAAACCCTAAACAGTGAATCGTGTAAGATAATTGGGATGAACACTTCAACACCATCTGACGACGTGGAGCGAAACTGATTGACGGACTGTTCGGACACAGAACTATAAACCAATTAAATATGAAACAAAGTATTTATAAATACAAATTGACCTATGAACCTATTTATTCATGATACATATTTGCCTCCTGGATTGATTTATGACTTAAAAAATAAGGTTACATACCTTGCCGTCATCAATCCACTACTGTAGTTTAAAAGATTACTAGTTTCGAGACAGTATTTACTTCTGTGATATATCAAGATATGATAATGGGACATAACTAGTCCCGAAACTACTAACCTTTTAAACTAGATTGATGACGAGAAGGTATGTAACCTTATTTTTTAGGTCTATGAACCTATGTTTACTTATGTTTGTGGTGTAAAAATAACTTCTACAATTTTCGTTTTAATGAGAAAAATTGCCAAAAACTTGTTTTGAACTCTGTACTAATAATAATTCTTTATTTACAAGTAAACCATTTTATCGAATTCATGTTACAAATATCTGTAAATTAGATTTCCGCATTGGGATAAACCCGTAAACGGATACCGAGCCCACTCAGACAGCCACTAGTTGTTACGATCTCCTTCACTAAAAACACTTGTGAAAATATAAAGTAAGAAAGAAAATCCATATCATATGAAAAATAATTACAGTTACTGCATTTAATGAGCACAGGAACCTTAATGCTTCCAAAGGCATATTTTATATTGATAACATTAAATGAAAACAGGGAAACAATTTTAACTTTCCCAAATTGTATCTTCTATATTGTAATTGTATCTTAGATTAGTTAAAGTAGTAAAACAGACCTGTCCTCTCTTAAAACATCCTATGATCCTGCGTATTCTGTGCGAAACCTCGGAAGACGTTCCTCAAGACAACGATACTTCTACCATTGAAATAAACTTATGATAACCACGACAGTCTTCAAACCTCTCAGCCTGTCAACCTGGTAACAGGCCGAGGGTGGTACTAAACATATTTTAAACCAACTCCTTTGGAGTACCAACTAAATCTAAATTACTTCGGCTCAAAGCCATTTTTTACCCGCATTTACGGTATAAAATTGGAAACTCGAAGCTTATCGATGAACTAACACCAAATAACAACTGCTGCAAAGTTTCACACGGTTTTACATATACTTAGAATTAAGTGCCAAAACATTCCTTCAGATACGCGGATTCGAATGCAGTCCCGAAGATTCCTCGGTCCTCGGTCCCCAAGATGGCGGCCGACGTCCGATGTCGCTGTCACGTTCCCGTTGACAGCGGCGTTTCAATGGCAGGTCCGCGCCGCCATCCATCCTGGACGTCGCATTCTGAAGCTTTGTGTCCCAGGCTTCCGCCGACTTCGACCGCCGATTGCCGAAACACAAACTCCCGAAATAAAGCAAAACCTGGTCCAACAAGTCCATTCACCCCGCGGTTGCACTAATTTATAACCCTTTGTGTGACATGGCGAGTGGATGCATCGTCTCGGGATACAGAGGTCGAATGTTGATCCGGCGGGTAGCCGGCCGTCCACCCCGAAACCGAAGCGGCCGATGTGGAGGTCGGTTGGAGTGTTCTTCAAAACAATTGTGGTCAGATGTGGAATTATAATATGCAGAATGGATGCATGCAGTATGATTATTTTTTCTCGGAAGAGGCCACAGTCGACAGTCGAGGTTAAAAGGAGTCGTAAGTTATTTCTCTCCTTGGCCCCTCCACACAGGTCGTAACTGTGACATTACTTCACCACTCACTATTATTTTATAGCGGGCGTAGATTCATTGATCCAAGTCCCATCCACTTGGATCTATTTACCTAGAAACAAGTGTTTTGCCAAATTTAAAAGATGTGGTTCAAGCCAATTCAGCAAACTACTCATATAAAGTTAGTCTACATAAATCTCGATTGGTATGGACCAGTTACAAACTTGCACAGGTCCATCTATTGCTCTGTATGAAGATTGCAATCAATCATGGTAAAATCAGGGCATTCGGGGCTGGAAAAAGGGACCGTAAATTCTCTTACGGTAAAAGGACTCAATTTCTCCCAGTCAACATTGGCTACGAGATTCTTATCTGTAAAAATATGCATGCACTAAACAATTAAGTGGCTTAAAGTGCCTTTATCCTATCCACGTCCTTTCAGTCTCATTTCGATGTCACATTTGTAGAAAAGAGACAAATTTCAACTTACTATACGCACTGTTCCTGATTTTTTTTCATTACATAAAATAGCACGTGGTGGAGCAGACGTGAATTATAGGTCATCAAAAATTACTCTGGAACAGAAATCCTTCACAATTTATTCTAGCTTTGTGAAAGAATAACTTATCATGAATGTCTTGTTTTGTTGGAATAACTTATACTAAATGCTAGAGCGAAGCTAGGTGGATGGAATGTTCACAAAAGATACTTAGAGCTTTGCTTCAAGAAAAGGGTGTAATATAATAAGGTTTCATGTTTTGATAGAAGAATGGATTATAATACCTCATATCGTACAGTTGGAGCATTGTTAAAATAAATTCTTAAAACAGGGAGCCGACCTTTTCTAGAAGAAGGTATTTTAATGAGGGTCGAAATTTGCTGGGAAAAGTGTTATGAATAGGAGTTTGAAGTTTAGACAGAAAATAAGCATTTGGAAAAGAATTTTTCTAGAAGAAGGGCTTGCCATAAAGGGTTCGTACTTTTCAGAAGAAGGTTCCATCAAGAGGAAGAACCAAGGAAACTAAAACTATATTCCTTGGGAATAACTGTGCTAAGAACAGATCTTTTATGGTCAACCCTTATGTGAGAGTTAGAGGTTATCATAAGAGGGAGAGGATTTGTCAAAAGCCCTTGAATGAATCCCTGAAGCCCTCCCCCCTTATGAAATAGAGCATCAAGCTTTTTTCAAGAAGAGTCTTTTAATAGAGATTAAGCTTTGTTTGAAAAATTATCTATCAGAAGGGGGTTGAGTTAAGCTAGAAAAAGGGCTCATAAGCCTTTCTTGAAGCAGAGTCAGCTGACGGTCCACTTGTTAAAACCATTAGGTCTTACAAAGTGGAATCTGATATTGATAGAGCAATAGCCTATTAAAAGAGGTCGTTATTTACTGAAAGAATATTAATTAGCGAGTTAAGTGAATCTAAAAATTGCCGAGACCGCAGACTTGTGAGATCCGTACTCACGGATGCGCTGGCAGCGAGCATGCAGCCAGCACGATGCATGCAGCGAGCTTCTGCGTGGCAGCCACGCCATTTCGGTGTGTAACCCACCTAGTCACCAAGAGTAAAGACCGTTGAGGTAACAAACAAAGTGAGTTTACTTATATTAGCCTACTAGCTGGCCCGACAGACGTTGTCGTATTCTAATGTCATTGAATTTGTTTTATGTAAAATACTCGTTCATTTTCAAGATGAACTCGTTCGCTAACTTCGGCATCGAACGAAAAATAGTTGGAGTTGCCATTCAAGTAGATTTGTTATTTTCGTGATGAAAATATGTTTATGCCTTTAGATATAATCCTTGTTAACAGCTGTTTGGTGTAACTAAGTAACTAACTTAATCAAATTATCTTTGATCAAACCATTGGGAAATTTGAAGGCCAGTGGGACAGAGCCCTTAGGCCGGATTAAAAATTGTCTTTTATAAAAACCTTACCCTGGCATTAACGAACATAACAAAAAAAGAGTTATTCAATTTGGTGCACTCATTCTCAAGTTATAGCGTGCCCAGGGGAAATAGGGATTAATTTGTATATATTGAGATTAAGAAGAAGATTGTATACATCCTGATCATAGGTTGAGGCTCTGGATATAAACATGGATACAAACTATTTGTTTTAACTTTGGTATATTTTGAGCAAGAGGTTTCCTGTAGTTGTTGTTACCTATAATTCTGAAAATTTCGACCTTGGATAGAATCGAGAAAGGTATATTTTGAAACTCGATCTCAAAGGGACTTCTGAGTCGGACATGTCAGCTTATGAAACTTCGTATTTAGAGTTTACTAGCAATATAACGTTTGTTGTATTATAATTTCCTATATAATCACCCTTTCAAGATCGAGTTCTTGCTATAGTATTTGTTTACTACAAAATACATTCAACATATCAGATCAGCTAAAGCCTTTCATCCGTCATTTCAAGTCAGCTCCGACTTTTGTCAATCATTTTAGGTCTGCTACAACTTTCATCCTTTTAAATCAGCTGCACGGCACAGGGATGTGGCAACCCCACCGCCCGGTGGCTTGTCCATTGCAGCTAGCCTCTCTGGCTCCCTACTATTCATCTGTGTCAGAAACTTTCCTGTTGATCCGTGTTCTTTCCATTTATGTACACACGTATCAGCTTTCTTCATCTTGCTACCTCCAACCTGCTCTTCACCCCGATTCTTCCCTCCCCTTCCTCTATCTCTGCTACAGGCCAACCCAAGGTGTGATGTGGACCGTGCCGATGGGTGAATGGCACCAGGCCTTTTGCATGGTGTCACGAACGGTACCTTCAGGATAACAGGCACCCTCCTGCAGTAAGCAGCCTTGTCCGGTCATGCGGGGCTCTGCCCGGGTCAACTTCACTTCCCTAGCTACTCGTGGAAACCACATGCACCGCCAAGGGCAAACCATTGACTCAAAACCAAACCTCGAGGCAACTGCAGATGTTTCCTTGTCCTCAATTCCACCAGGATCTGCCCCATAAGGGCAGGTTCCTCAACCTGAAATGAGTGCATCAGGAACACAGGAGGTTCCGATGCAATCTCATGAAGAGGCTATCAATGAAGAGAAGATTCTGCAGATTTCAACATGGACGATTTGAGCTCAATCACATCAGCCCCACTGGAGAAGGATGAGCTTCTCAGAAGTCCAAAAACACCAAAATCTACGGGGATGCTCGATGATGCCATAGAGCAACTGAGCGGCCTGCGGATGAAGAGACCGAACCTCACCACTGTCCAAAGAAGGGAGGCCATTCAGGCAAAACTTCTTGAGAGAGGTGAAGCTTTTGACCCAGCGAAGTTTCGGAGGAGTAAAATTAAAAACAAAAGAGACCAGAGATGGGTGAAACTCCAGGCACGAATGTGGGTCCAGAGGCTGAGTCGAGGGCGGGCAAGCACCCTAGAGGCAATATGGCCACCCCTCCCTCGGCGGAAGAACCTACAAAAAAGGCCAGGAGTGGAACTCACAGAAATCATGATGACCAAACCTTGAATCCAGGGACTTCTAGCAAAGGAGCCTCTTACAGGGATATTTCCGCTATCAAAATGGCCATTGTCTTGGAATGCTATCCTGAGGTTAAGCTTTCAGCAGAGCAAGGAGAAGTCATCGAAGACGCCATTATGGATGAACTCCAACCCCTAGAGGATGGCTCTACTCCATCGTTTGCAGGCACCTACATGGAAAAAGGTGCCTTGATAACATCCTACATCAACGAAGCAACCAAGCGTTGGCTGGAGACACTCATCCCCAGACCTAAACCACTTGGGGAAAAGAAACGTATTGTTGGTCAGAGGAAAGACATCTTGAGGTCAACGAGGGTATTCTTTAGAGCTCACCCGAAGCTTCTCAAGAAAACTCCAGAAAAGGTCCTCGAGATGCTCGATAAACAAATCCCCACCGTGAAGGCGAAGAAATGGAAGGTCCTGCCAGCTAAGCCAGGGGGGAAGCTAGATTACACATCATATAGATGGTCCATCAACCCTCTGATATATTGAAAGAAATTTAAATATCTGAGGAAGGGTCTATGGCCCATCGAACCAGTTATACAAATTTAGTTTTGTTTACAAAAGGGGTTGATGGACCATCGACCCAGTTTATATTTTCTCTAATGAAATAAAATAAGGCTCGATGTACC
The DNA here is from genome assembly GCA_963675035.1 of Allygus modestus. NCBI lineage: Eukaryota > Metazoa > Arthropoda > Insecta > Hemiptera > Cicadellidae > Allygus > Allygus modestus. The sequence continues at coordinate 26,599,229 of OY776115.1, read as the reverse complement.
ATCGGCTCAAAATTATAAATATTAATATTATATTTAAAAAATAAGTAAAGGGTCGATTACACATCAAATAGATGGTCCATCGACCCTTTAAAACCTTAATTTAAATATGTTTTATTTGGGGGTCGATGTACCATCTATATGATGTGCAATCGAACCATCTATTTAAAAATCTAATGATATAAAGTGTAGGGTCGATTACACATCAAATAGGTGGTACATCAACCCGTTATAACATTATTCTAAATAAATTTGGTTTAGGGGTCGATGTACTATCTATTTGATGTGTAATCGATCCTATGTCTTTATAATATGTTATTTTATGGACACAGGGTCGATGGTCCATCAGACCAAAATATAATATTTTATCTTAATTTATAAAATGGTCTGATGGCCCATAGACCCGTTTATATTTTTTATTCAATTACATTTCCTACACGACTGATGGTCCATCGATTGTTTATGTTATTTCATTTATTTTATTCAAGGGTCGATGTACCATCTATTTGATGTGTAATCGGCCCAGCCCCTAAGCCAGACCTGAAAGGTTACGGATTCGTCTGTTTCCTAGTCTAGGCCTGCTTCAACGCTGTTAGGTCAGCCAACTCTAGAGCCAACCTAGGGCTCTGGCAAGTCTCAATTGTCTGAACGACAGTCAAGGACAATGCCTAGGGTCCTCCAGATCAACCTACATCACAGTAAAGCAGCCCCGACTGCTTTCTGCCAGTCCTTCCTTAGAAAGGGATTTGACCTATCGCTGATTAAAAACCCATGGTTTCTCTAAGAAAGGGTTGCAGGCCTGGGTGATACCTAGAGTAGTTTGATTTACTGCACCTCTCTCAAAAATGTCATAACATGCATACTTGTGAAGAAAGGTATGGATTGCCTAAACCTCACTGAATTATGTTCTAGAGATCTCACTGCGGTGTCTATAACCTGGAGTTATGAATGCAAGGAATTGAGCACAATTTCAGGCTCGGTTTACTTTCCCTATGACTCTGGGGACCTTCTTCCATCGAGAGAACTCGAACTTTTGGTGGAGTCATCCTACGCTGGTGGACGACAACTCCTCTTAGGTTGTTACGCCAACGCCCATCACACAATCGGATGGGGAATCACCGACACGAATCCAAGAGGTGAGGCTCTTCTTCAGTTTCTCATGTCTAAGAACCTTTATGTCTGTAATGTCGGAAACCGTCCGACGTTCGTTACACGAAATCGAAGTGAGGTTATTGACATTAATTTTTGCTCAGAAGCAGTCCTTAGGGCCATTCACAATTGGCACGTAAGCCATGAGGCCTCCTTGTCTGACCACAGGTGCATCTGTTTTAACTTGGAAAGCGAAGGTGACTTGCCCTGCTATCGAGATCCCAGGAGAACAGACTGTTCACTCTATAAGTCTGACCTCCTGTATCAACTGGGATAATTAGGTAGGAGGGTCAGCTGCTTTGCAGACATGGACCAGATTGCTTCTGATCTTCAGAACGCAATCGTAAGCTGCTTTCAGGAAAATTTTCCAATGCGGCGGGGTAAGAGTCGCACTAATACTAAGTGGTGGACTGTTGGCCTTGGCCGCAAAAGGACGGATGTCAGGAAGCTTTACAACCATTGCAAACGGAGCCGTATCTGGGAGCCATACTATAGGGCACTCACAGAATATAGCCTTGCAATCAAAAAAGCCAAAGAGAACTCCTGGAGACGGTTTATACAGGAGATAAACAGTCTCAGCGCACAGAAAGACTGCAGCGTGTTTTAGCCTCAAGCCCAATTGGCCTCCTGGGATCCCTGAGGTCACCAGAGGACAATATACTACTGTAATTGGCGAAAGTCTCAAACTTCTCCTTGAGACTCACTTTCCGGATTGCATTTTTGAGAGTGATTGTTCTGGCATGTCCGACAACAGCGAAATGGGCTCATGGCCAAGAGCTGATCGCGGAAGCTGGACTTTAGCCAGACGAATTGTCACACTTTCCAAATTTAAATGGACCATCAGCAATTTTGGCTCATTCAAATCTCCTGGGGTGACGGTATCATACCGGCAATGTTACAGCAAGGACCGAAATCTCTCTTGGTCCTCCTGTGCGAACTCTTCTGAGCAAGTCTGGCTTATGGGTACATTCCTCAAGCCTGGCGCCTCAGTATGGTGGTCTTCATTCCCAAGAGAGGAAGAGCAGACTAATCAACTGCAAAATCGTTTCGTCCCATTAGTCTCTCATTGTTTCTCTTGAATACGCTGGAAAGACTGGTAGAAAGACATCTAAGAAAGGGAGTGCTTTCAGGTTCTCCTCTTCATCGAAACCAGCATGCATATCAGCCTGGTAAGTCCTGCGAAACAACCATGCATCAACTTGTGACCAGGGTGGAGGACAGCCTTGCTGCTAAGGAAATCGCTCTAAGCACCTTAATGGACATTGAAGGTCCGTTTGACAATGTTACTTGCACGGCCATGGTCCGGGCGGTGCGTGGGCGTTGTATTGAGTCCGCTATTTGTAGGTGGATTGAGACTGTGCTCTGCTCCAGGCGGATTAGAGCCTATCTTCAAGTTGAATTGATAGCGATCGCACCCTCGAAAGGTTGTCCGCAGGTGTGCTTTCGCCTCTTCTGTGGAACCTTGTGGTGAACGGTCTCCTTCGTGAGCTCACTAGCAGAGGCGTCTTTGTCCAGGGCTAAGCAGATGACATAGTCCTCATGGTACAGGGAAGGTTCACGAATATTGTTGCTGATGTCATGAATGTCAATCTGCAATATGTCATTGTCTGGTGGTCTTGGAGAGGGACTAAGCATAAACCCCTCAAAGACAGTTGTTTTTCCGTTCACAAGGAAAAAGAACCTGGAGTCTCTTTCCCGGCTGAGACTTGGACCAACGCGGCTTGAAGTATCAGGTACAGTCAATTACCTAGGGCTGACAATTGACTCTAAGCTGACTTGGAATGATCATTTGAATAATACACTAAGAATAATACACATAAGGCGAGATGGGCGCTCATGACGTCCAGGATATTTGCAGGCTCCACGTGGGGGATCAAGCCTCACATAGCGCTATGGCTGTATAAGGCAGTAATAAGGCCTCAAGTCACATATGGCTCACTAGTCTGGTGGACAAAGGTCAACCAGACTACAGCCATAGCCAAACTCACAAGTTTACAAAGGCTGGCACTCTTCTAGTCACTGGAGCTTTCAGGAGCAGCCCGTCAGCAACTCTCGAAGTTGCTCTTGGATTACTGACTTTGGATATCTTCATCAAGGCAGAAGCACGAAAATCAGCCAATCGATTAAAAGTCGCAGGCTAATGGAGGGAAGGCATGTCTGGAACAGGCCATTGCACCATCACCAAAGCCGTTGCTCACAGCCCTGTGCTTGAAATGACTTTAGATCTCATGAGTACGGAGATGGTTTTCACTAAACCTTTTTCTGTTTGATTCTGCTCCAGAGAAGAGTGGAAATCTGAGGAAGGGCCCTATTTCAGGATAGGCAGCCTTGTCAGGTACACGGACGGCTCTGTCATTGAAGGAAAATCTGGCTATGGGGTGTACAGTGAATCACCCAGGACAGAACTCTGCGCAAGTCTGGGACAACACTGTACTATTTTTCAAACAGAAATTTGTGGCATCATGGTTTGCGCCAATATATGCCTTGCCAGACGCTATTGCGACAAGCATATGGTAATCTTGTCATATTGTCAGGCTGCCCTCAAGGCTCTTGAATCCATCGAAATCAAGTCAAAATTAGTGTGGGAGTGTTACAGCGCACTCGGCGAAACTCGCAACACGCAACTCGGTGCATCTTGGTTGGGTACCTGGCCATGTAGGCATAGGTGGCAATGAGTGTGCAGATAAGCTTGTTAAAAGAGGTTCCGGTATGTTATTCTTTGGTCCAGAGTGGCATAAGCAAAACAACTGCATTTCACGCGATCAACAAATGGTCCAGGGACTTACATCGCCAGCAATGGCATAGTTACTCTGGTCAAGCACTTGGCAAAAGGCTGCTAGTAGACACTAGCTCTTACTTCACTAACTGGTTGGTGAGGTTGGGCAGAGGTCGGGCTAAGCAGGTGACTGCGTTGATAACTGGACATGGCCACTTCAGGAAACATCTCCACACTCTTAGACTTAGAAATGAAAATCAGCCTCCAACACTCCAATAACCTTCGGTTGACGTGTGAGCATCTTTGAATCTTTGGATCTATAAATCCGTCCCTTCAACAACACTTAAACATAAACATAAGTCAGCTGCAACTTTCGCCTGAAACTTCCGGATACAGTACGGCTTCGTCCATAATTTTAGTTCAGCTTACAGTTTTGTCAATTTCTGCAGGTCATCCACGGCTTCCATCCATAATTTTAGGTCAAACACAAGTTCCGTCATTACTTCAGGCCAGTTACAGCTACACTCCATCCAGGGTCGGATTTAGGAGTATTGCACCTGTAGGCTAAATCCATTTGCCGCCCCCCCTTTTAGAGACTCACGGTTAATAGACTCATATGTTATTATGCATACTATACATTCGTTTTACACAAAAAATGATAGATTCATTTATTCAAATTAAATTGTGCTAAAGAGTAAAACTAAAACAACACAAAAATATTTCATTACTGGTTTAATTGTTGAGATTAAATTCATAACTACACAGGAGCAGCAGAACACAAAAACATTGCCGTTTTTCATCACCGATTGACACACAATTTTACCGAAACGTAAACAAGAGAGGTTAGGAAGGTTTGTTTTGTGACCATGGAGGTTTATTGTATAACTGGAGGTAACACTGCTTCACTATTTTTGTCGAAAAAGCCAGCCGGTAATTTTGTCAGGTTGGTACACTGGTGAGGCAAATTTCTCGTTCTTTGAACTATCCTAATTGGTTGATTTACACCTATAAGTGAATATACTCATGCAAATCATGAGAATAAAAGTAATACATTTTGGAACAAATTCATTTTTCGTTTGATTTATGTATCTAATATTTCCGTGAAATATGATTAATTTTGAGCAAATACAAGTTTTAAATTTTCAAATCATGATTAGCTATTTGTTTGAATCTATTTGTTGACTCGTTCGATTCCAGCGAGTAGTTCTTTGTTTGCCTCACCAAATTTGGCAAAGAACGGCTCGTAATTTTGTTCATCAGTGTTGTCTCCAGTATTACCAATATGGTGTTATTATCTGGAGAAAATTCGTATTATGCTATGAAAAGAATAAACATATTTCCATTTCCATAAATGAATACGCTACATATCAAATATACGTTGAAAGAAGTTTCTGTAATTAAAATAATCGAGATGTATATTTCAATTTTTAGTAAATTGCTAACGTGCCGTCCCTTAAATTTTGCCGCTCTAGTCTGCAGCCTTTTCAGTCTATCGAGAAATCTGGTCCTGCCTCCATCACGTCCGCTACAGTTTCAAGAACTAAGCAATGCGATGGATCATAAAAATATACAAAATAACCCCAGAATCTCAAACCACCGCGTCCAGATCTTGAAAGACCCCGTCTGTGAGTCACTAGTAGAGGGGAGACTAGAATCGGGCGGTCCACCAATCTGTTGTCGCTCCATTCCAATTAACAGAAGGATTTATGGCCCCGGCCAAACCCGAACCTCGCCAATGCCAATGCTCGCTCCTGATTTATCAGCCAATTAGACAAAACTCCCGCACGCCCTCTCTCGCCACCGCTCCTGTACCTTCCGGTCGCTCATTTTCATACGATGGCGAAACCGGTCACCTGTGACGCCGAAGACGCACGTGCAGCAACGACGACTTGAGATGTTTTGGGTGAAGGGAATCCACAGAACATCTGTCTATGGTACTCGGTACTCGTCTATGGTAGTGTCGATGACAACTACAGAAAGTGAGACTCAAAATTGAGAAACAAATCTAAACTTGCCTAGTTCCTAAATTTTGACAATTTCTCCCAATGTTTAGTCAAATGAAAAATAAAAAGGTTTTACCAGATTATTTTAAGCAGTATATGTTTTAAGAAAAGTTCCCGTCCAAAAAATATTGGTTACACCTATTCAAGAGTTGAGGAAGGGTCTGGAATATATTTATTAATTCAACAAATATTCAGCATAACATAATGTGACTGCAACCTCGTATCAGTCATCGAAACCAATATTTTCAAGTATTTTACTTGTGTTTGGTGTCAGAGAGGGACGGCCTATGTAGGAAGTCTTCAAATATTATAATTGTAAGTCTAACAGGTTGAGTTATACCATTACTTAATTTTAAATGTCTTCACTATACAGTAGAGCACACTTCCACAAACCCAGACTTTAACGGACAATGGCAACTTTTCATTTAAGCCGGAAACATAGACAAAAAACAACAAAACGACCAAGCAGGAGGGGGTTGTTGTTTTGTGTTTGTGTTTCAGTATTCTTTGGTATTTAAAATTTCCCTGCGTGGGCTATTCCCCTACGACGACAAAAACAAATACTGTAAAATACCTTGAAGTGTTGGTCACTGTGATCAATACATGATTGCCAAATGTTATTATGCTGTGTTTAATTGTTTTGCAACTATTGAATATGTTTAAGACTTTTGTCTAACCCTATAGTGTGACATCACTTTATTATTTGCATGTGTATACTTGTACAGTTATATTATTTGTATATTTTTGTAACACTCATTTTACCAAATTTCCCCTAAAGGGAAGAAGCTAGGTGGCATGGTAGTCTTAAGCTCGAGACTACGATAACTTTTGGTTTTGATGAGGTCCCCTCTTATGGAGGATAAGTAAAGTCAGTGGAGTTTGATATATCCCTTAATAACGAAGCTAAATTAATAAAACTTATTATATAGCCTCACCTGGTTAGTTATATTGATAATTGTATAAAATTACGTTACCTTATGGGCCTTGTTGCAGCAAATATACTAAGCCCCAATGTTATTCTTATGAAGAACTAGCTGTATACCCGTCCTTCGTACGAGTTGTATATAAATGGTAGATTAACTAAAGCAAATAATAAACCACACTATTTAACAATATTAAAATTACATTTTACCCGTTTAATGTACAATTAAATCAAAGTTAACGAAATATACTGGCAGATAGTTTGGGTCCTGTTGCTAAGTCAAGGAACTCTGTCGAGTAGTAAACGGCGCCGGCGTGTGGTTTGAGACTCAAAATCGGTACACGTAACACTTTGGATTCGCTTTTAGAAATAAAATAACTCAAGTACGAAAAAAATAAATAATATCGGGGAGGGGGGGGCATAAATATAAAATCGGCGGGGGGGGAGAAAAATATAAAATCGGGGGGGAGGGGGGTGCAAAAATGAAAACCGGGGGGGGAGAGTAAAAATATAATATGGGGGGTGGAAAATTTTATAAATGGGTGGGGTGGGAAAAGTTTATAAATTTCATAAACTAAAAATATAAAATTGAAGAGGGGGGGAGCAAAATATAAAATTGGGGGGGGAAAATAAAATTGGGGGGAGGCAACAATATAAAATCGGGGGGCAAACATAAAAATCGAGGGGGGAGCAAAATATAAAATCGGGCGGGCAAAATTATAAAATGGAGGGGAGAGCAAAAATATAAAATCTGGGGGGCAAAAATATAAAATGAAGGGGGACATCATAAAATACAAATATAAAATTGAAGAGGGGGGGAGCAAAATCTAAAATTGGGGGTGGGGCAAAATTAAAAATGGAGGGAGCAAAAATATAAAATCGGGGGGGACAAAAAATATAAAATGGGGGGCTAAAATATAAAATGAGGGACATCAAATACAAATATTATATCGAAGTGGGGGGCAAAAATAAAAATCGGGGTGGAGCAAAAATATAAAATCGGTGGGGGGCAAAAAATATAAAATCAGGGGGCAAAAATAAAATCGGGGGGAGGGTACAGGAAGTATCGGTAAAAATTGTTATTTGTGCAAATAAGAATAGACTAAAACCAGATGAAGAATAAAACCAGATCATTAATATGTGTTCATTAATATTAATTAATGCTGACGTACCCGTTCTTCGTACAGGTGTTTTCTCTACCCGTTCTTTAGTCAATGCAATTTGTATTTTAGTTAGCTTGAAACAGCTGTTCTTGCTTCTGCTCTTTAAGCTGTCAAATGTAAGTATCCACAGCTGTTCGAATTACAGTTTCTGAATATTTACTTTATTCTGAAATGTAAACATTGAAACTTAGGACGTTCACGGGGCGTAGCCCAAGGGGATTTTAAGGAAGTGAATAGGCCTATGTGTTGCATGGGTTCAAGATCTTCCTATGTGTAAAGTTTCAGCCCAGTCGGTTCAGTAGTTGTTACGTTCACCCGGAACATCAGACAGACAGACAGACTGACAGAAACCACCTCTTCTTTATAATATTACTAGCTGACGTACCCGTTCTTCGCACAGGGGTTTTCTCTACCCGTTCTTTAGTCAATGCAATTTGTATTTTAGTTAGCTTGAAACAGCTGTTCTTGCTTCTGCTCTTTAAGCTGTCAAATTTAAGTATCCACAGCTGTTCGAATTGCAGTTTCTGAATGTTTACTTTATTCTGAAATGTAAACATTGAAACTTAGGACGTTCACGGGGCGTAGCCCGAGGGGATTTTAAGGAAGTGAATAGGCCTATGTGTTGCATGGGTTTAAGATCCTATGTGTAAAGTTTCAGCCCAGTCGGTTCAGTAGTTTTTGCGTTCACCCGGAACATCAGACAGACAGACAGACAGACAGAAACCATCTCTTCTTTATAATATTATAGATAGTATAGTATATAGATAAATCAAGTGTTATGTACCACTCATTTATGAATTTATTTTATAACACTTGGTAAGTGTCAAATCAAATCACTTTCATTGCAGTCAATAAAAATTACATTGCAAACGTCACCAACATAAAGTTTACAGTGGTTACAAGCATCGACCAAAGAACAATATTTATTCTTTGGTCGCTGGTCAGAAGTGATAATTTTCAGTATTCAAAGCTACCTACTCTATTTTACGAAGTGACTGCGTACACGTCCAATGTAAGGGCAAATTCACTTCGCTACCGCTTAGGTTAGGTTGGGTTAGGTTACGTTACGTTATGTTACGTTAGGTTAGGATAGGTTAGGTTAGGTTACGTTAGGTTAGGTTAGGAGGTTTTTTGGCTCTCAATTTGTTTTAAAAATCACAGGAAAAGTAACGTACGGTGCGTAATTTGGAACAGACGTGAACAGTAGCGGCCCACGTCGGACGTGTACGTAGCCACTGCCTCTATTTTACAGTTGGATTCTCTACCACAATCAACGCCACAAGAGATTTACATCAGTGCTAGATTTATCTCACGGAGAGCAAAATACTAAATTTAGTTTTCCCAGCGGCTTAACACGAATTCGACAATCGAGTACAGCGATTTAGACACTAAAAAGAGTTTGAACCAAGCTCTAAATTTATTTTGTTTTGTGATTTGCTTGATTTCTTCAGGGAGCTTGTTGAAAAACTTTACACCAGGCTGCGAAGGCTTCTCATACAATACAGTCCTGGTGTTGTGTGTGATAACGATAACTATCCCTGCCTCTGGTGTCATAGTTGTGTGCTTGCCTGCCCTGAATAAGAGTACATTTTGTGGGGCAGTTAACTACACCCTGAATGTAGAGTGAGGGCAGGGTGAGTAGTCCAGGCTCCCTAAAGTCATTTCTACACGACTTCCTTAGTGACACTAAATGATTCTAAATTTTCTTAATGAAATAAAATTAAAACAATATTTTGTTTTAAAAAGAAGTATGAGTTTTGCCCTGCATCTGAGGAAGCAACGTTACTTGTATTACGACCATCTGTGTCCAGCTGCTAGCACTATGATTAGTTAACTTATAACAATTGACGGTGAAAATGCTAAAATTTCTATCGGCCTTTATTTTTAAATTTGTTAAACAATAAAAAAATTCGCTTTGTTACAAAAACGAGTTCGCACGCACGTGAGGGAAGTGAATTTCCACATAAAAAACTATAAAAACTCAAAATCAGTTAAAAACATACATTTATTCCAACTTTTATTCAAATCTGAAAACATTGATTTTTTGGCTGTTCTGATGCTCCTGGTTCTATTTACCTGCAATGCTGGGAATACAATTTTGCGCATTATAAGTTTAGGAGAAGGTCCTGTCAGGCTTAAAAGTAGGCGTGAGGTTGTTGGGGATGATAAAATTACACCAACAAATGAATAACAGGCTTTTCTAATGTAAAATCCCCCAAGACAACGTACTGTGTTTGGTCGATACACATTTTCTTTAATAACTCGGTAAATATTTATGCTAGAATGACGAGAGAGGGCTTAAAACTTTCGCCTCTCCAATTCCCATCTTTTTACATGCATTTATTTTACATACGGGGCTTTTCTGACCCTTTTTGGGCCCAAAAACTCAAAATTTGAAAGATTAATCCCCAAAAAAAGGGGTTTAGAGTTTTCCGATTGTTTTGCCCAACGAACTTGTCCAACTGATTACAGAAAGGAACGTCCCTACCAAATTTAAAGTAAATCGGACAAAAAATGCGACCGCTAGAGTGCAAACACACACACACATATATATATATATATATATATATATATATATATATATATATATATATATATGTCTATATACCGTACATATATATATATATATATAATTTTGAACGACCCCTTAAAACGTGTTCAGGGGGTCACGTTAGGAACTTCTATGGTGGTCCCGGGCTTAAGTTTCACCGTGCGGGTCATGCTAATAGTTCACTTTCCAAAGGAAAGTCACTAATAATCGTGGGTTCTTAGGATTTAATGAAATATTACAATTAAATTCTAGTAGTCATCTATTTGTTTTACTGAAGTGGTATTTTTATAAATATTGAATGCATTGTGTCTAACCTGCCTACCTGCTAATTAAGAAAAGAATTACATTAAAATTAGATAAAAGAATGAGCGATACAAATATTATAAACCTTGTTACAGTTTGACACTTGCTGGTAATGTTATTATTTACCTAATTTACTATACTACAACATGGGCATGTTTATTATTGAAGGGAAATAAAATAAAGTAGGAATAAATAACGCTAGATTAATTGAAAAACAATTCATTCCATTTTTCATTACACATGGCTAAACAACATTAATTTATTAGGTTCTGACGAATTCATGGAAAACAGTTGCTGATATGGATGTTATATTGGTACGCATTGGGGCAGACATTCAAAAAGATAACACTTATTTGTTTAATTTATTTTATTATCCACTCCACATTCCTCTACTGTTGGGTGGTTTGAAAACACATCTTTTACAAATATTAACAGTCTAGATCGTTTAGTCTTTCCAAGTACTTCAAATCCTCGAATTTAGTTTGTTGCGTGCTTCCACGAAATTCGTTCTTCGAAATAATTTGTACCGATAACGGCTGGTGTTACAAAAAAAATCAGATAATAAATTATCTCTAGAATGTTATCTACAACTTTCCCGATGACAGTTTTTACCAGACCGAAAAATAAAATAATTCTTCGATTGCTACTTTTTTACCTCATTCTCCATCCAGACTAAAAACATTCTGTGTTTAACTAATTGTTATAATAAATTTCATCACTTTTAGCGAATTTCCCCTATAGGGAAGAAGCTATTACCGTAGTCGGCATGGTAAGACCTAGGCCCGGGACCATGATAACTTTTCGTTTTGAGGTCCCCAGACACCAAAAACACCATTCGTTCGAAACTGTATATATATATATATATATATATATATATATATATATATATATATGTGTGTGTGTGTGTGTGTGTGTGTGTGACCGTAAGCACGATAACTCTCGTATAAAAGGTCCGATCTTAATGAAATGTGGTAAAAATATATAAAGTACCATTTATTTGAACGAGTTCGAAAACCAGACAAAACACACCATCCGAAGGGGGTTTTATGGGGGTTTTGTACCCCAAAAAATGGGTTTTTATGGGTTTTCACATGTAATTGTTATTTAAATCAAATTTTAATTCATACCATTGAATTCAGCTTTAAAAAATTTGGTATTTTAATCATTGCCCTACGTCAATTGGTTACTGAGATATTGAACGTGCTAAACACAGTGCGTTGACTAATGTTATTCTTATGGAGAAAAATAAAAATGTTATATATCGTTTATTTAAGAATGTTCATTGACGAAACTTGGTATGTGACTTCACTTAGATGAGTTCGATTGTATTTACATACAAACCCATTATTTTGTGTTCCTTGTTGCAGCAAATCTACGTACTCATCCCTAATGTTATTCTTATGGAGAATAATGAATATTTTAAAAATCGCTTATTTGTGAATATATTTCTTATGAATCCTGGTAAATTGCTTAATGTGTTATAAGGCATATATGTGCCTTAAATTCTCTGAGTACGCAGGTTTGCTGCGACGGGGGTATTTTATTTTGTTGAGTTAATTTAACTCTCCTATCAATTCGTTGTATCTTTATGTGCAAATGTGTATGTGTATATGATGATGACTTAATTCTAAATAAATTCCACATAACAAATAAAAATACATATTATGTTAAACCATTGGTTAACCACCAAATATCCTACTAAGGGTAGCCTACTCTTATTACTTGTGACTACATTAAAGAAAATTGGCTTTAGCACTACAAAGAATTATTTTTATAAGTTTACGAAGTTAGATAGCTATAATAAATGCCGGCTAGCAAACAAATATTTAATGTCACAGTTGAATCTATGTGCGTTACAAAATTATTGAGATCGGACCGACATATTAAACAATATCTGACATTATCTGATCATTACTCATACGTACGGCTTATTACGTAACTTTTAAGAAGTACCTTTTGGTTTATTCATTATAAACTATACTGTACCTGATTTACAGCCATACATTTATACCGCACAACATTAATTTGAGTGTCGAAAATAATAGTCAAGTAATATGAAAAAAATAAAAGCTGGCACTATCACTATGCAATAGTATCCAATAATATTTTAAGATATTTTTAAATTACGAATTTGCAGAGTTCGTAAACAATAGCATGCTCCTCCCCCAATTCTTGCACCAGATCAAATATATTCATTTTAAACACATTGGTGGTTTAAACATATTTTAATTTTTTAAGGATCTAATTTTTTTAACAATAAAATATGAAGAGATGTTATATTTTTAAACAATACAAGTTAAATCTAACGGTGTGTCATATTTTAGGTGTTCAATCGCCTTCATGTACTACCTAATTGTACTGCAAAACATTACTGTAATACAGTTCGGGTCACAGTGCTTGGCATCTGGTTAGCGTATGCTCTGGATTGACTTTTCGCCTTATTTGGCTTTGTACCGTTAGTGTTACAGTCTACTTTTGTCATCAGAAAGAAAAAAATCACTTATTTAATTGTTAAACATTTGTTTTGGTTATTTTTGTTAATGTCTACTTTTAATTACGAAAAATGTCAGTAGTTTCTCGCCTTTTTCAGGTGCCAACACCGTGACCTGAACAAATGCACAATTGTAATTTTGTTTGGCCTGGAGTCTTTTCGGAATCAGTGGAACTATCGCAGTTATTGACAAATAAATAAATAATCATTCCAATACAACTTTATGTCTGTAGGGTTAACACTGGCGTGACATTAGGACTTTTCTAAGATTATCAAAATTGTAAAAAAAACTAATTTTTAATAAATCACGTCCTTCCGATAATATTTGTTTACCTAAAATATTGCCTCCTTACCCAAACCCCCCACCCCTGGCGCGGCCCACCCACACGCCCTTTGGCCCTCGGGCCTCTCCTCTTTACACTCCCTGTGTTTTTACCGACCTCTCTGTCTGACCTATTGCATGAACTGTCACATTTTAATTTGCAAACCCGTTGCCAATCATAATTTTTTCAGCCAGTCCTTGCCGAGATTTGGAAACTTCCGGTTCCACTTCCATATATCAGCTTTTCCGGAAGTATGTCAACGGCCCTGTCGCGGGTTCGAATCCCAGTCCTGACATGTATATTTTATCAGTACTGTACAACTCGTACTGTAACGGCTCAGCACTTGCTTTGCTGGAAACGTTCCACGCACCGGTCTTTAGTATAGGATTGGCAAAGTACGGTAGAAAAAAAGAGGCTGCCAACCTCTTAAAAAATAATTGTTACACTCTTTAAAATAGCCAAAAGAGTCACGTACATCGAACATCGCGTGGAACATCGCACATCTTAGACTTCAAGGTATTGTCTTATAGAATAATTTTCGTCCTTCAGCCTATGAATATCTCTCATCTAAAAGTCAGTTGCGAGTTGGTATTGGCTATATAATCCTAATCTCCCGCGTATGAATAATCAAGAAGGCAGTGGCGCGGGTCGACGGTGGCAGTGGCGGAGCGCAGCTGGCCGCGGACCAGAGTCACCGAAAGGCCGTGGCGATGTTAGTGGTCTTTGTCTGGAAGTCAAGGCCGTTCGTCTGAGACTGAGCATTCCTCTCCCTGACCTTGGCTCTCCGAGCTCCGACCGACGCGCTCCCGCCGGCGCGGTCACACTCCCAACTACGTCTTCCATCAGCAGCCATTGCTTTCCTTTTCACCGACCCACTCTCTCGCTCTCTGCGTTAGTTTTTGTTCCTTCACGCGAGAAGTGAGCCTACTTTACGTGATTGTTGTTACGATGAGGTAACTGGTGTCAGATGTGGGGTTCGTTACAACGGTCACACTAAAGGTCCAAACACCGATCGTTCTGTATATCGAACCCGTGATTTGGCTAACATTAGTTCTAGACTATCGATGAGAGATGAGATCCCCGAGTGTTGGTATTGCCAATGTCATGAATTATTTCCTTCTTGTACCAAGGAATGAGGAGGGAGATACAAATTTCTCGCATTTTGCAGTTCGCTGGCAATGATCAAAATATGTAAATGGCAATATGATATGGAACCAGACTATAGTCAGAAGACTAACAGTCCTACTACTTGAGGAACATATTCGGTAAGACTAACAACCAATTTGTGTTGAATAACTAGTGTTGGAACATTCGGTCCAAGACTATCCTCAAGTCAATAACTAAACATTACTCTAACGCTTAGTTAAATAACGATTAATCTTCATTACTAACGCTCGGCAAATTGTGGAAGCTTCACGAATACCGAATTCGAATGTTCTGATTTTGTTCTAGGAATGGTGTTTGTCCCATCAAGGATGTTGTCTGTTGAGTGTTGTGTCGACAGGTTCAAGTAATGTTCGGAAGACTCCACACTGCTCGAGGAAAACACACTCCACGCCACATTCAGCAATAGTCCGACTGGTTTCGTCAAAACGCTCGGTATCGGAAGTTCCACAAAGATATCAAAACAGTGGCGAATATTTAGATTCTGTGGACAGGTGCTATGGAGGATACGTTTTGCGGCGCAGGTTACGTACTGTAACCATACAGCACTATATGGGGTATATGGGGTACTTTGAATCATTTCCCATTTCCTGAGTGCCGTGCCCTGTTCTCAGGGGGAAAGGGATAGTGAAAAAATCCATGCACGATGCACAGGTCTAGAACAGAGAACACATGCGTTGGTCCGATGGATGACCACGCTCTAATCACGGGTCACTCACCAATCGTACGAAGTGTGATAACAATTAATTATGGTCTATTTGCTAAAGACATCACGATCTAACGTGACTTTAAATGTTCAAAACTTCTGTATTTTAACAAATATTATGTATTGTGTTTAAACATTTTAAATAACGACCACGCGGGTACGCACTGAACAACAGGTTTATTTTTCATTTATGTTTAGTACACCTTTCAATAACACTTTTGAATTTATTTTGGCGTTCCATTGTATTGTATATTTTAATTCAAAGGCATTTTATTTATATCAGCGATATGTGAAGAACTACCGAACCGATTTTTATGCCTAGTGTGTAGATTAAAAGTGGCCAATGTGTACATTCTACGAATTTCCTTATAATTTTTGTCTTCTTTAGGATTGCGTCTCACAGTTAGTTCACAGACATTCAAAACGTCAAAGTAAATCTTGTGGAAGAATATAAATGAATTGAACTACATAGCATAGGACATGCTCCTCGACCTCGAGCAAATGCTCATCACCCCTCATAGCGTATTGTGCATACTGCGTTGTCATTCCAAACGTAATTATTTAAATGTCTGTAACATCTTTCTACTGAACTGAGTTTAGTTAATGTATCAACCAATATGTTATGAGGGGTGTTGTAAATTCAGAAGCATGGGAAGCACATTTGCCCGAGTTCGCGCAATCCGTACTACTAATCAGAATCAGAATATCCTTTATTCATTTAGTACATTTCATGCGTGAATAGTGTCACTTAAGTTACTAGAAAAAAAAATTAAAGATAGACAAGTAACTTAAAGATAGTCCTATACTATTCCAAATTGACAGCTTTGTAGGAATAATATTTCCTCCAAAATGTATGCCTTTGATCAGTTTGTGTTTATATTTTTAATAAACGTTTTGTAACCTGTCTTCCAATGTACTTCCCTGGCAATAAAACAATTCATTCTTCGACACAATCGAGTATCCTCCTCGGAACGCTATAGCACCCAGTGCCCAGTAATGCCACTTCTATTCTGGTCATTTCCGGAGGTATTTCAAATGCTGAATACCAGTTCCAACTGTGGGGATTCGCGGCTTTCGCGGAATTAATCACTAGTACCTGGGGGCCGAGCTTTGCTCGGGAGAAGGCTAGTCAGTTTGTTTAGATGACTCGGAGTAATATTTCACTACTCCCCCCTACTGATTCCAAATGATTTTAATTGAATCAAAATCGGACTTTTTTACTCAAGTTATCGCGTTAACGGACACACACACACACATATATATATATATGTGTGTGTGTGTGTGTGTGTGTGTGTCCGTTAACACGATAACTTGAGTAAAAAAGTCCGATTTTGATTAAATTTGGCTCAAATGTGTAAAATGACATTCATGACTTTAAGTTCGAAAACCAGGAAAATCGGACCATGGGAAGGGGGTTTATGGGGGTTTTAAATTTTCCAAAAATCAGTTTTTTGCGTTTTTCACCCTACAATTTAAAAAAAAAACTTAATTTTGGTTTTGACCATGTTATAGAGCTTAAAAAAACAAACAATTTAGTATTTTTAATTATTAACCTAGGTTAAGTGGTTGCGGAGAAAACCCAAAATACCCCCGTCGCAGCAAACCTGCGTACTCAGCGAATTTCCAATGCATAATATTTGTCTGAATTCCACACAAAGCCGCGTAGCAAGTTTCATAAAAATATATTCACATATAAGCGATTTTAATTATTCTCCATAAGAACAGCATTGGTAATGAGTACGTAGGA
Source organism: Allygus modestus (assembly GCA_963675035.1). NCBI lineage: Eukaryota > Metazoa > Arthropoda > Insecta > Hemiptera > Cicadellidae > Allygus > Allygus modestus. The sequence continues at coordinate 26,581,994 of OY776115.1, read as the reverse complement.
ATGCTGAAACAAGGAACACAAACAATTGATTTTTATGCTAATATAAATATAATTTAAGTAGGCGAAGCTACATACCAAGTTTCATCAATATTCAACCATAAATAAGCTCTATATAACATTTTAGTTATTCTCCATAAGAATAACATGGGGGCTGAGTAAGCAGGTTTGCTGCAACAAGGAACAAAAAAAATGGGTTTTTATGCAATTATGAATATAACTCAACCAAGTGAAGCTACATACCAAGTTTTATTAATTTATGTTCAAAATTAAGGGGGTCATTACATTTTACTTATTCTCAATAAGAATAACATGGGGGCTGAGTATGCAGGTATGCTGCTACGGAAATAACCAATAATACCCTCCGTCGCAGCAAACCTGCGTACTCAGCGAATTTCCAATGCATTTATATGTTTTTCACTAGTACATAAAGCCACTCACCAAGTTTGACAAAAATACATTCATAAATAAGTGATTTATAACATTTTATTTATACCCCATAAGAATAAAGACTGAAGAATAAGGACTGAGTACGCAGGTTTGCTGCAACGAGGAAGATAAGAAATGAGTTTTTATGCAATTATCAATATAACTGAACCAGGTGAAGCTACTTACCATGTTTTATTAATTTATGTTCATAATTAAGGGAGATATAAAACTTTACTTATCCTCCATAAGAATAACAATAGGGCTGAGTATGCAGGTTAGCTGCTACGGGGACAACCAACAAAACATTTATTTTTTGTGCAAATATCAGTATACCAGTACAACATGAAGCCACATACCAAAATTTCATCAATATACATTCATAAATAATCAAGATATCAAATTTTATTTATTCTCCATAAGGATAACATTGGACAACGTATTGTATTTAGCACTTTGAATATCTCTGCAACGGTTTGACGTAGAATCACAATTTAAACTCCAAAATGATTGTTTTGAGGAGCTGAAGTGATTGGTAAAAGAAAATGTGAAGTTTAAAGTAAAATTAACTGAGGAAAAGCCAATAACCTTTTTCCCATAAGATTAACATGGGAGATTTTATGAGCATGTTTTTTGGTTTTTTCCGCAACCACTTAACCTAGGTTAATAATTCAAAATACCATATTATTTGTTTTTTAAGCTCTATAACATGGTCAAAACCAAAATTAAGTTTTTTAAAAATTTTAGGGTGAAAAATTCAAAAAACTGATTTTTGGACAATTTAAAACCCCCATAAACCCCCCTTCCCATTGTCCGATCTTTCTGGTTTTCGAACTTAAAGTCATAAACGTCAGTTTACACATTTGAGCAAAATTTCATCGAAATCGGACGTTTTTTACTCAAGTTATCGCATTCACGGACACACACACACACACACACACACACACACACACACACATATATATATATATATATATATATATATATATATATATATATATATAGATATATAGATAGATATAAATATATATAAATTTGAACGAATAGTGTTTTGGACATCTGGGGACCTCAAAACAAAAAGTTATCATGGTCTCGGGCTTAAGTCTTACCATGAGACCTGTGGTAATAGCTTCTTCCCTATGGGGGAAATTCGCTAAAAAATCAATTTTTTGTGCAAATATTAATATACCAGTACTACGTGAAGCCACATACCAAGTTTCATCAACATACATTCATAAATAATCAAGATATCAAATTTTATTTATTCTCCATAAGGATAACATTGGACAACGTACTGTATTTAGCACTTTGAATATCTCAGCAACGGTTGGGCGTAGAATCACAATTTAAACACCGAAATGATTGTTTTATGGAACTGAACAGATTTCTAAAAGCAAATGTGAGGTTTAAATTAAAATAAACTGAGGAAATGCCAAAAACCTTTTTCCCATAAGATTAACATGGGAGATTTTATGAGTAGGTTTTTTTGGATTTTCTCCGCAACCACTTAACCTAGGTTAATAATTCAAAATACAATATTATTTGTTTTTTAAGCTCTATAACATGGTTGAAACCAAAATTAAGTTTTTAAAAAATTGTAGGGTGAAAAATGCAAAAAACTGATTTTTGGAAAATTTAAAACCCCCATAAACCCCCCTTCCCATGGTCCGATTTTTCTGGTTTTCGAACTTAAGGTCATGAATGTCATTTTACACATTTGAGCCAAATTTAATCGAAATCGGACGTTTTTTACTCAAGTTATCGCATTCACGGACACACACACACACACACACACACACACACACACACACACACACACACACACACACACACACATATATATATATATATTTGAACGAATAGTGTTTGTGTCATCTGGGGACCTCAAAACAAAATACCCCCGTCGCAGCAAACCTGCCTACTCAGCGAATTTCCAATGCATAATATATGCCTTAATACCATATAAAGCCGCATACCAAGTTTCATAAAAATATATTCATATATAAGCGATACATACAATTTTAATTTTTCTCCATAAGAATAGCATTGGTGATGAGTACATAGGTTTGCTGAAACAAGGAACATAAACAATTGGTTTTTATGCAAATATAAATATAATTTAACTAGGTGAAGCCACATACCAAGTTTAATCAATATTCAATCATAAGTAAGCACTATATAACATTTTAATTATTCTCCATAAGAATAACATGGGAGATGAGTAAGCAGGTTTGCTGCAACAAGGAACTAAAAAAATGGGTTATTATGGAAATATCAATATAACTCAACAAGATGAAGCCACATACCACGTTTTATTAATTTATGTTCATAATTAAGGGAGTCATATTACATTTTACTTATTCTCTATAAGAATAACATGGGGGCTGAGTACGCAGGTTCGCTGCTACGGGGATAATCAACAAAAAATCAATTTTTTGTGCAAATATCAATATACCAGTACTACGTGACCCCACGTGCCAAGTTTCATCAATATAAATTTATTAATAATGGAAATATCAAATTTTATTTATTCTCCATAAGGATAACATTGGACAACGTACTGTGTTTAGCACTTTGAATATCTTTGCAACGGTTGGACGTAGAATCACAATTTAAACAATTTAGGTTTTTTTTGGATTTTCTCCGCAATCACTTAACCTAGCTTAATAATTCAAAATACTATATTATTTGTTTTCTTAAGCTCTATAACATGGTCTAAACCAAAATAAAGTTTTCTTAAAAATTTTAGAGTCAAAAATGCAAAAAACTAATTTTTTGAAAATTTAAAACCCCCATAAACCCCCCTTCTTCCCATGGTCCGATTTTTCTGGTTTTCGAACTTAAAGTCATAAATGTCACTTTACACATTATTTGAACCAAAATTCATCGCAATCGGACGTTTTTTATTCAAGTTATCGCATTCACGGACACATATATAGATATAGTATTTTGAATTATATATTTATATATATATATATATAAATTTGAACGAATAGTGTTTTAGTCATCTGGGGACCTAAACAAAATTGTCATGGTCTCGGGCTTAAATCTTACCATGAGACCTACGGTAATAGATTCTTCCCTATAGGGGAAATTCGCTAAAATTATCATGGTCTCGGACTAGTCTTACCATGAGACCTACGGTAATAGCTTCTTCCCTATAGGGGGAATTCGCTAAAACCCTTATCATAAAATCTCCCATGTTAATCTTAAGGGAAAAAGGTTTTTGGCTTCTCCTCAGTTTATTTTAATGTAAACTTCACATTTGCTTTTACCAATCTGTTCAGTTGCACAAAACAATCATTTTGGTGTTTAAATTGTGATTCTACACCAACCGTTGCAGAGATATTCAAAGTGCTAAACACAGTACGTTGTCCAATGTTATCCTTATGGAGAATAAATAAAATTTGATATCTCGATCATTTATGAATGTATGTTGATGAAACTTGGTATGTGGCTTCACGTAGTACTGGTATATTGATATTTGCACAACAAATTGATTTTTTGTTGATTATTCCCGTAGCAGCAAACCTGCGTACTTAGCCCCCATGTTTTTCTTATGGAGAATAACTAGAATGTTATATAGCGCTTATTTATGATTAAATATTGATGAAACTTAGTATGTGGCTTCGCCTAGTTAAATTCTATTTATATTTGTATAAAAACCAATTGTTAGTAGCTATTACCGTAGCTCTCATGTTAAGACTTAAGCCCGAGACCATGATAACATTTAGTTTTGAGGTCCCCAGATGCCAAAAACACTACTCGTTCAAATTCATATATATATGTAGACATATATAGATATTTATATATTTGCCAAAAGACATCAGGAAACTACATGGACAAAAGTTGAAGTCCAAACTCACTGGATGGTTAACAAATCGACCTTTCTAATCAAAAGGGTAGACGGACTGAAGATCCCGGGGTTAAAATTTACCTGAGAATTATTTACCTGTTTTGGCGAGGCTTGACCGAAGGTCCCAACACTAATGAGGGGTCGAGGGTCGAGCTGGGATCCTGAGTCAAGCCTCGCTCTTGGGATTGTCATCGAGTTTGATGAGGTTGACAAGGGGCATCAATAACACCTCACACCATGGGTCACTTACATTTTCAGTAATTTAAAATAAAATATTAACTAATGGTTGTAGTTCTTACCCTGTATTTCAGTACAAAACAATACAAAAACCTAATTCAATCTCCATTATTTCCTTATGTGGGCAGTTTGCTCTTTTTGACTGCAGTTATGATAGATTTTCCCTCATATATTTTAATAGATATCAAAATCATTCAAAAGAAGAATCCCTAGATTGGAGAGACATTTATCCACAACCAACAAAAGTTCTATGCCTTGTTAAATACTATTGTAATTAATAATATTTTTATTACAATTCTGAATATATTGTAACTGTCTTGACACCATCACTTTTCTCGAAGAAAATTTAAGTAAAGAGATTTGATTGATTTAATTAAACAAGCGAAGCTGTTGGGCAACGCTTTGTATTGGGAACCTGGAACTTGCTGGTCGAAAGGAAAAACAGTCCTCTCCATAAAGGTTTGGCCAAAAGTTCGCTAATTACAAACCATTTACAACTAAGGGTTTGAACACTGATCACCTTAATTGTAAAACAATATATATATCATATGTTTTAAAACATAAATATATTATTTTTAATGGGGTAATTGGTACGCCTGCACCGCAATGCCCATTAATCAAACAGCTGATATTGGGCGGGATGACTCATCCGGGGAGGGTAAGGAGCTTTATTGCCACTTTGAAGAACGGTTTCGATTTCAACCGTACAAAATGAAGAGTCCCGCCGGAGCTGGGCGGCGCGTGAGCGGACGTGCGCGTGCGTGAGAAGTGGTTTGAGCCCCGCGGCGGGTCCGGTGCCACCCCCCTCCCCGTAAATGGTGCATACCAGATACCAGCATCGCCGTCCCCTGGACCGGCTACTGAAAACCCGGTCCTGCAATACCTTACCTAACCACCCGGCGCGGTGGTATGATATTCGTTATCTAATTGAGACGCACAATTTGTATTACAATTTCATTTAAAACTATGACCCTTCAATTGTAATTGTAATATGTAATTGCCCTCATATCGAACAAGAAGAACACATAGAATACCTCGAGGTAACGATTGATGAAACAATTTCCTGTCGAAGTCACGTTAACCACATTCAAAATCAATTGAGGAAAAACACACGCTAAGTTGTATTTATTACAAAATCTTGGAAGAGATGAAATGCTACACGAACATTGTTTTTTTAATTGATTCACTTCACCTTATATACGGTATTGAATTATAGGCAGCAGAATATGAGTCCATGAGCGTAATTTCAGTATTTTGATTGAAGGCCTATGAATGCCCCAGAATAAGGCCTACACGTATGACTCGGTGTTAAAACCTTTAAAACTACTCAAATACCCCCGTAGCAGCAAACCTGCGTACTCAGCGAATTTCCAATGCATATATATGTATCTTAATACCACATAAAACCAAATACCAAGTTTCATCAATATACATTCATAAATAAACGAGAAATAGCATTTTAATTATTCTCTATAAGAATAACATGGCGCTGAGTATGCAGGTTTGCTGAAGGAAGGAACAAAAAAATGGGTTTTTATCCAAATATCAATATAACTCAAGTAGGTAAAGCCACATACCAAATTGTATTAATTTATGTCCATAATTAAGGGAGATAACACGTTAATTATTCTCCATAAGAATAACATGGGGGATGAGTACGCAGGTTTGCTGCTACGGGAACTATAGACAAAGAAATGTTTTTTAGTGCAAATATCAATAAACCACAACGATATGAAGCAATATACCAAGTTTTATCAGGGTAAGTTGAGAAATAAGCGAGATATACAATTTTTCTTATTCTCCATAAGAATAAAATTGGACAACGTACTGTATGTAGCACTTTCAATATCTCAGTAATCAATTACGAAGAATAATAAGTTACTCAAGGAAGGATTATATTGTTAAAATCGTCATATCATTATTTTTAAGACAAAATGACACAAATTTTTTTGATTTTTACAAATTGTTCCTAAATATTACGGTTTTTAAGATATTTAGCTTTGAAAAACAAAAAAGGCCGCCATTTTGAAATGGTACAAACTAGAAACTTGATATACCAAACCAAAATTAGTTATAATATGTGTAATACATGTACCAAGGTTGAAGTTGATATCTTCACCCAAACATTATATCTTCCTAAGATATGATGTATTAAGTCAAAAACACATTCAGACAGATAGACGGAAAACTAAGCGTTTAAGGACATACCTTTATATTAACTTTTTTCTTTCTTGTTATGTAAATAATCACGTCCCAATGTCCTGAAACTTTTTTTACACCCTGTATACCTCGTTAATGTCAGCTAGTATGTGATATAATATAAAGTACAACTTGGGGTACTAACCCATCCCCCAATCACTCCCACTGTTGGGATGTGTCGTGGACCGGTTCCGGCCCCATCGGTCCTGCTTGCGTCGCGCAGTAAGCGCCGTCTTGACCACTGTACAGCGTAATACCGGAGGAGATGTCGTCGACCAGCCACGAAACATCATCGGTCCTGCTTGCGTCCGTCGCGCAGTAAGCGCCGCGCCGTCTTGACCACTGTACAGCGTAATACCGGAGGAGATGTCGTCGACCAGCCACGAAACATCATCGGTCCTGCTTGCGTCCGTCGCGCAGTAAGCGCCGTCTTGACCACTGTACAGCGTAATACCGGAGGAGATGTCGTCGACCAGCCACGAAACATCATCGGTCCTGCTTGCGTCCGTCGCGCAGTAAGCGCCGTCTTGACCACTGTACAGCGTAATACCGGAGGAGATGTCGTCGACCAGCCACGAAACATCATCGGTCCTGCTTGCGTCCGTCGCGCAGTAAGTGCCGCGCCGTCTTGACCACTGTACAGCGTAATACCGGAGGAGATGTCGTCGACCAGCCACGAAACATCATCGGTCCTGCTTGTGTCCGTCGCGCAGTAAGCGCCGCGCCGTCTTGACCACTGTACAGCGTAATACCGGAGGAGATGTCGTCGACCAGCCACGAAACATCATCGGTCCTGCTTGTGTCCGTCGCGCAGTAAGCGCCGCGCCGTCTTGACCACTGTACAGCGTAATACCGGAGGAGATGTCGTCGACCAGCCACGAAACATCATCGGTCCTGCTTGCGTCCGTCGCGCAGTAAGCGCCGCGCCGTCTTGACCACTGTACAGCGTAATACCGGAGGAGATGTCGTCGACCAGCCACGAAACATCATCGGTCCTGCTTGCGTCCGTCACGCAGTAAGCGCCGCGCCGTCTTGACCACTGTACAGCGTAATACCGGAGGAGATGTCGTCGACCAGCCACGAAACATCATCGGTCCTGCTTGCGTCCGTCGCGCAGTAAGCGCCGCGCCGTCTTGACCACTGTACAGCGTAATACCGGAGGAGATGTCGTCGACCAGCCACGAAACATCATCGGTCCTGCTTGCGTCCGTCGCGCAGTAAGCGCCGCGCCGTCTTGACCACTGTACAGCGTAATACCGGAGGAGATGTCGTCGACCAGCCACGAAACATCATCGGTCCTGCTTGTGTCCGTCGCGCAGTAAGCGCCGCGCCGTCTTGACCACTGTACAGCGTAATACCGGAGGAGATGTCGTCGACCAGCCACGAAACATCATCGGTCCTGCTTGCGTCCGTCGCGCAGTAAGCGCCGCGCCGTCTTGACCACTGTACAGCGTAATACCGGAGGAGATGTCGTCGACCAGACACGAAACATCATCGGTCCTGCTTGCGTCCGTCGCGCAGTAAGCGCCGCGCCGTCTTGACCACTGTACAGCGTAATACCGGAGGAGATGTCGTCGACCAGCCACGAAACATCATCGGTCCTGCTTGCGTCCGTCGCGCAGTAAGCGCCGCGCCGTCTTGACCACTGTACAGCGTAATACCGGAGGAGATGTCGTCGACCAGCCACGAAACATCATCGGTCCTGCTTGTGTCCGTCGCGCAGTAAGCGCCGTCTTGACCACTGTACAGCGTAATACCGGAGGAGATGTCGTCGACCAGCCACGAAACATCATCGGTCCTGCTTGCGTCCGTCGCGCAGTAAGCGCCGCGCCGTCTTGACCACTGTACAGCGTAATACCGGAGGAGATGTCGTCGACCAGCCACGAAACATCATCGGTCCTGCTTGTGTCCGTCGCGCAGTAAGCGCCGCGCCGTCTTGACCATTGTACAGCGTAATACCGGAGGAGATGTCGTCGACCAGCCACGAAACATCATCGGTCCTGCTTGCGTCCGTCGCGCAGTAAGCGCCGCGCCGTCTTGACCACTGTACAGCGTAATACCGGAGGAGATGTCGTCGACCAGCCACGAAACATCATCGGTCCTGCTTGTGTCCGTCGCGCAGTAAGCGCCGCGCCGTCTTGACCACTGTACAGCGTAATACTGGAGGAGATGTCGTCGACCAGCCACGAAACATCATCGGTCCTGCTTGCGTCCGTCGCGCAGTAAGCGCCGTCTTGACCACTGTACAGCGTATTACCGGAGGAGATGTCGTCGACCAGCCACGAAACCATCGGTAAACCTCGATCGGATCGCGTAACTCAAAAGACATTAACTTGTCAAATATGCAACTAATATTAGGTGTACTTACGTCAGTTAAATATACTAGTAAACCGGTCGCGGCTTCGCTCGCGATCATCATTTATAAATATTGTGTTACCGTTCCAAAGCCAACATGACCTGCTGATTAACTGTGTTTACTCTATGCAGCTGATTGCTTAAAACTTATATTTATTTAAGGTTATGGGAAAAACTCAACTTTAAAGGGTCCCAGGGCCTTACTCACAAATTATTTCTCTATAAAAAAAAGTTTCCTGCACAACTTCACGTTAGGCTGTTTCCAATGACACCAAAAACATGAAAATCGGTTCAGTAGATTAGGAGGAGTGATTGTCACAAAAAACCTGCTCGCCTATTAAATAAGTATGGATGGATTAAAGGAGAACATTTGTTATGACAATTAATTATTATTACAGCTTGAGAGGGCAGGCGACCACCCCCTCGCCCCCTCTGTATCCGCCATACGTCACAGCTAGGAACAAAACCTTTTTGAACATAGTATCCAGGTGTAGTTCGGCAGTATTAGCATTATTAGCCTGAAAATAGCTGCCGAACTACTATGTATTAAGAGAGAAAAGAAGATCTTTGACGCTTGAGAGAAAACTGATACCGCACGACGCTAAATGAGAAAATACATTTTAGGCCCTACACTCGAATTACAAAACAAATGTGTCCTACAACAGCAGTTTTGGATACCACAAACATTCAAAAATAAACTTTCATCCATTTCGGCTGAATTTAAGAGATTGCTATTTCAGCGAGCGGAAAAGTAAGTTGTAACTAAAAAATCGTCTTCGCTCAACAGCTGTTTTGCGATGTGTTTTTAGATAGTGGTAAAGAAACACTTTTAGGTAAAGGAAATGTATTTTGCAACGCTGATTAGGTTTTGACCCCACTGCGTGTGCCATTCACATTTGATTATCTCTTTAATTCTCGGCGGGCGAATTCGCATTGCTCCTTCCACTTAGCTTAATGACGGTCGAGGGAGATTCACATCCTTTTTCCTTATTTAAGGTTCCAGCCAACCCTACGGAAAAATCTGCGCCGCCGCATGAAAATACGTTGTTAAGAAATGGAAAAGGAGCGTTGCAGAGGTCCGCAGGATCCCTGTTTGCGGTTATGCTAATTATGTTATATATACTACAAAACAGGATTTGACAGAAGAAAGTTAATTTTACTAATGCTCGTTTTTAAAATTTCAAGATAATGTTTCTATCTTAAGTTGTTGTCGTTTGGAAAAGCTCATTTGTGTAAAAGGGCTTGCAAATGCAACTCAAAAACTTAAAAAATGTAAAAAGGCAAACTTTAATTAAAGGGTTTATGGGGCAGCTGTAAAGAGAGATCCTGCATACCCTTTTCTGAGCTAGCGCTGCGCGGATGGGGTAGACCGGAGCCTTAACAAGATGGACGAATTAAAAACTCATACAAACTCCTGTTTTTTTTAGAGCATGCTACCATTGACTATAAATACTGAAGGAGACATCCCATCCATATGGACCAGCTGTCCCACTTTTAGTGTATGCTAGAATTTATAGTCAATGATGCTACATTCTGGCAGGAAAACTACGAATCTTTACCACATCTCTTCGCAAAGTAATGAATACACAAACACCAGTGAATAAACTATTAAAAACATGATTATCAATTTATTTAAAATGGCTTAAATTGATTTTATTTAAATCGCGTTTTAAAATTGCTTTAGGGCTTTGCCTCAGTGGCCTCTAAACTTTCCATGTTAAGCTTATGGACACTAACGTCTTTCTGGATCAGATGATAACTAAAACAGGTGTTCTCGATTTGAGATTTTCAACAAGATTTTGTGTTTTACTTACTTTTTGTTTTACTTTCTCCCTCTATACATAGTATATGGAGAAAGTATTGTTTTCGTCAAAATTTTCGAATTTGAGTTGTTAGTGGAAATATTCGTCTTGGTGCTCCCTGAACCCAAAAAAGTGGTTTTTACGTGATGTCTGTCTGTGTGTGTGTGTGTGTGTGTGTGTGTGTGTGTGTGTGTGTGTGTGTGTGTGTGTGTGTGTGTGTGTGTGTGTGTGTGTGTGTGTGTGTCTGTGTGGATGTGTACAGAGCTAGAGCCTTAACCAATGGGCCGATTTTTATGAAATTTGGTATGTAGGTACTAATCCACGATATCTCCAGGCGTTTTATTCATTTTTTCGAATTTTTGATTTTTAAGTGTAATTATCCCCCAAAAACCACCAAAAAACATGAAAAATCCAAATTTCTCAAAAACGGCTCTAACGATTTTGATTAAATTTTAGTCCTTTGTAGAACTTTAGTTTTCCAACAAAACGACACACCCGCATTCCTGTAAAAATTCGGGTTCAGAAATTACAGGACTTAAAACATCAACAATTCAGTTTTTTTGATTTTTCATAAAAATCCATAAAATATAAAAAAAATATTACTATTCACCATTAAAAAGAACTCAAAAACTAAATAATTTAGTATTTTGAATTACTATTCTGCGATTGCTGGTTTCGGAGAAAATTGAAATTTTCATTTTGCGGTAAACGCAGTACGTTGTCCAATGTTATTCTTATGGGGAATACAAAAATTACTATTTCTCTCTTATTTACTGATCAATTTCATTCAAACTTGATATGCTTGTCACTTTAGCATTGACCAACAGAGGAAATTTGAAATATGTTGCCCCTTAATAACCCTGGGGGGGAATAGGGGGCATTTCCCCTCTTAAAACCACGAGTGTAGCAATGGATTCTGTAGTGCCTCCAAAGCAGGGATATGGGTGGATGTTTTTTAAAACAACTTGTTTACGAGTTTTTCTGTACATTCGACCGTCCTTTGTATTCTATATTTAGTAAATAAAAAGTAATTTATTCATTAAAGTTGGGCTAAAAGGGAGAAAACATGTGTCAGTTTCCTGATACCGTTTATTTTACAGTATTTGTTTATAAACTTTTGTTGCACGTTTCACCAAGAAGGTACAAGTTCGGGTCACTGTGCTTGGCGCCTGGTTAGCGTATGCTCTAGAATGACTTTTCGTCTTTATTTGGCTTAGTACTGTTAGTGTTACAGTATACTTTTGCCAACAGAAAGCAAAATTAATCTATTTAATTTTAAAACATTGGTTTTGGTTATTTTCCTTATTGCCTGCTTTTATTTACGAGGAATTTGAGTTGTTTCTCGCCTTGCCCAGGCGCCAAGCTCCGTGGCCCGAACGTCGAATTTGTCTTAAAGTTCGAAAAATTCCGAGTTCATAAAGTGGATAGAAGTCAGGTGAGGAAACCTCACCACAAATGTAAATTAGGAAGCTTTAACAAGCTCTACGGCAGGTAGCACACAGAGCAGAAGAAACTCCTGAAGAACAGCAACTTGGACGTGAAGAGCAAGCTCAGCGGCAGGCCAGTTTGAGGCTAACTGAAATGGCACTATGGCAGAGCAGAGATGAACAGAATCTGTTGAGGAAGCTGAAGTTCGCAGAAAAGTGGTGCATGGTTTACAAAGTAACCTTGGGATCAAAGACGATTAATTATTGAATCATATATATATAGCTTGTATTTTTCAAGGTTACTTAACTTTGTTAACCAATTACTGACATAAATTTGCAAAAAACATTAGTATAAATAAAATATTAGTGTAAATAAAATACATTAGTTTAAAGACAAATCACCGTATCTTGAAAATACTGCTCACTACAAACAAACTATCGCAGAAAAGATAACAAAAAATGTCAAAGATACAAATATAAAAATTATACAAAACAAAACTACAACACAGATATAGAGCAACAACAGAACAATGGTAAACGCAATAATTTGCAATGCTTTAATAAGTATTGGAAACAGAATTATTTTAGTGCCTTCGGTTTTGTGATGCAAACCTGTGTACCACTTGTGTAAAACGGTTGTATTTGCGTTTGCAGGCGTCAACCCAAATAGATTACTTGACGATTTAGCTAAAGTATTGATGGAAAAGAAAATAACTGTAAGCACAGATTAAACTGGAAAATACCTTTTTAAAAATTTTGGTATTATTACGTACTTGTTTGATGAGCAGTTTAAAATACTGTAATTTGAACATACAGTGATGAAATATTATTTATTTGGTAAGGAACGAGTAAATTTAATTTTAAGTATAAAATCTATCTTCAATTTAGTCCGTAGCCGGCAGTGTCCTTTGTAATTTTGTAGGACCATGGTTTCGGTGGTTTACAATCTTTAACTAAGATTGTTCAGTTGAAAGATTGCAAAGGCAAACCGCCGCGCCGCCGTGCCGAAACCATGACACTGCGACATTCCAAAGGACACTGCCGACGATGGACTAAATTGAAAGCAAAGTCTTCTTTCAGGTGAACACAACACATATCGGATTGTAACAAAATGAACTTACAAAATGTACACCAGTAAAATAAACCAGAAATCAAAGTAAAAAGAAGAAATCAGAGGGATATTACAAAAGAGTTATATAACTCGTTTCGTATAAATTAATATTTGTTTGCAATAACTGATATATTTAGTTAATATATTAAAATGGTAATTGTTAGACTTTTACTACAACGTATAGATTGTCATGCAGAAGGCTGAACGACGTAAATACTAAATACTAACACAATACGGTATCAGAAAACTGATACATACTTTCTCCCTTTTAGCCCAACTTTAATGAATAAATTACTTTGTATTTACTAAATATAGAATACAAAGCACGGTCGGATGTACAGAAAATCTTGTAAACAAGTTGTTTTCAAAAATATCCACCCAAATCCCTGTTTTGGAGGCACTACAGAATCCATTGCTACACTCGTGGTTTTAAGAGTGGAAATGCCCCCTATCCCCCCCAGGGTTGTTAAGGGGCAACATATTTCGAATTTCCTCTGTTGGTCAATGCTAACTTGACACGCATATCAAGTTTGAATGAAATTAATTTGTAAATAAGAGAGAAATAGATATTTTTGTATTCCCCATAAGAATAATTTTGGACAACGTACTGCGTTTACCGCAAAATGAAAATTTCAATTTTCTCCGCAACCAGCAATTGCAGAATAGTAATTCAAAATACTAAATTATTTATTTTTGTGAGCTTTTTTTAATGTTAAATAGTAATATTTTTTATATTTATTTTTTTATGAAAAAACAAAAAAAACTTAATTTTTGATGTTTTAAGTCCTGTAATTTCTGAACCCGAATTTTTACAGAAATGCGGGTGGTGTCATTTTGTTTTGTTGGAAAACTGAAGTACTACAAACGACTAAAGTTTAATCAAAATCGTTAGAGCCGTTTTTGAGAAACTTTTATTTTTCATGTTTTTTTGGCGGTTTTTGGGGATGATTACCTTTAAAAATCAAAAATTCCAGAAAATGAAAAAAAACGCCTGGAGATATCGTGGATTAGTACCTACATACCAAAATTCATAAAAATCGGCCCATTGGTTAGGGCTCTAGCTCTGTACACATCCACACAGACACACACGCACATACACACGCACACAAACAGACAGACATTCGTGTTTTTTGGGTTCAGGGAGCACCAAAACGAATATTTTCGCTAACAACTCAAATTCGAAAATATTGACGAAAGCAATTCTTTCTCCATCAGGGGCGGATCCAGAGATCATGTTTGGGGGGGGGCGGTCACCGAAAGTTACCCCTCCTCCCCTTCCCTGTGGATGGTCCTTGGCACCCCCATTACTGTTTTGAACTATATGAAATTATACAACGAATAAAAGTAAGTTAACATAATATATCAATAACCTTGTACTCAAGAAAAAAAACAATCTTAACTTTATAAACAAGCTAAACAAAAATTAACTTTAGTTCTACTGCGCCCGACCGTAAATAAAAATAAAATATTTAGGCATTACACTTTTTTCTACGTCATCTATAGGCGTCTAAGAACAAGTAAGATGCCTAAATAAACAATATATTTTAGTGTTTACCCACGTGAAAAACTATTTACAAAACGTATTTTAAATCTGCATTACTGAACTATACTACGCGAAGATACAATTATTAGGAATGAAGCTGACAGCCAAGGTCAATCACTCGAAAAATAAAAATGTCGTACTACATTTTTTTAAATAAAATACTTGGCGTATGAGCTTCTGTTTGCACGCAATTTAATCTTTGTTTCCTATTTCATTACATATAATTTGAGGCACTTTTTGCTTCTAGCTTAGCCACTGGATATTTATTGCCTAGCAACGGATTCCGCGGTTTTAAACAAAACTCAAATCTAACCTGTAAACAAAACACCACTGATAGCAAACGACGCCGCGACGGCAGGCGGGCGAAATGTAGTAAATAATCACCAAATACAATTATAGCAACCTTTGCTGCTAAAGTTTACCTCCAAGACCATGTTGAAAACACGCATTTTTGGTCTGTTAACTGACAAAACTGCAACAACTTCGCGATACTCGGGAATATCCATGTTTTTGTAAGACGCTTTTAGGTTAAATACATGGATATAAGTAATGTGATATATACTAAAATGGAAGTTTAAAATTTCACCTGTCTAATGGTGTGTATTTTATTTCATTTAAAGTAAGTTTAGGTTCGTTCGTTTGAATTTTAATGTAACCTTGTAGGCGGGAGCAGCAAAATTTGACTCTCGGAACCGAAAAACGGGGTTTCAGGATGCTTACATTTTCATTCGGATATATTCAAACTTTCATCGTATGCCTGAATAATAAAATAAAACACAAAAATTCTTAGGTTTGTGGGGGGGGGGGCAACCGCCCCTACCGCCCCCCTTGGATCCACCCCTGTTCTCCATATACTATATATGTATAGGGGGAGAAAGTAAAAATCCATAAAACACGGGAAGTCTATACAAAAATAATTCTACCTTAAACAGCAAACATGTCCGTTAAAGTTGATTTATTTTATAGTTATCTACACCGTTCCCTCATACACTTTATTCTGGATAGTAAATAAATATATCAGAATGAAACGTTGTTTGTTTTTTTTTGGGGGGGGGGGATTATGAGGCCCCGGCATAGCCGGCTAGGCGTGTCTCCCTTTGGAATATTATACAGCCACCGGAAAGAGGGAAAAGAGGGATGGGAAAGGTGGTAGGACGGGGTCAGTTTGCCTCGCTCCAGAAAGGGTAATAGAACTCTACGTAGCTCCCGCGGGCTCTGTGGGTGACATTGAGCCCGAGAGAATGAAACGCAGTCCTCCCGCTTTGAAAATACTGTGCCTAGTCGGTCTGAAAAAGTTCCAAGATTATTTATTGCCTTTTTAACCAAATTAAATACCCCCGTAGCAGCAAACCTACGTACTCAGCGAATTTCCAATGCATATATATGTATCTCAATACCACATAAAGCCACATACCAAGTTTCATCAATATACATTCATAAATAAACGATTTATGACATTTTAATTATTCTCCATAAGAATAACATGGCAGCTGAGTATGCAGGTTTGCTGAAGCAAGGAACACAAAAAATGGGGTTTTATACAAATATCAATATAACTCATGTAGGTAAAGCCACATACCAAATTTCATTAATTTATTTTCATAATGAAGGCAGATAACACGTTACTTATTCTCCATAAGAATAACATGGGGCTGAGTACGCAGGTTTGCTGCTACGGGAGCCTTGGGTAAAAAAGTGTCTTTTTGAGCAAATATCAATGGTCCACAACCAGATGAAGCCGTATACCAAGTTTCGTCAGTATAGGTTCATAAATAAGCGAGATATAAAATTTTTATTTTTCTCCATAAGAATAACATTAGACAACGTACTGTGTTTAGCACTCTCAATATCTCGGTAACCAATTGACGTAGAGAAATGATCAAAATACCAAATTGTGTGTTTTTTTAAGCTGAATCCAATTGGAAAAAATAAAATTTGACTATTTCCAAAATTATATGTAAAAAATTCGAAAAACCCATTTTTAGGGTACAAAACCCCCCCAAAATACCCCTTCGGATAGAGCGATCTGGCTGGTTTTCGAACTTAAAGTCATAAATGTTGCTTTACATGTTTATACCAAATTTCATCAAAATCGGATAATTTTTACGAGAGTTATCGTGCTCACGGACATATATATATATATACAGTTTTGAACGAATGGTGTTTTTGGGGTCTGGGGACCTCAAAACGAAAAGTTATCATGGTCCCGGGCCTAGGTCTTACCATGCCGACTACGGTAATAGCTTCTTCCCTATAGGGGAAATTCGCTAAAAATATAATAATTAGAATAAAATGATAAATCAAACATAAAGTTCACTAACAGAGGAAGTTCATCAGCCATATTTGTTTACCGAAGAAATTCCTTGTCTTTCCTGGCCAGGTACGACCGAGAATAGTGATTGCCTGAGAGCAATTGTCTGACAAAGAAGTCCACCTCGTCAAGCCCCCTTTTCACCCTTGGTTGTATATACTAGTGGACCGCCTGGTAGTCCAACATCCACTGGGATCTTGATTCTTGCTTTTATGCCATTGCTGATATGTACAGGAGAGTTCTTTGGCTTTTGCCGTATCTTTGCCGATCGATTCTGGTACATCGCTTTCCTCACCGCTGGCAATAGTTTCCTCTGAATGATTTTAGTAACCACTAGGACGGCCTATTCGAACACTGTGTGGTACGCAGATGTGACAATCGATGCGATACTCTTGAACAAGTCTCATCCTGAACACTTCTTTAATAAGCTTGTCTGCTCACAACTCAGCCCAGTTCAACAAAACAGACTAGACTGCAAGAACACAGCAGCCTTCTTCTGCTGGACCTCGTACCTCCGGAACAGGCCATTGGCCAATAGTCATCACTAATATAGGCAAAACTTAGAAACCTTGTCTGTCTTACAAAAGATCACGTCCCTTCAGATTAGCTTGTTACACACCATTACTCCAAAAGTTACTTGGCGAAAGGTGTGCGGACTGAACTAAATATGAAATTCACCACTCATAATGGGACACAGCGGTGTTGATCCGTTTCTTTGTAAGGATCATCATAGTCTTAGTCTTGCCCAAAGCGAGGGGTGAAATGCCGTGATCAGCCTCCAAGTGATAACGACACGCATCGCTTGGGTTAGTTTTATCTGGGCCAGCTTGACGTTTGCGTGCAACGATGAGGGTTGGATGAAGGGTGATTCAAATAGATGAACGGTTTCCTCTGGCACTCCGGATCTCAAAAGGAGGCTACCGTACGCGTCACTATATATCTCCAGACGGAATATTAAATCCTGCGCGGTACCAGAGGTGACATCCACGGACTCATGGTCCCCGCGGCCCATCTTAGGTGTCCTAAGCCAAAATTAGCTGAAACGTAGATAGTCTTCGTCCATGAGCCGCAAAACATACGCTGAGACACGGAAGATGCTCCTAAAGGCGTCCAACATATCGCATCATCTCACCGAGTTATAGTACGGGGTTTTTAACCTTGGGCGACGTGAGGGCCCCTTCACCATTTCACTGAGAGGAAATGAAGAAAGGAGTTAGAGTAAGAGCACAGACAAAGGAATTTATAGATTCGTTTCTCTGTGGTAAGAGGCACCCCAGTTGGCGGTTCCGGCAGGCAGGCAACTACTACCCTTTTGCAGACCTAGACTCATAACCCGACATTACTAAAAACATTTGTAATTCCTTGTCTTTTGGTTTCTGGACTTTAAATACTACTACTATGCAAATATGAATGTTGTTTAGGTTGCTCAAATTTCCTACCTCAAGATAGCAGTCAAAGTAGGAGTTAAAAAAAGATAAATCTAATTGTTTTAAATAAATTAAAGTGAGTCATTGTCTTCAAGCAAGACAGTACGCAGTTGGCAGGCGGAATGATTAGTAGAGCGTTCCTCCAACTGGGGTGCCCCTTACTCTACAAATATGATTAGAAAGGATGGTGGCCAGCTCGTTTACATGTTGACGACAGTGTCGCGGTTCGGCCGCAGAACAGCGTGCGGCGTATGCGTAGACTGTGTTGATCGTCGCATTGATAATATTCAACAGTGTGTACAGTACTGTATAATACTGACGTTTGCCAAGACAATCTAGAGGTCCTAGGGCGCGTCGCTGCCTCTCCTCAGTTTTCCCATCAAATGTCTTCCATTACGCAACTATAAGTTTAAAAAAATTATTATTAACGTTTTCCTGGGATAAATCGTAACGAATTGCGGCCTGACAAGAATATGGTTGTAACTCTCCCGTTCTTATAACCACTGGCATTAATAATAACTTCTCTAGCACTCCTTAGTGAATCCGAACTGATAGTAGCATGTTATAAATAACTTAGATCATGGATGGAGGACACATCCTTGAAATACACATCTTCTGCATCAATGGTGGTATATATAAGAGAAAATAATGATATACAATATAGGCAAAGAAAATAAATACATTCAAGGCCGAGGGCAGGATTTAAGTTCTGTAGGCTCCTAAGCTCAATCTGTGGCCCGGGCCGCCCTTACGTTCCACCACCCATGTCAGCGATATTTCTAGTAGGCCCTTGTGGGTTTTTGTGGTGCACACCCCCTTGTTGTGCGGGTCATTAAGTGGTATGCTATGCTAATGTATTTAGTTTATGCATGAATCCGGCCTTGATTCACGTATTTGACTTTTCCTATTGCTGCAATTGCTTAGGTGCATTAATAAAATATGTACTCATTCATTTTAACTATCCCAGGGCATTGGGAAGTTGAGGGTTAAAAAAATAATAACATATTTGAAGCTGTGAAGTATCATGTATTTACCGAGATATAATTGCATTCACTTATGTTTAAACATATTTAAGATTAACAACCGAATTAACACTAAGAGGATGTGGTTTGTTTATAGTATAGTCTAAGATTCTTAACTGAGTACGAATTGGCCTTCATATACCAAACACTTTTTTGTACTATCTACAACAAACGGCCTTACGTCTTACGGTCTGTTTCTATTACCATACCAATACCAAAGTTAAAGTAGCATCAGCATCAGGGGAGCTGTAGTAGGCGTAGTTGGTTCGAGTTTCTAAGTTTACTAACTTGGAGTCTCTTCAATTTAGTGTTGTTATTTGTGGTATTTATTCAAAATTTCAGCAAACAGTGTATTTTTTTATAAGCTTCAATGTGACTACCTTGTAGAAAGTGATATAAGAATAACATAGGAGTAATTGTCTCCACATAATATCGCAACAGCAGCTGAAGGTAAGATTCAGATTCTCCATTTGGTGGCATTAAGGAATCTAATTTTGTCACTATGGTTTGACTGTAATTCAATATCGTGGTTATCGTTGTTTACGTTCATAACTAATGCTACTATGTGCTAATTTTAAGCGGATTAGCTGTTCCAAGAAACTGAGACACTGAAATGACGTTAGCTATCTGACAGATCCTTGTTTATAGACTTCGGTATTTTTTTAGTTTTGATAGGTCTATGCTATCTATTACACACATTTAACCTTTAAATATCGGAGTAGACTTAGTAATGGAATATCGTATAATTTGATTTATGGATTTAACTATTTGTTTATAATGGTACAGTACAAACAAGTGAAATGGGCCTAAGTTAGTCCTAAACATATTTTGTTACTACTTACCTAGGCTTTGTCAGCTGTTCTTGGTAAGTTAACCATTCTAAGATTGGTAGTTTCTAGTATAGTTAACAAATTGATAACCGGAACCTAGAATCGGCTTTTTCCCGTTAGGATATTGTGTCCTCAGGGAACACTTTTAAATTGTAACAAGTTTCCGTAACTAGGAATGCTTAGTCTGAGATTAATGTACTGTAACTTCTGCAACTCTTGCTGGGGACGGTTTCATAAAGTTTGATTTTTTAAATTTATGTAATGATAATCAGAATGTTGAGTTTTGATATTTTATATTGTTGACTTGTTGTTTAGTTTCTAGGCCTATAATCTATATGTTAGTTAAATTTATTTCAAATTTGTAGTAGCAGTTAAGTACAGTTTAATAGTTCTTTAATTATTCAAATTTTGTGAAATACACGGTAACAGCATTTTGCGTCAATTAGGTTAGGTTTAGATGGGTTTTATTACTTATCAATAACCGTTCCGAAGCTAACCTAACTTAACTGCGGTGTATAAGCTGGTAATCAAGTTTTCAACATTAGAAGTTGTTCGCTGGGATAAAAAAAGTTGAATAGGCCTATGTAATATTGAAAAAAAACATCTAACGTACCGTACATCAAATTTATAAGTTAAACAGAATGATTTGATCGTAATCTTGATCTTAAAAATATTGTTATAAAATATTTATTCTAACTACTCATGAAATACCTCTCAATGCAGTGCACTGAATTATTAAATTTCCTGTTAAAAAAAAATTGTAAGGGAAAAGTTTCTAGCTGAAGGCAAGAGTTATTTAGGCTTATTAAATTATAGGCATTCATACGTTAGTGCACGGCAGCTGTTGTTTAGGCTATGGTATTGACCAAATAACGTAACTGTGTCAATATTGTGACCGTTAATTCATCAAGTTAGAATAAGTAAAAGTGCATTAATACCATTTTTATTTGTGGAAATTCTTCTTAAATTTTACCTAGTCTTATAAGTTAGTGAAATGAAAAATGACTTCATTTAACTTAAGAGGCGAAGTTCGGACGGGAAAATCTTCTCTTACCACTTATCTATAAAAAATCAAGTGATTATTTCCTGATTAATAATAGACCTTAGACCAAGAATATTCTCTTGGCTGAATTGAGTTGTTTCGTAGTTCTCTCACATGACGGTAACATATACCGTAGGTACCTGAGGCAAAACTGCCCTGAGCAGTTTTGAGTCATCAGTTGCAATGAAACCTGCCCCCGAGGTGTTTCCATATAACAATTCACAGTAACATGAATCGTTTCTTGTGAGAAGACTCGTGTCATGACACACATTTGTCCTAATGGAAAAGGGGCTAAGGATTAATAAGTACCCATTTAGCAAAACTGCATACTCAGAAAATTTCAAATGCACCTTACCACGTCATGAAGTCACATACGTACCAAGTTTTATCAGTATCTTATAAGTCAGTAGGCTATAAACAAGTGATAGCCTATATAAAATTTTAATTATTCTATATAAGAAAAACAAATTGACTGAATAAGCAGGTTTGCTTAAGGACCACAAAAATAAGGTTTTTATGCAAATATCAATGGATCACCACCAGGCGAAACAACATTGGCTACCAAGTTTTGTCAATATATGTTCATTAACAAGTGAGATTAACATGTTGTTATTCTCTATGAGAATAACATTTAAAGCTGAATTCAATGGTGAAAAACAAAATCCAATTAGAAAAAACATGTAGGCTACAAAATAAAAAAAAAAAACAATTTTCAGGGTACATAGTAGCTGTGCATTACAATGTAGGCTAAGTAAGTTTAAGGTGCATACTTAGTAGTTAAACTTGATTGTTGTTAGATTTTTACGAGGCGTGTTTTTAAAGTAAGTAGGCCTACCGTTTTTGAATACCGACGTTGTAGCGATTCGCTTGGCATTCCTGCATGCTGCGCTGTGTACCTGCATCTCGTGGCAAGCCTGGGATGCAACTACGGGCAAAATTTACCGGATTTTCATTTGTTTGTGAGCATTTAAAATGGGGCCGACGACTGAGGTCCTCGTCAACTGAAGTTGCGCTGTGATTCAATTTCTGAGTGGTGTGAAAGCGACTGTAATTCATCGGCAGATTAATGAAGTGTATGGAAAAAATAAAATAAACAAGAATGGCACACAAATGGGTTACAACATTTCAAGGTGACCACATGAAAATTCATGACGAGAAACGAAGTGGGTGACCCTCTGTCATTACTGAATGATTGGTGCATTGAAGTTTATCAAATCGTGAGAGAGGACAGACGGTTTACGATTTTGTCGCTACCTTATGAGTTGATTTTAGTGCTATCTTATGAGTTGATTTTAGTGCTAAGATATGTTATTTTATGTGCAATTGTTACCGAACGACTAAACTATTTAAAGTTGTGCTCACGCTTCAAAAATGATGACCGAGGTGCACAAAACCAAGCGTTGGGAAGTGCGTTGACTTCTCTTGATTACGTATGAGGAGTGAGTTGGTGATTTTTTAAGCCAATTTGTCACAGATGTTGAATCGCTTCTTGGCGCTAGAGGCGTCGAACACTTGGCCATACACTTCACTAATCTGCCAATGAATTACAGCTGCTTTCACACCGTTAACACTTAGAAACTGAATCACAGCGCCACTTCACGGTCGGCGGGACCTCAATTGTCAGCGCCATTTTAAGTGCTCGCAAACAAATGAAAATCCAGTCCATTTCGGTCTTAGTTGCGTCACAGGCTTGCCAATAGATGCAGGCACACAGCGCAGCATGCAGGGATGCCAACCGTAGCGCTGCAACGGCAGTATTAAAAAACGGTACTTACTTTTAAAACATGCCTCATAGTTCATTATTGATTGATATTTTATGCAGACTATTCTACATATTCAATTGACAAATTCAAAATTATGAATGATACTTTTCTTTTGGGCAATCTACTCACCTTATTAAATAAACTGGAACATATCCGGTTAGTCAGGAATGCAGACAAAATACACATAAACAAAGTTGACGTCATAAAACTTAAAAAATACACTATTTACATAAACAACTGATCAGTTCAGCAGTCGAAGTTTCGCCACATCACGGTGTTAACGTGCAGTGTTCACGTTAACACCGTGGTGTGGCGAAACGTCGGACTGCTGAACTATTCGGTTGTTTATGTAAATAGTGTCTTTTTTAAGTTTTATGACGTCAACTTTGTTTATGTGTATTTTGAGTGCATTCCTGACAAGACCGGATATGTTCCAGTTTATTTAATAAGGTGAGTAGATTTCCCAAAAGAAAAGTAATAATAAATAATATATATATATATAATAATATATAATAAATAATAATAAATAATTCATTCATAAATAATACCTCACCTAAAATCATGTCTTTCAAGAATATAAATTCAAAATTAATGATCTTTTAAATTTTTCAACCGTCTACTAAATTTAAACTAACAGTAGGCCTATTGATTTTCTGAGAATGGTCCTCACAAGAAATAAAGATCCTGAAGAATGTTGTGGTCTGAAATGAGACAGTTGCACACATCCAGAAAGCCAGACATGTCCTGTGGTTTTAGAGTACTAGGCCTAACTGGATGAGCCTCGATCCAGAAAGTAAAGAACGTTTGCTTACTGCGCCGAGTACTGCTCCTCCCATCACCGCACAGTTCACTTACCTCCCCACTAAAGTATGAGCCGAGTGTCGTTGCTTTGCAGTCAAGCGTCTTATTTCTGCAGCGATTCAAAATGGCGGTGTCAATCAAAAATCCCACCATTTATGAAATACAAAGTGTTATTCGGTTTCTTAATTTAAGAAATGTTTGGGCTGTAGAATTTTTAGAAAAACACCAAGGAAAGTTGATGGTGAAAGTGCAAATAAGGTTTCAATTTGAGTCTCCAGGGGGGAAATAGTGGTGCAAGGTTTAATGACAGAAAATCCATTGTGCACAACGAGTATCGGAGTGACACATCATTGCTCGCTAAAGATGATTTCAAAGAAAGACTTGAAGGAAAATTTGAGGAAAACAGCCGCCAACATCTTAGCACATTACAGACACTTTTGTTTTTGAACATTTACTATAAACTTTCTTTGGTTTTTGTCTATAAATTTCAAAAGGTCCAACATTTTGTGCATTTAAAAATCGATAAAATTGCAGATATCAAATTTGGCAGAATTTTTGATTGCCGCTGCCATTTTGAATAGCTGTAGAAAAGATGCATGACCGCACAGCAACAATACTGGGTTCATACTTTGGTTGGGAGGTGGAGGACTGCCAGATACGCAGTCTTGGCAGTGGGGGAGTTGTGTTAGGTGCAGTAAGTAAATATTCTTTACTTTCTGGATAACCCTCGTATATTATGACTCCTTTAGAATAGTTGTATCTTAACAAGTATTGGTAAGTAACTTATTTAATACTGAAGGCATGAACAGGTCTTTAGTCCCCTCAGTTTTTATTAGGCTACTTTGAAATTTTCACCTAACTATCAAATGTGCTCCATTTAGAAACATAACGTTTGGGGGGATAACGGATAACAACTGAATGGCTCCCGCCATTAACATTGTAAACGACAAAATGTAAATTTTTCAGGAAATGAAAAAAAATATATAATTGGAAAATAACAATGGATATGTCTCTTTTGGTCAAATATGTATGAAATAATACAAGTTTATATGTAGAAAATTGTATTATTACACTAAGAAATACATATTTTACATGTCCTAAAATGTAAAAGTAAAATATTTGCGTTAAACTTACAATATAAAACTGGTTATAATCAATAAAAGTTAAAGATTTACCTTAAAACTGCATTTATTTTATGGCAAAATTAAAGTAAACAAAAGAATGTATAACATAAAATATAAAAAAACACATTTCTTGTAAACAGTCTTAAGCCCTTTAATTTTTAACCTTAAGACTTGTAAAACTGGTAATGTTTAGTTTGATGATAAACAAGAGTTTGGGGCACTTGGCGGTTATGTCGTTACCGCACGTACCTCACGTGGTGGCAGTTTTCGGGGTACAGGTTTTTTCTTTTCACCAATGTAGAGTTCCCCGGTATTCCTGTTTACTTTTTAAATATTCCTGGACCAGTTTTGAATGTCAATTGAACGTTTTTTATTGCGGTTAAGCCAATTTATATCCGAGGGTGAAAGACTCGCCCGCGGTGGTGTTGCCATCTCCAGCACATGCAACGTTACTGCACGTAGGGACCAAAACCTCGTGGTATTCCACCAGTACTGCCAACTTAAAAGATATACACAAATAAATACCCTGTACTGGTTTAGGATGTCGTTTCCAACCTTACTGCATCA
Source organism: Allygus modestus (assembly GCA_963675035.1). NCBI lineage: Eukaryota > Metazoa > Arthropoda > Insecta > Hemiptera > Cicadellidae > Allygus > Allygus modestus. Next base: position 26,556,154 of record OY776115.1, on the reverse strand, counting down.
AAATATTAATTTTGTAAAATTTTTCGCTTACGTTACTGGCGGGAGCAATTCAACTCTTCAAAATCAAAATGTCCAATTATGAAGAACATATTGGTTATTAGTAAAATCAAGCAAATTCTGTGTAAATTTCCATGGCTTTGTTTTGAATGATTGCAGTTACTCACTTTGGGTTGAGTGATTTTTAAACAGTTAACTTATACCATATTTTTTTAATTAACATGTTTAAAATTTCTGAATATTTAGATAATTTACCTACTGTTTTAAAGATATTTAGCTTTAAAACATTGCAATAACAGCCATTTTGAAAGGTAAGAACTAGAAATGTCAAATGTAGTTCCAATTTAGCCCTAACAAGTATTTTATACGTACCAAATTTAAAGTCAGTATGGTACCTTAAGTGGTTCCTAAGATATGATGTATTGATTAAGTACAAAAGAAAACTAAACAAAGGTCCGTTATTAAGACCTAAACTTATATAACATTTTTTACCCCATAAACAAATTGTTGAAGAGTTCAAAAGACCCTGTATAGTAGAATTGTACTGTACCTGCGGACCAAATCAAAATTGGTCCATTGGCATGGTTTCTAGATCTGTACAGACAGACATATCTACATAAACCACCTTTTTTGTGTTCCTGGAGCATAAAAATTAATATTTCCACCAATAAAATAACTAACTCATACATTTTGATGAAAACTATTCTTTCTCCATGCACTATGTCAAAAGTGAAGAACGTAAAAAAATGGGGACAAATTTCTAGCAGACAAATATTCTATAAATCAAATCATTTATTAACACAAGGACTTTATATAAACTGCTTACAGCAATAACTGGTGCATTCTCACTTGAAATTAAATACAAAATGTAACTAAAATACATTTTAGGTAAAATATGCATATTTATAATGTACATGGTATTATTTTACAATCCAAGGGTTATGTCTACTAAAAACTCTGGGATGGAAAAATAAGCTTTGATCAGTAATATTTTCCTAGTTCGATTGAAGACATTTAAGTTTTTGTATTTTTGGCAAATGGTTATAGCCTACAGCAGGGCCGTAGACAGACCGGTTTTCTTGGACAATTTGTCCGGGGCCCAGAGGGCCCCGGGGGCCCGCACTGGGCCCTCGGCTAGGTCATTCTTAAATATGCCTGAACGCAAAATATTTATTAAATATAAATTAAATAAACGCAAACATAAATATACGAATACTTAATTTGACTAATGTTATAATGCAATTTACACATCCGATGATTTAATTTGAATTTTTGTGCTCTATGCTATGGTTTCTGAGCGTACAGTACAACCCAGTCTGTGCGACGCAACGTGACGTGCCGTATTGCTGTGTATTTTTTTAAACTCTTTATTTTTCCGGTTCAATACAAAACAAGTATTATACACAGACAGAACGTATTAACTAGCATTTTCATAAAATAACATCATGGAACATTATTGGGATCGCTCCATTCGAAGACACCCTGAAACCAAAGTTCAACATCTAATCTAAAAGGAGATCTTGGACAAGTCTTGATTTTAACTGCCTGTTGGCAGTTGGTTCACCAGTGTTAACCAATTGTTCACCAGGAACAAGTCCAATGTTGTTAGACACTTGGTTGCGCTTTTCTTTATGAAAGTGTAAATCGAGTCCATACCAAATTCTTCATGAATTTGCTTATTTCGAATAAACCATCGAGAGTTTGTACAGATCCTAAAGATTTTATTTTGGAACACTTGAATTTTATTTTATTTACTTTTTGAAATTGATAATCCCCAGGTAGGACAAGCGTACATCACTCAAGGTCTTAAAATACTTTTATATATTAAAATTCCATATTTTTGTTTGAGTGAAGACTTCCTGTTGATCAGTGGAAAAAGGATTGATAACCGAGAATAAGCTTGTGTTTAAATTTTTATTATTAAAATATTTATTTATTATTATATATTTATATTTATTTATTAAAATATTCTTATTTCAAGTTTCTATAGGCCTAGGTATTTTTTTGCTCTTATTAATTTGTTTACATTTAGTTTAGTATAAATACAGATCCTACTTTCAGATGGGATAAAACCTTTGTATATTTGACATTTTAATGAGGGCTGGTCACCGGTCAAATGCTATTCAGTCAATGTATACTGGTAGCAAGGGATGGCAAAAGGGGTTGGGGGTGGGGCCCGGCCAAGTAATTTTGTCTGGGGCCCGTCAAAGCTGTCTACGGCCCTGGCCTACAGCTTTAGGCCAATATATAAAGGACTTTTCTCAAATGAAGTTGAATTATAAATGGGATAGCAGAACAGTTATTTACTTCTAGTGTTATGTTTATTTTCGAAATATATTGCTTTAAGTGAATATTATCTAAAATTTCAGGAATGAATAGAAAGGAAGTTTTTATTTCAGAGATAAATTATTATTGACTGGTCTTTAAAGAATGGTTTACAGGAAGATTTATAGCTTGTTTTAACTGTAGTTCTAATAAATCGTTGTATGAAAAGTATCTTTTTACTGTTGGTTGAATTTCCCCATGTAATGATTCGGTACGGTACATCAAGAGTGATTCCACACGGGCAAAATAAACTGTTCTGTAAATATTATCAAAAGATGAACATTAAACAAGAATTGAAAAAGCAAACAAGAATGATGTTAGTTTTTGATAAAAAAACAATATGACTTTTTCAGTTTAACTTTCGATCAACGATTAAACCAAGGAAATTTTGCCGCGAAATAGTGTTCTCCCGACATTTCTTTCTTTACAAAATATGCAACTTGTTTTAGAACTGTTCAACACTAGACCATTTGCTGAAAATCACGCTTGAAGCTACATCAGGGTTTTTATTTACAGAGTTTTCCAGTTCCAAAAATCTCAAGGATGGAGGGTTTTTATTTGAAAGTTCACCTTAAACGTTATTCCCTCGGTTCGGCTTCTCTCCAGCATCGACTCTCAGTGTACCAGATGAATCATCCGGGCCTCGGCCGTGTCGTAAACCGATGTTGACGTTAGCGAGCGAGGGTGGCCGGGAGGCGTGGGTATGCCAAGAATCTGTTGATGTGGAGACTGGGCCAAGTTTCCCTTGAATGAGTGTCTGCTCGGGCGAGCTATTACGGGAACCAACAGTGAACGGTTCTGGATCACTATTCCCGTCAGTCACACTCATCGTTCGTCGTCACGGCGACACGTTCGTTCAGTCGTAGCTAAGTCTCCCCTTGTGTTCACTTCCTGCTGGGGAGTTGGCTATTATTAGCGAGCGCTATTTTTATAACTTCTCATTAGGTATGCCACGTATGAGGGAAAAGTTCTGGCTCTTGTGAACTTGAATACAGTTAACACTGTCGAGAGGAATTTTAAGGGAAAATCTCATAAGTTTACTTTAGCCTACATTTTGTAGGTTGCTCGATAGTATTTCAATCTCTAAAGGAGGTTAGTTGTGAATATCAGACTAATATTTACATGGTTAAATGTAGAGTTGTTGGGAACATTTCCTTCACCCTCTAATATTTTAATTCTGAATAGATTATGTTTGTAGAGGTGAAAAGCACTTACCCAAAGTCAAGAGTATTATTACAAAATGTAAAATTCAAATTCATTTCATAAAGGCCTTTAATTAATCCATCTATATACAAGAAACTGGCCCTAAAGTGCTGTCTTAGGAAATTGCTGCTTCAGATCACCTGTGTTGTTGTATCATGTAATCGTAATACATTTGTGTTAATGTAATGGTATTCAATTCAAAATGAGGTTTACTATGTGACTGAAAAGTATGTGAGGGCTTTGCAACATGGAAATTAATATTCTCCGTTTAAAGGGCACTTGTTTGTTGTAGACGGATAAGTTTAGAATCTGTTCATATCCTTCGGTTTTTATCAGTTGTAAAGGTGATAAAAATCTTATGCAAGGATTGTATTAAGTTGGAATAGGTCAAAAATGTAGCTAGTGCTGTGACCTTCTCCTCCTGTATTTTCATTTAGTTAAAGTTCATCTTTAGAGCTAGGACAGTGAGGAACACCTCCTGTATTTTCATTTAGTTAAAGTTCATCATTAGAGCTAGGACAGTGAGGAACACCTCCAGTATTTCGTTTTGTTGATATTCACATTTATTGGGCGCAAGAATCATCTCCCGTATATCATATTCTTATAACATTTTCATTATTAGTATTTAAACCTTTATTCGATCATTTATACAATTCAACAAGTGAATAGTTTTTAATTCCAAAACATTAACGTTACCACCGCCCCAACAGAATCTATTGAAAAGCACCGTTTAACGCTGACCGAGTAGTTTAAGATATCCATTGAAAAACTTTGTTAACTTTCAGTTATGTCGTTCTTTTTATCTTTAAACCCGTTATTAGTTTAAAGCCACAATGTAATTTTATCTCCGACTACTAAATTATTTTATTCATCACTCGCTTTGATTCAATAATTCATGCTACCATGGATGTGCTTGGAACTCGGTAAGATATGGAAGTGACGACATTAGCTATTCTGTCAGTGTCAGGTGTACGTTTGAACAAATGGAATAAACACATGAATGGTGGAGTAGTTAGTGTGGTACGCCGCTCAGGGACACGGCCCGTGCTAATGCTAACGTGCTTATCACCTTTCAAGGTCGGACCTACCACATTCCTATCAACCTGTCACTGACTGGGATTTTCTGTTTTTATGTAATCCACAGACTAATTAGCAGAAAATATATTGTATGTTTTGTTAAAGTTTTTTATAACTATGAGACTCATCTAGTGCAATTTTGACAAGTGGAACTTGTTTAAAGGTAGGCTGTAGATAGATGAAAATGTGCAGTGTGTTTCTAAACTCAATTGTCTGCACATCAATTTCAAAAAGTTGTCAAAATTAATAAACAAACAATTTGTGTAAATGTATGGTTTATCTTATTTCATGTTCTGTCTGTGTGTCTGTATGGGTTTTTAATGAATAAATTGTTCTTTGGAACTAATTTATGTACATGGAAATTAGTGTGTGCATAACTCTTTTTATATTATGTTTTAAATTTTTAAATTTCAAATTTGCTTGCTTATTATTTTTTTAAGCTAAAAATAAAAAAAAATTTAAGATATAATTTCCTATTAATATTTATTGAAGTGATTGGAATTCATAAAAGCAATTTGCTGTTAAAATGAAATTAATATTTATCAAAGTACAGGTTTTCACTTAAGAAAAATATCTTAACGACTTGTTTCTCCATTACCTTTATTTACTATTTATTTCCTTACATCACAACCACACCTTATGAGTACATTTGCTTGTAGGCAAGTGAATTGACAAGTATATAAGCAAGTCTGTCATAACTAATAGTTCCAAACAATGAATACCTAAACATAATATTAATAATATTTATTCCGTGACAATGTTTAACAATGTATTGGAATTTACAACAAAATATTAACTTTATGGGGAAACCTTTTAACCAGATAGGTAGGCCTGAGTCCTATCTTTCTCTTCCTGGCGGGGTACGGCCCTTTTTTGGGAACTATTCCAGCGTTTGCCTAAATGAGATGACAAACTCTTCTCAGAATGGCCGGCCTGGGATAAAACCCAAGCACTCCCGAATGTGAGGTGCAATAATCGCTATTTCACTCGCTTGAATTTTTGTTTTTCTAACATTTAGGCTATACATTAATTTTTTTTACATTTTAATATTGAAAATAAGAAGATTACATAAGCAACATATTAAATTGTTTATGTAGGCCTACTCTTTTTTAGTTAGTTAGTGTTGTTTGACTTGTTTTCACTAAATGTTTTTCTTGAATAGTCTTGATATAGATTAACAGTTTCTTCTTCAAAATAAATTTGAATAATATTAATACCCACAAAGACAATTTTAATTAATTGAAATATTAGGTTAATTTGAACTTAAAAACACTTTTTTATTGTTTTTGTAAAAATATCGTATTTAATAAATACAAATAAAAAACTTCTTAATCTTTTTCCATACGATTTTTTACTTTTGACTTCTAATTTTCAAACCTGTTATTTTTTGTTCTTTTATCTTATTTTTGCTATCTTGTAATTTTTCTTCATAATCTTTACCAACGTATTTTTTCTTCTTTATTATTCAATTCTTTCCTTTACTATCCTTTCTTCATTCTCATATCTTCTCAATCACAACAAAAATACTGTAAGGCCTATAAAAAACATAAAAACTTCAGGTTCTTTAATTCACATAACCGAAAAATCGTCTATATTGTAAACACAATTTTTTATTAGAAGGGATTACAATTGAGCCAGATATTTCTTAAAAGAGACTTCTTCTTAAATAAAAAGGGCAAATTCATTATACAAAAGGACAAAACTGGATAAAAAAAAGGATAAAATGTACTGACTGCAGTTTTATTTATAGGATACCGTACTGAAACACAGAGCTGCTTGTTCTAAAACCATATGCCATTTGGTTTTCCTCTCCTAAAAATTTAGTAAATTTTTTTTTACTAACAAAATATGAAATATATATTGAGCACGGATAAAATTCTAATTTTGTTGAAGTTGTTAACTGATTAATTCTTCTGACTAACAGACACCTTTATTCTGTGTATTGATTTAACACCAGTTGTTCTGATTCCCCAGCCCCAGTAACAGTAACACCCCTCTGTGGCAGGTTTTTATAACTTAGATTATACTGTCCATCGTCATCCGCCAGAGTTTCCTACCGCCTGAGCTACTGAACTCCTGCAAGAATGTTGCCTTGGAGGCCCGCCAAGCCCTGTGAGTTCAGTCTCCGCCGCATTTGTGGCCCACTCCACATAAATAAGATGCTAAGTAATGGAGATAAGTCGGTCTCCGAGAGAAACTTTCCCTTTCATGTTTTGCTGGGCATATCGTTTGTTTGGCCCTGTCGTGTGTTTCTGTTTCGATCAGTTGGGAAGACTAACTCTCTGTGAACCCTTTGAAATAATCGTATAAATCAAGGGCATCACAAAGGGTTTTAATTGCGTAGATCATACTACAAAATTTCATTTTCGAAAATTGTTTATTTTAGCGAGGAATTGTTTATTTTTTTGGATTTTTTGGGGACGTTTTCAAAATCATTTCTTTTTAAAGTATAAAGTTGGAATCTGTACAAAAGGTGACAAATGCCTTTCCTTTGCATAAAGAAAAGCATTTAGAGTTTGTTTTATGTGAACATCAATGTTTAGTCTTGGTTAGGTCTCTCTTATGTTCAACATTGGCGTGCATCGTTTAGTAATATTTATTTACAGGCGGCAGTCTGAATTGTTTAATTCATTACAATAGTAAGTAGTTAATCATTTCCTTACATTATTACTGCATTTCCCTCTATCACCATTTTGTGTGATCTAGCCTTCCACTTTTTAGTTTTCCATATAAAGCTACCAACAAGTTAAAAGTTAGTTGGCTAGTCAGAAACTACTTTTCACTTTTCAATTTTTAACTAAAGCATTGCAATAAAGAGTAGTTTTTGTTTAATATATTTCCCAGGATGTGTGTATTTTATTTCATTAAATGTGGAAGAGGGATAAAAGGTCCAATAAGTATGATTTTTGAGGGTACAATAAAAAGCTTGGAATATATTCATATTGAACATTCATCGAGAATAATCGGCCAAACAGACTGACTTTGTTTTGTAATTTATTTTTAGTATTTAAGATGTAGTATTTTTCCTCCAAATTGTTTTAAAGTCTAAAAAGTACTTATGTTGGTATACATGACATAAAGGAAAAACGGATGTCAAGTGTGAAGCATAATTTACAAATATTTATGATGTTAGGCCTTGTCGGAGATAGGAATATGTGCCCACTGTATCGGGTAATGGTGGTTTGGCCTACACGACACATAACTCACGCTGCCTACACTAAACACGGGTAATTAGCCTGGTTGGCCTTGTTACTTACGTCAATATTAGTCGAGTTCATTAAAAACTTATATAATAAGACCTGGTTTATTAACTAGTTGTTTGAATTAAAAAAGTTTCTGAAACTCAATTTATAACTTTCTTGTTGTTTTGTATCTTGTTTCTAAAAGATACCGCTGACTCAGTTTGCAAGTATTTTTGGTAGTTTAAATTTAATTTGTCTTTTGCATAGACATGTGGGAAAATACTTTATCAAATCGTTTCGGTGAACTTTTTGATATCCAAGCCAAAGGAATTTTTTTTGTGAAAACTTGTCTAGACTTCTTGGGTATCGAACCTGAGACCTCTTGAACTAGCAAGATGTCCATGATTTTTCTATGGTGTTTTTATACATGATTTTTTTTTAAACGCACGAGTAATCAGCTAAGGTGCAGAACTTTTAGAACAATTTACTATTGAGTGGTTTGCTCGGATAGTCAATCATTCATAGTGTGGTAATTAAGAGTCTGGCCTTGGGTCCAGAAATACGCCAGAGAGAGGAGAGAGAGAGAGAGAGAGAGAGAGAGAGAGAGAGAGAGAGAGAGAATGTCGCACACAGAGCAGACACCTCTTGTGCAGAGTTGTATAATCGTCTGTTGGCAGATCTCCCGGTGTTGGACACACTACTCTCGTGCGCTAGGCCCTCACTCGGGGCTGTAAAGTAGGGGATGTTAAGGGAAAAGTTAATTTAGCGGATAGTGCAATTGAAATCGATTGTTACTGGGGATCAAAAGTAGGTACAGTAATTAACAATGACTTTAATTTGGTTGTTGGAAAGTTTGCAAATTTTTGATTGAGTTATTGTACACTGTTTAAAAGAAAAAGTCATGTCCTTAGTTGCCAGAATCACATGTTGATAAAACATTAAAATTTAAAATACCCCCGTCGCAGCAAACCTGCATACTCAGCGAATTTCCAATGAATATATAACATAACACATTATAACACTTAACAGGATTCATAAGAAATGTATTCACAAACAAGCGATATTTAAAATATTAATTATTCTCCATAAGAATAACATTGGGGATGAGTACGCAGGTTTGCTGCAACAAGGCACACAAAATAATGGGTTTTTATGCAAATATCAATAGAACTCATCTTAGTGAAGTCACATGCCAAGTTTCATCCATATACATTCATAAATAAGCGATATATAACATTTTAAGTATTTTCCATAAGAATAACATGGGGACCGAGTACCTAGGTTTGCTGCTACAGGAGCCATAGGCGAAAAATTGTTTTTTTGTGCAAACAACAATAAACCATAACCAGATCAAGCCATATACCAAATTTCGCCAGTTTATGTTCATAAATAAGCGAGATATACAATTTTCCTTTTTCTCCATAAGAATAACATTAGACAACGTACTGTGTTTAGCACTTTCAATATCTCGGTAACCAATTGACGTAGAGCAATGATCAAAATACCAAATTGTTTGTTTTTTTAAGCTGAATTCAATGGTATAAATTAAAATTTGATTTAAATTAAATTAAATGTGAAAACCCCAAAAAACACATTTTTGGGGTACAAAACCCCCCAAAAACCCCCCTTCGGATGGTGCGATTCATCTGGTTTTCGAACTCGTTCAAATAAATGGGACTTTGCACATTTGTACCAAATTTCATTAAGATCGGACCTTTTTTACGAGAGTTATCGTGCTTACGGACACATATATATATATATAAATATATATATATAAATATATATATATATACATATATACAAATTTGAACGAATGGTGTTTTTGGCATCTGGGGACCTCAAAATGAAAAGTTATCATGGTCTCGGGCTTAAGTCTTACCATGAGACCTACGGTAATAGCTTCTTCCCTATAGGGGAAATTCGCTAAAAGTGTGAAACATTAAAAGTTTGCAAATATTTTTTAATAAGGTGGAACAATTTTACATTAAGGGAAAGTACAGCAGTAGAAAAATATCACTATTTGTTGTTTTTTCTCTTTGACAAATACCTACATTAAAAAAGCCTAACAAGGTTTACAATATTTTTATTACTTTCGCATAACTTGGTAAATCTAATAAATTTTATCATAAACTGAAATAGATTCTTGTTTAATAATGCTATACCATAATATTAGGCTATTTTTAGCGAATTTCCCCTACTAAGAAGCTATTACCGTAGTTGGCATAGTAAGACCTAGGCCCGGGACTATGATAACTTTTCGTTTTGAGGTCCCCAGATGACAAAAACACCATCCGTTCAAAACTATATATATGTGTGTGTGTGTGTGTGTGTGTGTCCATGGGTGCGATAACTCTCGTAAAAATGGTCCGATCTTGATGAAATTTGGTACAAACATGTAAACAACATTTATTCGAAAACCAGCCAGATCGCTCCATCCTAAGGGGTATTTCGGGGGGGGGGGGTTTGTACCCCAAAAATGTTTTTTTTTTTGAGTTTTTTACTCGTAATATTTTAGTACTTCAAACTTTACTTTTCACCATTGAATTCAGCTTAAAAAACAAACAATTTGGTGTTTTGACCATTGCTCTACGTCAATTGTTCACGAGATATTAAAAGTGCTAAACACATTACGTTATCCAATGTTATTCTTATGGAGAATAAGACAAATTGTATATCTCGCTTATTTATCAAATTATCCTGACGAAACGTGGTATATTGCTTCATATCGTTGTGGTCAATTGATATTTGCACAATTAAAAATGATTTATTGGTTGATAGTTTCTGTAGCAGCAAACCTGCGTACTCAGCCCTCATGTTATTCTTATGGAAAATAAGTAAAAGGTTATCTCCGTTTATGAACATAAATTAATAAAACTTGGTATGTGGCATTACCTAGTTGAGTTATATTGATATTTGTATTAAAACCCATTGTTGTGTTCCTTGTTGCAGCAAACCTGCATACTTAGCCGCCATGTTATTCTTATGGAGAATAATTAAAATGTTATAAATAGTTTATTTATGAATTTATATTGATGAAACTTGGTATGTGGCTTTATGTGGTATTAAGATACATATATATGCATTGGAAATTCGCTGAGTATGCAGGTTTGCTGCTACGGGGGTATTTTAATTTATTTAACTGAGTTGAACATAAAGAGCCCTTTGAAATGTACAAAAATGAGCTTTTTCAAACTACATAAACTTAAGACAGACACATTATTTTGAAATTCTAAAAAAGAGCATGAGTAGAATTAACCTTCTACTATCAAATCCCGTTTATAGTATATTGGTAACATAATTATCATAGCCGCAGTCAGGAATCCTGCAGACCTCCACACCGCTCCTTTTCCCTATCTTAACAATGTATTTTCACTCGGCAGCGCAGATTTTTCTGCAGGGTAGTCTAGACCGGAGCCATAAGAACATTGAACAGGTTGCCTCGGTTGCAAAACTTGTGCCTAGTAACCATTTTTCTTCTGTAGCCATTTACGTCAGTGGTAGACAATTTAGTGGTGGGCCTAGGGCATCATTCATCACAATTGGCTTGAGACTTATCTCACTTCGCGCATCCACCCGAATGTCACTACTTTGCAGTCCGTATTGTAATTTCCCCCAGGAAATTGGTTAGATAGGTGACACGTTTGCTCTGGCCAATCACTCCGATTGTTTGCATTATGCAGCTCTATGGGACAAAATAGTCCTTCAGGGTCCCTCTAGCATGTCTGGTTTTAAACACAACTAAAAATAGATGAGAGTATTTGTTTATTATCGTCCTCGGTTTCAGTAATTTTTTTAATAATTTCTTTATTAGCATGATACGTGTTGTTACAACTAAACAGGATAAATAAAATACGTCTTTCAACACTATAAAGTATATTTACACTTATACTATACTTACATACAAGACGGTAGAATATACACAAAAGATGGTACAAGGCGATCGATTTCAACCAGTTACACCGGTCATCATCAGGCCCAATCAGAGAGTGACAGAAACAAGATGGCGAACAGCTTATATACTATTGGCTACCGGAAGTTCTGGAAACAAGTTGCGATAAGTACCACCAGTGTCGAAGTTGACCTGTTCATTGATCAATTTATCCCTATGGAAGAACCAAATACCCCCGTCGCAGCAAACCTGCATACTCAGCGAATTTCCAATGGAGATATAAATGTCTTAATACTACATAAAGCCACTTACCAAGTTTCATAAAAATATATTCACAAATAAGCGATATATACAATTTTAATTATTCTCCATAAGAATAACATTGGGGCTGAGTACGCAGGTTTGCTGCAACAAGGAACACAAAAAATTGGTTTTTATGCTATATCAATATAACTCAACTAGGTGAAGTCGTATACCAGTTTTTATTCATTTATTGTCATAATTAAGAGAGACGGAGCATTTAATTATTATCCATAAGAATAACATGGGGCCTGAGTACGCAGGTTTGCTGCTACGGGAGAATTATGCAAAAACAATTTTTTGGAGCAAATATCAATAGACCTCAACAAGATGAAGCTGTATACCAAGTTTCGTCAGTATACGTTCATAAATAAGCGAGATAAAAAAAATTTCTTTTCCTCCATAAGAATAACATTAGACAACGTACTGTGTTTAGCACTTTCAATATCTCGGTAACCAATTGACGTAGAGGAATGATTGAAATACCAAATTGTGTGTTTTTTTAAGCTGAATCGAATGGTCAAAATAAAAATTTGACTTTTTCAAAAATTATGTGTAAAATATTCAAAAAACCCATTTTTGGGGTACATAACCCCCCCAAAATACCCCTTCGGATAGGTCGATCGGTCTCGTTTTCGAACTTAAAGTCATAAATGCTGCTTTACATGTTTATACCAAATTTCGTCAAAATCGGATAATTTTTACGAGAGTTATCGTGCTCACGGACACATATATATATATATATATATATATATATATATATATATATATATATATATATACAGTATCGAACGAATGGTGTTTTTGGGGTCTGGGGACCTCAAAACGAAAAGTTATCATGGTCCCGGGCCTAGGTCTTACCATGCCGACTACGGTAATAGCTTCTTCCCTATAGGGGAAATTCGCTAAAACCGGAAAGATCGAATGTCGCAAAACACCTCCTGGAAAATGGCCACTCATTGGGAACAATTGAAGGCAATTTGAATATTCTCCATATTTGTAAGAAAGGAAATGTAATGAATGCATGGGAAGAATTGTTTATTTTTAAGGAAAAATGTAAGGATAGGGATAAATTGATCAATGAACAGGTCAACTTTGACTCTGGTGGTACTTATCGCAACTTGTTTCCGGAACTTCCGGTAGCCAATAGTATATAAGCTGTTCGCCATCTTGTTTCTGTCACTCTCTGATTGGGCCTGATGATGTCTTGAAATCGATCGCCTTGTACCAACTTTTGTGTATATTTTACCGTCTTGTATGTAAGTACAGTATAAGTGTAAATATACTTTATAGTGTTGTAAGACGTATTTTATTTATCCTGTAATTTTGTACTAAAACTATGAAGTGTGCTCAGAATAATTTTGTGTGTTTTTTTAGAAGCATGGTTACAATATACTTAATCAGATATAATAGGTATTATATATTTTTGTTTGATTAAGTAAATTCCTGGAAATTGTATTTGGTTCAATATTAATTTGTAAAAGAATTAGATTAAGTAAAACTTGGAGTTTTTATACTTAAACCAATATGAATGTGATATTATATTATCACATGCTAAAAGCATATATTGATTATACCATACTCAGTATCAAATACAACATTGTTCATTTTCTCAAAAGTATTATGGACATATCCTAATAAATTTAAGTGGAATAAATTAAATAGATCAGGATTTTTTTAATAATGACAATTTCTACATTAGTGAAAAGACATAAATTTTATTTAAATTTAGATTGATAAATGGTAAATTGTTAAACGTTAGTATACATTTTCTAAATTCTACTCTTGACAAAATGTTATTTTTATTTGATTAAATTTGTACTTGTTTTACTCCTCAGTTTTTGCCATACATACATTTATCGTACAGTAATTTAAAGAATAGCTTAATATTGCCAACTGAAATGAAAAACAAACGAGTTTTGTAAGCATGGTTCTGTGTGAGTATGACACCGTAATCCACTCAGCCAGGGTCTGTGCTGCATCTACAGTCACCTGTGACCCAAAAGCAAGTATCTCATGTTAACCACATACCGTATAGCTCTTACTAAGTGCCAGTACATTTGTATTTATATATTTTTTGTCATCTTACCAGCATTTTGATCGCCTTAACAGATTTAGTTAATTCAGCAAAACAATATCATGAAGCAATTTTAAGTGCATTTGGCCAGTCATTAAAATTTTAGACAGTTGAAAATTGTCTTTTCAAATTACAAATAAATCATATTGAATACAGTATGTAGTTTAACAACTGGAAGTGAAAATAAAATAGTTTCAATAACAAAACATAACTGGGAAAAGGATTTTTTTAAAGTTCTTATCCATACAGATATTTGAGTAAATTGGGACAGAATTACAACCCTATAACGGTTAGAGGAAAGGTAAAGTACTAGTAGATATATTTGGTCATCCTCTCAGAGTAGCTATTTTTGCATATACTGCAGTAGATTAATTCATTTCATGTAATACTTTTTGTTAAATGTTAAATCTGTCTGATTGAAGTTATAATTTTAACCATGTTAAAATTGTATCTAATAATTGAGTTACACCAGGGTCGTGTTTAAATCGTTTTCTAGGTCAGTGGGATTCAATAAACATAGGTCAGTTAGGCTTGCCTGGAGTTGCCTAGGGCTGCTCCTGGCTGGAAGTAGCTTAGGATCACTTGAGTTGGTTTAAATTCAATTGTATCATCACACTAGAGGAATATATGGCCCCGTTCTGTTACATTGATAAGAACCCATAGAGGTTTTCTCTCCTGTGTTATTTGCCCCTGGTTTCCGGTATGTTACCTTTATCTTTTTTTAACTCCCTCATGACGTCAAAATTAGCATTTCAATTTTAAAATGCCAATGGCACCTTTGATAACTTGTTAATAGAAGTCAGCAGTATCCTAGTTACACCAGGAATAAATGAGTAAGTGTTTTTCGCTTTTATCATTAAAGCTTTCAATAAGCTGGTATGTTGTTTCACTGAGGATCACCAATTCTAACAGTTATTTATTTAAAACAAAATATTTAAACAATTTATTAAAAATAGTATTGTTACAGACTTTCATTTGAAAAAAGGAACTGAGGCTCTTGGATGGAATTTGATCGAAAAACAAGAATTTATGCAATGTTTAACACTAAGACATGTGAGTTTGTGGTTGACAGAGATGTGACCAGTGGTTTTTCTCAAACGTTCACTGATAAATTTGGCTTGATGAGTACGGTCGTAATGATGTTTACACCCGACCCACCCCAAGCTCAAGCGTGTGTCCGGGGGGGAGACTAATTAGCCCAGCTCATTACCTGATGTGATTACGGCGGCTCTTGCACAACAGCCGCGATTGTTCATCTCAAGCTCTGCCGCCCGCTCGTGACTTACCCGCTTATTGTCGTTGCATAATCCGAATTTGCATAAATATCTGTTGTCGCTTTGTGTCTGCGTCGGTTTTTCACTCGCAACGAATAATTTTATTAGCTGTGTACACGTTTGAATTGGTTAACGATTTGTTTAAACCGAATTAACTCAGGTGATATATATTTATCTTGGTTGCATTACAACGTAAAATATACAAACAACTTGAAAATAAACAAATTCAAGATAAAAACACACTCAGTTGTTTCCATGACAGCTGATTGGTTTTACAATAGATGTTATTTTTGAAAAAAATAACCATAAGTATTATTATATATGTTATATCCACGCTATCTGACCGAATAGCATAGTTAGTTTTTAATATGAGTGTTATTTATGTTTTGATTTGTGATTATGTAAAATATTTGGATTTAAAGGAAGGACTTGGCTTGCATAACTCCCCTCGTCTCATCCTAAAAAGTTAATACCCCCGTCGCAGCAAACCTGCATACTCAGCGAATTTCCAGTGGAGATATAATGTCTTAATACTACAAAAAGCCACTTACCATGTTTCATAAAAATATATTCACAAATAAGCGATATATACAATTTTAATTGTTCTCCATAAGAATAACATTGGGGCTGAGTACAAGGAACACAAAAAAGGCTTTTTATGCTAATATCAATATAACTCAACTAGGTGAAGTCGTATACCAGTTTGTATTCATTTATGTTCATAATTAAGGGAAACAGAGCATTTAATTATTCTCCATAAGAATAACATGGGAGCTGAGTACACAGGTTTGCTGCTACGGGAGCCTTTGGCAAACAATTTTTTTTTGAGCAAATATCAATAGACCACAACAATATGAAGCCGTATACCATGTTTCGTCAGTATACGTTCATAAATAAGCAAGATATAAAATTTGTCTTTTCCTCCATAAGAATAGCATTAGACAACGTACTGTGTTTAGCACTTTCAATATCTCGGTAACCAATTGACGTAGAGGAGTGATCAAAATATCAAATTATGTTTTTTTAAGCTGAATCCAATGGTAAAAACTAAAATTTGATTATTTCAAAAATTATATGTAAAAAATTCAAAAACCCATTTTTGGGATACAAAACCCCCCTAAACCCCCCCCTTCGGTCGGAGGGATCAGCTGGTTTTCGAACTTAAAGTGATAAATGTTGCTTTACACGTTTGTACCAAGTTTCATCAAAATCGGATCATTTTTATGAGAGTTATCGTGCTCACGGACACACACACACACACACACACACACACACACACACACACACACATATATATATACCGTATGTTTTGGTTTTGGTTTTTGGTGCTGTATGTATATATACAGTTTCGAACGAATGGTGTTTTTGTGGTCTGGGGACCCCAAAACGAGCCGACTACGGTAATAGCTTCTTCCCTATAGGGAAAATTCGCTAAAAACACAAAAAATGTCACAGTTTAGACAAATTATGAAATCTTTATTCTATTACATTTTTTAACCCATTGAGGTAGTAGTTTTATTCTACTTGCAGTAGCCTATAACGGGAATTGATTGGTGCTACACTCTAGTAGCAAAATATGTAACTAATGACCGCGGGCGTCTACGGTTCTATCCGCTAGGGGCGCGGACTGGCTGAAAAACCTTAATATCGCCGCCAGGCCTTTGGTCGTGTTAGCTGAGTTGGCTACGTCGTGGAAACACCTTGGCCAGGTGGTGATACGATGTTCGTGGGTTCGATTCCCGCACACGACCAAAACTGACCAGTTGTGCAACTCTCAATGAGTTAACCGGTCTGTGGCAACGTTGGTGGGAGGGCCCAAGTAAAACTAACGGTGGCAGGCTTGCTTGGAAGTTGACGGGATCGGTTAATTCTTTGAGACTTGCACATGGTCAACACTGATTTTGCTAACTTTTACTTATGTCTACTGTGTGTGTGCCAGTGCGACTCTCTAAACTGAAAGAAAACAATATTTTAATTAAAATACGCCATTAATCCATTTTAAAACACCAATTTTACACTCCAATTCACAGGTTAATAAAATTACAAGTAAGGAACGAGACCAGCTCGTATGTCTACGCCAATGGGTTAATCTAGGCTAACAAAGTCCTTTTTTAAGTAAAAAAGAAGTAATGCAAATTACTTTGTTTTTCGGCCGACTACTACCATGATGAAGCTAATGGCTCCGTCAACATCATTAAAGGCAACTGGACGCAAATTTCCATTCTTCTGTTAGAATTAATTTATTAAGGAATTTGTTTAGCGCTGTTATTGTGTGTTATGCTGGTAAATTTCCCCTTACAATCGTCAGTAAGTTTATTTCCGCAGTTTATTTGCATTTAATTTGTAGGGTGTTGTATTTTCTACAATTTTCCAGTTGGATGTTGCCATTTTAGACCTAGACATTGCTTGTGCATATTTGTAATGTTTTTTATACATTTGGCTTTTTTGTCAATACAAATATTTAACCGATGTTGTACATCAATGAAATTTAATAAATAGTTTTCAGTAGAGAAAAAGTTAGTATTTATAAAAAAGAGTCTCAAAACTAAAGTCTAGTTTTTTTTTGTTGCTAAGTTGAATGTTTTGCAATGTTTTTCGTTTATAATTTTAACCTTTTAGTTATGACTAAAATTAATAAATTTGGTTAGATTCTTGATTTTATTGTAACACAAAAATTAACTTTAACAACTTTTGGAGCAAATAAGTCCCATAAGTCTAAAAATGCTGCTTTAAAAGCTCAAAATTTAAAGTAGAAGAAACCAAAGTTAAGTCTAACTGGCTAAATTATTATATATTTTCCCATAATACAATAATTTTTTACTGAGTCAACCAAATGAAAAGGTGTTTTGTAATAGTTTCTAATAAATGTTTCTGAGCCTTACAGGGGTGATTTCTGTATAACAAAACAAATAAAACTGGTCACTTCATTAACTTTTGCAGTTTAATCAATTAAACCCGCGGAGATTAAATAGCTGTATGTGCCTCTGGAACTTGTATGGTTGTCGTCTGATAGCTCTCCAGTGAGAACTAGTGTTACTGGTTTCAATATTATTAAAAGGTTAGCGCCCGTATTATCTTTATCAGTGAAATAAGGTCAGGGGCAATAAGGTAGGTGTAAAAGTGTCCTCTGCCATAGATTGTATTGTAAAAATTATTATTTTCTCATTTTGGATCAGTTGTAAAATTGATAAAGTTGTTTGATTTCTCAGATATTATCAGTCTATTTAAAAAAAAAATAAAATAATTATTTTACTTTGTGTTTATTGTAAATCATATCTTTATATATAATTCTGTAAGCGAAATTTTTACAGGATTTTGTAGGAGTTTGGTAAATTGCAGGATGATGGGAGACAGCTCAAATTAAAAGTCTCAATCCCAGGGACTCGGGAAAAATAGCAGTATTTCCAAAAATTTACTGGCAAACGAGAAATAACATAAAACAACACCCATAAGAAAATCATGGGGATTTTAAAACGTCTGCTTTGTTTACATTAAAACATGTGATTAAGTGTATACTTTCTTTACGAAATGGCATATTTTCAGGTCAGATATTGAAGCAAAGTTAGAGGCTTTTTGCCCCTTCAAGCCACTAGTAAATAATAATAGGGCTAATAATTTATTTACTTTTTTAAAACATGTAATTAAGAGTATACTTTGTTTACGAAATGGCATGTTTTCAGGTCAGATCAGGCAGATATTGAAGCAAATTTAGGGGCTTTTGGCCCCTTCAAGCCACTAGTAAATAATAATAGGGCTAATAATTTATTATTTACTTTTTTACTTTCAAAAGCAAACAGTGATAACTTTTTTATTGTTCAGTGCAAATATGTACTACATTAAAACTTAAATATACTTTCAGCCTAAACATAAATTATAACCTGTAATATGTAATTATAGTGTGGCTATTTGTTCCGTGCCAAACGTTACAAAGTCAGTTAGTTTCGAAAGATACAAAGATAATGAGTGTTGTAAACTTTTCTCTTTGACAGATTTATGAAGATTGAACTTTTGTTCCATGCACCAAATGTTACATTTGAATTAAGTTTAGAGTAGTTATCTTAAGTTTTACTGAAATAACTCGTGCAGCACAAAAAAAGAAAGTAATGAAGTTACTGAAAACTACTTTTTAGTGCTAAACTATAATATCCCGTTTTAATTTTGACTAAACCGATGTTTTTCAAAAACCTTTGAAAAGGAATTATGTGTCTTAACTTATCATCTGGAAAAATGTTCAGTCAGTAAAACTATAAAAACTAGTATTTTAATCAAGTGAGAAGAAGTAAATTATTTGATCGATGAGTATGATTTTCCTTTTTCTTTGCTTATTCGTTATATCACATAACCTGATGAAATTGTTATCAGAGAGGCCCAACTGTTAGTTGTCACACTCGAGATAAAAATCTATGTAGGCTTAAAACACAAGTCCTCTAAGAAATTATAAATCTTTAAAGTAGAGAGAAGTTTTATAATTTTGAATTACAAAAACTTGTCCTGACTTCCCAAACGTGAGGCAGTTAAGTTAGCGGCTGAGACAGCAGACACCCACTTGTGTGTAAACAGGGGGAAGAATGGGGTGATTGATTATGAATTGATTGAGCCTCCAACCCTCAGCGCTTACCTGCCACTTTACGTTGGTAATTGATGACAGAACGGGCGTCACTTTGACACACGTTGTCACTGACTTTGATTGTTTGTAGTCAGCAGAAAAAGAGGGTTTTTTATTTGATTGGAATACTTAACTTTTTGAACTCTGCGTAGTGATATTTTGGTAATAGAGATTAAACGATTTTAAGTCATTTGTTCAAATCCGTTCTGATTGGAACCGTAACTGAGACCACTAACCACAGGCTAGGAAGACATCCAAGTAAGGCTAAGGCGTTAAGATTTTGAAATTTTTGGATTTGATTACAGAACTAAAAACTATATTAATGTCTATAGGGTTTTAAAAATTATATAAAGCAATTTTGAGTGTTAGCAAATTTTACAATAGATAATTTCAAAACATAATAATAAAATATTATTATTAATAATACATTGTACTTATTATTCCTGTATTTTATTTAATTATTTTTTATACAGCCTATATATATTTATTGTATGAAACATTTCACCTAAGTACTCTGTTTTTAAACCATTTTTCATTAAATTCTTTGACTACATATTTCGGGACATAAGCCCATCATCATGGTCAACAAATACCTAATATATATTCATGCAATACAATTAAAAACTGAGTATTAAAACAATGTATTTTAAATCCATTTAATTATCAGTTGCAAACCAATGATGCTAGTCAGTTTTTATAACCGTTTAAACCAGTGATTCCCAAACTTTTTTAGCCTGTGGCAAACTATAAGAAAATACCCCCGTCGCAGCAAACCTGCATACTCAGCGAATTTCCATTGGAGATATAAATGTCTTAATACTACATAAAACCACTTACCAAGTTTCATAAAAATATATTCACAAATAAGTGATGTATAGAATTTGAATTATTCTCCATAAGAAATAACATTGGGGCTGAGTACGCAGGTTTGCTGCATCAAGGAACATAAAAAATGGGTTTTTATGTTAATATCAAACAACTCAACTAGGTGAAGTCATATACCAATTTGTATTCATTTATGTTCATAATTAAGAGGGACAGAGCATTTAATTATTATCCATAAGACTAACATAGGGCTGAGTACGCAGGTTTGATGCTACGGGAGCCTTTAGAAAAATATTATTTTTTTTTTAGCAAATATCAATGGACCACAACCAGATGAAGCCGTATACCAAGTTTCGACAGTATATGTTCATAAATAAGCGAGATATAAAATTTTTCTTTTCCTCCATAAGAATAACATTAGACAACGTACTGTGTTTAGCACTTTTAATATCTCGGTAACCAATAGACGAGGAATGATAAAAATACCAAATTGTGTCTATTTTTAAGCTGAATCTAATGGTAGAAACTAAAATTTGATTATTTCAAAAATTATATGTAAAAAATTCAAAAACCCATTTTTGGGGTACAAAACCCCCCCAAAATACCCTTCGGCTGGAGCGATCTGGCTGGTTTTCGAACCTAAGTCATAAATGTTGCTTTACACGTTTATACCAAATTTCATCAAAATCGAATTTTTACGAGAGTTATCGTGCTCATGGACACAAACATATACATATATATATATTACAGTTTTGGATGAATAGTGTTTTTGGGGTCTGGGGACCTCAAAACGAAAAGTTTTCATGGTCTCGGGCTTAAGTCTTACCATTCCGACTATGGTAATAGCTTCTTCCCTATAGGGGAAATTCGCTAAAAGCCAATAGCCTCACATATAACTTGCGCTCATATCTCTGGTTTAACCGTTGCGGGTTTTCAAAGATAATAGAGATTAACGAAATGCTAGTTGTTTTTGTTAGATTTAAAGTTTGACTAAGAATTCCACTTTGAAACCTGATAATCTGAAGGCGTTATCAAGAATGTTCCCTAACTAATTAAAGTTTACACAACATTTTTTTATAAATGTATTATTGTAAATTAAAAAAAAAAATATCAGCTTGAACCCCCTCCTTGGTGTGGATACCAGGTAGAGCTAAGTGTGTTTCATTAGATGAAGGGAGACTTTACTGGAACAGGTGGTATTCATATTGCACAAACCTAAATTGATTGGGATTAAAATATATTTCTTAATTTAGAAACCAGTCAGCAAATCTAAGAAGTCATAATAATATTTGAAATTGTTGAACAAAGTTTGATTGGTTGGTTGAATGTTTGGATTGTAAATTAAAAAGAAATAAGCTAAAAATACTGTGATTTATCGGTCCTCACAGTTGAAAACGTAATAAAGTGAACTGTTTACGGAATAAATGCAAATTCGTTATGGCACGAAGCGGTGCATATTAACGCTTCCTCTCAGTCGGATGATGCTAGACTCTCACTTTCTCTGCTGATGGTAATTAGCAGACGGCAGGACAACGGCGGTTACTGCCAATTATGATTGGCGCTGTTTCTCACCAGGACCAATCACTTAACCGAACCACTTCCACTTTCCAATCGTATACGTATCGGTTAATGTTAGGAGGTTGTTTCGGGAAACAATTGATCTATTCTGTAAAATAGTTATTAATTGAACAAATTTGAGTGAGGTAGAATCTGGTATAGTTGACTTTGATAAATCTGTAGACTATGTACAACACGATAAGGTAATTTTTATAAATAGAGAATTTTTTTTCAAATGAGCCTCAATCCGTAGTTGTGCAAAATGGTATTACATTTTAAATACTTCAACTCTAAGGTCACAGACCTCCTTCAAAGCTTGTTTTTCGTCTATAAGCATAATATGGGGATCAATTTTAATTTTATTATATTCCAAAACAGTTGTTTATCAGCGACAACTGTGTTATGAGCTAATACAAATACAGAAAACACTGAAATGGCAACACAAACTGTATGGTGCTTATGAAAGCTTACTTTTTAAATAAGTTAATCAAGCAACAGGTCTACTAATTATTATAATTTTATATAGTCTTTTAATAATCAAGCAACAGGTCTACTAATTATTATAATTTTATACAGTCTTTTAATTAGCGTATTCATGTGCCATTAAATGAAGAGTTAAAAATATCTGAATTGCTTATGTAAAAATCCTATACATAGATAAGGACTTACTTACTTATCCTCTTCTTCATAGGCCATCTTGAAAGGTGGCACTGAAGGGGTCACGTGTCCTATGGTAGGTCCACATATCTTAAGCTAGGGCTAGGGCAATTAAGGCTAGATTAGGCTAGGTAGGTATTAAGGTTAAGTTTTTTATAGGTTGGATACTGATTGGGAACTGGGTTATTTGGGGCCAGGTAGACATCCAGGTTATAAAAACAGTTTAATTTAAGGTATTTTTTTTTAGTTCTGATTTAAATTTATCTATTAGCGAATTTCCCCTATACGGAAGAAGCTATTACCGTAGGTGGCATGGTAAGACTTAAGCCCGAGACTACGATAACTTTTTGTTTTGAGGTCCCCAGATGCCAAAAACACTATTTGTTCAATTTTATATATATATCTACACATATTATATGGCAACCACCAATGGTTATGGTTTCCAATGTATGTATATATATATATATATATATATGTGTCCGTTACTGCGATAACTTTTTGTTTTGAGGTCCCCAGATGCCAAAAACACTATTCGTTCAATTTTATATATATATATATATATATATATATCTACACATATTATATGGCAACCACCAATGGTTATGGTTTCCAATGTATGTATATATATATATATATGTGTCCGTTACTGCGATAACTTTTGAAAGAAGCGCCCGATTTTTATGAAATTTAACACAAATGTGGAGAGTAACATTTATGACTTAAAGTTCGAAAACCAGATCGATCGGTCTATGGGAAGGGGGTTTCAAATTTTCCAAAAATCTGTTTTTTGAACTTTTTGCCCTAAAATTTTAAAAACACTAGATTTTGGTTATAGCCATTTTATAGAGCTTAGAAAAACAAACAATTTAGTATTTTGAATCATTAAGCTAGGTTTAGTGGGTGTGGAGAAAAGTCAAAAAATGTGTCCATAAAATTTCCCATGTTAATCTTATGGGAATACGGTTTTTAGGTTTTCCTCAGATAATTTCACTAAAAACTTCACATTTCTTTCTACCAATCAGTTTAGCTCTTCAAAACAATTATTTTGGCGTTTTAATTATTGTTTTACATCCAACCGTTGCAGTGATATTCAAAGTGCTAAACACAGTACGATATCCAATGTTATCCTCATGGAGAATAAATAAATATTATATTTTGATTATTTATGTATGTATTGTGATGAAACTTGGTATGTGGCTTCAACTAGTTGTGGTATATTGATAATAGTACAAAAAAGTTCTTTGTTGATTTTCCCCGGTAGCAGCAAACCTGCATACTCGGCCCCCATGCTATTCAGATGGAGAATAAGTAAAGTTTTATATCTCCCTTAGTTATGAACCTAAATTAATAAAACTTGGTATGTAGCTCCACCTGGTTGAGTTATATTGGTAATTGCAAAAAAACACCCTAACTTATCTTCCTTGTTGCAGCAAACCTGCGTACTCATTTATAATGTTACTCTTATGGAGAATAAATAAAATGCTATATATAACTTACTAAGGAATGTATTTTTGTGAAACTTGGTAAGTGGCTCTAGGTAGTAGTGATACCCATATATTTGCATTGGAAATTCGCTGAGTACGCAGGTTTGCTGCGACGGGGGTATTTTATTTATGTCCTTAATATATCCTGGAAGGGCTTGGGAGAAGTTTGTTGCCACTGTATTTTGGTTGTTGTTCTAAAAGTTTCAGTCTGTGTTATTGGGAAAACTGTCTATTGAATCTAGTGTTGTACGAATGTATTGGTTCTTGTATACGTAACTTTTGTTGCTTATGTAAGAGACTGCCTCAAAGGTTTAAAGGCAGGGTACGGTCATTATCTGCAAATCCATGAAGGCCTCTCTGCAGCTTGCTCGGGGTGGCAGTCTCAGCATGGCTCTAATGGCTTTCTTTTGCCAGGAGAAGATTTTGTTGATGTGCTTTTTGACTGCTCCCCACAATACTACAGAATAGGTGATGTGCGATTCGATAAGACTGAAACAAACTGTTTTGAGGAGTGGGATGCTACCTAGTTTATTTAATCTTCGAATTGCGAAAATCCCGCTTGCTAATTGTGATTCCAATGCTTTGACTTAAAATAATAGAATAAAACTTAAACAGATAAAAAAGAATACAATAATAATAAAAATAAATAATAATAATAGGGCAAAATAAAAATAATAGGATAGGACTTTAATGCTAGGATTAAAATAAAGTGATTCTCTTGTTTCTATTAAAATGTTTTAAACGGCTATATCGATATTATCCCCATTAAAGATTTATTTGAATTACAATATTCAAATTGTTTTCCAATGTTAAGTGGCTATGAAGAAAACGAAATGACAAGTAAGCAGTGTAATGTTTAATGCTTCCTTGACAAGTAAGCAGTGAAATGTTTAATGATTCCTTGACAAGTAAGCAGTGTAATGTTTAATGCTTCCTTGACAAGTAAGCAGTGTAATGTTTAATGCTTCCTTGACAAGAAAGCAGTGTAATGTTTAATGCTTCCTTGACAAGAAAGCAGTGTAATGTTTAATGCTTCCTTGACAAGAAAGCAGTGTAATGTTTAATGCTTCCTTGACAAGTAAGCAGTGTAATGTTTAATGCTTCCTTGACAAGAAAGCAGTGTAATGTTTAATGCTTCCTTGACAAGTAAGCAGTGTAATGTTTAATGCTTCCTTGACAAGTAAGCAGTGAAATGTTTAATGCTTCCTTGACAAGTAAGCAGTGTAATTTTTAATGCTTCCTTGACAAGAAAGCAGTGCAATGTTTATGCTTCCTTACTTAGGAAATATAATAATGATACCTTGTAATCACATACATCAGTACTGTAAAACTGATAACTTTGTAGAACAATTGTAATTTATATAAGAGGCTTGAAGAGCCAAAGTCGCTTGAGGCAAAATGGAAGGCCTTCCAGCGGTGTTGATAAGACGTTTATTGAGGAAAGTGGAGTCGCAACCTTACACACACTGCATGACACGAACACGTCACAGTTACACAATCTAAGATGTATACACAACCTATATGCATACATTTTAACAAGTAATCTTTAAATCTGAAATTGTTAAAAATGAGATATCATTAACAAGCTTTAATTACAAAGTAACAAATACTATAGATTTTACTTGAATACATTATCAAATTCAAAAAGATAGTATCCTAGGAATTGGTTTATAATTTTGCCTCCTTCCCCATCAACTAAAAAGATTAAAAACATAACAATACGTGTTGGGATGAAATTAAATGAAAACAGATAAACCTGGGATAGTAAAGCCTAACACTGTTAAAAAAATACTTACAGCATTTTTAATTTCCATAAATATAGAGTGTAACCCGATAACATTATACTGAGCATTACTCAGAGCAAAATCAGATTTGTTTATTCTTTGCTTGTCTATGCCGGTGGCATTTTGTATTTAATGTTGTTTGAGGACAGTGGTCTAAACCTGCCAAAGTCACATATTGATCACTTTACCCCGTGATTGTTATTTTGACAGTTCAGTGGTAGTTTTTGATCAGCTGATATATAGCAATTTTACTATAATTGGAAACTCTATAAGTTCAATGTTAAATTGAACAATTTTTAAATGAGTTTTTCACCCAAATTTGTTTTTCCTGGGGAAAGCAAAATTGTATTTTTCCTGAGGAAAGCAAAATTTGATTTTTTCTGAGTAAATCAAAAATTTGATTTTTTTCTGAGGAAAGCAAAATTTGATTTTGCAAATCGATTTCTGAGGCGCAAAACCGTTGTCTAAAGTTCAAGCAAAATCCTTTTGCGGGATTCTGTGCCTGTATTAGAGTATAGGATATGAGTGTAATGTAACCTCAACCTGACATTTTTTATTTTTGCAAATGTTGGAAGTTTTATTGGACAGTAGGCCCCTTTATCCGGCATTCTAAGAACCGGCATCATGCAAGCCACTCACAATCAGCTTTTTCTAGTTATGTTGAGGCGCTCAGAGACCTCAATGGACATTTTAGTATTTTTGTACTGCTTTGTGGTATAATATAGTAATGGCTTGTCACGCTCTGGTCTTGTTGCAGTGCCAGGATGCACAAGAGTCGCGCGGGCTCGTACGATGGCAAGATCGCGGGACTGTACGACCTGGAGGCGACACTGGGCAGCGGACACTTCGCCGTGGTCAAGCTGGCGCGACACGTCTTCACCGGTGAGAAGGTGGCCGTCAAGGTCATCGACAAGACTAAGCTGGACGAGGTGTCTAGAGCTCATCTGTTCCAAGAGGTGAGGCGGGAGTGTCACTTTACTGACCGATGGGGGAGCGAACTGAGATCGGAAATAATCTGATGTTTAAACTAAAATATATAGTATGAAACTTCCTACTAGAGTACAGCACTCCCATGAGGGGCTCCAGTCATGAAAGATTTCATGTTCCTGTCGGCTTCTCACATAAGACCAATCTTAACTATTATGCTTCCTTAATATTATCCAAGATTGGTCCTTCCTTTATGTTATTACTCATATTAGATAATTCAAAATTATAAACGACTAGTCTAGTAGACACATATTTTTACAAATAACTGTTCCAAAACTTATTCAGTATTTGCGAGTTTGTGGGATAATTATTTGTTTTAGCAAAATTCTTCTCACTTTAATTGCTAGGTACGGTATTTTTTTTACTATTATTGTATCAGTGACTTCCAGTAATCCACTGAGGAGCTACAGGACTAATCTACAAGGGTCATTCTCACAAAATGGTACAATTTCACAACTGAAAAAAATAAAAATGTATTAACCTAAAAGTGTTTTATTTTACCTCCTCCAATGAGATATATATTTAGGAACTTCAATATAAAGCAGCTAAGCTTAATTTTCATGTTTACTATGAAAAATTAAAAAAAAATGTTTATAAGTACACCTAGAGAGTTCCAGTCGGTCACTATCTTTCCAATAGTTAAACAGGTTTTATTTATAAAAAAAACACCTAAAATGTTTAAGATATGTTTAGCAGTGACTTTACCTATTATAAAATGTGAAATACATTTACATTTTGCTAATAAAAAAAGGAAATATTTACCATTTTCCCTTTGTTTCAAAGACTAACTAACTTCTGGAACAACAAACTTTTGTAAACTGTCAATATAAAAAAGAAAAAGTGAATAAATTCTAACCTATTCTTTACGACAACACATGACAGCAGTGTTGAAGTTGATAACACATAGAGTATAATATTTAAATACAAAACAATTATAGTTATTACACTTTTCATATGTGTGACCGACTTGGTCCTTTTGTGTGACCGACTAGACATCGCCGTGACCGACTTAAAAACTGTAACTCGTAACGTAATTTTTCATCATGTTATAGACAAAACCTCGTAATGTGTACAGTTAGGTTATGAAAAACAGGGAAGAAAAGATAATAAGTAATAATTATTTCGCTTTTATTATGCTTTTATTTCGCTAAATAAATTTAATTTTTGACACTCGGAAAAAAAACAACAACACTAAAAGGATACCCTAATGAAACCTAGAAAGTAAGGCTTTTTACACAAAAACATAATTGTTGTTGACTAAAAACGTAATTGACTATAATTAAAATAACTATAAAACTTGTGACTTGGTATATTTAAATATAGTAGTCAACTTACTGCCTACGACTAACTTATTACTTGGCAAATATATTACGCCTAAAAATACATTGTCAAAGTCCAAATAATGTTTTACTTAACTGACCACCTGAAAAGACAGAATATTAATGCACTAATGAAAAATCAACATTATTCTATGACACTCGATGAACATATAAAGTGTTTTTTTGCTGTTGTTGTTGTTGTTAGAGCACAAAACTAACGCGGGACTTCAGAAAACTTATAGTACCATCGATTTCTTTTTGAAATAACTTCTGGTGTATCCAACAATAATTTTATCTGGTCCACATGTACTGAAGAAACGTCACTTTCATTTACAGCATATAACTTAAAATCTTTAGCAAGGGGTTTCATAAATACTACTTCTACTTCGTTGTTTACAACTTTGCTCTGGCATATGCCAATGAACTGCTGACATTTTTTCTTTTCATTTTCAAACTCCACTACAACATACTTTCCAGATTGCAATTTTTCTAGAAAAACATCTTGCCGTTTTTCACCAGACAATCTGTGAATTGACTGATACGCAGATGATCCCGGCATCTCTTCAAAGAATGTGTTTGGGATGTCTTCCTCCGACGAAGTAAATATGTCTTCAACATTCAGGACTCTTTTCTTCTTTTTCTCAACTACCTGACTTTTCACAACCAATAAACTGCTAATTGGCTGCTGCAGAGATATTCCCGGCAGCTCCTCACACCGTGCAATTGAGATACATCCTCTGATGAAGTTTCAAAGTCCAGGTTCATTCTCTTTTTCTTAACTATCTGTCTTTTCTTTGTCTGTCTCTCCTTATATGGATGAGCGGCTATGTTGCTTTTTATTTCTTCAAAAACTACGTCCTTTAATACATAATGTCCACATCGCTTTGGAGGACATTTAAAACATGAGAGCTTATTGGCAGTCATAGTGCCACCTGAGTGGACAACTTGATGCACTTTCATGATGCCTTTAGCTTGGGGAACATTTAAAAGAGCCACCTCTGTTTTTATTTTTGTTATGTCGGAGGAGGGCACCTCATACAAATATATTTTACCGTCTTTAAGTGCGGAAACACAGTCTTTTGCTGAACCTGTCAGCTCCATAGGCCACTTTCGTATCTGCCAGTCTTTTAAGTGTCCCCCCTACCCCGTCCATGGCGCCTTTGCCATGTCCGGCTTAAATGAAGTTCCAGGTCAAATACTCAACCTTTTTGAAGTATTTGGGAACTATTTCTTTAAATAAATGAAGGTTCATTTTATTCCTGTACTGGTTAGTGGGACTATCTGAAACAAAATGAAGTGCCTTCGTATCGGGATATTGAAGGGATGATCTCTCAATAATTGGAATCATGTGTGCCCAAATAGCGTGCGATTGATGGTCGATATTATTAGAGACACTAGCGAAACAAGCGACCTTAATTTCTCCATCTATGTTGTTGTACCTCATTCCTGTATTTAGCGAAAGCTGACGCTTTGATGCACCAAAATGGTACGATTGTACTTCGTGAGAAAGTTTTGCCACGTAATTTTCCGAAAAGTCTATTCTAAAAACTATCTCATCTGAGGTCATATTACTTATTTTTTTGTCAATTTCTGTAGTTTGGTGTTCAGCGTAAAATACATGTCTTTTGAAATCTTCCAATTCTTTTTGGAATTCAACTTTGATTTCAGAAACCTTTTTCACTTCTTTTACTTTTATGGTTCTTTAATTGTTTTCTTTACATTTCTTATTGCCTTCTCTTCTTTAATACTTTTCCACTTGTAATATTTCATTTTATAGTCATCTTCAATATTGAAAATAACCTCTTTGGATTTACATTCACTGCATTCTCCCAACATGCATTTCTCTTTGTCGGGAGAACAAGTGACCACTTTTAGAATTTCACTTGACTTTCTTTCACTAATTATGTTGTTCTGATTCAAAGCCGAAACCAAAAGGGCCATATTTGTGTGCCTTACACAGGCACATGTCTCCCTGTCACATTATTTTGGAAGAGAGACCCAAAAGGGCCTGGCTCTTGTAAAGGTTGCCAACGATAATTTGTGATTATGTTGTTTCTGGAACAAAATATGTAACTCCTTCAATGGATGGAGCAACACCCTTCGCTGTTTTTTGATAGCCCCTTTCTTTACATAATCCTTTTTTCCTGGGCACATGCGACTCACGTTATCTTGTTCATAAAATTGTTCAAGTAAATGTGACAATTTTTTCGTGACACACTCTTTTGACTTTCTTTCATATGTTTGGGTATCATCATTGTTTTTTAGTATTTTATTACATTTGTATGGCACGAGATCGCGGAAGTACTTCTGCACTCTCAATTTTTTTATTACTTTGTTCCCAATAACTTTTCGCATTATCTGATTCTTTTTCTTTGAACCTGCTACTGACTTTTTTGTTTGTTCAACCTGTTTTTGAAGAACAAATCCAAGAAAAAGTTGTTTTTTAACATTAGGTGACACTTTTTCTGTTCCTAATAATGTAGCCACTTGTTTCCTTGGAGATGGCGAACCAACATTTTGAGCTTTTTGTTTTTCTCTGTACAGTCTTTTTTTGTACCTTTCAAGTCTTTTTTTAAATCTTTGATTTATTTTTTTTGTTTCTTCACTGTTACATAAACTTTAGCACGAGACTTCTTCACTTTCTTTCTGCCACTTCTTCTTTGACTAGATTCTTCATGGTGATGCTCTGGAGAATTTGGTGGAGTGTTCGCCAAGGCCTCTCAAGAGCCTTCTTTTTTTGCCTCTTCACTTTACTCCTCTCTCTCCAATATTTTCTGGCCTTCCTTCTTTCTCTTTCCTTCATATCACCAACTTTTTTAATTTTCTGCCCCAAGTTTGGCCATTCGTTCTCTGTCATATTTTCTGTTTTCTTCCATCTTTTCCTCAGATAGTTGGGCCCTTCTTCGGCGCTGACGATCCCTCGCCAATTGTTTTTACCTTTCATACTTGGCTGAATTTTTGAAGAGCGAGCCATTTAATTTGTCACTAAAAATAAAAAAAAACCTGATAATTTTGTAAATAAAATTTTGAATTCTTTTTCTAATATATATTTTTGTTGTAAAAAGATGTATTCATTATTAGATTAGATTGAAATTACAAACACACAAATTGGGTACTCGCAAACCCAAATTCAAAGTATTAGAACATTCCCATTTTCCCAAATTTGTTGGGGAAAATGATTCATTATAATTTTGCCTTGGGCCTTCATTGATACAATGGCTATATTTGTACTCAAATTTATTGAATTGAAATGCTCCTTAAAATATATCGTAATAGACCAGAAACTAGACCTTAGGTTATAAAGGTCTAATAATGTCTAATCGGTTACGAGAAACCAAGTCTGTCACGAGACCGACTGGACAGTTACCGACTTGACTTTTCAACATATTGCGCAATATTTCTCTCGGCCTAGAGTCTAAATGTAACTTTGGTTTGTAGGTTATGGCTGAATACAGAGTTTGTTATCAAACACAAGTTTAATTTTATTTATATAAATATTGTTTTATCTTTAACACTAGTGACCGATTTGACACTCAATTAAGGTATACAGTATTATTTACCTGAATTATTACTTATAAAATATAAAGTTACTGTCGCAATACACTTTTAACAACATAGATTGAATCTACACATAACCACAAACAGCTATTGACTCCGTTTCCCGCCGATGACTTGTGTTTTTTCGTTTTTTCCAACTTTATTTTGGTAGTCCTTGACACTGCAGCACCAAAGGACAAATGTTTAAAATAACAGCGTGACGTAATTCTTTACAATTTATTTTCATTCTCTCTGGCAACTACTTCTAGTGATCTTTCTTTGTAGTTGTCACTGTGTATCTCTTTGATATTATCTTATACTCTCTGTTATTTAACAATTGTAACTTACGACATTAGGTTATGGACAGTGACCGACCATATCCTAACCTTACAAAATCGTCTTTTACAGGTAAATTAATAACAATTGAGAATTATACATTTACAACTAGTAATAAATAAAGGATATAGAAATGAAACAACACATTTTATTAGTGAATTTCCTATGGAAAGTGAACTATTAGCATGATCCGCACGGTGAAACTTAAGCCCGGGACCACCATAGAAGTTCCTATCGTGACCCCCTGAACACGTTTTGGGGGGTCGTTCAAAATTTTATATATATATATATATATGTGTGTGTTTGCACTCTAACGGTCGCAATTTTTGTCCGATTTACTTCAAATTTGGTAGGGACGTTCCTTTCTGTAATCAATTGGACAAGTTCGTTGGGCAAAACAATCGGAAAACTCTAAACCCCTTTTTTGGGGGATTAATTTTTCAAATTTCGAGTTTTTGGGCCCAAAAATGGTTATAAAAGCCCCTGATGTAAAATAAATGCATGTAAAAAGATGGGAATTAGAGAGGCGAAAGTTTTAAGCCCTCTCTCGTCATTCTAGCATAAATATTTACCGAGTTATTAAAGAAAATGTGTACTGACTAAACACAGTACGTTGTCTTATGGGGGTTTCACACGAGAAAAGCCTGTTATTCCTTTGTTAGAGTACTTTTATCATGCCCAGCAACCTAACACCTACTTTCAAGCCTGTCTGGACCTTCTCCTAACCTTATATTGGGCAAAATTGTATTCCCAGCTTTGCAAGTAAATGAAACCAGGAGTATCAGAACAGCCAAAAAATCAATGTTTTCAGATTTCAATACAAATTAGACAAATGTATGTTTTTACACTGATTTTGAGTTTTAAAAGTTTATATTTGGAAATTCACTTCCCTCACGTCAGCGTGCTGCGTGCGAACTCGTTTTAAATTAATTTTTATTTTAACCTTAACTCAACTAAAGGACTAAAATTATACCATTTTGTGAGAATGACCCATAACATGCTGTTAAGGTAGGAGCAGGTTGAAATGTAACCTTTTGTGGCTGGATCCCTCACCTTATTGAAAAAACAACTGATGGTAAGTCTGATTCCTACTACAGTAGGTCTACCCTAAACCTCTGGCCCTTCAATGCCAATTGCTTGGCATTTAGTCTAGATATCTCAAGGGTTTCCTTCCGTTCCTGATAGAATTTTCTGTTACCATCTCCAACTATGCTCATCTTCTGCAGTGTCCTACACGTAATCGTTTTACACTTTTCCTTCAGGCTTCAATGGAGATAATCACCCACAGAGTCTCTCAATTTTAGATTATTGTTGTCCAAATACGTTTTTAAATGAGAAGACAGAATATTAAATTTGTAAATCATTAAAAAAATTGTGTTAACTATTTGGTGTCATTAATATCCATAAGTGAAATTTGTGTATTTTGATTGGAGGGGCAAACATGGTCGTAATCGTGATTACTGTGACTTCGTATATTCCAATAATATTTTCTCCAACTCCCCCACCCCACCCCGTGCCACCTCCGAATATTGCCAATGTTAATATCCATTCTGTGAACTCCAAAAAATGCTTGGATTTCTGTAAATTATCAAAATGTAGTACTATATTATCACACACTGAGTTTATGATGTACTACATCTAGAGCAGTGTTAAAGATAATGTGTGAAATCAGTCACTCAGCACAAAAGGTCTTAAGGTAACACACTTATAATATAAATTTGCTCTTAAACATTTACTGCCCGTCTTGATTGCACCGTGATAACAACTCGATAACACCTTGATTACACGTCTGAGTGTAATTAATGGAAGGTGATAGGAAATTTTCAAGGTTTATTACAAAAATTATTAACTTAATTTTTCAGCAAAAGTGTAATAAATTGTTATAATAAAATTTAAGAACGAAGGGCCTTATCCCTAAATAAAATTAAATTACTGGTTTAATGCTTTCTAATTTGAAATTTACTGATAACTAAGAAGAGGGCCTTTAAGAAATTAAAACATATGTTTTAGAACATAGTATGTTCTACAAGTTTATATAATGGGGGCACTTATTTATCCTTGCAAAGATATATACTATACACATTATGTCAAAATTACAATTGAAAAATAACAATCAAATCAAAAGTTAATCACATCTCTGACCTTTACTTGATAATATTTAATGTATAAACATTTCCACGGCATATCGAACAGCCTTCTAACCGCATGCCTGTTTGTTAAAACCGGCATATTTGTAATGGAATCAGAACGACTGCTTTGATGTCAGAACCCAATTGAATGACCAGACCGAGCCCCAGCAAACTTAATTTGGTCCACATTCTTTCTTTGCCTTGCTCTAATGAAGTTAAGTTAGATATTGGGTCAAAGTTCAGTTTATACTCAAACGTGAGTTTATTTAAAAAACGTATACTTAGTGTTACTACCTTGTGACTATAGTTCCACTCATCAATCTCAAGTAACAATTACAAATACAAATGATACTTGACCTGCATTTTGACGTCTTTGCTTACCTTTATTTAAGAGCTATTTTTCTTCTTTTACATTGAAGGTAATTTTTTTGCTCATGCAGATTCAATAACTGTGAATGTTTCACTCATTCCCCGAGGGGCTGGTTCAACTTTGCTTTCCTTAAACTAATAGTCGATTCAACATTAATTCTCAATTCCTCTTCACCTTTTGTGATCATAGGTAAATGTGAGTTAAACATTTAGGATCAAGTTTTTAAAATTCCTTGGCTATCTCATTAAACAGTTTTTTTATTTTGCAAGTTTGCCGTGGTTGATACGTTTACAAATTCAACTTATTGTGTTTTCCTCGTTAATCAGTGACTGGCATCCTATTAAGCCGCAGCCAATGTATTTTTATTTTATTATTGTATTTCAACGCCAACAAAATTAGTTAATAGAGTACGGGATTTAATAAGAGACGACTTCAACACTTAAGATATATTTACACTTATACTGATTCACATACAGGCGGTAAACATATATAAAAGATGGTACTAGGCTATCGATTTCGACCAGTCACACCAGTCATCATCAGGCCAATCTAGATTGATAGATCTGGCCAATCTAGATAGATTGGCCTGAAGATGACTGGTGTGAGATTGGCCTGATGGTGACTGGTGTGACTGGTCGAAATCGATAGCCTAGTACCATCTTTTATATATGTTTACCGTCTGTATGTGAATCAGTATAAGTGTAAATATATCTTAAGTGTTGAAGACGTCTCTTATTACATCCCGTAAGTAATAACAACACGTAATATGCTAATAAAAAAGTTGTTTAATAGAGTACTCATACATTTTTTAGGGAAAACGGTCCAAACCCCCCAAATTTTTAGCAGGAATTTGTTTAGTTAGTACTTCTAAATAAATGGATGGATTGTTTTTTTAATTTTTTCTTAATAGATATATTCGGGTTTTTTGTTTCAAATGTTCTTTGAATTTCTTCACTGACTAGGATTTGCGAACAAATTTGATATTGCATTAAGTTTGTGACAGATTTTAATTGTTTAGGTCAAAGAAATGTCTTGTCTATTTTAGGGTTCAAAGTGAAAGTTAGTATCCATAATTGATATACTTCAGTAAATAGTCTCGAGGTACTTTCGGTGTTTAGTTGATAAAGTCCATTTAAAATTCTTTGCGTAAAATACACTAGACAAGACACGAGAATTTTTTTTAGAGAGACTGCATTCAAGTGTTATTAATTGTTTTGGTTTTTGCTATCCTAAAATTAGGTACCTAATTTGGTTAAAATATACCAAACTTAACTTCGTTCATTCGGGTCATTTCGGTGGTAGGTCAACCCACTCAGCTATGATTGCCACTAATGTTTATAGACTAGTTATCAGTTTAAAATTCTGATTAAATCGGCTCTTGTGGCTTAAAAGGTCAAGTAGATTTTGCTCACTTGCCTACTTAATATTGCATCCCTAGTGGTTTTGGGTTCAAGTCACAAAGTTTCACCGTGCGTGTCTGCCTTAGGTGAGGTGCATGAAGCTGGTGCAGCACCCAAACGTGGTGCGACTGTACGAGGTGATCGACACGCAGACCAAGCTGTACCTGATACTGGAGCTGGGCGACGGCGGGGACCTGTACGACTACATCATGCGGCATGACGCGGGCCTCAGCGAGACGGTCGCGCGCGAGTACTTCCGCCAGATCGTGCGCGCCATCTCCTACTGCCACAAGCTGCACGTCGTGCACCGCGACCTCAAGCCGGAGAACGTCGTGTTCTTCGAGAGGGTCGGAGTGGTGAAGCTGACCGACTTTGGGTGGGTAGCTGGGTTGGTTGTACTTTGGTCCTCGATTTTGGTCAGTTATTAGGAAAACCTTTGACAGGTCATTTAAAATTAGAGTACCTGAGGGCCAAGCTTTGCTCAGGGAAGGCCAGTCAGTTTGTTTAGATGACTTGGGAATAATTTACAAAGTTTTTTTTTTACAAAGTCTCCATTCTGACGAGCAGATTTTCTTAGCTCATTTGTTTTTTCCTCCATGTTTAAGGTTACTCCAGTTGTTATTACAGCTCTATTTACCTATGATTCATTTAATTCTAATGTCATCTTCATTCATTGGGATTAGTCACTGCTCTCAAGAAACCACATGTTAATCCTTTAACTAAAATAATACACTACTTTGACAGTCCACTGATTGATTATAAACAGCTGATATGATTCTTTTGTTTTGATTTTAAACTCCATAAGCCCAATGTTAATTTTTTTAACTTTTTAAGTTAGTTGTTTACATTATGAGATTTTCCTGGTGATGGGACCTGTTTAGAACT
Organism: Allygus modestus; assembly: GCA_963675035.1. Lineage (NCBI taxonomy): Eukaryota > Metazoa > Arthropoda > Insecta > Hemiptera > Cicadellidae > Allygus > Allygus modestus. The sequence goes on along the minus strand of OY776115.1, from coordinate 26,518,954 downwards.
TTTTTAACCCAGAAATGAGTTAATTACAACTTTTTAAGGGAATTGTAAGAGCCATTTTTGAGATCCGAGTTGCAAGCATGCAAGCAAGGAAACAAACCTTACTCATATTGGATAGGATAGGATAGTATAGGATATTGGAAAAAATAGCAGGTGACTGCTTTTCTGGAGCATTTTTTTATATAACCTGACTTGTTGATGTGCTTGACTAAATTATTGAATTGGTAAGAGAATTAAAATATATGTCCACTCTGGCGTAAGGTTGAATAAATTATCACCGTTAGATTACCTTTTAATGGTCCTGATGAAAGAATCAGTCAGTAATAAGGCTCCACAAGGCACCTCACCCATTCTACACTCACTTATTCATATTCCCCTTAAAATACTTCCTAGTTGCGGCGGCATTTATTCAGTGATTAAGTGAATTGACAAGTTCTGTCAAACTATGAGGCAAATCTCTAAATATCAATGGTTTACGATCCAGTAAATATTACAGTGATAAACAATAAACAGTTTTAAGCCAATAAATTTAACCAAATAATGTAATATGCTCTATGAAAGCCATTGAAACCTAATACAATTTTCTTGTCCTGTTCCTAAATTTTTGATAATGTTATCAATAATATCACATTTGATAATATTTTATTCGTTTAATTTTATCATAAAATTGTTTGTAAATAATTTGTTGAGATTGTGGACATAAGGTTAAATGTATACTTTGGCGTTGACTACAATTCTTAGGTATACGGTAGGCCTATTTCATTAATTTATGTATTTTCTTGGTTTTATTTCCTTACTGTACAATACATTAAAGTGTTTGAAAAATAAAAATTACAACAATTATTTAAGTTTCACAACAAATGTAACAAATTAGTGTTCTCCAGTGTAATACGTTATTTTGAACAGTTTCAGCAACCGGTTCTGCCCGGGCCAGAAGCTGGAGACGTCGTGCGGGTCACTCGCCTACTCGGCTCCGGAGATCCTCCTCGGAGACTCCTACGATGCGCCAGCTGTTGGTGAGTCCTACAGTCTCCTCATCTCTTCTGGAGTATATTAATCCCTTTGCGTGATGACTTATTTATATAAATAGTAGGTACATGTTTTTCCGCAGTGAAGCACACTTTATGTGCTACACTATTGAACTCTGTGTACCTGAGAGTGTTTCCTACCAAAAAGTTTGACCTATATGTAACGCTAAATTTTGATTCCATTTTTGTAGCAATGGGCAAGATGGTAAACCTTGTATCAGAGGTCAAGCAAATTGCATATTGAAATCGACAGTAGTTGCGGTTTCAAATGAATATTTTGAAAAGGAAACAAATTTTTGCCAGTATTGAGCTAACTCATTTTATGTTTTACCAATAATATTACGCTGGAGTATGGCTGTTGTTTCAGCCAATTTTAGAAGGTCCGTATGAATGGCAAATATTCAGCAATAGTTTTTTTAAAAGCAAACCTCTTCAGATAGCAAGCAATAGTTTTTTTAAAATCAAACCTCTTCAGATAGCTAGGACTTATTTAGGAAAAAATTAAGGCAAGAATCAAAATCGAGTTTCTTGGAGTTCTTACCCATATAATTTTCAGCAAATGTTCCAAGTTTCAGCACCTAGGATATATTTCAGCTTCAGAAACGTACAAAAGTACAGAAATTTACCAATTTTGTCCTTATTTTCCTTTGCACAATTATATATTAAGATATTGAAAGTCCGTTATCCGCGTAGTTTGACACAGTGTGTCGGTGTTGCAGACGTGTGGTCGCTGGGGGTGATCCTGTACATGCTGGTCTGTGGCGAGGCGCCCTTCCATGAGGCCAACGACAGCGAGACGCTCACCATGATAATGGACTGCAAGTACACAGTGCCGGGTCACGTGTCCGAGGGCTGCCGCAGGTGAGCATTCGTTGGATCGGAGAGCTCCAGTTCATAATTATTCATTATTAGAATGCTGGTTAAGATTAAATCACTCGTTGCCCCAAATATTGCAACACCAAACTATGTGAGCAAAATAAATAGTTTTTAATTTTTGAAACGAGCAATATCGCGATATGGATTTAAGAACTAACAAATCGGAAGAGATCTTCATTACAGCCTGAGAAGCGAGCCTCGCTGGAGGAGATAGCCACCGACTCTTGGCTGGTAGTGGGCGACACAGAACAAAACTTGACAATGCCAAGTCAAGTTACACCACCTCCTGTTACACCACCTCGTTATTGCAGGCTGATTGGTCAGATGATGGTGAGGCAGCCTTAGAGGTGAGACTTGCTGGATGAGATAGCCACCGACTCGTGACTGGTGGAGGGGGACACGGGACAAGACCTGTCAATGCCTCTAGTCTCCTGTACACCAGCTCGTTGTTGCAGGCTAATTGATAGGATGCTGGTGAGGCAGCCTGAGAAGCGAGCCTCGCTGGAGGAGATGGCCACCGACTCGTGGCTGGTGGAGGTCGACACGGACCAGGACCAGTCGATGAGTCTGGTCTCCTGTTACACCAGCTCGTTGTTGCAGGCTGATTGGATGGATGCTGGTGAGGCAGCCTGGAAGCGAGCCTCGCTGGAGGAGATGGCCACTGACTCGTGGCTGGTGGGGGGGGACACGGGGCCGGACCTGTCAATGTCTCTGGTCTATTAAACCAGCTCGTTATTTTAGGCTGATTGGTCGGATGCTGGTGAGGCAGCCTGAGAAGCGAGCCTCGCTGGAGCAGATAGCCACTGACGCGTGGCTGGTGGAGGTCGACACGGGCCAGGACCAGTCGATGAGTCTGGTCTCCTGTTACACCAGCTCGTTGTTGCAGGCTGATTGAATGGATGCTGGTGAGGCAGCCTGGAAGCGAGCCTCACTGGAGGAGATAGCCACTGACTCGTGGCTGGTGGAGGGTGACACGGGACAGGACCTGTGAATGCCTCTGGTCTCCTGACACGAGCTCGTTGTTGCAGGCTGATTGGTCGGATGCTGGTGAGGCAGCCTGAGAAGCGAGCCTCGCTGGAGGAGATAGCCACCGACTCATGGTTGGTGGAGGTCGACGGGCCAGGACCAGTCGATGAGTCTGGTCTCCTGTTACACCAGCTCGTTGTTGCAGGCTGATTGAATGGATGCTGGTGAGGCAGCCTGGAAGCGAGCCTCGCTGGAGGAGATAGCCACTGACTCGTGGCTGGTGGAGGGGGACACGGGTCAGGACCTGTCCATGAGTCTGGTCTCCTGTTACACCAGCTCGACGTTGCAGGCTGATTGGTCGGATGCTGGTGAGGCAGCCTGAGAAGCGAGCCTCGCTGGAGGAGATAGCCACTGACGCGTGGCTGGTGGAGGGCGACACGGGACAGGATCTGTCGATGCCTCTGGTCTCCTGATACACCAGCTCGTTGTTGCAGGCTGATTGGTCGGATGCTGGTGAGGCAGCCTGAGAAGCGAGCCTCGCTGGGGGAGATGGCTACTGACTCGAGGCTGGTGGAGGGTGACACGGGACAGGACCTGTGAATGCCTCTGGTCTCCTGTTACACCAGCTCGTTGTTGCAGGCTGATTGGTCGGATGCTGGTGAGGCAGCCTGAGAAGCAAGCCTCGCTGGAGGAGATGGCTACTGACTCGAGGCTGGTGGAGGGTGACACGGGACAGGACCTGTGAATGCCTCTGGTCTCCTGTTACACCTGCTCGTTGTTGCAGGCTGATTGGTCGGATGCTGGTGAGGCAGCCTGAGAAGCGAGCCTCGCTGGAGGAGATGGCTACTGACTCGAGGCTGGTGGAGGGTGACACGGGACAGGACCTGTGAATGCCTCTGGTCTCCTGTTACACCAGCTCGTTGTTGCAGGCTGATTGGTCGGATGCTGGTGAGGCAGCCTGAGAAGCGAGCCTCGCTGGAGGAGATAGCCACTGACGCGTGGCTGGTGGAGGGCGACACGGGACAGGATCTGTCGATGCCTCTGGTCTCCCGGCAACAACTCTCTGACGAGGACCACACTATCATCGTGCAGAAGATGGTCAACGGCAAGATAGCTACCAAAGAGGAAATATTAGAGTGAGTTTGACCCCACGTTTGAGTCACTTATTAAAGACTATTTGTTCAGTAAAGTTAATCTTCATATTTCTATCTTTCAATAACTTTAGTTGTGTGATAATATCCAGTAACTTTATATCTAACAAATTCTGCTGCTTCAAGTTTTTCAATCAAGTATATTATACCCTTTTAAAAAAATAGTTTTATTCCTAAAAGTATTTTTTACCTTTTAGTTGGTAAATTACCCCACTAAACATTATAATGGTTATGTGTATCATTTACAGGGCACTGGATAAAAACGAGTACAACCACATAACTGCAACTTACTTCTTGCTGGCCGAGAGGAAACTGAGAGCGCAGGAACCACGGCAGGTCAAGAGTCCCGGGTGAGTTCCGATGACTTTATCAAGATGTATAAAAGAGAGGTGTTCGTGCAGTTAAGTAAGGTTTGCAGCCATTTCATTGGCTGTGCTAGCAAGCTAGTCCATCTACGTGACATCAGCTGATCATGCACACCTCTCTTTTATTATCTTTAAATCACTTCATCTTATTGAAATAGGGGGAAAGTGTTAAACCAGGTTTAGGTTGTAATTAATCATCCAAAAATCAAGTGCCTAATATACTGCAATTCAGCATACAAGTTTTGTTTGCATTAACGACTGGCTACGTTTTTAGGTGTGCCTGCATTCCTGGTAATGGTGAAATCTTACGCAGGGATTATCATTAAGATTGATTGTCGGTCATTGTTTATTGTTTCATAAACTACACTACATGAAATAATTCTTCTGTAATCCTGATAACCAGCAGTCTTGATATTTTAAAGAGTTTTCGGCTATTGTTGACTGTTTACAACTTTGAATGAAATAGTGAATATTCTAATTTCTGAGTGGATGAAATAGTGAATATCCTAATTTCTGAATGAGGCAAAAAGAGGCTACCAACCTCCTTATTTCGTAAACAAATTGTTTAATTTTGATCATAACTATTGTGTTGTTTGGGAAGACTCTCAGGACTATGGAAAACTCACCACTTCCACTGTTTATACACTACTGTAACACCTGCCATTACAGTAAGTGTTAATTGGGGTTACGTTTCAATTTAACACAATGATATTTACCCGTTATAAAATAATAAAATACAAATTTACTTAAACAAATAGCTTCTTCCATTTGTACATTTAAGCAATTTAGGGGTGAGTTTTACTCTATCTCTAACATAACAAGTTATCTCCAAAGAGTGGTGTTCAGTCGCCTAACCACACCCTACAGCTCAGTCTTGTTGCAGCAGTGTGTGCGCCCCAAGTGTGCGTGTGGACGCGTGCGAGGGCTCCCCGGTGGCTGTGCCTGCGCCGTCGTCGGCCGGTCTGCTGCGGTCGGCCGAGCGCGCGCGCAAGTGCAGCATCGTGGCGGAGGAGGAGGACGACGAGGAGGACCGCGGCAGCTGCGGCAGTCACTCGTCGCTCAGTCGGCGCGGCAGCCGCAGCGAGGGCAAGCTGCACTTGGCCGTGCAGGAGTTGCGGCGCGACGCCGTGCCCGTCACCATCATCTCCGAGGTGGGTGTCAAGCCGGGTCTCACGTAGTGTAGTTTGGTGAATCTTTAAAATTAAAATTATTGGCCAGAGATTTATAAATGATTACAGTAGACAAACTTGACACTTTGTGGAATTGACAGTTTGGTGAATGTCGAGTTTCCCGAAGTTACATTGGGGGAGAAAAAACTCAAGCTTTAGCTTTAAATTGAATATTAGATTATATTTAAACACATTACAGTACTGTGTATGGTATTATGAAATCTAGAAACTTAATACGGGAATAACGTTTGTTGGACTCGTAGACTGTAGTTATTTTGACGTTTTATGCATTGCAGAAGTTGTTTTCACTGGAAAACGGTTTTCCTAAATTTGATCAAATATTTCCCTTATTATTTGACACAATTAGAAGATTTTAAGCTACTTCAAGTCATGGTACGTCATTGGAGCTCTGCCCTATGCTGTGATGTTAGTTGATGATGTTTGTTTTGATCTGTCCCTGCAGTGACACCACTGTTCTTACCTTGTGTTACTGTCCGCCAGGCGTCCACGGCACCCAGTCCCCTGCACATGTCGGGCCACGCGCCAGTGAGGCCGGTCAAGACACTCCCCGCCCCCCTCCCAACGGCCCTCAGCTCCCCGCAGATAGGCCTGGGCGAGATCTCCGAGGAGGGGAAGGAAGGGATGTCCAAGCTCACAGGCACGCCGCGCTTCACGGCCTACGAGCAGCGGAGGAATAAGTTCCGCAAGACTCGGACGGCGTCGTGTAGCTCGTCAGACGCCAGTGACGAGGATTCGGAGGGGAGGAAGAAGAGGGGGAGCACCAAGTCCCTGCATAGGGGGAGGGATCCCCAGGACCCCGGGGGGAGTGGGGGAGGCTCGGGAGGGACTGGTGGGGCCCCACCTCCCGGCGGCAGCTCCTCAGGTTTGTGGAGAAATTTTGTCCTAGGTAGAAGTTATCTTTTGTATATAAGGGTGAAATTGGTTTTTGTTTCTGTAGTTGGGGGCAGTAAAAAACCAAAAGTAATTGTCAGCTAGGAATTTTCAGCTAACATCTTTTAGCGAATTTCGCCCTATAAACTTGGTGCTAATTAGTGATTTTTTTTTACAAAAACATTGAAAAGCAGTCTGGACAGATTTGTCATTGAAATCAGTGATCGGATATTTTTAGAAAATATATTTAATCATGTTTGTTGAAAAGTAACTAAGTTTTCAACTTTTTAAACCTTAGCATAAAATATCAGTAATTTTGACTGATCACGAGATGTTTTGTTTCAATAACCTATCTAACCTTGACAGATATTCTATACAATACCTTCCTTCCACCTCGCCGTCTCTCAAACAATGTCACCAAGTTTTGATAAAGTGTTTCGCAGCATCCTCATTTTTTTCCTAGCTCGGTCAAAGTAGGTGAGTTAGTGATCCATTTATGTGAGCCAGTATGGTGCTCTGCATCGCCAGTTAATAAATTAATTATTGTACAGTGCCTAATCAAATTGGGTTTGGGAGAAATTCATAAAAGCAACTGTTCTGATCGGTGTTAAAATATTCATGTTTAGTTCAGTGTCAATATATGTAGTTAACTGTATTGTAAGACCATTTAAGCCATTCCCTTGTTTGCCACTTGTAGGAGGAGCAGGTAACTTCCCCCCCGCCAGCAAGGGTGTGGGAGGGGCGGGGCCGGGCCAGGGCGGCTCCACACAGGGCCACCGCCAGTGTCTCAACGGCAGGCATCGCCGCAGGGCGGGGGAGACCCGCCTGAGGGAGAGTCAGAGCCTCAACAGGATCACAGAGGTCCAGGAAGGTGAGCGACAAACTACAACTTAAATTTTCCCACAGTCTCCTTAAAATTCTGGATGTTGATGTCTTTTGCTTTGTACAAACTCAGAGATGTCCAAACTTGATTGAATTGTGTACTTGAGTTGGCCTTGTGATCTTCAAGGTATTTTACACTCTAAATTTGATTCAGTTACACGTCTAGGAGATTATTATCACTACTTTACTAGATACAAAAATTATCTTGAGTAGATTAAAAATTGTTGAGAAAATGACAACGTATACGGGAACCAACTATCTACCAAACCATTTGAAAATCAATGGAGATGGATGGTTAGATAGGCCTTTTTTATTCTATGGATCAATATATTCTAAGTTAACAAATCATGTTTTTTATGAATATGTTTATTATCTCTGTTGTATGACACTATTCTATTGTACCTTGGACAGTTGTAATGAATAAAGTTTATTTTCATTCATTGTGATTGTGGTGCGAGGCTTGACTTCTGCATTACAGAAATAATCTTTTAGACAGGGTTGAGGATGCAGATATGAGTTGATACAAAGTTAGTTGTTAGATTATTTATCAGGTTCAGTGATTTTTTTTCTTTATCTTTCTTTCTCCAGCCCTTAATTAGATTAATAAATTGATTACATTTTGTAAGAAATTTGCTGATGAGTGTACCACTTAAATATTTGACTTAAGAAAGAAAGAATTTGACTTAATTAGTGACGAACTGGCAGAAAGATTCTGTTCTTAACCATGAGGGCATCTCTTTAGCAGTTATGTATACTCCACTTGAACTATAGAACCTTCAGGGGTTTTGCTTGATTGGGATCAGTCTACTGTTAAGAGTAGACCTATCAAGTAAATAATCACTTTTAAGACTATCTTGAGTTAACTGAGATGCTGAGGTAGATAATAAAAAAGAAGATATTTAAGTTGGCAAGACGATCGCGAGCTGACGTTGTTGCGCGTGTTACAGGAGAGCCGCCGCTGCCGCCAAGCCCGGTGAGGTCGAGCGAGCGCGACGCTGCGGAGATTAGGAAACACCAGTCCAAGCGGAACGCTCTCATCGGCCGCTACCTGAGTCTGCAGAAGAAGCTGTGCATGTGGAGCCGTGGCCGCGTGCGCAAGGACATCAACCAGAACCTGGGCTCTGCCGCCGTGGCGGTGAGTACAGGATGGTTCACACTTTCTGGGAAGTCAGGGAAAGTCTAGGAAAAAGTTGGAAAAACACCGAAAGTCAGGGGAAAATGTTGATTTATTCATAATCGCAAAGTACTGTTATGTGAAAATCAAAACTTGTTAGATTTTTCTTAAATCCAGATTTTATGGCGCAACGTAGAGAAAATGGATCAAAACTGGTAAGGCAATAAATGTATTGGACAACAGCAAACTGTAAACATTCAAATAAAAAAATACACAGTACAGCTTAGACTGATATAGGAAAGATGGAGGCAGATTAAACTACAGTGGAGCCCCGCTAATCCGAAATAATTGGGACCGGACCCATTTCGGATTAGCGAATAATTCGGATTAAGCGAACTATTATTAAAATAAAGATAACAATAAAATACAACGTGCAATTACATAAACTAAGCGCCGAAACACCGAATCACGCCAATCGCGGTACGAGAAACGGCCAAATCGCCTAATTTATTTTAGTTCGGTTGGTACAGGACTAAATTTCCCCGTTAAATTCCCGTCTGGGAATGCTTACAAAACCACTTTTTGTCCAGTTTTCCTCCCTCCGATTGGCAATACAAGGGGAAAGCTACTACATATCCAGGCAGCGCTGCTACCTGTGGGTGTTTCAACGAACTACGTCCACTCTCGTGGTAACGAAGTACCGCTCCGCACAGTCTTTTGCGATTCGTCAGACCGAAATATTTGGATTTGTCTGTGCCAATCGCGTTCGCCGCCGCACACCGGGACTGCCCGCCATTGGTGGAAATTTCCTGTCAGTTACTGAGTCGTCACGTCGCGTTGTGTTCTGACAGTTATTTTTTACAATTACAGACTGTTTACTGTAGTTTCTACTAAGCATTCGTATACGCAATCTTCGTTGTTTATCCTACTGTTTTTAAACATTTTTATTTCTGTGAATGTAGTGAAATGGCTTCGAAACGTAAGCATACTTCGGTTACTTTACAAGATAAACTTGAAGTGTTAAAACGCTTAGACAATGGTGAAAGTGCGTCAAAATTGGCCGTTGAGTTTGGAGTGGGAAATTCTACAATCACCGACTGGAAGAAAAACCGGTCAAAAATCGAACAGTTTTGCATAGCAACAACAAGCAAGTGTACTGAAACTCGTAAAACAGCTAAAAGCACATCACTAGACAAGCTTGACAGCGCTCTATTTGTTTGGTTTTCTCAAGAGAGAGAAAAGGGTATCCCGATTAGTGGGCCCTTGATAAAAGAAAAAGCCTTGCAATTAAATCAATTAATGAACGGAGACGAGTCATTTAAAGCTAGCTCAGGTTGGCTTAATCGTTTTAAGAACCGTCACGGGATACGTCAGTTAGCCATAACTGGGGAGCGGTTGTCATCTAATGAAGCTGCTGCGTCTGAATATTTAAATACATTTGCTGACCTGATCGCTGCTGGAAACTATTCGCCGCAGCAAATATACAATGCTGACGAGACAGGCCTTAACTTTAAGGCATTGCCAAAGAAAAGTCTAGCTGCTCAAGAAGAAAGAAATGCACCCGGTTTGAAAATAAGCAAAGAAAGGTTAACTGTTTTAGCCTGCAGTAATGCTGCAGGAAATCATAAACTGCCCCTCATGGTTATTGGCAAAGCAGCAAAACCAAGGGCATTCAAGAACCTAAACTTAAAAACCCTACCTGTCGTCTACAAACACTCCAAAAATGCTTGGATGACGTCACAACTTTTTAAGGAATGGTTTCAGACCCAATTTGTCCCCGAAGTCACTCGATTTTGTGAAGAAAATGAGCTACCAATCCGTGCTTTACTTTTCCTCGACAATGCTTCGTCACATCCCTCAGAAGACGAATTAGTTAATGGAGAAATAAAGGCCGTTTTCCTACCACCCAACGTGACCCCTTTGATCCAGCCCATGGACCAACACGTACTGCAGCATCTTAAACTCTCGTACAGGAAAAAACTACTGAGACGAATCCTCGAAAACGAAGACGAAACCCTCTCGTTGATTCAAAAGCTCAAAATGATAAACGTTAAAGATGTTATCTATTGGGTATCAGATTCATGGGAATCTACAAAAGAACACCTCCTGAGAAAATCCTGGAGTAAACTTTGGCCAAGTCTTACTTACGAAGAAAACTCACAACAACAACAACCAGATGGAAACAATGTTGTACAGCTGCAGCAGATGATCCAAAATATTCCCGGCTGCGAGGACGCAAATGCAAATGATGTGGACGATTGGATGCAAGCTGATGACAACGATCATGAAATTTTTACCGATCAGCAAATCGTAGCTATGGTTTTGAGAGAACCGGACAACAACACGGCTCAAGACGACAGTGAAGGAGAAGCAGACAACGACAGCGAGCAGAGAGTACCCCATTCGGACGCCGCGGCTGCCTTTGATCTAGCGCTACGCTACGTAGAACAACAGTCCGCCGCGACCCCAGCCGATACCTTGTTCCTGAGGCGCTGGCGATATTACGCATCAAAAGGGAGGTATTCTTCTCTTCGACAAAAAAATGTTACAGACTTTTTTAAACCAATGTAGTTTTGTTCTGTAACACTGTTCTGTTTTGCTAATTACATTTTCTAACTTTGAAACGTATTGTAATATTCATAAATACACTTAATTAATATTTTTCTTAGTTTTTATTTATTCCTTAATATATCCCGATTTCGGTTTCGGATTAAGCGGATTTTCGGATTACCGGATTTCGGATTAGCGGGGCTCTACTGTAATAATTTTTATATTATTACCTATTGCACATTTTTTTTATTGAGAAAGTCAGGAAAAATTAACTTTTTTATTCAGGGAAATCATTAACCAAATAAAAGCGTGAACCATGTCAGACCAAAGTTATATGCTTTAACCATTGCTATAGTTGGGCAGCTGGACAAATGACCTGCTTGTCCAAGATATGTACAAATAAACAGAATAGTTCAAGTAAAACTGTTCCCAATAGCACTGATTGGAATACCAAACCCCTAGTGAGGGGGGAGTAAATATTACCTGTAGGAATCTCACTAGCCTAACAGTTAGCTGGTCGGACTGCGGTTCAAGGGGTCAAGTGTTTGATTCTCGGACTGTTCACACAAGTTGAGGGGTTTGGACCGCTTTCCATTAAAAGCATTATGTGCTCTTATCAAAATGCCTTTGGCATTGAAACAAACAAATCTGTTTAAAATAACACTCACATCTGTCTCACACAAGTTCCCTAAGAAGATCACTTTTCCTTTCGCCTTATACTAGGCCACATCCTTATTGTTCCAAATCTACTAACGGGCCTTAATACATTCCATATCATCTGTTTTAGTAAATTTCCCCTATAGGGAAGAAGCTATTACCGTAGATGACAGGGTAAGACTTAAGCCTGAGACCATGATAACTTTTTGTTTTGAGGCCCCCAGATGCCCAAAACCTTATTCGTTCAAATTTATATATGTGTGTCCGTTACCTCGATAACTTTTGAAAGAAATGCCAGATTTTTATGAAATTTGGCACAAATGTGAAGAGTAACAATTATGACTTTAAGTTTGAAAACCAGAATGATCGGACCATAGGAAGGGGGTTTTATGGGGGTTTAAAATTGTCCAAAAATCGTTTTTTGCAATTTTTACCTACAAATTTTAAAAACACTTAATTTTTATTGTAACCATTTTATAGAGCTTAGAAAAACAAATAATTTAGTATTTTTAATCATTAAACTAGGTTAAGTGGTTGCGGAGAAACCAAAACCAATCAGTTCAGCTCTAAAATATAATTATTTTGATGTTTAAATTGTGATTCTATGTCCAACCGTTGCAGAGATATTTACTGTTGGTATGTGGCTTTACGTGGTAAACACAAACCATACATGCATTGGAAATTCGCTGAGTGGGCAGGTTTGCTGCGATTAGGGTATTATTTTATCATAAGCTAGTATTGAGGTAATTGTTTACTATCCTGCAAGATAACATAACTAACAATGTAAACTTTCTACTGGGGAAACAGAATGTTTATCAATCGTACTAGTTGCAAGTGTGTATGTGAGTAGTCGGAGTTCTGCTCTGGTAAAAATCTTATAAACCTTTCAGTATTAATAGTTTGGTAAGACTTTAACACAATTCTGGAAAAATCCTCTGTCAGTAAAGTGATTCACTTGTGGGATTAGATCTATCAACAAATATTGATCCCCGTATATAAAATATCCTAGGCAAAACATTCATGTAAATGTTCTGTAAATTGAACCGAATTAATTGCTTGATAATCGTAAACATATTTTTACTTTATTCTTTCTGTTTTTGTTTTAAACTGAATTATTTTTAGTCTGTTAAGTTAATCCATAAAAAAGTTTAGCATTCAGACATTAACAGGTGTGTCAATTATCAGAACTTGTTGATTTCTCAATTACTAGTTACCATTTATCAGTTCATGATTTAACAGGAGAGTTTAACATATTATCCGTCAGTTTGCTTTATGATAAAAGTGTTCATTATACTAATATTAAAACCGTTCAAAAATTAAAAAATGTATTTCCTCTGCCTCGCTAGGTATGTTAGTTGCAAAAGTTAAGCGTTAATATTACTGATTTACTGTACATGATTATATTGGCTGGTGTATGTTGTGCAGTAATTCTGTATCGGGGATTATAAACAGCTGATCCAAGATATTTCACGTTGTCGTGTTTGTCACAGGTCGCGGCTTCCATCGGAATGTGTCACTTGCACTCTCACATGGGCGGCGACACCAAGTGCTGCAATCTGTGCTGACATAACATCAACGGTACGTACACGCAACAATAACTGTCAAGAACAAGTTCTCAAGGGTGGGATTCATCTAATGCCAGTAAGGACATTAGAAACTAACATGTCAGTAGGGACATGAAAAAGTCTGTAGGGGTGGGCGCGCACTCGAGTTTTCGAGTACCTGTCGAGTATTTTCAAATACTCGAAGGCCAGCGAGTATTAGACACTACTCGAAAATTCGAGTCGAGTAGTGATTACTCCCGTCGTTTACCACAAATAGTTGAAAAATGCAAATATACTCCTGCCATTTACCCACGTTTACGCCGCTAATCAATATTTAACAAAATAAGTGACTGAAATAAAGAAAAATAAGCCTAAAATTTAATTTTAGTTCACATGAAAGGAGACAATGACAGGTGGGTTATTTATAGATATTTGTGAGTTAAGATAAGTAAGATAGGGGCACAGGGGGTGTTTGGGCCAGGGTCAAAAAATCACTTTCTCGTTAAAATGTTCTGGTTTTGATAAACTAACCCAAAATTGTTGTATGGATATATATTTGTAATACTTGTCTTTTGTTTGTTATGGTTGTTGAAAACAATATATAGGCTTTTTTTAAATTTAAATAATTATTTATTCATGGTAAAATTAAGGTTAATATAAAATAAATAATAACATTAATAATTCAATAAAATGTTATGTTTATAATTAAAGTTTAATATAAAACAATTGTTTTCAACAAAAAAATTAAAATTAGTGTTTTTTTACTTTTTAAAGAACTACTCGACTCGATACTCGAGTAGTTTGGTTCAATACTCGACTCGATTTAAAAAAAACACTACTCGCCCACCCCTAAAAGTCTGTAGTCGATTTTTTAATTTTGTGTTTCTTCTGCGATCATATAATTATAAATGTAAGATCGCCATGATTTAATTTGAGTTAGTATTATTTTTATTAGTCCCTGTTTACTGTATTTAATGTTTTTATAAGAAGTAAGTCGTTGCATTTCTGTTTTTGTTCTATTACGTATTACGTGTCTGTTGGTTGTTTTTATCAACAGAGTTGGCTTAATTTGAGTATTAACAAGATGCAAAGTACTTGAAGACTCTCAACCACAGTTATTGTACTTATAATGTTGTGGAACTGCTTCATTGTAATTGGGCCTGAACCTGGTGTGGAACATGAAAATAAAATAAAAGACGATCTCTTCAAAGGAAATTACCGTAATTAGGAATGCTCAAATTGGGTAAAGTTTTATATTTATACCAACTAATACCCTAATAAAACGTGTAATGTTGTTTTCAGTTCTTAGTTATGAGTAGTGATGTGGGCCGGGTAAATACCCAGCGGGTAGGTAAATAGAAAATGGTATTTATCCAGGTACTTACCCCAAGCCCCGGGTAAATACCCAAAACATGTGTATTTATGATTTGTATAACATTTAGGAGATTTTTAATCAATCAATCAATCAAATATCTTTATTCGTCATCTGCACAACATTGGTACATTGAAGTGTCAAACAGTCCTACATACATTCATTCTAGTACAGTATAAATTATATTTATATATTTATACATATATTTTGGTATAAAATGAAAATAAAAATAAAAATTTGCATTGGATTAACATATTAACATTACACGTAATTTTATTAATCTTCAATAAGAGCTCTTTTAATGAGATTTGAGTATTTCCAGTAAAACTAACCAGCACCTTCATAAAATTCCTGAAGAGATTAGATTGCCTGTTCAACTAAAAAACTTTTTACTTTTTTCTTAAATATATTTAAATTGCTTTCCTTTTTTATAGAACTTGGAATGTATTTAAGAAATTTTGAACCCATATAAATAGTTTTCTTTTCATAGAATTTTAAACGATGTTGGGCAGTCTTGATTTCATTCCTACCTCTTGTGTTGTAAGGGTGAGTTTGATTATTTAAGGATAATTTTTGAAAATTGGTTTTTACATAAATTAAATTAACTAAATTAAAATTAAATTTACTAGGTTCACTGAAATTCCCATGCTGAAAAGATTATAAAATAATCATATAAACTGTTTTGAAGAATATATAATGGTTACCACAAACATTTAACTTCCGAACAAGATCGAGATAAATACCCAGGACTGAGTATTTACTACTTTTATGGTCTTTTGGAGTGTTTAATAAATTTAAAATGTTGGAGAAAAATAATTGAAACTCAGTTACGTTGTGCTTTTGGTTCTGTATTAGTACAATTATAAAATTACATATTTTTGAATTTGTATAGAATGTCTCGTATTTAACCAGTTCCTTTATAGTTTGGCAGTGGTGTGGTTTGTAACCTTGACAGGTCTTTTCAAAAAAATTTCCATGTCATTATTTATTTATTAGTGAAATAATAAATGTAATCAATATAATATCCTCAAATGTTATATACTGATATTAACGAGGGAAGTAAGGGGAGATATAAATTACATTGGAATTTTTATGTAAAATATCATAAATACCCAAAATACCCGGGTATTTATGGATTTTGGGTATTTACCCCGAGTTATAAATACGAGTTATGAGTAGGGACATCAGTAGTTATGAGTAGGGACACTATTTATGTTACAATTACTCTGAAAGTCTCTTAAGAGCAAATTATAATATCTGATAATGTTTTAAAGAAATTTTGTGAACCAAAGCTAGTATATTTGTTATCGAGTATATATTTTAGTTTGTAGCAGTAATATCCTGACATGTGCCGCAGACTGAGGCATGGCGGGGGGAGGCGAGGTGTGCGTCGTTCGTTCGCCGCTGGCCGGCCGACAATCTCGACACAGACCTACGAGTCTCACCGCAGCCAACGCGACAGAATCAAATCTATTCCAAAGTCCAGTGTCATCATCGTAAGTCACCACCAAAGCAATAATAGTAGTTGGATTTCCGTTGCTTTTGTTTCGTTTTGAACTTTGGTAACGATTCTCATCGTTGAAAACTAAAACACAACCAAAGCTCCTGTAATTGTAAGGTTACTGCTTTAAAATTTGTCTAAAGTAATTTATTAATGTTATTTAATGTTAAGTCCACTCTGTAAAATATTTGTAAATATGATTTGCATTTGTTTGTTATGTTTTTTAATAGTTTACATTTATATCCAGTCTGTTTCAGTACCGTAAATGATATTTAAGTGTTTTTATACTTTTAGTCCCACGTAAGTATTTGTATAGAGTCCAAGAATTGTTGTGTCGGTTCGAAAATGGTTTGCAATGGTTTTCACAAGAGATATTTCCTACAACATAAGTCTGGGATTAGCTACATTTTCATAATATTCTGTTCAGATAGTACAAACAGATGAAGATAAATTACTTATGTTTATATGTAGAGATTTGATGAATTTGTAAAGTGCAATATTTATAAGAAATGAGAAAAGTTTGGAGGCCTATGCAATGATTTAATCAGTTTATGCTACTTTGTGCAATTCATTACAACTTAATAATTTATTTAACTTTGTTAAAGATTTTAAATCAGTACAAATTAGTTAGATTTCGTTAATCAGTTTTATGTTTATATGGCCTTCAAAACCAGGAATAGCTAAGAATGGGGAAATGGCATTATGTTGTTTTATTCAGCATGGTATTTTAGGGAACAAGGCATAATATATTACAGCTAAAATAAAAATGTCCTCAATTGAAGGGGCTTTCCTTGATTTAGGAATTTGTTATGCTAAAATATTATCCAGGTTCATTATATCTGAACAAATTATCAATCTAAACCAGTGATTTAATAAAAGAATAATCATTCACTCAAAATTAAGAGTCTGACAATATGCCTATGCAATTCATTGCCCTGAAATATTTAAGATTACATATTTCTAGATTAATATGTTACTGTCCTTTAGTGTGTCAAACAAGAAGATGTTGAAGATGGCATCCATGTTGGGTTTATACTCTATAAGAACCAATGTTAAACTGAAGGCCTCATTTATTGGTGTTCAGAAAGTTTTGAACAACATCTCAAATTATTGGTCTTTTAAAGAAGAATTTTGTTTGCGAGCAGTTTTTGATTAAAGAAGAATTTTGTTTGCCAGCAGTTTTTTTAAATTAAGTAAATCATTTTTCAAAGATTTATTAAAAATAATTTGTATTAACTTGGTGTTTTTTCCATTATACGTGTTGAAAAATGCTTAACAAACAAGAAGTAATATTTGATTAGTTACAAACCAAATTTGTTTTAAAACATTTGTTCAAATAGTAATAAAAAATAAGGTTTTTAGTGAAGAGATGTCGAGCGAAAATCAACAGTGAAACCATAGTTTAAAAGTCAGCCCATGCCCCTAGTGGAGAGAACCCGTAGGCTGCCCGCAGTCATTAGTAACAAATTTAACTACTAAAGTTCAGCACTAATCGGAGCTCATTGTGAATAGAATAAAATTAGTTAGCCGATGGGTCAACACTTGTACATCTGTACAGCAAATAGCATCAATACATCAAATAGTGCCAAAATTTCCTTCTTCTAGATAATTACCTTTTTCATAAATTTTCCAGGAAACACCTTACGTTATATCAGCTACTTTTTTATCAAAATTAAGATAAACTTCATGATATGAAAATTGGAACTTTTTACAGCATCAGTTTAATATCACTAAAAGGCACATCTAGGTAGCAATCTTAATTTTATGTGGTGAAACTCCACTTGATGTAAAAAAGTTCTACTAATATCTGAACATAGAATTAACACGTTCACTACCACAATGTTAAAAAAAAATCGTAACCACAGACTGCCGCCTCAATTTTGCGGCGGGCGTGGCGTACTCATAGCCCAATGCCGCAGATCTGCGACGGCTAGGTTCATTAAAATAGACTGCCGCCGCAGAACTGCGGCGTTGGTTTCTTGATACTGAATGATAAATTCTTCGCAACGGTCTATTTTAAAGGTTAGATGGTTTAGGCACGGTCTACAGGATAGTCCGCCTTATACATGCGGCACTTGGTCTGTAGCTAGGACTAGGACCAGTCTACAGGGAAGTTTATGATTTTTTTCGTGGGCTGTCAGAGTAACCCGGCAGCCGCATATATGCGGCGGCTGGTAGCGAACGTGTTAATTTAACATAGCAATGAGATCATATGGGGATTGTTGTAACGTGGGTAGGCAGCTTTGGAGAGCCGATTGTTTTATTAATAATTTTTGTGGCTGTAAACCATATTTAATCAGATATTAACGGTTTGTATGCTGTAGTTTGTGAAGCAGTTGAAGAATCTCCATAAACAATCCACTAGCAGTACGAAAAATTGTAAAACAATGGTCAGTGTTCAATTTCTATTTTGTATTTATTGTATGATTTGGTCTTTTAATTAATAGTATATGTGGATAAGTTTTTTTATGAGCCAAACATTTATTTAAGTCAGCTCTTCAACAATGTTGCTTTTAGTTGGTAAAACAGTTGAGGTAATCTGATTATGTTATGAAGTCCACAGAAGGTTGTAGTGAAGTCAGCTATTCTTTTGTATACATTTTTAACCCAATTAAAAACAAAAGAAAAATATCTCAAATTAAGTAAAATTACAGTGTTGGATGGTTTTTATAGGCCTATTTATTAATTTAAGGTGCGTTTATCAAGATATTACTTTAGTGGTGATCGCAGTTTTGGTTTTGTATTGGCCAAATCGGTATTCCTGAGTCACCAGTGTTGCGACTCGCCAATCGGATATGGAACTACAGTGATTTTTGTACTCTTGGCTCTGTTTACCTGTGTGTCTTGGCTTCGGCCAATCCAGTGATTGTGGGGTAGACTAAAGGTCTGTGAACCACATCGTTGATCATTAACTGCCCTCTGCGTGCGTTCTCTGGAGTGTAACCCTTTATTGAAGAAAAATACAAATAAAATGAATGATCTTTTGGTTGCTGCCTATACGCTATATGCCTATCTCACCAATGTTCGCTATCAATTTCTTTATTTTAGTTAATTTTCTTACAGCTGGTTATTTTGTAATTCAAGTTAATAAATAGAAGTTCTGCTCGTCAAAAAGGATACTAACTGTCAGCTTCTACCATTGTTGAGCAGCGTGACATTTGTAAATTTTAGATGGGTTCTCTCCTTCAATTTTTCTCTCCAAGAATTGCATATAAAATCCACTGAATGAGATGGGAATCGACCCTAGAGGAGAGTGCCTGAGTGTTTTATGCTGGACGAATTAGTTCCATTTTCGTCCACAAGGTTTAACCGCATTTCTGACAGAGAACCTGGGCAGTGATAATACAACTGCCTGTACAGTGATTAAGAGGACGTTGGAGATGGTGGCCATGTTGGATTATTTCTCCATAACAAACTATGTTAAATTTAAAGCATGGTATCTCGTTTATTTGTGATTAGAAAAATATTATTCATATCTCAAATTCAATGTCTCTTAAATATCTGTTTTGCTTATGAGTGATGTTTTTCATTAAATAAGTACATTTTCTAAAAATAATAAAAATAACTTGTTATTCATTTTTTAATGTACTTCTGTCAACTTGGAGCAAAAATAATTCACGAACAAAACACTAAACGATTTCAACAAAAATGCTTTTAAAATATTTGGTAAAATTAAAACAACAAAATAATGTGTTAAGTAAATACATGTAAAGCGCAAATTGACGTAGAAATTGTTGCTGGTTAGCAAGCAATCAGCTGGCCTGTTACAAAAACTGACCCTCTTTCTGGCATGTAGGAATACACACTTCTTGGGGGGCATTTCAAATTAAATTAAAATAAATAAAAGATATATTATTCAGACATGTTATTACAGCGATCACGCTGTTTTAACTTACGTGGATAGCCCAAGGTGTAATTCAGGATTCAAATCGAAGTCCGACCTCGATAGGAATTGTTTAGATCGGCACTTTTTTTAATACTGTAGTGTGTAACAATTTCGGCGGCACAACATATGATTAGGTTAGTTCCTAGTTTCACCGTGACTTACGTGTCACCAGCAGCACCTGTGTCTCCAATGTCCTCTTAACTACCCAAGACTAAAGCCGATACTATTGGCTGCTGACATTCAAGTCAGAGAGTTAGCGTCTTATTGGTAGAAAGATTATTTGGTGAGGAAGTGTTTATAAAATACCCTCTCCGATCACTGCTACCCCAACAGTCTTTCTTGCCAAACGCATCTTAATTAATATTCTTATATTAAGAAAAAATTAGGTTAAAGTTGAAATCCAGTTGCAAACCATGTGGTAAGAGTCAAATTCTGCTTACTACTTTTGTAGGATGTTTAGTTTTGGTTATTTTATTACTTTATCCCGAAGGGTTTTTACTTTTACTTTACTCCTAATGTAATTTAAATATAAATTTATCTGAAAAGTAAACTAGTCATTTATTTTTAGCATTGTTTTATTTGTCATATACTTAATAAGTCTAAATATATATTATTTTACAGTACATAATAATTATTTATGTACGATTTTATTTTTTATATCCATTTTCATCCGTATAAAGTCTTGATCTCTGGTTTTTATTCTGTATCAGTTTCATTTTTGTCACCTTTTTTAGTTGTTTGTTGTTGTATTAATTTTTCACTCTTATACTCTTTGTACAGCAATTATCTAGGTTTTCTTTTCTTTTCAATTGTGTTTCATTTATTTATTGTAAAATCTTTAAGAATTATATTATTATATATTAATAATAAACCCATTTGATTATTGTTTTTCTTGTTTATTTTTTACCACATTTTATTATAATTTTACTATGCTTTATTTAAGCTTTTAATTTCATAAGTGTGTTTGTGTTTTTATCACTTTCTGCAAAATTGAGTTGAAAAAACAAATTTTGTATAAATAAAAAAATTATGTTGTTACAGAACATTTATTTGAGTTGATGTTTTTTTTTTCATGTCCTTTGGACATCAAATGACCAAAACCTTAGTTCCTGTTTCAAGAAGTTAAAATAATTGCAAAAGCTTACACCAATGTTTTGTACACAATGTTGAATAATTGTAACTAAATTTGAAATCACCTCTCTTACAAAAATAATAAACTGTTATAAAAAAATGAAAAAATTCAAATTTGGTTTTTTAGAGTTATTTCAAAATTGTGGGTAATTCTAAAATTGTCGTGTGCCCATACCTATTATAGTGCTTGTTGTTTAAAAAAACTCGGACAGTTAAATTCTTGATAGAAGTTTAGTCTGCTGGCCTCAGCTTTGAATTTACCAAGTTCCACAGTACAATCAAAAGAGGGGTGACAATTATCTCAGGTCAGCTCCAAGAATGGCCTATTCTACTTGGAAGTCGGTCTTAATGAACATAATATGTCGTACAATGAGAGACAAGTCTGGTTGTAAGTTAAGGCAATCCTCCCTTTCACCTTGGTTCACTGGGAAGTAGCACTGAGGCTCATCTGACAAAGTTCCTGTTCATCCAAGTGTCGCCACAAAATTCCTGAAATGGATCACATGCCTGGCGGCTTTAACTTTCCCCTAATTCAAAAAATAGTTATATGTACAAATCTCAAAATGATTCCTGATTATCATAAATAAATGGGAGAAATACATTACAGTCAGTTCAAAGCCATGCACCTTTCATCCAGATAATTTGTCAAGTGTAACTCAGACAGGAAATAGGCGAATTCTACATTTAACTGCGATTCGATTTGTGTCACTTCTCAATTGATCTCCAGATTGTTTATTTATGGATTAAACCGTTTTTACAGAGTTGCAGCACCCGGTGAACAGAATCTCAATACAGTAGCTTCTCTGTTAACCCTGGCCGGTTAAAGCATTGTGTTAAAATGTTATTACATTTTTACCGTAAATGTGTATAAGCGAAATATTTTTATAATAAATTAAGCTATTGAAATGTACAGTTTAAATGCTCAAATAAATCGGACTATCAGCTAAAAAGAATAATCTTGGCTATTTCACATCTTTAAATACACCTAACAGGTCACTGAGTTATGTTTTTACTGTGGAGATTACGTGGCCGTTATTTCAGGCCAAGACCGACTGTATAGCAGGGACATCTAAGTTACAACACAACAAAGTTTAATATTTAGAGTTGAGTATCGTCTTGACCATTGGTAGAGAGGAAGGCCGGCTGGACATTGCTAGCAATATCTGTACAAAAAATCAATAGTGAAAACTCATCGTAGTCTAAACAGTGATCAAATTTTAGTCAAATGTGACTTTCATGGGTGATGTCAATAAAGCTGAATGCTTAAACTCATCGCCAACTAAATGGAAAAACAGTTGCTATTTTTGTATTCACATTACTGTTTGTGTCGTTAGCAAAACGTCCACTTCATCTTCATGGTAAGCTTGGTAAGCATGGTAGACTTTCTGTACAATTTCTTCCCAATCAACTGAATAGCCCTGGCTGATCCTAACCTGTAAGTCCAACCTGCTGTTGAGCTGAAAATTACAGTCTTATTGGGATATTAGTAACATAAAAATATGCCTTCTGTATTTTTAAAATAAACCATAAATCACAAATATCTGACCGACCCCTTGTTAATTGATCTTTGTCAGTGATCCTTAAATTTTCACTGCTCACATGGAAGAAGCAGGTAAAAAGAAATATTTTAAAAACTGAAGCATCTGAGGAATTGACTTATTGAAGTCATAGTACTGATACTTTCTCAGAATAAATCTTAAAATGCAAATGCTCGAGGCAGGTATTTGTTCTTCAGTGCCACAAAGAAAATATAAACATTCCCAGAAAAGTTGTATGAACGGATTTTAGTTATCCCCTGATAACTGTTTGTGAGCATTGTCCCACACTTCAAATCACAAAGTCCTGTGATTTATATTGCGAGGCGTGTTTTAAGAGAAAGTTCCTTTTAGCGAATTTCCCCTATAGGGAAGAAGCTATTACCGTAGGTCTCATGGTAAGACTAAAGACTTAAGCCCGAGACCATGATAACTTTTCGTTTTGAGGTCCCCAGACCCCAAAAACACCATTCGTTCAAATTTGTATATATGTATATATATATTTATATATATATTTATATATATATATATATATATATATATAAATATATATATATATAAATATATATATATATATATATTTATATATATATATATATATATATATATTTATATATATATATATATATATATATATATATGTGTGTGTGTGTGTGTCCGTAAGCACGATAACTCTCGTAAAAAAGGTCCGATCTTAATAAAATTTGGTACAAATATGTAAAGTACTATTTATTTGAACGAGTTCGAAAACCAGACAAATCGCGCCATCCAAAGGGGGGTTTTGGTGGGATTTTGTACCCCAAAAATGGGTATTTTGGAGTTTTTACATGTAATTATCATTTAAATCCAATTTTAATTTATACGATTGAATTCAGCTTAAAAAAACAAACAATTTGGTATTTCGATCATTGCTCTACGTCAATTGGTTTCTGAGATATTGAAAGTGCTAAACACAGTACGTTGTCCAATGTTATTCTTATGGAGAAAAAGAAAAATTTTATATCTCGGTTATTTATGAACATAAACTGACGAAACTTGGTATATCGCTTCATTTGGTTGTGGTTTGATGTTGTTTGAACAAAAAACTAATTTTTCTCCTATTGTTCCTGTAGCAGCAAACCTAGGTACTCGGTCTCCATGTTAATCTTATGGAGAATAATAAAGATGTTATATATCGCTTATTTATGAATGTATATGGATGAAACTTGGTATGTGACTTCAGTTAGATGAGTTCTATTGATATTTGCATAAAAACCCATTATTTTGTGTTCCTTGTTGCAGCAAACCTGCATACTCATCCCTAATGTTATTTTAGGGAATATTGAATATTTTAAATATCGCTTATTTATGAATATATTTCTTATGAATTCTGGTAAGAGGCTTAATGTGTTATTAAGACATATATATTCATTGGAAATTCACTGAATACGTAGGTTTGCTGCGACGGGGGTATTTTAAATTCTGCCGTTGCAGCGGTGCGGTTGGCATTCCTTCATCTTGGCCATAGTGCAGGATGCAGAATGGCAGCCTCAGTGCTGCAGTGGCAGCATTTTTTAAAACACCTCGTATAATATTTACTCTGAACTTAAACCACTGCAAACCATTTCCTCAAAAAACTTATTCGTCCAGAACTCGATGTACAATGTTTTTCTCTCCTTGCCACATAATCTAAGGTTAGCAGATAAAAATGTTCAGAAGGTCTTCCAAGAATGGAATTAAAGAGTGGTTGTATTTTTTCAAACATGTTGTTATGTATACAATAATGTAAATGTGAAAATCTCGATAAAGTTAGTTAAGACATTGTGGTTGATGTTGGTTGTACGTAAGTAGAACCATTTTATGTTGACTGAACTGTTGAAACATGTACACAACACAGTTAGAAGTTATGCTCAGGTTTTTGAGACGGTCTGTTGCAAAGTTGGTATTGGAGTAATAATACATTTTAATATGAGTTGTAAGAATCATGTGTTTTAATACATTTCTGCCATTTAACAAATTTATGTATCGTAAAAAATATCGTAAATTATACCTAATGGTACTTTATTCTGTATTGTTGGTATACAATATTTCATGTTAATTGTTATTTTAAAACTAAGGCAGTTTAAACATGCTGTTGACTACGGATATTTTCACACTGGAACCTACATCAAAGTAAGTATTATGCTGGTTTTTATGTTTTTAATTTTTAATATGATCGTAATATTTCCCTTGATTCCTAAAATACAAACCCCCTTTACCGTATTATTTTAACACTAGTCAATAAACTGGGCAATAAAATTTATTTTCAACTACTTTGCGTCAACCCTCAATGTTGTTCGGGATTGAAATTTAATAGTTAAAAGAATATTTTTACAAAGTCGTTTCCCGATTCAATAATCCAGGAATGTTTTACAATTAATATCTCATTTACTGGTTGTTTAATCAGATACTTTTAAACGGTGTATTAAATATGGTTGAGATATATCACTAAAGCTAAAGTTCTTTACTTGTTTTCAATTATCATATGGCTTATTTCCGATGTTCTAATCCCACCTCTCCATTACCTCGTCCAATCTTGCCTTGTTATCCTCAGTGTTCTGCTCGTGTATCCGACATTTACCAGTTCACTTCCTATACGTAGGCAGAATGTTACATTTATACAGGCATAGCTTTTGTACGTCGGGCTGTTGAGGTTTTAGCTTGTACGTTAGTTTAGGATTCATCTTGTACGCTTAAGAGGCAGTGGCTTGACGTGTTTTGTATGTTTGTACGGTTATATCTATCGGATAACAATATTAGGTAATTCAGGTAAGCGAAACGTAATTTTATGTGATCTGAGCATTTATTATTATAATTAAGGTTGTATCATTTTTCCTTCATTGTATTTTCCAGCTTAACAGTTACTGTAATAAAACTAATCTTCACCGAGTAGATACTCTTTCTATCTTTTCTACATTTCTATTCGTGTTCAATCTTGCTTTCTGTAATTATATTAATTTTAACTAGCAGTTACCCGCGGGCTTCGCCCCGTTTGAATTTATACGATCAGATGCTGTTCCCTCTACACCAAAGCTCTGGAGTAAATGACCATCATGGTACACTCTGAATATGCAGTGGAAGAGCTCAGATGCGGCAATCAACTAACAAAATAAAGATCATAAACATAAACAAATTCAATAAATTAGCTTTTAACCTGTCACACCACAACACAAAATAAAGATCATAAACATAAACAAACCAATGAATAATAACAGCTGTTTGTAAAAAATTTTAAAGAAACAGGTGGTAATGTAGAGTTTGCAAGACACTCGCCCATTTTTAACATTATTGGCTTACTCCAGTTCAAAAGAATTATAAATCAACGTTCTACCGTGGTTTTACTGTTTGTGTAGAATAGCAACAGCTGTTTACAATATTTTAAATTAGTCAACTGATATCATCAAAACAAATCTTTCTTCCATAAGAATAACATGGTAACTTTGAAGGTCTGTGGGACTATGGAGATACCGGCATGTAAACTGCTTAGTTGTCCTATTTAAGACCTAAAGAATCAGTGTACAAAATTTCAGCTCTCTACCTACATAGGAAGGTGGAGAATTCTTGATGAGTGAGTCAGTGAGGGCTTTGCCTTTTATAGGTATAGATGTCTGAAAATGTATTATGTTTGCTAGTTGACAAAACCTATCATTATCTTGTGGTTATAAATAAAAAAATACTCTTTAAATTTAATGACATGGCCCAATGATAAATATTAAAAATTATTTGATACAATAATTTTTTATTGTTTCTGTCAACATATATTGACTTATTATGTTTTAAAATCAAACACTGTTTTTATCCTAATTTAGGACATGTTATTTGGTGATAGCTAAGTAAAAGTAAATTAAACAAATGTTTTGTAGTTAATATGTTATTTAACTACAAAACATATTTAATATGTTTTAGTCTGGATTTATACTGACAAAATAATGTATGTACCAATTCGCAGTAATTTCAATTAAAACTAATGTTGATTTCGGAGGCTGATCAGAATAAATGTATGCAATCTTTAGAGAAGGGAAACTGTAAAATGATTTGTTTAACTGTTTATGAAATTTTAGATCAATATTAGAATTCCTTATGATAATAATAATACCATTTTCAGTTGGTCAAAAGGCAATGCCATTAATCACAGAATTCTAAATTAACAGGCATAATAGCATTCAAAATTATGTAAATTTTCTCAGTATAGTATGTATTTATTTATAGAAACATTATATTATTATGGTAGTACAAGCACAACAATTAGTATGCTTGTATTATTTTTGTAAAATCCTTAATCCTTATAAGGTAAGGTGTCTTTTGTTAAGTGAACTCCTCCGTTCCTGTACCAATCCCAATAGGTTTTTTATATATGAATATAAAAAAAACAATCTCCTGATTCGTAGTTGTACAAACAGGTTCAAAATTTGCAATATCTTTATTTAAAAGGTAAAGGTTTTAAGTCATTTTTGCCCATAATATTGACATTGGGACATTATTTAAGTTCAATTTCCAAAACTCGCTCTCTTATGAATAGTAAAGACAATTTACAAACATTGTAAAATGCTACACAAAGAGTAAAATAATAAATACAAAAATATCAACATGACTTTTTACTTATAATAAATTGTAATTTGATACATTATTTTTTAAGCTTCACTTTTATGCCTACTTTCCACTTCTTGCTTTTCAAAAACCTATGTTTCATCATAAATACATTAGTCTACCTCCAACTTTCCTTACTCTTATATCCTCCTCATAAACTGAACCTCTAACCTTTTGTAGAATAAAAATTGTATCATATAACGGTGCTATTATCCAGTTCTATTTGTCATCAGCTATTTTATAAATCAAAGTAATAAATGACAATAAATAATTTCTAATGCATTAATAAGTTAAGTATAATTTATAAGAATTTAAAAGTAATTTAGGCTGTTAAAATACAATTTGTTATTTACCTATGTAATATGAATAAATGTGTTTTTCTTGATGTTTATTTAATTTTTAACTTGGATATCCGCTTTGTTTCTCTAATAAATTGGGGAAGTATTAAAATAAATCACTGTTCATCATCTCTATTGAGGACACATGAGTGAACTAAAATGTTTAATATACGCTAAGGCGTACGTTTAAATTAAATATTATAAATCATTCACATTAACTCAAAATCTCCTTAGTATTAGACAATCTATTTGTACTTTTATATAAAATATCTGTTTCTTAAAAGAATAATTTTAACATAATTTCTTTAATTAGAATAATAAGAACAAATAAAACTTGGATCAATATTTTCATTGACCGACAATGGGAAGAAAATAATACAAGTAATGTTTCCTACCAAATGTTAATAAATTTGAGTTTATTATGTAAATATTATATTTAGATTGCCATCAGCTATGTAAAAATCTTATGAAGAGTATTTATTGTGGTTAATTTGCATATTTATGTGTTATTTGTCAAAGATATTGTGTATGTGTTATAATTATAAAGTAAATTGTTTCTTGTGTTATTGTTGTATGTATATCTGTGTATATTGTAAATATCGCAAATAAATTACCTGGTTGGACTGTGCTCATGTTGTCTTCATCTTCCTCTTCTAAAATTGAGTCAGTTTTATAATTAGATAGAACACGGACTATACACATCTCTAGCCTTTCAAAATATGGCTCATGCTCCCATCTCTTCTCTATAGGCCCATGACCTTTTATTAGAACCATACTAATAAAGTTATACTGTATTGTTGAGTTAAAATAATTATGAAATGCAGAGCATATCGAGTGGGCATGGTATAGAGAAAATTATGCAGAATTGTTATAGGTTACAAGGTTAAGGTCTTAATGACAAGAGTTACAAGGCGCTGTTATCATCTGGTAAAATAAATTGAATGTCCATGAGAATAACATTGGAACTTATGCGACCAGTGGGGCGAAGCCCTAGGGTCAGATCAGGATCAGAACCTTTTTCTATTTTAGACCTAAATGATTAGTGTACAGTTCGGGGCAGAGTGCTTGGCGTCTGGTTAGCGAATGCTCTGAAATGACTTTTCGCCTCTGTAAATGAATAATAATAATGAATATTTTACTGTCATCATCACAATACATGTTACAAACAACGTCAAGTTATACATTCTTCTAAAAATAATCAAATTACAATATCTCTACTATTTAGCTCTAAAAATTCATCAACAGAATAAAGTGGGATTGAAAGTAGCCATTCAAACAGTCTTTTCTTAAATGGAATGTAAAGAGCAGATTTTGGTAGTTTGTTGTACAGTTTAATTCCTATAATGACATGGCTAGACTGAGTTTTGGACATTCTTCGATAAGGTACATCAATTTTTGACTGATTTTGTGTGGAGTAGGAGTGAATATTATTTCTTGAATTAAAACTACTCAGATTTTTAAAGATATATAAAATTAAATCAAAAATGTATAAGTTGTAGACAGTCAGAATCTTCAGATCTTTAAAGAGAGATTTGCAGTGAGCTTTCCATGTTGAGTTTGTGAGTATTCTAACAACTTTTTTCTAAATCAAAAGAATATTGTGTGTTTTAGATGAATTTCCATAAAAAATAAGCCCGTTTCTGATAATTGATTGAAAAAATGCATAGTATGAAGTGATGACATATTTTAATGGAACCACATTTAATAATCTCTTCAACAAAAAAGCTACCCGGGAGATTCTTTTTGTTACGAGATCCACGTGAGGGCCCCAGTTGAGAGTCGAATAAAGAGTTATCCCCAAGTACTTCACAATTACTGTTTTTTGATGAATACCAGGAGGCAGTTTTTTTAAAGAAAAAATTACTGGTTGTGTTTTTGTATCGTTTCAAAATAACTTATTTGCATGGAACCAATTGGCTGCTTCTTCTAGAGTGGATTCAGCTACCTTTTTGAGTTCAAAAACATCTGAATTCCAAGATCAGATACCACATGGCTTAGTACCATTAGTATTACAGTATAATTTTGTCAACAGAAAGCAAAATTTGTTTATTTAATTTTAAAACATTTGTTTTGGTTATTTAAATTAATGTCTGCTTTTATTCACAAGAAATTTGAGTAGCTTATCGCCTTTCCCAGACGCCAAGCACCATGCCCCGAACTGTACCAATTTTCACCTATCCAGCTTATCGGGAATTTGGATTACACCCAATATATCTTTTGATCACACCACCGAGCTTTGCCTATTGTATATTTAGATCAGCCCAATTTTCTCCACTTTAATGGTTTATAACCATCGTTACTAAAGGGTAATTATACATCCATAAGCCATAATTAAGCCTAAGCTAAGGATGTCTACTGAATAAAATTACAATAAAGCAAACAAAAAACCTTTTTAGGAAAAATCAAACAAAATAATAATCTTCATGAACTCAAAATGAAGACTAGTTAGAAACAAAAACTGGAATGAAGTTTATGTCAATGTAATGTGGCATATGTTAATCCCAGACCTTCACCATAGTGTTCTCAGGGCTCACTTCTTTTTATTTGGACTCAGCCAGCTAACATTTCTCAGATGGTGTTTGCCCAGGTTGTGATGTGTGCTGATATAAAGTTAGTATCATAGAACAAAATTTAAAGCTTACCCTTTATAAAGCTCTTCTTAGTGAAAAGACATATGAACAGAACAAATAATTTAGCATAAACTAATATTTATGTATGAACTTTCCTACATAGAACAAATTATATACCTGGCAACAGGAAAAAATAAGATTCTTTTAGAAATAGTACTAGTATCCGGTCGCAGCTTCGCTCGCAATCACAGTAGTTATGTTAAAAACTGTATGACGACACAGCTGTGGCTACCAACCCATCTGTGTCGACGGGAACATGACACGGAAACCTAAAAATTGCACGATTTAGATTTCCGCGTCATGTTCCCGTCGACACAGATGGGTCGGTAGCCACAGCTGTGTCGTCATGTGCCCCTGGCGGTAGGGGGGTTAACGGCTTCCCCTCCACTGCCACTAGCCGCTAGTCGACTAGTCTAGTGCGCGTTGCGGTAGTGAGTAGACGGGAGTGTAAGGTTTTCCCACTTTACTATCAGCTTGGAGGCAGCGATGCAGAACAGGTAATGTATTGTCAGTATTCCATTTGTTCTTGTATGTACATGTCATGTTAGTGTATTGTATTTGTTTTTTGAAACTGTATTTGTTAGTTTTGTGTTTGTATAAATTAAAATGTAAGGAAAAAATGAAAAAACTACCCCACAAAATTTAGGTTAGTTAGGTTTAAGGACTTGATATTTAGATGTAAGTAGGGTTCACTTATAACGGGAAGAGTTTCCTTACCTCCCGAAACGTATTGTAGTTTAAAACACTAGAAGAGATAGGTAAAGTCCAAATAAATCAATAATATATTCAAATCCATCGCTATTATGAGTTTCAAAAATACAAATATGTAAGGTGCAAGTCTTAAAAAGCTAATTTACTTTGCTTCTATATTTAAAACCTAAATAAGGAATTGAAATATATTATTATGTGAGAAGTCTGCTGTGCCAAATTTGAAGGTGCTATTGACACAAAACCTTAACATATTGATGAAGATGATTGTTAGGATTCCTAGATGTTCCAAAATTCATAAAAATGTTAGAAACACTCGTAAGGCTTCGTCTCATTGGCCTTTTAATTTTCATTGTTTTCACTGCAGATGACGATGTAATTTGTTGAAATGATTATTCAAACATATGTTAACTAGCCGAAAAAGTTCATCAGTATTCAACAGAATTAAAGAACAGAAAGTATTCAACAGAATTTAGCAGTACCAATGTTTTTCACTTTCAATGAATCTTCCCAGTCTTGCTGGGGGATCGGCAGGCCTCTTAATATAAAAAAATTTCAGTAAAAAAGAAGTACTGAGTTAAATATGTTGGGACTATGTGACGAACGATGGCTCACTATGTTAATCCAAACCTTAGGCTTCTATTGCTGTAGACAACTGTTGCATGAAATAGTTGACTAGGTATAATAGGTTCAGCACAACCTACAGTTGCACACCATATAATAGCAATGAAATAATGCTATACGAGATAATGTCACATTGGCGACAGATACCATACAACAGTAGACTAGGATAATAAAGGTTTTACAAGTTCATCTCAAACAATCTTTACGGTGAAACCAAAGGTGATTACAAAACAAAATACATCACTTATAAAAAATCTTTTATTCCACAACCGTGACAATCCATTAAAACAATTATGACCACTAGGATCTGCTTTTGTTTATAAATAAGTAACATTTTAACAATAAGTTTTATCACAATATCAATTTATTTTTTAGGAGCTAGAGCAAACTGGTTTTAGGATATTATGTTTAAGGTCTTTGAAATCCTTTAAAAACAATAGACATTTTAAACTAATATCAATTCTGCTGGCAGTGCAAATTAAAACGATTTAACTGAAAAGAATTGATTCACTCGGAACAGATTATAAAACTCGTCTTACTATTATAATCAATATAAAATTACTACGGTGAATGAATGACCCTGAATAACAACTAAGCCTATTGCACCAGTATAACTAATAGCATCTGTTACAGTATAACCAGTAAGATCACAAAAATCATATCTACTTGTTAATCTCGCACAGAACACTTCCACGTCACACTTCGAATATCGAAGACGATCCGTAACAAAATAAATAAAGTATAAAACTTTTAAGTCTGGTGAGTTTTTCGATGACTGTCAATAGATCGAGAAGATGACGATGACAAGATGAAGATTGATGACTATGATGATGATGATTTACAAATGAAAGTCTTGTACTAGAGAGTTCAGTCGTCAGACCCGGCAGCTCGCTTGGCTTTGCGTTGTCTCGGGCTTTGCTTGATCTTGGGCGTTCTTGGTGACTTGTTGTCTGTAAACAAACACCACCAATGAGTTCCATCCATATTGCTATACTGACGGTTCTCAACGTCAATTTAATATGAAACAATGATCAAACATGTTTAATGTATTATGGCCGAAAGTCATTTGGTAACATTGTGTATTTTGTATTTAAAGGTTAATAACCTGAAATAAAAACCAAATGGTCAAAGTGTTTGTAATCTATATTTCTAGAATTGACAGTGACCTATTTTTTGTACCTTAAAAATGTGTTATTCAAGGAATTGTTGTGGACATTTTCCATCTCTTATTAGCAAAAACAAGTATTTTAATTTAAGTGATAGAAAATGTCCACAAAAACTCCTTGAATAACATAAACTCGCCATCACCAACAATGAATCTCAAAAATGTGTTGCTAAATAAGAATGTCTAAACATAAAGTAATTTACAGGGTCATGGGCAGTACTGTATTTCCCATTAGGCCAAATAGGCTCATGCCTAGGGCGCATCATTATAAGGGACGCACACAAAAATATAACACATTGACTGCTGCTGCTGCAACGACTTGTTATATTGCAACTGCAACGACTGCTGCTCACCATTGCGGCAAACGAGTTGATGGGCACGGTCAAATGTTCAAATCCCGACCAACCAAAAAAATTACACAATATAGTGTTGCTCTGCGATACAACATAGTTCGATGTCGTTGTACAAAGCGCAAATAGGTAGCAGCACAATCCATTTGGTATTGCCTTCGGGACACAATACACTGTTCGGCGGTGTTTTAATTGCTAATAGGATTTAATTAATAAAAGCTTACTTAGCGGCAATGCAGCAATGAGTCACATATATGTTAATTATTAATTTTAAAACTCATTATAATGGTCAACTTACTACACCCAACTAACAAAATTTTCCCTTTCTCACCTCATACTGTCAGATAAGTAGATTACTACTGTTGATGACTTACTATATTTGTGTACTTGAAATAAAGCAGGTTTACGTACCTTTCTGTTGTCAATCCCAACAACGGTTTACTAGCAGATGACTAGTTTCGGGACTACTGTCCCATTATCAAATCTGGCGTTGATATATTAAAATATGAACACATAGTCACAGTATATACACTAACACAACACAAACGGACGGTACGATTAAAACAAAAATTTATTTGGTTTGGCCAGCCAAGAACAAGTCCAGACAGTGGGACACGTACATGCGGAAGGCTACGACGCGGCACAGTCAAATAAATGTTTGTTTTAATCGTACCGTCTGTTTGTGTTGTGTTAGTGTATATACTTTGAGTATGCGCTCATATTTTAATATATCGACGCCAGACTTGATAATGGGGCAGTACTCCCGAAACTAGTCATCTGCTAGTAAACCAAAGGATTGACGACAGAAAGGTAGGTAAACATGCTTTATTTTGAGTCAAACTTCAATCCTAAAGGCAATATGAATAAATATTTGTGTAGCCTACTCCAAAGACTTCTTCATTTTACCAATAAAGATGTTGACTACTACTGGTCTATTATGGCTGTTTCTATCCACATATGTGTGCTATGTAATTAATATTTGTGATCGTGAATTATTGGAAACATACAAGACTATTCCACATAGGCCTACAGAAGAAGGCTATTATAATATTTGGGATAAAAAGGCATAGTTCATGTACAGGTGTATTTTTAACAAACAAGCTTCTGACGTATTCAAGCAATCCGCATCCACACTATTTAATTTTCATAACCAGATTATTATTTTTCAGCAGTTTTGCTGAACAGAATGAAAAGTTATAGAAACACGACAAGTTGTTACATTTTCAACGGCTGTTGGCAGCACTGGTATGTCATGTGCAGGAGCACAGTTCCCTCAACATCAGGCATAGCCAAGCTGTTTGTTTAAGGCGGTCCCACATTCTTGCAAACAGGTCCGAACATTCGGCCGAACTCCGAATGTTCGGAGTATTCGTGAGAAGTGTGGGAGCTGCGCGAACTTTGAATACGGGACCGAATGTTCAGTGAACATTTGGGCGAATGTTCGGCCGAACATTCTGACAAATATTCGGGAGGCTCCCACACTATTCGCGAACATGCATTATTGCATCACTGCATCATTGATAGTCAACGATCTTGTTCTACTGAGACAATACTATAATACCCCCGTAGCAGCAAACCTGCATACTCAGCGAATTTCCAATGCATATTAATTTATCTTAATACCACATAAAGCCGCATACCAAGTTTCATCAATATACATTCATAAATAAACGATTTATGACATTTTAATTATTCTCCATAAGAATAACATGGCGGCTGAGTATGCAGGTTTGCTGAAATAAGGAACACTAAAAATGGGCTTTTATACAAATATCAATATAACTCAACTAAGTAAAGCCACGTACCAAGTTCTATTAATTTATGTTCATAATTAAAGGAGATAACACAATAATTATTCTCCATAAGAATAACATGGGGCTGAGTATGCAGGTTTGCTGCTACGGGAACTATCGGGCAAAAAATGGGTTTTTGTGCAAATATCAATAGACCACAATGAAATGAAGCAATATACCAAGTTTCGTCAGGATAAGTTGATAAATAAGCGAGATATACAATTTTACTTATCCTCGATAAGAATAACATTGGACAACGTACTGTGTTTAGCACTTTCAATATCTCAGTAACCAATTGACGTAGAGCAATGATTAAAACATCAAATTGTGCGTCTTTTTAAGCTGATTCCAATAGGAAAAAATAAAATTTTACTTTTTCAAAAATTGTATGTAAAAAACTCAAAAAAACCATTTTTGAGGTACGAAACCCCCCCCAAAATACCCCTTCGGATAGGTCGATCCATCTGGTTTTCGAACTTAAAGTCATAAATGCTGCTTTACACGTTTGTACCAAATTTCATCAAAATCGGACCTTTTTTACGAGAGTTATCGCACCCACGGACACACACATATATATATATATATATATATATATATATATATATATATATATATATATATATATATATATATATATATATATACAGTTTCGAACGAATGGTGTTTTTGGGGTCTGGGGACCTCAAAACGAAAAGTTATCATGGTCCCAGGTCTTACCATGCCGACTACGGTAATAGCTTCTTCCCTATAGGGGAAATTCGCTAAAACATGCGTTTTTGTTTGTATGCCGTATTTATTTGTTCTGCTTTCAAGTAAGTATTGAATAGCTACAACTTAAGTGGTCATTGAATATGAATAATATATAATTAAATAACTTTTTGATTAGTATATTACCTGTTGTTATTATTTACGGGATGTAATATAAGACGTCTTATAACACTATATATTTACACTTATACTGATTCACATACAGACGGTACACATATATAAAATATGGTACAAGGCTATCTATTTTGACCAGTCACACCGGTCATCATCAAGGCCAATGAGAGAACTGGCAGAACCAAAATGGCGTCCCTGCCTATATCCTATTGGTTATCGGAAGTCCTGGATACAGGTTCCTAAATGTGCCACCAGAGTCAAAGTTAACTTGTTCATTAGTGAATTTCCTTTGGAAAGTGAACTATTAGCATGACCCGCACGGTGAAACTTAAGCCCGGGACCACCATAGAAGTTCCTAACGTGACCCCCTGAACACGTTTTGGGGGGTCGTTCAAAATTGTATATATATATAGACATATATATATATATACATATATATATAGACATATATATATATATATATATATATATATATATATATATATATATATATATATATATGTGTGTATGCACTCTAGCGGTCACATTTTTTGTCCGATTTACTTCAAATTTGGTAGGGACGTTCCTTTCTATAATCTGTTGGACAAGTTCGTTGGGCAAAACAATCGGAAAACTCTAAAACAATGTTTTGGGGATTAATCATTCAAATTTCGAGTTTTTGGGCCCAAAAAGGGTCAGAAAAGCCCCAGATGTAAAATTAATGCATGTAAAAAGATGGGAATTAGAAAGGCGAAAGTTTTAAGCCCTCCCACGTCATTCTAGCATAAATATTTACCGAGTTATTAAAGAAAATGTGTATCGGCTAAACACAGTACGTTGTCTTATGGGGGTTTTACACTAGAAAAGCCTGTTATTCCTTTGTTAGAGTACTTTTATTACCCCCAGCAACCTCACGTCTACTTTCAAGCTTGTCTGGACCTTCTCCTAACCTTATAATGCGCAAAATTGTATTCCCAGCTTTGCAAGTAAATGAAACCAGGAGTATCAGAACAGCCAAAAAATCAAAGTTTTCAGATTTCGATAAAAATTGGAAAAATGTATGTTTTTACACTGATTTTGAGTTTTAAAAGTTTTTATGTGGAAATTCACTTCCCTCACGTCAGCGTGCTGCGTGCAAACTCGTTTATCAATTTATCTCTATCTTTACAATTTTCTTCAAATATAAACAATTCTTTCCATGCATTCAGTTTATTTCCTTTTTTTACAATTCTTGAGGATGCTGAGGTTTTCTTCTACTTTCCCTATGGTGTGGCCATTTTCTAAAATATGTTTCGCTACGTCTGATCTTTCCGGTTTCCTGTTCTTCCAAGCTGATACATGGTTCAAATCTTTTAACAAAATTAACAGTTTGACCAATATAAAAGGGACGCCATTTTGGTTCTGTCAGTTCTCTCATTGGCCTGATGATGACCGGTGTGACTGGTCGAAATGGAAAGCCTTGTACCACATTTTATATATAATCAAATGTAAATTTCTAGTTTTACTAACATACTATGCGTATGTAGCCATAAATAAGTTATTTTACTGTTATTTGTATAAATTGAAGTTTTATTTTAAGGCGGAGGGGGTTGACATTTATTAGTATACTGTCGACGGATTCTGCTGGATTCAATTCAGGGCTTGCATCCCTTCTTTAACTCAGCTGCACTACGCGTCAGTATGTCGAGGCAGAGTGTTGTTTCGAATCATTCAGTTCATACAATCACTTGCGTTTTCGTGGCAGCAGATTGGCGCCAATAATGGATGGATTGGGACCTCAATAATGGACAATTTAAATTAATTATTTATAGAAGAGATAAAAATAAATCCTGCAATATGGAACCCTTAATTATTGTTCCTACTTATTCTTTATTTAAATAGTAGTTGATTTCCTTCCACATTCCATAATCAGTGCCGGTCACAGTGGTTAAGGGGGGACAACTACTCGGGGGGAGAAAAAAATTTTTTTGTGGTCACAATACACCCAAACGTATCTGTCTTACCAAATTAATATAAATGTGTCTGTACACGCAAACGCACTGCTGAATTATGAGAGTAGTTGACATAGTTATGAACTTATAAAACAATGAAAATTGGTGAACTGAATAAATAAATCACTTAAGATAAAATACTGTTTATTGATACTTTGCGAATGTAAATTGATATGAACGTTACAAATTACATTATGAAATATAAGAATATGAAAATTGCAAATATGTGACTGATACATCCGAATCGGTCGGCTGTTGGGACGCAACTGGTTTGTGCCCCTTCCACCCCCGACAATCCCGGGGTGGACATTTGTCGTTTAGGTGCCAACAGTGTCATCTCAGTTGAGTAAACGACAGTGGAATCGATTTAATTTTCCTAAATTATTTTACAAGAGATAGGAAGCTTCCAAGAATTACAAACATATCGCCATCGGCGGCGTGGTGCAGGTGCACAACCAGTCTGTCATTCCCAGGTGAAATTTTACCCAAAAAGAATAGTTTTTGAGTTATCTCTTTACTAATATTATTGTTCAGTATATTCCTTATTGTAAGGTAATTGTAAAAACTTGACTGTTCATAAACTTTATAATATTTAAATGTTTATGCATAATAATAAAACAATTTCCAATGTTTGTTAACAGTTGTTGTAATTATTAATTATCCTATCCTATAGCCAACATGTATAAAAGAAAGGTGGTGACGGTCTGTCGACTTCTCTGTTCCGTTTCAACGTCCCATCTTGACAATCCCTTAGGGCTCCGCCCCAGTCGCCCTTTAAGTTACAATGTTACTCTTATGGGTTTAATGAATCAGGTAAGTACTTAAACAGATGTAGTTGCAGTAGTAATTTTAATCAGCTGTGCGAAATACTGGTATCAGCTAGTATATGATATATTTAGGTATATTTGTTTTTTTTACTTCGTATTTTTGTTGGTTTCTTCTACACGACTAAATTTTGCACCTTTTATAATTAATTACATCAAGACTGTAGATGCAACAACAGTGACATTATCTGTAGAGTCGACCATATTGTCACAACAATGCTCGTTGGACACGACGGACAATGCGCCAACAGCTGATAAAATTTATTTCATATTTTCGAGGGAATGTTAGCCCGAATGATCGGTGGGTGTTCGCGAAGTGTGGGAGCCTCAAACAAGGCGAACGTTGAGTGAACATTCGGTTGAATGTTCGGCCAAATGTTCTGGAGAATGTTCGGCCGAATGTTCAGGCCTGTTCGCAAGAAGTGTGGGACTACCTTTTCTGTTTCAGTTGTTATCTGTGTTAAGTCTGTTGTGCAATTTGTTTAAAGTAATGAATTGAACATAAAGATAACGGGCAAAAGAAAGTGTATCGGTACATTCATTTAAAAATGTACAAATGACAATGAGTATACATTCTTAAACTTAGGTAGTAAATAATCAATTTAGCTATATTAATTTTATTTTTTATATTTATTTACAGAAAGTGTACTATTTTTTTTAACTTGTCCTCCCTTTTTTGGGGGGTCCTGAGTATAATGGAAAAAATATGGTAAGTCTAACAATAAACGCATCAGGCTCGACTCACTCATACTCTTGAAGTTCTCCGGCAGCCAGTCGTAGTCGACGTCGTTGGGGTTGCTTGTGCCGGTCTCGACGGCCGGCCGCTTGGTGGAGCCGCCGACCCGCTTCTTGCCCACGGACACCAGGAACTGCTGCCCCACCACCAGCAGCAGTACGCCGCACGCGCCCAGGAACACGTACAGGAAGAACGTCTCGCCGTCCAGTCCCTCCTCTAGCTCCACGATGTTCACCGTCTCGTTGTACACGCCCTCGTAGAACTGGTTTCCGCTCTGGGACACACGATCTCGATAGGTTAGGTTAGGTTTCTGTTAGATTGGGTTTGATAATGTCTAGGTAAGGTTGGGTTTAGTAATGTTTGGTTAGGTTAGATTAGGTTAACTTGAGTAGGTTTAGGTTAGGCTATGTTAGGTTATGGTACGTTACGTTAGATAGGTTTATGTTATGTTAGGTTTCAAGATTCAAGAGTTGAATTGTCTTTCAGCATTCATGCAACTGATAAAGACAAAAAATTGTTTGTTAAAAAAACATATGCAGGTTTGTTAAACGTCAAGAACTACACAGTTATAATACTAGGAAATGTAATCACTTAGAAATGCTACCAGTTAGACTAACCATCTGTCAAAAGCAAGAAATTTCTCCAAATACAATTGTATAACAAATTGCCTGCTAAATTTCAGGACCAGAGTTTAACCAAATTTAAGAACGGATTGTCTGAATGGCTCCTGGACCAGGGTTTTGAATCAATTGAGGAATTTTAGCATTATAATTTGACACAATATTTAAGTTTTCATATAATTTTGGTTTTGTTTAAGACCGGTTTATTAATATAAATTTACGTTGTCCATTATACTATGTGTTAAACGACAATAAAGATATTCCTATTCTTAAAATCAAGTTATTTAACAATTTTATATAAACCAGAGGTCAAAGCTTGAATTAAAATTATAATACACCAATGTACAATTACAAAAGATTGAGAAACACAACACATGTTACATTATCATGCTCACAATAGTAAAATATTGTTTACTAACCGGAATAGACAAGTTACATTTAGGTTAGGTTACGTTTCAAGATTCAAGAGTGTTAATTCCTTTAAGCATACATGCAATTGACAAAGTGTAGTTATTTAGCTTAGATTACATTTGCCTTTGCTGAAACGTCATGTTTGGTTATCCGATAAGGCTGTGCAGTGTGAGAGAGAGTGCTACAGGCAGGTCAGGGAAGGGTTGACAAATGAATCACCATTTTGCTATCAGAACTCAAACAAATTCTATTGCTGTGCAGTATCTCTGTTGCATTAGTGTAAACACTTTTCTTTCAAGCACCTTGAAACTTGTAATTTACTGTTGGTTTTGATGAAAGTTAAAGTGTGCTGATCGTGTTTGACTGTACAATGAATCCTCAACTGAGATAATATGATATTTTATTTTAATAAAGTACTGGTACCTACTACTGATACCCTATATATTATTATAAACCATTTAATCATTACACCATATGGATTTGTTTCCCTCTTTAGTTAAAAAGATGAATAAACTAGTGTGATGAATGGTATTTACTCATAACACAACCTGTTTATGCTGCACAGCAACTTAATGAAAGTATACAAGTTAACAGACAAAGCATTTTTAAGAAAACGATCAAGTGGATGTGTGTGACTTTTAAAAACCAGAATTTAACAAAATTAAATGTCTACATTTTCTAAACAGGTCTGAAGACTTAATTATAATTAAAATAAAATTCCACTTATGTCCAGTGATTTTTACAAAATTATCGGGACAGACACACATCTTACTATTATCAAAATTCTATGTCACCTGTAATAAATGCAATTGAATTCCAACTGAAAACTTTAGGGCCTACATTATGCCAAAAGAATACAAACTTACAGCGTCTCTGTACTTGAGGTTGATGCTCAGACCGAATGGACGACCGGCAAAAGATTCCGAGGGGATGAAGGAGTAGGCGAGGGTGGCTTCGTGTCCAGGCTTGACCGACCTCTCGTAGGCCAGGGTGGAGAAGTTCTGGATGTAGAAGTTGAAGTCCATGGGGTAGCGGAAGGAAGCGTCCAGGGTCTCCAGGGTCATGTCCTGGCCGCCCTTGTTGAGGAACCCGACTAAGAACTCCACCAGGTGACCACCGGGCAGGTCTGGAGACAACACAAAGTGTCAAATACTTTAAAAAACTCATATCCGTCGACATGCCAATAGGCCTGTGCGGCGGGCGATCTAAAGACAGCAAGGTACTGTTAATGGAAATAGTCACATGGGCAAGCCAGTAGTGACTCCTCGTGAAAAAGTATCAAAACAGTCAACCGGGATTTAACCTATGCTTGACCAAGGCTGGCTGACTTGCGAGTTCAACTTTGACCTTTGAGCTACAGCTACTGTTTTATCAGCTTACATTTTTTTAAATAATTGATATAAGAACATAATGTTTGAATCAGACTCACAATTTTAGAATTTACTTGTAGGAATAGTTAACTATATATTGACCAAGGGATCTATTTAATTAATTATACTTCGTAATTTGAAATAGTAGGTTACATAGTAGAAATTATAATTAGTTATACAGTAGAGTCCCGCTATTCCGAAACCCAATATTCCGAAAATCCACCTATTCCGAACTCAAGTTCGCAAATTACTTAATCCATTGGCTTACCTGAAATTTGTCACCTGACAAACCGTTCAGTTTCCTTAGAAAAATTACATAAATGTAGACTTTTACTAAAACTGTCACTATAGCAACAATTATTGCTCAATTTACTTAATTTTTACACTAATCTTTAGAGAAATAAATTATCTACAAGAAGAAGATACTTTTGACAGCATTTAAGTATGGTAAATATTATGTATATCATATATATATATATAGTTTATGAAAACATTAATTTTAAAAGGAGTTACATGTAAAAAACAAAAAAAATGTTTCAGCCCAACAACTATTATGAACTAGTAGGTTATTAATTTTTTTACATGAAAATAACAAATGTTAGTGATACATTTATATTTGACCTAGATATAACATATTTTCCAAAATCATTTTATCCCTAAATTTGACTAAGTTTCCCCAAGTATGGGCATATGCATGAAAAATACATACAAACAAAAAATGAAAACAAATTAAAACAACAAATAAACAAAAAATAAAAAATTTAAAAATAAAAAAACAAATTTATAAAAAATTGCTATCTCAAGTATACTCGGGGTTGCACGTCCGGGCTACTTGTGGCGGCCACGAGTATACTCGGGGTTGTGAGCCAATGGGTTAAAATAACTTAAAAACAGGAAAAAATAAATGCTATTAGAGAATCTGATGTTTTCAAACTCCCATTTATTTATAAATATGCAGACCAAATTTCATGCACTGATTTCGAAAAACAAGGAAGTGAAAGGGTAAAAGTCTGAGATTACAAAGTCCTTCGTCAGAAGAAATGTCACTGTCACTCATCTTAGAAAATATCTGGATAGTTTATAAAGCTAATAAGATTATTTTGCTGATGTACAAAATATTGGAAGAGTTTTTTGCACATTTTTCAAACGTCCAACATGGCTATTGAACCACGGAGTTTTTGGCAAAAACAGCATGCCTGATGTATTGGACGTTGGAGTGCCAAGGGTTATCAAGTCAATACGTTGACATTATTCATGAAATCCGCCTATTCCGAATTCCCGCTAAACCGAACAGGCTCCGGTCCCAATTAGTTCGGAATAGTGGGCAACTGGCAGATTAGTAACACAATTGGTTACCATGTAGCACCACAACCCTGAGGTGAGCGGGGAACAAATACCCCCGACACAGCAAACCTGCATACTCAGCGAATTTCCAATGAATATATAAAATAACACATTAAAACACTTAATAGGATTCATAAGAAATATATTCACAAACAAGCGATATTTAAAATATTAATTATCCTCTATAAGAATAACATTGGGGATGAGTTTGCAGGTTTGCTGCAACAAGGAACCTAAAATAATGGGTTTTTATGCAAATATCAATAGAACTCATCTTAGTG
Source organism: Allygus modestus (assembly GCA_963675035.1). Lineage (NCBI taxonomy): Eukaryota > Metazoa > Arthropoda > Insecta > Hemiptera > Cicadellidae > Allygus > Allygus modestus. The sequence goes on along the minus strand of OY776115.1, from coordinate 26,475,688 downwards.
AAGTCACATACCAAGTTTCATCCATATATATTCATAAATAAGCGATAAATAACATTTTAATTATTTTCTATAAGAATAACATGGGGACCAAATAAGTTACCAAGGTTTGCTGCTATGGGAACCATAAGCGAAAAATTTTTTTGTGCAAACAACAATGAACCACAACCAGATGAAACCATATACCAAATTTTGTCAGTTTATTTTCATAAATAAGCGAGATATACAATTTTTCTTTTTCTCCATAAGAATAACATTAGACAACGTACTGTGTTTAGCACTTTTAATATCTCAGTAACCAATTGACGTAGAGCAATGATCAAAATACCAAATTGTTTTTTTTTTAATGCTGAATTCAATGGTAAAAATTAAAATTGGATTTAAATTAAAATGACATGTGGAAACCCCAAAAAACCTATTTATGGGGTACAAAACCCCCAAAAACCACCTTCGGATGGTGCAATTCGTCTGGTTTTCGAACTCGTTCAAATAAATGGTGCTTAATGGTACCAAATAATGATGGTACTTGCTATGTATGTAGTAATGATGGTACCAAATTTCATTAAGATCAGACCTTTTTTACGAGACTTATCGTGCTTACAGACACACACATATATATATATATATATATATATATATATATATATAATATACATATATACAAATTTGAACGAATGGTATTTTTGGCATCTGGGGACCTCAAAATGAAAAGTTATCATGGTTTCGGGCTTAAGTCTTACCATTTGACCTAAGGTAATAGCTTCTTTCCTATAGGGGGAATTCACTAATACGGTATTACACCAGTTGTTTACTGAAAACTTAACTGCAAAGTTAAGGGTGGAATGCAAAACCACAACCCTGTGGTGAACGCTTGAGTCTTATCACACAGGTAAACAGGGTTAAAAGGGTCCGAAGCTTTTGGCTTGTAAGTTACTTTCTGTAAAGTGGCCAGAGTTTTTTGCAATGACCAAAACTTTTGGCCGGAGTGAAAAGGGTTAACTAACTTTACAATCAGTTTTGACATGTGACAGGTGGGATAGGGTAACGAGCACCTCTGAATTGTCAAACGGTACTTTGGTATTATACGGATGCCACCCTTATACACCGCGCTGCGGCAGTTATGTTAGGATGGGTTATCATAAAAATGATTGTAGGACTTTCCTTGTTTCGTTACGAATCGAATGATACCTGATGAGTCATACTTCCGGCCGCCAAACCCCCTCCAAATAGGCCAATGTCAGGTCGTTGACCGGAGCGCACGCATCACCTGTCACCGCCTGTATCTGGGTCAGTGTCATGAGTGATTTATTGCCGTCACTACGTTACATTTGTTTTCATAATGAGTGACGTTCTTTTGGTGTGGGATTTACCTCAAAATGAAGAGGAAACCGTACGTATTTTTATGATAACCCATCCTAACGTAACTGCCGCAGCGCGCTGTATATTTGGCGGAGTACATGTGGCGATTGGGTGTGGCTGCTAGCGGCGGCGATGCATTCAACACGATCCTAGCGGACATCGCTATCTTTTGGGAGGCACAACACAAAGACCGCTCATCAGAATGATGTAAAATTTGTACAGTAAGTCAATAAAAGTACGTTTTTTCGAATTATGTAGTTATCCTTATAAAAATTTAACCTCCAAAAATAGTGGCATCCGTATAATACCAAAGTACCTGTCAAACTGTAAATCCCAAGTGTACTGTGTTGCTGTAGTTTTATAATGTTGGACACGCTTTTTATCAAAATATCATAAACAAAACATTGTTAGTTAAATTTGTTGTGAAAAACAGTAAGCATATCGTACTGTCAATTTAAATTTGTGAAATAATTTAAATACCGGTAATCTAATCTAGACATAATTGTATTTCTTAAACCTATAAGTCACATTAAACTTGCTAAAATCATAAATTAAGCTTAACTTAGCCAATTGTCAAAATTAAATTGAACAAAGTTGTTTGAACTTTGATTAAGAATAAATCAATAATTTAATTAATATGAACATTACATTTTGATACCCAAGTTATATCAGCAATATGATATTTTGATTTTCAGTTGTTTAAAGCATTACTTTTATTTGTTTTATATTCACAGCACTGAGGCCTAGCTAAATTACATATAAACTTACTAAATAAATTGTTAACAATGCTTAAACAGCTGGTTTATTCATTTTTAATAAAACTCATGCATTTTTTTGCGGTTCAATGCAAAATGAATAGTCATATGTGCAAGTGACACTACTTAGGCCTAATAGCTTTAAAACTTAATTCCCCCAAGTCTCCAGCGAGAATTCAAATCCTCCAGCTTGTCCATGTCACAAAACTTTTAATTTACCCTTTTTTTAGTGATTTTCCCCTGAAAGCGATGTTTAAGAAAATAAGTGTCATTTAACTAAGGATATTGCAGGTCAATATAATTAATTTGAGATTTTTATAAATAGACAACAAAATTTTAACCAAGTTGTGCCTATACTTACCAAGATTGGATCCAGGGACTACAACTGGTTTGGTAAAGAGCACTGTTGAAACAGCATCAGGAGAGCCTCCACTTTTGTTATCTTGTTTACCATCATCACTATCTCCTCCCTCATCTAACACTCCAGTCTCCTCCCCTTCATTTTCTCCTTCAACGTCAGCCAAGTCATCGTCTCCCTCATCATCATCTGCTGCCACAAACTGTGCTCCTGAAACATAACAGAAATTACTTCAGAATGGACATAAGCTTATTTTGTAAATAAATAGGTGTTTGATTTAAAGAACTTATAGAAAATAAAGGTGTGGATGATTAACTTATGACATGCACCTCAAACAAGCATTTGAGTATGACACAGCTGTTTCCTTTGAACTCAATATTGTAAAAGTATTCAATTAGACTATTCCTTTAAAAATAACTATTCAAATGTTGATTACTAAAAGAATATCAATAAAGACCCATATGATGATTTCAATCAGTACTTTGGTTGGTCTTGGCCTACTTTAAGTCCTGGCTTTTCCAAGCCTTTTTGTTATGAAACTAGTACTAGAATGGATGCCAGTGCCTTGGCCTATCCATTAAAATGTTTGAAGTGTTTACTCTGAAAATAAATTTTTACCCCATATGTATTCGTTCTGAAATAGTAATTTCTGTAAATCTCTCAAACACTGAACAATTATTTCAAAAATAAAAATTGTCAAGAGTTCTACAAGTCCTCTAGGTAAATAACGTTAGTGATAGTAAGTGCATATAACTTAGATACTATTTAGGTAGTTTTATAAATTAACTTACCACTTTCAAATGTTAATAACACAGCTGGGAGGGCCAGAAGAAACAATAGAAATAATCCTTTCATGGCTGCAAGAACGACTAAGTTAAGACAACTGGGAAGAAAAGTGGCTGGCTAACTCAACTGCACATAACCAAAGTGACACACAACACGGCACGTAAAATCATACGTCGTAAAGATGGCGGCTTCAACGTGGAGGTGAAATTAGCACACATGGCATATTGTATAGTCCTCAGTGCTTATAAACCAGTAAACAAAAAACTGAATAATATGTAGCTCAATTAAATTTGTTTTTGTATTATAACTTATGTAGTTGTTTTTGAACTTGATTAAAAAGAAATACTCAAAAATCCAAAACCAAATTTAAAAATATATGCTAAATAATAGAACTATGCCTTTACAAATATAGGGGGATATTTTCAATTACAAAATCTATGACCTTTTTTTGCTAACAAAAGTTCAAAACTCAAACCGGTGGTTATAACTGGGCAATTATATTTTCTTTTGGAAAAATTTGAAGTTAGTAGTCTTAACTCTAAGAAAACTGGTTTTAGTGTAAAAATTGCTAAGCAGGGCATGGGGGATAAGTAATTTAATCGAAAAGAGCCAGCTGAGGTCCTAGTTAAAAGTCAACACTAACCCCTGTGAACACTATTGAGAACCCGAAAACTTGCTTTTACACACTCTAGATTTTAGTATACTAATGGAAAACTCATTCTTTTTCAATAATAAAATAAAAAGCCAATGCAAATGTTCTTCTTTCAGTACTTGAGTTATGTACCTCGTCCTCATCCCAGGCATAGTCGACAGCCAAATGTTATAGAGCGTTCCTGTTTGGCTCAAAACGTTTGTAAAACTATGTTTTGTTGTCTTTGCTGATTGGAGACTAACTACAGTTTAGACATTGCACGCCAATGTTAAAAGCGTAGCACTTTTTGAAGTGAGTTTTTCGGCTGAACATTGCTACGCCCTGGACGGAATAGGAACTACTCAGGCTAATACGGTCGGTAAAGTAAGATAAATTGACGACTTTTGAAGACTATTTAAAAGTAAATTTAATTGCTCATTATAATGCTCATTGAAAATTACTGGAAAATTACTGGATTTTAACCAACAACTGGTATTCAGAAATGTTAACCAACAACTGGTATTCAGAAATTTTAAATTATTCCGTATTAGTTATGTTATTAGACTGTGATTACAACAATTACTGTAGTTTGTCTATGGTGTTATATACCTCTCTACTCAAATGTATTTTTCCATTATATTATTACAAAACCATTACTCACTGTATTATAGACTGTTAGTCCTATTTTAATAATTAGACGCGAATCTAGTTTTTCGGTTTCCAGAAAATATTTATTTTCTGATTACCCGGCTCATAAAGTCAAATAGGAGTAATAAGAGTTTATATAGTGTGTAATACCAGTTAGCTTGAAACCGCTGTTCTTGCTTTTGTGCTGTGTTTTGTTAGTATCAACAGCTGTTAAATGCGGTGCGGCACACGGAAGACATTTCAGGAGCCGTGTGACGTCACTAGAACGCGTCATCGGTGAGCAGTGTCTCCACTTTTAGGGTAATTACCCTTTTTTAGGGTAATATTGCAAGGTCAGGGTAATTTTAGGGTAATGGGGGTTTTAGGGTAATTTTTAGGGTAAAATCAGAGCCCCAAAATGTTATTTAAAATTTGTTTTACTAGCCCTACAGCTAACATAGTCTGAACATTAATACGAATTTAATTCGACCAACATTTAAAAAAACGAGTTTCAGACTAAATCAGAGACTTACATTAATAACAATAATAAAAATAATACTAATAATAATCATAATTAGCTTATCTCATTTTAATAAGTTGGCCTGTAAACCTGTTGAAAATTACTGGGAAACACCAACTATATACGAGCAAGGCACTGGAACAATAATAAAATGTAATTAAGATTATGAAATCAACACACGAGTCTTAACATCAGTTTCTTTAAGTGAAGTGTGAAAATTAGTCATTCCTTTAACTCAGTATGGTACCTAAAATAAAAAAATAAAGCTATAGTAACAAAATAGGAAAATTAGTAAGTCAACCGTAGGTCTGTAGTTATGAAAAAGTTTCGAAACCAACAATTTATATCAGCTTTAATAAACTACTAGACCTATGAATAAAAACATAAAAAAAACCAAGTTCAAGAACAAAAAGCTTTTATTAAATGGTTATATTTCTATTAAATGTTGTTATTTAATTCATTTTGTAATCTATCATGAAATTTGTTTCTTGCCCTCAACTAAATCTATTTCTTATTCCTTCCGTAAATTTACTATGATTGGAATTAATAACGTGATCACATAAACATTATTTTTGGACCTTTATAAATTAGTTAAGTAATGAAGAAAGTTAAATAGAAAACATATTGCTATTGCTAACATTTTTATTTATAAAATTTGAATCTGTTCAAAGCTAAATAATTCTTATTATTATAGTGTAGTACCTAAATAACTCATTCATTGATCTTAGCTAGGCCATATTATCAACAGAAGTATATAAATTACAGCTTTTCAGATTTAGGGTAATTTGAAATTTTTTAGGGTAATTTAGGGTAATTTTCAAGGACCTTTAGGGTAAAATAATGTTGATGTGGTGGAGACACTGTCGGTGAGGTTCCCTCATCACCCCCCCCCCACTTAACTCTTTTTCCCAAGCCTCTTCCTCTTTCATGGCCCCTCCTCCTTGTCATCCTTCAGACCTCCCCACTTCATTACTACCTCTATCTTTCTCTTCCTCTTCTCTACCCCACCTCATACATAATCTCAATTTCTCCCTTCTCCCTTTCTTTAACTTTCATCATTCTTAGACCTGACCCTTTAATATTTTCATTTTCTCTCTTTCTAAACCTTTTTTAATTTAGAGAACTAGAGAATCTGATAACATAATGCTGGCAGAGTCCAAACTCTGTAAAATTATAAACATTTAGGCCTAGTAATTAACTTGAAAAAATAAACAGTTACTGTGGGCAGATTAAAACCCAAACAAACTAAAAATGTTACAAAACAGTAGGCTAATTAATTTGAATAATATTTGTAATTAATTGTAATGCAGGATCAGGATATTCGGTTTATTAATAATTCACCCCAATACATGATCAGAAGAGTCATAAATCAAATTTAAAAAATTCACAAAATTGAAGTAATTGGAAGAGCAGAATTAAGAAAAGTAAAAGAAATTTTAATGAACAATCCTTTATTTTCATTGGATGAATTTTTTAAAGAACCAAACAATTTAAAAAAATAAGATAACATGAACAAGTAGAAAATTTTAGCTGCAATATTTTTTAGATATTTTTTGTAAAAGCCTACACAATTTATAATTGTTTTTCGGAAAATAAATATTATTATTATTATTACCCGTGCGAAGAACGGGTACACATTCTACAAGTAATATTTAATATATATTCCATATATTGTGTTCCTACTGGCTTAAGACTATTTGTTTGATAATTAAATTGTGACGACATTTTGGTTGAGACGTTGTTAACAATAATTTTCATCTATATTTATGGAGTTCACAGATCCAATTACAGGAATATTTTAGTCTACTCGTAGTAATAAAATTAGGTGTGACATGTGATCGTGTGTACATGAGTTACTTTTAACTGATCAGTCTGGTTAATAACGAAGATATTATTTTAGGAATATTTTCATTACGATAAACAATGTAACCAATTAAAATTTGTACAGTTCGGGTCACAGTGGCTTGGCATCTGGTTGGCATATGCTCTGGAATGACTTTTCGCCTCTATTTGACTTAGTACTGTTAGTGTTACAGTCTACTTTTGTCAACAGAAAGCAAAAATCACTTATTCAATTAAAAACATTTGTTTTGGTTGATTTTGTTAATGTCTACTTTTATTTACGAGAAATTTTAGTAGTTTCTCGCCTTTCTCAGGTGCCAAGCACCGTGACCCGCTGTATACATCATGATTCTCCGCTGTATACATGACATATGAACAAGTAGCAGTATATAGGTACACAATTAATTTGGGAAACAAATATAAATCAGACCCATTTATAAGCGTTTCTCAAAACAACGCAGTGCTGCCGCTGTCATTATCAATTTTTCAGTCAGTGACAGTGTAGAGGGGGGTATGCTTGGAGGTAAGAGAGAGAAATGTTGTGGGTAGGATGGAAGGAGGGGACAGAGAAAATTACAGAAATAAAGAGAGAGTGAGTTGGTGGAGGGGTGGCGGAGGGAAAAGAGTAAGAGAAAGAGAGAGGGACACACACAAGCAAGGCAAACTGAAGGAGAGAGGGGAAGAATCACACCAATAAATTGGTAGTTTCACACAAGTACTTTTTAGAGCTCACTGCCACAGCGCTCTGCGGAGTTAGGTTAGGTTACTATATATTGTCGTGAACTGTAACCTAGTTGTTTGTTATTTTGTTCACGCAAATCCATTTGTTGATCTGATTTTGTATCCCCAACTTTTGATTTAACTTATATCTGCTTGACTTTGAATAGAATCACCATTTATACTTTTCCACCACAAAACAACTATTGTAATCGAAAGTTCATTCGATAACACGAACAAGCAACCAGTTGGTAAAAATTGTCGTTAACCGCACGTCAGCGTAGGCAAAGAAGTGCTCACCATTGAATACCAGGTGACACTGACAGGATCATTACACTAATAGTCAAGCACAAAATTATCCCACTATCCCTCTTGTTTTCTCAGCATGTATATGTTGTAGGAGAAATTCAAGCATATTGAAAGAAATGTACTGTCGCGACATGTCGTGTAGATGTGCAGAAACCTCTTATAATTTACATCGGCTCTCAGGGCTACGCCCCACAGGCTTTCAAAGTTTCAATGTTAATCTTATGGAGGAATAGTAATCTATTGTATAATTGACAACTGTTGACATAACAAATGCTAGCTAAACAGTAAGAACAGATGTTTCAGGTATAATCTAAATAAAAATACTACTGACTGCTGGAGTGGTAACGCCCTTCTGTTATCCGTTTCAACTCCATATTTAACAAATTAAAACCAACCAAGAGGTGAGGGAGGGGGAGGGGGAAGAGAGGGTGAGAACAACACATACTCATATATTACATAACACATTTTTTCTTAATTTCAGACCCCCCTCCTATATGTAACACTTGACCATACCCCCCCCCCAAATGTGTTACGTAACTCAGTCGTAGTAGGCTTTAAAAGAGATTAAACCTTTTAAACATCATTGTATTAGCAATTTGGAATATGGATTCCAATGAATCATTAAACTTTAAATGACTTTCTTTTAACAACATTTTTAATAAATTATTTCAAAGCAAAAATGTACACAAACAAACAAGACTGTTACTAATAATATAAACGACAAAATAAACTACCTCAGCTAAAACCTAACAAATTTAATTTTATAACTAATACAAATACAAAACAAGTTAAAAAAAACTAAAGATGGGTGGCATTGCGCAATACTGTATCAAGTCATGATTTTACACTCTAAAACAACACAAAACATTGGTGTAAAGCAACACAGAACTTACTCAAAACACATTATGTATTTATTTGTAGTTAAACTGTTATTAAAATAGTATGACGAAAGCATTTGTTATATAACTAACTGTAACCTTGATTTAGATACCAATCTGAATATTTTTTAATTTTGAAAGATTTATAACAGTATCAATAGATACAGAAGCTCTTAGGGTTAATATGTGTGAGTTAAGTAACATTGATCCAACCCCCCTCCCCCAAATAAGGCAGAATAACACTACGCCATACCCCCTCTCCCCCCTTAAGTGTGTTATTTAATATGTGTATAGCTCCCAAGACCCACTATATATTAAACTAATTTATTTAGTTATTCGTGAAGTTAAGCATCATGGCACTGGTTCAAATTGATTTGCTTAAATGCTATGCAGGATAATGTGATAAAACATTCACGTAAACAGCCATTATTCAACAAATAATATTTGGTCGAATTTTGACAGTTGGGTTCTTGCATCTGGAACTACACAATTCCTTGCGGGGTAATTTTAACCTCCAGCTGAGTTGCAACTTCTAATGTGTTATTTGAGTTGGTCTGTTGTTGGTTTGTTTCACTTGGTCTGGTTGTTGGTTTGTTTTAATAAATAATAAGTTGAAGTAGGTATGCCTTTTTTATTACAAAAATTGTTTTATTGGATGTGATAAACTTCGGCAAATAAATCAAATAAATGACATTTGTGACAACAGTGATTCCTACATTAATTTTATAAATATGATTTGAGTATTTTGACTTATTATACTAAACAAATTAGAGATTGGCAATGTTTTTTTATAGATTTAGTCCTCCATATGAATTATGTTAAATACACATTTAACATATGCCTTCACTTAAAAGCCCGTTTTTTAATTTACTGTATACGACAAAATGTTTTAAATTAACTAACTTTGCTCAAAAATTAACAAAATATCAGATACTTAAATGCAAATTATTTATTTTTATAAAAGGAAGAAGTATTCATAAATGAACAAAATAGATTAATAAATGAATAGATGTATTTTTATTGATTGATCGTATTGTAAAAATTGTTGTATAGTTAATCTTCATGTGATAACAAATTGTTGATCATAAGTAACTGTGCTTTAAGTCATCAACTTTGTTATTATGGACAAATAAATCAAACATGGCTGCTCCCAACATTCATATGTAGCTGGATCGATTAAGTCCTCTTTGTAAATTTCAGAAGGACTGGCTTAGCAGGCATCATCACGATTGCTTTCCTGTCGATTTCGATTGGAACTTGCTGATCTGGGGACAGGTCCACTTGGAAGTTCAGCACCACAGTCGTCAGTCCGACTTTGGCTTGTGTTTGTCCAAATCTCATTCCTGAAAGAAAATTTGTAGTGTTAAAAATAATGAAATCCGCTCATTACTAGTTTAGAATGTTGGATGATAAGAAATTCAAAGAAACAGAATCAAGAATCAAGAATTTTATTTGCCATTAAATAAAACATCTTTACAATAGGCATCGTCAGAGTACATTTAAAATCAATAAACCTAACAATAGCAAAAGAGCATAAACAAACTTATATAATACAATAAAAAAACAGATATTACAAGCATTCCTTACTCTAGTTAAAGTCATTCATATTAAATTTTAAATACTCTTCAAGTGTATAAAATCCTTGTTTATTAAGCCAATTGCTTACCATTGTTGAAAATTTCCTTGGCGGGAGGGACCTAACTGTAGTGGGAAGCCTATTAAAAATCAAAATTTGTTGATACTTATAACTTTGATAATACTTATTTAATCTTATATTCGGTTTAATTAAATTTCCTTTGTCTCTTGTGTTGTAACCATGTATTGAGGATTGTTCATAAAAGTCATCAATATTATTTCTAACATAAATGAGATTTGAGAGAATAAAACTACATGCCAATGTCATAATCTTAAATTCTGGAAAAACTAATCTACAAGATTCAGTTGATGCAATACCTGCTATTATTCTTAATGCTTTGTTCTGCCATGTAAATGCTTTTCTTGCTGATGCTGAATTTCCCCATAAACGAATACCATATGTCAAATGAGAATGAAAAAGACCGAAATAAACCATGATAAGGACTTCAAGGCTGACACATGTTTTTAGTTTTCTTAAAAGACAAGTTACTCTAGCTAATTTTTTACAAACATTGTTTACATGTTCATCCCAACACAATTTACTATCTACAATTATTCCTAATAGTTTGACAGGTTTGAACATTTCCTCATCTATATCTAAATGGTTTTTCAAAGAGAAAATTATGTGCTCAGTTTTATTATTGTTCATACTTAAGCTATTTGCTGAAAACCAATTCTTTGCCTGATCAACTTCCTCACTGAGTTTAATCTTAACTCTATGAATATCCCTGTCAGAATGAACCAACGTGGTATCATCCGCATACAGTACAGAAAATGAAGACATGTTGCAGCTGAAGTCGTTAATAAATACAATGAAAAGAAAAGGGCCAAAAACTGAACCCTGAGGCACTCCTGCAAATACATCTGCAAAATCAGAATTTAATCCATTTACACAAACCATTTGTTTTCTACTTTTTAGATAACTTTCTATTAATCTAAGTTCTTTGCCTTTTATTCCATAAAATTCTAACTTATTGCATAAAACTACATGGGAAACGGTATCAAAAGCTTTACTTAGATCTATGAGGCTTGAACCCACTACTTGTTTATTTTCAAACCCGTTTAAAATATAATCCACAATTGACTCAACAGCAAGTGCAGTTGAATGGCCAGGTCTAAAACCAAATTGATGACTGTAAAGCAAATTATTTCTCATAAAATAGTCATAAAGTCCATACAAGATTCAATAACTTTACTTAAGATCGGAACAATTGTGATCGGACGATAATTCTCAGGATTTTTAATATCCCCTTTTTTAAATATGGGTGTGACCTTTGAAAACTTTAAACAATCAGGAAAAATACCTTGGATAAAAATTAAATTAATTATACAGGTTAATGGTGATAAAATTGCATCTATAATATTTTTAATTACATAGTTTGATATACCAAAAATGTCTTCACTGCGAGAAGTACTCATTTTGTTAACCACATTTTTTACTTCTAATTCGGTAATGGGTTTCCACTCAAAATTATTACTTGGTAGTGGTAACTGAGAGTAAAAGTTGTCTAAATACTTCTTATATGCATCACCGTTAACATTTGAATTATCACCACTGACTACATCTAAAGATACGTTCACAAAAAAAAATCATTTAATTCATTTGGACTAATAGGTACTGTTGACTCATTAACATTCACCATTTTACATTCTTTTTTAGCAATTGACCAAGCAGCTTTACACTGATTTTTTGATTTAGCAATAAATTTGTCATTAGCTTCAATTTTTGCCTTTGTAATAGCTTGATTGTATTGTTTTTTAAAACGTTTGTAACATTCCTTATCCTCTAAGTTTTGAGTATTCTTCCACTTATCATATAGACTTAAAAGTTGACAACGCATTTGTTCTAACTCTACAGTAAACCAATTGATTAGATTACCTTTTTTTGCTTCTTAATAACAGATACTTTTGGACAGCAGTAATCAAAATATGTAAGAAAGGATTAATATGTAGAAAATTACTTTATATAGAGTTACATTTTCATGATCATTACCCCCTGCGACTGTGTTTGTATTATTCGTGCATGTGTTTTATATCATCTGCTTAAAGTAAGATTACCATTACAAATATAGGAGAACAAATTTTACACCATGTTAAACTTGCAATGCAACAAAATAGCTCAATCAAAGTTCATTAAATATACAGATTTGAAACAATCACTAAACACTAAAATGTGTTTGAAGTTTGGAAAGGAGACAGCTAGACAACAGAATTGTGTATCCCAAAAATATAAAAATGGAATCTAAAACAAGTGGATTTGCTTTACTCTCCATCTGATTTGCTTATTATTTATATACTATCGTTATTTTTAATCACTTCAGATATGTAAATAGGCATTTAAACTATAATTGTTCCTTAGGACTTCTCCCTTCATTGCCCCTTATTAATACTATGGAGTAGATCATGTTCTACCTAATTATTATTGAAACATAACATACATACATAAACATACATACAAACATAACATACAAACATACATAAACATATTAACCAACAGAATTTATACAAAAACCATATCATTATTTTTAACCCACGATTAAATCTTCTTCCATATTATTAAAAGAATTTCTTGATTTTTGATCAGCGATCTTCAACCCCTAAAACTATTATTTTATGTACATATTTGGTATCAATCAAAAGCTCTTACCCTCTATATGTGCCTTTTGGGGGGTTTAAAAAAATCAAACTTCAGGGCTCCTCCTCATTGGCTCTTAAAGTTGCAATGATAATCTTATGGAGTGATATTTTATTTAATCAGACAGCTGATAATGTAAACAGTTCAAAACATCTGAGCCTGTGCGGAGAACGGGACACCTGCTATTTTCTTCAAATAAACAACCTGAGATTATTATTTATTTTAAAACTAAGAGCAAATTTTGAAGAGAAACTTACCAATGCAGTTTCTTGGGCCTTCCCCAAAAGGCATAAAGACGTAGGGATGTCTCTTCTTGACCTGGTCCTCGTTAAATCTCTCGGGGTCGAAGTTGTAAGGGTCAGGGTAGTACCGAGGGTCGTGGTGCAGGGAGAACAGTGGTACCACTACCTTCATCCCCTTCTCGATCAGGAGCTCTGAGTCCGGGACTTTGTATGGCTGAGTGCAGACTCGGCTCAATGTCTGCCCTGTTCCGTACAGACGAAGCGTTTCTGAAAAAAAATTTTAAATTATTATCATATTTATAAGTCGAATATTACATTTCAAGCAGTAAGTAAAATAGGTTCGTTTTTGATTTGTGTTTACGAACCTTTTAACTTTCATTTCTCAAGGGGTTTTTAAATATATACTTGTCTCGTAGGTATTTTTTGGTAAGTAAGCAGCACAGGAATTAAAAATCAAAATGTCTTATGTGATGAATGAAGTTAATTTCTTTAAATAAATATTAATTTAGAACACCGTACCAAGTGGTTTATTTGGGATTGCTGAAGGAGGTATATAAAGATAATGTATTAATACAAATTAATTAATAAACACCTTTTTTCACTGAAGTTTTAACAATTATTTGTCCTCCTCTTCCAATGTTTTTTTCATGGTTGATATCAACAATTGTATAGCCAGTGTTGATACTGTTAGTAAAGTCTTCTTTTTCAATTTAAATCTATTATAATATAAGTTTAGAATACCAAGTTATTCATTTGGGATTACTGAAGGAGATATACAAGGATAATTTATTAATAAAAATTGACACCTTATTTAACTAAAGTTTTCACTATTTGTCTTCCTTTTTATATGTTTTTTTATGGTTGATATCGACAATTTTATAACCAGTTTTGATGCTGTTGGTAAAATGTTTTTTTATGTAAATCCAGCCAAAAATCACATGACAATTTTGAAATTGTTCCACGGGATCCAATAAATAAACCTCTATTCTTTCACATGCATATTATTCTTTAACACATTCGCTACCGCAATTATATGGAATCTTTCATTCACATAGACCAGCAACGCAGCTGTGGGTCGAGTGGTTTCTCCCGATAGACCACCGACGCATATTTGCGTCAGCTGGTCACATTGAAATAGACTGATAACACGAATTTGCGTCAGTATCCCATTGCTATTCAAACGTGTATTTCTTAGCAACAGTCTATTTTAAAGCCCTGATCTCTTTGTATCAGTCTGTAGAGATATCTGACGCACATGCACGTTGCTTGGTCTGTGGGTATGACGATTGGTGATGTTACATCGCAATTGACAGAACTGTTATTTACATTGTCATAAGAATAAGAATATTTTATTTCCTCAAAATAAGATTACAGTTTTTTACAATGTTGTGTTTTTCTACAATACAATAATGTGCGTTCTCATGTAACAGACTATATTTGAACACTGATTATATAAACAAGAAGCATTTGCACATAAACATTTAATGCACATAAAAGCACACATATTTTTAAACTATAATTCATTAAGTTAAATCCAGGGTGATTATAAAAGAAGTATACAACTTTGATAGTTAAATACAACTATGTTTTATTTACAAGGTAGACACAACTCATATATTCTCAAGTTTGTTTCCATATATTACAAGTGTTGAATATGTAGACTTTGTTTCACATGGCAGCGATCAATCCTAAAATTAAGTTCTGACCAAACTCTCTGAAGTGTGGGCTGATCAACACTCTCTGAAGTGTGGCCTGATCAACACTCTCTGAAGTATGGGCTGATCAACACTCTCTGAAGTGTGGCCTGATCAACACTCTGAAGTGTGGGCTGATCAACACTCTCTGAAATGTGGCCTGATCAACACTCTCTGAAGTGTGGGCTGATCAACACTCTCTGAAGTGTGGGCTGATCAACACTCTCTGAAGTGTGGGCTGATCAACACTCTCTGAAGTGTGGCCTGATCAACACTCTCTGAAGTGTGGGCTGATCAACACTCTCTGAAGTGTGGGCTGATCAACACTCTCTGAAGTGTGGCCTGATCAACACTCTCTGAAGTGAGGGCTGATCAACACTCTCTGAAGTGTGGCCTGATCAACACTCTCTGAAGTGTGGCCTGATCAACACTATCTGAAGTGTGGGCTGATCAACACTCTCTGAAGTGTGGCCTGATCAACACTCTCTGAAGTGTGGGCTGATCAACACTCTCTGAAGTGTGGGCTGATCAACACTCTCTTAAGTGTGGCCTGATCAACACTCTCTGAAGTGTGGCCTGATCAACACTCTCTGAAGTGTGGGCTGATCAACACTCTCTGAAGTGTGGGCTGATCAACACTCTCTGAAGTGTGGGCTGATCAACACTCTCTGAAGTGTGGGATGATCAACACTCTCTGAAGTGTGGGCTGATCAACACTCTCTGAAGTGTGGCCTGATCAACACTCTCTGAAGTGTGGGCTGATCAACACTCTCTGAAGTGTGGCCTGATCAACACTCTCTGAAGTGTGGGCTGATCAACACTCTTTACTGCAGCTATTATTCTGTCTCTTAGCTGTGAGGCTTGATGGGAGAGGGGTAAAAATCTCACAAATAAAATCACAAGAAGTAAAATCAGGGCTTTGCGGAGGCATTCGTAACATTGACTTCACCGTTAAAAAAAATCTCTCTAAAAGAGTAGGGGCTATTTTGTTCCTAAACACTAAACATAGTTTACGTCAATCATCTTTATGAAACAAAACTTGAGGTATTTTCTTATCCATGAATACCAACTAGAACTAAATAAACTATATAGTTATTAGTTTATTAATGTATAAAGTTCTTTAATTCTTTTATAAACACCCTAAATTTTGTTTACATATACATATTGAGAAAATCTAGGACCTCTGAGGCTATACAGCCTGTTAAGAGGTTCCTTCAATCAATCAATCAATCATCTTTATTCATAAAATTGTACATGGTACAAGAATAGTGTCATTTCTAATCTAATAAATAAATTATAATAAATAGTTCACTTCTGTATAGATAATAATAATAATAATAATATAAAATAGTTTAAAATAGTTTAGAGCTGGTGGATCAGTTGTGCCTAATTTTTAAAAACTCTTCAAAAGAGTAAAGAGGAATGCTCAACAAGTAATCTCTTAGCTGTTTTTTAAAATTGATCATATCAACCTCCTCAATGAATTTCCGAGGGAGGTGATAAATGAACTTAGTACCTAGGAAAACGGTTTTCTTTTTAAAAAACTCTAAATTGTGTTTTTCCACTCTACGATTTGGGCGGGTATTGTAGGAATGAGTGTTATTTTGTAACAATGGGTTAAAAAACTGTTTTACTTAGTTAACTGTTTCAAGGATAACCAACCCATAAACAGTCAAAATGCCCAGCTCTGCAAATATTTCCTTCACAGAAACTGTAGCTTTTAACTTTAGCATGACTCTAATTGCTCTTTTTTGTTGAATAAGTAATTTGTCCAAATTCTTATTTGATGTTGCCCCATAAATGCCAATTCCATAAGACAAATGAGAATGAATCATAGAAAAATATATTGTTTTTAAAGTTTCCAAACTACAAAATCGTGACATTTGTTTTAGAGCAAAGATGCCGGAAGAAATTCTACCAACTACAAGAGTGACATGATTATCCCAGCTCAAATTTTCATTAATTATTAGCCCCAAAAATGTTGTGCTTTGAACTTGATCCAGAGAATCTTCATCTATGTAAATGTTAGGTGAAATTTGGTTTTTTGCTTTTTTGGTAGAGAAGGAGATAAATTTTGATTTGCTGGAATTTAAAAGAAGATTTTTGCTGTTAAAAAAGTCTTTGATCATAGCTAATCCCAAAAAAGACGAAACTTCAATCTTTTCCATTGACTGCCCTGAAAAAAGAATGTTTGAGTCATCAGCATATAAACATATACAATTAAATACAATTTAATACAATTTTACACAATTTTATACAATTTAATTTAAAAATTATTCAGCACTCAAAACATAACAAAATTAAAATATATACAAGCTCCCCGTTTACAATGAACAATTATCCTCTAACACAGTAATAACCTAAGTATACGGTTCTGATAAATAATATTTGCTGTATTAAAACTTCCTTGATAAATAAAGTGCTCTATCCATTCATACATCTATAAAAAAGTCTACACTGGTTAGAGAAAATAACCATTTTCTAACCCTTGACAAAAATATGTTTCTATTTTTGTATGTCTTAATATTATTTGGTATTTTATTATATAGCCTAGGTGCGATGAAATTATAACATTTCGTAAAAATGTATTTCCCGGCCAAGAAACCACCAGGTGCTTAGCATTCCTTAGTGTCTTTCTATACGAATTATCTTGATTAGTATAACTATTGCTTCTATTGTAAAACACCTTAAGTACTTTATAAACAAACATATATTTCAAAGGAAAGATTTTTAAAGTGCCAAATAAAGGTAAATGGGCAAGATCAAGGGTAATAAAAGGTAATAAATGGGTAATAAAGGCAAAATCATTTTCGATGCATCTCTCTACAACTATCCACATGGCTAACCTTACAGTTTTTGGACATGCTTTAGTGGTGTTTGTTTGATTATTGTGTAGAACATTAACAATGAAACGGAATAGGCCTACAAATGATCAATTTCAAATGTGCATCGCTTGGTCTATTGAATAAAAATACAATCTTTTTACTATTTTCCACTGTACAGACTGACCGACCCATATATGCAATGTTATTAAAATTGCTCAAAGTAAAATAAAAAACAATTGTAATTATTTACAAATGCATTTTAGGATATTATGAAGTGAATTAGTCCATTTAAACCCAATTTCTCTTGTGGTCTGTTGTTAATGTTAATCCTGTACCTCCCGGTCTGTTTGCAACGTTCAGATTATTTCTTTTGGTCTGAGGGAGTGACCGGACCTACGTTGGCTCGGTAGCTAACGTGTTAAAGAAGTTTATTGTTGGCTTGTATCTTTTTTTCCAATGCAACGTCTACAGGCTGATCTAATCCAGATGTTTGCTTTAGCATATAATAACAATCTCTCGGTTAATGGGTCAATTTATTCGATTGTAGATGGTTATCTACAAACTTGCCTGATTCTTTTAGAACACAATCAAGACTGTGTGCATATTTGTTTCAATAATTCCAATTTGTTTTAGCATGAATTGTTTTAGGACAGTTTCCCTCACACCAATTATTGTTCCAAGAACAACTTTGATATCTACATTTTTAATTTTATTCGCAGTATTAAACTTTTTAGTTTGTACATCTAAACATTTCCTTTTTCTGTCATTTCAACTATGACAATAACCCTCCACTAATTGCAAAACTGTAAAATATAATATAATAAAGAAATTATAATATTGAGATTATAATAAACAAAACATACCGTTGATGACTCGGTCCAGGTAAGGAATCTCCGTGAGCAGTTGGTAAGACATCTTTCCCCCGTTCCTCTCTACGGCTTCTTTGACATCCTTGTGGAGTCTCTCCTGGATGTTGGGGTGTCTCGCGAGTTCATAGAGGCAGAACGACATCAGTGACGAAGCTGTCTCAAACCCTGCGATGAAGAAGATGAACGTCTGAGCCGCCATCTGCTCTACTGAGAGGCCTGCAGGTTAGCGAGAGATTGTTACTGGCCGAAGGTTCAAACACATAACTTCTTGAATAATTATAGTTTGTTTAAACTAAAGTTGAATTTTTACAATCATTCTACCAGATGATAAGTATATGCACCTATTTGTTAGTTTCTTTAATTATTGTTCCTGCTTACTCTTTCCTTACACAGTAGGTATGCATGGTTGTAAACAAGAGATAATATTATATTTTATAGTACAGTATCCGTTAGAGTGTCGCATTGCGTACAGTCCGCGCCAACTAACCTCACTCACTTGTTCGATAAACTAACCAAGTGTTGCAAGGCAGCAACACTGAGGTTTATTAAGGAGGTTAAAGAAGCCTCTGTTAGTCATTATTAAAAACGTAATTTGATGAGAATTTTGGGGGGTGCTGGAGCACCTTCAGCGCACCCCCTGGCTAGCTACGCCCTTGACTGTACTATATATGAAATCAAGATTTTAAACTACACAAGTCTCTGAGCTGAATGTGCTCCATAGCTTGCCATTACAGGAGATCAGCATCACACGGAACCAGAAACATCGCAAACGCAACAACAAGCGAGGGGGGGGCAGCAAATTTGGTCTTTGCACAGGCGCTGAAAAACTGACGGGCCGCCCCTGGTCCTTTTAGTAATCACCATTGCCCGACCCCACTAGAGCATATTATTAGTATAAGATTATTCAGATCCCGATTCAATTCAGGGACAAAGTATCACATAAAAGCAAAGAGAATTAAAAAATTTTAATTTGGTTAGCTTACAAGATAAATTTGAAATGCTTGACCTACCTTCCGTCGCTTCATGAGTTTTTCTGTCATCCGCATGTCCGTTTTCATCTCCTGAGGTTTTGCTATGCTTCACATCCATCAGTAAGTCTAAGAAGTCATTTCTCCTGATGTCGTTTTCCTGCCGGTATTTCATTGTGTCTCTGATGAGATCGGTAATAAAGTCCCTCACCTCCAGTTTGACCAGGTTGATCCTCAGCAGACTGATGAGGCCGGGAAACACTATCAGCAGAATGCGTCTCACATAACGAAGCTTAGTTGTTTTCAAGGCACCTCCGAACATGCGAAAAAATTCAGTGTTTTTATCAGATATCGAGTTGGTTTCTACTCCAAAAGCGCACGATGCAATTATTTCCAGTGTGAACCTCGCGAGCATGTTTTTCGCATCGATAGTGCTATCGTTTTGTACTTCTGATTCGATCTGTTCTTTTAACTGCTCGCTGCACTTCTCCATTAGTCGAAACATCAGTTTCATTTTGCCAGAGGTAAAGGTCGGTGTTAATTTTGATCGCATGTCTTTCCACTCTTGCCCCTCTAGAGAAAGCAAATGTTTCACTATATATTCCCTCGGGTTACTTAATAATACCGGTCTATCCACAAAATATTGGAAATCTTTCACCAATATTTTCTTTATCAGTTCAGGATCTTTTACTACCAAAGCGGGTTTCCGAAACTCGATAATACCGTAGTAGCGTTCGTTTGGAAATTCATTGTAAATATTATCGTGAGCTTTCCCTTGGTAAGTTCTAGCGAGAGCAATTTCTTTTGTTGATCCAAAAGGAAATTCTGGTTTTTTATATGGCACTTTCCTTTTCTCCCAATAGTCATAATTTTTGGTGAGGTACCAGTAAAAATACCACAGGACTAGAATTACAAAGTATAATAATTCTGTAGATAAGTTTTCCAAAAACAAGCCCATTTTACCTGTGGAAAGAGAAATATGTTATTCCGGCTACAAACAATTGTAAAACAAAATAATGTGACACACACTATTCTAAAACGTGATAGTTGAACAGGCATAATAGTGTCCCCCCCCTTTCCTAACTCACAACTACAGGTATGACTCACTAGCTTCATTGGCATTATTCTTTGACAACCAATGTTAAATGAATTTACCAGACTAACTGCTGTTGTATTTATAATTTCTTAAATAATTTATCAATGCTCTATACAGTAATTCACAATTAACTTCACTATAAAAAGTACTTGGGGGCCGAGCTTTGCTAAAAATAAAATCACATATTGATATTTTACCACGTGAGCATTACTTTGACAGCTCACTGGTTGTTGTTAGTGAATTTCCTATGGAAAGTGAACTATTAGCATGACCCGCACGGTGAAACTTAAGCCCAGGACCACCATAGAAGTTCCTAACGTGAACCCCTGAACACGGTTTGGGGGGTCGTTCAAAATTGTAAACACAAGCCAGTGGCCTTACACGCTGTTCAACATAATGCTGAGTTTGAAGATTGTTTCCATCTTAAAGCTATACACAAAATCCAAAGTGTTGAAAACAAAGAATTAAATGACATGAATTTGAGAACAGTCGAATTGGCTCACCAGTTAGTTTTAAGAACGAAACAAACACATGGACTCAACATTCGTTAATTTTATAATTTTTGGTTCCTTATTCTTTCTACAGTATCAAAATAGTTTTATTCCACATCATCTGATCTTAACCAAATGTGTAAATAACATAAGATCTGTTGTTTTTGTTTGTCATTCATTTTTTGTGCTTGATAAAGAGAATACCTCGAAATATTGCAACAAAATGGTGTTAATTTCTTAAATATATATATATATGTGTGTTTGCACTCTAGCGGTCACATTTTTTGTCCAATTTACTTCAAATTTGGTAGGGACGTTCCTTTCTGTAATCAGTTGGACAAATTCGTTGGGCAAAACAATCGGAAAACTCTAAACCCCTTTTTTGAGGATTAATCTTTCAAATTTTGAGTTTTTGGGCCCAAAAAGGGACAGAAAAGCCCCAGATGTAAAATCAATGCAAGTAAAAAGATGGGAATTAGTGAGGCAAAAGTTTTAAGCCCTCTCTTGTCATTCTAGCATAAATATTTACCGAGTTATTAAAGAAAATGTGTATTGACTAAACACAGTACGTTGTCTTTTGGGGGTTTTACACTAGAAAAACATATTATTCCTTTGTTAGAGTACTTTTATCATCCCCAGCAACCTCATGCCTACTTTCAAGCCTGTCTGGACCTTCTCCTAACCTTATAATGCGCAAAATTGTATTCCCAGTTTTGCAAGGTAATGAAACCAGGAGTATCAGAACAGCCAAAAAATCAATATTTTCAGATTTCAATAAAAATTGGACAAATGTATGTTTTTACACTTATTTTGTGTTTTACAAGATTTTATGTGGAAATTCACTTCCCTCACGTCAGCGTGCTGCGTGCGAACTCGTTGATCAGCTGTCGTGATTATTTTGCTATGATTTGAAACTCCTTAATGTTTAAATTTCTAATTTAAAATAAAATGAGTATTCCAACAATATTTTATTTCCTGATGTTACAAATCGATTTCAGACCCCATAATCCATATTTTCAAAGATTTTTCACGGTATTCTGAGATTTATTTTGCATACAGATATTGCTCACTAAAGAGTCTGGGATTATTACTTACTATTAAAATGTGTCTTTATCCATATATATATATATATATATATATATATATATATATATATATATATATATATATATATATATATATATATATATATATAAGTATTAAACTGTAACTAAGTTTCTTCATATTAAAATATGTTCTCCAATTAATTAAGATAATTGGAGCTACAATCCAGTTACATAATCAAAATATAGATATATTTTGAGTATACAGATTTTCATGGCCTCATTGTCATCCCAGGTATTAAAATAGTTAGACAAAAAAGGTCATACAGGTTGACTAAACGAATCATTTTTAATTTCAATAATCAAAGTGAAATAATAAATCAATTATAAAACCTCTGGTTTAAAAACAAATTTATCTGCATGAAATAACAAGTTGTTTTTGGGAGAAATAATACTATGACGATAAATAAATGGATAAAATAAATTTGTATGCGTCCACAGAACATGTGACTGCCATGCAGTGTTACCTGGGGTGTGATCACATATGCTCCTGGACACGGCCTCGTTCAACTGTGCACGGTTCCACTCTGAATTAAGTCACTGAGAAGATTGCCCCAATGTCATGATAAGCAGTTCTATTAACAACAACAATAAACATTATCTAACACTTTTCAAGATTCTCATTCCATTCAAATCTTGCTGAATCATTTTAGTTTATATCGCTGTTACCTACTTTATCTATCCTATAAACAAACTTGACCTATTTTCCCACAGAAGTAAAAGGGTTTCCTGTTTTGTAGTTAATCACGATCTTTCCATCAATTATTATATTAATTCTTTCATTAGATTTGTACAGCTTAATTTCTACTCTTTATTTACATCATTGCTATACAATTGGGTATACTATGCCATTCATGATTCAATGTTAGTTTTTCAAGTTTCAAGAGATGGGAACAGTGCTCATCCTGGGAGTGTTCATCTTGTGTGTTCTCCCTTGCTTTGTGCTTTTGAACACAGTCTTTGAGGTTTATATGTTTGTATTTTAGTATTTTAAATGTATATTTTTGTTATTTACTGTACTTTTGATATATCGATTTTAAGTCACTAAAAGGGCAAAAAAAAACAATTCATATTTTGTCATATTTTCTGCTAATAAATTATTTTTACTAAATAAAAATGAAAATGAGTTTTCTGATGTGAGATGAACAAATGTTCATAGTTATAACTTAAAAACGAGTTCGCATGCAGTACGCTGACGTGAGGTAAGTAAATTTCCACATAAAAACTTTTAAAACACAAAATCAGTGTAAAAACAGAAATTTATTCCAATTTTTATAAAGTCTGAAAACAGTGATTTTTTGGCTGTTCTGATGCTCCTGGTTTCGTTTACCTGCAAAGCTGGGAATAATATTTTGCGTATTATAATGTTAGGAGAAGATCCAGACAGGCTTGAAAGTAGGCGTGAGGTTGCTGGGGATGATAAAAATACTCTAACAAAGGAATAACAGGCTTTTCTAGTGTAAAACCCCCATAAGACAATGTACTGTGTTTAGTCGAACCACATTTTCTTTAATAACTCGGTAAATATTTATTCTAGAATGACGAGAAAGGGCTTAAAACTTTTGCCTCACTAATTCCCACCTTTTCACATGCATTAATTTTACATCTGGGGCTTTTCTGACCCTTTTTGGGCCCAAAAACTCGAAATTTTAAAGATTAATCTCTAAAAAAGGGGTTTGGAGTTGTCCGATTGTTTTGCCCAACAAACTTGTCCAACTGATTACAGAAAGGAATGTCCCTACCAAATTTGAAGTAAATCGGACAAAAAATGCGACCGCTAGAGTGCAAACACACATATATATATATAATTTTGAACGATCAAAAAAATGTTGTGTTCAGGCGGTCACGTTAGGAACTTCTATGGTGGTCCCGGGCTTAAGTTGCACCGTGCGGGTCATGCTAATAGTTCACTTTCCAAAGGAAATTCACTAATAAAGTACAAAGTTAAAACAAAGACTTGTACCAGTTTTAGATAACTTTTTATTTTTGTATTTATTTATTGTTATTCAGATTCACCCGGTTCTATTTATCTGCAGTGATAAAGATATTGTGAATTATATGGTTAGGAGGAGGTTACTTCAGGTGTTATTGATACATGGATAAAGGGAATCTTTAAAATTATTTATATAAAAAACTATGTTCCGGTATTGCACTTTATTGTTTAAACAAATTCCTGTTTTATACAGCAACGATATTTATTTAAACACAGCGCTCTGTGTTTAAATTAAAAACAATACTCTTACAAAACAATATATCGAGAGGTGTAGAAAACTCTTTTTCATGATATTATTGGAATGAATCACACTTTTCCCACTAGTTGTGAAATATACTATTTCATCACTCCATACAGAAAGTAGCTATTTTTGATGAGAGCTTATGTCAAAGAAAATTATCGTTTCCCAAGCTCTAATTTAGAGCAAGGGAAAAACAATCAGCTGATTTTCCCTTGCTCTCAATCAAGGTTGGATGAAACAACTTGATATTTCATAAAGATAAATTTGTTTTTAAACCCGAGGTTTTATAATTGATTTATTATTTCACTTTGATTATTGAAATTAAAAATGATTCGTTTAGACAACCTGTATGATACTATTTCTCAATCAAGGCTTCGCCTCGTACGTGAAGCTCACTTTCACATGCTCAGCTTCGCCTCGCACGTAAAATTTGGTGTCCCTGTATTCGGCTCCGCCTCACACATGAAACTTGAGCGTGCACTGGAAAATGCCACTTTCGGTACTTGTAATGAAATATACTATTGATTTTCAAGTGAACTTCACTTACACAAAAAAAATTAGTACCCTCAAGTAGTTTTAACATCATATTGAGAAAACAAATTAAAATACAACCATTGACAAGAATAGTCAATGATACAACACTAGAAAATGAGTAGAAAATTCAAGTACAGTAATAGAATAACTGATCAATTAAGCTTTGTGTACTAAGAATGCCATGTATATAATTCTACTTTATATTTATTTACTTCAGTTTACTGCCTTATATAATATTAAATATAGGCATCACAACAATCTCCATTTAGATATTAGATCAAATAGTACCTACCACATTTCTCTCATAGATTACATCATTAACTTTACATCATCAATCAAGCCTTCTGATTGGTCACTGACTGATCACATGACCTCTTCCTTCTGTGCAAACAGCACTTGATGGCTGGTCCTGTTGCTATGAGGACCAAGTATGCTTGTACTCCCAATTCTCTAAATATTTTTAATTACTTTCAACCGCAATATTTAAACTTGTCAAATATATCAAATAAAGTCAGTGAAGTGAATAGTAAAGTGGTGGACAGTGTATTTAACTTCTATTTTAAGCATTTCAGGAATACATGAGAGAGGGCCTCAATTCACTGACATCAATTCTAAGGACAGGTTTGACTTCACTACGAGTAAAAACTTATGTGTTAACTGCCTTGTACACATAAACCAAAATGTGTAAATCACAACAGACATGTCGTATTGCTCAAAACGACATCATAGTCTGTAAATTGTTTGGGGATTAATTAATATAAAATAAAATAACTGAGAGATTGATAAAATTGAGTGACTAATTAGCTGCCGGAAATATTGGGTTCACCGTTTGAAATTGAAAGTTTATAGAGTATTAGAGTTCACTGATTATCACACAAGTGAATAAAAGGCTATGCATTGTTCACTCACCAAATTGCCTTAGTCCACTTAACACCTTGGGAGGTGTTACTCAAGGAAGATGGCGCGGCGGCGTCGGCGTTTTCCCAGGGGTGACCAGAGCCGCGGAAGACGATTCTTTGCGCGGAAGCCCGATTAGCGATCGCAACACTCGCACTTCACAGTTCACAATTCTGTTCACAGTTCACAGTTTATGAGGTATTGAGGAGGTACGCAGTAGCCGCGGTTGCCCGTTATGTTGCCCGGAATCTTGAGGCACAAACACTGACTCTTAGCACTATCACAAAACAGTAAATAAAAAGGTGTTTACAATAAACAAATTAATGAGAGAGACAACCCAACCATGTAGGAAAAAGATATAGAGAGTTAAAACTTTGAGAGTAATTAAGAGAATTTACAGAACAAGGACGCAATGCCCGATGTCCAAGGAGGCTTACAAGAGACCGTAATCTCTTTTCTTTTAAAAAATAACGCTTTTTCGAGAGGAGAGGGAAACACTGTCACGTGGTAAAGTGTCCTCCAATAGGGGAAGGCTTCATACCTGTCAGCTGGATCAGGGCGGTAATATTTCAAATTTAAATATATTTACATTATTACAATCAATATCACTAAATACCGAACATAGTCTTTTGCATTTTTGTCATCAAGGTCAAACCACCTCAAATGAAACCAACACATGAAACAGAACCTCACACTCTTGAACATGTCAAATCATCGTTTACTCTTATGGGCGTGGCATGTACTCGGAATAATACTATATTGCTTGCAACGGCTCAGTAAAAGTTTCTACCCACAAAGAAAACAGCCTAGTTGTGCGAATATTTTAAGAGTAAAACCATTGACTATAAATACTGAAGTATTTATAGTCAATGGTAAAACGCACTTCTGCGTCTGTTCCTGATATTAAAGGAATTTCTGCTACTAATATCAAACCTAAAGGTTTTACATATCTGAATATCTCGTCCCTCAATGAAACAACTTTGGCCACTTCACATCCTGTTCTTATACTTGATAAATTTCAAGCAACTTGCCTCGAGTTCAACTTTCATCCGTTGTCAAAGCTCAACTGAAAATGTACATGCTAGCAGATCCGACATTTGACTTGCCAGGTCCCATTGATTTATTCATTGGAGCAGATTTATTCTCTCAGACTTTACTTGAACCCCCAATTAACATGGGGGAAAACCTGCCCTTTATCATGAGAACAATATTTGGCAATGTTGTTCTAGGTGCTTCACCGGTTGCACAGCCAACTCACCCCTAAAAATTTCAGTGGAATTTCCACATTCCTCTCAACTAATGAGTTAGATTTCAAATCAAATCAAATCATCTTTATTCATTGCAATACAATAGTACAGAATGGCGTCAATCATAGCGTAAAAAATGCAAGCTTTTTAACTTAATACTAAGGTACATAATTGAATAACATTGTTATTTATTGCAGAGTTTCTTATAATTATATGAATTATTCAAAAAACTCCTTAGAGCTAGAGCCCTAACCAATCAGCCGATTTTGATGAAATTTGATATGTAGGTACAAATCCACGATATCTCCAGGTGTTTTTTTCCTTTTTTAGAATTTTTTATTTTAAGGGTAATTATCCCCCAAAAACCGCCAAAAAACATGAAAAATCAAAATTACTCAAAAACGGCTCTAACGATTTTGATTAAATTTTAGCCGTTTGTAGAACTTTAGTTTTTCAACAAAACGACACCACCCGAATTCCTGTAAAAATTCGGGTTCAGAAATTACAGGACTTAAAACATCAAAAATTCAGTTTTTTGGATTTTTCATAAAAATCCATAAATATAAAAAATATTACTATTCACCATTAAAAAGAACTCAAAAAACTAAATAATTTAGTATTTTGAATTACTATTCTACGATTGCTGGTTTCGGAGAAAATTGAAATTTTCATTTAGCAGTAAACGCAGTACGTTGTCCAATGTTATTCTTATGGGGAATACAAAAATTACTATTTCTCTCTTATTTACTGATCAATTTCATTCAAACTTGATATGCTTGTCAATTTAGCATTGACCAACAGAGGAAGTTCGAAATATGTTGCCCCTTAATAACCCTGGGGGGGGAATAGGGGGCATTTCCCCACTTAAAACCACGAGTGTAGCAATGGATTCTGTAGTGCCTCCAAAGCAGGGATTTGGGTGGATGTTTTTGTAAACAACTTGTTTACAAGATTTTCTGTACATTTGACCGTGCTTTGTATTCTATATTTAGTAAATAAAAAGTAATTTATTCATTAAAGTTGGGCTAAAAGGGAGAAAGTATGTGTCAGTTTCCTGATACCGTTTATTAGTTTTTACTTTCTCCCTCTTATACATAGTATATGGGGAAAATTGTTTTCGTACTTTGGTTGTACGAAAATTTTCGTACAACCAAATTTTGAATTTGAGTTGTTAGTGGAAATATTCGTTTTGGTGCTCCCTGAACCCAAAAAAGTGATTTTTACGTGATGTCTGTGTGTCTGTCTGTCTGTCTGAATGGATGTGTACGGAGCTAGAGGCTTAACAAATGGTCCAATTTTTATGAACTTTGGTATGTAGGTACTATTCTACGATATCTCGAGGCATTTTTTCATTTTTTGGAATTTTTGATTTTGAAGGGTAATTATTCCCCAAAAACCACCAAAAAACATGAAAAATCAAAATTTCTCAAAAACGGCTCTAACGATTTTGATTAAAGTTAAGTCGTTTGTAGAAATTTAGTTTTCCAACAAAATTACACCACCCGAATTTCTGTAAAAATTCGGGTTCAGAAATTACAAGACTTAAAATATCAAAAATTCAGTTTTTGGGATTTTTCATTAAAAAAAATAAATAAATAATATATCACTATTCACCATTAAAAATAGCTCTACAAACTAAATAAATTAGTACTTTGAATTAATATTCTACGATTACTGGTTGCGGAGAAAATTTAAATTTTCATTTTGCGGTAAACGCAGTACGTTGTCCAATATTATTCTTATGGGGAACACAACAATTACTATTTCTCTCTTATTTAATGATCAATTTCGTTCAAACTTGATATGCTTGTCAAGTTAGCATTGACCAAAAGAGGAAATTTGAAATATGTTGCCCCTTAATAACCCTGAGGGGGGAGTAGGGGGCATTTTCCCTCTTAAAACCACGTGTGTAGCGATGGATTCTGTAGTGCCTCTTAAACAGGGATTTGGGTGGATATTTTTGAAAACCACTTGTTTACAAGATTTTCCGTACATTCGACCGTGCTTTGTATTATATACTTAGTAAATAAAAAGTAATTTATTCATTAAAGTTGGGCTAAAAGTGAGAAAGTATGTGTCAGTTTCCTGATACCGTTTATTTTACATTATTTGATTTTTCCTATTTGATTTTTCCTGGGGATGAGGCCTGTCTATAACTTATTTTTATCTCAGAAGTTAGTTATTTCGAACATTTGAAGGAAATCGTTGGAGCCGTTTTTGAGATCAGTGTCGCAAGCAAGCAAGCAAACCTTACTCATATTAGAGTATAGGATATGAAGTTCGTATTAAAAGTTTTAATAGCATGAGCTTTAGATTCTCTAGCTAGGTCAGTGTGAAGAGTAACTTTAGATTACCCACGGTATTCATTTTTTCTTCGCTTCAATATATTTTCTTCTGCATGGTTAAAAAATATACTTTATCAATATATTATCAATGGGAATTGAACATTTCAGGTTTGGGTCAATTGCAAAACCAATTAAGTTAATTTCACAACAGGAAATTTTGTTTAATAAGATCCTATTATGGCGGACTAGGGCCAAATATACACATAGGCTACATATAATATGGACGCACCCGCCTTGTGGCTCCGCACCACACAATCACCACATAGGTTTTAGATCGTTGACATGGCCGGTGGTAACCTAAATTCGGCCCTTTGGCTGATCCAATAGAATATGTAGATGTTAAAACAAAAATGAAAGTATAATACTTTGTTCTATCACCAGTCATAACAAGATTTGACTATATTCACACTAATAAGATTCACACTAAAATCGTTATTTAAGTTAATATTTTTACTTATTTTAAAATTGTATTTATGTTTTTATCAGTTTGAGAATAATTATACCATTGACTATAAATATATTGAAAATCAATTATTACACCCAGGACTTTCACTTTTGTATAACAAGTCTAGTGATATAAGTATACGTTCTCTGTGGTCTAGTATATAATTATTTGTCAACTTGATATAGTCTGTTCAAAAGTTTTATAGATAATCTTAAGTCCATTAATTTGATTTAGGTTTATATATTCTGTTAGAAATAATGATTTAAAATTTGTAAAATTTCTGGAACTGTTTTTGTTGACAATTGATGGTTTTTATCCACTTATAAAAAAACGTTTTAAAGGTAGGGCTGGTATAACAGCTGCTATGGTTCAGAGTTGAAAAGGTTAAAACTTTGGTGTGACAAACTTTATAGCCTAAAGAATATTTATAACGTGGAGTAGTTAAATGAAGGATATAAAAAATGTAAGAAAGTATATAAGAAAGCAGTCAAAAGTGAAACAATCAAGAATCATGACAACCTAGTGTCGTGTGCGAAAAACAAAGGTAAAAAGCTCTGGCAAATTGAAAATCGGCTGAGCAATGCAAATTGTTCTTCAATATCTGAGACCACGCCCATGGAGACTGAGAGCTTTAATGATTTTTCGTAGATAATGTTGTAAAAATAAGTGGCAGTATTACTAACAGTAATATTGACTGTCTTCAGTATCTTCGTAATAGTCTCAGTCCAAATGTTACTTTTTCTTTTCACCATGTTAGTGTTGAGGACATGTTTAGAGCAATCAACAGCCTTAGTAGTAGTGCCTGTTTAGATATTTATGGTATTCATTCTGTGATTTTGAAAATATCAGGAGTCTATATTTCTGAAGTCTTAACGCACCTGTTAATGTACTACTAATAGTTGACAACAGTGTCTTTCCAGATGAACTAAAACACATTAAGGTTATACCAATTCATAAGAAAGGTGATAAAAAAGACTTAAATAACTATCGGCCGATATCGATTGTTAGTTCCGGTGATTTCTAAACTGGTTGAATCCTTACTTCAAAAACAATTGAGTAATTATTTTAAAACATGTAATATATTTTATGACAAGCAATTTGGATTTAGACCCAAAAAAGTACCTGTGATACTGTGATAATTTAGTTGGTGATTTAGTTCATAAATTAAATAGTTCCTCTTTAGTTAGCTTTAGGTGTTTCAATTGACATGACTAAAGCTTTTGACCAACAGTATCTAATATGATACTGTTGGTCATAGCATATTAGAAAAAAATTAATTTTTTCTGGTATTGATGTTAATTCAACTAATACAATCATGTCATATCTGAGAAAAAGACATCAGTTTGTTTTTAAGAATGGTGTAAAATCAAGTGGAAGACTTGTATCGTACGGCGTACCCAAGGTTAAACAAGGTTAAATTATGGGCCAATTCTTTTTAATATTTATATTATAATGACTTGCCAAGGAATTTAGATAACAATACTAACGATTCATTTTTATTTGCTGATGATGTTGGGCTAGATCAAGTTGTGGCACACTTGCAGAAATGAAAAATAGCATAGAACAGGGCACACTTGTATTACAAGACAGGTGTGCTGCAAATAAATTATCGTTGAATATAGCTAAAACGGCTGATCTTAGGTTTAGTTTTAAAAGAGGCAGTAGTAATGATGTCAATTCGTTGAAATTGTTGGGCGTATGTAATTGATACAGCGCTCTCCTGAGAAACATGTTGAATCTTCGATAAATAAGATGTCAAAGAGTATTTATATGTTGCGAGGACTTAGTTTAGCTGTTAGTTCTAAAATTTTGCTCAATGTTTACTATGCTCAGATTCAAAGTGTTATTAGTTATTGTGCCCCACTCTGGGGTAACAATAAAACTTATGGCAATGGATTGTTCCTTATGTAAAAGAGGACAATTAGAATAGTAATGCTCATAATAGAACACATTGCAAACCGTTGTTTAGAAATCTAGGAGACCTGAGCTCACTTTACCTTCGTTATATATTCTGTTTACTCTGTGTTATGTTCATAGTCATAACATAAGATAAGCTACCAAACTAACAGTGATTGCCATAACTATTTTACTAGAAATAGACAGAACTTGAGAGTGCAGCAGCTAAATCATAGTAGCTCACAAAAAACTTCCATTTATGTCATTTTATAACATTTTATGTTATAAACATTTTATATATGTTATTGCATATGTTATTATAACATTTTATGTCAATAAAATTGTATAATACTCTGCCGTTAGTAATAAGACTGTTGCCTTATACATGTTTCAAAAATAGAATTAAACTTATCCTGAAAACTGAATGTTTGTATGAAGTAGATGAGTTATTCTCAATTAATTTTGTAAGTTACCAATTTATAGTCAACTAGGCTTATCGCCGTTGGAGGCTTCGCCCCCAAACCCCCTTTTGGAGTTCCCCTCGCTCACTTGCACTCCTAAGTCAACTAAAGTTTAAATCAAACTGAACTATTGTAGTTCATTAACTAAAGAAAACTACACAACCATGACCTTTGGTGAGTACATTAACACCTACACAGGCGGCCCCATATCAGTTCGATATCGAAACATTTTACCAACCGGCTGCTTGTTCATTTCATCGAATGAACTCCCGACTACGATGGTTGTTTCGAGGTGTATAAAAGCAAAAAATAAAGTGCTCACTCAATCAAAGTCAATCAGATATAAAAAATAGGATTCAAACCCGTGATCTTGAATCATCTGACAGCATATCCACTGGGCTACTGAGCAACTGGGCTTAATTCATTCGATATAACAAACAATCGGTTGATTACATTTTCCAATATCGTAACAAACGATATTCGCGATATTGAACCTTCCGTGTAAGCGATAAATATACTCACCTTGTTTTGAAACAGCTTATTATATAAATCTCATGTGAGCAAATTAGTATCGCCTACACGGGCGGTTTTTTTAAATCAGCTGATACAAACATGTGGTATTAGCCAAAGATAGTGTGCTTTCATTAAACGGCTTTCCAAAACTGTACACATTTAAATGGGCCAAAATACTCAAAATTACTTCTTCTCCGATGAATAGCGGCTAAACGGATGATCGGATCTTATATTTGACGAAAAATCGCCAGTTAAAACTTAAATTTTCTACAACTTTTGTATTTAACATTTTTTGCCATCTCTTACCGTTT
The DNA here is from genome assembly GCA_963675035.1 of Allygus modestus. Lineage (NCBI taxonomy): Eukaryota > Metazoa > Arthropoda > Insecta > Hemiptera > Cicadellidae > Allygus > Allygus modestus. Next base: position 26,442,468 of record OY776115.1, on the reverse strand, counting down.
CCGTACAAAACGCGCTAACTTAAATGTGGAAAAATTGAAAAACCCGCCCCAAAAACTCAAAAATGTTAACTTTTGGTAATTTTTTTTGGGAGTTTCTCGTCAAGAGCTTTAATTCAAGTATGGGGTCGGGGGGGTTTGATTATGGGAAGTGCCTCATATTTTATGTCAGTGAGTGAGTGAGTGAACCCGTCTAGCTTTATATAAGTAGAAGATGCCAGTAGCTCTTATACTTATGTAGAACTTAAATTTAGTACCTCTCAGATTTATTTGTACTTTGAAATGATGATTTATTATGTATTTCTGGTAGTTATATTGATTGTTACGTTGTCAATAATTTGTCTTGTCATTTTAGCGAATTTCCCCTATAGGGAAGAAGCTATTACCGTAGGTCTCATGGTAAGACTTAAGCCCGAGACCATGATAACTTTTCGTTTTGAGGTCCCCAGATACCAAAAACACCATTCGTTCAAATTTTTATATATGTATATATATATATATTTATATATATATATATATATATATGTGTCCGTAAGCACGATAACTCTCGTAAAAGAGGTCCGTCTTAATGAAATTTGGTACAAACGTGTAAAGTACCATTTATTTGAACGAGTTCGAAAACCAGACAAATCGCACCATCCGAAGGGGGGTTTTGGGGGGGTTTTGTACCCCAAAAATGGTTTTTTTTGAGTTTTCACATGTAATAATCATTTAAATCAAATTTTAATTTATACCATTGGATTCAGCTTAAAAAAACAAACAATTTGGTATTTTGATCATTGCTCTACGTCAATTGGTTACTGAGATATTGAAAGTGCTAAACACAGTACGTTGTCCAATGTTATTCTTATGGAGAAAAAGAAAAATTTTATATCTCGGTTGTTTATGAACATAAACTGACGAAACTTGGTATATCGCTTCATCTGGTTGTGGTTTGTTTTTGTTTAAACAAAAAACTACTTTTTCGTCTATGGTTCCCGTAGCAGCAAACCTAGGTATTCGGTCCCCATGTTATTCTTATGGAGAATAATAAATATGTTATATATCGCTTATTTATGAATGTATATGGATGAAACTTGGTATGTGACTTCACTTAGATGAGTTCTATTGATATTTGCATAAAAACCCATTATTTTGTGTTCCTTGTTGCAGCAAACCTGCGTACTCATCCCTAATGTTATTCTAATGAGAATAATGAATATTTTAAATATGGCTTATTTATGAAAATGTAGTGGCAACTGACTATCCACCAATGTTTATCATGTGGTTTTAATTTAAAACAAATCATATGTTTCATTATTTTTAATGTTATTGTTTTTATTTATAAATATTGGAATTGGGATTGATGTTAAAATACAACATTTATTTTTCAGTATAGCTTTTCTTCTTTTAACTTAATTAATTAAGGAACTGAAGACCTTAAACAGCTATAATTGGTGACCCCTACTAAAAGAACATTTTCTACAGTCTACTTTCAACTATAATTTAACTGAAATATTGTTTTTTTTTGCAAAATTGAACTTTACTTCTACCAAGTTTGTTTTCACGATGTCATTAGAAGAAATCGAAAGACAGTTGGAAGAATTAAGAGCTGCAAATGTTGAATTGAGTCAGAAAATCGCAAGAGAACATAATACAATCTCTCAGACAAATGTAACTGCTGTAAATCGAGTTGCTGTGAAGTTACCTCCATTTTGGGCAGATAGACCAAGTCTCTGGTTTTCACAAGCAGAATCTCAATTCATAATATCTGGGATTACCAGCGATGAAACAAAATTCCATTACATATTGTGGCTCAACTAGACACTCACTACGCAACCGAAGTGGAGGACATCATCACTAACCCACCGGATAGAGACAAGTTCAACGTTCTACGAACTCAACTGATTCAACGATTGTCGGCATCAGAGGAGCAGCGAATACGACAACTTCTCAGCGATGAAGAATTAGGTGATCGAAAACCGTCACAATTCCTACGTCATCTGCGCTCCCTAGCTGGATCCTCGACTCTTCAGGACAACCTTCTTCGTCAGCTTTGGTTACGGCGCCTACCTCCACACGCTCAGGCGATTCTAACCACTCAACTCGAGCTTTCGCTGGACAAATTGGCTGAGTTAGCTGATAAACTCATCGAAGTAGCTCAACCACCCGTCCCTGTGTCGGCTGCCGTAAACTCAACATCTCCTGACTCAGGTAACGCCTTGTTAGATACACTTCGTTCTCTTTCCGATCAAATTGCGGAACTCTCTGCAAATTTTAAACATAACAATCGGTCCCGTAGTCACCCTCGAAGTCGTTCAATGTCAAAGCATAGAACGGAAGAAAAAAAATCAGTACGTATGTGCTGGTACCACACTAGGTTTGGTAAAAATGCTACAAAATGCATCCTTCCTTGCACTTTTCAGGAAAACTCCAGCAGCAGTCAGTAATGGCGGCAACGGACTGCACAACTGCTGGTAGCCGCCTTTATATTACAGATCGAACTAGTCGAAACCGATTCCTTATTGACACCGGATCTGACCTCTGTTGTTTTCCTAAACGACTCCTACCTGATCGACGTTGCCCGACTGACTACACATTAAGTGCTGCAAACAACTCAACAATATGTACTTATGGTTTCATAAATCTTACATTAGATTTTGGTTTTCGCCGTTCTTTGACATGGCGCTTCATTGTAGCTGATGTACACCTGCCAATTATTGGTTCTGATTTTTTGGCTTATTTCAATCTCTTGCCAGACTGTCGTAATAAACGTCTTGTCGACGGAACAACAGGTTTCGTGACTTTCTGCCAACCAGCTCAGAACTCTCAACCCAGTGTAAAGGCTCTCTCTGAAAACACTCCCCATCATGAGATTTTTGCAGCTTTACCTGAGTTAATCCGCCCATCTGGATTGCCTCGGAATGTTCGACATTCGACTTTACATTATATTCGGACAACTGAAGGTCCGCCAGTGTTTTGTCGTCCCCGTCGTCTCGCTCCTGACCGTCTTAAAATAGCCAAATCAGAGTTTGACTCAATGGTTCAGGAAGGTATTGCTCGTCGTTCTGATAGTCCTTGGGCTTCACCTCTCCATATGGTACCCAAGAAGACCGATGGATGGCGCCCATGTGGAGACTATCGTTCACTCAACGCCAGGACAATTCCCGAACGGTATCCTGTTAGACATATACATGACTTTGGTCATTGCTTATATGGTTGTAATGTATTTAGTGTAATCGACTTAGTTAAAGCCTACACTCAGATCCCTGTAAATCCTGACGACATTCCCAAAACCGCAATTACCACTCCGTTTGGATTGTTTGAGTTTCCTTTTATGGGATTTGGACTTCGAAATGCTGGACAGACATTTCAAAGGTTTATCGATGAAGTTCTTTCTGGTCTAAATTTCTGTTTTGCTTACATCGATGACATTCTGATCTCGTCTCACAATCAGGAAGAACACATGAAGCATCTGAACATCCTCTTTAAACGTCTCTCTGACCATGGCATTCTAGTAAATGTTAAAAAGAGTGTCATTGCATCCTCTGCAGTCACCTTTCTTGGCTACGAAGTATCTGCAGCTGGAACTAAACCTTTGCCAGATCGTGTCATTGCCATCCAACAGTTTAAAAGACCACAGACTGCTCGTGATCTTCGTAGGTTTCTGGGTATGATGAATTTCTATCGTCGCTTTATTCCCAGTGCAGCTAAATATCAGTCCTCCCCTCCACGATGCACTTGCTGGACTTAAAGGCTCCCAACCTGTGAACTGGAACGAGGATTTAGACGAAGCTTTCACTAGATGTAAGGAAAACCTTGCCAATGCTACATTGCTCAATCACCCTGATCCTGAAGCTCGTCTTGGATTGTTTACAGATGTGTCTGCAACCTCTGTAGGTGCCTGCCTGCAGCAATTTACAGAGTCTTCCTGGCAACCCTTAGCTTTCTTTTCTCACAAACTTAACGAAAAGCAAAAGGACTGGCCAGCCTATTACCGTGAATTGTATGCTGTCTATACAGCAGTACAGCATTTTCGACATGTACTCGAAGCACAACCTTTCACTATCTTTACAGATCACAAGCCCCTAATTTATGCTTTCCAGCAAAGACGAGATAAATTGCCTCCCATCCAACTCAATCAGCTTACTTTTATTTCACAGTTTTCGACCGACATTCAGCACATCTCTGGTTCTACAAATATTGTCGCAGACACCTTGTCACGTGTTGAAGCTGTAAACTCCCCCATTCCGATTGACTTGCAATCCCTTGCAAGTGCACAAAAAGATGCAGAAACCCCACCCAAGACCCTCAACACCAAACCATCTCCTGTTGCGCAGCCTCCAGGTTATACAGAAACTTCAGTACTTCCAAACTACACCACACGATCAGGACGTCAAGTTCGTTTCAAAAGGCCCTGACCTCCGGTCTCCGCGGGGGGCTGTGTAGTGGCAACTGACTATCCACCAATGTTTATCATGTGGTTTTAATTTAAAACAAATCATATGTTTCATTATTTTTAATGTTATTGTTTTTATTTATAAATATTGGAATTGGGATTGATGTTAAAATACAACATTTATTTTTCAGTATAGCTTTTCTTCTTTTAACTTAATTAATTAAGGAACTGAAGACCTTAAACAGCTATAATTATTCTAATGAGAATAATGAATATTTTAAATATGGCTTATTTATGAATATATTTCTTATGAATTCTGGTAAGAGGCATAATGTGTTATTAAGACATATATATTCATTGGAAATTCGCTGAGTACGCAGGTTTGCTGCGACGGGGGTATTATGCTAATGACGTTGTCCATACCATAGACTAACTATATACTGTAGTTAGTCTATGTCCATACATTTGTAAATTAATGTTTTACTACAATAAAGCTTCTGATTTCTGATTTAAATGTTTTATGTTGGCAACAGTTAGTTATTTAAACATGGTGGGCTTTACACCGGGAAAATTTTAGCCTTTGTTTTCATTTATTAGTTGCAGTTTTAATTTCATAAGTTATATATAATCAAAATTTATGTTATTTTAGCTGAGAAATAATGACTGCTCCCAAGTAAGTTATTATTTGCGAACGTTACATTCTAAAAGTTGTTACTTGCACACCTGGAGTGCGTGGTGCTGCCAGGTGCCTTGATTTGATCATGCGGTCGTTAGGATATTACTTATTTTAGGAGTAAACAAAATTATTGTTGTACTTTTGTCATCATCATTTAACTTTAAAACATTGTTGTAATTCTTAAAACCCCTAGTGATTCAAGATTCTCTTCTAAATTGCATTATAAATTGGGATCACATGGAACTCATAGAAACCCCAAGTTAAACAAAATCAAAAAATGTTTTATCTTCAACTTAAATCTTGAGTTCAAAATCATAGAACTTACTCATTGGTGACAAATTCTATGGCAGTACCTTCCTGAAATGATTAGGCAAAATAACTGTATCAATACCAATACTAGGCTACTTAAGAGACCTTACGTTGGCCTAACCTTAACAATACAATTATAATAACTATAATAGCAGACAAATCAATTGACAGCTGGGCTGTAGCCAATAGCATGGCTGTACGCTGTCACTGTTGCCATTTTGTCATGGACAAATCTCACTCGGCCGATCAGTTGGTGTGGAGTTTTGGCAATGCAGCACGTTAACTTACTATTGGCTGATCTTGGTTGATAGCCCGTCAAACCTCGCTCTCAACTGGCAATTTATTTGCCCGCTATTATAGTACCAAGTGACTAGAATACCCGACAACTAGTATGATGTCTATAAGGGGAAAATGTCATGTTAGAGCCACTGGTACACGCTCTGTCCTTTGCTGTGCACCACCTTCAATTCCATATAGGTAACAGAGCAGTCTGATAGTGACTTTGATCCTCTAAGTCCCATGGTTCGATCCCTGCCGATCAGACTATTAGCCGTGCGACTAAAGGTGTGCCCAGCGGATTGAAACCCATCTTCAGCTGTAGGCCCACCTATCTAGAAAATAATAAATAATGGTAGCGAGGTTACCTTTCAGAAAACTGACGCATACCTTCTCCCTGTCAACCCTTTCTAAGTCGATAAATTAATTTATATTTACTATTGACCTCTAAAGATCATATAGCAAGTGCAGATGTTTTTAAAATACGTAACGTTTTTAAATTCCGCCGTACCGGTAGTAGCGCTGCGGTTGGCATTCCTGCATCCTGCGCTATGTACCTGCATCTACTAGCAGGGCTGAGGACACCTACAAATCGACCATGTTTACCTGATACAAACAAAGAGAAAGAACAAATGGTTTCTGATTTCGTCATTATCTCATGTGTTTCCTATAACTTGGCGTCAAGAATTGTTCTTTATGTAATTGTGACCGAGCGACAAAATTATCAAACGTTTCACTCACGCTTCAAAAATGTTGACAGAGGTGCACAAATCCAAGCATTTTGGTGGGAGTGCTTCACTTTTCTAGAGCAGTACATCCTAGAAGATTTTTTAAAACCAATTTGCCACAGGCGACAACAAATTTCTTGACGCTAGAGGTGTTGGAACACTTCGCCATTCATATCGCTAATCTGCCGATGACTTTCAGCAGTTTTCATAGTGTCAACACTTAAAAATTAACCACAGCGTACACCTCACAAATGGTGGGATTCTAAATAAAACAAAAAAAATTTGGCAGTAGCTCTATTTTGAATACTCACAAACAAACGTAAACAGGTAGATTTTTACTGTAGTGGTGTCCTTGACTGTGCAGGATGCAGAAAAGTCTCAAGTTATTATGGCAGCCTAAGCCCTAGTCTATAGGCCTATAATAAAAACCTTCTAGCATACCGTACTTTAAACTTTTTTTATAGGCCTAAATATGTTTTCTAACCCAAATGTCTGTATTGTGGATATTTGCTACTAAATTAGTTGTTTTAAGTGGGAAAATCTCTTCCCCAAAAATAGGTACCGTATGGTAGCAACATATTCCGGAAACGGCCTATATCCTCTGATTGGTAAATGTTAGCTTAAGTTTACGTTACATGTACACCCTCAGGTCTCACTTCGTCTATTTTTTTTAGGCTAATGACATATTCCAAAACCAAGAAATACATTTTTCACAAAAACTTACAATTTTATGGCACCTAGATTTTTTAATAGGTTGCCCGATGAAATAAAAAATCCAAAGGCGCAGCTAATTTTGCAAACAAGTTAAAGAAGTGGCTTTTTAGTTTGGAAGAAATAATGTTTATGTTTTTAATTTTAAAATAAAGGTAGATAGGAAAATGGGTCATGATAAGGGCACACTATGGAGAGCTTTGATACTCAGGGACTAAGCATTGCATGCTATGAGCTGTGACGGCACCTGGGCTGGTGCCATGAGCCGCCTGGTAGCAAAGTGCGGTGTGCGGTTTGAAGATCAAACCATAGTTTAGTCATTGTTAATTGTTGAAGTAGTTTTGTATGTATTTTTTTGGATTAGTAAAATTTATGGCACAAATACTTAAGGGATCGCTATATTTTATTCTACATATTTTCAATTCTGTCTGATCCCCGTATTTTATTTTGATAATTTAAAGGAAAGGAACCTCCTAACAGGCTTTGCCTTGGAGGCCCTACATTTTCTCCTTAGTTTTATGCATAACAAAAATGTTCAACCTTTTATTTTTTAGTCTTAATAATTATGCATTAATCTGTATTGTTGTATTTGTAAGTCATTCTGAATATAGACATTTTGTGGACTTTTAATTTTTTTGCTAAAAGAATGAGCTTTTTTTTAGACTATTATTTTTTATGTGCAAAATTTGAAAGTGTACAAAAATGTAATATTTTTTGGAGAAAATAAATTATTCTTATTCTTATTCTTCTTATATTAAAATAAACAAATTGAAAAAGCCTGTAGGTACCACGTAATAATACCTTTAGGAATAACTTTGTCAAAATCAGCAATATTGTGGTCTCCTGGACTGATCTGGTAGATTGACATTACATCAAATAATACTGTTTTGGGCACAGGGAGTACCAAAACAAATATTTCCAGTTTTAACTCAAATTATAACATTTGAAGAAATCAATACTTTTCCATGTAAACCTTATGAGGGAATGTAAAAATGGATAGGATTTTGGACGAGGAGCGCTAAAAGTCAGGAAATAAGTAAAAACGAGTTCGCACGCAGCACGCTGACGTGAGGGAAGTGAATTTCCACATAAAAACTTTAAATTAGTGTAAAAACATACTTGTATTCCAATTTTTATTGAAATCTGAAAACATTGATTTTTTTTGGCTGTTCTGATGCTCCTGGTTTCATTTACCTGCAAAGCCGGGAATACAATTTTGCACATTATAATGTTAGGAGAAGGTCCAGTCAGGCTTGAAAGTAAGCGTGAGGTTGCTGGGGATGATAAAAGTACTCTAACAAAGGAGTAGCAGGCTTTTCTAATGGAAAACCCCCATAAGACAACGTACTGTGTTTAGTCTAAACACATTTTCTTTAATAACTCGGTAAATATTTATGCTAGAATGACGAGAGAGGGCTTAAAACTTTCGTCTCACTAATTACCATCTTTTTACATGGATTAATTTTACATTTGGGGCTTTTTAGACCCTTTTTTGGGCCCAAAAACTCAAAATTTGAAAGATTAATCCCCAAAAATGGTTTCGGAGTTGTACGATTCTTTTGCCCAATGAACTTGTCCAACTGATTTCAGAAAGGAACGTCCCCACCAAATTTGAAGTTAATCGGACAAAAAATGTGACCGCTAGAGTGCAAACACACACAGATATATATATATATATATATATATATATATATATATATATAACATTTTGAACGACCCCCCCAAAACGTGTTCAGGGGTCACGTTAGGAACTTCTATGGTGGTCCCGGGCTTATGTTTCACCATGCGGGTCATGCTAATAGTTCACTTTCCAAAGGAAATTCACTAAAAAGCTGAAAGTTTGGGAAAATGCTTGATATATCATACAAGTCAGAGTAAGTTGTTGATTTGTAAACACAAAGCTATACTGTGCAAAAACCAAAACTAACCTGATTTTTTTAAATTGATTTTTATGGTAAACAAAGATAAAGGAACTGTAAACATTAATATACAAAATAAATAGGAGTGTTGGGCGGCTCTAGGGAAGATGGAGGCCAATAACTTTTTTTTTTTAAAATATTATCTATTGTAAATAAAGAGTGCATTCCGAGTCGAGAGTCATGAAAAATTAAGTTTTTTCATCAGGAAAATCATTAACCAAATAAAAGTTTGAACCTTGCACTAGTAGAGGTCTCCATCTACCAAAAGACATACAATACGTACTTAGATAACTTTGCTCAGCTGGAAACGAATGTCATCTTGAGCAATATACAGTATCTCATATGGCATCATAACCTCAAGTAGAGACACCAAGAGAGAGTCTCATTGACTCGCAGACACATTTAAGCTCTCCGCAGGTCTATATTGACCCAGCTGTATGGATTTGTTTGGCACGATTCGTCCATAAATTTTCTTAATAATTTATAAAAGTAATGCTGCGCCTCTCGAACTAATTTTAGAGGTTAACAAGAATTGGTTTTGCGTTATGCCTTGGCCTTCATGTCACCACAACACAGAGCCTAGCTGCTTTGAAGAACTTTCTGTTTTAAGACACATTATTTTGTAATTAAATGCATTTTTTATTAGGCTATTTGAGATTTTTTTCAATCACATAAAGGCCTGGTTGAATTAAAGCTTTTTTCTCAAATATTGATATGCTGCAATCTAACTTAAGAAAACTGTTCAAGCTTTTTTCCCACCAATTTGACATGTGTAATAGGCCTCCGTATCCGTTTAATAGGCCTCTAAACATGGGCCTAAGCTTCCTATAAGACCTGATGTCAACAGTGCCAAGTAGAGATGTCAGTAGCTGGTGACAGTTTCTGGCGAATTCCATTGTGCATCGTGTAAAACGAACACGTATGTCACTGTTGCCCTCCTCAAGCCCAGAAATGTTTGTTATATACTGTATATAAATAGTGCAGTTATGTAATTTGCATCTATCGTTAAATGTGTTGTGATTAATTCTCTATCACCAATCCAATTTATGCATTGCCTACCATAGGTTATTTTTCTAAAAGGTCTGTATGCATATTAAAGTTGTGGAACTAAGCGTTAACAGTTAGTGGGAGTGATAATTATTTTGTCCTGATTACGCCTGACAGTTGGCTGCACTGACGCAAAGACGCAACTGCCCTTAAACCCTGCCCCCTTTTTTAGCCACGAAACCACGGTCGTGTACTTAGGTGTGGGTGCCGTCAAACTGGGCAAATGTCAAGATTTAACGTTGTGTAATTATCAGAAGATCTCAAATACAACAGCAGTAGCTCGAGTGGGCGGGGCGGCGAGGTGCAGGCAGTGGTACGTATGTCACGTTACCATGGCAACGGGAGTTTGACCACGCATCCACTGTGTCCACGTGAAATTGTTAGTCATCACACCCTGTAACAATAAAAATCGGTGGGGGGGATTCCACCACTAAGTTCGCCCCCTGACTCTAAAGCTGGATCCGCCAATGCTGGTGCGCCAGTTGTATAGTAGTGATAGTAAGTAGGTCACCTCCGTGAAAAGTAGCTGACTACTCGCACACCCTCACCACATTGACCGAGGCAACTGTCATATAGTAGAACACATGCGTAAACAACCCTAACAAGTGCAAGTCAGTTGCCAGCTGAGGTATTGCAGAAAAAATTCTTTATAACATTTGTTTTAAAATGTTATTTTCAGTTATTTGTCTGTGTTTAATTATTAAATAAGAATGTTATTGCTCCCAAACCAATTAAAACAAAGAACCAATTTTGCACTTAATTCATTCCTGTTAAGACGGTATTAGACGGTAAAGTAAAATAGAAAATCTGATAATTTACTAGTCAAAACATTACATATCAATTTGATTTACTTGTTAACTAAATTATTTTATATGCGGGTTGTTTACATTTTAAGAAAAAAGTGGTGACGGGAGGGGTGGAGCTCTACCGTAGCTAGAGGATCTGTTATAAGTTGTTGGAGAGCGCTGGAGTGTGCTCAGTTTAAGGAGTTTCAGCTCGGATGGCACACCTGTAGCCTCTAAGCTGAACGATGGGCTGGCCGCTACCCCAACTCAGCACTACCACTTACTCACTCACATGTTGGCTGGTGCGGGGGGGGGGGGTTGGCGAGGTGACATCGTAACGTCATGGGGTGGACTCTAGCTTCTGTAACAAAAGAGACTGACGGGTGTTTTGGGGGTGGTTTTTGGTTCAAGATTAGTTTTTTCAAAGGAATCCACAGTGGTCTAACCTCAATGCTACTAAAACTTAGCCTATTGGATTTTCATGTAATTTTATTATTGCCCATTCAACAGACTTTCCTTTTCAAAAATTACAGAGGTTAAAATATTTTACCTTGATAGGATTTTTTTTCATTTTAGCAAATTTCCCCTATAGGGAAGAAGCTATTACCGCAGGTCTCATGATAAGACTTAAGCCTGAGACCATGATAACTTTTCATTTTGAGGTCCCCATATGCCAAAAATACCATTCGTTCAAATTTGTATATATGTAAAAATATTTATATATATTTGTCCGTAAGCACAATAACTCTCGTAAAAAAGGTCTGATTTGATTTAAATCAAATTTTAATTTTTACCATGGAATTCAGAATAAAAAACAAACGATTTGGTTTATGATCATTACTCTACGTCAATTGGTTACTGAGATATTGAAAGTGCTAAACACAGTACGTTGTATAATTTTATTCTTATGGAGACAAAGACCAATTTTATATCTCGCTTATTTTTGAACATAAACTGACGAAACTTGGTATATGGCTTTATCTGGTTGTGGTTTATTGTTGTTTGTATAAAAAAACAATTTTTCGCATATGATTCCCGTGGCACCAAACCTAGGTACTCGGTCCCCATGTTATTCTTATAGAGAATAATTGAAATGTTATATATCGCTTATTTATGAATGTATATGGATGACAATTGGTATGAGACTTCAGTTAGATGAGTTCTATTAACATTTGCATATAAACCCATTATTTTGTGTTCTTTGTTGTAACAAACCTGCGTACTCATCCCCAATGTTATTCTTATAGAGAATAATGAATATTTTAAATATCACTTATTTATGAATGTATATCTTATGAATCCTGGTAAGTGGCGTAATGTGGTATTAAGACATAGGGCCTACCTCAAACTCAAAATCTCTTTATTTATAATATGCATAAACAGGATACCTACATGAAATAGCGTCAATAACTTAACCTAATAATAAAACTAGCCCCCATTATTTATAAAATTCTTCAAAGGAATGTATTAGTTTTTCTAATAAAAAGTTTTTAAATTTGTCTTTAAATTTATATATATATCATATTCCTTTCTCAAAATTTCTGGTAGATCTATGAAAAATTTAGCTTCTATATGTGTTTGTTTCTTATTATAAAATTCAAATTATGATGAGCAGGCATGAAGGTATCCCTGTTCCGAGTGTTATATGGGTGTGGTTTAATAGTTTCTTGATTTAATAGGTTTGATTTCATAAAAATTACCACTGTGTCAAAAATGTATTGGCCATAAACAGTTAATAATAATCCCTCGCTGATTGATCGGGTTTTAGCTTAAAAATTATTCTGATGGCTTTCTTTTTTTTTAGTTTCATCGAGATTTTCTTTTTTTGTTGCCCCGTACAATGCCAGGCCAAACGATATATGTGAATGAATATGGGTATGGTATTGCATAAATATGACATCCTGCGCAAGGCATAAATTCCAGAATTAATTTTAGACAGGACTTTGTGTACATGACTATTCCAGTTTCAATTTTCATCGATTTCCAATCCCAAAAATCCAGTAGTTTTTCAATTTAAATATCTATTTGTTCAGAGTCAATTGAGATTGTTGGTTCAAGTTTACTTCTGCACTGAGAAGTTTTAAATGATATGTAATTTGTCTTTGCTGCATTTAGTGTTAATTTATGATTGTCAAAAAATTCTTCCATACTTGACAATTCTACAAAAGAAATTTTCACATCCTTAACAGTTTTGCCTGATACTTTAAGGTTTGAATCATCTGCGTGAAGAATCAAATTTTTGTGTGTTGTGTTTGAAAATGACAGCGCAATATTATTTATGTAGCAAATAAATAGCAGGGGACCCAAAACCGATCCCTGGGGGATACCATGTCTTATTAAAGACATACTGTAACTTATTCACATACTTATTACACACACAGATACAGATTTTTGTGTAACTTATTCTAAAGTTATAGAAAAAAGCAATAAGAATGATTCTTAATCTTAAACCAAGGACATCAGTAAAAGAACACTTTGTTTCATTAAAAATAATGACAGTTTATGGGGTCTATGTATATGAAACTATTCTGTCAGTAAAAACAAGATCAAATTTGTTAGACTTAGTTGGGGATAACCATAATTATTATACCAGAAGTAGAGGAGAAATTGAACTGTACTCCAAGAAGCCAAAATATATAGGGTCAAAATTCTATAACAAACTCCCAAAAGATATCAGATGTACAGTTTGTCTTTCAGAATTTAAGAAAAAAACTAAAAATATTTCTCATTAACAAAGCTTTATACTCTTTAGAGGAACTGTAGTCTTAATGGCATCCAATCTTGATGTAACCAAACTTGTATTAGAATAAGTAACTAAATGACGTTTATAATTTGATACCATTCTTGTATATTTTTGAAATGCTATATCTAGCACGATTTTCTTTGATCTTTACCTCCTCCGAATGGATAGCACGATCTTTGCTAAATGTAGCAGAATCTGCTATATATAGTAATAATATATGTAGCAGTTTAAAAACTGAAATTTTCTACTTCTAGCAAATGTTATATAACTTTTGCTAAATGTTAGATGTAGCAGATTCTGCTATAAGTATTTTTTGAACTTTTAGAAAATGTTATATAACTTTTGCTATATGTAATATATAGCACGTTTTGCTACATAGTGTAAACCCGGCTTAAGCCTACTACCTGCCAAGCTGACACTATGGGAGTGATTGGTCCACTGAATAGTTTTACAAGGCCTGGATTTAGTATAAATGTTCCCTTTTTTGCTTCATTAGTCTTGTGTGTCTCTCCAGACTCACTATCAACTACCTGACATCCCAGAATGTCATACTTGTTACTCAATGTAATGGAGGCTGACTGTTTACCAAAGACTGTGTGTTTAGGAGGCGACCTCCTTTGATTACTCTTTATTTTTGTCCATGGTTCTTTAGTTTGCACTTCAGTGACTGTAGACACCTTCATTGCTGTGCCTATTGTTTCCTTTGTCCAAATTGTTATTGGGGTTTCTCTCATCTTTGCAGTAAATTTTATCAGTATTTATTGCCTTGCAAGCGGTTTTCACTTTAATTTGTGTTTTGGGATACCAGTACACTAGTGTACCAGTACACTATCACCAAATGATTCCCTCGAATGTCCCGCCGAAAGTTCGGAACGAGTCTTGCACCAAATCAACCGAATGTGCACAGCGAACTAACCAAGTGAGGCGAACTTACCCTATACCATGCATTACCATGCTCTCCCATTTGCTTCCGTTCATCTCTTTTAATTCGTGCCAAAAACCCGACAAAAAACTAAGCACAGCGGAGCAAACTATCCCAAACGTACACGAGCACACTGAGTACACTATCGCGCTCGCCTTAGTTCGCCTTTGTTGGGCCATAGTGTACTGGTAGCTAGTACACGGGACGGAATGTTCAGTGAACATTCGAGAGGATATTCGGCCGAATGTTCAGGCCTGTTCGCAAGATGTGTGGAACAATCATAACCTAAGATCTTTGCACAGCAATCACTTTGTGGTTGCAATGTTTTTGGTTTGGCACGTAACAGATGATTCTCACAAGCAATTTTTAGTCAACAGACTAAGAACAGATGTCAATCACTCACCCCCTCCCTAAAAAACTGGTTTAAACCACTTTAACCAATAACACCTAGGCTTCACGATGATCCGCATGAGGTATAGTATCTTATATTATTTTACCGTTTTTTCCTACCACATGTATTAAATAAACTGACTTATTCTCTTAATAGTCAAGATAGAAGTTAACTCATAAAGCTCATTACATATTATTCTAATAGGTTTACCCGCGTCAGTTGGGTTTGTTAATGAGTGAGTTTCAATCTGTTTCAGTGCGTACAACCAACCCCTGCATCGGGCGTTGATGAGCTGCAACCTCCAGCAACTGCAGATCCTGGCGGACCGACACACCATGGACATGCAAAGCTTGGCCAAGACCATGTACCTCCTGAGTGAGTATTTTGGACAGGGTCGACGCATCACCCCGCTCCAGGGGGCCGTCATGACCGGTAACTATCGCACCTGCAAACGTCTCATAGCAGAGGGAGCGGACTTCTTCTCTCTATCTTATGATATGTCTCATCCGCTGAACATAGCGCTCGATGCTGGAAAGTTTCAAATCGCCAAACTTCTCATCACCTCGGGAGCCGATGTTTGTACACCTCAGAACGGGTTTTTCCCGATGTATTTCGCTATAAAATCCGATACTCCCGAGTACATTGTCGAAATGATCATAAACAAAGGTTTTCCCCCGAACGGAGTTATAGAGACCATTTACAATTCGACCTCGCTTCATAGATCTGTAGCGTGCAACAATGTTCCTCTTGTTAATCTATTTTTAAAGTACGAGACCGACTGCAACGTTGTTGACGGCCACGAAGGCTTCACTCCTGTGCATATCGCCGTCAAGCAGAAGCTACCCACCTTAGTCAAGTTGTTAGCCGAGCACAACGCCAATTTGGAAGTAGAGTGTAGAGAAGGATTCACTCCGATATTTTATGCTGTTGGCAACAACGATGTGGAATGTTTAGACATCCTTCTGCGATACGGAGCGAAAATCAATCATTTATCGTCTGTCGGTTATATATATCCTTTGAATTTTGCTGTGTCGCTATGTTGTGTAGAAGTGACCGAACTGTTGCTTAAACGAGGGGCCGATGTGGAACTGAGTACGCCGATCAGTGGAGATCTCCCGATTCACAGCGCTGTCATGTCACAGAAAAGTAAAATCTCTGAGGGTTTCGCTCAGGATTTAGAAACTGTTGTCGAACTGCTAATCGAGAAAGGGACAAAGATCGATTGTACCAACAAGTATGACCGGACGCCTATGCAAGTAGCTATAGTCGAGGAGAACTTCAGAATCGTAGAATTGCTTGTGAGAGAGGGTGCAGCAGTCAACCGACCTTTGGATCACGGGACTAGTTTCCACTTTGTTGCGAGGCGAGGAAATAGGGATGTTGTATCCACATTTTTAGAGCACGGAGCTGATTATTCTTTCTTCGATGTCAACAAAATTACTCCTTACCACATTGCAGCCCTGAATCCAGACTTGACAGTTTTGCCTGTTTTTTGGAGGTTTCATTGCCCATTTGACCTTCCTCTGCTCGGAGAAAACTCGAGGAAACCTTTGTTTCCAGCAGTTGTAATAAACCTTCTGGAGAACCAAAAGAAGTTTTTGTTAGGGGTTAAATCTAACGATGCGAATGTAATGCGTGATACTCTCGCCAAAGGTGCAGAAGCTAGAGGTTGCAGTATGAAGTTATCTCACCCGCTCCACTTCGCTGCCAGCAACGGTTTCAACTCTGTTGTGGAACTGTTGCTGGAGAATGGAGTTACCCCTAGCGCTATAAACGGTGAATACGAAACTCCACTGCATCTCGCAGCAAAAGCTGGCCATTACGATGTTTGTCGTAGCTTGCTGAAGCACGGGACAGTGTACAACTCCAGGTCAAAAGCAAAGAAAACACCTTTAGATCTAGCCATCGAGAACGATCATGAAGAAGTCGTCCATCTTCTACAGGGAGTCGATATGATGTTTAAATCGGGGAAAGAGAAAAAGGTTTCTCGTAAACTGAAAGAAACATCCTCTCTTGTCAGTGATGATCTTTATTTAGTTTATATCAATGCTATGAACAGGAAAGGAGAAACTCTATTGAAAGTTGCATTGAAAAAGCGCTTCGCTAGACTTACAAACAGGATAATGAGATTGAGGGTCACGAGAAAAGATTTATGATGTTGAGGTTCCTTGGTGAGAGGAATAGGAATGTCTGAGAGCAGGCAGTGGGGTACATTGTGAGTCTATATTGCTAGTTGTAATAACAGTACAGTGAGTCTACTGTTTTAATGCAATTTTATTATATCTGACAGATTGAGGAAGGCAAGTAAAGAAACCAATTAAATTATGTGAATAAAAGATCTGCCAGTATTTGAGTTTTATTGTTTATTGAACAGCATTTTGTATAAAAAGTTTACATTTTTATATCTATTTTATTGAGTATAATCTTAAAAGCTTAGAATTAATTATATAGTTGTATTTATAATCTTAGCAGTTAAGAGTTAATAACATTTTTTTAGTTTTATATCAAATTTTACTAAACCGATAAAAATTATAATAATGGAAATTACAAATTAGTCTGGGATAAATAACGAAACCAACCCCCAGCAAAAATCAGGTAGGAAAATGAACTGTACAGTTCAGTCCAAGTGAGGTGTCATCCACATATGACACAAGTCTGGAAAGGATTACAATTGTCTTAGGCTATATAATACTTTTTGTTCAAAGCAGAACAGTATTAAAATATGATATAACATTTATAAAAATTTATGGATGAAGCGTGTATCAGGGTATCAAGACAATCAGATGCAATATTCGCGGAAATGTGCTGACTACTGTTGTCATGATATAAAAGCTGAGGGATTGTTATTTATAGTAAAGTGGAAACAGTATAGGCCAATGTACATGTTTAGGCAAACAAGTCTAAGATTAAATATTAGCCTAACTAGTTTACACTGCATAAAACTAGGGGTGTGCGAATAGTGATTTATGACTCGAGCCGAGCCGAGCTTTTTTCTAAGTTCTCGAGCTTCAAGCTCTCTCGAGCCGAGCTTTTTTTATAGGAATTTTCTCTAGGGGTGTGCAATATACCGGTAGTAATTTTATGACCCGAGCCAAATTTTTGTACGAATAATTTTATACTTTCAATATTGGTCACAGTTCACTCATTTCTTCTATATTCATTATAGCCTTACTTTCAATAGGCCTAAATAAAGACCTACAGTGCAAAAATAACAAAATAAGTACTGAAAAGGAACATTTATTGAGATCAATTGTTGGTAGTAATGTACGGTTTTCTTTTAATATAAAGTAGGAACATAGGAAAAAAATAACATAAAGGAAGAGAACTTTCAAATTTTAAACTAGACGACTGATAAGCCGTAATGAAGTTATTACAATTTTTATAAGAGCCATAATAAACAGACTATATGTCAAGATATAAGCAAACATTTAGGCCCTAGCCTAGGGAATTGCCAAAACCCAGTAAGTCTATCCTTCATTCAACTGACGGTAAATAGGTAATTTCAGTTTATCCTTTTAATATAAGTTTGTTAAACCAGGACACTCAGCAGCTAATCATATTGTAAATATAATCGCTGTAAACTATCATTATATCTTATTGTACTCACATAAATAATTTATCCAATAATCGTAGGCCTGGCTTATGTTGTATCTAACCTATTGTATCTGCCTCCGAAACAAAAGGTTTCAGAAGCAGAAGTTCCTGGTGGAAGAGGATCGTCAATGCATTCTTCTTCCATCACTGATTTAATAATTTGATAGCCTACAATTGAAAAATGAAATGCTTTCTACTGACGTTTATTCACAAATTCAAACAATCCCGCGGCGTTAACAATATGATTTTAATCGCACAGATGTAGCTAAACAAAACACTGCGCCAATTTTATCGTGCCTTGCTCGTGTTTGGCGTTCATAGAATATAATCAAGTATAACCTTGTAAATAATATGACCACTGGTCATATACGTGTGTGACATAACCATGACGTAATACAATTTTGGAGAGCACTATTTCGGCTGCACACCAAAACACCTTCATATTTTGGCGTTCATGACCTACAAACCTTGTCCCTGGTCATGCTAAATTATTATTACATTATAACCTCCTTCACTTAATGCCTTAAGACATTTCGCAATCAACAGTGTTGCCAGACGTAATTCCCAACTCCAGGGAATTATTATTGTGTAATGTACGAAACTTTAAGTTGCAGTAAAGACTGTACCGCTGCAACAATTAGAAAATGTGTTTTCATGGATTTTAGTATTTTGCTGGGGTACTTTTTCTGGAGCAGTAGGATTGTTGTACTATTATTATTAACCGTGAAATATTGCACATCTCAACTGGGCAACGGCAACACTGTACTGCAAACAGAATTGCTTATATGTCCACTTGATGTGATTGAGCGTAGAGAAAGTAGGTCCATTGCATTGGTTGATCTGGTCAACAGTTCATAACATATTTGTACTTTCATATATATTTTTTTTTTTAACGAAGGACCGAAAACATTAGCATTGCTGAATTATTATATCTGTTATGGAGAATTCTAACATTGATTCGGGAAAGTTTTTGCTTTAAATTTACTTTTGTAAACAACTCTTTTCACTAGTTGGCGTTTTAAATATTTGGCTCGAACTTCAAGCTTTTTTGCTAATCTCGAGCCGAGCTGAATACTGCAATATTCTGCTCGAAAAAGCTCGAAGCTCAAATACTCGCACACCCCTACATAAAACCAATATTTAATGTAATCTTTAACGTTCCAGTAAATAAAGCCATCATATAAAAGGTGCCTTTTTTTTAGCCATCTATATAAGAAATACATAATGTCGTCCTTCATAAACCAAGATAACAAGTTTTTTTTTTACTTTTGATGTGTCTCTTTGTGCTTAGTGCATATGTGTGGTGGTCAAGGCGACGGATTTTGGAACTATGTCAGCGGCCATGTTGTGGGTTCCAATTCCAATCCCGGCTGGTAAATTATCAGTACTGTCCAACTCGGACTGTTTCGGCTCACCCCTTGCTCTGCTGGGTTATTCCTTGCACAGGCCTGCAGTCTATACGGACAGGCAAAGTAGGGAAAAAGAAGCTGCCGACCTCTTAAAAAACTCATTAAATTACATCGGTCCATGATTTGTTAGTACTATTCCATGATCGGTACTATTTGTTAGTTATGATTTACTTCTGTTATTAGCTCCCAACATTAACTATATACACTTTAGTAGACTGAATACTTTTTTTAACACGATATTTTTAAAAAACTAAGTGAAATTTGTTTTTTGTTTCAAATACGGATACAAGTTTTGATGAATTTTGTTATTTGTTGTTATTACATATCTAATGTTACATATATCAAGTTGCAACCTAATTTGAACTTCCTAGATTTATTTAATATTTCCTACGTTTTAAAGTTTTATTATATACACATTTTTATATTGTAATTTAAATTTTAAAAATAAGAACTCACTTTATAGCACAAGTATCATTAATCTCATAACTTTAATAATATACCTATTTACTTTTTTACATCTATTTATTTTATGCAATCCTAACATCTTTTTTACAATCCTAACATGATGTTTATGTTTATTTGTACATATAATAGGAAAGCATTTTTTTCCATTTATTTAAATAAAGAGATGATCAAGTCTGTTCACACACAAGCGTGGGGTTCTAAGTATTATTACTTTTGTCATTAGATATCATACAATGTTAACTTAATTAGTGTTAAGTCGGTTTTGTAGCCTGTGTTAAGGTTATAACAAGATTGTAGTTTATTTGTACATAAGTTATTATTAGGACGAAGTTCATTTCTTTGCATGTATTTAAATAAGAAATTAAACTAGATAACCATAAGTATCTAATCTTTTAACCTGAAAAAGTCTTAAAATCTTGTTGAGCATGTTGTCTTTTCATCTATTTTCTTAGGTCATAAATATAACTGCTAAGTATAGGTTTAGTGAAACTATTAAGTATACACCTATTTTTAAATTGTTAAATAAATCAAGGTAAAGCTTTGACATGTAAAAGTAGGATTTCATATTCTGATACAGCATGGTTTGGTGTAATGCTTTTTTTTTTTTTGTTATAGTGATTCAGCTGGATTTATTTATAGATTTTAAATTAGATAACAATGTTTGATATTTTTGTTTTATGTGTATATATTGATTAACAAACAAACAAACATGTGTATATATTGATCAGAATATGTTTGGAAGGAGACCACTTCCTTTGTTGAATCATATGTATATAGTATTTTACTTTACTACCGCTGTGCGGTGTGTCAATCAGCTGGCTATAATCTTTTGCGTTATTATTTAATCTGTGCGATGAATCTTTGTTAAGTTATGTTTTCCATAACCTTTCTGTAACATTTCTGCTCTTCTGTGTATAGGAACTTCCGGATTTTGTGGTTGAAACTAAATACAACTTTTAAAGCAACATTTTTACAATACTAAGGCCATAAAAACCTTAAATAAATTGAACCTGCCAAGAAAAGGATTAAATCTTTATTTTTACTTAAACTCGCAATCCACAAAAGGCCCAAACATATTCAAATATATATATTTTTTAAAATAGACATTTTCAGGTCTTTATTTGCCAAAAAATTAAATTACTTTATATACAGTATTTAGTGGTTCTAGTTTATAGCCTAAATAAATTAAGATTTCTAATTTTGTTTACCCTTTTCGCCCTTTATAACTTTTCCTGTCTTTTTTTAATTGTTTTTAAAAATCCCTGACTTTATGATACATTGTAAACCAAAAACTAATCTAGGATTTCCTGTGTCCTGTATTTGGTTTCAACTTGAAACCTTACAAGCCTACTATTACATTTTTTAATCATAATTAAGATAATTTTGAAAGTGGTGCTGTTTTTGATCCTCTATGACCCTAAAGCAAGTTTTTTAAAATTTTTAATTCAAACAATTTTTTTTAACAGGTACCTATATTGTTTTCTAATCAGAATACAACAATTGTTTAAAATATATTTTATTTAAACTAAATTATTAATTGCTAATTTTTTTAAACTGCAAAGAACTGAGACTTATTAGATCCTATCTATAAATTTCCCTTTTACTTATGCAATTTTGTTTATTATTTAAAAAAAACTACTAAATTTAAGTTGTTTTGAGGCATTGGTTAACTAAAACAATCCAAGCCACTCATGAATTCCAAAAATTTGAATCTCAATTTAGACATACAGAAATTAAGTTTAAGTTTGATATTTAAGGTTTTTCATCCTTCAGTATACGTGTGTTCCTTTTCAAAACCACTACAGAATATTGTGTACTGATAACATTTGTAATAGTGAACACAACATTTATCAAACACTGATCGAGTCTGATATATCATACGCTCACATTATGTAAAAGTGTTCTGATCACAGGTTTTCCAACTAGTACACAAGGAAAAAATGTGTTGTACCACATTTTAATATAATTTCTGAAAAATGTTAAGAGGTTCTGGGGACGTTTTTGTTTTAAGTAATACTCCTTTTTCAACAATATAAATTAGTCATACAAATGTAATGAAAATAGTTTTAAAATATTAAAGTAAGAAATAGTATCATACATCCATAACAATTCTAGTATAAGATGTATCATTAAAAATTGTAATGTTCTAAAATTAACAATACTTTTAAGATTTCTTGTTTTTTTTATAAATGAGTTGTAAGATTGGAGTCAGTATATCACTGTTCACTTGACATAATTAGTATAGTTACAATTGTACAAAGTAAACTTGCTTAGTGTTTTAAGAATTAAAGTTTTCCTCACAATGCATTGTTTTATTACTGTCCATTCCCTTATTAAATTACTAGTGCAGAACACTGCTTCCCAACAGTGTGTTTGCTATATTCTGTGGCCGTAGTGGTTTTTTAACCCATGAGAGTAGTAATTTGATTCTATTCATTATAGCCTACAACGGGATCCCGAAAGCTTCCGAAAAGCTTCGCGCCTAGGAAAACCCAGCTTAAGGTTTCATCTCAAAATTTATGTCACACTTGCAAAATCAATCATACTGGTTACTCCCTATTTATTTATTATTATTTATATATATATATATATATATATATTTACAAAACCATTTAACAATACCCTGAAAACTCTGCTATAACTATAATAAATACCCCCGTAGCAGCAAACCTGCGTACTTAGCGAATTTCCAATGCATATTTATGTATCTTAATACCACATAAAGCCACATGCCACATAAATCATATTGGTACAACATATCTATACTAATCCAAAAAATAACATCCTGTTATAAAATAAAATAATATGTTCTTAAAAGTAGGTCTACCAACACACAACAGACTGTGTTTAGTATTTTCAAGATATCCTCAACCAATTGTCGTATAGCAATAATTCAAATTAGTTACACGTAGAGCTAAAACCAATTTGCAAACTAAAATTTAATTGTTTTAATTTTAATGTAAAATTACAATATTTTAATATTTTAGGTTACATAATATGTTATGCTATTAGTGTATGACAAAGGTGCTTTAAATTTGAAAATGTCATATAATATGTAAGAACTGAAAGGAAAGGTTGTAATTTGTTTTTCAGTTTTAAACAATTGAGATTTCACTTTTAAAACGCAACCAAACTGCCTATTTTAAAGCTAATACAATACTACATAACAAATGTTAGGTTGTTTTATAAGTATGTTTATTTTTGTAATGATTTATATTTATCTGTTTGTTATTTTACCTGCTGTACTCCAGATATTGGATGGCCTTGTATTAATTCAATAAGGTTATCGTCATCTGACGCCCTAAATTTACCCGAACTCATTCTGTAATAACACAAAATTACAGGACACCAGTATAACCTTAACACTCTTCCGTGGCGGAGAGCGGACTTCTCTGCTCGGGGAGCGGACAAAGTTAATCCGCAGCGCGGAACAACTCCGCTGTCTAGGAAAACACCGCCATGTGATTACGTGATGAGGAGAGGCCAGCGAACTCCACTCTCCGCTGCTGAAATATTCCACGCCTAGGAAAACCCAGCTTTATAGATAATTTACAGTTGTGGTATAGTTGACATAGATGTCTGTATGGAGAGATATATGTTTCTTATGTTCTTTATGGTAGCGTTTAGCTACCATAAAGGGATTTTTTTTGTAATTTAAATTTGTATTATTTCTTTAAAATTTTATTGTGGACACAGGGAAATGGAATCATGTCGCTTAGTCTGAACTTACAGAATGTTTTGGCTTAGTTTAAGGAGGAAAGAATAAGCAAAGGGGGGGGGGTCAATCCATTTCAGATCATCCAAGGGTAGTTGCTGATGGATTGAGAATAAGTATTATGACACCTGTAGATACACTATTGGGTGTTATTTAATTTGTTTCATGATCTATATTTTTCCAGTTGGCCATTTTGTTTAGGCAAAACAGCCAATTTTGCATTTTGAAGAGGTTTACGGAACTTTAAATATTTTATATAGTTGTAGAGATATGAAAATGAAATAAAAACCAGAACAATATATATAAAACACACTACATTTTATGTCCTAATAATGTTTAAGCTTACATTTAATGAAATAGCATTAAAAAATTATTGAAAACGAAGGTTAAAACTAAACAAAACACCAACTTTAAAGCATCGTAAAACTTGGACAAAACTAAGACTCACTTTAGAGCTTTTGTGTGCCTTTAGGCTTCATACTAGAGTACATGTATAAAAAGTTTGAAGTCTGATGTATCCCCTTTTTTTACCATCCTCCAAAAATGGTGATTTTTTCCAAATCAGCTGGATTTGAACTGCCATAACTCAAAAGGGACACGTCATAAAAATTAAAAATTTTCACAAAACTAACTTATATGTATAGCAACAAACTATTAAAATTTGATCACTGAGACTTGGTTTACATAGGAGCATTATTTACCTAAAAAGCATGCAAAATCAAACTTTGTATGCATCGCTTGATGCTTGATTTTAAACATATAAAAACACGAAAAACCATAGTTGTTGAATATTTTTATATTTAAATTCATTATGATATGTTACTTGCATTTACTTAAAGTTACTATAAAAGAGAAGCACTAGATATTTTAAAAATTAAAATATTTACACAGATCGATTACATACCGATATCACATACATATAATTGATGTGTAAGTAGGGATATATATTAATTTATATAAATTATAAATTTTACTTTAAGGTTTTGTACTGAATGAAACAATGTGTGTGGTAGAAAGAGATAAACCCAAACTTTCAGGTTTTCACTCTCAGGCATTCAGTTCAGTATCATGTCTGAACAAGTGACTTCAAGTCTCAACATGAGTGCCCCACCCCAATAATCACTCACTTCTAATTACTGTGATCAATATACCTTGCAATCTTTGAGTAGAAAGTTGTGTGAAAATAGTGCTGCAGTTACTTATACTGTATGCTGTGAAATAATATAAAATAAGTCAATTTATTAGTGTTATTGTTAAAAAGTGTTATTTCCAAAATGGAATGTTCTCTGGGATTATTTGTGAGTGAACCTTGTCATAAACATGAATATCAGCCTTTTTCTAAAACCGTATTTCAAGTAAGTAATTTAAGTGATAATGAACAGTTATTTTAAAACTTAGGGTATCTTAAGAGATTGAAAACATTTGCCAATACCACAAGTATAAGTACCATAAAAGGTACCACCATATTTTTGGAAGAAATTGTTGTGATCCACTACAATACCACAAAAAATCCATAAACAACTTTTTGATTAGCATATTACGAGTTGTTTTTACTTACAGGATGTAATAAAAGACCTCTTACAACACTTAAGAATTATTTACACTTATACTGATTCACATACAGGCGTAAAAATGTATAAAAGATGGTACAAGGCTATCGATTTCGACCAGTCACACCGGTCATCATCAGGCCATCTTGACCAAGTAGGAACTCCTAGCACATCATCAGTTGAGTTTGAAAATTTAATTGAAAATTTTAAAGAAAAGTGCCTAGTTGCAAGTAAAGAGGAAAAAATTAAAATAATTAGCCTTTTGCCTAGATTTTGGTCGAGAAAAAAAATCTGTGAAGAGTTTAAAGTTACAGATTATCTAGTTAAATCAACTAGGGAACTTATGAAAACTCAGGGTATTCTTCCTGATATATCAAATACCCCCTTAGCAGCAAACCTGCATACTCAGCGAATTTCCAATGCATATTAATTTATCTTAATACCACATCATAAAGCCACATACCAAGTTTCATCAATATACATTCATAAATAAACGATTTATGACATTTTAATTATTCTCTATAAGAATAACATGGCGGCTGAGTATGCAGGTTTGCTGAAATAAGGAACACTAAAAATGGGTTTTTATACAAATACCAATATAACTCAACTAGGTAAAGCCACATACCAAGTTCTATTAATTTATGTTCATAATTAAAGGAGATAACACGTTAATTATTCTCCATAAGAATAACATGGGGCTGAGTATGCAGGTTTGCTGCTACGGGAACTATAGGCAAAAAAATGGGTTTTTGTGCAAATATCAATAGACCACAATGAAATGAAGCAATATACCAAGTTTCGTCACGATAAGTTGATAAATAAGCGAGATATACAATTTTTCTTATCCTCCATAAGAATAACATTGGACAACGTACTGTGTTTAGCACTTTCAATATCTCAGTAACCAATTGTCGTAGAGCAATGATTAAAACATCAAATTTTGCGTCTTTTTAAGCTGATTCCAATGGGAAAAAATAACATTTTACTTTTTCAAAATTTTTATGTAAAAAACTCAAAAAACCCCCCCAAAATACCCTTTCGGATAGCTCGATCCGTCTGGTTTTCGAACTTAAAGTCATAAATGCTGCTTTACACGTTTGTACCAAATTTCATCAAAATCGGAACTTTTTTACGAGAATTATCGCACCCACGGACACATATATATATACACAGTTTCGAACGAATGGTGTTTTTGGGGTCTGGGGACCTCAAAATGAAAAGTTATCATGGTCCCGGGCCTAGGTCTTACCATGCCGACTACGGTAAAAGGGCAGGAAATAATTTAAGTGAAGATGTCATAAACAAAGTTGTACAATTTTATGAAGAAGATGACAACAGCAGGTTATTACCTGGTAAAAAAGACTGTATCGATGGGTAAAAAAATGTACAAACAAAAGAGGCTGATTATGTCCACTTTAAATGAACTCTTTAAGTTTCAAAAAGAGATATCTTAAGTATAAAATTGTAAGATCAGCTTTCTGTGCCTTAAGGCCTAAGTGGTGTGTTCTGCCAGGCGCTTCTGGGACACATAATGGGTGATTGTTTTGAGATGTTTCTATTTTTAGACGTCCGCCCGACCGTCCGTGCAGTGTGAAGGTCATCACGCGCCCACGGCTCATTAGCGAAATGACAGACTCTCGTGGTTACTAAATTGTTTGTATAGCATTTATTCTGACAAAGTAAATAAAATACGATTCTGGAGATAATTTAGCAAAATAAATTGTTATTGCTCTATGTTTAGAAGGGGATGAATAAAAATAAAACTTTTGTGACCCCGGTTAAACCGCAACCCGATTAACCCATTCCCGGATAATCGGGAGTTGACTGTAGATGTTTATTTATATATATTTAAGTTTCATTTTTAGTATATTCACTTAAAGGCAGAAAATTCTCATCATGGTAAGACATTGACCGTCCTTTGCTGAAAATGACATTTTTAAGTAAGTACTGTACCTATATAAGCAAAGTCTCAATGATCAAATTTTAATACCTTGTTGATATACAAATAAAGCAAGTTTTGTGAAAATTTTAAATTTTTATGACGTGTCCCTTTTGAGTTATGGCAGTTCAAATCCAGCTGATTTGGGAAAAAATCACTATTTTTGGGGGATGGTAAAAAAAAGAGGATACATCAGACTTCAAACTTGTTCTACATGTACTCTAGTATGAAGCCTACAGGCACACAAAAGCTCTAAGGTGAGTCTTAAGTTTTGTTTAAGTCTTATGATGCTTTAAAGTTGGTTTTTTGTTTAGTTTTAACCTTCGTTTTCAACAATTTTTGAAAGCTATTTCCTTAAATGTAAGCTTAAACATTATGAGGACATAAAATGTAGTGTGTTTTGTATATTATTCTGGTTTTTATTTCATTTTCATATCTCTATAACTACAGCGAATATGTAAAGTTCCATAAACCTCTTCAAAATGCTAAAATGGATGTTTTGCCTATGCAAAATGGCCACCTGAAAAAATATAGGACATGAAAAAAATTAAATAACCCCCAATAGTGACTCTATAGGTGTCACAAGACTTATTCTAAAAATACGAGGGCTGTTCAGAAAGTAAGTTCCGTTGGTGGCTAGCGAGTAAAGGAGAGGGGGTAGAGGTGTGACCGCGGCGGCGTTGGGTAATCTGGCTCAGTAGGCGTCTGTCCGTACGCCAAGAAGGTCGATCGGACTGCTCCGCGCGCTCCAATCTAAATTCAAAATGGCCGCCGCAAGTGCCAGTGCCGCCAGCTCTGGTGACGCCGTGAGCGTCAGTCCAGCCGCCGCAATTGACAACCCTCCTGACTGTGAAGTGCGTTCAGTTATCCGGCTTCTTTGGGCAAAAAAAATTAAACCTGCTGAGATCCATCGTGAACTGTGTTCTGTTTACGGAAACAACATAATGAGTGACAGTGCAGTTCGGAAATGGTGCCGTTTGTTTAACGAAGGACGCACGAATGTTCATGATGAAGAGAAAAGTGGCCGGCCATCTGTGGTAACCGACGATCTTGTGGACAAAATTAATGATAAGGTTAGAGAGAACAGAAAGTTCACTATTACAGACCTCTCGGAGTGTTTCCCCCAAATCTCACGCACTCTTCTGTACAACATTGTGACTGAAAATCTTGGTTACCACAAATTTTGTGCTCGGTGGGTGCCGAAATTGCTCACAACTGATCACAGAATGAATAGAATGGGCGCTGCCCTAACATTTCTGGAGTGATACGACGAAGAAGGCGATGAACTTCTTAATCACGTAGTGACAGGCGATGAAACATGGGTTTCTTATGTGAATTTTGAACAAAAAAAAATCAATGGAGTGGGGTCACACTGCGTCGCCGCGTAGGCCCATCAAATGCCGACAAACATTCTCAAGGAAAAAACTCATGGCAACGGTTTTTTTGGACAGGAAAGGGGTTCTATTGGTTGAGTATTTAGAAAGGGGCACTACAATTAACTCGACAGTGTATTGTGAAACGCTAAAGAAACTGAGGCGGGCAATCCAGAACAAAAGGCGCGGCATGTTGACCAGTGGCGTTGTTTTCATTCACGATAATGCACGTCCTCACACTGGAGCGAAAACTCGTGAGCTTCTGGACCATTTTGGTTGAGATGTTTTTGATCAACCACCTTACAGTCCTGATTTAGGGCCAAGTGATTTTCACTTGTTCCCTAACATGAAAAAATGGCTTGGATCACAGCGCTTTGTGAATGATGACGAGCTGAAAGATGGCGTCAACGGGTGGCTACGTGCACAGGCGGCAGAATTCTTTTCAGTGGGAATTGAAAAGCTTGTTCCTAGGTATGATAAGTGCTTAAATGTTAGTGGGAATTATGTCGAAAAATAATTTAAGACACGCTCTTTAAGATGTATATAATACATTTTTTGTAGATCCATTGAGTATTTTTTTACACCTAAACGGAACTTACTTTCTGAACAACCCTCGTAATACAAGAAAATTAAATCTATCAGCAACAATTTAATTTGAAATTGGGTGATATCATTTGGATTGATCCGGAGCCGTTTTCGAGAAGCGAGTTCTTTTGCGATATAAGTCGTCCATCCCTTTGACTTATGTGATGCCAAATAGTCTGTTCCAGTTTCCTGAACAGCAATCAATTCCTAATCCACCCAGTCCCTTTAAGGAGCCACAGCTGCGCCGGATGGAGGCTGTGTCAGCGGAGATCACCCGATACATAGAAGACATTATGACCCGAGGCAAACCAAGGATCTTCGGGACATCAGGAAGAAGGACGAGCACAGCAGCGGGAGAGATCTTTGGAGACCTGCTGCACTGGTGTTGTTCGATGGGGAGTTGCATGTGCTGATGAACAATGAAGAGGCAGTAACAAAGCACATGAACTCGCTGCAGCAAGTGTTGCATTTGGACCACGACGATCTAGTGAGGTCTGTCGGAGAAGTGAGAGGACTTTCTCAGAATGTGACAAGAGTCCTGTGGAAGGTATGGACGGCCATGCAGTACATGCAGGAGATCAACGAGGAAGGCCTTGTCGCCTCCGAGGGTGTGTACAGGTCAGTGCTCTCCTAGATCATCCGACTACTGGCGTACCTGTTCTATACATTGCACTACGATTTGGACAGGGAGGTTCACCTGTCATGCAAAAATAAGCATCTACCATTTCGTTGGTGACAGAGGCAACCTAAGGGCGGATATTATGGCGCTGACTGGAAATCTCTCAAAGGACGGCTACACAATCGCCATCCCCGAGGACGAGTTGGGGCATTTTTATTCACTCCCGCAACCATCGCGTCACCTTAAAGGTTCCAGATGATCGCAAGAGGTGAAGACAAGATTGGCTTGGAGACTGTACGAGTACATTCCTACACCGGTGGCCTAGCGGAATTACAGTACGGTACAGTACAGAAATTCTTTTCCGAACATGCTATATATTTCTATGTAGGGAATTCGATTGTCTAAAAAATGTGTATAATAAATTTTCCATAAAAAATCTGTAGAAAATAATACCGAAGCTGCTTTTGAAATATCAAAAATAAATTATAATTTCTTTATTCTGTGAGGAACTTTCCCTGCAAGAAACAAAACCAGTCGTGGTTAACATATAAGTTTCTTGGGGAGAGCGAGCTCACATAAATAAATGTTTTTGGATTCGCTCAGAACGGTTTTGGGGTTTTATTCCAAGGTCCTAATAATCTATCCGCTCTCTCATAACATCCTTTTATATCCCCTACGGTTTATAATTTCATCTGGAAATTAAATTAACTTTACTAAGTTTTACGTCACGCCGTTACCGCACACGAAGGTTAACTGTCCTAGCTCTACTCTTATGTCCGCTGCCGATGAAATCTGGTGAACGAATGAATTCAACTTCTCCGAGGAGGAGTAATCCACCAGACATGGTCTGGGATGGAGGCTATCTCGGATCAGCTGTTCGAACATTACAAAGTGGAGCCCCCTCTTTACTCGGTCAGCGAGGAGGAAGAAGAAAGCTACGTCACCCTGAAGTTTGTAAACATGTCTGCTAAATAGGGTTATTTTAATGTAACAAACGTACATATGAGTTTATACGTCGCTTTACCCATGTTATAATGGTCATTATATCTGTGAGCGGCCGTTTTAGCGAATTTCCCCTATAGGGAAGAAGCTATTACCGTAGTCGGCATGGTAAGACCTAGGCCCGGGACCATGGTAACTTTTCGTTTTGAGGTCCCCAGACCTCAAAAACACCATTCGTTCGAAACTGAATATATATATATATATATATGTGTCCGTGAGCACGATAACTCCCGTAAAAATTATCCGATTTTTGAAATTTGGTATGAACGTGTAAAGCAACATTTATGACTTTAAGTTCGAAAACCAGCCAGATCGCTCTATCCGAAGGGGTATTTTGGGGGGGTTTTGTGCCCCAAAAATGGGTTTTTTGAATTTTTTACATATAATTTTTGAAATTGTCAAATTAAAGTTTTTACTATTGGATTCAGCTTAAAAAAACACACAATTTGGTCAATTGGTTCCTGAGATATTGAAAGTGCTAAACACAGTACGTTGTCTAATGTTATTCTTATGGAGTAAAAGAAAAATTTTATATCTCGCTTATTTATGAACGTATTTGGACGAAACTTGGTATACGGCTTCATGTCGTTGTGGTCTATTGATATTTGCTCAAAAAACAATTTTTTGCCAAAGGCTCCCCTAGCAGCAAACCTGCGTACTCAGCTCCCATGTTATTCTTATGGAGAATAATTAAATGCTCTGTCTCCCTTAATTATGAACATGAATGAATAAAAACTGGTATTCACCCAGTTGAGTTATATTGATATTAGCATAAAAACCCATATTTTGTGTTCCTTGTTGCAGCAAACCTGCGTACTCAGCCCCAATGTTATTCTTATGGAGAATAATTAAAATTGTATATATCGCTTATTTGTGAATATATTTTTATGAAACTTGGTAAGTGGCTTTTTGTAGTATTAAGACATTAAATCTCCATTGGAAATTCGCTGAGTATGCAGGTTTGCTGCGACAGGGTTTTTTATAGTCTTCTACAACTTGTGTATGTCGTTCGTCGCTGTTTTAAACGGATTCAGGCGCGAGGTTAATCACCCGGCAGACTCCACCTTTATGGTAAAATAGGCTTTGACTGATTGAAAATCGCCGATCGACTCCAAGTTTATTAGCGGTGAGTTTAAGACTACGTCGAATAGGTTTATTGAAATAATAAAACGTATTACACCCAGTTTCCCACTCTTGAAATCCTTGCTCCTTAACCACTAGCCTATATTTGAAGGATAGCCTAGGCTCTGCTGTAGCCTAGGGCTAGGCTAAATCTTTACCCCACTCAAAAAAAGCTCATCACAATTCTTTTCACTTTATCGAAAAATTTACCATTCTAGATCTTTTATTTTTTTCAGATTCTACTGTTCTTTCCGACCAAAATGAATTCAAGGTTGGCTAGGTTTAATTTATTCAAATTTTCAAAAAAGGTCTGCAAAATCACCAAATTTGCTCTGCCATTTCCCACTTACACCATTGGCCACTGCTAGGATTAAAGACACTCATTTTGAGACTTCTTCAGGGAATAAAAACGTTTATGAAAAGAGTGAATCCGACCGAGTGAAATCAGACTTCATAAATGAAGCAATAGTTAAGTTTAATGTGGGTAATGTCGCTTATTTGGCTAAGATGAAGGAAATAATTAAAAAGAGACGATAGGCAAAAATAAAATTTATTCAGTCTTAACATTTTTCTAGGTCAAGGAAAAATTCTTTACACAGTCCTTACTGAAGTAAAACTAAGAAAAAGTAGGTAACAAAAATCCTCTATATTATTATTGGTATATTTACAAAGTGACAATTTATGAACAGAGTATAAACACTTAACAAGGTTTGTTCATGTTTAAATAATATCTAAGTACACTACCTAATTTTGTAGGATACTTTATCTGGAGCATTTGTTGGATTTGGAAATATTTGGAAACAATGAGTTCTCTGCAAAGAGCATTTGACATACTTATTATCTGCA
Source organism: Allygus modestus (assembly GCA_963675035.1). Lineage (NCBI taxonomy): Eukaryota > Metazoa > Arthropoda > Insecta > Hemiptera > Cicadellidae > Allygus > Allygus modestus. The sequence continues at coordinate 26,409,364 of OY776115.1, read as the reverse complement.
ACACTTTTTTAAGCATAAAAGTCAATTTAACATGGAATTAAATGGAATTTGTCATTCAAGACCAACGACGCATATTTGCATCGGCTGGTCACATTGAAATAGACTGACGACGCGAATTTGCGTCAGTGACCCATTGTTATTCAAATGTGTATTTCTTATCAACGGTCTATTTTAAAGCCCTGATCTCTTTGCATCGGTCTGTAGGGATAACTGACGCACATGCACGTTGCTTGGTCTGTGGGTAAGACTGGTGACGTCACATCGCAATTGGCAGAACTGTTTTTTACATTGTCATTTTCGATGCATCACTGTACAACTGTCCATGTGGCTAATCTTACAGTTTTTGGGTGCTTTAGTGGTGTTTGTTTGATTATTGTGCAGAACATTAACAATGAAACTGAATAGGCCTACAAATGATCAAATTTACAACAACGCAAATGTGCACCGCTAGGTCTAGTGAAAAAAATACAATATTTATTGCTATTTTCTATTGTATAGACTGACCGTTGCATATATGCAACGTTTTTTAAATTGCTCAAAGTAAAATAAAAAACAATTGTCATTGTTTACAAATGCATTTTACGTTATTATGAAGTGAATTAGTCCATTTAAACCCAATTTCTCTCGTAGTCTGTTGTTAATGTTACTCCAGTACCTCCCGGTCTGTTTGCAATGTTCTCATTATTTCTTTTGGTCTTTTGGCAAATATGCGTCGCCCGGTAGCGAACGTGTTAATCAAATATTTTATGTAAAGAAACAATAAAGCATACTAAGAAAAACATTTCCCAGAACCCGGTTGGGAGGGTTGAATGTATATGGTTTTTAATGCCAAATGTAAATAATTAAGTGGACAAATTGTTTATATAATTTTAATTTTAACTAAGCGCGAAAGTGTAATCAATATTTGTTTCACATTCTTGTTGAGAGGAATATGTAAGAACAAAGAGAAAATGCTTAGCCGCTTGGGAATAACTTTAGATAACTAATGATTCCTAATTACAGACTTCTTGAAAATAAAAACTAAATAGAAAGTTCTTTACTTGTGAAAAATCTTAGCACAGTAAATTTGTTACTTTACACTTGAACTAGGGTTCACTCCTTGAGTCCCTCAGGTCTTTCTGGCCTATGCCACCCGAGGTAGGGCTTCCCACAGCAGAAAGCGACAGAGAACTCAGCTCGTTTAGTTTCCAGTCAAAATGTATATAAAACAACTCAGTTCAGCTGCTGGGTGATTTTAGTTTCTTTGCTCAACTGCTTCAACCATCTTAAGTTTGATTATTATGTACAGGGTAACTTTGTATGGGTCGGTCTTTTACATTTACAAAGTACCGCTGGTTTGTTTGGCCATTATGTAATCCAGCCGAGGGTCCTGTCCCGAAGTGGCCAGACTAGTGGGATACGATTTTGGCATACTCTACCTGCATTTTACTGCAACCATACGTTTATAAGAATAGAAAATTAGATGAAGAAAAATGGAAATGAAATTCATGATATTAAAAATCATTGCTCCCTGCATTATTCCTACACTAATGTCATTAATGTTACTAATTAGTTGATGACCTGGTTCCAAAGTTTCACAATGTTAAGGCTGAGCGTCAAAGTACTCCTTGACGGAAGGGTAAGCGCTGCCTCCGAAGTTGTCTGCTACTTGGATTTGGCCGATCTTTAGCTTACCGACCTGCCAGTGGTGGCCTGCAAATATGTTATGTGTATTAAAGTAATAATATTTCAGGTAAGGTATTAGAGGAATATAACATACTTTTATTAGGTTCACGCTATGAAGTATAAATGTAATTTTAAATAACAGCTATTGCATGTATTAAGAATGTGCCTTACATATGCTTTTTCTGTTATCTTAACAAGGTCAAGTTTTTGTATATTTTAGTCTGACAATTTCACCCGTTTCTCCAGCATTGCGGTGTATTTTTGACCGTTTTCTCCCAACATGTGTTATACACAGTAAAACATGTCAAGGAACACAATATACCTCTGATGGAAGCGGAATCCAGAAGTCGTCCATACAATACCAGAAATTTTTTAACTTTTGAATCCCATAGACTAGAGATTTTTAAGAAAAGCATAAATTATAGAGGTTTAACATTTTTTTTAAACTCCCAGATTCTATTAAAAAAAAACCTGTCAGAATTCATAACAAAACTTTAAAAGTTTATGATTATACTCCTTTGAGGAATTGATGAATGTCTAGTCGCTAGGCCTAGTTCTATCAAATTTGTATATTCTATCACATGTTTATATATAACTAAAGAGACTCTATTCACTATGACAAATGACACTACTCATCTGTAACAATTGTACAGTTAACGAATAAAGATATGTGATTGATTGATATGTAAACGTTAGGTGAAAATAAACTATTGCCTATTGTCAACTCCACTCTACATTCCAATTTTGTATTAAACATTCAATTTTTTGATAAATCCTGCGATGTGCACTGCTCAATTTTTGTTGATGTCCTCAAGCATCTCAATAAATTTTATAATAATTTTCTCACTGATGTTTTTGTCAAACTGTAATCTAAAATATTCTTTCATTTTGTGGACCCTATTTCATAACAAAATTAAAGAGGAAAATAAATTAACGCAAATTGTTAAAAGTCTAAATTTTGCATATAATAGTAAGATATAGGTAGATATATCTATAATCCGAAAAACCAATCACTCCCAGGCCAAACCGCTAAACCTGCAACCACGAAATTTGGCACATATACTCGTTCCATAACATAGGTAACCACTAAGAAAGGATTTTAAGGAATTTCCACAGGACTTCGCGCCACGGGGAGTCAAAATTCCAATCCAGTGTTATTCTTATGGACATTCATTTTGGTTTGCGCTGATGAAGATAAAAAAAAATATTATGATTCATAGTAATTCCACGGGTTAATCACAGAATTCAGCACACACTACCGGTTTTATTCCCGGGTCAAACCAGGTACGATGGCAGTAGTTTATGTATTAAGAGCGTAACATAGGTCTTTGTCGCTTAAAAGAAAACTGTTACCGTGCGACGCATCGATAATTTTCCGAAAGCAACAAAGATATTCTACACTCGAATTACATACAAATCGTTCCTACAACTGTGATATTGGATACCACAAACATAAACAAATTCATGTTCATCCATTTTGGCTGAATTCACGAGATTGAGGTTATAAACACCAAGTCAGTTTGCTTGGTCCCAAGCAACAATCAATCAGATGTTTATTAGCTGTCAGCTAGTGGAAAAGTAAGGCAACGAGTGAAAAAACATTTTCGCTTGCTAAACAGAAAACGGCTGAGCAAATTTGTCTTGCATAAAAACTCCTGAGCAAATTTTAAAATCTAAATAGTTGTTGCTCCTAGTTCTAAGGTAAGTTATTCGAGTCGATCAGAGACTACGACTCCCCAATCCCTCGAGCTTGCAACATCAGCAGTCTCACCTTCAGGCCAGGAGCTCATGACAGGGTGACGCTGGAACAGGTAAGCCTTGCCTTTCTGCCACTCCATGCTGCCAGCATCAAGCTGGAAAATCAATTGGATATGAAAGTCTGTTGTCCATCAGAAGAGAAATGTCATGAGAACACATTGTGAACCAGAAATTGAGGGACGCAACATTATAAACCTTCAAATTTGTTTTTTTGATTTAATTGATTGGACTTTAGGCCCTGGATCACTTGTAAATAATAAAATGGTCTATATTACCTTTTTACGTCGATGATCCGACCTTCGTGTTTCGATCAGTTTTGAGGAGTATATTTTCATCATCAGGCTCCAAATGACGCTATTCACTAATAAGAGACCGTGAAAAGTTCAAAAAACATGAGATATTTACATAAAATGTGGCACAGTACCATACAGTCAATGCTGATACAATGAGGACAGGAAGAGCAATAAAATGTGGAATGTCTAAAGCCACCCATTCTCTGATGAATACTTCACACATTTTATTGCTATTGATCCAGTTCACAAAAAATCCAGATTTATGAAGATGAAATTTAAGAGTAAGTATATTTTATAAATGTGTATCAACAGCTTGTCCTTAAATATATTACAGGATTCTGACGTGAAAATGAATGACGAATGGAAATGCTGCTTGTTGCTGCGTCTGTATCCGTGGGAGTGAGTAGTGCGGTTTGCGGGGTCATCAAAGAATGTTGCGGGGTTAATTAAAGAAGCATAGTTAGTTTTACGGTAATATGTATTGTCAATATCATTAACAACTTTTTCCTTACGTCAGAATAATCCTTATTCCAAATTCTTGGCATATACATATTTCAGAAATTTATGCCACTCTCAGCGTCTTGTTCTAGGTCTGAAGCAAAGTCATTTTATGGACTCAAAACATTTAAAATTCGCAAATACACGAATACAACACGCACATAAAACAAACATCGCAACGATTGACGCCACATGGGTTTTATTTCTGGTTTCTGCAGGCAGACAGACTTAAAGAGGGGGAGTCATAAACCCCCCTCTACCTTTGTACTTCCTGCCCTGCTATCGGCGGTTCAAGGCAACAGGTGTTTCTTTCCCCTCAGTTGTATTATTTCATCATAACTTGAACTAGCAAATTGAATTGCTGTATTGCTTGAAACTTTCATAAATAAATAAATTCTCCATTATATTGAGCTGTTGTTGTTTATTAAATTAATATAACTTTTTATTATCAATGTTTGAGTAGATGTGATTAGAATTATTAAGTTCTTGGAGAATACGTTCCCAAGAATTTGGAAAAGGATTGTTCAGAAGCAAGTCAAAAAGTTGTTATTGAAAGGAGCAGAGGGACAGAGCGAGCGATAGTCGAGGGCAACACACTCTGAAACTCTAAGATTCTAGCATACTCTCGAGCTGGCGCAAGTGCGCCATATCGATGCAACTATTTCAGCATCTATAGTTCCTATCACAGTACGTAACTAAGTTTGGCCAAACATAGTTCACGTTGCGGTGGATGTGAGGTCACCTGTGATCATAGATGAGTCAGGGCAATCTCCAATGAGTGAACGTTTTATTGAAGCCCAAATTTGAGAATTTAACAAAAAAGTAAATTGAATCACCAATAGAAAACGAGGTATAATATAACTAGGATAGTCTGCCGTTACACTTTAGACGCATAAATGAGCGAAGCAACAGTTACAACGTTAAAACGCGAACAAAGAAGATCTACAGGGAAGAACGCTACATTTAGTAAACAAACATAAAATAATGTAAACAAAACCGTGACAGTTTTTAACAGCTGTTAATTTAATTTAAATGAAGTCAGTTAAAAACATGTGACATAAACCTAATAAAATATTTCTTCCATTACAATTACATGTGAACTTTAAGACCCAGTGGGGCGTAACCTAGGAGGAATTTTATAAAGAAAAACCTTCTCCTCGGTATCACCTAGCTACTGGCCAAATTTCATATCAATCGGTAAAGCCATTACACTGTGATGCCGTTACAAAGTGAGGGAAAGTGAGCTTCGCTCAACAAATCTTAGTGTATGGGCGGGGTTTATTTACACCCACTATTAGGTAGGACTTACAAAGACAAATTTTCCGGTGAGGATGACCTGAGCGCAGCGCGGATCCTCGGGGTCGAGACTCTCCTTGCGGCAGTAGTCTCCCTCGGCCAGTGACATGGTCACAGAGCACCGCCCGTCCATCTGGCGACACACAGATATCAGGGCTGGATTAATTCCCCTTTCAAAAGTTCTCAATTACTGAATTGTACACTGCACTTATTATTTTTGGGAATGGTAAATGCATCATTATCTGTTTCAATGACACTCAGTTTAAAAAAATTTTTTATGTAGCGTGAACCACTAATTTCATTACAACTGCTTAAGTTATCGTTTAAACCTGACTTTTAAGACAAAAATTGTTTCAACCTACATGTGGGATTGAAGCTAACCCAATGTGATAATGCATGTGCTAGTGGTTACCATGACTTATTTATCACTTACATCTAAATCGTTGATATTAGCGTCCATTTTGCTGACGTAGAAGTAAGGCGTTCCTGTTGTTGTGTCAAAAAACCCATCGGCTGTCGAGTAGACTCGGGCGACCGGGAAACCCGTAGTGTTGGAGTGACGAGATATGTGGGCCAACGCACACCAGTCTGGAAAACGGCAATTAACAATTAACTGGTTAATGATAGTTAGTCTTTTATGCATAGTTAATACAATATAACACATAAAGAGAACATGATTTCCAACAAAGCGTAGTTGTCACCAGATCACCTTAAAGTGTAACAGTTTATATTTACATTCAGATCAACTTAAATTGTTGAGAAAAGTTTAAAACTTCCTTTTAAACTCCGATAGATGGATGACCTTTTCTTCTGTCAGGCAAGTCAATCAGAACATCTGCATGGTCTGGTAAAGTGGTGGAATTGTTAAAGTGTGTGACTTTGGTCTGTTGAGGTTCCCAGTTTGATCCCTGTTAAACACCAACATGGCTATTAGCAATAGTGACTGGCGTATTGGTGGTATGGTGGTTTTAACCAGGGCCGGCGCGACCACAAAGGCCTAGGGCGCCAGACTCTAAGGGGCACCAAGCGCCGCGCCGAGAGTGTACGGGGCGTCGTGGCGGCCCCTGTCGCCGGCACCGTATCAAGCGGGGTGCGAAAATAAAATATATTTTAACGGAAAGTAAAAATACTATGAGTTTAATAAACATTTTCACGAGGTTTCAAGTCATTACAACTCGATAGAATGACACGCTAATCTACAAAATGTTGTTATTCGTCAGTTCATTCTAGTTAGTGACAATATGATCTTCTTCCGCCATAGATCTCCACTTTTCAACGCGACTACCCCGACCCAGGCGTTCGAAAGTCTGTACAGCCTCACGTGAGTTTATATTTTTAGCCATGACGTTAAAGGCATATAAAAACACCCTCTTACCCGCTTTGGCGGGAACGCGGCACTAGTCATTGGTTTGCCGCGCTGCACATAGCGTAAACGTATTCCGTGATCGTTTCCGTATTGTGTGAGTTCATTTTAATGACAATAAAATACTCTAAATCATCATTATACGTTGGAAATTTGTTTCTGAAACTTAGTTGCAGGAAATTTAAATAGAGTTGCGTGCGTTCGAGGGCATAAAACAAAGTTTCAAGAACGTGCTATCGAGTTGCTGGCACCGGCTACTGCTTGGCTACGTCACGTGGCGTCTGCCAACCGTCCGGTCGCTTGTGCGCATGAGCGTGGTTTCAGTTTCTTGAAACAAAGCTGTAGAGTTAATATTCTCCATATAATCCAATGCCCTGCGAGTTGCAGAAACATAATATCAGTTTCCTGATGGGTTTTTGGCTTGCAACTGCCATGAAACAGTTTCAAGCCTTGAAACAAAGTTGCAACGTATAAAATGGGCCAAACTATCGATGCTTTGTTGCTAGTTTGTATTATTTATGCATATTTAACTTTACTGCCCAGAGAAAATGATTCTTGAGACTTAAGAGTAGCAATATATATTTGTGTACTAACTTGTTTTGATTATCAAGGTCGCAACTTACAGGGGTGCCCACAAGGGGGGATGATAGCGTGGATCGCACTATAAAATTGTATTTTTTGGGGGGTTTTTCTATTTTAGTTTTTAATTTAACTGACGCATTACAATCAAATGAAGGTTACATTTAAAATAGTACCTGGAATCAAGGGCGCAACCGTGGGGGGAGGAAGGGCATATTATTCCCCCCGCAAAATCTGAAAATTCGGTAAAAATTATTTACACTACTTATTTAAAGTAATGGACATTTATAGAACTCATTAACCTATTGTTAAAATGTTCCATATTTTGCACAAATGCTAAATACTTGTGTGAGCTGGAAATTGTAGGTATGTCATAGTTTTTTCTTAAACACCTTCTCATGTAGGCTTTTATTTTATCAAGCGTTTAGGTGGTATTATGGTTTCTCAATTTGAGAATGTTGGATTTCTATTTAGATTGTTCTCAAATTGTTATTTGCTTATACTAGCTGAAGTACCCGTCCTTCGCCTGATGCCTTCGCACAGGTTTTTGCTTTTCCCGTTCTATAGCAATTTGCATTTTAGTTAGCTTGAAACAGCTGTTCTTGCTTCTGTTCTTTAAGCTGTCATATGGAAGTATCAACAGCTGTTCGCATTACAGTTTCTGAATGTTTACTTTCATCTCAAATGTAAATATTGAAACTTAGGACGTTCACGGGCATAGCCCAAGGGGATTTTAAGGAAGTGAATAGGCCTATGTGTTGCACGGGTTCAAGCTATACCTTTTTGTAAAGTTTCAGCCCAGTCGGTTCAGTAGTTTTGCGTTTACTCCCCCGAACATCAGACAGACAGACAGAAACCACCTCTTCTTTATAATATTATAGATAGATATTGATATATTGTATAGATAGATTCCTTCAATTTTAAATACAAATTAAATGTGAGGTTATGTTTGCCTTTGACGAACGTCATACACTCACAAATAGCAATCGTGGGAACTATGTTAAAAAAAACTGTAATAGTGTATAAGTTCATATATTTTAGGGTCTGCACTATCTAAAATTATGGGTTTAAAGTGACAATTTCAATTTGCTTTAAGGGGAGTTAGCCTCCACTATGGTATCTGTGAACATGCTGTTTTTATCTGCTACATGCTGTTTTTGTCTGATCCAACAGGATACACAAAACGTTCGGCGCTTTGCAGTACTGATGTTATTTGATACGGAATTTTAACAAATTATGTGTTTTATTTTTATTTAAATGTGTTCCCAAAATTTAGTAGCTGAATCGACTATACAATATTAGGGATTTGGTTTAAATTTTTTTGGGGGGGGGGCGCGCCTGAGAATAGTTTTGCATAGGGCGCCAAAACCTCTTGCACCGGCCCTGGTTTTAACCCATCTTTAGTGCGGAGAGCTGTTAGTATTAGAAGTCTGTAACCTCTAAAGCGTAGGATGTCATATTATAAAAAATAAGCCGATTTTTTGAGCAGGCTACCGGAAAAACTATTAGGTCTTAAAATAATGGTTAAGTGTTATTTGAACATATACATATATGTGCCTTTTGGGTCCTATACCTTTATATGTGCCTTTGGGGCTATCAAAGTTCCAATACTAATCTCATTAATGATAATATAAATCAATTTAATAGCAGCTGTTAATGCTAACAAAACATAAAAAAAATCAAGAACAGCTGTTTCAAGCTAACTTCTGGAATGGCATCACAATTTAAAAACTAATATGAGCTGGGTAATCCAAAAGGGGAAATTGATAGTATATCTCACAACTAGTGGGGAAAGTTTCCTGGTGCGAGTCGTATTTAAATTGTGAGTCGTAGACGAGCAATTTAAAGAGAACCAAGCACCAGGAAAAATAATTTTCCCACGAGTTTTGAACACTATTTTTTACGATATTACAGCAAAAAATTATTTTATACAACAGCAAAAAATATTAACACAAGACGAAGTAAAGTAAACACAACAACCAACACAATGTTTTAAACAGATGGGCATTATTTCAATATTGTATTGTATTGATAGGATGATTTATAATCAGCTGATTTTTCCTCACTAGTGAGAATATAATTTGTCCTCACTAGTGGGGATATGACGAACTTTAACTGGCAATATACGCAATAGAAAAGCAGCTGATATTCCAATAGTATCGTGAAAATATATTTGCTGGAATTCAAGCAAGTGGATTTCCTTGTTTATTTTTATTTGTTATTGATACACACCTTGTTGTCAACAGATCAAATTGTAGTGATTTAACCCTTTGAGTGCCACAACGTCGCTCACAGCGACGCGATGTGTTTACGCATAAATTGCCGAGCGTCGCTGACAGCGACTCTCGGTATTTTACGTAGTACTTCATATCAAAACAAGGTACTGGCTTTCAAAGTATTTTGTTTTGATCCAGAAGCTTCAAGCTATCAGATCTATTGCAATTTCGTTGCCTTTGGTCTGTTAGCATACCCTAATTTAGTCATCTCTGTCGCAGATGTCGTCTGTATTTGTTGTTGTTTAATGTTATATCGGCAAACGACGTAAATATCACTTATATTATTGTTATTGAAGTTATATTTTAGTGTTATACTTTCTCCCCCTATATGGAGAAAGTATTGTTTTCGTAAAAATTTTCGATTTTGAGTTGTTAGTGGAAATATTCGTTTTGGTGCTCCCTGAACCCAAAAAAGTGGTTTTTACGTGATGTCTGTCTGTGTGTGTATGTGTGTGTGTGTGTGTGTGTGTGTGTGTGTGTGTGTGTGTGTGTGTGTGTGTGTCTGTCTGTGTGTATGTTTACAGAGCTAGAGCCCTAACCTATGGGCCGATTTTTATGAAATTTGGTATGTAGGTACTAATCCACGATATCTCCAGGCGTTTTTTTTTCATTTTTTGAATTTTTGATTTTTAAGGGTAATTATCCCCCAAAAACCGCCAAAAAACATGAAAAATCCAAATTTCTTAAAAACGGCTCTAACGATTTTGATGAAACTTTCGTGGTTTGTAGAACTTTAGGTTTCCAACAAAATGACACCACCCACATTTCTGGAAAAATTCGGGTTCAGAAATTACAGGACTTAAAACATCAAAAATTCAGTTTTTTTTATTTTTCATAAAAAATCATAAATGTTAAAAAAGATTACTATTCACCATTAAAAAGAGCTCAAAAAACTAAATAAATTAGTATTTTAAATTACTATTCTACGATTGCTAGTTGCGGAGAAAATTGAAATTTTCATTTAGCGGTAAACACAGTACGTTGTCCAATGTTATTCTTATGGGGAATACAAAAATAACTATTTCTCTCTTATTTACTGATCAATTTCATTAAAATTTTATATGCAGGTCAAGTTAGCATTGACCAACAGATGATGTTCGAAATGTGTTGCTATTTAACCCTGGGGGGCAAGGGGGCATTTCCCCTCTCAAAACTACTGTGTGTAGCAACGGACTCTACAGTGCCTCCAAAAAAGCAATTTGGGTGGATATTTCTGAAAACAACTATTTTAGACAATTTTCTGTACATTTATCTATACTTCATATTCTATATTTAGTAAATAACAAATATTTTTGTCATTAAAGTTTGGCTAAAAGGGAGAAAGTATGTGTCAGTTTCCTGATACCGTTTATTTACTTCCTATTTACGTATGAAATAAAAATACCCCCGTCGCAGCAAACCTGCATACTCAGCGAATTTCCAATGGAGATATAAATGTCTTAATACTATATAAAGCCACTTACCAAGTTTCATAAAAATATATTCACAAATAAGCGATATATACAATTTTAATTATTCTCCATAAGAATAACATTGGGGCTGAGTACGCAGGTTTGCTGCAACAAGGAACACAAAAAATGGGTTTTTATGCTAATATCAATATAACTCAACTAGGTGAAGTCGTATACCAAGTTTCGTCAGTATACGTTCATAAATAAGCGAGATACAAATATTTTCTTTTCCTCCATAAGAATAACATTAGACAACGTACTGTGTTTAGCACTTTCAATATCTCGGTAACGAATTGACGTAGAGGAATGATCGAAATACCAAATTGTGTGTTTTTTTAAGCTGAATCGAATGGTCAAAACTAAAATTTGACTTTTTCAAAAATTACATGTAAAAAATTCAAAAAACCCATTTTTGGGGTACAAAACCCCCCAAAATACCCCTTCGGATAGGTCGATCTGTCTGGTTTTCGAACTTAAAGTCATAAATGCTGCTTTACATGTTTATACCAAATTTCGTCAAAATCGGATCATTTTTACAAGAGTTATCGTGCTCACGGACACATATATATATATATATATATATATAGATATATATATATATATATATATATATACAGTATCGAACGAATGGTGTTTTTGGGGTCTGGGGACCTCAAAACGAAAAGTTATCATGGTCCCGGGCCTAGGTCTTACCATGCCGACTACGGTAATAGCTTCTTCCCTATAGGGGAAATTCGCTAATAAGTAGCAGAATAGATAGAAACAACTTGAGTAACCTTATGGAATTAGTTTACAATGATCTTGGAAACAGTGTCATTGTCGTAGAAACTAAGTTTTTGTGAAAGTAAAAGACGGTACTTTGTTATTATACGGATGCCACTATTTTTGGAGTTTAATTTTTACCGGATACAAATGATAACTACATAATTCGAAAAAACGTACTTTTATTGACTTACTGTAAAAATTTTACATCATTCTGATGAGCGGTCTTTGTGTTGTGCCTCCCAAAAGGCAGCGATGTCCGCTAGGATCGTGTTGAATGCGTCGCCGCCGCTAGCAGCCACACCCGATCGCCACATGTACTCCGCCAAATATACAGCGCGCTGCGGCAGTTATGTTAGGATGGGTTATCATAAAAATACGTACGGTTTCCTCTTCATTTCGAGGTAAATCCCACACCAAAAGAACGTCACTCATTATGAAAACAAATGTAACGTAGTGCACGGCAATAAATCACTCATGACACTGACCCAGATACAGGCGGTGACAGGTGATGCGCGCGCTCCGGTCAACGACCTGACCTTGGCCTATTTGGAGGGGGTTTGGCGGCCGGAAGTATGACTCATCAGGTATCATTCGATTTGTAACAAAACAAGGAAAGTCCTACAATCATTTTTATGATAACCCATCCTAACATAACTGCCGCAGCGCGCTGTATAATGGTGGCATCCGTATAATACCAAAGTACCTAAAAGACACACATACCGTACATCTTTTGTTTTCTAGTTTTTTGTGCATTTCATTTACTTTGGTAGGCCTAATGCTTATATAATATTAATAATAAACATATTTACTGACAACAAACTAAAAAATAATATTTGTTTATAGCCTATTACAAAATTGTACTTCTAGGTTGCTTAGTAACCACATAGCCTAGGCCTAGGGCCTTTTTTGAATTGTAACATATTGTCATTTATTTTTTTTGTTGCAAACATTAACTGATATTGATGATTTATACATCAGTTTTGATCAGCATTTTCTGCTCTTTCTGCCTATTGGGTTGAAAAATATCAAATTCAATTTTTTAGCATAATTTATATAAGTCAAAGGTGAAAAACAAATTTTAATTTGTTTTATATAAAAAATATTTTTTAAGTTCCTATTTATTTTCTGATTATAATTACTTTATACTACTTCATATAGAATTTATTCATAAACAAAATAAATAAAAAATTATATGGATACCTCTAAAATTGTATTTTATGTAAACTACTACATTTTCCATTGAAATTAGCCAGGCAATTTATCCATAAGAAATGGCCATGATGCCGCGGCACTCAAAGGGTTAATCCACTACATGTTTCAATAAATAGTATAGTAAATAGTTTAGTTTCAATAAATGCGGTATTTTCAAGTGGTACATAATATACAAAGAACGTATTATCCAAATATGATAGGTCAAAATTTTAAATAGTCAGACTCTGCTTCTTACCGGTGCCGTGGCGTGATTAAAACATGCGTGTGGTAGGCCTACCGGTATTTATTCGTAAATGTGTTTATGACTGACAATTTTAAAATTTGACCTATTCTATTTGGATAATACGTTATTTGTATGTTCACCACTTAAAATGCCGTATTTATGGTGAGACATGTAGGGAATTAAATCACTACAATTTTAACTGTTGATGACAAGGTACCTATTTTAGTCTAATGCGTACAGTTCAGGGGCTACAACAATGAATTTTTATTTTTATTTCAATAACTTCCCTATCCAAAAGTGTCAGGAGGTTCCTTGTGATTTTGCCGTCATCTTAAAATTCAGCTCATCATACAACGTTGCTAAGGTAAATAGTATTACTACCTGAGTAGTGGACGATGTACCGAGCCATTCGAGCCGTTTCATTCTTCGGAGGAGGATCTGGCTGAACAGGTCTAGAACTTCTCAACCACTGCTTATTCACCGCAATAACTTCTGAATGACTTTCAGTGAAAAGCAATATCACTAATCCGAGAGTATAAAGTTTGAGCAACATTGTAGTTTTCCCTGAAAAATAATTAGAGATGTAAGTTTTGGCGCTTAACTGTGTTTAGGAGGAACTTTTAAACAGAAATTCCTTGGAAAAACTTTATAATATATATATGAATATCACTTTAGAAAAGTGATATTCAATTTTTATTTTCACAGTTCTATAAATAACTAGCTTTGCTTGTTATTTACACACTGAAATATATATACTAGGTAGTACCGGTATAAGTAAAGGATTTATTAAATAGAAAAACTTTAACAGCACAAAATTCACAACCATATTTTGTCCTCTTTAGGGTAGGCATATACACTAAACATAATTTATTTGTTTGTTATTCTGTTAGTCACATGAATAATACCAGATTTTTCAGCATATCAATTTAGTTTACTCGCTTTTCAAATAAATAAATAAAATATGACAAGGCAAAATAAGTTCAATAAAAAGAGATATGCTAATATCCAAACAACAGTAAAATCTCGATCAACCGTCACTCTCTGTTTTCTGTTGCCCTTCTATCAAAATTTGACGATATTAGCGTCGGGAATATACGCCATACGACAGTGTCTGAGCATCTGTACAAGCTATTATGTTGTGCAGTGACTTAATTACATATTAATATAATTATATCATATCTATATATTTATAAATATAATTATATCAAATTTATATAATTACGGTATAAATTATAAAAGTGACAAAATTATAATGACATTTCTACTATCCGTTTATTCAGATATCTGTCACAGTCCCGGTCCCGAAGGTTACGGTTAACACGTTGGGTGCGGAGGACATTAATTAACGTCTTCTAATTAACATTTAGAAACATATGTGATTTTCATGTTTAAACATGTTTTTCAGCATTGAACGTGTTAACAGAGGTTCCACTGTACTTTAAAATAAAAAAGCACACATGCACACAACCATAAAAACCCCAGTTGCAGCAAACCTGTAAACTTTTCAAGTTTCAAATGGTACCTCACAATGTCATGAAGCCATATACCAAGTTTCATCAAAGCATATTCATAAATAAGCGAGCTATGACATTTTATTTATTCTCCTTAGGAAAAAACATTAGGACTGAATAAGCAGGTTTGCTGTCTATCAAGGAATACAAATATAGGATTTTCATGAAAATGTGAATGGATCATCACCAGATGAAGCAACATGTCAAGTTTTACCAATACATGGTCATAGCCAAGCGAGTTATAACATGTTTGTTATTCTCCATAAGAATAACATTGAAGCTGCTGAGTACGCAGGTTTGCTGCCATGGGGATCACAAAAAATTGATTTTGTATGCATATACATGGGGCCATACACATATTACGTAACACATTTTTTCGTCATTTCAGACCCCCCTCCCCCATGTAATGCACCATAACGCAAGACCAAGTGATGTATAGCATTTTATTTGTCCTCCATAAGAATAACATTAGGGCTGAGTACGCAGGTTTGTTGTAACGAGGAAGATAAGAAATGTGTATCTTTGCAATTATCAAAATAACTTGACCAGGTGAAGGTACATATCAAATTTTATTAATTTAGGTTCAAGACTAATGGAGATATAAAACCTTAGTGAATAACATAGGGGCCGAGTTTGCAGGTGTGCTGCTACAAGGAAAATCAACAAAAACTCTTTTTGTACAAATATCAATATACCACAACTAGTTGAAGCCACATTCCAAGTTTCATCAATATAAATTCATAAATAATCAAGATATCAAATTTTATTTATCTTCCATCAGGTTAACATTGGACAACATAGGTACTGTGTTTAGCACTTTGAATATCTCTGCAACGGTTGGACGTAGAACAACACTTAAAACACCAAAATGATTGTTTTGTAGAGCTAAACTGTTTGGTAAAAAGAAGTGTAAAGTTTTTAGTAAAATTATCTGAGGAAAATCCAAAAACCTTTTTCCCATAAGATTAACATAGGAAATTTTATGGACACGTTTTTTGACTTTTCTCTACAACCACGTAACCTAGGTTAGTGATTCAAAATACTTCTTTTTAGCTCTATAAAATGGCTATAACCAAAATTGAGTGTTTTTAAAATTTTAGGGGAAAAAATTCAAAAAACTGATTTTTGGAAAATTTAAAACTCCCTTCCCATAGTCATATCGATCGATCATAGTCATAGTCCGATCGATCTGGTTTTCGAACTTAAAGTCATAAATGTGACTCTACATACACACACACACACACACACACACATATACAGGGTGAGTTTCTACTCGCAACATTAACTTCGCCAGTGAGTTCTCCTTACAAAAAGGAACAAAAATTGTCCTATGGAGCCATGTCCGATTCTCAACCGTTTGGCTGTATTGGGGAATTTTGTATTTTTTCAAACTCACATGACTTGGTCTCATTAATTGAGCTATAAAATTGTAACCAGTCACAACCAATTTTAATTATTACCAATAGGAAGAGCATTAAATTTGCAATAAATCTGAGGTTTAACGAAATAATAATTGATTGAAAACACCAGGTAGTAACGCAAATTATGCAAAAAATATGTTTAAATAATGTTTTCATTGCAATTTTAATGCCCCATTTCATCACCTAAAAGTTATGCTGCGTGATGTCAAGTTAAATGAAAAACTTTCTTTTTTAATAACCTTTAAAATTATGTGCTATAATAAGGTGTTGAAAGAAAAAATACAGTATAAATACCTAAATTATTTAATAACAACCTTGTTTATTATATACAAAAACAACAAATGAAATTAACAAATTTAAGTACGTTTCAACGTTCAGCTGGTTAACAAAGTTACTTTAATAAATTTTCAAAATGTCCACCATTAGCATTGAAGCACGCACGGACCCTCTTCCTCAGTTCTCTTACACAAGCCTTCAAGTTTATTTCATCCCGAAGATGATTAGCTGCTCTCACAATTCGCTGCCTCACTTCTTCTGCAGAGTGTACAGAGGTACGGTAGACTTCTGCTTTGAGAAAACCCCATACATAGTAATCGATTGGAGTTAGGTCTGGTGACCATGGAGGCCAAGGAACAGTCCCTCCTCTTCCAATCCACATAACAAAGGTACTATTGATATACTCCCGTACATCAAGGCTAAAGTGCGGGGGTACACCATCTGCTTGAAAAATAATTTGCTAGCGCAAATTCAGTGGCAAGTCCTCAAGGAGCTCTTGTAGATCATCTCGGAGGAACTGAAGGTATTGAACGCCATTTAGTGACGTAGGTAGGTCAATATATGGACCTACAAGATGGTTACCAATCAGACCAATCCACACATTTACTTTAAACCTAGTCTGACTGCTCGATTCTCGGGCAAGATGTGGGTTTTTAATGTCATAATAATGCTCATTGTGATAGTTGAAAACGCCATCTCGCGTGAATGAGGACTCATCCGTCCACAAAATTCTCTTTAAAAAATCACCACGATCATTCTGTTGGATCCATCTACAAAACCGCAGCCTCTGAGGGGGATCCCGTGGCTCTAGAGTTTGAACACTGGTAAAATGGTAAGGATGTAGCCCTTCTTTGCGTAAAAGTTTCGAAACAAACGTCTGACTCACCCCCACTTCTCTAGCAATAGCTCTAGTACTAGTTCTTGGATCTCTTTCTACGCAGTCCAACACAGCTTCTTCCACGCCAACATCTTGCACAACGTTGCCAACTGAACGCCCATTAGTGGGAAACTTTCCATTTTCGGTCAAACATCGATGTACCCTAATAAAGGTTCTAACATTAGGAAGTCTTCTATTAGGAAAACGTCTACTATACTCGCGACGGCTTTCAGTCGCGTTACAGGAACAGAATCCGTACACTAAATGTATGTCAGCATATTCTTGATTAGAAAAAGGTTCCATAGTAAAATACTAAATCCACACAATACGAAAAACGCATGTATAAATATGTAATACACTAAATGAAAACAACAATTTAATCAACAATGGATGTTTTCAACAGCTGGTTCATACCAGCTGATTAGCTAAACAAAGTAATAGCAGCTGATTCATTCTAATAACAGTTACAGCTGATTTTACAACATTCAAAGATACAGCAAATTGTAACTTTGAAAGAGCAAAATAATAAATTAAAACAAGTTTTTTATTAAATAATTTAGGTATTTATACTGTATTTTTTCTTTCAACACCTTATTATAGCACATAATTTTAAAGGTTATTAAAAAAAAAAAAAAAAAAAAGAAAGTTTTTAATTTAACTTGACATCACGCAGCATAACTTTTAGGTGATGAAATGGGGCATTAAAATTGCAATGAAAACATTATTTAAACGTATTTTTTGCATAATTTGCGTTACTACCTGGTGTTTTCAATCAATTATTATTTCGTTAAACCTCAGATTTGTTGCAAATTTAATGCTCTTCCTATTGGTAATAATTAAAATTGGTTGTGACTGGTTACAATTTTATAGCTCAATTAATGAGACCAAGTCATGTGAGTTTGAAAAAATACAAAATTCCCCAATACAGCCAAACGGTTGAGAATCGGACATGGCTCCATAGGACAATTTTTGTTCCTTTTTGTAAGGAGAACTCACTGGCGAAGTTAATGTTGCGAGTAAAAACTCACCCTGTATATATATACAGGGTGTCCCGTAAGTAAGTACAAAAACTTTGGGAATAGGTTATGTGGGTCAAAATAAAAATAAAATCAAGAATAATGTTTTTTCTAAAAACGCTTTGTTACCGATATATCCGCCATTTTGTATTTTTCAATAAAAATTTATATCTCAAAAGCTATTAAATATTACTTTATGAAACTTGGTATAGTGTTTAAGGTAGAAATTAAATAATTGCAAAAAAAAATGTTGTTACAAAATATTTTTCCGTTTCAAAATGGCGGCCATTTTAATTTTTCAAACTAAAATTACTAAAAAACAGCTGATTTTATGGAAAAAAGACAAGAACACTTTTCTTTAGTATTTTGAATTTTCTATCAAATGACACCAAGTTCAGAAGGATCGGGCAACAAATAGCTGAGAAATAACAATTTTTAGTTGATTTTTAGCTGATTGTCGCAGACAATGAGGAGAAGTTGCCAGGGTGCGCCTGGCCTGTACAACTAAAAATCGTTATTTCTCAGCTATTTGTTGCCCGATCCTTCTGAACTTGGTGTCGTTTGATAGAAAATTCAAAATACTAAAGAAAAGTGTTCTTGTCTTTTTTCCATAAAATCAGCTGTTTTTTAGTAATTTTAGTTTGAAAAATTAAAATGGCCGCCATTTTGAAACGGAAAAATATTTTTTAACAACATTTTTTTTGCAATTATTTATTTTCTACCTTAAACACTATACCAAGTTTCATAAAGTAATATTTAATGGTTTTTGAGATATAAATTTTTATTGAAAAAATACAAAATGGCGGATATATCGGTAACAAAGCGTTTTTAGAAAAAACATTATTCTTGATTTTATTTTTATTTTGACCCATATAACCTATTCCTAAAGTTTTTGTACTTACTTACGGGACACCCTGTATATATTTATATACATATAAAAATTAAATAGGCTAAAAACGATAACCAGGGTACCCTCTTTTTTGAAAAACTGTTTATTAATGACACGTGTTTCGACACTTAGGTCATGATCACAGTGTACACTCCAGTACACTGAACACAAATCGTACACTGTGCTTTATCTTAGAGTACACTGTGATCATGACCTAAGTGTTGAAACACGTGTCAGTAATCAAAAATGTTTCAAAAAAGAGGGTACTCTGGTTATTGTTTTTATTTAATTTTTATAATAAAAGTAGCTCTAATTTGTGAACCTCAATTTGAATATATACATATATACATATATAAATTTGAACGAATAGTGTTTTTGGCATCTGGGGATCTCAAAACAAAAAGTTATCATGGTCTCGGGCTTAAGTCTCACCATGCCACCTACAGTAACAGCTTCTTCCCTATAGGGGAAATTCGCTAATAGGTATTAAAACATAAAAAATGAACACACATTAGTACTCAACTGATTTATTGACTTATATAATAATATATAAACTACATTAAAAAAATACCCCCATCGCAGCAAACCTGCGTGCTCAGCGAATATCCAATGTCTTAATACCACATAAAGCCATAGTTCTCCAACTTTCATAAAAATATATTCACAAATAAGCGATAAATACAATTTTAATTATTCTTCACATGAATAACATTGGGGATGAGTAAGCAGGTTCGCTGCAACAAGGAACACAAACTAATGGGTTTTTATACAAATATAAATAAGCGATATATAACATTTTAATTATTCTCCATAAGAATAACATGGGGACTGAGTACCTAGGTTAGCTGCTACGGGAACCATACGTGAAAATTTTGTTTTTTGTGCAAACAACAACAAACCACAACCAGATGAAGCCATATATCAAGTTTCATCAGTTTATATTCATAAATAAGCGAGATATAATTTTTTAAATTGTTCTCTATAAGAATAGCATTAGACAACAAACTATGTTTAGCACTTGCAATATCTCAATAACCAATTGACATAGAGAAATGATCAAAATACCAAACTGTTTGTTTTTTAAGCTGAATTCAATGGTATAAATTAAAATTTGATTTAAATGAAAAATTACATGTGAAAACACAAACAAATTTTTTGGGGTACAAACCCCCCCCAAACCCCCCTTTGGATGGTGTGATTCCTCTGGTTTTCAAACTCGTTCAAATAAATGGTACTTTACACATTTGCACCAAATGTCATTAAGATCGGACCTTTTTTACGAGTTATTGTGCTTACGGACACACACACACACACGCACGCACGCACACACACACATATATCTCCTATACCCTAACATGAGTAAGGTTTGCTTGTATGTTTGCTTGCTTGCTTGCGACACTGATCTCAAAAACGGCTCCAACGATTTCCTTCAAATGTTCGAAGGAATAACAGGCTTTTCTAGTGTAAAACCCCCATAAGACAACGTACTGTGTTTAGTTGATACACATTTTCTTTAATAACTCGGTAAATATTTATGCTAGAATGACTAGAGAGGGCTTAAAACTTTCGCCTCACTAATTCCCATCTTTTTACATGCATTGATTTTACATCTGGGGCTTTTATGACCCTTTTTGGGCCCAAAAACTCGACATTTGAAAGATTAATCCCCAAAAAAAGGGGTTTAGAGTATTCTGATTGTTTTGCCCAACGAACTTGTCCAACTGATTACCGAAAGGAACGTCCCTACCAAATTTGAAGTAAATCGGACAAAAAATGTGACCGCTAGAGTGCAAACACACATATATATAAAATTTTGAACGACCCCCCAAAACGTGTTCAGGGGGTCACGTTAGGAACTTCTATGGTGGTCGCGGGCTTAAGTTTCACCCTGCGGGTCATGCTAATAGTTCACTTTCCAAAGGAAATTCACTAATAATTTTAACAGCTGTTCATAATCAACCAGGGAACTGTCGAAGTAATACTCATGTTGTTTATGATTATTAATAACATGTGGTTTCCTGAGAGCAGAGATTAAAAGATCTGAGTGAAGATTACATATAGAGTAGTAAAATAGATCGAAGGGACATTGAGCTATAAATAACAACTGGAGGAACCTTAAAAATGTAGAAAAAAGGCAAATGAGTTATACAAATCTGATTATCAGTAAGGGGAAGTGATCATCTAAACAAACTGACTGGCCTTCCCCCGAGCAAAGCTCGGCCCCCAGGTATATATACATATATAACAAATTGTACGAATGGTGTTTTTGGCATCTGGGGACCACAAAACAAAAAGTTATCATGGCCTCGGGCGTCTTACCATTAGACCTACAGTAATAGCTTCTTCCCTGTACGGGAAATTCGATAAAACTTGTGTATATATATATATATATATATATATATATATATATATATATATATATACCAAATTGTGTGCTTTTTAAGCTGAATCCAATGGTTAAGAGTAATATAAGACTATTTAAAAAACTATATGTATAAAATTCAAACACCCTTTTTGGGGTACAAAACCCCCCCAAAATACCCCTTCGGATGGAGAGATCTGGCTGGTTTTCGAACTTAGTCATAAATGTTGCTTTACACGTTTAAACCGCATTTAATTAAAACTGGATCATTTTACGAGAGTTATCGTGCTCACGGACACACACACATACACACACACATACACACACACACACACACACACATATATATATATAGTTACAGTTTCAAACGAATGGTGTTTTTGGGGTTTGGGGACCTCAAAAAGAAAAGTTATCATGGTCTCGGGCCTAGGTCTTACTACGCCGACTGCGGTAATAGCTTCTTTCCTATAAGGGAAATTCGCTAAAAAAGGTATAAATAAACATATGTAATAGGTCTGAAGTAAAAATAAGGCTTATTTTAAAAGTTATAAGCCGGGGTCACACTAGCCCCTTGGTTACACTTACCCCACTTCACCCTACCATTATATTCTGTAGAATTATTAAACTTTTAACCTATTAGAGTGTTTAGTAGACTCATAATTGAAGTTAATGTCACGTAGCGCGGCGACCGGCTCGGGTCTTTTTACCACCCAACGGCCTTGGGGACCGGCACGGTTTTCGTCCATTGAGGGCACGATCCAGTTATACTTCATCCGAGACCTCGGGTACAGTACGATTAGCATCCACCAAAACAATGAATATAAATTATCGAATTACCACACACTGATAACCATATTCCCATTTTATTGTTATTGTTTTTAATACACGATCACCAAGTGTTTTACTTTACAGTGAGTTCTATATAGTGGTAGGTTAGCTTAAATTAACATAAACTGTGATAAACTAACCGGTACTTTGGTATTATACGGATGCCACTATTTTTGGAGGTTAAATTTTTACCGGATCCAAAGGATAACTACATAATTCGAAAAAACATACTTTTATTGACTTACTGTACAAATTTTACATCATTCTGATGAGCGGTCTTTGTGTTGTGCCTCCCAAAAGACAGCGATGTCCGCTAGGATCGTGTTGAATGCGTCGCCGCCGCTAGCAGCCAGACCCGATCGCCACAGGTACTCCGCCAAATATAGAACGCGCTGCGGCAGTTATGTTAGGATGGGTTATCATAAAAATACGTACGGTTTCCTCTTCATTTCGAGGTAAATCCCACACCAAAAGAACGTCACTCATTATGAAAACAAATGTAACGTAGCGCACGGCAATAAATCACTCATGACACTGACCCAGATACAGGCGGTGACAGGTGATGCGCGCGCTCCGGTCAACGACCTGACCTTGGCCTATTTGAAGGGGGTTTGGCGGCCGGAAGTATGACTCATCAGGTATCATTCGATTCGTAACAAAACAAGGAAAGTCCTACAATCATTTTTATGATAACCCATCTTAACATAACTGCCGCAGCGCGCTGCATAAGGGTGGCATCCGTATAATACCAAAGTACCAACTAACCTAACCTAACTCCACAGAGCACTATTTTTGTCGTGGTTTGACCAAACCTTTTTTATTTCGTTTTCGATATTCTCATCTGTATTATTGCTGTATTATGGTGATCCGATATTTTATGTCCAATTTTTATGGTGGACGCTAAGAAATCTTACTGCACCTGAGGCCTCATCCAACCCCATAAAGTATGTAAATCCTAAAAACCGATTAGGGTTCGGGCTGCAGTTTAATTTACGGCCCACATTCATTTGATTAAAATTTGTAATTAAAATTGGTACTTTGGTATTATACGGATGCCACTATTTTTGGAGGTTAAATTTTTACCGGATACAAAGGATAACTACATAATTCGAAAAAACGTACTTTTATTGACTTACTGTACAAATTTTACATCATTCTGATGAGCGGTCTTTGTGATGTGCCTCCCAAAAGGCAGCGATGTCCGTTAGGATCGTGTTGAATGCGTCGCCGCCGCTAGCAGCCAGACCCGATCGCCACAGGTACTCCGCCAAATATACAGCGCGCTGCGGCATTTATGTTAGGATGGGTTATCATAAAAATACGTACGGTTTCCTCTTCATTTCGAGGTAAATCCCACACCAAAAGAACGTCACTCATTATGAAAACAAATGTAACGTAGTGCACGGCAATAAATCACTCATGACACTGACCCAGATACAGTCGGTGACAGGTGATGCGCGCGCTCCGGTCAACGACCTGACCTTGGCCTATTTGGAGGGGGTTTGGCGGCCGTAAGGTTGCCTCATCAGGTATCATTCGATTTGTAACGAAACAAGGAAAGTCCTACAATCATTTTTATGATAACCCATCCTAACATAACTGCCGCAGCGCGCTGCATAAGGGTGGCATCCGTATAATACCAAAGTACCTTAAAATTATCGATATATCGAACTATTGGCTATATAAATATCGATACTAAGAAGTATCGGTTTTTATCAGCTGTTTTTGTATCGAACAAATTAAACACACAGGTTATATTTATAAATAACAATTTCATGACTGACTCAAACAAAAAATAAAAGAATATTAAACAAAATTAAACAAAACAGAGAAGAATTTAAACGAACCTCCCTGCAAAATGATAACCGAACTGCAATTATAAGTAGCCCTACTTATTTGAATGATCCTTGTGCTTGTTTCGTGAAAGAGGAAATCATAGTTTGATAACTATTGCCATAACACCTTTCTGGACTTGATTTCTTAAAGGTAATATGATAAGTCTCTCATATAGATAAATTAGGTAGCCTACCTAGTAATGATAGAAAGGAAGGAATACTTGCCTATTGTGTCACAAAATTAAATAATTATCTCAGTAATAAAAACAACCTTCTTTATCACTCTTTAAGTATTAAATTAATGAAAAATCCCACTAAATTAAAGTTAGTTTTTTAGTGAATTGAAGAATTTTTGTTGTTATCACGTATTATGACTTCTTCTAACTTACGAGGGCGTCCAGCTGATTCATTAATCAACAACATACCATAAAGTGTTGCCAACCTTAATGGTATAATAATGGAACAGCTATTATTAAATTGTCACTGGACATGCAGAAAGAACATTTAAACCCATAATCGGTTAATCTAATAATACAAATAAATCAAAAAAATATATTATTTTAATGCAATAACAGCTTATCATAGAATGTAAGCAGTTAAACAATGTTAATTCTAATTACACTGATGAGGAAAATACGGTACTCGTACAATAAATATCGTGTTTCTAGCAATACTGCAGATTGGATTTGGTGATCACGTGACCTTCCAGCTGTTTTTACGAGGTCTCTTCCGGTTAAGTAGAAAACGTTAAATAGATCGACTCAGCACTGGTCTGGAAACTCTACGAACCTTGCTGTGGACTGCACACTGCTGTGGTGTGAGTCATAGTCATGAGTGTGAAATGAAATGTTAACCTCAAATTAAGTTTGTACATTTTTGTTTTTTGGCCTATATTCTTTTAGTGTTAGTTTGATTTGTCATTGAAATATATTTTATGAGTGTTTTAATTCTGTTTTCTTTTTCTAGACGCCGTCTGTATTTAAATAAGACACAATCTCTTCAGAATTGGTTAAGGGCGAAAGCGAACAGCTCGATCATGCCGGTGAATAAGGTTTTGGACTTGGGTAAGAATATCAGAATTTGGGGTCAGGCTAGCTTGTCTGTCATTGTCTATTAATAACCTACTCAGTGTTTTTTTGTAGCTTAAAAATACATCAAAATTATCAATGGTGCCATTACAGTAGTAGGAATAGCTACCGGTACCATATAATGTACTACAAACATTTTACTATACATAAATTAAATGTTACAATGCCCTTCCTATGGCTATACAATTTTTACTATTCCTCAATTTCAAAAAGGAGTTACAACAAATACTGATTAACCTAGATATTGTATGTGTAAGGTAGAGCAATTCTTCAATACCTAAGTTAACCCTTTGAGTGCCACGCAACGATATATCGTTGTGCACGGAACATCCGAAAAATACTTCACAACGATATATCGTCATCGGTGGTCTTACCGATAAATACATTGCAACGATATATCGTTGTTATAGAAAATTTTTCTTACATCATTACTTTTTATTATTTCTTTCAGGTGATTTCCAGGATAGTTTCTAGCTCTATAAATCTAGTAGTTATTTGGTGAAAATCTTATATTTGAACAATGTTTATTTATCTGAAAAAATATGAAAAATTTCCCGCATGTATAATATGTACCTATTCAATTTTTTTATTTTTTAGATATTATATATGTGCATAATATTATAGCTAAACTTTAAACTTTCAAAACAAAAAAAGTTTCATAATACCAATCTTACCAAATAAAAAAGTTATTGATTTTATGTACAAAACCCTTGCAAAATGTTGATTTTGTGTATCGTTATAGAAAATGTTTCTTACGTCATTACTTTTTATTATTTCTTCCAGGACATTTCCAGGATATGTTCAGGTAAACATATACTCCATAAATATACGAGGCCTAGTTAGTTTGCTTTATGAAATAATATTGTAATAAAACTTAAACCCTTGAATAAAGTTAGGCTACTGTCTTGTGTACTAATTTACCGTTTTTATATTTTTTTACATTTATGGAAAAACTCGTCCGCTTACAGCCCAAATTTGATGAAACTTTCAGGAAATATTTCGGGAAACATGTCCTCTATAAATCTAGTAGTTATTTGGTGAAAATCTTATATTTGAACAATGTTTATTTACCTGAAACAAATAAAAAAAATTAAAAGAAATTTCCCACATGCATATATGTATTCATATTTTTTATTTTTTAAATATTATATATGTGCATAATATTATAGCTAAACTTTAAACTTACAAAACAAAAAAGTTTCATAATGATATCTTACCAAATAAAAAAGTTATTAATTTTTTTGCAAACCCTTGCAAAATGTTGATTTTGTGCCTGGCACTTTTTGGATATACTCTGTTAAAAACTCTGGCACTCTAGGGATATGACGAGGAGGTCGTCTAAGAGAGGTCTACCAGTACTTAGCTTGATACTCTTCATGTTTTTATAAGAACGTTAGGCATATATCTGATAAAACTGAGCTATGATTATGAGCAATAATTTTTTAATGTTGATATTTTTAGCGAATTTTCCCTATAGAAAGAAGCTATTACTGTAGGTGGCATGGTAAGAGTTAAGTCCGAGACCATGACAAATTTTTGTTTTGAGGTCCCCGGATGCCAAAAACACTAATTTGTTCAAATCTATTTATCTATATATGTGTCCATTAACACGATAACTTGAGTAAAAAGTCTGATTTCTATGAAATTTGGCTCAAATGTGTAAAGTGACATTCATGACTTTAAGTTTGAAAACCAGAAAAATCTGATCATGAGAAAGGGGCTTTATGGGGGTTTACAATTTTTCAAAAATCATTTTTTTGCATTTTTTACCTTTAAGTTTTGAAAACACTTAACTTTGAGTTTGACCATTTTATAGAGTTTAAAAAACAAATAATATGGTATTTTGAATTATTAACCTAGGTTAAGTGGTTGCAGAGAAAATCCAAAAATGTGCTCATCAAATCTCCCATGTTAATCTTATGGGAAAAAGGTTTTTAGCTTTTCCTCAGTTCATTTAAATGCAAACCTCATATTTGATTTTACCAATCAATTCAACTATATGCAAAACAATCATTTTGGTGTTTAAATTGTGATTCTATGTCCAACCGTTGCAGAGATATTCAAAGTGCTAAATACAGTATGATGTCCAATGTTGTCCTTATGGAGAATAATGATCTCGATTATCTATGAATGTATATTGATAAAACTTGGTATGTGGCTACACCTAGTGCTGGTATATTGATATTTACACAAAAAATTGATATGTTGTGGATCATCCTCTTAGCAGCAAACCTGCATACTCAGCCATAATGTTATTCATATGGAAAATAAGTAAAGTTTTATATCTTCTTTAATTATGAACATAAATTATTAAAACTTTGTATGTACTTGGTTTAACTGGTTGAGTTATATTTATAATTGCATACAATTTTATATCTCCCTTAATTATGAACATAAATGATTAAAACTTGGTATGTAGCTTCACCTGGTTCAGTTAGGTCTATATTGATAATTGCATAAAAACACATATTTTGTGTTCCTTGTGGCAACAAACCTGCCAACTCAGCTTTCAATGTTATTATTAAGGAGGATAAATAAAATGCTGTACCTATATCACTTATTTATTCGTGAATTTTTTTATGAAACTTGGTGGGTGGCTTTATGTGGTAGTGAGAAACAATGTACATGCATCGGAAATTCGCTGAGTATGCAGGTTTGCTGCGACGGGGGTATTTTTAGTTTTAAGTAAGATTGCAACTCCGCAGATGCCCGGAGGAACAATCAAATTAAACTAATCTATATAAAATATCGATATACTACGTTATTGTTTTGATATAAATATATTGGATCAAATCGATACAGCTGACTTATTATAATCGTAATGAGAATATATGTTTTATTACATATGATTTAAATTTGATTTACATTGTATTGTATTTTGATTGGAAAATGGCAGACAATGTAAATTAAATTATTAACTATAGTTTTCTTTATGAAAATGTTTTAAACAATGAAGAAAATACTGTACTGTAGAGTTTTTGAAAAACCGTTGTTTAATTACATAATAAATTAAATGCAGAGTTTGTAACGATGTTTTGAAGATGAAAATCAAGGGAGAAAATCTAGTGGCCTTTTGGTGTTGTAAAACTGTACTGGTAAATAAACATGACGTTTTAGTTAACTTAGTGCTTTTAAAAACATTTTTCAATGAGTAAAGTTCGGATTAAGAAACATACTAATAATCATGTACTTCTTTAGTATAAACATGATTAATTACCTATGACTTTTTATCGAGGGAGTCATTAAAACCAGCACTGAGAAAATTTGTGATTGGCTTTCATCCTGCAGGGAAGTTTGTTTCATGTTGACATGCTAGTTGAATCTCTATATATAATTCCGTAAGTCAAATTTTTGTAAAGAAATTGTGAGTGACTGGATGGCCGTAGAAGGATGGGAGGGGTATCATTTTAAAGGTCTTGACGTGAATTTTGAGGGAAAACTATTCATTTTTCTTATTTTTTTACCATAAATTCGCAAGAGAATAAAACTTTTCCCATTAAAACAACATGGGGTTTAATTTGTTTACATCTTTTGAAATTAAAACAGCTGTGCCACAGAGTTAAATTAGCCTTTGATATTGATACCAGCTGTACTTATTCAGTTTGTTTACTTTTAAACTACAGCAATGTATAATTTTTAGTTATGGTGATCTATAGTTATATCTTATCGTATTTCTTCTTTTCTACCTTAATAGTAATGAACAACGGAGGAAGGCCATCTGGGCCTGATGAATGATCAATGTATGCATTGTGGTGCGTTGCACTTTGTTGAAGAGTCTACAAATGGTCACTACAACTCTTGCTGACCAAAATAAAAATGTTTACTGTTTTAGAGGCTATTGTCCCTACAAACCACCATTTAAATGTAAATGTATCTACTGTATATAATATATTGTATATAGTTTGTGTTGTAAACTATATTATAATGCTAGAAAATCAGTGCTTATTTATAAATGACCAATGAAGGTTGATAAAAAATTTATGTATTTTGGTTTTTTAGGGGCTTTTGCCCCTACAAGCCCCTAGTTTTGGTTTAGTTTAAAGTTAAGAAATGTATGATCAATTTTCTTGCATTAATTGTGAAATGTTAACAATCGAATGACAATAATTGATTATTTGGACAGATTACTTTAATTTGATTGTTTCACCAGGCGTCTGCGGAAGTATAACTTTCTTTAGCATAGGCTTATTTTGTATTAAGTTATTTTAACTTTCTGTGATTTTAGTGAGTATAAACTGACGATTAGGAAAGTTTAATGACGATTGTGATACATTTGACATCCTCATTGTTTATAGAAAAAAACAATGTAGGCCTAACTTATTTATTTATTAGGCCTAAGTTATTTAACTAATCTAATTTCAAATAGGACCAATTGAATCGCTCAGAATCAAAATGTCCTTTATCCAAGCATAGTTTATTTTGTTAACTGAGATATTCAAACTAAAAAATCGGTAAAATTGATTATTTTCAAATTTTGGAGCAATATAACTGGAAAACGGAAAATACCTCAAACTTGAAACTAGGCTACTATATATACCCAAGTTATATCAGAGCCAGGTAAGGAGGGCTATACCATTTCTCTGTTCGCGGCGTGTTGTCGCTGTAACTCCCGCCCAGCCGGACAGGGCTGTGACGTCACTGCTCTGACAGCCGCTCGCCATGCGCTTGGCGCAAATGCTAAATGAATACATTTTCTCAACAGATTTCTACGAATCTGTACGTCTAAGTCTATTGTCCAAGGGCCCTTCCGATCCCCTGTTTCCTCTCTTACACTTGCCCTGATCTATTTTTGAATATCCTCTAATATAATCTTGGTATTTGGCTCAGAAAGTGAAAAAATATATACATGTCCGTAGGCATGATAAATTTCGTAAAAAAAGGCCGATCTTTTTTGGTAATAAACATATGAGCCGGCATCGATTGTCATGAGTTCGAAAACCAGATAGATCACACCATTATAAGGGTGGGTTTGGGGGGGGATTTTGTATCCCAAAAATGGGTTTTTAGCATTTTTTACATATAATTTTTTTAACAAAATTTTAGTTTGCACTATTAAATTCGGCTTAAAAAAGCTAACAATTTGGTACCGTATTTTGATCATCGCTCTACTTCAATTGGTTAACAAGATATTGAAAGTGCTAAACACAGTACGTTGTCCAATGTCAATCTTATGGAGGATAAGTAAAATTATATATCTCGCTTATTAGTGAACATATATTAATGAAACATGTTATGAAGCTTCATATGGTTAGGGTGTACTGATATTTGCATAAAACACATTTTTTGTGGTCCTCATGGCAGCAAACCTGCGTACTCAGCAGCTATAATATTATTATTATGGAGAATAAGAGACTTGTAATATCTTGCTTGTTTATGAACATAAATTGGTAAAACTTGGATGTTGTTTCATCGAGTGGTGATCCATTTAGCCCAGCCGATGAAGGCAACATATTACCTGATACCGGAAATAATCCCCCCGAAGCTGGATTTTTCACAGATGATATAAAACGTTGAGACATGCATTTTTACTAAAGTCCCCGGTTTTCCCCTTGTGCTTCACCTCCCACCCCCCTTTAAAGTTGATTTTGCAAGCGTTTCGAAATATGCTAATATTTCCATAACCACTTCACCAAATTGAACATTTCTTTTTTTGTTGTGTTCCTTGTTAGTAGTCCTATAAAAAAGGTTGTTATCATTATTTTGATAGAAGCAGTAGTTTCTTTTCAATTTATCAATAAATTCAAATTAATTTTTGTAATAATATTTTATGAGTTATTTGCAAATACAATTTTCTTGAGACTATTTTTGAGGAAATATTTGATTTAGTTATGTAGAAAATATGTTAAGCTTTAAAACGATGTATAAACCAATATGGTTTGGAGAAGGGAAACGGGGTCCAGGCTAGAACAAAAGTGGGAGTGCTCAACTAGGTTTGGCGGTTTTGCACATGAAATAGTGCTGTAAAAGTAAGTACAAAATTAGCACAATCTAGGATTTTGGTTAAGTTGTTGTCATTTTTTTCCTGTATTAGGGCCTACATACTAAATAAAAGTCCTTCCCTAAAATTTATGCTGTAATAGGGTCGCCATATTGGAAAATGGCGGCCATTTTTCCCCTTTTTTGCTTATTACTCTTTTATTGTTGATGATTGAGAGAAATGTCTCATACAAACAACGTTGGAAATTAAGAGGTGTTCAATTTTTGTTATTATCGTTGTTGCTCTAAACACGAAGGTTTTCGAGCTATTAATGATTTAAAGTTATAAATATATACAGAGGGTGCGTCAGGCCACACGTCCAGCATGTATAACACAGTAACGGCTTAGTCTAAAGACATCAACCAAAATTATCTGTACCACATTGCATATGGGAAATGTTTTAAACATATTCTTATGAAAGTATTCTATATACAGGGTACTCAAAAATGAAGGTCACGATTTCGAACCTCAAAATATTTTTGTCTGAATCTAAGGTGAATTATACATCATTTTAAAGGTCTCATTAAAAGAAACATTTTGGAGGAAACAGAATCCAATTATCTTTATCCGTTTCAAAATGGCGGTTATTTTAGTGAAAAATGTGGACATTTACAGAACACCCTTTATTTTCCAAACCAATAAATATATCTTGTTTCCGACTGAAATTTCTTACTCAAAATAAACTTTAGAACAAAATTACTATTTCAATAATATGTATTTTTTGTATCAAGCTTAAAATTTAAAAAGTCAAATATAGTACTGTATTGCAAAAATAATACAATCTTAAAGGTTTTGCAAATTCTAGCAACTTTATAATTTATGATTTTTGTGTATCTTGACCATCTTGACACATATCGACTATAATGTATGGTTGTTACACCTGATGTGGTACTTAATGTGACACAAGTTTTATATGTTAGTGAGTGGAGAAAATACAGTCTATTACAAGATTATGTACTTACATTAAATAATATTTATTTTATTTATACAGTATTTATTTTTGTTCAATTATTATTATAATATAATGTGTTTTGAAACTATAAAAAATATATATTTTTATGATATTCTTAAAAGGCCAAAATTTAAAAAGACAAATAGTTACGTATGACAAAAACATGCAATTGTTAAGGTTTTTGAATTTCTAGAAACTTTATACCTTAGGAGGTTTGTCTAAATCATAAAGTTGCTAGGATTTTTACAACCTTGACTATTAGTTGTATGATTGTTGCCTTATGCTCCCTACTATAAGGCTTTTTAAAACCAAGCCATATAACATTATAAAAAATAGATGTTATTAAAATGGTTATTTTGTTCTAAAACAACTCTCATGTATCATATCAGAGTAAAGCTTAGTTTATTTTGAGTAAGAAATCTCAATCAGAAACAAGATATATTTATTGGTTTGGAAAAGAAAATGTATTCCGTACATGTCAATATTTTTCACTAAAATAACCGAGATTTTGAAACGGATAAAGATAATTGGATTCTATTTCCTCCAAAATGTTTCTTTTGACGAGACCTTTAAAATGATGTATAATTCACCTTAGATTCAGACAAAAACATTTTGAGGTTCGAACTCGTGACCTTCGTTTTTGAGCAACGTTATATACTCTTTAATAAGAATATGTTTAATACATTTCCCATATGCGATGTAGTACAGATAATTTTGGTTGATGTCTTTAGACTAAGCCATTATTGTGTTATACATGCTGGACGTGTGGTCTTACGCACCCTCTGTATATATTTATAACTTTAAATCATTAATAACTCGAAAACCGTCATGTTTAGAGCAACAACGATAATAACAAAAATTGAACACCTCTTAATTTCCAACATTATTTGTATGAGATATTTCTCTCTATCGTCAATAATAAAAGAGTAATAAGCAAAAAAGTCAAAAATGGTGGCCCTATTACAGCATAAATCTTAGGGAAGGACTTTTAGTATGTTATACAGGAAGAAAATGACAACAACTAAACCAAAATCCTAGGTTGTGCTAATTTTGAACTTATTTTTACAGTACTATTTCATGTGCCAAACAGCCACGCCTAGTTGAGCGCTCCAACTTTTCTTCTAGCCTGTACCCCGTTTTTCTTCTCTAAACCATATTGGTTTATACATCGTTTTAAAGCTTAAAATAATTTCTACATAACTAAATCAAATATTTCCTCAAAAATAGTCTCAGTAAAATTGTATTTGCAAATAACTCATAAAATATTATTACAAAAATTAATAATTAGAATTTATTGATAAATTGAAAAGAATCAAATCAATTTGCAAATTGCAAAGAATCAATGCGCTTCTATCAAAATATTGATAATAACCTTTTTTATAGGCCTACTAACAAGGAACACAATAAAAAAAGAAATGTTCGATTTGGTGCAGTGGTTATGGAAATATTAGCATATTTCGAAACGCTTGCAAAATCAACTTCAAAGGGGGGTGGGGGGTGAAGCACAAGGGGGAAAACCGGGGACTTGTAAAAATGCATGTCTTAACGTGTTCTATCATGTGTAAAAAATCCAGCTTCGGGGGAATTATTTCCGACATAAAACCTTTGTTGACTGGGCTAATTGGTATTTGCATAAAAACCAGATTCTTTTGGTCCTTGATGCAGTAAACCTGCATCCTCAGTCATAATGTTTTTCTTATGGAGAATAAATAAAAAGTAATACCTCGCTTATTTATGAATATGCTTTGATGGGAGTTGGTAAGTGGCTTTGAGGTAGTGAAGTACCATTTGAAATTTGCTGAGTATGCAGGTTTGCTTCAACGGGGGTATTTCTGTTTTCAGCGAAATCTGGCTGTTGCATAAGAAAGATTGATGAACAGTGGAAAATCAAATTAATTTGTAAATAGTTGTATGTTGACATTTAGAAATACCTATTTTATAATGAGAATGTTCTGTATCTATATAAGTATAAAATAAACTATAACATGTGAGTGTTTCTTTACATTATCTAAGCACTTTATTTTTTTTTACCAAAGTTGTTTCTTAAATTCTCGCCGCCTCTAAAGGAGGATGTTTGTTGTTTTTTTACTGTGACAAACTAGCTTCCTTTATTTCTAAATTGATCAAAATCATTCTTTTGATTATGGTATTTAATTTTCTTTTATATATACCGATAAAAAACTAATGGTTTTTTAACATGATTTAATTTCACTTAATACAAACCTCTATTTCTTACTAAATGGTTTTTTTAATAGTTCAGCTGCCAATCCTTTTGAAAATTATATCGCAACAAAGCCTGATTCATCTGCAAAATAACGGTGAAGTCGTATAATCACGGAGTCTAATAAAACACAAGTTTCAGCCGTGGAAGTTGTAGGGAGTAAAGCACTGGTAGCGCGGTGCTTCGAGCCGTCTGTCAGCGCGGTGATGTAGCGGGTCACATGACAGGGGCGGTCCGCTCACCGACGAAATGTTAAAGTCCTTCTTACCTGGCCCTGAGTTATATGAACTGATAAATAGAATATTAGACTTGGGTCTTCTCAATAAAAATAAATTCTAAAAGTGAAATTTATTTAATCGCAACAGTTATAATTCACCCTCAACAAATCAACATTATCACCACACCAAGTTTTAAAATATGGTAGGCCCTATTGAAATTTAGATTAGAACGTGTATGAAGTATTGACACCATTTCAAACCACCTAGCCCTTATTGTCCTGAAAATATTGTGATTTATGTCAATGTTTGCAAATGCAAAAAACTGCTGACGCAGCAAAATAACAGTGGCCACCACATTTTTACAAGATGAGATAAAAATAAAATAAAATGTTTTTCAGCTCTCTAAAGATAACCAAATTAACATGACAAATTTGAGTTTTTGTTGGAGTTGGTTGAGCAACCAGTGTTGGACCACTCTGTATTGATTGACCTCACCACGACTGTGTGTGCAGCAGTCCACTCAACTCCCTGCCAGTGTGTGAGCTGAGTGGTCACGCGTCTCAAAGCGGATTCAATAATAGAAAATTCCGCCAAATGTGAGATTTGCAGGTTTCTGAATAAAACAAATGTTCGGACTATTGAAATTGATAGACAGACATCAAAGAGTTTATGGTGAAAGTGCAAACTAACAAGTCTTAAAATTGGTTTAAATCAAGTTTAATGAAGGACTATGCACGATGAGGATTGGGGTGACAGGTCGCCTGTTACAGTTGATTTGACAGAAGGAATTAAGGGAAAACATTCCTGTAACATCAGCACATTACATGAATTATTTCCAGAAATTTCAAGATCTTGTTAATTGCACTTTCCCATAAACTTTGTTTGAAAATTGTAATGGTCCGAACATTATTTTGTATTCAGAAACCAAGTAGGCCTAACACTATCGTAATACTGTGGGTCTCACATTTGGTTGGTTTTCTATTGACGCTGCCATTTTGAATCACTGTAGAATCAAGACGCGTGAAAGCTCAGCAACGAAACTGGGCTCACACTTTGGCAGGGAAGTGTATGGACTGCTGCACTCACAGTCTAAGTGGTAGGGAAGCTTTACTCTGCGTAATAATCAATCGTTCTTTCCTTTCTGGATGACCCCATGATTTAATTTTAAAAATAAAAACTAAAATTTTCTTTAATTTCAGATATTTCCTGGATTAACAGTATCCAAGTGATCGATTCCGACATAATCTCTGAAGTGGAAACTGCAAGTTTCACAAATGAAAATACTATTAGTGAGAAAACTAGTGAGGACTGGCTGAAAAAATCTCTCTCTTGCATTGACCTATCTATGCTGTTAGGAAATGAAACTCCAGAATCCATCTACAAGTTATGCCAACAAGTATGTAATTCTTAATAATATATTGGCTTAGAGTATTTGGATAGGGAGAGAAACTATTAAAAGACAAGAAGTTACATTACCTTTGTTTTTATTATTAATTTTTGTTATTTTGCCTATCGCTTCTAGTTTCAGAAATACATTATGTTTATAACATGTGATGTCGGTCTCGTTAGATGTTCAGGATATCAGACTAAGTGTTCAATTACCCACAGTTACATACCAAGTATTATTGGTATCAAAGATAATAAAAAGGACTGGGAGTTCTTTGTAATGTTCAGAGGTGTCTGCCATCTGCCCTCACATTTTATTGTTATATGAAATTCTAGTGTACGGTGGAGGTCTACCAACATACAGCTTTATAAAATAGTCTGTAAGTTGAAACATATTTTTTACTTATACAACAACTAGATGTTACCTGCAGGCTTCACCCCGCAAATGATTTATAAAAACTGTGACAGTTGTGTGTGCTTTATTCTGTGGTTAACCCTTGTAACTACTATGAATAAAGATCAGCTGTTTGTTTTTTCATCAGCTCAAACAAAAACGAGTTCACACGCAGCACGCTGACGTGGGGGAAGTGAATTTCCACAAAAAAGTTTAAAACTCAAAATATGTGTAAAAACATACATGTATTCCAATTTTTACTAAAATCTGAAAACATTGATTTTTTGGCTGTTCTGATGCTCCTGGTTTCATTTACCTGTAAAGCTGAGAATACAATTTTGCGCATTATAATGTTAGGAGAATGTCCAGGCAGGCTTGAAAGTCGGCGTGAGTTGCTGGGGATTACAAAAGTACTCTAACAAAGGAATAACAGACTTTTCTAGTGTAAAACCCCCATAAGACAACGTACTGTGTTTAGTCGAAACACATTTTCTTTAATAACTCGGTAAATATTTATGCTAGAATGACAAGAGAGAGCTTAAAACTATCGCCTCACTAATTCCCATCTTTTTCCATGCAATAATTTTACATCCGGGGCTTTTCTGACCCTTTTTGGGCCCAAAAACTCAAAATTTGAAAGATTAATCCCCAAAAAAAGGGTTTAGAGTTTTCCGATTGTTTAGCCCAACGAACTTGTCCAACTCATTACAGAAAGGAACGTCCCTACCAAATTTGAAGTTAATCGGACAAAAAATGTGACCGCTAGAGTGCCTGCACACATATACATAAAATTTTGAACGACCCCCCAAAACGTGTTCAGGGGGTCACGTTAGGAACTTCTATGGTGGTCCTGGGCTTAAGTTTCACCTTGCGGGTCATGCTAATAGTTCACTTTGCAAAGGAAATTCACTAATGAGTGTACATAAGGAATACATGGGAACTTTGAACCCCCAAGGTGCAAAGGCCTATTGGATTTTCAAAACTTGAATATGCCTATATGTTACTCAGGACTATCATTACCTCTCTGCCAAATTTCAGCTCAGTCAGTCCAGTGGTTAATCTGTGATTGAGCCACAAATATCTAAACAAACATACAAACTATCACATTTATAATACTAGATGTTACCCGCAGGCTTCGCCCCGCGAATGATTTAATAAAATTTGACAGTTGTGTGTGCTGCATTCTGTTGTTAGCCCGTGGAACTACTACGAATCAAGATCAGCTGTTTGTATTTTCATCAGCTTAAACAAAAACAAAAATTTATATCCATAATGAATACATTGAAACTTTGAACCCCCATGGGACAAAGCCCTACAGGAGTTTCGCAACTTTAATATGCCTATATGTTACTCAGCACTATCAAGTACTTCTCTGTCAAATTTCAGCTTAATCAGTTCAGTGGTTGCGTAATTGAGCCACAAATATCTAAACAAACAAACTTTCACATATTAGTAGGATTATTCTGTAGAATTTGCTTCCATAAGTACTGTTTGTTTACTTCTGAATAATAGAAAATATATTGAATAACTTGCTTTTACCCCAAATATTTTTACCAAAAGTTATTTTTTGTGCCTGATTCTTACTCCTTATTTGTATGAGACAAATAGTTTTAACTATATTCAAAATATAATAGGTAGTTATATTTTGAACTATGTTTACCTATTTATTTTTATTGGATTGATTACTACCTACACCCATCTTCCAGGCTGCTTCCCCTCTCAAGAACTTGAAGGTCCCAATGGCTGCGGTATGTGTGTACCCTCTCAGAGTTCAAGACGCCACTGCAGCTCTTGCCTCTCTGGGGGTCAGCAAATCCGTTCTGGTAGCCTCAGGTGAGTCTTGGTGATGCAACTTTATTTTGTTTTATGCAATAAGGGTATTTAATTCAGTTAACATTACTTGGCCACTTGATGATTTTTAAGTCTGACGTGTTGTAGGAAAATAGTATTTTTAACATTTATCCACCTTTAATACAAGTAAAACTGTATAAAAACATTTAGAACAATGTCCATACTAATTTAACCTTAATTGCAATTAAATACAGGTATTTGAACTTGAGGCATTTAGTTGAGTTGCAACAACAGAACAAAATTATAAATATAATTCTTTGGGATCTAAAACTCTTTGTTAGTTACTAAAATGAAAGAACATATCTGACCAATTCAATTAACGTTCAAGTTTATCATCCAGGATTAGTCATGCATCGTGCCGATTGAAATTAGATGGTAATTTATCTCATTGCATATTCTGCTTATAGCTTCCAGTGTATGTTCCTGAAACTTGTTTGACTAAATTAAAATAATTAAGTAAAATTAATAGGCTTGTTAAATAATATGTGGTATGGTAGGATTAAGAAAATAGATACTTGTTGGACGAGTTATTTCCGTATGTTGTGTACCAGACCCAGACCCAGACTGCAGTCAGAGTTTGCAACGGTACGATTGCTTACACGGTAATTAAAAATATTTTCAAGAGGCAGATTCAAAACCTGTATCGGTCCTGGTCTCACAACGGGTTAAATAGTGTATTAGGCCTAGTGATATACTGAACTTTTTGGAGATTCCAATCTCACTGGATTTTCCAGTGGCCGCCGGGTTCCCGACCGGTCAGTTCCCCCTCCACACTCGGCTGGCAGAGATCTACTACGCTGTGGCTGTGGGGGCCGATGAGATAGACGTAGTGATCGACCGTAGCCTCGTGCTGAGGGGCCTGTGGCCACAGCTGTACGGTGAGCTGGTGCAGATGCGGGCAGCCTGTGGCGAGGCCACTCTCAAGGTCATCCTGTCTGTCACCGATTGTGGCTCGTGGACCAATGTCTACAAGGCTTCAGTCGTCGCAATGCTGGCTGGCGCCGACTTCATCAAGACGTCTACCGGTTTGTTGGTCTTTTAATGGTGATATTTTTAAAATAATTTCGGGGCGGGATGTAAATACAAATTTCTTAGAACACTTCAAAACATATTAACTCTTATACTGTACTCATAAACAAGATGGTAATTATACATAAAAGATAGTAAAGTGCTGTCGATTTCGACCAGTCACACCGATCATCATCAGGCCCAATCAGAGAATGGCATAATCAAAATGGTGTTGGCTGCTGACAGTTCCGGAAACAAGTTCCTGTATGTACCACCAGAGTCAATATTTACATGTTAATTTATTAATATAGGTACATACCGTACCTTTACATTTTTCTTTTCAAACAAACAATTCTTCCCATGCGTTCATTACAAATCCTTTTTTAAAAGTCATGAGTATATCTTGGGTTTCCTCTTTATTCCGTAAAGTGACAAGATTGTCACTTTACTTTACTTTACTTTATTAATCATATAATAGATGTTTCGCAACATTAGATCTTTCTGGTTTGTTATTTTTCCAAGCTGATACATGGTTCTCGAATCATTAAATAAGAAGTTATTTAAAATAATGTGTAATTTAAAATTTTCAATTCACTTTCGGTAGCCACTAGGCTTACTGAACTGTGGAACACGTCTTTGTGCCGAATCATTTGTTGATACTGATCATTTATTTTTTGATATTGACACAAGGTAAAGGATTATGTAGAATAATTATTATTTCCATATTTTTTTCATCTTGCAAAGTCAGGACTGACTCTTCTAACAAACGGGCAGTGTAATGAAGGGGATCTTTCTGACATTTCACTTTGGGAAACTACAATTGCAAACACTTCTCAAGGTGCAAGTTTTATTAAAAAAAACCTCTTAGATTCCACATACATTAATTACAAATTTTGCCTTATTTCTTGAGGTGATTATTTTTATTTACCTATGAACATCAGAACTACAGTAGAGCGTCGAAAATCCGAACGTCAATAATCTGAAACGTC
Organism: Allygus modestus; assembly: GCA_963675035.1. Taxonomy (NCBI): domain Eukaryota; kingdom Metazoa; phylum Arthropoda; class Insecta; order Hemiptera; family Cicadellidae; genus Allygus; species Allygus modestus. The sequence continues at coordinate 26,368,886 of OY776115.1, read as the reverse complement.
AAAAATCCGAACCTCTCCTGAGGATGTTATTAATACTGTACTGTATTGAATTAGCACGAAAACGACATATGTTTTAAAATTTCGCGCCAAACTGCCGGCGCCCGGCGGGGGAATGAGTGAACGCGCCGAGCCAGGTAAATGACCTTGGGCGTGTCTATTTTTAACTGACTACAGTAATGTACATAATATACGTAAGTACAAAAAAACTATTGTTTTTGTTTTATTTACTATAGCCTAGAACTGCATATTTAATAGTGTAGGCCTAATTATGTGTCTAAGAGGCATTTCTAGGTTATGTTTGAAAATCCGAACAAATCGGTAATCTGAACCACCTACGGTCCCAATTGGTTCGGATTTTTGACGCTCTACTGTACTTTATTGCTGTTCCCGAATAGCATCCACCTTGACTATAAAATTGGGAAAAAAGGCCAAGACTCAGTATGGCCACAACATTTTTACTTTAAGAAAACATACTGTGAATATCTCTTGCTTGTTTAAATACTCTTGGATTGTCATTGTTTTGTGAATATTTTTAGAGTTGAATCTGACTGCCAATAACTGTTCAGAACCCTCAAACATTTGACCTCAAAAAATGTTAATATTTTCAGGAAAAGAAGCAACCACGATGACCATGCGTGAGGGGCTAGTGATGTGCAAGGCAATAAGAGAGTTTTTCAAAAAGACTGGAGTGAAGGTAAGGTACTATTAATTCGGTATATAGAACATTTCATGGATTTACATATAAACATTACCATTATTTGCATAAATATAGTATGAACTAGGACATAATTTGAACAATAATCCTAACATCACTGTCGACGGCACTCCTTTGCCATACTACAACAAAGTCAAAAGTCTTGGTTTGACTATAAGCAACACTTTGACTGGACTGATGCGGTGGTAAACACATGTAGAAAGGTGTTTGCCGCTGTTCACACTTTGAAAAAGGTGAACGACTTTTGCCTTTCCACATTAAATGTCTACTGATCAAATCACTGGTGTTCCCACATTTCAATTACTGCAACACCGTAGTAAACAACATAACTGCAGCTCTGGCCTCAAAATTGCAACGAGCTCAAAATTACTGTACTCAATTGTTATACAATCTTCAACGAGATGACTACGTTACACTGTATTATATCACTCTCCTCTTTAAAAACCATCCGACATCAGGCAGCTGTGCAAAATTACAATAACCCACTCTTTAATCAGGCTTGGAATTCCAAATTATCTTGCAATAAATTTTTAATTTTTGAATGAGAGAGTCGCACGAAACACCCGCTCTGGCTCATCAACGCTACACATTTCTCATCACAAAACGACAGTTTACAACAAATCTTTTACAGTCACAGCTTGTTGCCTCTGGAACTATTGTTTTTCTTTTAATATAAATTTGTTAAGAAGTTTAAGAAATTGTTTTAGTTATTAGAGGTTAGCCGTGAGAAAGGACCATGAGGTCTTAAGTTCGCCTCAATAAAGAAGTATTTTAATTTAATTTCATCGCAGGTGGGGCTGAAGCCAGCAGGGGGAGTGAGGACGGCCGAACAGGCTATCAGCTGGATGTTGATGGTCCAACAGGAGCTGGGCGACGAGTGGGTCGGCCCTAAACTGTTCCGGATCGGAACCTCAGGAACAAATCTGATGGGCAATGTCGTCACCGCTTTGAAAGAGGAAGTAAACATCATTAGCTAAAAGAAACTTTTACGCACTGTAAAAGTGTTTGGTTGTACCAAGGGAACGATTTAAAGGTAACATTTTTGCAAGCGAGCTAGTTTTCATATTTTATAGGCCTTCCTATTATATTTTAATAATCCTTTATATGTGTTTAAATCGATTCAGAAGTGTTATTACTCTTCTATACAAGTTAATTTTGTATTATTTTGTTGTTTTTTACGAAATGTGTGTTATGATGATAATACATTTTAACTATTTATTTGCTAAATGAAAGACTGAATTTTGAGATTAAATTGTTACTGCACTATGTAATTTGTCTAACATGAAGTGATAATTAGAGTAATTGTAAAACTAAAGACTGATTAGGAGTTATTTTTTGAATCAAATTTAATGTGTGATTAGTGTAGAGGTTAAAGCTGAAAACTTATTGAATTAATTGTGTGCTAAATATATTTTTGCAATGTTGTTCAATGATCAATTAAAATATTTATTGCTCAATATGTAAGAGCTCTTTGTTATTGTCATTGCATGTAGTAAACCTGGGTTTTTATGAAAAATTATGTGTTTATTATTTATTACCTCCTAGTTTTATACTATTGAAAATGGCATGTGAAAGTTAACAAATATATTTATTAAACTTTTTTTAGTTTAGAAAATAAAATTTGTGTTATTCTTCCTTAATATTTTCTACTTCAATCACTTTAAGTAATCGGTTATTCATAACACACTTGCAAAAAGTTAAAAATGTTAATATCCTAGCTTTAGTGTTGTAGATGAGCTTCTAATATATCGATATAATAAAACGCGCTTAGTGACGTTTCTATTGCTCATTAGTTCCGTACACCGACTTGCTCTCACCCTATTAATATATGTAACTTGGATAAACAACAGTCATAAATTATCACATTCATAATACAATATGATAAATAAATGATAAATGATTTTATTTCCTTAAAAAGCAATACAAAACAAGTACAGTGGAGAAGTTGGAAATAAACTGACCACTTTAACCAGTTGTGTGGTCAGTAAAAATAAAATAAAGCTAATGAAAAACAAAATAATACTTCAGTCTAGCTCAACATGTAAAGCTGCTCCCTGTGATGTTTGATCAATACAACAAATAAAAATACAAAAGGAGTAACAATGCCAGACTGTACTGTATATTGTTATTGTTGCTAATTCATTGGTGATTTTACTGTATTATGTGAAATATAACGGAGTCCAATTTTAATTTGTTTCCCATTTGAAATTATTTAATTTGATGTTGTCTTTTATTATTGTTGTTCTTTGATAGCGGTCATTTAGGTATGAGTTCAACCAAAGGAGAGCGGCCTCTAAGAAATTATCAAAAAACAATTTACTTAGAAGTTACAACAAATAAAAAAAATTTCCCCCCCCTCCCTGCACCCTTAGGGGAGTTCATACGAAGGTTTACTCAGTCAAGGCCTTGGATAAGTCACAGAACACACCAAGTGCTGTGTGTCTCATCCAAGCCAGGTGTTATTACATCTACAAACCAAGCCACAGCAGAAATGGTACTTCGGCCCTCCTTGAAGCCAAGCTGTTCATCTACCAAAACTGTGTACAGAAGAGTCTCCAAACTCGACTCCCGATAACTCGACACTCTGGGAAACTCGACACCTCATTTACTATACAGTACATGTATTACAAGACTATATATTTTGAAAACGAGGACAATTAGTTATTAATTCTCAATTTTTAAGTATTTATCTAATTTTTATATTTTTCTTAAGTTTGTAATACAGTATCATTATACATTTATACTATAATGTGTTTAAGTAAAATCTAATACTGTATACAATTTACAGCTAAATAATGTGTTTTCCTCCCCTCCCAATGTAATTCTGGATAACTCGACATTCCACAAACTCGACAGGGTCTTAGTCCACATTGTGTCGAGTTTGTGAGACTCCACTGTAGTTCAAAAAAGTGAGTTATTTGATTGAAAGCAGCTTTTTAGAAAATCGTTAGTGTGGACGCCTATTGTGAGATGCAGCACTGATGGCTTTTCTAGACACCCATGTTTTTAAAAGGATCGTCTGTAGCTGCTTCCATAGTTAATACCATTGATTTTATATGAGGATATCAACATAATCAATGTTTACAACAATAATCAAATGTTGCTGTATCCCACCTATTGCAAAATTCCCTTTGACCTCTGTACTTCACAGTTTCAAGCTATAATGTTATTGACATACATTTTATTAGCCTTATGATTATTTTGATCAAATGTGTTGAACAGTTACTTCAAGATTATGCAGTTGGAATTATTTTAGGAAATATGAAACATTTAACACGTACGCAGCGGCGAGGTCGGTTTCGACCGGCCCGGGCTAAGCGTGGACGCTGAGCAGTCGGAACCGGCCTCCAATTCTCTTGAAACTAAACCAGTCAGTGTGAGCCGAGCACTTGCTAAAGGCAGGTTATTTGTTGCCCGCGTGTAGCTCAGAATGTGAGGTTTATTTTGGTGTAGGTTGGTAGTCAATATCCCGGCCATCATGGGACTTCTCCGCATTCGTTTTCGTCCCACTTAGTCCCTCTAGATGGGAACCCTGGTTGACTACTGCTATCTGGATTCTGTTGCTACCTGGTGGCATTTTGTAGAACTACGTCCATTTATGTTGTAACACAGTAAAGCACCGTACAGTGTTTTTGTCATTTGTAAGCTGGGAATTCAAAATGTGACCGCGCCTGCCGGAACAGTTGTCGCGTGGCGGGGACACGCTACCGGGAGTACCCCGCAGTGAATGTGTTAAACAACTTACCCAGTATAGGTTTTAAGAATATAAACTATTTTTAGTCATTTTGCCCAAACTGTTTTGACTGAAATATTTATAGCAGTTAGATATTACCTTTAACTTGGCTTTCAACAACTGCATGTGATTTAATTTAATTCTGTAACTTTTTAGCGAATTTCCCCTATAGGGAAGAAGCTATTACCGTAGTCGGCATGGTAAGACCTAGGCCCGGGACTATGATAAATTTTCGTTTTGAGGTCCCCAGACCCCAAAAACACCATTCGTTCGAAACTGTATATATATATATATATATATATATATATATATATATATATATATATATATATATATACAGTGAGCATGATAACTCTCCCCTAAAAATTATCCGATTTTGATGAAATTTGGTATAAACTTGTGAAGCAACATTTATGACTTTAAGTTGGAAAACCAGCCAGATCGCTCTATCCGAAGGGATATTTTGGCGGGGTTTTGTACCCCAAAAATGGGATTTTTTAATTTTTAGCGAATTTCCCCTATAGGGAAGAAGCTATTACCGTAGTCGGCATGGTAAGACCTAGGCCCGGGACTATGATAAATTTTCGTTTTGAGGTCCCCAGACCCCAAAAACACCATTCGTTCGAAACTGTATATATATATATATATATATATATATATATATATACAGTGAGCATGATAACTCTCCCCTAAAAATTATCCGATTTTGATGAAATTTGGTATAAACTTGTGAAGCAACATTTATGACTTTAAGTTGGAAAACCAGCCAGATCGCTCTATCCGAAGGGATATTTTGGCGGGGTTTTGTACCCCAAAAATGGGATTTTTTAATTTTTAGCGAATTTCCCCTATAGGGAAGAAGCTATTACCGTAGGTCTCATGGTGAGACTTAAGCTCGAGACCATGATAATTTTTTGTTTTGAGGTCCCCAGAAGCCAAAAACACTATTCGTTCAAATTTATATATATGTATATATATATCTATATATATATCTATATATATATATCTATATATGTGTCAGTGAATGCGATAACTTGAGTAAAAAACGTCCAATTTCGATGAAATTTGGCTCAAATGTGTAAAGTGACATTTATGACTTTAAGTTCGAAAACCAGAAAAATCGGACCATGGGAAGGGGGGTTTATGGGGGTTTTAAATTTTCCAAAAATCAGTTTTTTGCATTTTCACCCTAAAATTTTTAAAACACTTAATTTTGGTTTTGACCATGTTATAGAGCTTAAAAAAACAAATAATATGGTATTTTGAATTATTAACCTAGGTTAAGTGGTTGCGGAGAAAATCCAAAAAAACCTGCTCATAAAATCTCCCATGTTAATCTTATGGGAAAAAGGTTTTTGGCTTTTCCTCAGTTAATTTTACTTTAATCTTAACATTTGCTTTTACCAATCCCTTCAGCTCTACAAAACAATCATTTTGGTGATTAAATTGTGATTCTACGTCCAACCGTTACAGAGATATTCAAAGTGCTAAACACAGTACGTTGTCCAATGTTATCCTTATGGAGAATAAATCAAATTTGATATCTCGATTATTTATGAATGTATATTGATGAAACTTGGGTAGTACCATTTATAGTCAATTCTAGTACTGGTAGATTTATATTTGCACAAACAACTGATATTTTGTTGATTATCCCAGGAGCAGCAAACCTGCATACTCAGCCCTAATGTTATTCTTATGGAGAATAAGTAAAGTTGTATATCTCCCTTAATTATGAACATAAATTAATAAAACTTAGTATTGTAGCTTCACCTAGTTGAGTTATATTTTGATAATTGCATAAAAACACATATTTTGTGTTCCTGGTTGCAGCAAACCTGCTTACTCTGCCTTAATATTATCAAAGATTACACATGCTACGCAAAATAGATATTGCACCTTACGGCAATTTTGTGCCAAGTCGTTTTTAGATGGGGCCACCTTCACGTAGTTGGGTGGTCCCTCAACAGAGGCGCTGTGTCAAGTCTCGATCTGCATTACCTATTCAAGTTCGGGTGAGTACAGTAATGTTCGGTCGTGCTCGGGATTAACTCAACTGTACGCAACTACTGCACGGCGCTGGCCGGCCCGTCGCCGTCGTCGTATTTCAAGTTTGAAAGCGCAGAGCTGTCATTAATGTACCATAACTTTATCTTTTTACTACAATTACTATTACTTATTTTAAAATAACAGTGCCTCAGTTAAGCTAAAGGAGCACAGTGTAGAAAAGGTTTTATTGATGTAAACATGTGTGAATAAAAATCTTCAAACATTAGTGATATAAGCTTACAACGTTATAATAATTTTTCTGCATTGAATTTTAATGTATATTTAGAGAACCCTTTACAATTTTACAATATAACAATCTTACAAGTTTTGAAAATTCGAGACTTTTTGTGATGTTGACTTTTCTGATTTCGGAATTCTCATCACTTTTGTTAACCACAAAGTTTGTTTCTGGATTTTTAGTTTCATGCAATATATTATTATGAACTCACGATGAGGACTGCATGGTTGGTCAACTGCTAACCATTCACTGGCTACTTGAGTTATTTTTGACCTAGCAATATCCACAAGAGTATTCATTACTTCATGTCTACTTTTAATAATGTCAAAGTTTTGTTGAAACAAGGTCAAAATTAGGTCAGTGACTTGGACCATAAGGGAGGAGGGCGCGGTTAGGTGACTCATATCATCTTTAGTTCATTCTCAGCTCATTCGGTTCATCAAACCGCATGTATTGCATTAGCTCCGAGCGGCAGCGTTGGCAAGGAAATTTCTTATTGAGGACGTACACTAGATATCCAGCAACGTTCCTGAAATGATCAGAGAGATGTAAATGTGGTTGATGGCTGTGTTTTGGCTAAAGTAAAGCTAGTTTTTTATTTGTCTTCAAATGAATCGTGGTTATTAATTTATTATTGTGTAAATAAATAATAATTTTGAACTATACTTTGCCTTCAAAACAATATGAACGAATAATGTTAATCTTTCAAAATTTTTAGTTTTGTGTAATTTAACAGTCAACAGGGTTTTTTCATCCCTTGCTTTTAAAGCAGTGAGTTTTCTTCCCTTAGCGCACTTATTTTCTATAGCAGAGAGTGTGATATGTACCACATCTGGGCACATGTTAGTTTTCAATAAAAACCAGCATTAACCTATTAACAAAAAATATACGCTGAGTTCATTAAAAGTGCTTTTCCAATGTGAGCATTAGGGATGTGTCCTTGTGTCGGTTCTTAAAGTCAGTTGTCGGTTTTACCGGTTTTTTACACAAACACTGAAACCGAGAACCGAAAGAGGTCAACCGAGAACCAGGTAAAATGTCGGTTTCGGTTTTTCACTATCAGTAAATGCTCATATTGGAAATAAGCATTATAATTTGTAATGTTGTACAAATATCGAATGACAATCTAAACAACATTTAACAAAATAAGTGGTCGAAATAAGACTCCTCCCGACAACTAATCACTTCCTTTCTAGACCAAAATAACTCTCAACTAACACGAAAGGAGAATTGACAGGAGTTAGTTCTATTTATAGATGTACGTGAATAAAAACAACAGATAAGGAAGCATGGAAAGGGGGTGGGGAGGGTTTGGTTGCGACTTTGGTTGCTACAAAACATTTGACCTTGACTAAACGTGAATGTAAGCATAGTCAGGAAGGCCTTTCAGTGTTTCGTTTGCTGTTTGTTGTAACCCATTTATCTCATACACTCTTATTTTTCAAAGGAAATTTGAAAAATCTCAAACTTGGACTGTTAATGCGTATAGACAGACAACCAATAAAAGATCACGTCTTAATACCTGGCATTGTTTAAGAAAAAATACACAACATAATACAATTATAATTCACTACAAACGTTCTTCACTCTTGCTAATCCATATTTAATTCTAAACCTCTAGTTACTTACATAAGTAAACAAACACAAGTCAAGGTTAACCATAACAAAATAAACAACAACGAACCAATACGTAAATATATAACAGCTGATCCATGTCGGCAATGAAGTCTTAGCGGTTGTCAAAACATTCGCTAGGCCTCGCATGGAAATTGATATCAAAAAATGGCTTGGCTGCAATATCTATTTTGCGTAGCATGTGTAATCTTTGATATTATTCTTATGGAGAATAAATAAAATGCTATAGATCACTTATTTATTTATGTATTTTTATGAAACTTGGTAAGTGGCTTTATAGGTAGTGATAAACATATGCATGTATTGGAAATTCGCTGAGTACGCAGGTTTGCTGCGACGGGGGTATTTGTGATCCTTTGTCTGGAGCTCAATAAGAGAAGTGGGACAAACTTCAGATCTTGATACTTCTATTTATATGTACAACAAAGACTGAACGATTTCCAGCCTTCCAGGAATTATTTCCAGGCTCGGCCTATTTTTGAGCTAATATTACCGGCCTAAATGTTTTGCTCTGGTGTATAGCTTTTTAGCGAATTTCCCCTATAGGGAAGAAGCTATTACCGTAGGTCTCATGGTAAGACTTAAGCCCGAGACCATGATAACTTTTTGTTTTGAGGTCCCCAGATGTCCAAAACAATATTCGTTCAAATTTATATATATGTATATATATATCTATATATATATATATATATATATATATATATATATATATATATATATATATATATATGTGTCCGTGAATGCGATAACTTGAGTAAAAAACGTCCGATTTCAATGAAATTTGGCTTAAATGTGTAAAATGACATTCATGACTTTAAGTTCGAAAACCAGAAAAATCGGACCATGGGACGGGGGGTTTATGGGGGTTTTAAATTTTCCAAAAATCAGTTTTTTGCATTTTTTACCCTAAAATTTTAAAAAAACTTAATTTTGGTGTTGACCATGTTATAGAGCTTAAAAAAACAAATAATATGGTATTTTGAATTATTAACCTAAGGTTAAGTGGTTGCGGAAAAAATCCAAAAAACATGCTCATAAAATCTCCCATGTTAATCCTATGGGAAAAAGGTTTTTGGCTTTACCTCAGTTAATTTTAATGTAAACTTCACATTTTCTTTTACCAATCACTTCAGCTCCACAAAACAATCATTTTGGTGTTTAAATTGTGATTCTAAGTCAAACCGTTGCAGAGATATTCAAAATGCTAAACACAGTACGTTGTCCAATGTTATCCTTATGGAGAATAAATAAAATTTGATATCTTGATTATTTATGAATGTATATTGATGAAATTTGGTATGTGGCTTCATGTTGTACTGGTATATTGATAATTGCACAAAAAATAAATGTTTTGTTGGTTGTCCCCGTAGCAGCTAACCTTCATACTCAGCCCTAATGTTATTCTTATGGAGAATAAGTAAAGTTTTACATCTCCCTTAATTATGAACATAAATTAATAAAACATGGTAAGTAGCTTCACCTGGTTCAGTTATATTGATAATTGCATAAAAACTCATTTCTTATCTTCCTCGTTGCAGCAAACCTGCGTACTCAGTCCTAATGTTATTCTTATGGGGAATAAATAAAATGTAATAAATCACTTATTTATGAATGTATTTTTGTCAAACTTGGTGAGTGGCTTTATGTACTAGTGAGAAACATATCAATGCATTGGAAATTCGCTGAGTACGCAGGTTTGCTGCGACGGGGTGTATTTAATAATAGTAACATCTGTTTATGCTACCACTTCAATGTCTATAAGGATCTTTGACAATTATTGGGGCAGAGTCTACAGTAAAATGTGTATCAAATCCCTTTTTAGCGAATTTCCCCTATAGGGAATTAGCGAATTTCCCCTATAGGGAAGAAGCTATTACCGTAGTCGGCATGGTAAGACCTAGGCCCGGGACCATGATAACTTTTCGTTTTGAGGTCCCCAGACCCCAAAAACACCATTCGTTCGAAACTGTATATATATATATATATATATATCTATCTATATATATATATATATATATATATATATATATGTGTCCGTGAGCACGATAACTCTCGTAAAAATTATCCGATTTTGATGAAATTTGGTATAAACGTGTAAAGCAACATTTATGACTTTAAGTTCGAAAACCAGCCAGATCGCTCTATCCGAAGGGCTATTTTGGGGGGGTTTTGTACCCCAAAAATGGGTTTTTTGAATTTGTTACATATAATTTTGGAAATAGTCAGATTTTATTTTTTCCCATTGGATTCAGCTTAAAAAAACACACAATTTGGTATTTTGATCATTTCTCTACGTCAATTGGTTACCGAGATATTGAAAGTGCTAAACACAGTACGTTGTCTAATGTTATTCTTATGGAGGAAAATAAAAATTTTATATCTCGCTTATTTATGAACATATACTGACGAAACTTGGTATACGCCTTCATCTGGTTGTGAACCATTGATATTTGCTCCAAAAAACAATTTTTTGACAAAGGCTCCCATAGCAGCAAACCTGCGTACTCAGCCCCATGTTATCCTTATGGAGAATAAGTAACGTGTTATCTCCCTTAATTATGAAAATAAATTAATGAAATTTGGTAAGTGACTTCACCTAGTTGAGTTATATTGATATAAGCATAAAACCCCATTTTTTGTGTTCCTTGCTTCAGCAAACCTGCATACTCAGCCGCCATGTTATTCTTATGGAGAATAATTAAAATGTCATAAATTGTTTATTTATGAATGTATATTGATACAACTTGGTATGTAGCTTTATGTGGCATTAAGATAAATATATATGCATTGGAAATTCGCTAAGTATGCAGGTTTGCTGCTACGGGGGTATTTTTCTATTTCAGACCTGAAGATCGTTGTAACAAATTCAGCCTTCCAGTTAGATCGTAAAAGTTTGAGAATTAGTGATGAGTGAGTGCTGGAGTCAAGGGAGCGGGGGAGCCCTACAAAATTTGCGGAACGGGAGAGTTTTCTTTTTATCTGCACATTAGCATTAAGAATAATACCCCCGTCGCAGCAAACCTGCATACTCAGCGAATTTCCAATGAATTATAACATAACACATTAGGCCACTTAACAGGGATTGATAAGAAATATATTCACAAACAAGCGATATTTAAAATATTAATTATTCTCCATAAGAATAACATTGGGGATGAGTACGCAGGTTTGCTGCAACAAGGAACACAAAATAATGGGGTTTTATGCAAATATCAATAGAACTCAGCTAAGTGAAGTCACATACCAAGTTTCATCCATATACATTCATAAATAAGCGATATATAACATTTTAATTATTTTCCATAAGAATAACATGGGGACCGAGTACCTAGGTTTGCTGCTACGGGACCCATAGGCGAAAAATTGTTTTTTTGTGCAAACAACAATAAACCACAACCAGATGAAGCTATATACCAAATTTCGTCAGTTTATGTTCATAAATAAGCGAGATATACAATTTTTCTTTTCCTCCATAAGAATAACATTAGACAACGTACTGTGTTTAGCACTTTCAATATCTCAGTAACCAATTGACGTAGAGCAATGATCAAGATACCAAATTGTTTGTTTTTTATGCTGAATTCAATGGTGAAAATTAAAATTTGATTTAAAAAAAATTACATGTGGAAACCCCAAAAAACCCATTTTTGGGGTACAAAACCCCCCTTCGGATGGTGCGATTTGTCTGGTTTTCAAACTCGTTCAAATAAATGGTACTTTACACGTTTGTACCAAATTTCATTAAGATCGGACCTCTTTTACGAGAGTTATCGTGCTTACGGACACATATATATATATATAAATATATATATATATATATATATATATATATATATACATATAAAAAATTTGAACGAATGTTGTTTTTGGCATCTGGGGACCTCAAAATGAAAAGTTATCATGGTCTCGGGCTTAAGTCTTACCATGAGACCTACGGTAATAGCTTCTTCCCTATAGGGGAAATTCGCTAAAAAGTAACATCTGTTTATGTTACATCTTGTCAAGTAAATTCAATGTCCATATATGAATAACACTGAAACTTTGATAACTAGTGGGGCGGAGCCCTGAGGGAATTTCACGAAATCCAGCTTTATTGCACATGTACAGCATAAGATCAACCACCATGCCAAAATTTCAGCCGCTTTATAGTCATTATGGTTCTTACAGCTATTATGAGAGAGTAGTATTTGTTTTATATAAATTAGCTATAGATAAATATTCGTTATGAGGTACTGGCCACTAGGGATTTATTTTTTTTTATTTTTTTTTATTTTTATTTTTATTTATTTTTTTTAATTTTATTAGAGGCTTTGTATTAAATTACATGAAGCCTTAAGAGCTACGAACATAAATTATTAGACTACAGCTCAAGTCCAAAATTTAATTGATTTCATCCGGTTTATGGTCACTTAAATAATTTTCTCGATTTTATGTAGAAATTCTAAGACGTAACACTATAATTTTGAAAACACACTGAATTAATTTCAATTATATAAAGAGTTCTGATGTATGAAGTCAAAATATTACAATTCAAGTCCAAAAACTTAATCAGTTTCATGAGGTATATGGTCACTTAAATAATTTTCTTGATTTTGTGTAAAAATTCTAAGATGTAATACCATAATTTTGAGTTTTCTTCTTTAAGAATGTCATGTAAATCAGGAGGTATATGACAGTTACATCTTCTCAACATTTCATAGAGATAATTTTGATGTATTGAGTAGGCCGTGCAGTCCTTAAATATGTGTTGGATACTTTCATGAGTTCCATCATTACATTGTGCGGAATCAATTCTTTTAAGTAAAAATTAAAACCACATAATATTTAAGAATATCTGTCTTTACCAGTAATTATAAAAAATAGACTAGTAAACATGTAATGTAATGTCAGCTGATTAATTGTAAAAAAATGCTGAAAAAAATATATATAAATAAGATATAAAGCCGCATTTTCCTAGGAACTTTTGAGAAAACCATGTAAGTCTGACACCCATCTATACTTCCATCTGTAAGTCTATACTTGAATGAAAAGTCTCGGTGAGCAAATTGGAAGAAAAATATTAGTTTTTTGGTAAATTTTTCTTAAGGGCACAAATATAAAGATACCCCGTAGCAGCAAACCGTAATCAGCGAATTTCCAATGTTTATATATGTATCTTAATACCACTTAAAGCCACATACAAATCAATTATTTATGACATTTTAATTATTCTCTATAAGAATAACATGGCGTCTGAGGATGCAGGTTTGCTGAAACAAGGTTCACACAAAATGGGTTTGTATACAATTTTTTTATAACTCAACGAGGTGAAGCCACATACCTAATTTTATTAATTTATGTTCATAATTAAGGGAGATAACATTTGACATTTGGTAGTACACAGGTTTGCTGCTACTGGAACTATCGGCAAACAAATCATTTTTCGTGCAAATATCAATATACCGCAACAGTATTAAGCAATATACCAAGTTTCGTCAGGATAAGTTGATAAATAAGCAAGAGATATACAATTTTTCTTATCCTCCAGAAGGATAACATTGGACAACGTTATGCACGTTTTTAGCACTTTCAATATCTCGGTAACCAATTGAAGTAGAGCAATAATCAAAGCACCAAATTGTTTTTTTTTAAGCTGAATTTAATGGTCAAAATTAAAATTGGATTTACTAAAATATTATCTGTAAAAAACTCAAAAAACACATTTTCGGAGTACAAACCCCCCCCCCATAATACCCCTTTGGATAGGGCGATCTGGCTGGTTTTCAAACTTAAATTCATAAATGTTGCTTTACAAATTTCATCAAAATCGGGTCATTTTTACGAGAGTTATCGCACCCACGGACATATATATACATACAGTTTTGAACGAATGGTGTTTTTGGCACCTGGGGACCTTTAAACGAAAAGTTATCATGGTCCCGGGCCTAGGTCTTACCATGCTGACTACGGTAATAGCACTGACTGCAATAGTCAATGGTAATACAGTTCGCGCCACGGTGCTTGACGCCTGGGAAAGGCGAGAACCAACTCAAACTTCTCATAATTAAAAGCAGACAATAACAAAAATAACAAAAACCAATATTTTAAAATTATTTTATTTAATTTTGGTTTCTGTTGACAAAAGTGTTCTGTAATACTAACGGTACTAAGCCATATAGAGGCGAAAAGTCATTCCAGAGCATACGCCAACCAGGCGCCAAGCACTGTGCCCCGAACTGTAGCTTAATTCGCTAAAAAGGGAAAGGGATATAAGTTTAAACACATACTTAAAGGTATGTAATGTCCAACAGCTGAATTCGTTTTTATTACAGCTGTTGCCCATGGGATTTTTTTTACATACATACTTTATTTAAATCTGTTTAGTTACAAAAAGAGTTCGCACGCAGCACGCTGACGGATGTGAGGGAAGTGAATTTCCACATAAAAACTTATAAAACTCAAAATCAGTGTAAAACATACATTTATTCCAATTTTTTTATAATTTGGAAACAGTGATTTTTTTGGCTGTTCTGATGCTCCTGGTTTCATTTATCTGCAAAGCTGGGAATACAATTTTGCGCATTAGAATGTTAGGAGAAGATCCCGACAGGCTTGAAAGTAGGCGTGAGGTTGCTGTGGGGATGATAAAAGTACTCTAACAAAGGAATAACAGGATTTTCTAGTGTAAAACCCCCATAAGACAACGAACCACATTTTCTTTAATAACTCGGTAAATATGTATGCTAGAATGACTATAAAGGGCTTAAAACTTTCGCCTCGCTAATTCCCATCTTTTTACATGCATTAATTTTACATAGGGGCTTTTCTGACCATTTTTGGGCCCAAAAACTCGAAATTTGAAAGATTAATTCCCAAAAAAAGGGTTTACAGTTTTCCGATCGTTTTGCCCAACGAACTTGTCGAACTGATTACAGAAAGGAACGTCCCTACCAAATTTGAAGAAAATCGGACAAAAAATGCGACCGCTAGAGTGCAAACACACACACACACACACACACACACACACAAACACACACATATATATAATTTTGAACGACCCCCCAAAACGTGTTCAGGGGATCACGTTAGGAGGAACTTCTATGGTGGTCCCGGGCTTAAGTTTCACCGTGCGGGTCATGCTAATAGTTCACTTTCCAAAGGAAATTCACTAACAATAAGCAAAGGTGATAAATTTACAAAGGCATGAGTTAGTATTCGTCCAGCAACAAATCTAACAAAATTAAAATATAGGTATTTAAACTATGTTTTGAACAGTGTGATGTCAAATCCAGGAAATTTATTATGACGTTTTAGTCTGTAACAACAATAAAGATAGTTATTTATTCTACTAGTTTGAAATAGTATGTTGAGTTATTTATAATGTACAAAGGAAAATATCATACAAGTAATTATAAAACATGTAAATTTAGGAAAATTGATTTTTCATTTTAGTACAAACGCATATAGCAATCAGTGTTGTAGAAGTGTCAGATGAATCGTCCAAAGAACTGCAAAAACGTGAACTTTATCTTTTCATTTGTATATGTAAAAACCGCATGAAACCCGATCCAGTGTGGAAGTCTCAGACGAACTGTCTGATGAATTCATTTTTTGGGTTCATAGGATCAGCAATGTACATATTGCTGCTCACTTTGGACCTCGGAGCTTACTGAGCTCTAAAAGGTCAGTGGTATTATTTGAATCTGGGTTCCTTTTCATTTTAAAAACATTGATTTTAAAAACAATATAAAGACGAGTGCTGGAGATGTAAAAGACAAAAAGTATGACAATGTTTTCAAGGCGCTAAATGATGTTTCTTGGCAAAGAATGTCAGTAAACATCTTGGTAATGTGAACTATTCTCGAAAGGTGGAACGTCTTCAACTGGTCCTAAGCTGCAATTTGAACCGGTCAATCATGTCTACGCTAAACAATATGCTTAAGGTGGTCCCACACTTCTCGCGAACAAGTCCGAACATTTGGCCAAATTCCAAATTTTCGGAGTGTGTGGGAAATTCCAAATTCCAATTATTACGCAAGAAGTGTGGGAGCTGCACGAACTTTTGAATACATACGGGAACACTCGTGACGGAATGTTCAGTGAACATTCGGGAGAATGTTGGGCCGAATGTTCAGGCCTGTTCGCGAGAAGTGTGGGACCGCCTTTACAGTGCTACCTCATCATTCCATTGACTCAGGTAAAAGACCATGGAATAAGCCAATCAGGGATCAATTAACCTGCTATTAAACCCATTGAATACACCAAGCAACGACGAATAATTAGAATACTATATTTATTATAAATGCATTTGAAAATTTCATACAACTCGTCCACACTCTTTTCAATTAGATAGTTTTCTAGTTTACTCTTAATAAGGCTAATAGTATTACAGTTAAGCTAACAACTGCGAGTGGTATTTCTTACAGGATTTTATTGTATGGTAACTAGGAATTTGTTTCAAATGTGGGATAAGTATGTAAGCATATACATGTTTTGAACTATTGTGTTTAATGTTTTACAACATTTGTCAACCTGTAGGGTCAACAAATTATCGGCTTCCAACAGCTGTTTTGCGGACTGGATTGGAGTTGCGCACTGCCCAGTGCGCAGTGGAGTGCGGTTTGGTTGTTTGGTTATATATGGTTGGATTTTTGTCGGCTGCCATCAGTGGTTGTTCGTGGGTTGTTTGTTATTTTGGTTGCCGATTATCCCGTCTGAACATTTAAATTTGGTGGATTTTATGTAAAGTAGTCGTGGTTAATGGTGTGTGCAGTGGTTATTTTCACCTTTGTGCCCTGGAGTTAAGTTATTAAAAGTTCCACAAGAAATAAATAAACTTATGTTAACGCGTTTTTTCTGCTGCAGTTAAGTCTAGGCTATAAGCTACATTGCTCCTATATTCTTGGGACACCTGTTCCTGATCGTTATGAAAAGATAAAAGTGAAATAAACATGTCAAATCAGTACAGTATTATCGGCTGGAATGGATAACACTATGCTGTTTTAAATATCAACCCCTCAAACGCAATGCCTCAGTTGCAAGATAGTCCACTTCTTTCTTTGTCCCAGGTAAGACAGTCCTGGAACTCATAGACTATTATCTCATTACTTTTATTACATAGAAATAATATTATACTGTGATTTTATAATTTGGCAATGGCGTTATTATCAAGAAATGTGTTACGTTTTACAGCCCCCGGTAAATTAAGTTCTTTGAATAGCAATCCGTTATCTACGTGTTACTCTAGACAATTCGTGTTCTTCAGTGTTGCCAATTCCCCTAGTCTTATAAATCAAACATTCACAAAAACCCAAAATAAGCTTTTAGAGAAAAAACCGATCTCGTCTGTAATAGTTGGCATTAAGCAGTTAAGTGGGAATGTGAAAATTCAAAGTACAGCAAAAAGAATTCAGAGGAGGAAGTTAGGCGCTGAAGACTCTGCAGCGAGTGATACAAGTTCATCTGGAGTTTGGCAGGTTTCCGCATACGCAACTTGCGAGGAATATAATCTAGAGAAGATTAAGGAGGAATTGGAAAATCAAAATGTGTACAAGCCTACTGAGTCATCAGAAGACCCTGTTGTCAAAGGTGGTGCTGATATTATCCACGCTGTTGCAAACTATCAGGTTTCTTCTGAGCCTCGACATATATTTTTCTTTCGAGAAGGTTCAGTGGTGTTCTGGAATACACCTGAGTTGGAATGTCTCAGTGTTTTGGATTTCTTGAAACAATATCAAATAGGATCGTATAAGAAAGATTTGATTTTAAATGAACGAGAAATTATGACCTACTCATATGTTAATACTACTAAGAAGAGCAACTTGGTCGCTAACAACTTTTCTTTAAGTTCAGGACACGGGCGTAGTGATGTTGAAATTGATCTTGAAAAATTCACTTTTTCAAATGCCATGTCATTGTCTGTGAAACTCGCAATATGGGAAGCGTCCTTGGGCCAGTACATCGACTCGATTGAATACGTAGTTGAAGATTTGAAATGTGGCAAGACGCTGAGAATTTCACGCAAGGATGTTATGTGCAAAACCGGAGAGTTGTTTGCTCTGCGCCACTCTATAAATCTCTCATCGGATCTCTTAGATGTGCCTGATTTTTACTGGGAGAACGATGATCTTGAAACACTCTACTTGCAGCTTTGTAATTACTTCAATATCCCTCGCCGGACAAGAGTAATGAACGAAAAACTGAACCATTGCATGGAGCTGGTGGAGCTGTTAACCTCCCACCTGAGCGATCGCCACCATGTGAGACTGGAGTGGATGATAATAGTGTTGATTATGATTGAAGTTGTCATTGAAGTTCTTCATACAAGAAATTAATCGATCACATAATGATCCAGTAGTGGGATCTTGTATAAATGGTCTTTCAACATATTTTATGTTATTTAAGGCCTTAGTTTATATAAAGTAGGGTGGCCTTTCGATAATTTGTTGAAAATAACAAACTTAGCTTATAATTTTCCTGAATTAGATCGCAACCAAAGTAGGCCTAGCCACTTAAAACTTAAAACTATGAAATTGCGATGAAAATATAACATGTAGGGAAATTGCATTTTAAAATAGGATTAATTGAATTGGAAAAATAATTAATACAGACAGGCACATTTAGCGTTTGAATACAATACTCTGAGAAAATATTCAGTCAATCTCTTTAGAGGAGCAACATGTAACTAGAAGATTTTGGTGAAAACAAATCTGAAAAATATATTTTTGCCAAGCAGTTTTTTAGGACTTTGTTAGTCATTCTCATACCACAGCAGCTAACATTATTTGAAGGCTCTGACCTCAAAATTCAGATTTCTGAGAAATCCATTTCTGACTTATCAAAAACCTTTATACAGATCTCCCTATCATTTCCCTACAGTATCTCTTTCTATCATTTTAGGTTATCAGTACAGGGTTTCAGAACAACTTGCCGATAGTTTAGGACATTATTCCAGGGCCAGAAGCAAATTTAAAAATATCGTAGTTAAATTATCCGAAAGTATCCAGTTACTCACACAGCCGCCATTTCGTTTTTCCATCATTAATTTTGTATAAAAAACTTTTTTTAAGCATACAAAATTTAAATGTTGTATTCTGTTTTATGATAACTAGGCAAAGCAGTACAAAAATGATTTGTTTTAGTTTTTTAGTAATTAGCTATACAAAATGGCGGCTGTTTTAATTTAATTTTTTAAATAACTTTAAAACGGCTAATTACAAAAATACCTTACAAGGATAATTTGTTAAAGATATTTTTATTAAAAATCTATCGACACCTTATGTAAGAAGATTGAACGAATATTAACCGAATTGTGTAAGTTTTCGTTGTATGCGGCCCCTTTCGTAGTAAGAACTGCAACCAGGCACTAGTGGCCGCGCATACCATGATAACTTACACAATTCGGTTAATATTTGTTAAACCTTACATAAGGTGTCGATTTATTTGTAATAAAAATATCTAAAACAAACTGGCTATTCTTGTTAGGCCTAAATATTTTTTTAGTTCGGCACAGCAGTTTTTAACTTATTTAAGAAATAAAAATTAAAACGGCCATGATTTTCTTTTTGGTTATCAGAAAGTATTGATTATTTTTTACATCTTTGCGAAGTTATTATAAAAGTGTACCGTATACAAAATTTCAATTTCATATGTAAACAAGTTTTTATAAAAAAATTAATAAGTGAAAAAGAAAACAAAATGGCGGTTGTGTGAGTAACTGGGGGCTTTCGGACAATTAATTATGATAATTACTTTTGGCCCTGGAAAAATGCCCAAAAATATCGGTAAGTTGTTCTGAAACACCCTAGGGTACTTGGGTCTATTGCATTGCTTTACAATCAAGAGTCATAACATTTTGTTGTAGCCTGATATCATGAAATTGTATGAACTATCAGCATTCGTCCATGATTAATTACATTTCATCATCTCAAATAAATTTGTTTTTTGACCCAAGCTAAATAAGTCATGCTTAGCCTTGATATTTGATAGCTAATGCAATTGTATGCCTTTAAATTAGGATTTTAAAATAACGTGTTTACAAGTGCAAATTGATAATTTGTCAACCAGTTAAAGTTATTAATCTAAAGTAAAGGCTATTATTCTGATTATATACGGTATTTAGATACAAACCTGTGATGTGTGTAAAACTCTCATTAACCTCTGTATAGACCTAATTATTCATTTCAACCTAATTTCATTTGTCCTAGATTATTTTAGCTTAAATTTTGTTCATGAAAATCAATAATTTTGGAAAGTGTTGATATTTACAAGTCCAATTCCACTATACTTCTGGTTCAAAACATATATCAGGCCTAGTTAGTTACTGTAAAATTAAATTCCAAAATTACTTGATTTAATTTGTGTTTCAGCTTAGTATTGTGTAGGCCTGTAAAAAATAGGGCCCAGTCGTTATACGCATAGTGGCATTATTATAGATTCAGTTGCTTGCCCTTTTTAGTATTTTTAGTGAATTTCCTTTGGAAAGTGAACTATTAGCATGACCCGCACGGTGAAACTTAAGCCCGGGACCACCATAGAAGTTCCTAACGTGACCCCCTGAACACGTTTTGGGGGGTCGTTCAAAATTGTATATATATATATATATATATATACATATATATATATATACATATATATATTTATATATATATATAGACATATATATATAGACATATATATATATATATATAGACATATATATATATATATATATATGTGTATGCACTCTAGCGGTCACATTTTTTGTCCGATTTACTTCAAATTTGGTAGGGACGTTCCTTTCTATAATCTGTTGGACAAGTTCGTTGGGCAAAACAATCGGAAAACTCTAAACCCATTTTTTGGGGATTAATCTTTCAAATTTCGAGTTTTTGGGCCAAAAAAGGGTCAGAAAAGCCCCAGATGTAAAATTAATGCATGTAAAAAGATGGGAATTAGAGAGGCAAAAGTTTTAAGCCCTCTCTCGTCATTCTAGCATAAATATTTACCGAGTTATTAAAGAAAATGTGAATCGGCTAAACACAGTACGTTGTCTTATGGGGGTTTTACACTAGAAAAGCCTGTTATTCCTTTGTTAAAGTACTTTTATTATCCCCAGCAACCTCACGCCTACTTTCAAACCTGTCTGGACCTTCTCCTAACCTTATAATGCGCAAAACTGTATTCCCAGCTTTGCAAGTAAATGAAACCAGGAGTATCAGAACAGCCAAAAAATCAATGTTTTCAGATTTCAATAAAAATTGGACAAATGTATGTTTTTACACAGATTTTGAGTTTTAAAAGTTTTTATGTGGAAATTCACTTCCCTCATGTCAGCGTGCTGCGTGCGAAACTCATAACATAATTCAACAGTGTTGTCTTGTAGAAAACATTTTGGTTAGAATTTTCGCTTTACATATTCTGAGATATTATATTAAGCTCTTAAATGCAATGCATAGCCTACTAAAAAGAGTAAACCTTGGACTGAAACAAGACTATCTCCATTTCCGTCCACCTTGGTATATTTTTTAGATGCTTAATGTATCATCAAAAATTCAACAAAAGAAAAACAACAAACTTTATAGCCCTTGACAGAAGCTGAAATAAATTTCAATGTATTATTTTGTAAGTTTATTGTTTTGATAATATAATAAAATGTCCAAATGATTCACTTAAACCTGTATAAACAGTGCAGTATTTGAATCTGTTGTAAGAATCAGACTGTTTTTTCGTATGTCACAGTCATTCATTTGTAAAGTTTATTTTAAGCTACAAAAAGATTGAAAGTAGATTCATCATTGTATGATATTTTTGTTCTGTATTTATATAGCATTTTCAAGAGTTTTTTTCAAGGTTTTCTCGTATTTTTTTATTTTAAAACCATATTTATTTATAATGGTAAATATTTTTTACAATTTCTAAAAGAAAATGATAATATTATAAACTTAAAAGCCTTTATAGGATTAATGAAATTGACTTTGTTCCTAGTTTTCTAGTATCTGTAGCAAAATAGACTTTGAAATTAAATAAATTGTTCTGATAAAATGTTTTAGTATCTGTACCAAAATGGACTTTGAAATTAAATAAGTTGTTTTGATAAAATGTTTATTCTTAATTTCAAATCCCTAAAACTTATTACCGGTATGCCAACTAGAAAAAAATTTATTTTTGAATTATTTGTCTAGACCTAACAGGTCCTAATTTGTTTCTCAGTGAATTATTAGATCAAATATTTGTATAACACTTTGTCATGTCTTGATTTTAAAATATCCTACATGTAGTCAAATGAGAAATCCGTTTTGTCAAATGTGAAGGTGTTATTGAGATAAAAACCAATAAATATAATAAAGTTGGTACAATAATAAAGTTGGTACAAGTGTCACAATTCAGAAAATATTCAAAAATGCTTTAGGGCTTCGCCCCTCTCGCCTTTGAAATTGAATGTGATGATTTTATTCAGTCAGGAGATTTGACACACATTTTGTAACTCAGATTTTTAAGACTTAGTATAGCTTAAATTGAAAGGTCTTGTTTACAGAAAAATTGCTTGTTTCTTCAAAACTGTTTTTTCTGGTGGGTTTTGAGTTGCTATTTTTTCTTTTACTTATCGTGGCATATCAAGAAATTGGAGGATCAAGGGAATAGTATCAAGGTGAAACTGGTGAATTACCAGCCTATTTTTGTCATAAGTCTTAAAAATGAATTGATAAAAGCTTAATACAACTTTTAACAGTCAGAATTGATGGTGATGAGGCGATTCAGATATTCATGAATTTAATTTTCCAGGCATTGATTAGAAATAAGGGGAAATACCCCTGTCGCTGTAAATCTACAAAATCAGCGAATTTCAAATGCAACTAAATGCATATACCTGTACTCTATAGGCTATACCTATATGTCTAACCACCACAAACTCCAAGTTTTATTAAAATATATATACCTATATTCATTAATGAGCAAAATATAACCTTTTATCACATCTCTATGAGATTAATACTAGGCAGACTACACAGGTTTGCTGCAACAGGGGCCGGAACAAAGAGAGGTATTTAGAGAAAATCAGTGGGCCACAACCAAATGAAGCCACGTACCAAGTTTCATTCAAATACATTTATAAATAAGCCTCCATAAGAACAACACTGGACAACGTACTCTGTTTAGCACTTTGAATATCTCTCTGCAATGGGTGGACGTAGGGCCTATAGCCTAACAACAATTTAAACCCCAAATGTGATTGTGTTTTTTTAGATCTGAATTCATTAGTAAATACCCCCGTCGCAGAAAACCTGCGTCCACAGCGAATTTCAAATGCATATATATATATATATAGGCCTATATCTTAATACCACATAAAGAAACATACCAAGTTTCATAAATGTACATTCATAAATAAACGATTTATGACATTTTAATTATTCTCCATAAGAATACCATGGCGGCTGAGTATGCAGGTTTGCTGAAGCAAGGAACACAAAAAATGGGGTTTCATACAAATATCAGTATAACTCAAGTAGGTAAAGCCACATACCAAATTTTATTAATTTATGTTCACAATTAAGGGAAATAACACGTTACTTATTTTCCATAAGAATAACATGGGGGCTGAGTACGCAGGTTTGCTGTTGAGGGAACTATAGGCAAAAACATGTTTTTTAGTGCAAATATCGATACACACAATGATATGAAGCAATATACCAAGTACCAAGTTTCATCAGGATAAGTTGATAAATAAGCGAGATATACAATTTTTCTTATTCTCCATAAGAATAACATTGGACAACGTACTGTGTTTACCACTTTCAATATCTCTGTAACCATTTGACGTAGAGAAATGATCAAAACACCAAATTGTACGTCTTTTTAAGCTGATTCCAATAGAAAAAAAACTAAAATTTGACTTAAAAAAAATTATATGTAAAAAACTCAAAAAACCCATTTTTGGGGTACAAAAATCCCCCAAAATACCCCTTCGGATAGGTCGATCTGTCTGGTTTTCGAACTTATAAGTCATAAATGCTGCTTTACGCGTTTATACCAAATTTCGTTAAAATCGGATTATTTTTATGAGAGTTATCGTGCTCACGGACACACACATATATATACAGTTTTGAACGAATGGTGTTTTTGGCATCTGGGTACCTCAAAACGAAAAGTTACCTGGTCCCAGGCCTAGGTCTTACCATGCCGACTACGGTAATAGCTTCTTTCCTATAGGGGAAATTCGCTAAAATAAAAGTGAGGTTATCAATCAAATCCACGGTAAAAAAGCTAAATTATTTTTTTCTTTAAGATTAACGTAACACTTTTTTATGTGATTTTTGGATTTTCTACGCAACTGCTTCACCCAGGTTAGCAATTCAAAATACTAAATTATTTGTTTTAAGCGGTTAAATAAAAAATGGTGTGATTTTAAAATTGTTACTGTATGTAGAAAACACAAAATAACTTACTTATTTTTGAAACATACCCATTGTCTGATCTTTTTGGTTTTCAAACATAAAGTCATGAATATTACTTTACACATTTGTACCAAATTTCATACAAATCAGACTTTTATTTAATAAGTTATCTTATCGTGCTAACAACGGATACATATATATTATACATTTTATCGAATGGTGTTATTGGCATCTAGGGACCTCAAAACGAAAAGTTATCATGGTCTCGGGCTTAAGTCTTACCATGCCAAACACGGTAATACTGTACAGTAATACGAAGGATGTGAAATAAATTTGTTTCTCTGTGGTACAGTAATAGCTTCTTTCCTCTAGGAGGAATTCACTAAAAGACATTCCATGCCAAACAAATAACAAAAATAGATCAAATAAATACAGTGCTACTAAATAACAAATAATGAGAAACCAAAAACTGTACCTCAGAGGTTATATGCTCGCTTATGTAATCTCAAAATGGATTAATTAATGATCTTTTATGATATTTCATAAGCCGATTTCTAGGGTAGGTATATTAACCATAAAAATGTACTTCATGTTCTGTAGCTCTTCTTATTGATTTAAAATACAAAAATACATCAATCAAGACATTCAATTTTTTACTAGAATACAAAGTTGAATTTATTAATTATTTGATTTTTTTATTCTAAAAAGTAGAATGTAATTGAAGTGGTAGGATCCAAGTACAGTAATACACAATACAACAGAACGTCGTTTTTTATAGGGAGTTAGCCTATATAGTTTAATAGACATAGCTACCAAGAGTAAAGCAAAGCAATTTTACTATCCCTAATTCAACCCTTGCTCGATATCGATTTTAACTAACGTGTGGATTTAGTAGGGCCTATACGTAGTAAAGATGTGTATAACTGTTAATTTATAGACTACAAATATGAACAGTATTTTTTTCATCTAATAAACCAATTCAAAGAGTTATACTATAAGGTATTTTCTCTGAATGGAGTCTTTCGCAGCCATAAGTGTCATGGGAGATAAGATATAAAATTAATGGAGCGGCAAGATGAAAGCTGTAGAGCTAGAGCCGGATGGTCGACAGGTCGACACATGTGCCGATCTGTCCGCGTCTCCCATGGGCCCATTCGTCGTCGCGGCGTCTGCTCGGTGGTGCACCGGATGCGGCTCCGACTGTGACGCACGCCGCCGCGCAAAAACCAGCAGATCCGCCCACGAGCTATTCAGTGCACTG
This sequence comes from Allygus modestus, assembly GCA_963675035.1. Classification (NCBI taxonomy): domain Eukaryota; kingdom Metazoa; phylum Arthropoda; class Insecta; order Hemiptera; family Cicadellidae; genus Allygus; species Allygus modestus. Next base: position 26,342,900 of record OY776115.1, on the reverse strand, counting down.
TCTCGTTCTCATTACAGACAGTGCGATATGCAAGGTCACTAAGCTTTTATTTGGAGAGAAGAGCTCTATCAGTGTGCCCAGGTCCAAAATGTGAAATTCCCCACCTGAACAACAAAACGTCCCCACACCAGGCGCTGAGTTCTCACATGTATTTACTCAATCAATCTGATACTATCAAGTCACATTTCTTTTGTTTATGTAGGGAACTGCTATGGCGAACGAACTTATTTCGTTCTAAATATTCCTATTTAAAATCAAAGAATCAATGCAAGGCGTTTCCACTAATATCGAAGCATGTTTAGTGTCCTGATGTTTATAATACATATACTTTCTTGGCTCTTTAGTTCGTACGGGCGTTCCTCAAAAGGTAGCGTTTTAAGGTATCTTTGAAGAGCATATACCATATCTCTTTACCATATCTCTGTACCTCTTTAGGTCCTTCGATCGTTGTTACATTTTCTGATGAAGCTGATGCCACGAATCAAGTCCGCAATATAAGCCCCACTTGAAGACCAATAACAGTGATTAACTAATTCACTCTCACTCATCCAATGGGACTTTGTATAAAGTTTTAGAGTTGTGTAAGAATAAATGAAATTACACCAGACATAAAACAAATGAACGGGGTCGTTGTCTCTGGCCTTTTTGTCCCTTATATTATTTACCGTATTTTATTCCCAACTCAGAATACAAAAGTTCAACCTAAGTACGATACTTGCATATCATTTTGGACCCGTCACTGTGCACTGCATTTTGCGTAAAATCTACGCGTATCGTTCTCTATCTGTCGTGTTGCGGACGTCATAGTAATGAACATTCAAATATTTAAGTCGGCATTCGTTGAAAACAATTAATTTGGTTTTCTGACAGTGAGTATTTTGCCAGGAAATGCTCTAAGAAGTTAGACATTTCAAAGGCTAGGAAAAATTTAGTGACTCGGTGTCTGTTTATCTGCTGGCGTTACCGAATGACGTTGACAATTGTACACTGCAGATACAGCGCGACAGGCGACAGTAGACACCGACTGACCACAGAGACAGACGGTCCAGGAATAGCGCCGTGTTCCTTGAACCTGGCCGCCGTGACGTCATTGCGGCCTTCATGTCGCGTCGATGCTGTAATTGTCTGTACTACTGTCCGGCATGAATCGTCAGAGGATTGATTTTTAATTCTTTTCATTGTAAATATATCATTCGATTCCCAAAGCTTTACTGAAAATTTGTGGTAACACTTCGAGGCGTATAGCCGGAGCCGCGCTTTTGTGGCATTCTTGTGGTGGTGGGAGGGTAAAAAAATAAAACATAAAATATAGCTGGTTATTTGCTACAACTAAAACCAACCTAACACTACCTAACACCATAGAAAAATAAACCAGGTATCTCGTCTATTTTTCTATGCTAACACTTACACCTCTACAACTGTAGTTGGAACCTGAGTACCGGTACTACTTTGAAATTTCCAATTTTAGTTCACGCCGGATTTAGGTTCAATTACCGTAAAGTTAGCAAAAAAAGTAGGCTAATGTTTTTATTCGAGACCATGCCTACAAAACTCTCAGTGATATGTTAAATGAATTTCTGGAATAAATAACTCAGAGTTTTGAAAAGAAAACTATGCAGTAGTCCCCAGTTCCCGGACGTCACCCACTTGAATGAATGACTAATCACTACGGTGACGTCACAACGCCAGCTGTTTGTGAATGGAACTTCTGTCGGCGTCTAATTCTTACTCATAAGCTCACGTCCTGTTGATAAGTCCAAGCCAATTTAATATGTGTGGTGCTGTAAACTCAACTCATGACATAATTATTCTCTGTGTATACAAATTAATGTTTCTTTGTTCCGTAAACGTTCCTATAGGCCTAACATTCATCCGATTGCGATGCAACTTCGCATGGAAAATCATGGACATAAGGTAACCCTGGAAGGTTTGAAACCATTAATCGAAGTCGTAACCTTAGTCGATAACCAAACTGGATTTGAAATTATCGGCTTTGTCATTATTGAGTAATGGTTTAATCTGAGATCCCATGGTAGAAATATTTTTACCAACGGGGAATGAAACAGGGATCAATAATGACCACGCGAAAGAAGTCGCGCTTAAAAATCAGCTCGTATTATATGTCTCAAGTTTCGTATCTTTTCATTGCAAGTTTAAAGGTCATTGACCTATTGCGGTCTCTTCCATTTACTAACTACCCGGATTTTTCAAGTAATATGTATAAGCTACTTAGAAGCACAATATAGCAATGTATAGATAGTTTTAATTACCACATAAAACACAGTGTATGGTTAATTAATTATGAATGCGTTTCTTTCATAAAATCCAAATTCATGCATGTTAAAATAACATATAGGCTATTCATAATATTAAACTTTGTTTGCCATCCGTGAAAGTGTATTATCTTTATTTATGTTCAGTTTTTGTTCACATAACAAACGTTCTTTATTTGAAAAGGGAAACATTTAGAAGTTAATACCTATTTAAAACTGATTTACTGATGTTTGTTCAGTAAAATGTATGTTGGAGTTTTACTACGAACACTGTGTTTATGTTCAAGGCTAAATACTTTAAATTTCTTCAATTTTGCGACGGCAGAATGTCTTGTGTGTTTTACAGTTATATCAAAATATGAAGACTATACATCGAATCAAAACTTCCTAATTATGTTAGACCAGGGTGCCGCAGTTGGAAGTATGATGAAAATGAATTATGGTTAGCTACAACGAAGATGCCATAACAATCTTCACTTTCCGGCTGGAATCGAATAAAATTCCCTATCGTGCCTTCGGCGTTGTTGGGTCGGTTGCACTCCTTTTGCTCCGCGGTTTAGGGTAATTTCAAAATACATCTTTTGCTCCAGGGGTAGAGCAGGTAGAAATCGGGGCTGCTGGAAACACCTCTTGCTCCTCGAGGGGGAGAGTAGCTAATACTCCCTCTCCCCCAAATTCTTATTTAGCCATCAGTATAACTGGAGGTGCAAATTCAACCCGAACTTTCCTTCGAAATACTCTAGATTCTCTTATTTACCGTGTAGAACCTACAAAAACTATTAAGTTCAGGTGTATTGGCCAGTCTGTATGTTCCTGTATGTTCAAAACACTGGAATTGTTGAGAACCCGAGCGTCGAACCATCCGAGATCTGCGGCCATTGCCACTGCCTTCGTTAAAATCCCACGAATAACTTGGTTCAGTACAAATATTACTTCTGTTCCCTGAAAACTAATTTAATTGATTCTGAATGTACAATTTGACCACTCGACATGATTTTCTGAATTTAGTTTTGCAAGAATATTTCATGTTTGGCGACATAATATTTAATTGTCTTTACATAGTAATTTGATTGTGACTAAGTTTACTAATTTTAACTTTCTCTGTATGTAAAAAGTACGCTATTGTGATATAAAGCTTATGATAATCATGAATAATAATATTTTATCATAACACAATAAAATCATGGGGTTCAACTGGACAGAATTGGACACTCATTTGTTGTCAGCCACTCTCCCCCTCGCGGACCAAAAGAGGTGCTTCCAGCGGTCCAGATTTCTACCTGCTCTAGCCCCGGAGCAGAAGATGTGCTGTGAAATTACCCTAAACCGCGGAGCAAAAGGCGCACACGCGTTGGGTCTGTGTGGGTCTGATCATTGGCTGTACACACTACGTGAGTGTGTATGCAATTTTACATCACTCAGCGCTCTCTAGCTAGCTAACGCGTTTCCCGCGAACGAAAACATCGGTCGATATTACGTCATGCAATCATTTCACAAACCAACATTTATAACTAGGAAACTTTATAATTGCTTGTTTAGGCTCATAGTGTTGCATTTCTACAGGCCCATCGTGGGGCCTGCAGCTATTATGTAATCAACGCGGTGTGTGACCCAAAACAATACCCGGCCCACACGTCGCGGGTCGTTCAACAGGTCTGTCATCAGCATAATAAGTGTTTAAGGCTTGGACATAACCGCAGCTCCGCCAGAACGCTTTCATGAATTATTGCATTGTGTTGCGGCAGTGAATTGGCATGTTGTGGTCTACTGTCGCAAAAAATTGGCCATGTGCGTGACAAGTGTGCTGAACAGTGTATAAATGTTGCACAGTCAGTCTGGCAGAGCGGGTTTATGGGTAATCCCCACGGAGTTTCGGGTTGAGAGGATGATCCTTACTTAATAAATAAAATACACCTGATGCATTGGATTAAGTGCAAGAGGTCATGGGTTCGATTCCTGGGATGCACTTTTAAAATTGAGATGATTAAACTTGGAAACTTTGCTGTGAAACTTTCCATGCAACCACAGAGAAATACACAACAAATCTCTCGAAATCAATAAGCAAGTTCCCATGGGGCAAGTCACATCTCTGTTGCAAATGCAACGTGCAATTTAGTACCTCACAGGAACTTCGACTTGCAAGAACTTATGATGCTATTACGACATCAATTACAGCTACATTTGTTCTGTAACTTATATAGATAACTTATAGACTCACTTGCTGACTCACGTAGACGTATAACTACAAGTTATTTTCCTAAACTCGTCCCTCATTTTGCTTTCCTCTTCAAATTATATTTCAATAATCGAATTACTGTAACCAGTGCCGACACTACTATCAAACATGCCCGCACCGGTGCCGGCGCCGTCACATTGTTGAGGTTAACTAATTGATTTTCTAATGGTAGGTCCATGTACCATCAGTACTGCAGCAGCTCATAATTTGTTCGTAGATTAGAGAGGAGGCAGTCTCTTTGCTGCAAAAATATAAATGTTGCAAGGATGTAGTTCCATTTGTGCGACAAAATATATTGTGAAGTTGCTTCGGACATTGGAAACTTTGATATTAGTGACACGGTTTGCATGACTCTCTTCAGTTTGATCGCATCTTAACAACGCGTCTAGCAAAATAATGCCTCTGGTGTAGACAGGAACAAATATCCTCCTACATTCTTCTCTCACAAGAGCAATGCTAAACCCTCGCATCGTCTCTCCTCAGAACTTGGTAAGATGGGTTGTCTACGACGAGATAGAAAATAACTAAAAACATCCAATAAGACAAATGTTGATGCTGTATCACCAGAGTTTTGAAATGTCATCCCTTCCCTCAAAGCTAACCTATAATCAAAGTAAACCCCCCTTTTCCCTTCTGACTATATATGGTATTGTAAACGATTCGCCTCCTTATTAGTGAATTTCCTTTGGAAAGTGAACTATTAGCATGACCTGCACGGTGAAACTTAAGCCCGGGACCACCATAGAAGTTCCTAACGTCACCCCCTGAACACGTTTTGGGGGGTCGTTCAAAATTTTATATATATATATGTGTGTGTGTATGCACTCTAGCGGTCGCATTTTTTGTCCGATTTACTTCAAATTTGGTAGGGACGTTCCTTTCTATAATCTGTTGGACAAGTTCGTTGGGCAAAACAATCGGATAACTCTAAACCCATTTTTTGGGGATTAATCTTTCAAATGTCGAGTTTTTGGCCCGAAAAAGGGTCAGAAAAGCCCCAGATGTAAAGTTAATGCATGTAAAAAGATGGGAATTAGGAAGGCGAAAGTTTAAAGCCCTCTCTGGTCATTCTAGCATAAATATTTACCGAGTTATTTAAGAAAATGTGTATCGGCTATACACAGTACGTTGTCTTATGGGGGTTTTACACTAGAAAAGCCTGTTATTCCTTTGTTAGAGTACTTTTATTATCCCCAGCAACCTCACGCCTACTTTCAAGCCTGTCTGGACCTTCTCCTAACCTTATAATGCGCAAAATTGTATTCCCAGCTTTGCAAGTAAATGAAACCAGGAGTATCAGAACAGCCAAAAAAATCAATGTTTTCAGATTTCAATAAAAATTGGAAAAATGTATGTTTTTACACTGATTTTGAGTTTTAAAAGTTGTTATGTGGAAATTCACTTCCCTCACGTCAGCGTGCTGCGTGCGAACTCGTTTAACATTCTGTCAAGCAGTTTCATGCACACAGTAACACAGTTGACGCCGCTAAATTCTGTCGTAAAAGTTTCAAATCTAGAATCCACCGCTGCAAACATGTTAATTCACTACCATACGGAGTAAATTATACAGCATTAGAGTCAGTCCGACGCAATCTAGGTGCGAGTTGCGATCTATGTGTGAGATGCGATCTAGGCGAGAGATGCGATTTTCAGCATCATTGGCGAGGGTGTTTTGTTTAGAGACGGTACGACAAAGACGCCGCTCGACATTGTTTTAGTGGGGTAGCTATAAAAACTCACAACATTTCTCTCATCTGTTTACACTTTCGTCCGTTCGCAGTTTTGGTATGTTGGCGCCCTCTTTTATCTCCGCCCCTGTGGCCTGCTAACCCTCGCCCCGGCACAGCCCCCCTCTCGTGGGAATCTTGGGCAAAAAACTGTAAAAGTGCCGCTGTTAGATTCCAGCGTGCAAAAACTGTCGTAAAACAACAAGTCCGGCCGAGCTGGGGAATCTCGCTGGAACCTGTGGTTGAACCCGGACACTAATTGGCCAGAAGAGTCAACTCAGTAGTTTATGATAATGATGTTATAAATTGAATGTTTTACTGTGTTTTTTTAATTCAAGTGTACGATTTATGTATCCCACACTTTATGAAATTATTTAAACTTAGTAAGCAAAAAGAAAAATACTCGTTACAGCATTTTTTAACTAGTTGAAGTTCTGTTGTTGGCTCAAATAAGAGTTTTTTCTATACGGAAAATGAAAAAGTGATTGGAAACATGATTAGGAGATTCCGTTCGTCTGTGGATTTTAAATGGTCGTTCAAGATGTTTGTTTTATTGAACCGCCAATAAGGATTATGACTTTTAGAGTCCAAATAATAGCAACGTTGTTACTGTAATAAGGAGACAATTGATTTTAAGATTATTTAACAGTCCAACTATACAATACATAACTTGTCAAAAAGGTAGATAATTAGAATACAGAGTGATCACTCTCTCGCTTTACCGTCTCTGATATAATAATCCTACACGACTAACTCCGTATTATCGTTTCAAGGGCTCTTTAATGACCCTGAATAATAATCAGGTGATCGGTAACACAAAGCCAGTTGATAGACAGCCGCGCATTATATTACTCCCTTGCAGACTCTGGTACGGCGCTCGGCGCTGCAGCTCGTTCAATAAGGAAGCCGTTAGCTTGCATAACCGCAGACAACCTCACATCGCTTTGGTGTACCGACGGTTACTCAACGCGAGTGGCTTGTGGTAGAAGGCGATACGGATCGTTTTGTAACTCGATGCTGAGAACGTAATTACTCCAAGGGCCTCTGTAAGTGTATGCGATGTGATTGGAGGTGCTGTACTCGTTAGTGTGAACGAACGGTGGTGTTGAATTGGGTTGACAGAAATACAGGGTATCGGCGAGTTAGTTTGCCCGATATCATTATAGGGGAAGTAGTGTACTTAATAATAGTATTAATAGTTTATGGGCATTATGTTGCTGCATTGATTTAACGAAGGGAATTTTAAATACTGTACTTGAGTCGGTGTTGGATTTCATTATTTGTAATCTATTTGTAAGCTAGATATACGATTCAAGTTGCAAGCAAGAGTGATTCATCTAGCATAATTCAAACATGTTGTCCGCAGGCGGGAACAGGCAGTAAATGCGTTGAGAAGAGTCGGAAAATACTCTTAAAAACCAGTTCGGAACGTCCATTGGGTGTTTTCAACAACATCAAGTTGCAGATATCAAAAACAAAATAGTGCTTGATTTTAAAAACTATTTTGACTGCTGATTCCTCAGTTCAAAAAACTTTGGTCAGCAAACGTCATTGGGTGTTTTCAACAACATCAAGTTGCAGATATCAGAAACAAAATAGTGCTTGCTTTTAAAAACTATTTTGACTGCTGATTCCTCAGTTCAAGAAACTTTGGTCAGCAAACGTCATTGGGTGTTTTCAACAACATCAAGTTGCAGATATCAAAAACAAAATAGTGCTTGCTTTTAAAAACGATTTTGACTGCTGATTCCTCAGTTCAAGAAACTTTGGTCAGCAAACGTCATTGGGTGTTTTCAACAACATCAAGTTGCAGATATCAAAAACAAAATAGTGCTTGCTTTTAAAAACTATTTTGACTGCTGATTCCTCAGTTCAAGAAACTTTGGTCAGCAAAGGTCAGGATAAGTAAGGAAAAATTATACAAATTTATTTTGAAAAATTCGTGGACACCATCAGAAACGGCTGTGTAGTTATTACTGAATTACTATTGCGAGTAAATACAATGGTAATATCAATTTTAACGATTTAATTAAAAATCAATGTGCCTCTTCCTGTATTGAAACTCAGAAAAAGGACCAGAGGGGATTTCGATGTTTTTAATCTATGGAAACTTTAACAACAAAGGGGGAGAGATTTTAGTCTCAGCACTTAGTAGACAACACCTCTAGAACAGAAGGATACCGACCAAACGCTTGAAGTTACATGTATATGAATGCTCTAATATTTCATTCTGTAATTCACAAAATGTGTGCAAGAAGCATTCCAAGAGGCGATATAGAGTTCAAGGTCGTCCAAATGACCTTCACTGATCTCCCAGAGTAACAGCTGACTAAGCAGCTGATCATGATGATGACGCGTTCATAGAAACAGCTGATTCCAGTTGTTCCGAGTTCCGAGAGTATCTCCCGCCGCGCCTGAGTCGTGACACCGAACATTGTTTACCTCATTTGTTTACTCCCAGACTTCTTTCAACATTTCACTTTGTCGCTTCATTTGACATTCCATTTCCGCCCGATATCTCCAGTCCAGTTACCCATATCACTGTCCAGGATGGATGACGCACTGTGGGGGTCTGATATCCCTCTGTTAGGGGAATGCATTAGTCACCTCCCCAATCCCCAATACGATTCCGTATTAGACGAGATTATGTTGACCGAGCGATGGACGTTTGATTTCATTTGCCTCGAGGGTGTGTCTGCAAGTGTCAGGCGGATCGATAAACCACTGACAGATGATTTCCTGCAACTGCAAATTGCAAGAGACAAAACACTTGAAATAAGTGGAATTGATAGCGGAAAACACGTTTTAGTATCTTAGTTGCCACACCGAAAATAATGTTAGGGGACTGAAGTACCGGTACTGTATGTTTCATCAGTTAATACACATATTACGTGTATGAAAGTAGAACAACTATTGTTTATTTTCTGAATAACTATAAGATTTAGGAAAGAAACATTTGTATTGTAAACGAGTTCGCACGCAGCACGCGTGGGAAGTGAATTTCCACATAAAAACTTTTAAAACTCAAAATCAGTGTAAAAACATACATTTATTTCAATTTTTATTAAAATCTCAACACATTGATTTTTTGGCTGTTCTGGATGCTCCTGGTTTCATTTACCTGCAATGCTGGGAATACAATTTTGCACATTTTGCGCATTATAATGTTAGGAGAAGATCCACACAGGCTTGAAAGTAGCCGTGAGGTTGCTGGGGATGATAAAAGTACACTAACAAATGAATAACAGGCTTCTCTAATGTAAAACCCGGAAAAGACAACATACTGTGTTTAGTCGATACACTTTTTCTTGAATAACTCAGTAAATATTTATGCTAGAATGACAAGAGAGGGCTTAAAACTTTCACTTCACTAATTCCCACCTTTTTACATGTATTAATTTTACATCCGGGGCTTATCTGACCCTTTTTGGGCCCAAAAACTCGAAATTAGAAAGAATAATCCCCAAAAAAGGGTGTTAGAGTTTTCCGATTGTTTTTCCCCACGAACTTGTCCAACTGATTATAGAAAGGAACGTCTCTTCCAAATTTGAAGTAAATCGGACAAGAAATGCGACCGCTAGAGTGCAAACACACACACACACACACACACACACACACACACACACACACACATAACATTTTGAACGACCCCCCCAAAACGTGGTGGTCCCTGGCTTAAGTTTCACCGTGCGGGTCATTCTATTAGTTCACTTTCCATACGAAATTCACTAAAAATTAAACTTATAGACCAACTTAAATGCAACACTTGTAAGCCACATCTCTCGTAAATAACACGCACACACGCCTAAAGTTATCGTTTAGTTACGCTTTACTTGTTTTCTGTTGTCAGTTATTTGCATTTTTTCTCATTTTAGCGAATTTCCCCTATAGGGAAGAAGCTATTACCGTAGGTCTCATGGTAAGACTTAAGCCCGAGACCATAATAACTTTTTGTTTTGAGGTCCCCAGATGCCAAAAACACTATTCGTTCAAATTTATATATATGTATATATATATATATATATATATATATATATATACATATATATATGTCCGTTACCGCGATAACTTGAGTAAAAAACGTCCGATTTCGATGAAATTTGGCTCAAATGTGTAAAGTGACATTCATGACTTTAAGTTCGAAAACCATAAATATCGGACCACGGGAAGGGGGGTTTATGGGGGTTTTAAATTTTCCAAAAATCAGTTTTTTGCATTTTTTACCCTAAAATTTTTAAAAAACTTAATTTTGGTTTTGACCATGTTATAGAGCTTAAAAAAAACAAATAATATGGTATTTTGAATTATTAACCTAGGTTAAGTGGTTGCGGAGAAAATCCAAAAAAACCTGCTCATAAAATCTCCCATGTTAATCTTATGGGAAAAATGTTTTTGGCTTTTCCTCAGTTCATTTCTATGTAAACTTCACATTTACTTTTACCAATCAGTTTAGCTCTACAAAACAATCATTTTGGTGTTTGAATTGTGATTCTACGTCCAACCGTTGTCGTGATATTCAAACTGCTAAACACAGTATGTTGTCCAATGTTATCCTTATGGAGAATATTTAAAATTTCATATCTCGATTATTTATGAACGTATATTGATGAAACTTGGTAGGTGGCTTCACCTAGTACTGGTATATTGATATTTCCACAAAAAATTGATTTTTTGTTGATTATCCTCTTAGCAGAAAACCTGCATTCTCATCCCTAATGTTATTCTTATGGAGAATACGGAAAGCTTTATATCTCCCTTAATTATGAACATAAATCATTAAAACTTGGTATATAGCTTCACGTGATTGAATTATATTGATAATTGCAAAAAACCCGCATTTTTATCTTCCTCGTTGCAGCAAACCTGCGTTCTCAGCCCTAATGTTATTCTTATAGAGAATAAATAAAATGCTATATATCACTTATTTATTTAAGTATTTTTATGAAACTTGGTAAGTGGCTTTATGTGTTAGTAAGAAATGTATTCATTCATAGGAAATTCGCTGAGTACGCAGGTTTGCTGCGACGGGGGTATTTTAATTTTTCCTGAAAAATGTACTACTAGTCTTTTCCTTGGCTGAAACGTCTCTCAAAATACACGAAGCCTTAACAACACTTGTCATTCGACACATTGTATGCGACAGTGAGACGACTCGCACATGAACGATAGTAGACGCCACGTCCGCGGACTGGGAGCTGCTATTTAACCATAGGTTATCGAGTGGCCCCCGTTAAATTCCCGCCATATATGGTTCCCGCCTTGACACCGATCGGACCTGTTCCGCTTTACGCTAATCACGGCGTTTCCGCCCTTCCAGGGGGCGAGTGAGTGATGACGTCCTTGTAATGGCGAGTGCACTGTGTGCGGGGATTGATTTAGGGCGTTTGGTCCAAATTGAACCCATAGCCTCCCTCGCGGAATGACTTGCAATACTGGTGTAATTAGAACCGCGATAACTTGCCACTTCTCTATTTGGCCCCTTCGCCGGATGTTGAGAGTGACTGGGACTATGACGCGGCCATCTAGTCCTGTAGCCTGTAGTCCAGCTGCTGTGAGGGAACTATGCCTGCTCGTGACTCGTAACTACTGTACTCGCGCTGGCATAGACCCTGTCAGAATGGTGAACAGAGTGTAGGTCATGTGGGATTGGTGAAATTGACGGTTAAAAACTCCAATATATATAGATATCAATCTGGAGTAGTGGTCGGAGGCTCGGATCCACGGTGAACCCCCCAAAAGCCGACCGACTCACTCGCACGAGTCAATATGGCAGCTAATAACCTGATTACCAATTGCAATTTAGAGAGACACACAGTCTAATGAATAATGCGCGATAACGCATAAGAGATGTGTGGGATGCCTTAACTCTTGTTACTAACTTGCTTGTTTCCTCAGTCTGGTTTTAACTTAATAGCTTCATTTACAAATGACAGTTTTTCGATTAGTTTTTTATCCAAATCACATATATTGTTCATTTTTATTTGTTTATTGGATCTACATGATTTAAGATGCATGCAAGTTCACGTATTATATAGTAATATATACATTAACTAATCTATTGCTTACAAAGGGGTCTTCAGATTGTTCCTTTTTTATCCGCCGTCCCAGATTTACTTATTTCATTGGGCATTGGGAAATCTAAACCAGCTACTAATTGAGCTACAATTCGGATGACGATAACTTGTAAGGTGAATTTCTAAGTGAGGCAAAACAAGATTAATTCCGGGAAATTATAACAAATCCCAAATACCGTGAAACATACTATTGCCACGTATGAACTGTTGTACACTGCTCTTTCCTACACTGTTTGGTATTAATTTATGCAAACTATAGCATCCCTCATTCGTGAAAGCTTACATTATAAACTATAATGTGGAAAACTGGAAAATATTTTAAATATAAATGCCAGCTTGAATATCTTGTTATCATTTCGAATTGAGGAAACACCAAGATATAATTTGAGTAGTTTGTATAGATCACAATCATCATCGCGTTGCCGTTAAAATGTACGAGGCACCTGTTGATTCTGAAACTCGTTATTTATAATGTTACGTCGCTAACCGGGCGTTTGGGAAGACAAATTAGGGAGGCAATCGGAGCTAAATGATCACCGGCAACAGGTTCCAGTTGTAGGCTATCATTGGCGTGAAAAGTAATTCGATTCGCCTGGAAACCGATACAAATAACCACGTCAGACCGACGCCAGAACAAGTAATTCTACCCGCGGCCGCCGAGAGACTGCGGTAATTGTATAAATTTAACTCGTTGTTTCGCTGTAATTTACAGCTGTAATGGTTGTTTGAGAATTGGATGAAATTTTGTACAAGTCAATGCTTATTATTACCGAATAACAATTATTTTAAGTTACGGTGCACAACAGTCGGTTGTTACGTTTGTTATGTTCGATTCCTCATCATTGGTTTCCCATTGGCGATTTGTCTGGGTTATAGAAATGTGAACGAGGTGCTCTGTAAAACATTTTTACAATTACAAGTCTACCCAATACATCCTACCCAGATCAAAATTATTTGCTAAAATTTAATAAAATGTATCAATGTAACATCTTGGATGACTCGTCACCTACAAGTTTGCAAGAACCTTTAATAACTCTCGCAACACTCGTTCAATAGTTTTTTGTGTATAATAGTTTATAACCGTTATTGCATGCTTATCATGATACAAAAGAAAAATGTAAAAATACATTGTTTAATTCACGAAGTGTGGTAAGATGTTTAATGATACAAATTATTATTTCCTTCTACGACTGGCCTTAGGTCGGCAGAACAATGAGATCACCACACCACATGGGCGGTTCTGTGTCATGGCATGTGAAAACAGCGAGCACAGAATGGAAAAAATGTGTGAAACCCATAATTAATTTATTAAGATGAGTTAATACGCCACGTAGATATACGCCAAATACTAATATTCCGAAAAAGGTCGTCTTGGATTGTTTCAGAGTTGGTCAAAGGTTCGGTAACTAATCTTGAATATACTTTACTGATCAAAGGTGTAAATATTCCAATTCAGTGGAACCAAGTGGTTGAGATCAACGTTTTATTATACAATTGTATACTGTATAATACTTCTTCTATAGATATTCTCTTATCGTTTTTATTGTTAAGACGTCTTAGCACACATCGATGGGAGAATCAGAAAATCCTTTGTCTGCACACTTGACTCGTAACTTCGTAACTTAAGCTTGCATGACAAGCCGTGAGATCTGGGTTACACGAAATACAATCACTTATAGTTTAATCGCAGCTCCGCCAGAACCATTAAACCCCTACGATCGGTTTCAAAGCTCTGTAACAATCGACAGCTGTTAAGTCAGCTGATAAGCATGCGCGCGCCTAATGTCGCTGACGTGTCGAGACCCCACGAATGTCACATTGAATGCACTTATAACAGCGATAACCGGTTATTGTTATCACGCGCCGGGCCGGAGGCAGTGGTGATTACAAGATTAATCCTATAAGTTTAATTACGGGGGCTTAGACACTGATAGCACGCTCTGATCTGAGGATCTCTCTGCAATGATCTGTGGAAAGGTATTGTTTGACTTTTGATTATTTATGAAGTGAGATTACAGTTTCTATTAGATTATACTATCGTAATTGTATTACTCCGATATGAACCGGTTCATGGATTTTACAGTTAAGGCGAATTGCGCTATTGCATTATTTTTCCGTTGTATCATTTTCATCAGATTATTCATTGTGATATTCCGAATAATCTGCACTTGCTTGTAATTTGTAGCTTTCTTTAGTTTTGTGTACACCGGAGTTCAGACACCCTTCACAAAAACATCATTTTACTTTAGTTACTACTTATTGCATCATTAGGTGTTAGTACAACATTCTAACTAGTCTTTGCGTATTTAAAACCTGCTTCTAGGTGTCAAACGAGACAACTCAAACATAGACAAACTCTCATATGATCGTGATATTTATTTTCTTTACTTTCATTACAAAATTCCTATTCATGCTTACACTATTGACTGCACATTGTCTGGCAGACCTTATCGGAGTATATGATTACAAATTCTTCAACAATACAACAATCAGGAACAAAAACCGCAGAAATGAGAAAGACTGTTCAGTTTGATCTAACACCACAGAAAACTTTAAAACCACTATGGGTACTAACAGAAGGCTCTTATGGACTTACTACAGAAGGACTTATGTTAACGGCAGTTGCGTTTAGTTAGTGTGGTCACCGGCTGCTTTGAACGCTAGTGGCGCTCTGTCGCTCAGAGGGGGTGCATTCGGGTACGTCCGCTGTCATCCCATAGCTGACCCGAATTATTCCTCACTCCACCTGCTGCCTCCCCTCACAGCGACCCAACTCGTGGTGTTGCCACGATAGACGGGAGTGCAACCCTCCCTCTGTTCCAGTCTGTAGTGTTTTATAGTTTTCAAAGACAACATATTCCTGTTTATATCACCATCATCCCCCTGTTTCAGAACTGCGTGGCCCGAGCTCTCTACGACAATATCGCTGAGTCGCCGGACGAGCTGGCGTTCCGGCGGGGTGACCTGCTCACCGTGCTGGAGCAGAACACCGCGGGCATCGAGGGCTGGTGGCTGTGCGCGCTGCGGGGGCGGCAGGGCATCTGCCCCGGGAACCGGCTGAGGCTGCTGCCCGGCGTGTACGACCCGTCGCCGCTCAACACGACGCCGCAGCACGACCTCAACACGCTCCAGCGGCAGGGCAAGCGCCGCAGCTGGCACGTCCAGCCCAACAAGGTAGGCCTGTGTCGGAGTTGTGCAACTTGTCGGATTTATTAAAGTTAATGGTTAAACTGTTTAAGACGCTCGGTTAAGAAAGGGCTACAAGGTAAATTAAGTGCCATAGCTGTGAAAGTTAGTTTTACAGAGAGACCTTCTCAGTTAAGTGTCGGAGTTGTGTAATCTGTCGGGGATGTTAAAGTGTTAAAAACGTTCGGCTTAGTCGGACGTACGAGGGGAATTACGTTTCGGAGCTAAGTAATTTATCGGAGTTGTGCAAGTTAGTTTTAAAGCCCAGTTTAAAGTGTCGGAATTGTGCAATATGTCGGGGTTATGAAAGTTATAGTTTTAAAGGCGTTTACACAGCCAATTTGGTACATTAACAATGAAGATGGAAAATGTAGGAATACTTGCCAGAGTTATATCTTAAAACTAACAGACATAATTTTTTGTTAACTGCTGTAAAGCTGTGGAGACCTTTTATTGAACCGGTTAACTTACTTATCTATTACCGGTATATTAATAGGCAAATATGATTTTTGTCGTACGTTTTTCTCAGCTCGTGCGCATCGTAGGAAAAATCTAAGCACACCGTTAGAAATGTATTTTTCTGTAGATGTGCACAATACTATCGTAATTTACATTAGTCTCTGGGAAATGGGGAAAATTCAATTTGAAATTTGAAAAAAATAACATTGGCCTTATGGGTTGCCACGTTGGTTACGGAATAACAACGAAATATAAGTACAACTTTCAAATCCCATGTTAGATTGCAGCGTGAATTGAAAACCTTGCATAGAGTACTTGATCATACCATTTGATAAGGAAAAAAGAATGTTAGATTGAACCATTACTACGCAACTTAAGTGGTGTACTCAGTGGAGTATAATAAAAATTGCTAAAAAGCAATCATATGTTGAAAGATAAAATATAAACAATAACAAACCAAATTTAATCATCAATAGTGATATGCACGATTTGGGCGAATTTTCCCTGTAGGGAAGAATCTATTACCGTAGTGGCATGGTAAGACTCAAGCCCGAGACCATGATAACTTTTTGTTTTGAGGTCCCCAGGTTCCAAAAACACTATTCGTTCAAATTTATATATGTGTGTGTGTGTGTGTGTGTGTGTGTGTGTGTGTGTGTGTGTGTGTGTGTGTGTGTCCGTTACCGCGATAACTTTTGAAAGAAACGCCCGATCTTGATGAAATTATTTTGCTATTTATTTTTGGTTTTGTGGTAGTGAAAAGTCTGCGTGTCATGAGAAACTAATTATTATTTTACAGTGATTGTTTTTTTAGTGTTTTCAGTAGTGATATGTCCGATTTTCACCGTTTATTTTTATTTTGTGCTCGTGAAATGTCTGCGCGTCATGTGAAACTAATTATTTTACTATGTTGTTTCACTAGCTACTGGGATGGGCCCTTCTATTATCCTTTTTACCTCCACGTTAAAAAGAATTAAACCTGTTTGTGAGGGGGAAGGATGAGGGCTGGGGAGAGGACGGGATGGAGAGGTTTCAGGCATAAATAAAAAGGCTACTGTTAACTGGAATGGTAACGCCCTTTTGCTATCCTTCTAACTCCACATTAAAAAAAATTACCTGTGGGTGAGGGTTGGGGAGGGGGACGGAGAGAGAGAGGGAAGAGAGAATGAGAGAGAGAGAGATGAGCGCAACAAAACCCACTAAATATTAAACTTTTTCAAATATTCGTCAAATAATATTTGGTCGAATTTCGACCATTGGGCGGTTTCTATTTATTGTTATTGCGTCTCTATCCCACATTGAATCATGCCCTGTGGTTCGATTTACAAACCTCTTGTGTTAAAGGTCATATTCCCTCTTTCCACTGTCTAAGATCGGTATCGGCAGCAGACCTAAAATGGTAACATGATTCCGAAGTAAAAAAAAACTTCGTGCATTCGCGATCTCGTGTCGTGTTGTGTGGCGCGGTGGCTGGCGTATATAGGCGCATCCACTAGCTCTACCCACCCGGTGGCGGTGAGTCACGTACATAACACAATACAACGGGACAATGGAAGCGCACGCTTTAACACAGCCAGCTTCTCCTTTTCTGCTGCCGAGTCCCGAGCCAGAGCCCTCATTGCGAGTGTGGGAGACGCGAGTTCGCCGGACGGCAGGAAACGACTGATGACGATTAAGATTACAAGATTGAGATACTTGCTCAGTTTCGAGCAATAGGTCCTCTAATATGCCCAATTGTTTACCACCTAACCATCTGGCTAGCCGAAACTGTAAAAGAGATTCGTGGATAGCAACACTCAGATAAACTGAAACGATTAAAATTGATTGTGGTTATAACCTAATTTTCTTAGATGCTATGTCAAAAATGCCCGGAAATCTTCAGACTATTTGGAATAAGTTTTTTCTCAATTGGTAATATCAAGCATTATTTAGTTTCAGTTTATGTGGAGGGCTGGAAAAGAAATGTTTAAACCAGCCCTGTTATTATAATTATTTGTTTAAACCACTACAGAGTGAAATTCTTGATATCAACCGCTTTTGAAGAGTGGGTCTAACTTCTGGTGTTTTTGGCAGGTGAATTTTAAATCTGCAGGTAAAATATTAAAACATGAACACCTTATGATAATGTAATAAATCCTTAAAATAAATGTCGTTGATTTGTCGACTGGTAACGCAGCCAGAATAAACTATTTACTATCTCACTAATTTGTAACTTGTGTCTTGTACTTTACGTTTACTGGCATAATATGATTAATTAATTGAAAACGAAGTCTGTGCACGTATTAAATATGACCACGGACGTTTTTTCACAGGTTAAGGACATTTATAATTAAATACTTGGATTTGTAACATTTAGTTGTAAGTAAGCTATTTTATTAGAGACCATTTGCATCGGTTCAATCCGTAATACATTGGCATGGTTTATCAAATTATAGCAATTAAACATTTTTAAATTTTCATAACTTTGTCTTTTGCATAACTGTCCCTCTTTGATTTCTCGTAGGTCCGAAAAATCCCTGGATGGATAAAAACCCCTAAAACGTTGTAATTGCTGTTGCCGGTGTGAGCGGTGGCGGACCGTGGCGCTGCATCCGGGTCCGGACAATGGACGCGTTCCTGGAAAGTATCAATTCCGCGTATGTTCTGTACCGAACGTGCTCCGTGCCGGCTACTGGAGAGAAAGAGTGAAAGAGAGAGAGAGAGAGAGAGAGAGAGAGAGAGAGAGTGAGAGAGAGAGAGAGAGAGAGAGAGAGAGAGAGAGAGAGAGAGAGAGAGAGAGAGAGAGCGGCTGCAGCGTGGCAGCAGTTGAGTACAGTACTGTACTATAGTGTAGCGGGAGCGCACCGACTGCTGAGCCGCTGAGAATTTGTTCGCGAAAATGGGTTAAGAGCTCTATGTTAATGGGTGCTCCATGAAGCTCCTGACACGCAACAATTCTACCTGCTCCTCCCATGGCCCACAAGGCCAATGTTAACTTTCAAAGCGCGCCCTCCTCAACAGATTATCTGATATCGTTGATATATAGGTCACTTCAAAGAGCACAAAAATACTTTCAATTTCAATGCACAAATTCTAATATTTACGATTTTTTAATTATTGAACTAGTCTCTTTATAATATTGAAATTCTGTTAGCTGAAATAGCTACATATTGTTTTGGCCTTTTAAATAAACCATAGATCGTCGATTTAAAACAGTAAACAAATATAGTGCTTTTAAAAGTTACGTGAGTGTCGTTTCAGTAATTGGGTTATTTTATTAAGATTGTTTGATACGAGCGTGCCATATTCATTTGACATTAGAAACGTTTAAATGTGTTTTTCGTCATACTGCTTGGAAAACGGCTGTTTTCAATACATGCGTTGCGGAAGAAGTTCTTTTCAGTCCTAGGACGGAAAAGAATCAGCTGGTGTCGAGGTCATCGGCTGTTCCGTTTCTGTCATTTATAAAATTATAAATGTAGTGAATCTGCAAACTTTTGTACGTCGATTGTAAGTAATCGATTGTATCGAGAGTTGTAATCAGTTATTTTATCGATTGTAATTCATTGTTGCATTGTTATTCTATAGGTTAAAAATAAATATATCAATAAATGGTTGCTTATAAAGTCAATTTTCATTATTTTGTAATTATTTGTATTTATATTGGCCTAATATATTGTAGTAACATATATTTTCGGTTGTGTATCGATAATCTAACAAAACAATCTACTTCACCTGAGGTAAAAATAATAATCTATAACAAATGAACAATACTAAACTAAACTATGTCAAGAAGGTGAATATTTTTTTAATTTTGCCTCAGGGAGAAGATAAGCTAAGCGATAACGCTGTTCGCAGCGAGTGTCTGATTCCTGATATAGCTCGAAACGGCTGACTAAAGTATTCCTTCTTGCAATCGATAGTCCACAGCATTCGATATACCTATCGTTATAGTTAGTCTAACCTAACAGTAACACAAACGTAACAGACAATATTTGAATATATCTGTAGTAACAGCTGATTGTTTTAAATAGCAAGAACACTATTTTGGGAGCAAGGTTTTAAAGGTAAACAAGTTGTAAAATATTAGTTTTGAGAAAGCGGTTAACCTTATATATTGTGCAGTAAGACGAAAAATATAGTTCATCACATGGGCCAAAAGTGGCTAACCAAAAGTGATGGTTAAACTTGAGCTCGTATCGAAAAGCGTCACTTTCGGCCCTAGTGATGAAATATACTATTACCAAGAAAGTAATGTTATTACAAGTGAAAAATAATACTGGTGTTTCAAAAATAGTATATTCCATCAAAATAATGAAAATTGACTTTATAAGCAACCATTTATTGATATATTTATTTTTAACCTATAGAATAACAATGCAACAATGAATTACAATCGATAAAATAATTGATTACAACTCTCGATACAATCGATTACTTACAATCGACGTACACAAGTTTGCAGATTCACTACATTTATAATTTTATAAATGACAGAAACGGAACAGCCGATGACCTCGACACCAGCTGATTCTTTTCCGTCCTAGGACTGAAAAGAACTTCTTTCGCCCCGCAACGCATGTATTGAAAACAGCCGTTTTCCAAGCAGTATGACGAAAATATTGTACCCTCCCTCCGACCAACTTGCTTCATCTATGGTAATACTGTTTCAAGTTTTACAAATAATATTTTCTAATTCCCATTTCCTATTGATGTAACTTTTGCTATTAATGCTTTTGCATTTCTTTAAATAGCGTATTCAACGAGAAACCGAGCATTATAAATAGCACGTTTCTGAAATCAAAATGGGACTTATTCCCTCAGGTACAGAATAATTCTTGTAATTTAATATATTTATTTTAATCTCCTAGTAATAAGAAAAATGGTTCTTTTATTATTTTTTTTAATAATAAATTAAATAAACCGTTCTCCGAGTATAATCATTAGTATTTTCTTTGTCGTTATCCGAGCTCGTTTGAATTCCTACAAAAACATTATATTGTCAAAAATATTTTTTTGTTGTATGATGTAAAATACTAATCTTGTCAACGTAACCAGCCAGTTCGTCACCGTAGCGCGGTTGTCTGACCAGATGGCCGGACATTCCTGCTGCTCCAAGGTCGGACCGGCCGCTGCTCCGCGAGGATCTCATCTCCTAATTCGGCAAACGACGTACTTTTTTTTCTCTTTCGACCTTTCCGATCAAACTAAATAATGTCTCTCTTGCCAAAGAGGAGGAAAATACTTAATTTTATGCGTCTTCAGTCATATTTTTTCAGTCATGTGCTACGATCGATTTAAAAAGCTAATTTTTAGCGAGGAGTTTTGAAATTTAAAAAAATATAATCAACATTCGGGTGTCCCACGAAGAGGTTTAAACGTTTGATTTTATATTACGTGCCCATTCATGCACCGAACTTTTTTAAACTTTACACAGTTTACAAAGTAGGTTCTAATAATATTCTGGAAAAATTTCAGCTCCCTAACCTTAATAGAAACAAAATGGCGGCATATTGAAAAATTTACGGCATAATTGTAATTATTATAATACCGTCAATCCCCACATTCTTGAAGAGACTCCAATTAAATCAAAAGGAATTACTGTTTGGGCGAGTGTCAGTTGTAACGGCGTGTTATCTTACGACATTTCAGACAATACAATGACTGGGATTAGGTAAAAATATTTTATAAAACCAAAAACACCTTTTTTAATGTTTTTAAAGTATCGTTTTTCAATATGCCGCCATTTTGTTTCTATTAAGGTTAGGGAGCTGAAATTTTTCCAGATTATTTTTAGAACCTACTTTGTAAACTGTGTAAAGTTTAAAAAAGTTCGGTGCATGAATGGGCACGTAATATAAAATCAAACGTTTAAACCTCTTCGTGGGACACCCGGTATATACACTACTTTCTGTTACCCGCAGCTTCGCTCGCCACAAATTAAAACACATTAAAAATATTAACCTGACCAGCACTATAAAATCTTTGTCTAGTTTTTACATATTACCATTATTACCATTGACTGTAGATACTGAAGTATCTATAGTCAATGATATTACTTATTTTGCCCTAACCGACAAACAACTACAGCTGATAATTTTATAAATGATATCCTCCCATAAGATTTGCATGATAACTTACAGGAGCCGTGAGGAGGAGCCCTAAGATTGGATGCGGTCATTGTCTATATGTGTGTGTGTGTATGTAAGCTGTGTTCATGCAACATTTTAGCTTAATCGGTCCAGTAGTTTATCCGTGATGGAACTCCAAATAGCCATACATACATCCAAATAAACATCCAATCTTTCATATTTATAATGTTAGTAGTATTAAAAAATAGCTTATTTATTTCGCCAATTACCACTTTCTTAACCTTTTTTTGTTAATTGGAATTCCAACAAGTTTTTTTCCTAAATGAGCTTTTGGAGTTAGGATAATGTAAATCTGGCTGCAGAAGGGGGTGGTTGGAGAGGAGGGTTGGAGGTCGTTGTCAAGGGTTAGCCTACATCTAGATTCTAGATGTGAATGTAAATAACAAGGGAACAAGGGCCCTCCGTGGAAGTGACGCCGTGCCGGGGTTAATGTTAAACAACCCGTCGTGGCTGTTCAAAACGTTTTGAACAGGTCGCCATGAAAAGGCCCGGCTTATCTTTCCCCGATTATGTAGAGCGTCATATTTCAAAGTAAAACATTTAGCCTCCTGTGATGCTGTTTTAATTTGAATAACTAAGATTTCAAAAGAGAGCTTTGTGGTGTTTCGTTATAATTCATACTTGAAAAAATCGTTTCACGTTTTAATTTTTATAACAAATTAACTTGGTTTTTATTTTTAATTTATATCCTGTAAAAGACCCGAAGACACATGTACAAATTGGATGGCTAATTTTAATGAATTGTCTAGTGTGATCTTTTACTAAGACCGGCTGCTGTATCTTTGTTTTTCCGTTTTTTTTTCCAAGAAGCATTTGGTAATAGTGTAATGTCCAAGCCTATTTGACTATTATCAGCTATTTAAAGGACATGCAATTTAAAGTAGGATCCGAACCACAAACCACAATTTCGGTACAGTACTTACCGTACTTGATAGTGTTTCTTTAGTGATGAATTACAAGGAAGGGACTGTCTCTCCAGCCTTATCTCGAGTAACAATCATAGGTGTAGATAAGGGAATAGTAACTCTTAACTACATAAGGACCGAGGTTCTTTGTACACTTGACATAACAGAGTTTTGTTTAGACTCGAATGCACCCACACCCACCCAGCTGTCTTAACATGTGATAGGGTGATGATTGGTGGCTTTGGTTTCCTAGTTTTATGTTATTTAGCTGACCCGACATACGTTGTCCTGTCCTAATGTCATTGAATTTGTTTATGATCGTTATATGATTTTAAAAACAAATATTGTAAAATATGTGCTTGTGCTCCGCTCTCTCGTCTCCAGGATGAGCTCTTTCGCTACGCTTACTTGCCTCCACGATGAGCTCGTTCGCAGCGCTATCTGGCCCGGTCTGGCCAGGGCGGCTGATCGGCGATCGCCGAGGGCCTCGGGTTCAAGGGGGCCTCCAAAAGCAAATACAAAATAAATAAAGTAAACAAATTGTTAAAAAATAAGTTTTGTAATTATCAAGATTATTTTATTTTACTGTTTTACACTGACGTAATCTTGCCAAAAATGATCAAGAATCTTCTTACGACTAGTTTAGGCCAAGACCTTATGTCTATAGCCTTATTTTTATGAATATAGAAAGAGTCTGTTTTCTGACTTGGATAATTAATGTCGTGGCCAGGAGTAGTGACGAACTTACAAAAAAACTGATAGGATAGTTAAAAACGTTAATTACAGCAATGTGCTATTTTTTTGTATTTATATTGATAACTACAGTATTAATTTTGGCCTACTTTATATAATAATGATTTATTTTAAACTTGTACTTGACTATTATATTAAGCCCTATTTTAGTATCAATGTACAATAGGGTGTTACATGAAAGTTTTGCTTATAATTGTAATGCAGTGTTGTTTTGCATTGTGTTTTTCATTGTCATATTCGTAGTTGGCCTCTAATTGAACTATCGTTCTATTTTAGTTATAACCACTATTAAGTAGTTTTTACATAATTAATCTTGTTCTTTCAAGTAGAGATTCGATAGTTAATAAATCTAAATTTGCTGCTGATATATAGGTAAAATCTTTTGCAATTCATTTAAACCACAATCATTAAAATTAATAACTATTTAAAACCACGTTAGCTACATGCAGCAAATATAAAACAATCTTGCTGTGAGAGAACCCCATAGTCCTCATTTTATTTCCCGGGGGGGGCTCAAATCAGCATCTAGCCGAGGGCCACCAATGGAGCCAGACCAGGCCTGTTCGCTATGCTCACTCACCTATTTTTTATATAGGTAGAGCTAACTTCGGCATCGAGAAAAGAGTTTGAGTTGCCATTCAAGTAGATTTGTTATTTACATAATGAACATATGTTTTTGCCTTTCAAGTATTCAGATATAATCCTTATAACAGTTGTTTCCTTAAATTAATTGAACTAAGAAAATACACATGTGACAAAATAAACCAAATAAAACATTCCTCCATAAGAATGTTTATAACAAGTAAACTGTGAAAGGCCGTAGGACGTCGGGTTCAAGGATCCCTTAAGGATTTTCAAAACGAAAATAGACTTATGTGTTAACCAGGTATGTAAGGAAAATTCCTGTAAATTTTCATGCCAATTGGTTAAGTAATTTTTTAGTTATAAATGTTGTTTTGAGTTGTGAGTCATGGTGATGTTTTGAGTTATAAATGGGTTGTTTTATGGATTTAGATATTGGGTAAATATAAGTACCTATAAATGTGAACAAAAGTTACAATTTGTGAAAAAACCTTTGAACATTTTTGAAAAATTAGGCCCTAACTTATTTCAAAATAGAGGGGTGAGTTGTAGCATATAGATTCGTCTCTCTGTGGTTGTAGATAATCTTCAAGCCTAGTCTCCGGCGGGGCACTTAATCCAAATATTTATTTGTGTGCATGTGCAAACTACTGTGAATGCATTTACTGTTACATGATCCCATGTTACTGCTTCGCTTGTGTATTAATAGATATTGTAAAGACTGGTCTATCCTGCATCTTCATAAAATTTACTCAGTCGAGATGATTGCACAATGCGTCACAATATTTTTATTCTCAAATGATCCTCTTATTGTAACCCCACTTATCGTTATAACACAGTTAAGAAAGTCCAGTTCCTTGACGAAATTCAATTTCAGCTGCAATGATTTGTAAAATGAAGAGAAAGTGCAGACTGCATTGGAATATTAAGTTTCTTGTGCAAGACTCGCCCAGTCAGTTTAATAACATATGATACTAGAACCTGTCCTTTATGTATTTTGTGGTGATAAATTACAATGACCATTAGAGCTGCAATATCCTGCTATCCTTGTAGCGCTAATATGAACACCATATCAATTTAAAAACCCTAGGATGTACCGGGGTAACATTCTGTCTATAGATACATTCACAAATTTAAAATAAAAAAATTCAGTAAAATTAATTTAGTCTCGCTTTCTAGAATTTTAATAATGACTTCAGTGAGTCCATTATGGGTTCTTATAGTGTTTAGATGAATTTACAATGTATACCAACTAGTAGAATGTGTACCCGTCCTTCGCACGGGAAACAGCTGTAACAAAAACAAATTACAATTGTGCCCTTAGGGAAAATTTTATCAAAAAACTAATATTTTTCCTCCAATTTGCTCATCGAGACCTTTCATTCAAGTATAGGATTGATGGGTGTCAGAATTATGGTTTTCTCAAAAGTTCCTGGGTAAATGAGGCTTTATATATAGAAAACATATATAGAGTAAGAGGCACGTAAGTTGGCACAAACAGAAATAAACAAACTATTACCTTTTTGCGAACTTAAGCAAAAAATTCAGTCTTGAAAACATACTTGATATGTGTTTTGTTTCTTGATCATGTTTCCAATTGCAGTTGCACCTGCAAAGTTATTTGAGACAGTTTTAACCTATTGAATCACAACCCCGAGTATACTCGTGGCCGCCGAAAGTAGCCCGGACGTGCAACCCCGGTATACGTACTTGGGATTGCTCTTTTTTATTTTTTTATATTTCTTTAAAATATGTTGTTTATTTTTTATTTATTTATTGTTTTTATTTGTTTTCATTTTTTGTTTGTATGTATTTGTTATGCATATGCCCATACTTGGGGAAACTTAGTCAAATTTCGGAAAAATATGATTTTGGAAAATATGTTATATCTAGGTAAAATATAAATGTATCACTAACATTTTTATTTTCATGTAAAAAATAAATATCCTACAAGTACATAATATTTGTTGGGCTGAAACATATTTTTTTGTTTTTTTTTACATGTAACTCCTTTTAAAATTAATGTTTTTTATAAACTATATATATATATATATATATATATATATATATATATATATATAATATGTATATAATATTTACCATACATAAATGCTGTCAAAAGTATTTTCTTCTTGTAGATAATTTATTTCTCTAAAGATTAGTGCAAAAATTAAGTAAATTGAGCAATAATTGTTGCTATAGTGACAGTTTTAGTAAAAGTCTACTTTTATATAATTTTTCTTAGGAAACTGAACAGTTAGTCAGGTGGCAAATTTCAGGTAAGCCAATGTGTTAAAGGCAATTATTTGCTTTAAAACTGTAGCAATTTTATTTGCAATACAGGGGCGGATCCAAAGGTCATGTTTGGGGGGGGCGTCACCGAAAGTTACCCCTCCCCTTCCCACTGGGTGGTCCTTGGAACCCCCATTATTTTTTTTAACATATCAATAACCTTGTACTCAAGAAAAAACAATCTTTACTTTATAAACAAGCTAAACAAAAATTGCAACAACTTCGCGATACTCAGGAATATCCATGTTTTTTTAAGACGCTTTTAGGTGAAAGACGTGGATCTAAGCAATGTGTTATGTACTGAAATGGAAGTTTAAAATTTCACCGGTCTAATGGTGTATATTTTATTCCATTTATCAAACGTTTAGGTGCATTATTTGAATATAGTCACAATATAGTCAGGAGCGGCAAAATTTGACTATCTGAATCGAAAAACGGGGTTTCAGGAGGCTTTTGCTACTTACATTTTCATTCAGATTTATCCAAACTTTCATTTTATGCCTGAATAATAAAAATAAAACAATAGGTTTGGGGGGCAAGTGCCCCTAACCCCCCCTCCCTTGAATCCGCCTCTGTTGCAATAAATGCACCCTTATAAATTAACTATCCATGTTAACTGTTTTTGTCAAGGAATGATGATTTTACTTGAATTGTATGTTATTTTCTTTATAAATAATTCAGTCTTTACCTCATAAGAACTAAAAAAATTTCACAAACAAAAAAACAAAAAAATGTATTTGTAAACAAACACCTTCTAACAGTGTGAGAAAATTGTACGAGCGGCACATGTAGTTCAATAATGTTTGTAATGTGACTAGTATACAAAAAGTGGTTGAAATGAATAATACACTCGTGTGCCAACTTAACGTGCCTCTTACTCAACCAATAATTTATAAGTTGGCCTAAGTAGTTTGTCAACGTTTTCCCTTGTTTGGATTTTATTTATTTTAACAATGCAATGTGTTGCATCTCTATATCTATATATATGTGTTTGTTGTACTCTCTAAAAAATACTACATAGCAATCTCAAGCATAGTACTGCATAGCAATGTATAAATTTACCACTTAAATCACTTTATAAGACACCGACGCAACTAGGGTGTATTTTAAGGCTAATATGAATGAAAAATGAGTGTATATACTTATCTAGGGTTAAATTATCAAAGACTGACTCGTATATATAAAAAAGTCATTACAGTAATGGTTCAAATGGCCTTAACGATCGTTTTAAAAGGATAATTTGCTGTGGAACATTTATGTGTATGGTAAACAGCAGTTGTAACCCAGATGTGTACTGCTTGCAGGTGCTGACGCCTCAGAAGTTTGGTGACGTGTATCTGTACGACCTACCGGCCAACAGACAGTGTCAGTCGCCCCTGGGCCAGCCTCGGTACGACGTTCCTCCCACCACCCACACCCTAGCAGCCACGCCCGACAACCAGGGTAGGCACCAACTACTTCTAACTGACATGAGATACATTATTACAGTTCTGGTTGTAGACGTCCTATCGGGAGTACTTTTAGGCAGTACCTCTTCAAATTTTGACTTAAGACCATTGAAAAATCAGTTTTGTATAAATTGGAATTTTAAAACAATTTGTCTTTTTTTTCTCCCACTCACCAAATTTTTGGTCTTGGTACCTACCCCTATGATTTTGGCAGACACTGTGCACTTATTTCCAAATAAATACAGATGATTTCATATTTCTGAATCTTGTACTGAAAGATTCAGAACAACCATATAAATAAAGAAAGTGTGTTTTCGGTAGACACACACATAGAAGGGATAGGTTTTTACTCCAAGGTGTTTTGGTGTTTTGTGGGGTAGCCAAACAGCAAAACAGGAAGCTGATAAAGACGCCACTTATCCTCAGGAGTCAGGAAGGCATGGGCTTAGGTTCCTTCTGTACCGTCCATCATTTATTAGGGTGGACTCTTCCCTCCAACTAAGCCAAAGACAGGTACTTTAAATTGTATATGAGTTCCATATTAAAACAACTGACTGAGACTGAGATGGGATTTGAACCCGTGATCGAAGAGCTACTCCCTCTGGCTGGAGATAGCACCTTACACCACTCAGCCACTGATCAGACCAGCAGTTGTGACAAACTGGCAGGTTGGCTGATATTTCAGACTACACACTGAACGAATTAGTTCTATTTTCATAAAGTTTTCTCAAGGTTATGACATGTCAGACCCAGACCTCAGACAGTGCGATTGCGTTTACAGCGATTAACTGCCAAGTAGAAAATAAGGACTTATCAAGTTTTCTTATCATCTTATACAGTATCAGTGACCAAAATTGGCTGGGTAGCGTAGTGGTTAAAACGCTCACCTCGCAATTTGAGATTCGCCAGATCAATCCTGAGTCAAATCTAAAAATTATGTGAAGGTTCGAAACTGGACCCAGCTGTCTTTGGTCATTGGGCTATTAATGATCCTAACAAAAGAATCAGCCGGTCTTAGAAACTAACTAGGCTTCACATGACATCCCTAAGGAAATGGTGAGTAACTCACAGGCTGAAAGAGGCAAGCATAAATCTTCTTACTGGTTTGTTGAGTGGTCACAGGATGCCTGACGTGTAGTCAGGGAAGTGTCTTGGTGGTTTCTGTGAAAAAAGGGAGCTATGTGTTTCTAAACTCAGCTAGATTTAATCCCTAGACTGGTCTGCACCAGCTTTGAGGATGACATTGGGTAAAGTAACATGAATATGTAATTGCCTGTGGATGGACCTTTGGCTACCAGTTATGACAAGCTTCCCGTTCATCCTAGTTTCCCCATGTTTGTAGACAGCAGGGAATAGTTTAAGGTTTCTAGCGAAAGGTTGACTGGCTGCTCCATTCGATCCTCCTTTCCGTGTGGTGATCTGTACAAAATTCATACTGAGGAAAACTCGCTAGTGGCTCTGCTGGGGATTCCTAATCCATGTCCAACAGTAACAGAACTCGCAACTCACACCCTCCGTTGTCTTATCACAGGTAGACTGTCGCGGACGGACAGTCGAGGCAGTGACAGCTACGATGTCCCGCCACAGCCGACGCCGGTGTCCGGGCTCGGGGTGGGGGGAGGAGAGAGCTACGATGTCCCCCGCCCCCTGGGGCCCCCCCTCACCCCCTCCTCGTCTCTGTCGTCCCTCACCACGGACTCTCTGAGTGCAGGCAGCAACAGGTCCAGCCTGGCGCAGGAGTACGATGTGCCCAGACCCCGACCGGGACCCCAGCCGCTGCTGCAGCAACAGGTTGGTAGATGAGCGGAGCGAGGTTATAGGTACAAGAATGACTAATGGCTGTGGACATTAGACAACTGCTTGGGGTTCGAGGAACAGGTCTCCTCTTTAATTTATGTTAAGTATATATATATATATATATATATATATATATATATGATAAGTTAAATTCAGAAGGAGGAAAATAACCCTAAAAGAAAAACCTGAGGTTCTTCACGGTGTCCAGAGTTCTACTTTTTAACTTAACTGTGTACTCCCATTTTAGAGCTTTTGCCAAATTTCTTTAGTATTTTATAGAGTATCAATGACCAACATTGGCTGGGTAGCATAGTGGTTAAAGCGCTCGCCTCACAATTTGAGGTTCGCCAGATTGATCCAAGTAAAATCTAAAAATTGTGTGAAGGATCGAAACTGGACCCAGTTGTCTTTGGTCATTGGATTATTAATTAATGATCCTGACAAAATAATCAGCCGGTCTTCGTCAGTAACTAGGCTGCACATGTCATCTCTGTCTAAGGAAATTGTGACAGTCAGGCTGAGGAAAGCCAAGGTAAGCCTGCTTGCCCTACCCATATTTTCCTGATAAATTGTCAAAAAGCCCTATCCCAAACTAACCTCAAACTAAACAATACCTATTTTCCTAGCTCTTCTAAAGCCTCTTTCCTATACACCTATCCTATCAATTTTTTCCAGTCTATCTCAACTATGAACCTTTCAAAACCATAGCTAAAACAACTAAAGAATCATGCCTTCAAATTGGCAAAGGAAATGGTGAGTAATATTACAGCCGTATGAAGGCAAGCTTAAATCTTCTTACTGGTTTATTGACTGGTCAAAGGATGTGCAGTCAGAGAGGTGTCTGTGGTTTCTATGAAAAAGGGGAGATATATGTTTCTATACCCAACTGGATTTAACGTCTTGATTATTAAAGCAAACTAATACGGCTGAGAGGTCTACAATGAGTGAACCAGTCTCGCTATTCTAAAGTGATTGACAGATGATAATCATTGTAATTACTACAGACGTTATTTTATGACTTGAAAGAAGAAGAAACAATTAAGTAAATAATTAGTTGGCCAGATTTAGAGCGCTGGCCTCACAAGTCAGACATGGTTGAAAGATAGTGATTGCTGCACAGGTCTGTTTATTTTCCTAAGAGCCAAGTTATTTGTCCAGCCTCGCACATTGTCATCCAGTCACTTTAAATGACCTGAGAGATTGTTTCCGGTTGTCTTTCAATTGCTTCATATAGATGGGTGATGCCTTTTCTAGAAACCTGAAAAACTAAATAAGCAGACTTTGCAGAAAAACACTACCAATGGCCTGCCCATGTGACTAATGCCATAACAGTAACCTAACTGTCTATCATTCAGATTGCTGCACAGGCCAAATTGGCCTATGGCATCAGGCAGTTGAGGTTAACAAATAAATAAAAGAACAAACAAAAACAATTTGAATACAGTTAGTGTCAATGTTACAGGTGTACGATGTGCCCCCGCCCAACCCTGTGCCCCGAGAGCTGCCTCTGGAGCTGTCCTCGGCCCTCGACTGTCTGGAGAGGCTGGAGGGCGAGGCTGCGACGGCTGTGTCTCGCCTCTTGGCCTTCGTCTCACCGGGCTGGCGCACGCAAGAGGCGTTGGAGCCCAGGTGGGAATCCCCAGTAGCTGTGAACAAGCTAAGATCTTGTTTGCGCTTGATATTTGTTAATACAATTTTGACTAGACGTTTTGAGAAAACCTTTTTTTACATTTTCATGATGGGAATTTGAACAAATATTTGTTTAAAAATTGATAATGTAACATTTTGCATTGAAATATATTTTCTCAAAGTCTGATAGGAAAAGGTAAAAAAGTTAAATTTATACAAATTTATCTTCCTTAATGTTTGGAGATTTATTTATTTAATTAAAAATATCTGCCACAATCAAAATTTGTCTTCGAAGAACCTGTAACTTTTTTGATCATTTTCTTATCATAAATAAACCAAGTATTGTGCTTTTCGTTTGAAATTAATTCTTCCAAAGTACATATCCAACTTAGCCGCTAATTGCAATATTCCCTTAGTTTTTAATTTTAGACTATTATCATAAATATTTCGTAAATATTTTTCTATTTAACTGAAAACCAAGAGTCTGAATTGAGGTTTTTATAATTCGATGAATAGTATTTCGAGTATCTATTAGTGTGATCGTAGTTATGTGTGAGGCGATGACTGAGCGTGTTCTGATGCAGGTTGCTGGACATCAAGCTGGCCGTAGTGCGGCTGCGGACGTCCCTACATGACCTGGCACAGTTCACCGAGGCAGCTCTTGGCAATGCGGCTAAAGCCCCAGACAAAGGTTGGTAGCACTGCTATCGGGTGATAGGAAACTAGAATATTCTTACTAAAGTTTTATTTTACCTTGAGGAAAGTGGTGGAGAATTCTACGACAATTAGTTGATTTCTTATCTTACAATCCAAATTGCAATTCAAAGGTTTTTAATTTAGATAATGGTCATAACAAAAATCTCGACTGAACCATTTTGGGTTGTGATTCTCTTCCCTTCTTCGAGTCAAGTAACCATATACAGGTTATTGATTAGGATCTGTTGATGGGAGCAATGTTGTGTTGGCAGTAATTCAAGTTTGCATTTTGAAGGGAAACATTTCAACGTATCAATCAGATAAAGTACGTCAGACTTTGAAGTTATAAAAACCTAATAGTTGACTGCTAATTAGTTATCAAAGACTAATTAGTGATATTTTATGGATCGTAGGCTAAAATAAACTCATCCATGACCTGGTTGTAGGAGTAGGGCATAAAGCCATGTTATTTTGAGGTTGTGATAGGATAACAGGCTTACCTTAAAGTAAGAAAGTATTATTTTTTTAGTTAACTTAGGAAGATCATATTTAAAAATACAGAAGACTCTGTGGTCGGTTCATTATTGTTATAGATCAGCTGCTTATACAGATTCATGCTACTACTAAAATAAGATCTCTCTGGTTTTCTTGCAACCTATTGGCCTACATTGACAAAGTATTCTCAGAGTAGTTTAATGAGCATTCGTTTGATGCATCATAGTCTCTATCGGTCAGTGATCGTGAGATGTTGTTGACCCGCAGGTCTGGTGGTGAAGCTGCGGCCGCTGGTCTCGGCACTGCGCCAGGCCGACTCCCTGGTGTGTGAGGCCTCCCACTCGCTGGACTCCACCCAGTGGTCGCTGGAGGCCCTGTGTCGCCCGGATGACACCGGAGCCTCCCCCTCTCCCCCCGACTCTCTGGATCAGCTGGTCGCCTGTGCTCGGGCCCTCACTGACGATGTGCGCCAGGCCACCTCCTTTATACAGGTTTGTGTTTGTGTGTCAGTTATTATATCCTCCTTGTCTTTGACTTTGGGTAGTAAATAAATTAAATACTTTATTGCACTTGTGTAAACATGTTTCACAGGGATTTGTTTGTCCTACGAAAAGAGTTAGAATTTAGACCATTCTAATCACTACGCCCAACTTCCATTCAACCTGGGATTTAAGAGTGTACGATAAGGCCTTTAACCCTAGATTGGTATTTTTTAAGTTATTTGAAGTTTATTTAGCTTGAAATCACTTCAAATTGAGGAATAAAATTAGGTTTTGAAACATGTAACCTGTCTAGAAATATCTAAATTGTCTGTATTAAATTCAAGAATGGTTAAAATTTATATTTAGGAAAACATTATAAAAAGTCATAGTATTCAAGTTAAAGAAAATTGTTAATGGAGGCTAAATTTGGGGAAAAATTTGTATGCATTTGATATGTTTTTGTAACACACAGTTTTTAAGTTTGCTTGTTGTCACTCTCTAAAATTACCTTACTCTCATAGCAAATAAATCTGAAAGTCCAAAATATCTTCTCTAAAGAATGCAAGTATCTTTGGTGAGTGTGTACCACTTAACTGCTATCTTTGTCGAGTGAGTATCACCACTTAACTGCTATCTTTGTCGAGTGAGTATCACCACTGAACTGTCATCTTTTTCAAGTGTGTCTCACCACTGAACTGCTATCTTTGTTGCACCATTGAACAGCTATCTTAGTCAAGCATTTACTACCACTGAACTGCTATCTTTGTTGCACCACTGAACAGCTATCTTAGTCAAGCATTTACTACCACTGAACTGCTATCTTTGTTGCACCACTGAACAGCTATCTTAGTCAAGCATTTACTACCACTGAACTGCTATCTTTGTTGCACCACTGAACAGCTATCTTAGTCAAGCATTTACTACCACTGAACAGCTATCTTAGTCAAGCATTTACTACCACTGAACTGCTATCTTTGTTGCACCACTGAACAGCTATCTTAGTCAAGCATTTACTACCACTGAACTGCTATCTTTGTTGCACCACTGAACAGCTATCTTAGTCAAGCATTTACTACCACTGAACTGCTATCTTTGTTGCACCACTGAACAGCTATCTTAGTCAAGCATTTACTACCACTGAACTGCTATCTTTGTTGCACCACTGAACAGCTATCTTAGTCAAGCATTTACTACCACTGAACTGCTATCTTTGCTGAGTGCGTTTCACAACTGAACATCTATCCAACGAAACATCCGACACCGTACATACAAACATTGTATACGAAACATATATTTGACATCTATTCGAGTGTGTATCATCACTGAACTGCTAACTTTTTTGAATGTGTATCACCACCGAACTGCTACCTCTGTCGAGTGTATCGTAACTGAACCGCTTGTTCGCAGGGGAACGCGACATTGCTGTTCAAGCGAGGCTCGTCGCCAAGCGGGGAATGGATGGAGGACTACGACTATGTGAACCTGGACAGCAAGGACACGGTCGCGCGGCAGCATGCCGAAATACGTGAGGCTCTGCCTGTCGAGCTGCAGAAGTCGTACGACGCTCTTGTCCGGGAGGCGGAGAAGATGGCCGTTGCCAATGACAGGAAGCTGGACGATGGGCTCGACTCCTCAGACATGCAGGTGGGGTCATCAACAGTCATGATAAACAAATAGCCCTTTTTACTTTCTCCCCCTATACATAGTATATGGAGAAAGTATTGTTTTCGTAAAAATTTTCGAATTTGAGTTGTTAGTGGAAATATTCGTTTTGGTGCTCCCTGAACCCAAAAAAGTGGTTTTTACGTGATGTCTGTCTGTGTGTGTGTCCGTGTGTGTGTGTGTCTGTGTGGATGTTTACAGAGCTAGAGCCCTAACCTATGGGCCGATTTTTATGAAATTTGGTATGTGGGTACTAATCCACGATACCTCCAGGCGTTTTTTTCATTTTTTTGGATTTTTTATTTTTAAGGGTAATTATCCCCCAAAAACCGCCAAAAAACATGAAAAATCCAAATTTCTCAAAAACGGCTCTAACGATTTTGATTAAACTTTCGTGGTTTGTAGAACTTTAGGTTTGCAACAAAATGACACCGCCCGCATTTCTTGAAAAATTCGGGTTCAGAAATTACAGGACTTAAAACATCCAAAATTCAATTTTTTGGATTTGTTATAAAAAATCATAAATGTTAAAAAAGATTACTATTCACCATTAAAAAGAGCTCAAAAAACTAAATAAATTAGTATTTTAAATTACTATTCTACGATTGCTAGTTACGGAGAAAATTGAAATTTTCATTTCGCGGGAAACACAGTACGTTGTCCAATGTTATTCTTATGGGGAATACAAATATAACTATTTCTCTCTTATTTACTGATCAATTTCATTAAAATTTGATATGCAGGTCAAGTTAGCATTGACCAACAGATGATGTTCGAAATGTGTTGCTATTTAACCCTGGGGGGGGCAAGGGGGCATTTCCCCTCTCAAAACCACTGTGTGTAGCAACGGACTCTATAGTGCCTCCCAAAGAGGGATTTGGGTGGATATTTCTGAAAACAACTATTTTAGACAATTTTCTGTACATTTATCTATACTTCATATTCTATATTTAGTAAATAACAAATATTTTTGTCATTAAAGTTTGGCTAAAAGGGAGAAAGTATGTGTCAGTTTCCTGATACCGTTTATTAAAAACTGATAACACTCTTTTCTTGAAAGACCTGTGAGGGTTTTTAAACATTAAACCAATAATTGAACTGTTTATAGTGAAGATGTTGATTTGGGTTTGTTGGAAGTCAAATACAAATGTTTAATACATAGTGTTATTTTTACATTTCATTTTTCATTAATTGACTACTAAGACCCATTCTTAAAATTTAGGCTTAATATTAAGATAAATTGTATTTTTGCTTACCAATAATCTATCAGTTGATCATAATGATGTGTACCATAAGTTTTTCCATTGGCAAAGTAAGCTAGGAACTTCCTCCTTTTTTCTTTTCTCACATAAATGGCGAACAAGTCGTCTCCATACAGTACTAGTTAAGTTTTAACTTTTCCGAAGTGATTTTCAGAGTATTGCCATTAATTTGATTAGTTAACCAGCAACAGCTTCAGACTTTAGCAGTTCTTTTTATTGAAGCCAATCTTTATTCGGTCATCGACTGTGTGTTGCAGGTGTTAGCGTTCTACTCGGCGCAGTGCACGACCCACGCAGCGCACCTGACCCACGCCATCGACGCCTTCCTGCAGACGGTGGAACACAACCAACCGCCCAAGGTGTTCCTGGCGCACGGCAAGTTTGTGGTGCTGAGCGCACACAAGCTGGTCCACATCGGGGACACGGTGCACCGCAACGTGTCGCGGTCCGACGTGCGCACGCGGGTCCTAGCATGCGCCAATGCGCTCAGTGAGGCCCTGGCGGCCACTGTGCACAAGACCAAGCGGGCGGCGCAACAGTTCCCCAGCGTCACTGCGGTGCAGGAGATGGTCGACTCGGTTGTGGACATCTCTCATCTTGCTAGGGACATGAAGATGAGCTTGAAATTCGCTACGCAGTAAATACAACGCTCAGGTCGCAGCAGGCTGAATCCGCGTCACTCCGTTGAAAAGTCCAGCCACAATCAAACTACTCCCCATAGGTTCCTCTCCACTTGAACATTCATCAGTTGTTTAGTTATGAATTTAGAACTCATTGCAGCTTATTCCACATCAGATTTGACTTTACTTTAACTAGTTACTCCATGCAGCCAAATTTACTTTCACTTATGATTCATCAAGACACTGATTATTTTGGTGGTTTTATCAAAACAGGTTTTGTTGATTTCGTTATTTTAAACAGGATGAATAAACTATGTCTCACAACACTACAAAATATATATACTGTACAAGACGGTAAATGCACAAAAAAGATGGTACAACCATCGATTCCAACCAGTCACACCGGTCATCATCAAGCCCATCCAGAGAATCAGAAAATGATTCTCTTTTTGGGCCTGATTGTGATTGGTTGAAATCGAGAAGTAGTTTATTTACATTGTTTAATCGTAACAACATGTTATGCTAGTTAAGAAATTCTTTGTTTTCTTATTAATTCAAAAACATGTTTTATACATGTTTTCGTTGGTAATCCTAACATATTATTGATCCGAGATCTGCATTAACAAATACTCAGATCACTTTGATCCTCCGCATGAGTCAGTCTCCACTCTGTGTTCTCACACGAGTTGCGAGTTCCTTCGCATGTTGATGATGTACAAACTCTGATTCTATTTTACAACTCCTCTCACTTACAGCTGATGAACTCGACTGATAACGATAACAAAGCACTTCCTCCTTTTTATATACCTTTTCAATACTTGAGTATACCCCTTAGGAATCGAATCCGTGACGTTTAAACTAAGGTCCAAGACCTCTAGAGATTTTTGTCAAATATAGCTATATTTACAAGAATGTTTCCTGAGCTGATTTTATGTTCAAGTTATTTATAGTGGGAAATTATTAGTACCTATCAGTAAAATGAAGAGAAATATCTTAAATTTGATAAGTTATTGTAATTATTTGATGGTGTCCAGATGATTAAGCACTAATTTGAAAGTCCTTTTACCTCTTGAGTTGGTACTTACAATTTTAGTTGATATATTTAGTTAGGTTTATAGATGAAATGTTTGTCCACTGCGAGGGAAGGTACCTCTTTCTCAGAAGATTAATACTAAAAGTATTAATGAAGCAGCTTTTTTAGTTATATTGATTCAAAATGTAGACTTGTCATTTCTGTGTTATTTTTATAGGTAAGCAATAAATACCGGTTAAGCCTGATGTGATTTTCCTAGTTTTATATTATTGTTTATGATTGATTATTGATTAATGATCTAGAAGAAGATAATAAGCTTGAAATCAGTTTTGTAAAATGGTACGAAAACATGTACATTAATATTAATATTAAGGCATGTGAGGTTGTGTTGTATACTAAATTACTCCAGAGTTTAAGAACGGTTGTTTTGGAAAAGCATGTTAACAGATTTTACTTTAAATTAATTAAATATCTTTAAATACGTCATTTTGATCAAAAAGATTTTCGTGTATATAATGTAAATAAACTTTTTAGTATAACATGTAGTATAACGAGAGAAATTAATGTCACTAGTATTAGATTTAAGGTATTTTGATTAGTCGTTAATATATTACTAAACGAGGGTCAGGGAATAAGTGTCCTGTGCGAGAATATTTTGTGC
The DNA here is from genome assembly GCA_963675035.1 of Allygus modestus. Taxonomy (NCBI): domain Eukaryota; kingdom Metazoa; phylum Arthropoda; class Insecta; order Hemiptera; family Cicadellidae; genus Allygus; species Allygus modestus. The sequence goes on along the minus strand of OY776115.1, from coordinate 26,304,497 downwards.
CTGTAGAGGAAGTAGCAGAGGAGGGGAAGTGTTCCCCCACTACACCTCCGTCCAAGTGTACTCTCCCTCTAATCCCTCACCTTCCAGAGCTGTTACCTCAAATACAATGTGACAAAAATAAAAAATTTAAACTATTTATCAAAACATCTACATTTAAAACACTGATTTTCAAATACATGTAAATGAGGAATTCTCAGTGTAAAATTTGAAGGAGTTTTCGTGACAAAACCCCTATATTAAAATGTATTTTTGGATTCCTAAATGTGTTAAAATGCAACAGATTTTGAAGACTCCCTCAGGGCTTTGCCCCATTGGCTATAAAAGTTTTAATTTTGATCTACGGCAGACAATGATTTTATTTGGTCGGGTGATTATTTATAGATAAGTACATTAGTCTTCAAAGTTCATCAGTTTCTCCACAGAATTCAGAACAAACCAAAATGTTTTTCACTTCTCATGAATCTTCCCCGTGTAGCTGGCTTGTATTATTTAAATGATCTGCCAACAGTTCACTTATTATGTTGAGGTTTTGTTTACAACATGAATGCTATTAATTTCCAAAAATTAGTTTTTTTAGCGAATTTCCCCTATAGGAAAGAAGCTATTACCGTAGGTCTCATGGTAAGACTTAAGTCCGAGACCATGATCATTTTTTGTTTTGAGGTCCCCAGATGACAAAAACACTATTCTTTCAAATTTATATATATATATATATATATATATATATATATATATATATATATATGTGTGTGCGTGTGTGTGTGTGTGTCCGTGAATGCGATAACTTGAGTAAAAAACGTCCGATTTCGATGAAATTTGGCTCAAATGTGTAAAATGACATTCATGACTATAAGTTTGAAAACCAGAAAAATCGGACGATGGGAAGGGGGGTTTATGGGGGTTTTAAATTTTCCAAAAATCAGTTTTTTTTTCATTTTTCACCCTACAATTTTTTAAAAACTTAATTTTGGTTTTGGCCATGTTATAGAGCTTAAAAAAACAAATAATATAGTATTTTGAATCATTAACCTAGGTTAAGTGGTTGCGGAGAAAATCCAAAAAAAACCTAATCATAAAATCTCCTATGTTAATCTTATGGGAAAAAGGTTTTTGGCATTTCCTCAGTTTATTTTAATTTAAACTTCACGTTTGCTTTTAGAAATCTGTTCAGTTACACAAAACAATCATTTTGGTGTTTAAATTGTGATTCTACGCCCAACCGTTGCTGAGATATTCAAAGTGCTAAACACAGTACGTTGTCCGATGTTATCCTTATGGAGAATAAATAAAATTTGATATCTCGATTATTTATGAATGTATGTTGATGAAACTTGGTATTTGGCTTCACGTAGTACTGGTATATTGATATTTGCACAAAAAATTGATTTTTTTTGTTATTCCCGTAGCAGCATACCTGCGTACTCAGCCCCCATATTATTCTGATGGAGAATAAGTCAAATGTAATGACTCCCTTACTTTTGAACATAAATGAATAAAACTTGGTATGTAGCTTCACTTGATTGAGTTATATTGATAATTATATAAAAACCCATTTTTTGTTCCTTGTTGCAGCAAACCTGCTTACTCAGCCCCCATGTTATTATTATGGAGAAGAATTAAAATGTTATATAGCGCTTATTTATGATTGAATATTGATGAAACTTGGTAAGTGGCTTCGCCTAGTTAAATTATATTTATATTAGCATAACAATCAATTGTTTGTGTTCCTTGTTTCAGCAAACCTACGTACTCATTACCAATGTTATTCTTATGGAGAATAATTAAAATCGCTTATATGTGAATATATTTTTATTAAACTTGGTACGCGGCTTTATGTGGAATTCAGACAAATACTATGCATTGGAAATTCGCTGAGTATGCAGGTTTGCTGCGACGGGGGTATTTATCATTATTACAATATTATACACACTAGAGTATTTACACAATACTAGAGTATAATACACAATAGAGTATTTAGTTCACAAGCGGAGTTTTTAAGGGAAAGATCTTAGTAACTCCTGAATAAATTGTTACGCTTTATGTTTTGATTTAAAGAGCTTTACACTGATACCCTGATCAGTAGCACAAAATGCAACTCTAGTAGAACTGAAATTGACTTAGTTTAGATTACCAATAAACCATGCTGTCAGCTTCCCCCTCCCCTCATTGTCTAGTGATGCAGCCGGACAACAACTTTGAACCTCCCAAACCAGAAAAGTTCCCCTATTTCAAAACGTTGCTTTGCTTAGACGGATAATGAAGCCATGATATATCTTATGTACGCAACAAACAAACTAAAAGATAAAATAAATAAATTTCTTCACCAATGGAAAGCATAATAGAGATGGCAAACGTAGGTGGTGGGGGACAGTACCGGACTTCCTCCCACCGTTCTTTCCCTTTCTCTCGCACAAGTTCTCCAAGATGGCCGCTTATTCAATGGCCCAACTTTGGGCTGTTGGTTTTAATTTCTGATATAGTCAAGAAGCTTAATCTTGGCAGTCTTCCTTTGATGCATTTTTGTTTACTGGTTGTGAGTAGTATAAGTAATTAGTTGCTAGAAAAAGTTTTTTTTATTTCCTATCATTAATTTGACCGTTAAAAAGTACTGTAAAATATTGTGCTTAACTCTTCGCCTACCAGTGAGCCGAGTGTTGATGCAAACTTCCAGCGGCTGATGAGATAAGACCTGCAGTACTTACGATAATTGAAGAGGGTAACGATATGATAGCAAACACATGAAAACAATTTATTAGTCTAGCGATTTGATATATCGATAACTTAAAAAGTTATCGATAATTTGGTTTGTATGTATTTTTTATCATGGAAATGGCTTCAACACACTGGCAGTTCTCAGATGTGGCACTGCGAGACTCAAGGCCTCACTTCTGCCTGGCAACCAAAGGGCTAAATATAGCGTTGATAAAGAAGTAACTTTTTTATATAAAACCAAAACTTAAAAAGTTTGTAATATTTTTAAAAATGTGTTAGCTTCAGCTCAAAATATTTTAGAATAGAGGATCTCTAGTTTAAATAACGGGAGTATGATAGTCATTAGAATTTCAATTTGAATAAATATTTTTGCAGTGTTGGAGATATGTTCCACAGCACAAGTGTTCATTGGTTTTATAATTTTTATTGAAATGTTTAGTTGAATTTCATAACATTCATGGGCCATAATGCCATTATATGACAGCCATAATGGCATAATCATTTTTAACTTGTTACGTTTGATGAAGTAATTGTGCTGTAACAACCACCCTTTTTATAATCCCATGAATACTTGCAGTACTCATGAATATGAATATGTCTATTATTTTATGTTTCAGGTTTTATAGAATTTTTTGTTGAATGATTTATAAGTTTATAATAATTTTTGTATCTGTGCATAGTTTATATTGTAAATAGTTTTTAATAAAAATAAAGTATTTATTGCATACCATGATGTAAATGTTTGATTATAAAGTCTTGTGTCTAAACATTTTGTTATTATTTTACCTGATTGATGTTCAAGGCAAAATTCAAAGATATAAACTGATTCTTATAAACTTTAACTGCTTGTTATTAAACATTTATTTATAGATGTATTTAATCATATGTGAAGCATATTTCTGTCAGAAATATTCATATTAATTTATTAACGGACAAAGCCATTTAGAAAAAGGATAAAATCAAATATAGTTGGCATTAACTATAGTACAACATTAAATACAAATAGTTTTATTTAAATTTAATTTGATTTTTAACGACATAATACAGTAGAAGCTCGCTAATCCAACACGTTCGGGACTTTGGCAGTGCCAGATTACCGAAAATTGCTGAGCACCGTCTAAAAAAACCGTTATCACGAGAAGAGCAGAAATAATGCTAAAAATAGAGAGTCAAAAGGACTTCATTGGTCCATTATTCCATGTTTTATTGAGATTTATCTGATTTCGGCAGTGATGGAAAATGTTAAAAACAAACATTTTAACCAGAAAATAGATTTACAGTATTATATCAGAATACATAAGTATAGTTACTCCTGCCGATAGCTCCTGAACTCTACCGAACGTGTCCAAAAGGCTTACACAGTACACAACACAATTTTTTAGAACCCTTAGACCGATGCTGGATTATTGAAAGTGCCAGACCATCGGATGCCGAATTAGTGGGCTTTTACTGTTTTGATTATTACAAAATATTTTTTGGCTTTCTTATAAAATTGTTGAAGGCGAGGAGGATCAAATATATTTAGACTTGATGAACTTCAAGAGCACTAAACATATACAAATTGTTTACACAATTTGTAGTGAAAATTTGTGGTTATTCTAATTTCTAGACATTTTAAAGTTACAGTAGAAATCCAACATTGAACAGTGAAATACGTACAGTATGTATTGAAAAGAGCAACTGTATATACTGTATTCAATTTAACTCCTGTAATTTAATTTTTATGACGTATATTCTTGATACTGTTCACTACATTTATAATAACTTTGTCGATAAAATTCTGATTTTTTATGTATGGTGATGTTTTTTGCTTAATTCCCGAGGTATACCTGATTATCCAAATTTCTGCATATCCGAATTGGCCCGATCCCCAATTAATTCGGATAATTGGAGTTCTACTGTAATCTCTTTTTTGAATTCCGTATATTGAAATTTTGTTATTAATTAAACAAATTAAAAATGTATCTAAAACCGTTTTAAAAATTACTTGTTGTATTTTGTAGCCAAGATTTTTCTTCGAAATCCTGGGCTGCGTTTTAAAATAAACACCCTCTAGCCGGGTTGAAGTAAGAATGTAAACAATGTTTATTTTGCTACCGAGATGTAGCAGGCAGAAAAATTAGCTTAGGACTATAATTAGCAAAGGGAAGTTTTTATAACGATAAAAAAAGTGAATAATGCAAGATTAACGTTCTTTTCTTTTTTGTGGTTGTGCAGTAGAGAGTGTCATATGATGCCAATAGGAGTGAGTTTTGTACTAGCTACGAACTGCTATACCCGTGCTTCACAACGGGGTGAAAACTCAGAGTAGAAAAATTGTGAGCAAAACAATGTTTGTAGTCTGTAGTTAGATGTAATCATTGACTATACACCTGTACTAGACTGAAAACCTTATGGGCCTGTCTGATAGCAAAAGAGGCGGGATTCTCAACGTAGTTCTGACAGCGCTGGATAGAAATCGCTACCATCGCACGCAGTGGCGGACGTTACTCTGGCTCATGCCGATTGGCGCGCTCAGCTCGGCCATGGCGGGTTTTTAAAATCCAATTTTGCTAATAAAACATCTGCCTCGCTTTCCTTGCAACTCAAAAGTTTTAATTTACGATTTAACAAAGGCTGTAAGGCTGTAATAACAAAGGTTGTGTGAAATAAAAATAATACTGCAATAACTGTTACACAATTTTAGTAAAATTGTTGTAGACGTCATAACCGTATTTCTGCCTATGCGATTCCATGTAGTTCGCGTAATGTCTACTAGGAGGAAGCACATTCGATAGCCTCTGTGGCTGACCACACTCAATAGATTGTGCTGGTAACCGATTTTAGCATTGCATTTAGCGTCTACTACAGGTGTATAGTCAATGATATAATCCTTATAAAATCTGTCTATTTAAATTAATTGAAGTAAGAAAAACACATGTGACATAAACCAAATAAACTCTCCTCCGTATTAATAACATTGGACTTGGAAGTCTCGTGGGTCAGAGTCCTGAGGGTTTTTCTAAATGGCAATAGGCCTATGACATTCCTAGGTACATAGATTAATAGGTCTGTAAAACTTCAGCAGAATTGGTCCAGTAGTTTTGGTGTGATGGAAAATAGACAGACAGACAGACACCACCTCATTAGTGAATTTCCTATGGAAAAGTGAACTATTTGCATGACCCCCACAGTGAGAATTAAGCCCGGGACCACCATAGAAGTTCCTAACGTGATCCCCTGCACACGTTTTGAGGGGTCTCTAAAAACTTTATATATATATGTGTGTTCGCACTCTAGTGGTCACAATTTCTGTCCGATTTACTTCAAATCTGATAGAGATATTCCTTTTTATAATCAGTTGGACGTTGGGCAAAACAATCGGAAAACTCTAAACCCCCTTTTTTGGGAATTTTAAGTTTTCAAAATTTCAGTTTTTGGCTCAAAAAGGGTCACAAAAGCCCCAAATGTACACTTATTGCACATTAACTTATTGTATATAAAAAGCCAAAGATTTTAAGCCCTCTCTCATCATTCTAGCACAAGGACTTACCGAGTTATTAAAGTAAATGTTAATTGTCAAAATACAGTACGTTGCCTTATGGGGATTTTACACTGGAAAAGACTGTTTTTCATATCTTAATATCGTTTGATCACCCCCCATACCCCTATACCAACTTTTTATCCAGACAATACCTCCTTCTAACTTTATAATGTACAACATTGGCATCCTATTTGTGAATTTATATATAACCAGGACCATCAAAACAGCCAAAAAATAACATTTTTAAATTTAAAAAAAAATTTAACCAGTGTTGGTTTAAGCCCTTTATTTCATATTTTTAAGGTTTTAATGCGGAAATTCACTTTCCTCACGTCAGCTTGCTGCGTGCGATCTCGTTTTTATAATAGTGATAACTTTTAGAAATTTTGTGTCTAAAATCAAACAACATTAATCAAATAAAATCTAAATATGTATTTACTTGATCATAAAAAATATTAATGGTGCATCAACAAACCATAACAACATAAACATAAAAAATTGAATAAGCTTTGCATTTAATTTATTATTGATATAAATTTGTTACTTCCAGAATCAACGGTGTAAATTCCACAATGCAAATTCTATACTAAGCTCTGTGTTTCTGTAAATTACTATTAATTTGTCTATTTCCAAATTGACAGAAGAAGCGAATACATCAATCCATATATTTATTGTCCACTTTGTTCTTCATTCTTCATGGACTGGAGCACAATAGCAAACGAGCAGATTGCCTGTAAGATCTGTAACCAAAATATATGAGTATATAAGAGTAAAACAAAATTTACTCTACAATTTTTATTGGTGCAAGTTTTTTAATGACTCATGAATTTTCTTAAAAAGAAATTGAGTAACACAAATTGACTACTTTAATTCAAATATACATTCTGATTTAGCATGACAAATTATAATACCCCCGTAGCAGCAAACCTGCGTACTCAGCGAATTTCCAATGCATATGTATGTATCTTAATACCACATAAAGCCACATACCAAGTTTCATCAATATACATTCATAAATAAACGATTTATGACATTTTAATTATTCTCCATAAGAATAACATGGCAGCTGAGTATGCAGGTTTGCTGAAGCAAGGAACACAAAAAATATGGTTTTATACAAATATCAATATAACTCATGTAGGTAAAGCCACATACCAAATTTCATTAATTTAATTTCATAATGAAGGCAGATAACACGTTACTTATTCTCCATAAGAATAACATGGGGCTGAGTACGCAGGTGTGCTGCTACGGGAGCCTTGGGTAAAAAAGTGTCTTTTTGAGCAAATATCAATTGTCCACAACCAGATGAAGCCATATACCAAGTTTCGTCAGTATAGGTTCATAAATAAGCGAGATATAAAATTTGTATTTTTCTCCATAAGAATAACACTAGACAACGTACTGTGTTTAGCACTTTCAATATCTCGGTAACCAATTGACGTAGAGAAATGATCAAAATACCAAATTGTGTGTTTTTTTAAGCTGAATCTAATGGGGAAAAATAATACCCCCGTCGCAGCAAACCTGCATACTCAGCGAATTTCCATTGGAGATATAAATGTCTTAATACTACATAAAGCCACTTACCAAGTTTCATAAAAATATATTCACAAATAAGCAATATATACAATTTTAATTATTCTCCATAAGAATAACATTGGGGCTGAGTACGGAGGTTTGCTGCAACAAGGAACACAAAAAATGGGTTTTTATGCTAATATCAATATAACTCAACTAGGTGAAGTCGTATACCAGTTTTTATTCATTTATGTTCATAATTAAGGGAGACAGAGCATTTAATTATTATCCATAAGAATAACATTGGGGCTGAGTACGCAGGTTTGCTGCTACGGGAGAATTATGCAAAAAAGATTTTTTGGAGGAAATATCAATAGACCTCAACGAGATGAAGCTGTATACCAAGTTTCGTCAGTATACGTTCATAAATAAGCGAGATAACAAAATTTTCTTTTCCTCCATAAGAATAACATTAGACAACGTACTGTGTTTAGCACTTTCAATATCTCGGTAACCAATTGACGTAGAGGAATGATCGAAATACCAAATTGTGTGTTTTTTTAAGCTGAATCGAATGGTTAAAACTAAAACTTGACTTTTTCAAAAATTATATGTAAAAAATTCAAAAAACCCATTTTTGGGGTACAAAACCCCCCCAAAATACCCCTTCGGATAGGTCGATCTGTCTGGTTTTCGAACTTAAAGTCATAAATGCTGCTTTACATGTTTATACCAAATTTCGTCAAAATCGGATAATTTTTACGAGAGTTATCGTGCTCACGGACACATATATATATATATATAGATACCCCCGTAGCAGCAAACCTGCGTACTCAGCGAATTTCCAATGCATATATATGTATCTTAATACCACATAAAGGCACATACCAAGTTTCATCAGTATACATTCATAAATAAACGATTTATGACATTTTAATTATTCACCATAAGAATAACATGGCGGCTGAGTATGCAGGTTTGCTGAAGCAAGGAAGACAACAAATTGGGTTTTATACAAATATCAATATAACTCATGTAGGTAAAGCCACATACCAAATTTAATTAATTTATTTTCATAATGAAGGCAGATAACACGTTACTTATTCTCCATAAGAATAACATGGGGCTGAGTATGCAGGTTTGCTGCTACGGGAGCCTTGGGTAAAAAATTGTTTTTTTGAGCAAATATCAATGGTCCACAACTAGATGAAGCCGTATACCAAGTTTCGTCAGTATACGTTCATAAATAAGCGAGATATAAAATTTTTATTTTCCTCCATAAGAATAACATTAGACAACGTACTGTGTTTAGCACTTTCAATATCTCGGTAACCAATTGACGTAGAGAAATGATCAAAATACCAAATTGTTTGTTTTTTTAAGCTGAATCAAATGGGGAAAAATAAAATTTGACTATTTCCAAAATTATATGTAAAAAATTCGAAAAACCCATTTTTGGGGTACAAAACCCCCCCAAAATACCCCTTCGGATAGAGCGATCGGGCTGGTTTTCGAACTTAAAGTCATAAATGTTGCTTTACACGTTTATACCAAATTTCATCAAAATCGGATAATTTTTACGAGAGTTATCGTGCTCACGGACACATATATATATATATATATATTATTTTTAAAAACATTATTAACGAGTACCCTTTTTTTGAAACATTTTTATTTTTACTATAAAAATGTTTCAAAAAAAGGGTACTCGTTAATAATGTTTTTAAAAATAATAATATTAGTAGCCCTAATTTTCAATTCAAGCAATATATATATATATATATATATATATATATATACAGTTTCGAACGAATGGTGTTTTTGGGGTCTGGGGACCTCAAAACGAAAAGTTATCATGGTCCCGGGCCTAGGTCTTACCATGCTGACTACGGTAATAGCTTCTTCCCTATAGGGGAAATTCGCTAAAATCAAAATAGAATTAGCATTGAAAATAAATTTCACGTTAGATGAAGTTTGAAAACGTAAAATAAATACCCCCGTAGCAGCAAACCTGCATACTCAGCGAATTTCCAATGAATATATACGTATCTTAATACCACATAAAGCCACATACCAATTTTCATCAATATACATTCATAAATAAACGATTTACGACATTTTAATTATTCTCCATAATAATAACATGGCGGCTGAGTATGCAGGTTTGCCGAAGGAAGGAAAACAAAAAATGGGGTTTTATACAAATATCAATACAACTCATTTAGGCAAAGCCACATACCAAATTTCATTAATTTATTTTCATAATTAAGGGAGATAACACGTTATTTATTCTCCATAAGAATAACATGGGGCTGAGTACGCAGGTTTGCTGCTACGGGAGCCTTTGGCAAAAAATGGTTTTTTTGAGCAAATATCAGTGGTCCACAACCAGATGAAGCCGTATACCAAGTTTCGTCAGTATACGTTCATAAATAAGCGAGATGTAAAATTTTTCTTTTCCTCCATAAGAATAACATTAGACAACGTACTGTGTTTAGCACTTTCAATATCTCGGTAACCAATTGACGTAGAGAAATGATCAAAATACCAAATTGTGTGTTTTTTTAAGCTGAATCCAATGGTAAAAACTAAAATTTGACTATTTCAAAAATTATATGTAAAAAATTCAAAAAACCCATTTTTTGGGTACAAAACCCCCCCAAAATACCCCTTCGGATAAAGCGATCTGGCTGGTTTTCGAACTTAAAGTCATAAATGTTGCTTTACACGTTTATACCAAATTTCATCAAAATCGGATAATTTTTACGAGAGTTATCGTGCTCACGGACACATATATATATATAGATATATATATATATATATATATATATATATATACAGTTTCGAACGAATGGTGTTTTTGGGGTCTGGGGACCTCAAAACGAAAAGTTATCATGGTCCCGGGCCTAGGTCTTACCATGCCGACTACGGTAATAGCTTCATCCCTATAGGGGAAATTCGCTAAAATGTGATACTTATATTATGTTAACCCTTTTATTCACTTTATTTACTATAGGACAGTACAAATATATATATTTTTTATGTGTATAGTAAATGGCATGATAAAATGGACATATACCAGTTCTCCCTTTCAACCTTCTTTTTTTAAAACAAATTCCTTAATTTTACAATATACTGAGTTTGAAGAATATGTTCTACTAAACTATTTTTTTTAGAAATTCACCCACAACACTTTATTGGAGGCATTACAGTATCATTTTCTACTCATGGTTTAAGGGAGGACATCCCCCCTCCTCATAAGTCGTGTAGTTTGAAGTTTGAATATTCTGATGGCAAAACGGTTGTGATTGTATTATCACGACTTTTCACATATTGAAATAACCTATTTTCTAAATCAGGGGGTTCTAATTAGAGCATTTCTCCTTCTACCCCTAGGTGTCAACATATTACGTATATCCTCTAATAGTCAATGTCATGTATTCCACTTTTTCAATTCATAGTGTGAAGAAGCTAATTCTTGATATAGATTCAAAAAACTGGTATATTCCCACCAGCCTTACAGTGGTGCAGTACTAGTGGACCTACCTTAGCGAGGGACTCGTGTTTGAGCTGCACCAGCCCCTTCATCTGACACAACCCTCCCTCCGCCACCGTCCGCATCACAGCCACCGACACATACACATCATCAGACAGTGGTGCGGTGCTAGTGGACCTACCTTAGCGAAAGACTCGTGTTTGAGCTGCACCAGCCCATTCGTCGGACACAGCCCTCCCTCCGCCACTGTCCGTATCACAGCCACCGACACATACACATCGTCAGACAGTGGTGCGGTGCTAGTGGACCTACCTTAGCGATGGACTCGTGTTTGAGCTGCACCAGCCCCTTCGTCGGACACAACCCTCCCTCCGCCACCGTCGCATCACAGCCACCGGACACATACACATCATCAGACAGTGGTGCGGTGCTAGTGGACCTACCTTAGCGAAAGACTCGTGTTTGAGCTGCACCAGCCCATTCGTCTGACACAACCCTACCTCCGCCACCGTCCGCATCATAGCCACCGACACATACACATCGTCAGACAGTGGTGCGGTGCTAGTGGACCTACCTTAGCGAGAGAATCGTGTTTGAGCTGCACCAGCCCATTCGTCTGACACAACCCTCCCTCCGCCACCGTCCGTATCACAGCCACCGACCTCTGGGCCCGCTCCGGCATGTCTACCCAGCTCATGTTGCGGATGGCTCTCCTCAGCGTCTCGGACTGAAACACACAGCAAGAGCAGCTGGATAACTAGTGAAACACTTTATTACCCTTCATGAATGAAAAGCCATACTCTACTTCTTCTGAAGTGTCTATTAACACTGGGTGTATTTTGGCCAGAGCCTGTGTTTAATAAAGGTTTTCTCTAATCACAAAAATTCTCAAATATTGTTGGATTAGTCTGATTGTAGGGGAGCTGCAGCCCACATCCCATTGATCGGTTGTCAGGGAGTTTGCACAGCAGCCTATTAGATCTGTATTAATGATCACAAACTAATAGGCCAGCATCTATAGGGGGTTGAGTACAAGGTTCGTAGAGCTTTCAGACCAGGTGTGCTTATTTACATAAGCAGTGTTGCCAGACTGGGTTTGCTATTTTACCCGCAAACTACCTATAAAATCCCCGCTTTTACCCGGTCATCCTGTAGTAATCCCCACAAAATCCCCGCACGAGCTTCAAATACCCGAAAACCGGGTAATTTCTTGGAAATTGCCAGATGATTACCCGAAAATTAACTAGTATACCCAAAATAATGTCAGTTTTAGCAATCTTAGCGCTTAATCAAGGCTGGATTTAGGAGCAATGGGCTCCAAGGCTCAAACGATGGTGCGGGCCCTTGTTGTATCTAGGTCCCTTTTTTTCTTGCTTGTATCGGGGTTTTTAAAAGGGTTCTGTGTGGTGCGGGCCCTAGGCACACGCCTAAGTAGCCTATGCTTAATTCTAGCCCTGCGCTTAGTTTTAACTGAGGCCAATTGGTTTTCGGGGCCGCGCATATATTACGTCACGCCTACCCGAGGGGGAGGGGGTTCAGCACATAGTGACAAACAGTGACACGTGTGAGGAGGGGGGGTTAAGGGTTGCGTGACGCATCACGATTAATGGAGTTAAGCCTGCGAAATCGTCAGTTACAGAGTGATAAAATACCGTACCAACAAATACTTAATAATTAATTAGTGTGACGTGACATATGGTGAGGGGGGAGGTATGAGCAGTGTGACTGAGCGTTAAAAAGGAAGGGGGAGGGGTCAAAAAGTGCTAAATATAGCATGGCGTAATTTATGCACGGCCCCTTACTGGAGACGACTCTCTTCAAACATAATGCGCTAGATTCCCTACAAGTTAAAAGTTGGTACACTGGTCAGAGGATGGCAAATCGAACGATGAGTAAAAAAATCGTACGATCATACTGTAGTTAATTTGTGGTATGATTAAACTATGTTGTTGCAGTCAAATCTGGCATTCAATTATTCGTTTATAATCATAGATTGATCATTTGTTATCGGGTTATTTTCACCATATAAGTATGTTTGAAAATACAAACCGGCTGTACCTGAACAAATGTTAACCGGATCAAAATAGTTGTATAGATTCAACGAGTTTGATGTATCTAGAGGTCTTGTATGGGTATAAAGGTGAACCCTTCATTTTGACAGTCATTTTCTTCAGGTACACTAGGCCGCCTTCCCACTAGCTCGCAGACAATGCGTTGCAGCTACCCGTCGGCCACTGAGTTGACCTGTTGAAATTTCATTTAGCCTTATGGAACCCTTCACACTAGTGGATTGCAGCTACCCACCTCGGTAGCAATCAAATCGTCTATTTCTAGTAAGCTAATAAATTTGTAACTTGTGATGAGGGGATTTGATTGGTTTACATGGGAGCAGAGTTTACAGAGGGGCAAAATGGCGATTGACCATGAAGGCTACACTATTTTACACGAAACGAGACTTCTAGATATATTAACCTCGTTGGGGTCATCATCAGATATGTCCTCCTAAACATAGACTAAATTCTCTAACACCTCCCTCGTCCAGCAATGTTCCCATTAGAAGAGCCTTTTTAATTATCTATAAACAATGATCGTAATATAGAGCGTATGCAACACGTTAATTTCCTAAGACAAAGTGAAGCATGTAAGGGGGCCGCCATTTTCTGTAATATTCACAAACAATACCCTATACCTCAATGCAGGGCCGGATTTAAGCATATGCTACATAGGTGAACGCCTAAGGTCAAGATTGTTACGAGTCGAAACAGTATTTAATTTTGTTCGACTCGCAACATTGTCTTACACCGGCCAACGGCACTGATAAGAATCAAGGACACGTGAGACAGATGCAGGAACCTCATTGGTCAAAAAGACCAGTCCGAAGTTATATGTAGGAGTCGGGACAACGAACTCGCCCCATTTCTTCATTTGTCGTGCGTTATTCAACAACCAAATTCAACTTTTAAATTTTGCGTACACCGGTAGTAGCGTGACTAACGGAATCAGTAATTGACTTTTGGAGTGATTATTATTAAACCCTCAACAATCGTTTAGTTCTGAATCCTTTGATACGTCCGCAAACCTGGTAATTACGCAATTTTTCTCAAATTTAAAATCAAGGGCATTCTAAATTATTTTTTCCGCGAATAGAGCAACGCTCTCGGGAAACAGGTTGCAACCTAATCAAAAGTTGTCTTGGCCATTCAAATCAAATTCAAACTAGGGTGTATTATTTAAGAGTGCTATAAAGGTATTTTCTATTAATTGTCAGTACTGAATTATTAATATTTTTAGGGAATTGTGCTTAAACAGTGTATTTATTAAGTGTGTCAAAGTATATTATAAAGTGTATTTGATCATGTAAAAGTTCTGTGCCGACAGGAAAAGTGTGTAAGTAATTAAGTTATTAAGTTTTTATTCTGAATATTATTGTTGAATAGTAATTTATAAACACGATTAGTTGATGAAAAGGAAGTAAATTAACTTGTAACTATTTAAATTATTTTTGGAAATTTGATTTATACCTTGGTAGAGATTAGTGAGGGAATTTAGAGTTGGTCATTGTGTTTTCAAACTTACAACATTGATTGCAGTTGGTTGTTATACAAAAAATATATTTATATAGTTAAGGGAGTGGGTTTGTATTAGGTGAGATGCTGTAGGAGGTTCAATTCAGTGTGGCTAACAGTATATAAATTTACTCCAGGCATAATGGACAGTTAAATTGATTTAGGGCTTAAGGCTTCTCGACTTGAGGTATTTTAATATTGTGTTGGAGGGATGGTCATGTGTTATTAAGGTTAGGAGGAAGGATTATATTTCCCCTTAAGACCTCCCTCAAGAGGCGCTTCGTCCCCTATATTGTGTCCAGCTTGAGAGAAGGCCACTCTGGAAAGTGAAAATTGCTGGGGTTAATTAGAGGGTTAAATAAAATATAAATAAAACTAATAACAATCAACTGTAAATTAATAATAAGTTAAACGAGACCAGACATTATTCCGCACTATCTAACCGAAGGTGAATGCGCATTTAAATAAGTAAATTGTATAGTAGTGAATATCAAAGGCTGAGATCAGAATTTGTCATGACATAGTATTTCCTTAAAGAAACGTGTTTTTCCTTATATATAACAAATTGTTTAAAATTTTGAATTGCATATTGTACTAAATGTGATAAACTGATTAATGCTAATTGAACCCTCATGTGATATGACTTTTTTGAATTGATAATTAAATAATACCTGTTTATTGAGTGTCTTTAATTTGATTTAACCCTCAGAGTTTCAATCCTAAATCGTACAAAGATTCAAGGGTGACCTCGTTGGGCCCAGCCACCCATCCACTGCAAATAACATCTTGATCTGCTATACTACTACTTATAATAATAATTATTTTTTAAAACTAGAATGTAACAAGATTTGTAAAAGAATATCATAATCTAACTTAAGTGCAATCATAATAACATTACAATTATTTATTTATCAATGAACAAGTAATGTACTAAAATAATGCATATCCTTTGTTTGACAACAACAAATGCGACACAACATTTATGTCAAAGATACTGTTGACTATATTTTTATTATGATCCAGTTTGTGTGAAATTGCTTGACCACTGTCGTTTGTATCAACTGTCATACGAAAATCTTAAATACCCGGTATTTCGGGTAAATCCCCGCAACTCGAGTCCAAAATCCCCGGTTTTACCCGGTTTTTTCTTAATCCCCGCAAAATCCCCGCACGGCCATCAAAATACCCGAAAACCGGGTAATTACCCGGTTTCTGGCAACACAGTACATAAGAGTAATGTTCGCAACAAAGATGTCTTACGAGGGCGTCCAGCTGATTCATAAATCTACAACATACCATAAAGTGTTGCCAACCTTAAGGGTTTAATAATGGTATAGCTATTTTTAAATTGTCCCTGGACATGCAGAAAGAAAATTTAAACCCTTAATCGATTAATCTAATAATGCAAATAAATCAACACAATATATTAGTTTCATAAAATAACAGTTTATCATAGAATGTAAGCAGTTAAACAATGTTAATTCTAATTAAACTGATGAGGAAAATATGGTTCTCGTACGATAAATATCATGTTTCTAACAACACTGCAGATTGGATTGGTGATCACGTGACCTTCCAGCTGTTTTTACGAGGTCTCTTCTGGTTAGTAGAAAACCTTAAATAGATCGACTCAGCACACCTGGCCTGAAAGCTCTACGAACCTTGGGTTGAGTATGCACTGAAAGTGTAACACATTTTGACTTTTGATTGTTTTTGGAGACCAAAACCGATGTAGTCGCCCTCCCAGCAGGTGCATAACTTGGGGTGGAGGGGGGAAGTAGCACGCGGGCGCATTCTATAAAAACGCTGAAATCTCGTGAACGATACATGATAGAAACATGCTCTACACGGCATTTTATTACACACATTATTTTCTTCAAAAAATGTCATGAGAAAAAAACCCTGTGCTTGTAATATAAATTAAGTGATTTAACATTTTATTTCAAAATAACGTAAAACTACTAATAAAACACTTTAGTTTCAGCTGAAAATGTTACTACTACGTTACTTAAACCATTCAACTGCAAAAATTGCTCCAAGGCTACTTGTAGCTGTTTTTCCAATAATTCTTCCTGCTGCTCCTATTGCAAATGCTATGATAATCATAAAAATCCGAAAACACTGGCGTCACATATAGAAGATGAAAATTAAACGAAGTGACTACGTACACGTCCAATGTAAAGGCAAATTCACATCGCTACCGCTTAGGTTAGGTTAGGTTAGGTTACGTTACGTTAAGTTAGGTTAGGTTACGTTACGTTAAGTTAGGTTAGGTTAGGTTACGTTAGGAGGTTTTCTGGCTCTCAATATGTTTTAAAAATCACAGGAAAAGTAACGTACGGTGCATAATTTGGAACGGACGTGAACAGTAGCAGCTCACGTCGGACATGTACGTAGCCTCTGCCAAAATTAAATCAAAGAGAATGGCTTATGAAACCTGCAAAACGTTGTTTAATTGACTCGCTATGTAAATAAAATATTTTATAACAATTTGTTTTTATTTTAAACACAATATGCAAGTGATTTTCGTTCATTTCAATTAAGTGTGTCTATATTAGGCTATATGAAACTTTCAAAGACAATCAAGTGATAAAGTCAAGGCTGAAGAATTTATTCTCACAAGAAGGAATTCCACAATTAAAATCAACCAATAAAATTTGATAATACCTTTTTATATATATATTTTTCAGGTATAACTAGAGAAGCCGCGCTGCCCTGCAGCATCAGTCAACGTTGCACCTTGAACCAATCAAATTAAAATAATGCATGTTTTTGATAGTAACATCTGAAAATAATATTTTCTGCGGTAATTCTCTCAAATATATAAATATTTAGAAAACAAATTTTTTGCACTGAAAACCCTGACCAGTTTTAACTATAAACAAATGTAATGTTCTCGTTATCCTTGAAATCGTTAGACCTAATAATTTGTCATGCTAGAGTTCAGCAGCAGGGTTTTTATTTACTTTAATAGATGTTTTATCTTGGCCATATTATCTGCTTAAAACAGTTATAGGGAGATAATCTATGACCATACTATGATGGTTGTTTTAAAAGAAAGTAATCACTATATTGTTCGTATGTATGCACGTATTTTAAGATTAATTTTCTTATGATTTTCTATCCCAATGCTGACTGACTGAGTATTCATTTCTAGCCACGATATATCTAAGAAAATCCATCCTGTCGTCATAATGGCATTTGTAAACTCAAACCATTACAGGATACGTGATAAAATATATATACAAATTTTAACGAATGGGCTTAACATCTAGAGACCTCAAAACGCAAAGTTGCCATCATCCCGGCATATATAAGTCTTAGCTATATGTCCTTGACTACGGTAATTGCTTATTTCCGTTGGGAGAAATTTGTTAAAAAGGCAAATCATTTATCATCAATTATGATTTTATCATTGTGTGAGCTAATGGTAACGTGTGTGATACAGAGTTATTTTCTTGTTTTAAATAACACGTAGAGCAATGATGGCTTTAATTTTCTGCAAACTATCTATGGAAAAAGCTCACTTGAATAAAATTTAACAAAAAAACTAATACAAAAGCTACCCCAAAACCTTTTTAAACCAATGAAGTCCCTATGATTTATTTTGGCTTTAGCGCTTGTTTCATGATGACAAAGTTACATCCGTTTTTGAGTTCAATGTAGGACTTTAGGAAATAATACCAGAGTGCTAAACATTGTCAGGTTTTAAATCATTAGCTGCATACAAATACACACGTACTCACGTACGCACACGTACAAAAACACATACGAAAACCCAACATCGAGAAACCCCAAAGTTTATAGGACAGAATATTTTATAAAGTTTGCAGAGAGAATTCAGAAACATCTTAGGCATCTAAAAGAAAATACTATTTTGTAGAAATGTTTACTAAGGAACGTAATGAATTAGAAACTTTATTCATGTGTTTTAAGAAAGCTTTAAATGTCAATCAGTTAGAAGTTGTTGAAAGAACCCTAAAGTTAATAGCAAAACCTCAAATCATAAAATGTTCCTTATTGAATACACGTAGTAAGCCTTCTTAGCTCATTGAACAGATTTTCTCACCCTATCAAGCATACGAGAAGCATACAAAGATCTGAAAATACTGACAGCAACGTCACTCTACATCCATGAGGTAATCCTACATACAGACTCAAGCCAGCAAACAAGACACAAAGACATACATGAACACAACATGCGGAATGCTGGCCCTTCCACCACATCACCTGAGTCTCTATGAAAAGAAGCCATCCTACAAAGGAGCCTTTCGTTTCAACCAACTACTGGAGCAACTCAGAAGAGAGACAACCAAAGAGAAGCTCAAGACTAAACTCACAGCCTGGTTGCAAGAGAGACAACCAAAGAGAAGCTCAAGACTGAACTCACAGCCTGGTTGCAAGAGAGACAACCAAAGAGAGGCTCAAGACTGAACTCACAGCCTGGTTGCAAGAGAGACAACCAAAGAGAAACTCAAGACTGAACTCACAGCCTGGTTGCAAGAGAGACAACCAGAGAAGCTCAAGGCTGAACTCACAGCCTGGTTGCAAGAGAGACATCCAAAGAGAAGCTCAAGACTGAACTCACAGCCTGGTTGCAAGAGAGACAACCAAAGAGAAGCTCAAGACTGAACTCACAGCCTGGTTGCAAGAGAGACAACCAAAGAGAAGCTCAAGACTGAACTCACAGCCTGGTTGCAAGAGTGACATCCAAAGAGAAGCTCAAGACTGAACTCACAGCCTGGTTGCAAGAGAGACAACCAAAGAGAAGCTCAGGACTGAACTCACAGCCTGGTTGCAAGAGAGACAACCAAAGAGAAGCTCAAGACTGAACTCACAGCCTGGTTGCAAGAGAGACAACCAGAGAAGCTCAAGACTGAACTCACAGCCTGGTTGCAAGAGAGACAACCAGAGAAGCTCAAGGCTGAACTCACAGCCTGGTTGCAAGAGAGACATCCAAAGAGAAGCTCAAGACTGAACTCACAGCCTGGTTGCAAGAGAGACAACCAAAGAGAAGCTCAAGACTGAACAAACAGCCTGGTTGCAAGAGAGACAACCAAAGAGAAGCTCAAGACTGAACTCACAGCCTGGTTGCAAGAGAGACAACCAAAGAGAAGCTCAAGACTGAACTCACAGCCTGGTTGCAAGAGTGACATCCAAAGAGAAGCTCAAGACTGAACTCACAGCCTGGTTGCAAGAGAGACATCCAAAGAGAAGCTCAAGACTGAACTCACAGCCTGGTTGCAAGAGAGACAACCAAAGAGAAGCTCAAGACTGAACTCACAGCCTGGTTGCAAGAGAGACAACCAAAGAGAAGCTCAAGACTGAACTCACAGCCTGGTTGCAAGAGAGACAACCAGAGAAGCTCAAGACTGAACTCACAGCCTGGTTGCAAGAGAGACATCCAAAGAGAAGCTCAAGACTGAACTCACAGCCTGGTTGCAAGAGAGACAACCAAAGAGAAGCTCAAGACTGAACTCACAGCCTGGTTGCAAGAGAGACATCCAAAGAGATGCTCAAGACTGAACTCACAGCCTGGTTGCAAGAGAGACATCCAAAGAGAAGCTCAAGACTGAACTCACAGCCTGGTTGCAAGAGAGACAACCAAAGAGAAGCTCAAGACTGAACTCACAGCCTGGTTGCAAGAGAGACAACCAAAGAGAAGCTCAAGACTGAACTCACAGCCTGGTTGCAAGAGAGACAACCAGAGAAGCTCAAGGCTGAACTCACATCCTGGTTGCAAGAGAGACATCCAAAGAGAAGCTCAAGACTGAACTCACAGCCTGGTTGCAAGAGAGACAACCAAAGAGAAGCTCTAGACTGAACTCACAGCCTGGTTGCAAGAGAGACAACCAAAGAGAAGCTCAAGACTGAACTCACAGCCTGGTTGCAAGAGAGACAACCAAAGAGAAGCTCAAGACTGAACTCACAGCCTGGTTGCAAGAGAGACAACCAAAGAGAAGCTCAAGACTGAACTCACAGCCTGGTTGCAAGAGAGACGACCAAAGAGAAGCTCACGACTGAACTCACAGCCTGGTTGCAAGAGAGACAACCAGAGAAGCTCAAGACTGAACTCACAGCCTGGTTGCAAGAGAGACAACCAAAGAGAAGCTCAAGACTGAACTCACAGCCTGGTTGCAAGAGAGACAACCAAAGAGAGGCTCAAGACTGAACTCACAGCCTGGTTGCAAGAGAGACAACCAAAGAGAAGCTCAAGACTGAACTCACAGCCTGGTTGCAAGAGAGACAACCAGAGAAGCTCAAGACTGAACTCACAGCCTGGTTGCAAGAGAGACAACCAAAGAGAAGCTCAAGACTGAACTCACAGCCTGGTTGCAAGAGAGACAACCAAAGAGAAGCTCAAGACTGAACTCACAGCCTGGTTGCAAGAGAGACAACCAAAGAGAAGCTCAAGACTGAACTCACAGCCTGGTTGCAAGAGAGACAACCAAAGAGAAGCTCAAGACTGAACTCACAGCCTGGTTGCAAGAGAGACAACCAAAGAGAAGCTCAAGACTGAACTCACAGCCTGGTTGCAAGAGAGACAACCAAAGAGAAGCTCAAGACTGAACTCACAGCCTGGTTGCAAGAGAGACAACCAAAGAGAAGCTCAAGGCTGAACTCACAGCCTGGTTGCAAGAGAGACAACCAAAGAGAAGCTCAAGACTGAACTCACAGCCTGGTTGCAAGAGAGACAACCAAAGAGAAGCTCAAGACTGAACTCACAGCCTGGTTGCAAGAGAGACAACCAGAGAAGCTCAAGACTGAACTCACAGCCTGGTTGCAAGAGAGACAACCAGAGAAGCTCAAGGCTGAACTCACAGCCTGGTTGCAAGAGAGACATCCAAAGAGAAGCTCAAGACTGAACTCACAGCCTGGTTGCAAGAGAGACCATTTTACACACTGAAAGAGTTCCTCGGTGATCAACTTATTATTAAACCTTATTATTAAACTGACAACCAATTTTAAACTATGTATTCCAACAATAATTTTGTACTTTTCTTGAATAATATGTTAATAAAGATCATTTTCTATTGCCTATTGTCTATCATCGTACAATAATAACTGGATTACATGGACATCTAATATATATACAGCCGCATGTGTAACTGACTCACTCACTCACTGAGGTATACGAATTCTAGAACACTTCTAGACAAGCTAGAAACCTGAAAATTTGCACGCAGGTAGCTTATAGCTTGTAACCCCCAGGAAAATCGCCAAAACTGACAGTTTTTTATCATAACCCACCAAACAAAATATTTAAATCCCCCCAAAAAAGGCTTATTTTAAAATTACAGTTTTTGAGCTCTAGCAGCCTAAGGGATTGACCTATCGAAAAACGGACACCACCGTGTGCCACGGATTTTGCAAGATCTACAACTTTGTTCCTATGACATTTTGTCGTATCTCACTCCCTTCACCCTTAGGTAGCGCTAGATTTTTCAAATTTCAGGCAATTTCGACGGCTATTTTCGTGGTTTTAATTTCCTATCACTTTAATTTAGTATTTAAGGGGAGTCGGGTGGTGAAAAATTGAAAAAAAATATTTTTTTTGTTTTTTATGATTTTTTATTCCGTATCTTTCCAGGATTATTTTAAGGCCTTATTTATTAAAATCAGATAAGTCAAAATAGTTTTATAACCATTTTTGTAAAGGTGCGCACGAACAGTTTGGACGAAATTTCTCGACTGTGCGGTCGAGCTATCTGTTATACATGTTTGATAACATTAGACACCTTGCTCTATAGTATTTTGTGTTTTGCTGTTGGCTAACCTGTGTTTCAACTCTGCTGCCTAGCAACAGCTGCATTTCTGTTGTTTGTTTATTGATCTCTCTTGTGGCTTGTTGATGGTTATGTTTTGATGGATAATAGTGAATAATAGTGTTTTGAATGTGAATAATAGTTATAATTAGTGAGTGTTTCAGTGTATTTTACGTTGTAATAATGCCTAGAGCTACTAACAAGGTATTTAAAAAACGAAAACGTGTGTGTAATGTTAATTTGAAACATATACAAAACAATAATGATAGGGAATTGTTAGGCCTAGCTGTGGGACAAACAAGCCCTAGAACTCCCCCATCCAAATTGTCTGTCAGAAATGAAAGTTCTTCCAAGAAAAAGGTAGGACCTAAATTGTGCCTTTATGAACAGTATGAAGTAGCAGATGATTCATGTAATGACATAGTAAATCTGCAGAAATTAGAAAATTTGCTGGCTAAAATTGTAGTTTGTGAAAAATGTGGCGGACGAGTAGTATTGAACAGAAGTCACAGACTAGGCCTAAGCCTCAAAATTACTATTAGATGTATTAATTGTGGATTTGAAGTTTCAGAGTATAATAGTAGTAAAATAAGTGAAACTAAAATAAATGAAGTGAACACTAGGTTAGCCTATGGCTTCAGATGCATTGGCAAAGGTGAAGCGAGTGCGAAAAAAGTGTGTGCTGCTCTGAACTTACCTACCCCTCCTGCAATGAAATATTATAATAAGATTATGTGTAAAGCTGCTAAAGAAGTGAGTTGTGAAACAATGAATGAAGCAGTAGAAGAAACAGTAAATGAGAATGAAGGCAATCGTGACATAACAGCAACGTTTGATGGTTCATGGCAGAGACGAGGACATCGATCCCTAAATGGAATAGTGACTGCAATAAGTGGCACAAACGGTAAGGTTTTAGATGTCAGAATTTATACCAAACATTGCCGTTGTGTAAATAGATTGAAAGAAGAACATGAGCCTAATTGTACTGCAAATTTTCAAGGATCTAGTGGTAGTATGGAGGTAAAAGGCGTGACAGATATGTTCAAAAGTTCCGTTACCAAGAATAATATCCGATACAAGTACTATTTAGGAGACGGAGACAGCGCTGCATTTCCTACTGTAGTTGAAAGCAAACCATATGGCCCAAATTTTATAATTGAAAAGCTGGAATGTATTGGCCATGTCCAGAAACGGATGGGGGCCAGATTAAAAAAATTTAAGTCAAAAAAAGGGAAAGATAAACTTTCAGATGACAAAACGATTGGAGGTCGTGGCCGTCTTACGAATTCTGCTATAAAACAAATACAATTGTATTATGGATTAGCCATACGTAGAAACACATCCAGTTTAGAAGAAATGAAAAAAGCTGTTTGGGCAGAATACTTTCATCTTGGTTCGACAAACGAAACGCCCCAGCATGGCCTATGCCCCAAAGACAGCGACACGTGGTGCAAGTTTCATAAAGCGATAACAAATGGTGAAGTATATAACCACAAGCAACATTTTCACCTTCCCTTAGTAATTATGGAAGAAATAAAACCAATTTTTAGGCATTTGGCCAAACCAGAGCTTCTCCAAAAATGTTTGCATGGGGGAACCCAAAATACAAATGAATCGCTAAATGGCCTAGTGTGGTCAAGGCTTCCAAAATCAACATTTGTTATGAAAGATACACTAGAATGTGGTGTCTATGAGGCTGTTGCATGTTTTAATATTGGGAACATTGCAAGGTGTAGGATTTTAGAGAAGATGGGTGTGTCTCCTGGGCAACAGTTTGTAAAACTGATGAAACAACTAGATGAGCTACGGATAAAAAAAGCGGAGAAAGCTATGGATGAACTCGAAAAAACCTGCAGGAAAAAGGCTTCTTTAGCAAAAATGATGTTAGAAGATAAGTATGAAGATGAAGCACACCAGGACCAACCATCCTATGGAGCTGGATTATATTAAAGTAAGTGTAACTAGTAGTTTTGAGTAAGTTAAGAGCTACTCGTAACATTAAACGCGATTTACGAAAAATCAGTTTTTTTCTTACAAAAGGTACATTTTCTCAGGAACCATAAGAGATATCTTCATGATTATTTTTTTATTTTATTTAGCACACTAAGCTGGTTATTTTGAGTGTTGGGTTTTTTGATATATTTTATATATTTATATTTATGCCTTTTTTTATATCCTAAAACACGGTAAATAAACCTCGTAATTTGAATTTAAAAGTAAAAATATTAAATATTAATATTTTTTTTTAACCAACACTCAAAATGACCAGCACAACAGACCAAACAAAACAAAAAAATAATCATAAAGATATCTGTTATAGTTTCTGGGAAAAGTGTACCTAAAGTTGTTAAATCGAACATGGATGAGATAGGACCATCCGACTCCCCTTAAAGACTTGATATTTGGCACTCAATATGTTTACACATTACCCTTCACGAATTAGTCAATAAACTAACATGTTTTAATAAGTAAACACCTCAAAAAAATTAAAAACCCTTATTGTTCCATAAATGACAAACTGCATTATTGACTTAATCAGGTAATTCTAGGCAAGCTATAAACGTGGAATTAGGCCTACTTGTAGCTTGTCCATTAAAACCTCCAGGAAAATTGCAAAAAGGTATAATTTTTAATCAGAACCACATAAAAAAATTAAAAATTGAGAAAAATTTGAATATGTCCAAAATAGTGCTTTTTTATTTTAGCTCTAGCGGACGAACGGATGGTCCTATCGATAAACGGAATACCTCCACTTGCCAAGGAATTTAGACGATCTAAACTTTGACTTTTGACTTTTGTCGTATCTCGTATTCTTCACCCTTAGATAGCGCTAGATTTTTCAAATTACAATATTTTTTCGAGGTTTTGCATTTGTTATCACGCGAACAGATTTGATGATTTACACCAATCGATCTAGGGGCGAAGCCTCCCACAATGGTCTAGGGATCTAGGGGTTGGGGAAGTGGGTCGGTAGGGGAGGTCTAGGAGGGGAGAGGATTGCAAATAAATCTGTTTGGGTATGAAAACGGTCATATCTAAAGATATTTAGAGTTTTTCATACTTAGGTAATACATGGAGGCTTAAAATTTAACATACTACGTCTCCATTCCGAGTAGTATTCATCAACAGGCATATGGCCAGATTTTATAGGTTAAACCCTTAAAAATAATCAAAGCCTTGGATTAGTTGTAGAATTTAGGTCTTAAATAGAATTTGGACCAATTTACATTAAATTGTGGCCAAACAGCAACCTGGGGGCGAAGCCCCCCACAGGGGCCTGCGGGCGGAAGCGGAGCGATTTTTAAATTGTTATATACTCTAATATTGTACTGCTAGCCCTAAATTTGTTCACTCAATAAGTCTACTTTATATTTTGAGTATACATTGGTCCTCGGATTATTATCGTAATTAAACCATGTGCCATAGGTACTACGACAGGGACCTGGGGGCGAAGCCCCCCACAGGGGTCTGGGGGCAGAGCCCCCAGCGAGCGAAGCGAGTTATTGACTATATAAACACCCGCAAATAAAGTATTTGTATTATGTGCTGAATTATTATTTGGCGAACCAAATGAACTCTGTTGGTTAATAAACACATGTTTTAAGTAATCATCTGATGTGAAGTTAAATACCCCCGTTGCAGCAAACCTGCATACTCAGCGAATTTCCATTGCATAATATATGTCTTAATACCACATAAAGCCGCGTAACAAGCTGCATAAAAATATATTCATAAATAAGCGATATATACAATTTTAATTATCCTCCCTAAGAATAACATTGGGGATGAGTACATAGGTTTGCTGAAACAAGGAACAAAAACAATTGGTGTTTATGCAAATATAAATATAATTCAACTAAGTTAAGCCACATACAAAGTTTGATCAATATTCATTCATAAATAAGCGATATATACAATTTTAATTATTCTCCATAAGAATAACATGGGGATGAGTTCGCAGGTTTGCTGCAAAAAGGCACACAAAAAATTGGTTTTTATGTGAAAATCAATATAACTCAACTAGGTGAAGCCACATACCAAGTTTTATTAATTTATGTTTATAATTAAGGGAGACATTACATTTTACTTATTCTCCATAAAAATAACATGGGGCTGAGTACGCAGGTTTGCTGCTACGGGAATAATCCATAAAAAATTGCTTTTTTTTGTGCAAATAACAATAGACCAGAAACAGATGAAGCTGCAAACCAAGTTTCGTTAGTAAACGTTCATAAATAAGTGAGATATAAATTTTGTCTTATTCTCCATAAGAATAACATTGGACAAAGTACTGTGTTTAGCACTTTCAATATCTCTGTAACCAATTGAAGTAGAGAAATGATCAAAACACCAAATTGTGTGTTTTTTAAAGCTGAATCCAATGGTGAAACCCCAAATTTGATTTTAATAAATATTACATGTAAAACTTAAAAAAACAATTTTTGGGGTACAAACCAAATACCATTTCGCATGAGACGATCTGTCAGGTATTCAAACTTAAAGTTATAAATGCTGCTTTACACGTTTGTATGAAATTTCATCAAAATCGGACCTTTTTTACGAGAGTTATCGCACCCACGGACACACACACACACACACACACACACACACACACACACACACACATACCCGCATGCGTATCTTAGTCGGGACACCTGAATATAACACACTTGTCGGGACTTTCAAGCTGAAACATATTTAATGTTCATCCTTAAGTACAGATTCTTTATATGTGGTCAGATTTTTGTTACACTCCATTTTGTCTGAGTGAACTAGGAAAACTTACTGTCGGGATGTCCCGACAAACACGATAGTGTGTTTATTGTCCCGACAAACATATAGATCGAGGACATGTCCGTTTGTGTGTTAAAATACGGTGAATCGTAGCCAGATGAGTCATCCCAGTGTTGCCATATCGCCCTGGAGCTTGGCGCGCTTGGCTTGGAGCTGGAGCTTGGCGCGCGGCAATAGCAGCCCCATGGCCACCGCGTTTTCAGCGAGGTCTGCTCATGTAGGCCCATACCTTACTTCCCCCACCCCCCTCACCGGTGATGTGGATGGGGGGAGGTCAGGGGGATATATTCCCCCCTTGAAACTTGAAAAAATTACAATTTATATCGTCCTGAAATAAATCTTATGTTTTTTATTAAAAAGAAATGCTGTTACTGAAAAACACAAAAAAGTGTTCAATATTTCTAAACTAAATTTTTAGTGAATTACCTATGGAAATTTTAACTATTAGCATGACCCGCAAGGTAAAAATTAAGCCCTGGACCACCATAGAAGTTCCTAACGTGACCCCCTGAACACGTTTTGGGGGGTCGCTCGAAATTGTGGATATATATATACCACACGCCCCCTATATATATATATGTGTGTGTGTGTGTGTGTGTGTGGGTGTGTGAGTTTGCATTCTAGCGGTCGAATTTTTTGTCCGATTAACTTAAAATTTGATAGGGACATTCCTTGTAATAATCTGTTGGACAAGTTCGTTGGGCAAAGCAATAGAAAAACTCTAACCCCCTTTTTTGGATTTTATATTGAACATTTTGGGGTATTGGGGCCAAAAAGGGTAACAAAAGTCCCGGATGTAAAATGCAAGTAAAATGATGGAGATTTTTGAGGCATAACTTGAGAGCCCTCTTTCGTCATTCTAGCACAAATATTTACCGAGTTATTAAAGAAAATGTATGTGGACTAAACACAGTACGTTGTCTAATGGGCGTTTTACACTAGAACAACCTGTTATTCATAAGTTGGTGTATTTTTATCATCCCCGTAATCCATACACCTACTTTCAATCCTGACTGGACACTCTCCTAACCTTATAATGCGCAACATTGTATTCTCTGCATTACAGGTAAATAGAACCAGGAGCATCAGAACAGCCAAAAAAATTATGTATTCACTTTAAAATAACACAGCATGGCCTTCGGTGTCTTTTTAAAGAGAGATTAAAAAATTAACAGCATAATACACTACTGTATTAGAACACCTACTTATTGAAGTATGCTTATGATTTTATGAAAAATTCTTTAACCTTACCAATTTCATAACAGATTACAAGCAGGAAGATGATTATTATTATTTCTAAAACCAAACTGGTAATGAAATAAATATTGTACAGTTTCAATTTATTAACTCCTAAAATGTTCTCTATGAGAGTTGTATTGTAGGCTCAAAAAGTAAACTGTAATGCAAGGTAGCACTGGTAGAGAGTATGAAGAGTCAATCTTAACTTAAATAATCCAAACCCTTGATTTATTTTGAATTGTGCTAAATAAAAGCAGCTTGCAGTGTATTTAATTCTTGTATACTGTGATAAACATAAGGCATTTCTTCCTTGTCCTCATATTCTTTCAATGGAATAAAGTGGCATAATCTGATCAGCAGGGAAATATAAGTATATCCATAGATCATGTAGTGATCCATGGACAGATTCCTTATGTGTGGTCAGATTTTTGTTACCTCCATTTTGTCTGAGTGAGCTTAGACAAAACTTTTCAAAATTTTAAATTTGAATTTGCAGTTTTTCTTAACATTAATTAGGACTTAAAAAGTGAAATTTGATTACCTGAACTGGACAGACAACTGGATCTCAATTGTTTAGGATGATTGATTTTTTTTATTACAGAGGGAGAATCAAGAAGTAAAATGTAAGTGTTAAATAATGCAGATAAATTTACATATAGAACAAGTTTATTACTCTACAAAATGAAAATAGTCATACAACTAAAAATTTTAAAATTGTGTTTTATATGTTCTAGTGTAAAATATAGGTTTTACAAAAACTTCAACTGAGTTCATATATGCAACAATATAATAACTATAAACAAGGTAAAACTAGAAAATATCCCGAATTTTTTTTAAGACAAACTATACTTTATCGCAATCATACCAGGGAGAAGAGGGGATGTTAAAGGGCATGAAAAAGGGATTAACATCGGTGTTGTTTCTCTTATAAGTAACCAGTTTAGTTATTTTCTAGCCTCACTTTTTAATTCTTACAATTTTAAATATATGAATAGGAAAATCAGAGTTTAAAAAATGTTAATTTGGGTGAAGTGTGGTAACAGTAATAGTGGAGAGTATGTTTTACAAAAATTAATTTTATTGATACAAAATCTAAACAAATACACTATACCGGGTGTCTCAAAAGTCCCACCCCACATTATAATTTTATTTTGTATTAATGGAGGTAAACTACTTTGTGGAATTTTTATGTTACCAAAGGGGCTTTCTTAAGTATACACATTTTCAACCCTATTTTGTTAAAAACATTTAAAATTTGTGGGTAAGCCAAAGATTTTAAATGCAAACCCCTACCTTGTGATACTTAATTTTAAAGCTCTTGATAAAATAAGAATAATGACACAATTTAGAGGTCTGTATGTTGACCCTATCCAAAATGGCACTAATTTAAAGTTGAAATTTTTTAATAAAATTGCCAATAAGAAGCATTTTAAAGGGGTAAACCCCACGAAAATGCACGTGAATTGCATTCAAGTTAGGTACCTGAAGTCATGATAGAATCATACCCAGGACTCAAATCAGGTCGTAACTCAAACTTTCATTATTTAGAAAAAAGCAAAATAAGGTAACATTTAGGAAATTTAGGGTATGGTATAAAGTCCTGGATGTGATTCTGTCAACTCGAAGTCACTTTGGGTACTTTGAGTGCAAATTACGTACATTTTCGTGGGTTTTATCCCTATAAAATACTATTTAAGGGGTATTGCATAGAAAATCCCAAATTGAAATGGCCGCCATTTTGGATAGGAACAACATAGAGTCCTTTAATTTGCACCATTCTTCCTCTTTTAACAAGGACTTAAAAGTGATGATCACATGTAAGGGGTTTACGTTTAAATTGTTTACTTAGACTTGCCCCCAAATTACCCCATTTCCAAAATAGGGCTTGAAAATTGTATACTAGAAAAACCTCTTTCTTCGGTCACATAAACATTCCTCACAGTAAAGCTTTCTATCTCCATTAATAAAAACATAAAACATAATATGGGGGAGGGGGGAGTTTTGAGACACACTGTGTATTTATTCCATTATATCAGTTTTAAAATGGTTTCCAAATCCTTTTGAAATATTTTTTGGTTTATTCAAAAATGTAGGCTATGTCTATTTTATTTTTGGAAAGGTTAGGAAGCTGTTTTGACTTTTTCAAGACTGATTTCCTGATTACAACACTCCACTTCACCCTAGGTTAAATTAAGACGTAAGATATTTATTTTTGTAAAATAGTCTTAAACATATTTTGGATTTGTAAAGATTGTTTACGAATATAAGTCTTACATTTATATGTTAATATATTAATACAAAGAGAGAAAACCATAATTTTTTCAGAGGTTAAACCATCGATCAACGATCTCATTCGAATTTGAAAATTGTTTTACCCAAATGTAGGAAATTTCACGGTGGATTCTGGATTCTGGAAATTATAGTTTTTTTTTAGCGGAAAAGCTAGGAACACCCTGGAATATTAAAAAATGTCGTCGAAAATGGCACATGTGGATACACGAAAATGATACCGGGACAGCGAGTAGATTAAGAATATCAACGAATTTGTCCGATTCGACGTAAAACAACGGATATATGGCCGGAAAAGTGTAGGGGAATTCTGGAAAATGGCTCAAACAATTTGTTTGGGGGATGGCATGTGGGTAGTCAAATAAAACTGCCGTTCAACGCTGAACCTCATCATAATATTATTTTTTGCATCCGACCTATGTTTACCCTAAAAATACAGGAAAGGTTATTTTAGGTTAGGTATTGTTAGGTTAGGTTTCTTGGGTTGGAAAAGGTCAGGTAAGTTTAGTTTACCATACCAAACCTTAAAAACCCTAACCCAACGTAACTTTACTTCCAAGGATGCCAAGTACAAGGTTATGTTTGTTCACTTCAAAGGTTATGTTTGTACAAGGTCAAATTCATTTTTGTTCACTTGAATGTGGGTAGATTTTTAGTTGTCTGTTGATAGTTAAGAAGAGATGTAAATTAATAATGCAAGATCTGTGGATGGTTCCTCTTTTTAAGTTAGAGGATGGCTGCATAAATTACAGCTTATAATGGCTTTAAGCTCAAGGTTTGATAACATCACAATTCTTTTCTTAGCAATTTTAAATTGGCACTGGTTTCAATTAAACGGCTTTAGCACTTTTCACTGTTATTCAACTTTAATAATTAAGTTTAAGAACTGATACCTAGAAACTATAAAACTTCAGATGAAATAATAAAGAGAGCCAATAAATGATGTACATTTACAGACATTGCCAACTACAGTCTAGCCTAATAGACAGTAATTCCAACAGAGGCCTTATGTTTGAGCTTTTAAGTTCAATCTATATTGTGTCTAAGTCAATCAAACACACTCCATTATTAATTAAGTTTAATAGCCTACACTAATGTTTGTGATTTATTGTAATACTTTTATACACTCTGTAATGAATATTATATTAATTTAACAATACATTTTAATGTTATAAAGCAGATAACTTAGTGTTTAACCACATAACTGTATGATAAAAAAATTCGAATAAGGGTTATTCTCACCTTCTATGAGGTTTATAATGTAACTTACTTCCCTTTTGGGGAATAATAAAAAATAAATCAAAACCTAGGTTCTAGGTTAGCCTTCTTTAGAGAATTTGAGAGGAAACTTGGTAACTGGTAGATTTTTACAGAATAGCCCTACAGGCCAAGATAAAAAATGGGTAAAAGTTTAGAAAAAGGTACCGTTGACATTTTCGA
Organism: Allygus modestus; assembly: GCA_963675035.1. Lineage (NCBI taxonomy): Eukaryota > Metazoa > Arthropoda > Insecta > Hemiptera > Cicadellidae > Allygus > Allygus modestus. The sequence goes on along the minus strand of OY776115.1, from coordinate 26,272,151 downwards.
AAATTTTTATTTTTTCTGTATAAATTCGACCCTCCAGAACACGAAAATAACATTTGTTTTTGTCGGAAACATTGGTTTCAAGGGGAAAACTAACTTAAAATATCTTCAATTTGTGAACAGAACGATTGTGGACGAGTCTATTTATCGCTGCCGACTAACAGTCTGAGGGGAGGAAGGGTCGAGTTTGGGCGAGTCTATTATTGTCGTAGGGGTGAAAAATAGTTGACAGATCGTATTCATTGTTAGTGTTGTTCTTGTTGTTATGGAATGTGAATATTGTTTGGTGAAGTATTTTAATGCAGTAGCATACAACGAAGATAATATTTTAAGTTTTTTAAGCCAGCATTTAGTTGTTAGTAATATAACTATTTGCCCAAGGTGTGGTAATCGTGTGATAAGAAGTGGGTGGCAGTTCCGGTGTCGTAAAAAAATAGTAGAAAACAAAAAAAAAGGCCGTGAGTGTAACTGGAAAGGGAACTGCAGGAAGGGCTCTTTTTTCACAGATTCTAAGCTTCCGATCCCTGTCCTGTGGAAGCTTGTGAATCACTACCTCATCCACGACCCTCCCCGCCAGCCTTTTCTTAAAGAACAACTTGAACTGTCCAGTCGTACTATTGTAGACTGGTACAGCTTCATCAGGGAGGTGTACGTGGACGACGCTGTTTCAACGTCCCAAAAACTCGGCGGACCAGGCACGGTTGTCGAAATAGACGAAGCTAAATTTGGGAAAAGAAAGTATAACCGTGGCCGCCGGGTTAAAGGAAACTGGGTGTTGGGGGGCGTGGAAAGAGGTAGTAAAAACTGCTTTTTGCTCCCGGTCCCGGATCGGTCGCGGCGCACGCTAGTCCGGATCATAAGAAAGTGGGTGCTACCCGGTACGACGATAATAACGGACTGTTGGAAGTCGTACAACAGACTTTCGTGGTACAATTTCAACCACTTGACGGTGAACCACAGTAAAACCTTCGTTGATCCAGAAACCGGGGCACATACAAACACTGTGGAGCGCGGTTGGCGTGACATCCGCGACCGAATCCCGAAGTACGGTGTGAAATCGGAGCATTTTGGAGGATATTTGGCGGAGTGCATGTTTAAGAGGAAGTATAGTGCTTTGGAGCGACCCCACTTTTTCTACAGAGCTGCCGCCAAGTTGTACCCTCCAAAATACTAAGGTAAAATAAATAAACATAACCTATCCTAACGTAACGTAAACTTACCTAACCAAACCTAACCTAATCTAACTAAACCTAACCTAACAAAACCTAACCTAACTAAACCTAACCTCTAACCTAACCTAACTAAACCTAACCTAACCTCTAACCTAACTAAACCTAACCTAACATCTAACCTAACCTCTAACGTAACGTAAACTTACCTAACCAAACCTAACCTAACTAAAGCTAACCTAACAAAACCTAACCTAACTAAACCTAACCTAACTAAACCTAACCTAACATCTAACCTAACCTCTAACCTAACCTAACTAAACCTAACCTAACTAAACCTAACCTAACCTAACCTAATAAGGAGTATAATACCAGCGTACACTTAGTACAGGCATGGCTGGTTGGGGGGCTTGTCACGGGTACTTATTAGGTTAACTAGCGTTGGGTTAGGTTAGGTTTGTTAGGTTAAGTGTGGTTTGTTGGGTTTGTTTTTGTTTGTTTTGCCATCCAGGTACGGTGGCCTTCGGCCTTCGGCCTTTGGCAACCGTACCTGGATGGCAAAACAAACAAAAACAAACCCAACAAACCACACTTAACCTAACAAACCTAACCTAACCCAAGCTAGTTAACCTAATAAGTACCCGTGACAAGCCCCCCAACCAACCATGCCTGTACTAAGTGTACGCTCGAATGTCACGTACCATACGAAGATGTAGCGTTTTTTATTAACCATTCGTTTTCCGGTCAAGCTTCTTCGCCCAGCTCACTCCCTACAGGATGAGCTCATTCGCTCCGCGTTCACTTGCCTTCATGGTGACCTCATTCGCTACGCTCATTTACTTTCAGAATGAGCTCGTTCACGCTCATTTACTTCCAGAATGAGCTCGTTCACTTTGCTCACTCACCTCTCAACACTTAGTCACTTATAATGGGTAAGGGGTAAATAAAGCACGAAACATAACTTTTTATTACATACTTATTATCTATGACATTTCATTTATATGTTTATACTCTATGGACGTTTTCCTCAGTCACTTATAATGGGTAAGGGGTAAATAAAGCACGAAACATAACTTTTTATTACATACTTATTATCTATGACATTTCATTTATATGTTTATACTCTATGGACGTTTTCCTCATAGTCTGTAGAAACTAGAAACATTAATGTGGACGTGAACAGTAGCGGCTAACGTCGGACGTGTACGTAGCCTTTGAACAGTAGCGGCTGACGTCGGACGTGTACGTAGCCTTTAAGATGTTCTAATCTGTGGTTTGTAAGTAGCGTCTGCTTGCATCGAAAATAATAATTTTAAGTAATATTTTCTATAATTAATAATTGTTTCCGCGCAAAATAAATGTTATTTCTGGATTCTAGAGGTAAAATCTTTAAGAAAAATGCAAATTTACCTCGATTTTAAAACGGTACCTTATACTAAACCTGTACCAAAAAATGAACTTGCTACATTCTTCTATGAAAATACTGACTTAGAAGAGAGCAAAAATAATTCTAATTTTTTGCACCAATAAACCTGACAATATTCCCTCCAACTAAAAAAATATTGTTTATTTGTGAACTTTGAAATTAGGTTTATGAAAATACTACGGTTACTATCAGAAAGTTTAAAATATCAACAGAAAGTAACATTATTAGCAATTAATTGACCAAATACAATCTCAGAGCAAAGATTTCTAGCCTGTAGGTGTACAGTGTGTCCATTTTTAGCGAATTTCCTCTATAGGGAAGAAGCTATTACCGTAGTCGGCATGGCAAGACCTAGGCCCGGGACAATGATAACTTTTTGTTTCGAGGTCCCAGACCCCAAAAACACAATTCGTTCGAAATTGTACATATACATGTATATTTGTGTGTGTGTCGGTGGGTGCGATAACTCGCGTAAAAAGGTCTGATTTGATAAAATTTGGTGCAAACGCGTAAAGCAACATTTATGACTTTAAGTTCGAAAACCAGACAGATCGACCCATCCAAAGTGGGATTTTGGGGGGGTTTTTGTACCCCAAAAATGTTTTTTTTGAATTTTTTACATATATTTTTTGAAAAAGTCAAATATTTGTTTTTACCACTGAATTCAGCTTAAAAACACATAATTTGGTATTCTGATCATTCCTCTACGTCAAATGGAACAGAGATATTGAAAGTGCTAAACACAGTACGTTGTCCAATGTTATTCTTATGGAGAATAAGAAACATTGTATATCTCACATATTTATCAACTTTTCCTGAACTTGGTATATTGCTTCATATCGTTGTGGTCTATTAATATTTGCACTAAAAATCATTTTTTTGGCCGATAGTTCCCGTAGCAGCAAACCTGTGTACTCTTATGATAAATAAGTAACCTATTATGTCCCTTAATTATGAACATAAATTAATAAAATTTGGTATGTAGCTTTACCTACTTGAGTTATACTGATGTTTGTATAAAACCCCATTTTTTGTGTTCCTTGCTTCAGCAAGCCTGCATACTCAGTCGCCATGTTATTCTTATGGTGAATAATAAAAATGTCATAAATCGTTTATTTATGAATGTATATTGATGAAACGTGTTATGTGGCTTTATGTGGTATTAAGATACATATATATGCATTGGAAATTTGCTGAGGACGCAGGTTTGCTGCTACGGGGGTATTTTGTACCTTGAAAATAAGAGTTTTATAAGCAATTTTTGTTATTGGTCAAAAATGTTTTTTTGAGCGTAGCGAACGAGTTTGGTGGAATATTTTTGATTTCTTTTTGCCATTTTATTTAGTTTTTAGTTACGCACTACTTTACTTGTTTAACCTTCCTTGTAACTATTAAGGTTTACGAGATCCCAATAGTGAGCATAAATAAACGGTATCAGGAAACTGACACATACTTTTTCCCTTTTAGCCCAACTTTAATGAATAAATTAGTTTTGATTTAATAAATATAGAATACAAAGCACGATCAAATGTACAGAAAATCTTGTAAACAAGTTGCTTTCAAAAATATCCACCCAAATCCCTGTTTAGGAGGCACTACAGAATCCATCGCTACGCACGAGGTTTTAAGAGGGGAAATGCCCCATTTTCCCCCCTTCAGGTTTATTAAGGGGCAAAATATTTTGAATTTCCTCTGTTGGTCAATGGGAACTTGACTCGCATATCAAGTTTGAACGAAATTTATCAATAAATAAGAGAGAAATAGTAATTTTTGTATTCCCCATAAGAACGTACTGCGTTTACCGCAACATTTAAATTTAAATTTTCTCCGCAACCAGTAATCGTAGAATAGTAATTCAAAATACTAAATTATTTAGTTTTTTGAGCTCTTTTTAATGGTGAATAGTAATATTTTTTTATAAAAAAATGAATATTTGATATTTTAAGTCTTGTAATTTCTGAACCCAAAGTTTTATAGAAATGCGGGTGGTGTCATTTTGTTCGAAAACTAAATTTATACAAACGACTAATGTTTAATCAAGATCGGTAGAGCCGTTTTTTAGAAATCTCAATTTTTCATGATTTTTGGCTGTTTTTTGGGGGATAATTACCCTTAAAAATAAAAAATTCCAATATGAATAAACCGCCTGGAGATATCGTGGATTAGTACCTACATACCAAATTTCATAAAAATCGGACCATTGGTTTGGGCTCTAGCTCTGTACACATCCATACAAACAGACAGACACACAGACATCACGTAAAAATTACTTTTTGGGTTCAGGGAGCACCAAAACGAATATTTCAACTAACAACTCAAATTCGAAAATTTTGACGAAAACAATACTTTCTCCACATGTATAAGGGGGAGAAAGTAAAAAAATTAACACACTGTATATAGGCAAAATCATATCCATGACATGTAATTAATTATCAGTAGTGTAGTAGGTAATTACGTTACATTAATCACCTTACAACAGTGACGACTGACACTGGCAACTGCCCAACTGGCACTTGTCATAAGCAAAATTTCCAATTTCCAATCCTTCTCAAGGGAATAGATCAAATTGGCAACGCTGTATTACGTAAAGAGTTTCCAACCAATCACAAGCGTTTATTTAAGTCAGCATTTGAAGCGAGTGTCGGGCCACACACTCTAGTTCGGGTAGTTCGCCGCAACGCCACTGGCGCGCCACTGTACAGTGATATTTTGGGCCCGACAAAGATATGCAAACGTGAAACCGGTTTCGTACCGCGCTTGTCGGGTCATTTTCAAATTTTGTTTCTAAGTCTTTCTGGAGACCAACTAAAACGTTTGATGCAGTATTGGTTGTCGGGACGTGTGTGAGTCCCGACAATTGGGTGTTTGCCCGACTGTCTGCTCCCATGCAGGTGTGTGTCCCGACAAAGATATGGATGCGTACGCACACACACACACACACACACACACACACACACACACACACACACACACACACACACACACATATATATAGTTTCGAACGAATGGTATTTTTGGGGTCTGGGGACCTCAAAACGTAAAGTTATCATGGTCCTGGGCCTAGGTCTTCCCATGCCGACTATGGTAATAGCTTCTTTCCTATAGGAGAAATTCGCTAAACAAACTTCCCCATAAGATTAACATGGTAATTTTAGGAGCTACTAGGACAAAGCCCATATTGTAGATATAGATATGTTAGTTTGTATGGGTGATGACATAGGTATAATTTCCTATCATTTTTAAAAATAGTCATATAAATCGACCCTATAGAATGGTTTGCAGGACTCAAAAGTTTCCAATTTTTTTAAATATATATGATGTGGCACGTTTTATAGGCGTAATTTATGGAGGCCAGTTGCCCCCCTATAATTTTGAAAATATTATTGTAATATAAGAAAAGTCACAATAATCACAATCACAACCGATTTTGCCCCTCCATCCAAAATACTGAAATTACGCGTTAGCATGTTGTTATGGTTTAAACAGCAGAGGTAATTTGATTTTTGTTGTACGGTTATTGTGGTTACATTATATTATAAATATATATTTCCTGGGCCTACCTGTAGCTCTCTTAAACTAATTAAGACAGTTTTTAGCTGAAACTAAAGTGTTTTTATTAGTAGTTTTATGTTATTTTGAGTTTAAAGTGCATATTTTAAAATTAAAGGTAAAATGACTTAACTTATATTACAGGTACGAGGTTTTCACTTGTAACATTTAAAAAAAAATAAAATATGTAAAAACATGCCGTTTAGAGCATGTATCGTTTCTATTATGTATCGTTCACGAGATTTAAGAATTTTTATAGAACGCACCCCCGCACGCTACTTCCCCCCCTCCCTCCCAAGTTGTGCATCTGCTGGGAGGGCGACAACATCGGTTTTGGTCATCTTCAAGGTGCCCCCAATAACAGTAATAAGTCAAAATGTGTTCCAATTTCAGTGCTTACTCAACCCCCTGTAGATGCTGGACTATAACTGAAACCAGTAATTAATTTTAAACGAAGAACTCAAGACAAAGATTCACAAGCGAAGGAGGTGCCAATCAGTTTGGATTGAATATAAAAACCTTTTACCGTCTTGTTTCAAGCATCTCACATTTGGAAATAATCCAAGTGGCAGTTTCATTAATAAAATTATTTTGCTAAGCATTTGTGCTGAGAAAAATAAAATGTTCAAACTATCATTCTGTAGCGCACTAACCTCGTCCACAATAATCTGACCGGAGACGTTGGAGAACGCAATAAAAGCCAACAATCCAAGAGATTCAGCGGCAGAGTGGAGGAACTCTCTTGACGCGACCGAACTGATCTGGAACACATCATCAGTTGTCCTATTGAAATCATACACAAGTTAAAGCACATCAAATCTCAACAACCAAAATCCCTTTTAGAGAAAAATTGCTGGAAAAATGTGCTCAAGTACTTGGAAATGTTGTGTGTGTCTCCAGGGTGATTTGATTTGGGTACTGTATTTCTTTCTGAACTTTTCACTGCTTTGGCAGTTCTCTATTTAAGCTCTTTTATTATTTCTATCCAGCTTTGACTGGACCTCTGCTGACTGCTACCCTTGTAATATTTTAGGTATATTGCACCTGAAAACAGAATCAGATTCCAAATGCTGAAACTTGGTGAAACTGTATTCTTATAGCTTATAATGTAAACAAACAGTAACAGAATATATTTAAAAATATATTTCATAAAAGCTGCTGATTTAAGACAAATTAATTGATATAAAAGACATATGAGGCATAGATTTAATAAAATATTAGATCCATTTACCATTACTTCCTGTCTTTCTGGTATGGAGGGTATACCAAAAATGGTGCACTTTTTGTTTGGGATTTGCCACATTTTGTGGTCATACTTGAAACGACTGGCTTGTACGACTGGCTTGCAACCTGGTAAATTTAATAAAAAATACATAACACACTACCCAAAGTTTGTTATATTGTGGGGCCTCTGCCTCCACAGCTGCTAGAAGATGCAGCACTCATTAAATGCAAAGAGACGTGCTTTGACTGAGAAGCATACAATTCATCATGCTTTGTACCTGGCTCAGACAACACTTACAGAGCTAATGTACGGAATCGCCAGGACGATAAGCAGCACGCTGAGGTGGTTGAAAACATAAATGACGAAATAAGCGCAGCTGTTAGTATGCCGGACAATTCTGGAACACAACAATATGGTTGCACCCTCAAAACATATTATAACAGTTTTTTTTTGTGTTATGTTGTAGTATTAAATGTGCTGATCAACGTATTAAAACAGGGAAAGTCAATTTTAATAAATCAAAAACTCAAAAATGATGATTTAGTAAAAAAATATACAATCAAAAATAATTACAGATTTCTGTGAATTTAGATGAATAATAAATTAAATTACTCAAAAATATTCATGAATAAGTATCAAGGTATTTAAAAGTATTCACCATCATAAACATTAAAATCATTTCCAAATTAGCTATTAAATATTTTTTTATTATTTTTAAAAGAAAATTACCAGAGTACCCTTCAAAATTCATTTTTAATTCACTGACACGTGTTTCGAGGTTTACCTCATGATCACAGTGCAGCTAATAACCTTAAACTTAAAATTAAATAACCTGTAAATAAACAAAACAGTATGATAATTTTGTTAACATATGCTAAATTATCTATCTATATATGATTAATTACTTTTGATTTTTTTGATTGTTTCAAAGATTGGATTTTTTTGTTGCGCCTGCATTATATTTAGTATATTAGTTTTGTCTTCTGAATAATTCATGTAAATGTGAAGCTCTTCTTTTGCATTCATTTTGTCATCTTTCTTTTCAATAGACAAAACTTCTAAACTTTCTTGCAGTGTACCAAAATTGTGATCTGTAGTTAAAATATGTTCGGCAAATTTTGATTTTTGTGTGGTTTGGTTATTTGATTTTATAGCTTGAATATGCTCTTTATATCTACATTTAAAATTACGTCCAGTTTGCCCAACGTAATATTTTGGGCATTCCTTGCATGTCAATTTATATATTCCTGATCGGTCAAAAATGTCGGCGTTTTGATTATGTGAGCCGTTTGAAAATTTTGTTATCAAATGAAATGTATTATTCCTGGTTTTATAGCTGACTTTTAAGTTTGTATTTACGAAGGTTTTTCTCATAGCTTTGTTCAACACAGAACTATAAGGCATACAGATAAACTCTATCTTGTTTTGTCCATCAAAATTTTGTGAAGTTTTATTTTTAATTTTTCTTATGATAGTATCAATTATTTTAGATTTGTATCCATTTCTTATAGCTATCGATTTGATTGTACTTCTTTTATTTGTATTAAATATTTTAGTAAAATATGCTATTCCTGTTTGGGAAGAGGAAAATGAAATAACAAAACAATTTTTTTAAATTACAAAAGTGTTGTGCTCTTAAAATGTTTTGTCTTAAAAGCAAAAATTCATATCACCCCTTATAAACAAAGGAAAACAATACCTCCCCCATCAATTTACTAGATACAAATCGCTGAAATATTTTTAATGAATTACTAGCAGGTGTCCCATTCTCTGCACGGGAATCTCACAGGCACAGGATCAGATGTTTTGAACTGTTTACAGTATAATCGCAGCTATTTGACTAAATAAAATATATCTCCATAAGATTAACATTAGAACTTTAAGACCCAGTAAGGCAAAGCCCTGGAGTTGGATGTTTTTCAAAACCCCAAAAGGCACATCTAGAGGTTAAGATGAGCTTTCCATTGATACCATTTATCTTTTAAAATAATAATTTTAAGGGCCAAAAATCGCCAAACAAAAATCAAAAAGTTATTTTAATAATCGCTGAACAAAAGTCAAGAAATTATTTTAATAATGTAGATTAAACATAATGAAACTACTGATTTAAAAACAAAACATAGCATTAATCTATGTATTAATAGGCTAAGGAAATTTTTGTGGTACCAATTTCTCGGATTTACAGCATTGTAGAATTATGAAACTTGGTACACTTATTTAGTGCTATTAGGAGATATTTCAAATGTAAATAATTTTGTGTTTGGGTGTGTAGGGTTGTGCCCTTTTGGCTTTCAAAGTTTACATGTTTATGGGAACATGTGTTCTGCTTTTTGTTGTGCTTTTCATTTAATAAACAGCTGCGTTATTCAAATGAATATGTAGTACAACAGCAAGAACAGATTATTCATAAATAAAAAATATTACTGACTAATGGAATGGGAACACCCTTCTCTTATCTGTTTTAAATCCACATTTAAAAAAATTACCTGGTGGTGATGGTGAGGGAGGGAGAGGGAGAGAGATAGAGGGAAGAGAGATGAGCGCAGCAGAACCCACTACATATTAAACTTCTTTTTTTCAAATATTGGTCGACTATATATTCAAATAATATTTGGTTGAATTTCGACCATTGGGCGGTCTCTAACTAAAATAAAATTATCTAGTACAAATACACAATATAAGGTTTTATAAAAATTAATTTATAAAATAAGAGTAATTTATCAACAATACTGTTGAATAAATTACAAGATAATATAAAATTAATAAAAATACTTTACTAATAGATAAAAATTTAAATGTTACTTTTAAAAATGTTACTACTAACCGATATATAAAAAGTAGTATGATTTCCCCAGTTACTTAACCTTTGGATATGCATATTATCTAACAACGGTCTTCTGTTAAGCATAACACTAAAAACAGGTAATAAGCTATAGTTTTTACAAGCCACTAAAGTCAACGTCATATCATTGCAAGCTTTGGTCTTAAGCCTATGTTGCAAATGTGTGCCAATTATTTTGATTACTTATGTCTGAGAAGCAAATCCCGTAAACAAATATTTTAATATGGACAGCAAGGATACACCAACGGCAACATCGTGAAGCAATGGGGGTAGGGGAAAGCAGAAAGGTACTTGGCGTCGAAGCTTGCAATCATTTGGCACTTACTTTAGTTATGTATTGGTTTAGTCACTGAGTAAATAATAAATTAATCAAAAATGTTAGTCGTTTCCATAAAACAGTATAGAAATAGAAATGTATATCAACTAATCTATACAACACTATACCAGTACAGTACCTCAACACTTTCATGTGTCTATCAGCAATACTTTTTAATTTCTTCTTTAAGTAACCTTCCGTTATCTCTTGAAGTTCTGCACTGACACAACATTTGCCAGGGCCTTCGCCAAGTGCCCTACGAAACCAACGCTGCTGACAACCCTTGCACAGCGGTAAATCAAGATTGGATTCCAGTCTCGATATCGTCACTCTTGAAAACACTCTTGTCTTTTCGTCTAAGGTGGATATTGCATAAGAGAGAAGTTTGACCTTGACTTTGATCATGAGAACGGTCTGGTGATAAGTGAGATACCAGGCGAACATGGAGAAGATATTGAGTTCAGTAAGAGCTAAAGAAAATATTTTAAGAAGAAGTACGATTTCATGGTGATCTGCAGGGGCGGGCATCCAAGCAGAGGCCATCTTGATGTAGAGCGGGTTTGAACTTGGTGGGGATGGAAATAAAAAACTTGTTTCCGTGCAAAACCAAGTAAGATTTACCAAGAAAACATAACCAAAAGACATTACGCTGATTATGCCGCGTATTTTGTAGAAGCGTTTGACCGTTTCTTTCTCTGAAGGCTCGGATAATAAACCTATCAGCGGTTCGTCCAAGGACCTGAACACTTCTGTTAACTGTTCTTTCTTGGTCATCAATATGAGATCGGCTGAAATAAAAGCCATGTTAACCACGACATCGTGTGTTTTTGAAAATAAGTCAGGGTCGTTTTTAGTGAAAGAACAGAGAGTAACGCCTAACATTAGGATGTTACCAAAGACCTTAAAGAGCAAAGGGATTTTTATGAAGCATTTTCTCTTCAAATCGAAAAATAAACTTTTACTGTACAACTTTGGAAATGGGGAAGGTAATAGTAATGCATCCATTGTATCTGAAACAAAATCAATCATAAAAAATGTATTTTAATTAATGCAAAGTTGGAGCATTTAAATAATGTAAATCTTGTGAAAGAATAGTTACATTAAATTGTGCATTTAGAAGCTATTGATAAATTTAAAAAATCGTCCCAACAGAAAAACCAGGATGTTACATTAATATGCTTAATATGCTATATAGCAATACGCTAGGGGTTTTTTATTCACAGTCATATTCAATAACGGCTGGACGGATTTTAATGGTTGAGGTGTCAAATTAAAGGTGTTTTTATGTTGATTTGCCAATATCCCTCAGAATTTTAAGAAAGGGCATCACTTAAATACAGTAAAGGGCTGAATTTTTGGAATAGTGGCACTATCCGACGGCGGAAGCCTAAACTACGTGTTGATTGAAAGTACGAAATCCGCACCATTCTCAGATTTTATCATCCGTTTTAAAATCAGATGTTTTGTTTTGTTTGTTTACAACTGAAGTAACATTTCATTGGGAACAAACTTGCTCGGATTCGAGCAACAGGACAACTAGTATAAATAAAATGACTATAACTTACTGGAATGACAACAAAAGGTGGACAATGTCATGAGGAGTATTGTAAATGTAGAAGCAAAGAACATTGCTCAAGTTTGAACAACAGGTGCTAATATTATTACTACCTATAAAAGGCAAAGCCCTCACTCACTCACTCACTCATCACAAATTCTCCTACTTTCCATTTACCTAGAGAGTTGGAATTTTGTACACTGATTCGGAAAACAAAATGGTTTTCCTCCTGATCTGACCTTAGAGCTCTGCCAGAGACCCCGACAAAGTTCCCATGTATTCCTTATGGACATTCAGATTTGTTTGAGCAGATGAAAATACAAACAGCTGATCTTGTTAGTGAATTTCCTTTGGAAAGTGAACAATTAGCATGACCCGCACGGTGAAACTTAAGCCCAGGACCACCATAGAAGTTCCTAACGTGACCCCCTGAACACGTTTTGGGGGGTCGTTCAAAATTGTATATATATATATATATATATATATATATATGTGTGTGTGTATGTACTCTAGCGGTCACATTTTTTGTCTGATTTACTTCAAATTTGGTAGGGACGTTCCTTTCTATAATCTGTTGGACAAGTTCGTTGGGCAAAACAATCGGAAAACTCTAAACCCATTTTTTGGAGATTAATCATTCAAATTTTGAGTTTTTGGGCCCAAAAAGGATCAGAAAAGCCCCAGATGTAAAATTAATGCATGTAAAGAGATGGGAATTAGAGAGGCAAAAGTTTTAAGCCCTCTCTCGTCATTCTAGCATACATATTTACCGAGTTATTAAAGAAAATGTGTATTGACCAAACACATTACGTCGTCTTATGGGGGTTTTACATTAGAAAAGCCTGTTATTCATTTGTTGGTGTACTTTTAACATCTCCAGCAACCTCATGCCTACTTTAAAGCCTAACTGGACCTTCTTCTAACCTTATAATGCACAAAATTGTATTCCCAGCATTGCAGGTAAATGAAACCAGGAGCATCAGAACAGCCAAAAAATCAATGTTTTCAGATTTCAATAAAAATTGGACAAATGTATGTTTTCACACTGATTTTGAGTTTTAAAAGTTTTTATGTGGAAATTCACTTCCCTCACGTCAGCATGCTGCGTGCAAACTCGTTTTGTAGTAGTTCCACGGGCTAACCACATAATGCAGCACACACAACTGTCATAGTTTTTATAAATCATTTGTGCGGCGAGGCCTGTGGGTAATAGCTAGTATTTCAATATACTAAGAATTAACTTAATAACAAACTGCAGACAATTAAGATCACTATATATAATGAAGCGATCGACAGTCCGAGGTTTGCTTCCCACTCCATAACAAAAACCTTAAATCAAATTTGATTAAAAGGTTATTCAGATTTTGATCAAAATTGTCAAACTAGATGACATGAAGAATTGATCAAGTTTGATATGATTTTTCAAACTTGATTAGTTTTGGTCTAGCCTGATGAAAACATATCTTGAGGGCTATGTTTCCGAGGATTTGCCATCTTTGGATCCTTCAAGGGCAAATCAGGATCAGGATGGTACTAGAAACCTCCCTAACCACGTTAACCACCTCTTAACCATGAGGGGGGTTGGTAACGTTTTTAAGTCCCCTAAGGTTTGTGAGCTTCAGCTCGCTTCCTGGGGCAGGCAAGCTGTAAAGATAGATATCAGTTTAGGGAATCCTTGGGTTCCAGATTTGGCCGTGCAAGCAACTAGAGAGATATTACAGAACAATTTTACCTGTAACAATATCAATACACAGACGGTCAGTACCTTACCTGATGATGGGCACTGTTGAGTATGCTTCACAATGTCTGTGATGGATGCAGTGGTGGGCGGCCCCAAGTGCATTAGGGATGTGTAGAGGAGCAGCTGCAGTTGCATAATTTCATTCTCTTGAGGCTAGAATGCCAACATCATCAAACATATATGTCCAAGTGACACATCATGTGATTAAGGTACAATTTACATTGAGTAGATAAGGGTCCTGATTTTTTACAACCGATATGGGTCAATTACCAGGAACATGAGGCAAAATAGCGAACAATCAAATATGCAACTGAGACAACATGCGATGGTACAAATGACATGTTATGCTCTTGAGGGAGGATTTGGATTTTTCAAAAACAGTTGATCGATGAAGCGGGCAAAATAATCAATTCGTTTCACTTTTTAAGTAGATGAGTTTTGGTTTAAATTTATTTCTAATGTTGTTTTAATACATGTTTAACACCAGAAGCATGGCATATTTTGAATTGCTTATTTAATAGATCATTTACATTATGTAAGATTCTTACATCATGGATCATTTATATACGTTTATGTACGTTTATTTACATATTTGAAAAAGCTGACCAACTACTGGATCTAGGTCAGCATAATTCCATAGTTATGTATTTGCTGTAAACTTTTGTATTTACTTGATGCAACAAACTTATTTATTCATTTAAGCGCAGTTTGGGAAGAATTCTTATCACCTTGGGGAATTCTGGCGTTTGCCTAACAATGAAACAAATGCAATTATCATGTATAAACAAGATTACGCAGTGAACGTGTTAAACTAGTAGTATAGTTGAGATGTACCATAAGGGGAAATATATTTTGTAAAAAGAAACATGTTGGCATAAAATGGCATCAGTTTTTAATCTTAATATAGCGATTTTCAAGTTGAGTGCAAATTGTTCAGTCTCAAACATGACGAATTTCCAAAAATCAGTTTAATTTTCTAACATTTTTACATATTCCTTTTTTACTTTCTCCCCCTATACATAGTATATGGAGAAAGTATTGTTTTCGTAACAATTTTTCTGACACCACCCGCATTTCTGGAAAAGAGCTCATAAAACTAAATAAATTAGTATTTTAAATTACTATCTAATAACAACTTTACCTAAACTAAAATTGAGTAATCAAACTAATTTTTAATTATTTTACTAAAACGCTATTCCTGATGTTGCTGAACGATTTGTCGCACATTATTATGGCCATCTCAGTGGAACCTAAAAGTGAGGTTAATCCAATGCTTGTACTTTTTGGAACAAATGAACAGTTTTTGCGAATTTCCTTTATAGGGAATAAGCTATAACCGTAGGTCTCATGGTAAGACTTTAGCCGAGACCATGATAACTATTTGTTTTGAGGTCCCCAGATGCCAAAAACACTATTCGTTCAAATATATATTTATATATGTGCCCGTGAATGCGATAACTTGAGTAAAAAACGTCCGATTTCGATGAAATTTGGCTCAAATGTGTTAGATGACATTCATGACTAAGTTCGAAAACCAGAAAAATCTGACCATGGAAGGAGGGTTAATGGGGGTTTTAAATTTTCCAAAAATCAGTTTTAGCGAATTTCCCCTATAGGGAAGAAGCTATTACCGTAGGTGGCATGGTAAGACTTAAGCCCGAGACCATGATAACTTTTGTTTTGAGGTTCCCAGATGCCAAAAACACTATTCGTTCAAATTTATATATGTGTCCATTACCGCGATAACTTTTGAAAGAAGCGCCTGATTTTGATGAAAATTGGCACAAATGTGGAGAGTAACATTTATCACTAAGTTCGTAAACTAGATCGATCACTCTATGGGAAGGGGGTTTAAAATTTTCCAAAAATCAGTTTTTTTAGCTTTTTACCCTAAAATTTTAACAACACTAGATTTTGGCTATAGCGATTTTATAGAGCTTAAAAAACAAACAATTTAGTATTTTGAATTATTAAGCTAGGTTTAGTGGTTGTGGAGAAAAGTCAAAAAATGTGTCCATAAAATTTCCTATGTTAATCTTATGGGAATACGGTTTTTAGATTTTCCTCAGATAATTTCTCTAAAAACTCCACATTTCTTTCTACCAATCAGTTTAGCTCTACAAAACAATCATTTTGGCGTTTTAATTGTTGTTTAACGTCCAACCGTTGCAGTGATATTTAAAGTGCTAAACACAGTACATTGTCCAATGTTATTCTTAAAGAGAATAAATAAAATGTTGTATTTCGATTATTTATGTATTTACATTGATGAAACTTGGTATGTGGCTTCAACTAGTTGTGGTATATTGATATTAAAATGTTTTTTGTTCATTTTTCCCAGTAGCAGCAAACCTGCATACTCGGCCCCAATGTTATTCATATGGAGAGTAAGTAAAGTTTTATAACTCCCTTAGTTATGAACCTAAATTAATAAAACTTGGTAAGTAGCTTCACCTGGTTGAGTTATATTGATAATTGCAAAAAAACACATTTCTTATCTTCCTTGTTGGAGCAAACCTGCGTACTCAATTATAATGTTATTCTTATGGAGAATAAATAAAATGCTATACATCACTTATTAATGAATGTATTTTTGTGAAAGTTGGTAAGTGGCTCTAGGTAGTAGTGATGTCCATATATATGATAACCATTGCAGATATTCAAACTGCTAAACACAGTACGTCGTCCAATGTAATTCTTATGGAGAATAAATAAAATTTGATATCTCGATTATTTATGAATGTATGTTGATGAAACTTGGTCTGTGGCTTCACGTAGTACTACTATATTGATATTTGCACAAAAAATTGATTTTTTGTTGATTATTCCCGTAGCAGAAAACCTGCGTACGCAGGCCCCATGTTATTCTTGTGGAGAATAAGTAAATTAATAAAACTTGGTATGTAGCTTCACTTGGTTGAGTTATATTGATAATTGCATGAATTAAGCAACTTCACCATTTAAGCGAATTTCCCCTATAGGGAAGAAGCTATTACCGTAGTCGGCATGGTAAGACCTAGGCCCGGGACCATGATAACTTTTCGTTTTGAGGTCCCCAGACCCCAAAAACACCATTCGCTCGAAACTGTACATATATATGTGTCCGTGGATGCGATAACTCTCATAAAAAAGGTCCGATTTTGATACAATTTTGTACAAACATGCAAAGCATTATTTATGACTTTCAGTTCGAAAACCAGACAGATCGACCCATCCGAAGTGGTATTTTGTACCCCAAAAATGGGTTTTTTGAAATTTTTACATTTTAGTTTTCACTATTGGATTCAGCTTAAAAAACACACAATTTGGTGTTTTAATAATTTTTCTTCGTCAATTGGTTACAGAGATATTGAAAATGCTGACACAGTACGTTGTCCAATGCTATTCTTATGAATAAGAAAAATACCCCCGTAGCAGCAAACCTGCGTACTCAGCGAATTTCCAATGCATATATATGTATCTTAATACCACATAAAGCCACATACCAAGTTTCATCAATATACACTCATAAATAAACGATTTATGACATTTTAATTATTCTCCATAAGAATAACATGGCGGCTGAGTATGCAGGTTTGCTGAAGGAAGGACCACAAAAAATGGGGTTTTATACAAATATCAATATAACTCATTTAGGTAAAGCCACATACCAAAATTCATTAATTTATTTTCATAATTAAGGGAGATAACACGTTACTTATTCTCCATAAGAATAACATGGGGCTGAGTACGCAGGTTTGCTGCTAAGGGAGCCTTTGGCAAAAAAATGTTTTTTTGAGCAAATATCAATGGTCCACAACCAGATGAAGCCGTATACCAAGTTTCGTCAGTATACGATCATAAATAAGCGAGATATACAATTTTTCTTTTCCTCCATAAGAATAACATTAGACAACGTACTGTGTTTAGCACTTTCAGTATCTCGGTAACCAATTGACGTAGAGAAATGATCAAAATACCAAATTGTGTGTCTTTTTAAGCTGAATCCAATGGTAAAAACTAAAATTTGACTATTTCCAAAATTATGTATAAAAAATTCAAAAAACCCATTTTTTGGGTACAAAACCCCCCCAAAATACCCCTTCGGATAGAGCGATCTGGCTGGTTTTCGAACTTAAAGTCATAAATGTTGCTTTACACGTTTATACCAAATTTCATCAAAATCGGATAATTTTTACGAGAGTTATCGTGCTCACGGACACATATATATATATATATATAGATATATATATATATATATATATATATATATATATACAGTATCGAACGAATGGTGTTTTTGGGGTCTGGGGACCTCAAAACGAAAAGTTATCATGGTCCCGGGCCTAGGTCTTACCATGCCGACTACGGTAATAGCTTCTTCCCTATAGGGGAAATTCGCTAAAATTATAGCTCACTTATTTATGAACGTATACTAACCAAACTTGGTATACGGCTTCATCTGGTTGTGGTCTATTGTTATTTGCACAAAAAACGCAATTTTTACCAATAATTCCCGTAGCAGCAAACCTGCGTCCTCAGCCCCCATGTTAACCTTATAGAGAATAAGTAAAATGTAGTGACTCCCTTAATTATTAACTTAAATTAATATAACTTGGCATGTGGCTTCACCTTGTTGAGATATATTGATATTTGCATAAAAACCCATTTTTTTTCTTTGTTGCAGCAAACTTGCTTACTCAGCCCCCATGTTATTCTTATGGAGAATAACTAAAATGTTACACAGCGCTTATTTATGATTGAATATTGATGAAACTTGGTATGTGGCTTCGCCTAGTTACATTCTATTTACTGTACATTTGCATAAAAACCAATTGTTTGTGTTCCTTGTTTCAGCAAACCTGCGTACTCATTACCAATGTTATTCTTATGTAGAATAATTAAAATCACTTATATGGGAATATATTTTTATGAAACTAGGTGTGCGGCTTTATGTGGTATTAAGACATATATTATGCATTGTTGCTGCGACGGGGATATTGTTTTCATTACTGTTTCTCACCCTCAAGCGATTCATTACATATTCTATTGATCCTACATTTATGTTTAACTGTCTGTATATAAATGCCCGCTTGCATAGTACTGCAGTGTTTATGTAAAACCAAAACTAATTGATTTTAGAGTTCATAGGTTATATGCTTCCATTATTTCATAAGCTACGGCGATTGATTTGATTTGATGTTTAGTCATTATAAACTTTAAATAAGCATTTTTTCAAATTGTATGATTTTTTTATGTAAAATAGTTTTATTGATTTTGCAGAAATTAAGAAAATCATTCTAGGGTTTCATCCTCTGCCTGGAATCGTTTAAATAGAAAAAAAATCATTATAATGTCAGGTCTAAAACTATTTAAATCCGAGAGTGGAATTCAAAACCTAAACCTAGGATTCAGAAGGCCCCACCTCAAGTTGAGGCTACCTCAACAGGTTTTGTTGTCACAAAGTGGAATAATTGCAGACTATGCAGCTCCTCTCAATATAGACCTCGGCACTGATAAATCTTAGGCTAAAATTGTAGCAGTCGCTACCCTGAATAAAATTATATTTGAAGTGGTAAAATCATAAATTCCTAGAATGTAAATCCCTGCCAATGTTAGAGAGGACCCATGTCCCTGAAAATATTTGGACACAACTCTTTTAACTTAATAATTTGATTGTCTTTTTTTGTAGGTTTAAAAATATATTATTTGTAAATTTTTCCCATAGCAACTATACACCATACTGGTGAGACAAATGTGGGAATGTATAAGACCTTATATCATCAGTGTAACTTGGGAGTTGTTAGGGGGACGGTTGCCCCCCCTCTAATAATTTGGAGCTCAATGTAATGTATGAAAACTTACAATAATCACGATCACAATAATTTTACCCCCCCAAATCAAAATTCTCAAATTACACTTATGTTAGTTACTGAACACAGAATAAAATGAAGGGAAAATTTGCCTTCCCGAGTAGGAGTCGCGTTGCTGATCTTGATTACATCAAAACTAGATTTGCCCAAACATACTAAACTCCTGGTTTTGAGTTAGTTTAACTTTTTGCTTAAGATGGTGCCACCAGCAAGCTGACAAATAAATATATGAGAATCACCCATCTAACCATAATTTGTATGTTTTTAAATGTTTATTTTTTTAATTTAGCGGTAAAGGTAATTTATCAATGCCCTAAACATTAGCATGGCACGGTGAAACTTAAGCCCGGGACCACCATAGAAGTTCCTAACGTGACCCCCTGATCATGTTTTGGGGGGTTGTTCAAAATTATATATATTTACAGTAGATATATACAGTAGAACCTCGGTAGTTCGACACCTTGTGGACTAAAGAGGTATCAAACTATCAAAATGTCGAACTATAGGGAGTATATGGACCATTTTAACACAGGGAGTATTATGAGCAGAAAAACCATAGTGTATGACGAAAGAATCAAAAACGTGTTTAACTCCCACAACGTCTCGAGCGAACTGCCCTGACCTACTTACTGGGAAAGGTGGGGAAGGGGGTGGATAGGGGGTAGGAAGGATGAGTTATTTATAAAAAAGGCGGCAGCGCACGTTCGCGAAAACAATTAGCGGGCTCCCATCACTGACCGGCAAACCTGTCAAGGACACTATCGGTCGCCGCTACTGTCATGTCATGTCGTCACGGCCCGTGTTGAAGTATACAGACTGTTAAACTATCGAGCTGAACTATCGAAGTTCTACTGTATATATATATATATATGTTTTATGTGATTATATATATATATAAAATCACATAAAACCAAAATGCATGTTATTCATGTGTTGGTGTATCTGTATCATCCCCAGCAACCTCGTGCCTACTTTCAAGCCTGACTGGACCTGCTCCTAACCTTATAATGCACAAAATTGTATTCCTAGCATTGTAGGTAAATGAAACCAGGAGCATCAGAACAGCTAAAAAATCAATATTTTCAGATTTCAACAAAATTGGAATAAATGTATGTTTTTACACTGGTTTTAAGTTTTAAAAGTTTTGTATGAGGAAATTCACTTCCCTCATGTCAGCGTGCTGTGTGCGAACTCATTTTAGCGAATTTCCCCTATAGGGAATTAGCGAATTTCCCCTATAGGGAAGAAGCTATTACCGTAGTCGGCATGGTAAGACCTAGGCCCGGGACCATGATAACTTTTCGTTTTGAGGTCCCCAGACCCCAAAAACACCATTCGTTCGATACTGTATATATATATATATATATATATATATATATATATGTGTCCGTGAGCACGATAACTCTCGTAAAAATGATCCGATTTTGACGAAATTTGGTATAAATATGTAAAGCAGCATTTATGACTTTAAGTTCGAAAACCAGACAGATCGACCTATCCGAAGGGGTATTTTGGGGGGGTTTTGTACCCAGAAAATGGGTTTTTTGAATTTTTTACATATAATTTTTGAAAAAGTCAAATTTTAGTTTTTACCATTCGATTCAGCTTAAAAAAACACACAATTTGGTATTTCGATCATTCCTCTACGTCAATTGGTTACCGAGATATTGAAAGTGCTAAACACAGTACGTTGTCTAATGTTATTCTTATGGAGGAAAAGAAATTTTTTTTATCTCGCTTATTTATGAACGTATAATGACGAAACTAGGTATACAGCTTCATCTCGTTGAGGTCTATTGATATTTGCTCCAAAAAATTGTTTTTGCATAATTCTCCGGTAGCAGCAAACCTGCGTACTCAGCCCCCATGTTATTCTTATGGATAATAATTAAATGCTCTGTCTCCCTTAATTATGAACATAAATAAATAAAAACTGGTATACGACTTCACCTATAGTTGAGTTATATTGACATCAGCATAAAAACCCATTTTTTGTGTTCCTTGTTGCAGCAAACCTGCGTACTCAGCCCCAATGTTATTCTTATGGAGAATAATTAAAATTGTATATATCGCTTATTTGTGAATATATTTTTATGAAACTTGGTAAGTGGCTTTATGTAGTATTAAGACATTTATATCGCCATTGGAAATTCGCTGAGTATGCAGGTTTGCTGCGACGGGGGTATATAGAATGTTGTGTTGTTTTGTGTGGTGCGGGCCTCTAGGCCTATTCTTGAATCCGGCCCAGGATCTACTTTGTGGGTGTGGTGAGGGGCTGTTCTAATCAGCAAAATTATTTCCACTTTCTTGTTCAAATTACATAATAAATTTAAGTATACACAAGTTTCCTGCACAACTTCACGTTAGGCTCTTTCCAATGACACCAAAAACATGAAAATCGGTTCAGTAGTTTAGGAGGAGTGATTGTCACAAAAAACCTGCTCGCCTATTAAATAAGTATAGATATCAACTGAATAACTGAATGGGAGTATTTTTTATAAACTTTCCTATACCTAGACTTTTTCCTTTGGAGACCATTAAAGGATTACAACAATTATAGGCTAAATAACTAAAATAAGATTTGGCTTTTCCAACAGATTTAGCATTTTTAACCAATTAGCATTGTATAAACAATTAGTTTAAATAATATTTTATTCTGTATTCAAGTACTGGGGAAATAAGTACATAAATTGTGATATAAATTAGTTTAGTTACAAAAACCAACGTTGTAAATCAGACTAAAGCATAAAAACAATCAAATATTTAATAAATGATTGCCCAATTGTAAATATTAGTTACAGTGATAAAATAATATTTTTTTTATTTTTACAATAACAATAACAAAAGTTTAACCTAATTTTACTAGCCTAATATTTACAGGTATAACAGGTACAAATTGTCCATAAAATATCCTATCCAGGAATTAAATCCAATCTCAGCTTCAAAACATTGTTAATGTTACAGTCTCTTGTTAACCTTCAACATTTCAGAAAGTTCTACATCAACGGAACCGTAGTTGTGATCTTCTTTTTCTATAGAAATTTCATCGTCAATTTCATTTTCTAAAAGTTCACTGTTCACAGAACCGTTTTGCTCGTCTACTTCAACGACTTCAGAGTGGTCGACAAGCACAGTGTCGCCGTGGTGATGTTCTCCTCCGAGTTGCTTAGTCACGCCAAATTGAAGGATATCGCTGTCGCCAGCTCTCTGGACAGTGTTCGTTAGCCTGCTGTGTTTCACCCCTAGTATTTCTTCGTGTTCCCAAACATCCAACTCCAGTTTTCTTATTTCCAGCTCCAACTTCCGTTTCCTGAGCCTCTCCAAAGCTTGGCTTTCGCCCACAGGCGGTGGTGTTCCTCTCCCACTATCCCCTTTTTCTCTCACTTCGATCTCCAGCTTCCTCACTTCCAACTGCAGTTTCCTCTTTCTAAGTTCTTCATAAGCTTTTATTTCTCTATTTCGCCTGGGGTAAGGCCTACGTAAACAACCTGAAACAATATGTAACAAAATAAACAGGGAATAACAAAACTCTTGGTTACCGGTACCGCTTTGTACATTTCTTCCTTGGATCTAGAGAAATATAAAACAATACATAAGTACATGTCATTAATGGCTAGATTTGTACATCTGTTAGTTGATTTGTGATTTTTTTCGTTCTTTAGCTCAAACGGTTTTTAACAGAGAAACCTAAAATCTGGTATGGTATATATGTATAATTTTATGCAAAAAACAAGTGTATACAATTTTGTTTCTCTAATAAAATCAGATTCAAGATGGTGACCATTTTCAAACTTAAATGTCAAATTTCATAAAATTGTTAAAATAGAACTAATAAAAAACTAAAAAGTGCAGAATGTAATGACGAATCAAATGACACCATGTTTTCTGCAATCAGACAACAAATTACGCACTTATTTATACTTTTTCCCCTTATACACGGATTTGGACAAAGTATTGTTTTTGTTAAAAATTAGGAATTTGATTTAGGCTATTCATGCAAATATTTGTTTTGGTGCTCCCTGAACACGAAAGTGGTTTCACAGTGACGTCTATTTGCATGTGTACAGACCAGGGATTCAGCTGGGAAAAAAATTCTTTGAGCAAAAATGCTACAAGCTCTTGGAGACTTGTAGCAAAAATATTTTCCTTTTCACATTTTTATCGTGTGTCATTATACTATTTTTTGGTCATAAGTTGTTTTTTGCTTGTATTTGTTTTTAAGGTTTAACATTTAAATAATATATAATTCAGCAGAGTCTACTTTTCTTGGTAATTTATCCATTTTAACCATTAAAGTCTGCAATGGAGATATACTAAACATTCTAATAGAGTAGGCCTAATATGGCACCAGAACAACTAAAACTCACACACCCCAAACATTACCCACTCTGAAACATAACCTCAAAGCATATCGCGATCGCATTTGCGCATCACCGATTTCGAGTTGTCTGTTTTCGCTAAGGTACCTGTACACTTTCGCCCGATCGTTGCGATTTCGAGCGACTCGTGCTCATGTAACCATCCACATTCTGCAGCGAGTCGAGATCGTGAGCGGCACTAAGTATGGAGGACCTGCCGCTCGTCTTCTTTGACTCGGTCACAAAAACCGACAAGAATCGGTGTGATGGCGAGGCGAGCGCAGTCATCCCTTCGGTGGCGAACTAGCTCTCGACATATTCTCGCATTCGTCGATTCGCTTCAAAATGCGCGCCAAACCGAGTCACAGCGCATGACGTTTGCTAGGGGTTAGCTACCGTCACTACAACTGTCATATCAGTAACTCACCCGTTCTGTTTACAAGGTACGCAGTTGAAATCGACAGCAACTGTTTACGTTATGTAGGCTCGTCTCCTCTACCACTTGCTCAGAGGTGATCGGTAAAGTGACGTAGTGCAACCAACGGATCGTTAAGCCTCTACAACATCCCAACTACTCTTCTAATCTTTTTTGGTTGTGGATCGTGATCACGGACTTTTAATTCAATTTGTATTGTTAAAACCAGATTTTCTGCAATAAAATTAAAAAATTTCTTATACTTTTCTTTGTAGCAAAAAAGCGACAGCCTGCCCAATTATTGTCACATTTTCGTGGTGCATGTCGCATGCGACAAATGCGACCGCAGCTTAAACCCTGGTACAGACCTAGAGACCACACCACTGGCCCAATTTTTATAACATTTGGTAAGCAAGTATAGTTTCAAGGAATCTCCAGGAGGTTTGCCATTTACATTTTTATTTTAGAAAGCCATTGGCCTACTTTAAAAAAATGTGGGAAATACAAACAATCTAACAAATTAGACTGAAGTTCGGTGGTTTATAGTGCTTTCGGCCACTCCAGAGTTCCCACTCAAAACTTGATAATCAAATCCTGATTTTTTCATGGTTTAAAAATTATCAAATTCAGTCAAAATATTAAAAATATCACCTTTACCGGCCGGAAAACAATATTAGAAAAAGGTGTGGGGCCAATGAGGTGGCCACAGACCCCGGGGCAGCGGTGAAATACTAGTTAAACGTTTCCACATTCCAATTACGATGTCAAAGTAAATATCACATATAAGTATAAAAATATGAGTTCTTTTAGTTTATTATTGTTTTACAATCATCGTAAGTCATCAGCCTATTGGTTATCCGCATAATGTGTGACACAGACGAGTTTACGATGTGACAATACACGAGTTTACGATGTGACAATACACTACTGCACAGTTGGGTAAATTTGGGGATACAAATATTTACTCAAAACCAATAACTTTTAATAAACTGTACTACTTATCACCATTAAAAAAGCTCAATAAACTAAATAATTTAATACCTTAAATTATTATTCTAAGAATTATCGGCTACAGCGAACAAGAATAAAGCGCCTCATACCGAATGTCAACAAACGCTACCTCGATATGTTATAGTAGTATTGAGTGATTCTCACAACATCCAACTAAAGGGGGGCAAATTCGAGGAAATTCTGGAAAATTCCATCCCAAGGTCAAATTTATGTTACGTCATCAAGAAAAGGAAGACGAGTCACGTGTCCTGGATTAAACTACCGACATCATCGGGATTCCCCACGTGCTTGCGACAGACCAAAAACAACGAAAAAATACTCAACACTGCATGCGGCAAAGTCGTATTAATCCAGTTGGGGGGTTAGCGCATTTATATATGCTTAATTTATCATACTGAGATTTTTAAAATGTTTTTGTTTATAGGACAAACTTATTGTCTATATCTATAAATACGAAAAACCGATCATCCCCCAGGCCAAACCTCTACATCTACAACCACGAAATTCGGCACTTCTACTCTTTCCACAGCGTAGATAACCACTAAGAAAGGATTTTAAGAAATTCCCATTGGGTTCCACCCCACGGGGCTTCAAAGTTCCAACCCCATGTTATTCTTATGGACAATTTATAAATACGAAAACCCAATCATCCCCCAGGCCAAACCTCTACCCCTACAATCACGAAATTTGGCACATATACTTCATTCCCATAGGGCTCCGCCCCACGGGGAGTCAAAGTTTCAATCCTGTGTTATTCTTAAGGACAATCTATACATACAAAAAACAGATCATCCCCCAGGACAAACTTCTACCCCTACAATCACGAAATTTGGCACGTATACTCTTTCCATAACGTAGGTAACCACTAAGAAAGGATTTTAAGAAATTCCTATAGGGTTCCATCCCACAGCGAGTCAAAGTTCTAATCCTGTGTTATTCTTATGGGACATTCAATGGTTTGAGCTTATAAAAATTCAAACAGCTGATCATGATTCGTAATAGTTGTACGAGTTAACCACAGAACGCAGCACACACTTCAGGTTTTTATTCCCGGGTGAAACCAGGTACGATGACAGCTAGTCTTACATACAGACGAGGTTAGCGTGTTTATATCCATGCTTAGTTTTACAATACCTTTCAGTGGGATTTAGTATTTGTAGGACAAATTTATTGTCTGATTAATATCTTACTACCGACAGGGTTAGCGGGTTTTTACTATCCAAGGGGTATTTGATATAATTTAAAATCTGTCTCCACCTGCCCGAACAACCTTGTGAGGCGCGGCCTGAACGAAGTAACCGTGATTGTTGTACAGTGAAGTCTGATTTGATGACTATCGTGTCATCGGATGAACATCATCCATGCTAGAACGACCAATGACACGTTCAATGCACGTTCTACTGTGACTTGTGTGAATAACATTCTTACGGGGCATCTTAACGATTGTCATTTTATTGTTGCCTACTAGAGTGAATGACGTTCAGACTTCCGATTGAGCTCCACCCAACGACATCAAAACATTAAAATCAGTTAACCCTTTCAGTGCTAAGCTTCTGAAAGGAGTAGTTGAATCTGTGATGTTTTGTTAATTTTTTTATTTGGCTTGAATGCCCGAACAGTTAAAATTATTTAAAAAAACACATGCTTCCGGTGGACACACACAGTAAAGGATAGGTAAAAAGTAGCAAAACACCTGAATAGATGTGTAACTCACAAAGAATTCACCCATTCCATCAGCAACAACCCAAGCCGTCCATCAAGGTCCGCCCTCCCCTTCAACTCTGCTATACAGACAGGTGAACTCTCCATGAGTTGCACATAAACACCAAAGACTGTGATGGTATTCGAACTCTCGATCCAACTGTTATCCCCAGCCGGAAAGGTAGCGCCCTAGACCGCTTAGCCACTGATCAGACTAGCAGCTGTAGCGCACCACGTGGTATTACAACTCAGGCACTCGACGGGTTAGTTCATTTTGTGTCTACCAGGTTTCACCACATGTCAGACACAGACTACAGACTGAGCTCGTAGCGCTAAAATCGCTTATACAGGATTAAAAAAAATGTTTATTGGTAGCAGATTCAAAAGCCGATATATTAGTCGATAGCACTGAAAGAGTTAAAACCTATAGAAAAAATTGTCGATTGTAGGCCTACTGTATAGGCCTAGATTTACATGTTGTAGCTTATATACAAAAATACAAGTTTAACACATTCACTGCGTCACAAGGTCCCGAGATCTTGTACCATAACCTATATTTGGTGCGCTTGCATAATATGATATTGTTCCCTACGTTTACAAACTTACTTAAAAAAACATAAGTTTAAAAAATGTCAATTGTTCTATTTTATATAAAGTTATGAAATATATTGTGAGATTTACAGTGAATTAATTAAAATTGTTGACAAAGTAAATTAATTTTTATATGGATTAAAACAGTTTAATCGGCGTAGATTATATAACAACCTGAAGCCAACAATCAAACAAACAACTATTCATTAGTGCAAAATATCTAAAACACCCGTGTACGGATGTTTCACTTATCCATTCATTAACACATGAATCCTCCGCACAGCAGCGCAGGCAGCTCCCTTACTGCCAATGAGAAACCATCCGATGAATGGATGAATCAGGCGAAACATCTGAACCCCGCGTTTGGATGTTTCATCTATTCGTCCACTGAACAGGTGAATCCTCCGAACCTCAGCGCGGGAAGCCCGGCAATCGGCAGTACCCCCACTACCAATGAGAAACCATCGAATGAATCATCCATCTGAAAGGATTGGATGAATGGAAAAACCATCGGATGATTCATGGGATGGTTAAAATCAGTCGTTTGTCCCATCACTACCCCAGCAACGGTGTCGATGACTCTATGTAAATTGTCATAGAGAATATAGAGAAATAAGATATATATCGTCCACAAAGCTTGTTGATTGCTGGATCAATTGATAACCATGACAACAAACGAGATCTATAGATCTCGTAATGCACTCAAATCAAATAATTTACTGTCATACAAATCACAGATCATTGACAAAGTCACATCACAGCTCCATTGATAGCCAGGTCCACTATCAGGTAAAAATTACAATATATTTTTAGAAAGCTTATCTATAATATAATTTGGTCATTACACTAATATTAATAATGATGTTAATGTTAATAATAACATTTCCAAGTTGTAAGATGAATTGGTAGTACAACAATTGTACAGTATATTGGTTTGTATGAGTATTGTACAGTAATAGGAAAATCAAAACACTACAGACCTCATACGGAAAAAATCATCCAGTGAATAAAAGGGGTTATCCAATAGCCATTGATAATACTTATTAAGAAACATTCTATTGTTATACCTTTGCACCAGATGTACCAAGTGATTGTAGACCCTCAGTGCAATCACAGAATGACTATTAAGTCTTGCTTAGTCTATTAAAATTTATACTTGCAGAGTTCTTATTTCTGGTATTGTGGGAGTGGATTTTACTGCTAGGCATTATTAAGTGTGGATTTTGAAAAATATACTTTATAAGATCAAATAGATATAGATTTATTATTGCTTGGATTTTTAAACTAATAAAAAGAGGTTTTCAGTGTTCCTAGTGGTTGTGAATTAGTGATTACTCTTTTGACTTTTATATGGAGGGTTGGAATATTGTTTATTTTACTGGCATTGCCCCATACAACAAGTCCATATCTCATTATGGATCGATTTTTCAATTATTTTGCCTTTTGGCAAAATAAGCAGATTTTACATAACTTTGATAAATGATTACTTTAATGTGACACGAGATCCCCGGACCTCGCAACAAAGCATGCAGGATGTTGTTGGTTACTCAGAGCGCTGCTTGGAGCTCTTGAGTACGTTCCGTTCAAAACCACACACACACATTGCGCCAAAAGATGTTTGTTGTTATTGCAATAACCTAAATTGACTTGCGGTATGTTTTTTCTCGTAAATGTGCAGTATGAGATCTCGGTGTTTTATACTATTGTTTCATATTCAAATCCTGAGCAGGTTGTAGGTTGGCAGCAGTGTGCTAGTTCACAAAATACACCACAGAGTGCTCTATTTCTGTTAGTTTAAATGTTATGATGCGCAAAAGATCATCAAGGTCTCATATCGGACAGCCGTAATCGCACCAAACGATAACCACAGGTCTCGTAACGCACCTCTGTAATCACACAAAGATGCTGTAACGCAGTGAATGTGTTAAACAAATGAATTTTAGTACAAAGTTATCAAAAAGAACTCATATAAACTAAGTTTAAGATATTCACCAGTTGTTCTTCTAGGTAAAAAACGTTGGGGTTCCTCCAGCTCTGTGATTTCTACATAATCTTCATAAACATCCTCTTCAGGATTATCGTCAGCAGCATCATCTTCAACATTATCCTGAAACAAAGAAATTTAATATTTTTATAACTCTGCTATGTACTGCTATTAAAATCACAAATGCCTAGAGAAAATTAAACGGACACAGCAGAGAATTAGGATTTTGGGTTGAGGGGAGTTTTTTTTAAGAAGTACTTATGGCTCTTAAACGATTTAAGAGCTGCTAAATTTAGAGTTAGGCTAGGCCTCTAGGTTTTCAATCCAAGTCTAAAAAGGTTAAAGCACAAGGCATCACTGAATTCCTGATTTTCATGATGTGAAAAAATCTTGCTCAATGTATTCATATCAAGCACAACAATGCTAATGTATTTACTTATATTTAGAAGTTCTAAATACCCCCGTAGCAGCGAACCTGCGTACTCAGCGAATTTCCAATGCATATATATGTATCTTAATACCACATTCAAAAATAAATGATTTATGACATTTTAATTATTCTCAATAAGTAGGCCTATTAAACATGACGGCTGAGTATGCAGGGTTGCTGAAGCAAGGAACACAAAAAATGGGGTTTTATAAAAATATCAATATAACTCAAGAAGGTAAAGCCACATACCAAATTTTATTAATTTATGTTCATAACTAAGGGAGATAACACGTTACTTATTCTCCATAAGAATAACATGGGATATATTACCTGGCTGAGTACGCAGGTTTGCTGCTACGGGAAATATCGGCCAAAAAATTTGTTGTAGTGCAAATATCAATAGACCACAACGATATGAAGCAACATAACAAGTTTCATCAGGATAAGTTGTTAAATAAGCGAGATGAACAATTTTTCTTATTTTAAATAAGAATAACATTGGACAAAGTACTGTGTTTAGCACTTTCAATATCTCTGTAACCATTTGACGTAGAGCAATGATCAACCAAATTGTGCGTCTTTTTAAGCTGATTCCAATAGGTCTTACCATGCCGTCTACGGTAATAGCTTCTTCCCTATAGGGGAAATTCGCTAAAAAAACATAAAGTACACATTAGTCTAACCCTATGTTAGGGCGTTGAATTCTCAATTTTAGCGAATTTCCCCTATAGGGAAGAAGCTATTACCGTACTTGGCAGCGTAAGACCTAGGCCTGGGACCATGATAAATTTTAGTTTTGAGGTCCCCAGACCCCAAAAACACCATTCGTTCGAAACTGAATATATATATATATATATATATATATGTGTGTGTCCGTGGGTGCGATAACTCTCGTAAAAAAGGTCAGATTTTAATGAAATTTGATATAAACGTGTAAAGCAACATTTATGACTAAGTTCGAAAACCAGCCATATCGCTCTACCTTGAGGGGTATTTTGGGGGGGTTTTGTACCCCAAAAATGTGTTTTTTGAACATTTTACATATAATTTTTGAAATAGTCAAATTTTAGTTCTTACCATTGGATTCAGCTTTAAAAAACACACAATTTGGTATTTTGATCATTCCTCTAAGTCAATTAGTTACCGAGATATTGAAAGTGCTAAACACAGTACGTTGTCTAATGTTATTCTTATGGAGGAAAAGAAAAATGTTATATCTCGCTTATTTAGGAACGTATACTGATGAAAATTGGTATACAGCTTTATATGGTTGTGGTCTATTGTTATTTGCTCAAACAAAAATTTTTGCTAAAGGTTCCCGTAGCAGCAAACCTGCGTACTCAGCCCCCATGTTATTCTTATGGAGAAAAATTAAAATGCTGTCTCACTTAAAATTATGAACATAAATTAATAAAACCTCTTATATGACTTCATCTAGTTGAGTTATATTGATATTTGCCTAATTACCCATTTTTTCGTTCCTTATTGTAGCAAACCTGCGTACTCATCCCCCATGTTATTCTTATAGAGATTAATCAAAATGGAATATATCGCTTATTTATGAATGAATATTGATGAAACTAGGTATAATAGCTTCACCTAGTTGAGTTATATTGATATTTGCATAGAAACCAATTGTTTATGTTCCTTGTTTCAGCAAACCTATGTACTCATCCCCAATGTTATTCTTATGGAGAATAATTAAAATTGTATATATCGCTTATTTGTGAATATATTTTTATGATACTTGGTATGCGGCTTTATGTGGTATTAAGTCATATATTATGCATTGGAAATTCGCTGAGTACGCAGGTTTGCTGCGACGGGGGTATTGTTTTAATTCTTTAGACAATTTATCTGAGACTCCCACTGGACCGATTGGCATGCAATTTGTTCTAAATTAAATTTTGCTATATTTCCAGGTTTTTTTTGTATTTTGAATAAGTTGCTGTAAAACAGCACTTTATGACTTTTAACTTGGGAACAAATTTCATATCTTTCCAGGTATTTAGACAGTTAGTCTATGAGATTTCCACTAGACCGATTTACATGAGGTTTTTATACCAAATGAAAGATTAGTTATTCTATATTTGCAGATTTGGCATACTTTTATCAGTGATATATCTTTGTTGTTTATAAAAAAAATTACAGTTAAAAACCTATTTTAACACTTCATTTTTAACTGCCTTAACTTCATTAGCTGATTACGACAGCACATGTTAATGATTTAAAAACTGATAAAAGACATAGACCCTATTCTTAAACATGTGGTTTTCGTGAATCCTTAATAGCCAGTAACTAATAAAAACAATGTCGTCATGTATTATGGTTTTGGTGTACTGGTACTCGAAAGTAATAACTTTTAAAACCCTAGAAACTTTTCTCATTATTGTTTTTGTGTTATTTAAAAGGGTTACCCCGAGTAGTATGGGGGAACCATCACTCTTTGTGTCTCTATGCAGATGACACAAATATTATTATTTCTGGTCAAACACAAAATAGTATTGAAGTTGCATCTCACATTGGGCTGTCAATGATCAAAGAATTTTTAAATCACAAGAATTTGTTATTGAACCCAACAAATCCAATTTAATATCTTTTTCCACAAAACAGGAACGAAGTAAATTATTTCCAAATATTTTTATTGATGATGAAATTATAGAGCAAGTACAAGATTCAAAATTCTTGGGCTTGATTATTGATGAAAATTTTTCTTGGGACAATCAAGTAAATCTAATTATAAGCAAACTGCTAGTGGTCTCTATGCCTTAAGGAGAAAGTAATATACTTTCTCTATGGAGAAAGTAATATACTATGCGTTAATATGTTCTCATATTGCCTATGAAATAAGTATTTATGATGCTACAACAATTAAGTAATATGGACAGAATTTTAGTGCAAAAAAATACCCCCGTCACAGAAAACCTGCGAATTTCCAATGCATATATATGTGTCTCACTACTACATAGAGCCACTTACCAAGTTTCACAAAAATACATTCATGAATAAAAATAAGAGATATATAGCATTTTATTTATTCTCCATAAGAATAACATTAGGGCTGAGTACGCACGCAGGTTTGTTGCAACGAGGAATATAAAAAATGTGTATTTTTGCAATTATCAATATAACTCAATCAGGTGAAGCTACATACCAAGTTTTAGCGAATTTCCCCTATAGGGAAGAAGCTATTACTTATATACTTATACTTATATATATATATATATATATATATGTGTGTGTGTGTGTGTGTGTGTCCGTTACAGCGATAACTTTTGAAAGAAATACCCGATTTGATGAAGTTTGGCACAAATGTGGAGAGTAGCATTTATGACTTTAAGTTCGAAAACCAGATCGATCGCACTATGGGAAGGGGGTTTTATGGGGGTTTACAATTTTCCAAAAATCGGGTTTTTGCAAATTTGACCCCAAAATGTTAAAAACACTCAATTTTGGTTGTAGCCATTTTATAGAGCTTAAAAAAACAAATAATTTATTATTTTGAATCATTAACCTAGGTTAAGTGGTTGTGGAGAAAATCCAAAAAAACGTGTCCCATGTTAATCTTATGGGAAAAAGGTTTTTAGATTTTTCTCAGATAGTTTTACTAAAAACTTCACATTTCTGTTTATTAATGTGTTTAGCTCAATAAAACAAACATTTTGGTGTTTTAATCGTTGTTCTACGTCCAACCGTTGCAGAGATATTCAAAGTGCTAAACACAGTACGGTACGTTGTCCAATGTTATCCTTATGGAGAATAAATAAAATTCAATATCTCGATTATTTTTGAATGTATATTGATGAAACTTGGTATGTGGCTTCACCTAGTTGTGGTATATTGATATTAGCACAAAAACAAGTTTTTTGCTGATAGTCCCCGTAGCAGCAAACCTGCATACTCGGCCCCCATGTTATTCATATGGAGAATAAGTAACGTTGTATATCTCCCTTAATTATGAACCTAAATTAATAAAACTTGGTATATAGCTCCACCTGGTTCAATTATATTGATAATTGCAAAAAAACATATTACTTATCTTCCTCGTTGCAGCAAACCTGCGTCCTCTACCCTAATGTTATTCTTATGGAGAATAAATAAAATGCTATATATCACTTATTTATGGATGTATTTTTGTGAAACTTGGTAAGTAGCTCTATGTAGTAGTGAGTCACATATATATGCATTGGAAATTCGCTGGGTTTTCTGCGACGGGGGTATTATTGATTTAGGTTCATAACTAAGAGAGATATACAACTTTACTTATTCTCCATATGAATCGTAGAGCTCTCAGACCAGGTGTGCTGAGTCGATCAATTTAAGGTTTTCTACTTAACCGGAAGAGACCTCCTAAAAACAGCTGGAAGGTCACGTGATCACCAATCCAATCTGCAGTGTTGTTGGAAACACGATATTTATCGTACGAGTACCATATTTTCCTCATCAGCGTAATTATAATTAACATTGTTTAACTGCTTACATTCTATGATAAGCTGTTATTTTATGAAACTAATATATTGTTTTGATTTATTTGTATTATTAGATTAATCGATTAAGGGGTTAAATGTTCTTTCTGCATGTCCAGTGACAATTTAAAAATAGCTGTACCATTATTATACCCTTAAGGTTGGCAACACTTTATGGTATGTTGTTGATTTATGAATCAGCTAGACGCCCTCGTAAGACATCTTTGCTGTGAACATTACTCTATGTAAAAAAGTACAACTGGTCTGAAAGCTCTACGAACCTTGCATATGAATGACGTGGGGGCGGAGTATGCAGGTTTGCTGCTATGGGGAAAATCAATAAAAAACCTTTTTTGTGCAAATATCAATATACCACAACTAGTTGAAGCCACATACCAAGTTTCATCAATATATATACATTCATAAATAATCGAGATATCAAATTTCATTTATCCTCCATAAGGATAACATTGGACAACGTACTGTGTTTAGCACTCTGAATATCTCTATCGGTTGAACGTAGAACAATAATTAAAACATCGAAACGATTTTTTTGAAGAGCTAAACTGATTGGTAAAAAGAAACGTGAAGTTTTAAGTAAAATTATCTGAGGAAAATCCAAAAACCTTTTTCCCATAAGATTAAACCATTGGATACTTAATTTTTGAATTAATGCATGGCCCAAGAAACCCAATTAAATTTCAATATTTTGCAGTGTTTTAGTTAATAAACTGTAAACAATTTCCTAATTGCTACTAATTGGGCAAACATAGTGTTTTTCTTGAAGCTGGATAAATTTTCTTTATAATATATATGTTAATAGAAAACAAAAAATAAAAAATCATATTTAAAATATTTTGTTATAAAAAAAATTTAATTTTTTTGAAGAAAAAAATATACTGTAGTAAAAATAATACCCCCGTCGCAGCAAACCTGCATACTCAGCGAATTTCCAATGAAGATATAGATTTCTTAATACTACATAAAGCCACTTACCAAGTTTCATAAAAATATATTCACAAATAAGCGATATATACAATTTGAATTATTCTCCATAAGAATAACATTGGGGCTGAGTACGCAGGTTTGCTGCAACAAGGAACACAAAAAATGGGTTTTTATGCTATTGTCAATATAACTCAACTAGGTGAAGTCGTATACCAGTTTTTATTCATTTATGTTCATAATTAAGGGAGACAGAGCATTTAATTATTATCCATAAGAATAACATGGCGGCTGAGTACGCAGGTTTGCTGCTACGGGAGAATTATGCAAAAACAATTTTTTGGACCAAATATCAATAGACCTCAACGAGATGAAGCTGTATACCAAGTTTCGCCAGTATACGTTCATAAATAAGCGAGATAAAAAAATTTTCTTTTCCTCCATAAGAATAACATTAGACAACGTACTGTGTTTAGCACTTTCAATAACTCGGTAACCAATTGACGTAGAGGAATGATCGAAATACCAAATTGTGTGTTTTTTTAAGCTGATTCGAATGGGCAAAAGTAAAATTTGACTTTTTCAAAAATTATATGTAAAAAATTCAAAAAACCCATTTTTTGGGTACAAAACCCCCCCAAAATACCCCTTCGGATAGGTCGATCTGTCTGGTTTTCGAACTTAAAGTCATAAATGCTGCTTTACATATTTATACCAAATTTCGTCAAAATCGGACCATTTTTACGAGAGTTATCGTGCTCACGGACACATATACAGGGTGTTTCGGGATAAGTGTAAACAACTTTACCAGGAGATTCCTTACATCAAAACAAGAAAAAAATCTTATATGAACATGGGTCCGTAAACCAGTCGTTGTCGAGTTACAGCCAAAAATAGATTTTTTCAATTTCAAGTGTAGTTATTGCACCTTTAGGCCTCTAGATTGAAAGATTCTAAAGATAATTTGATTAAATTTCCACAGTTAGATAGATTATGAAATTCCAAAGAGATATTATTGATGTTTTATACTGTAAAGCTGAGTAACGCTGAGAAAAAATAGTTGAAAAATTAAATTCTTCCAAAAAATTCAAGGCCTCAAAAATATTTTCTGTTTTTGACTGGCTAATAATGTCATAACCGTTAAAGTATTTGGGCTGCAACTTTATCAAAAGTTGTAGAATGTAATGGAGAACAAAATAATAGCAATCTATGTATGCATTCGATCATGATTATTTATTTAAAAACCCAAAATCTGTAGAATAACAAAATTTAGAAAGGAAAACCTCAATTATCCAGCCAGTCAAGCAAATGTATAAAACCAAAGAAAATCTTTCAGCACAAGTTTTTTTTATAAAATCTTCAAAAATTTTTAAATTTTTTTAATTTAAAATATCCTAAATCCTTAAAAATTCCACCACAGGACCCCACTGAAGCCATTTTTCGAAATAGCAGCCTTTTCCTACACAGGATAAGCTGTGAAAAGAAACACTCCTCCACATTTTATTAATACATTTATCGATTTATCAACTTGGGGCTATTACAAATAACTTGTGGGTGGTAATACTTTATTTTTATTGATTACTAAATTGCAGCCGCCATCTTGGATGCGCAATTATTTTATAAAATAGGCTACTTCCATCATAAAGGTAGTGTTGTGAACCAGCATTGAAAACTAAACCTTTACGACGAATACAATGCCGTAATCCATTTTTTAATATGAAGCTGATCTCAAAATAAAGAAAATTCATCTTATTTTTTATAAATGTAGAATAGAGGCCACTAATTATAATGTAAAAAAGGTAATACTAAATTTTACATACAAATTTATTTAACAAAATTTAAATCATTCTAAAATTACAAATCACAATGTTTTTTGGAAATACACGTACAAATTAAAGATCTAGAGTTAAATAATACTGTTATTTACAAAACCACGTGGGTACCATGGGTACACCTTACAAAAAGTTTTCAAAGTGACCACCATATCTCTGCCTGCACAATCTTGCTCGTGAAATCAATGAGTTTGTTGCGGCTCGGACGACTGCTGGGTTGTTCTTAATGGACTCAGCTACATTCATTATCCTTTGCAATAATTCTTCTCTTGTTCTAGGCTTTGTTGTGTAGACTTGAGATTTCATCCATCCCCATACAAAATAGTCCATGGGTGTAAGGTCAGGATACCTTGCGGACCAATGTACTGGACCGTTGTTAGCTATTACCCTTTGCCCAAATTTCTGATGCAGTAGTTCTACAACTTCTCTTGAAGAGTGAGGCGGTGCGCCGTCGTGTTGAAACCAGAGATTTACTCTGGTTCCAAGAGGGACTTCCTCTAGGAGTCTTTGTAACTCATTGAGCAGGAATGCATGATAAGTGACTCTGTTTAGATTCCCCTCGATGATAAAAGGTCCAATCAGCTTATCATTAACAAGGCCACACCACACATTTACAGAAAACCTTTGTTGAAAATGATTTTCTATTACTTTGTGGGGATTTTCTGTAGCCCAGTTGTGTAGGTTTTTTAAGTTATTTATTCCATTTCTCGTGAACTGGGCTTCATCAGTAAACAAAATCCACTTAACAACCCTCCGGTTAGCCACTACCCAATTGCAAAATGCCAGCCTATTATCGTTGTCCCCAGGGTGAAGGGCTTGCACCTTTTGAAAGTGATAGGGGTGCATTTTTTCATTCTTCAGAACTCTCCAAACCTTTGTTGAAGACACTAAATGTTGGTTCGATAGTCTCCTAACACCCGTACCTGGACTTTGCTGCACTGCTTCAATAATATTTTCTTCAGTGTGCACATCAACTTCACTGAATCCCTCTCGCTTTCTCCTACTAACAGATCCTGTCTCTTTAAGTCGGTTGTGCAGGTCGGTAAAAACTCTCGGGTTTGGAGTGCTTCTGTTTGGAGTACTTCTGTTCTCCCGTACTCAACCGAAGCTGCCTTTGCATTTCCATTGCAATACCCATAGACAAAATGCATGTCAGAATACTCACTGTTTGAATACATTTTCACTTTGGAGTTAAAACCACCAGCATTTACTGAGAAGAAACTTGTTTTAAAGGACAGGAAACCACATTATTACTCAACAATGCAATTAAACAGATGTGGCTTACGGAAACAGTGCTGCCAACTCACCAATGAAAACAACAACATACAAGACGGAACGATGATAAAATTATTGAATGAGATTAAACCAAAATAAACCCAATTCTATTGTATTCTTAAGATAACTACTAAATTAATTTATGTCTTAAGAAGATTACAGTATTTGTTCTTAAACAAAAAAGAAACTTATAATAACATTTTGGTAATTTTTTTTAACTGTTAGTTGACAACGTTTACTTGTGTAGCCGTCCTGTGTAGGAAAAGTCCGTTAACAAAAATTGTTTCAGTGGGATCCTGTGGTGGAATTTTTAAGGATTTAGGATATTTTAAATTTTAAAAATTCAAAAATTTTTGAAGATTTTATAAAAAAAATCTCGTGCTGAAAGATTTTCTTTGGTTTTATGCATTTGCTTGACTGGCTGTATAATTGAGGTTTTCCTTTCTAAATTTTGTTATCCTACAGATTTTGGGTTTTTACATAAATAATCATGATCGAATGCATACATAAATTGTTATTATTTTGTTCTCCATTAAATTCTACAACTTTTGATAAAGTTGCAGCCCAAATACTTTAACGGTTATGATATTATTAGCCAGTCAAAAACAGAAAATATTTTTGAGGCCTTGAATTTTTTGGAAGAATTTAATTTTTCAACCATTTTTTCTCAGCGTTACTCAACTTTACAGTATAAATCATCAATAATATCTCTTTGGAATTTCATAATCTATCTAACTGTGGAAATTTAATCAAATTATCTTTAGAATTTTTCAATCTAGAGGCCTAAAGGTGCAATAACTACACTTGAAATTGAAAAAATCTATTTTTGGCTGTTAACTCGACAACGACTGGTTTACGGACCCATGTTCATATGAGATTTTTTTCTTGTTTTGATGTAAGGAATCTCCTGGTAAAGTTGTTTACACTTATCCCGAAACACCCTGTATATATATATATATATATATATATATATAGATATATATATATATATATACAGTATCGAACGAATGGTGTTTTTGGGGTCTGGGGACCTCAAAACGAAAAGTTATCATGGTCCCGGGCCTAGGTCTTACCATGCCGACTACGGTAATAGCTTCTTCCCTATAGGGGAAATTCGCTAAAACGAGTTTGCACGCAGCACGCTGACGTGAGGATAGTGAATTTCCACATAAAAGCTTTTAAAACTCAAAATTAGGGTAAAATCATACCTGAATTCCAATTTTTATTGAAATCTGAAAACACTGATTTTTTGGCTGTTCTGATTCTCCTGGTTTTATTTACCTACAAAGCTGGGAATACAATTTTGCGCATTATAATGTTAGGAGAAGGTCCAGTCAGGCTTGAAAGTAGGAGTGAGGTTGCTAGGGATAATAAAAGTACTCTAACAAAGGAGTAGCAGGCTTTTCTTGTGTAAAACCCCCATAAGACAACGTACTGTATTTAGTCTAAACACATTTTCTTTAATAACTCGGTAAATACTTATGCTAGAATGACGATAGAGGGCTTAAAACTTTTGTCCTACTAATTCCCATCTTTTTACATGTATTAATTTTACATTTGGGGCTTTTTAGACCCAATTTGGGTCCAAAAACTCAAAATTTTAAAGATTAATCCCCAAAAAAGCGGTTTGGAGTTTTACGATTGTTTCGCCCAGGGAACTTGTCCAACTGATTACAGAAAGGAACGTCCCTACCAAATTTGAAGTTAATCGGACAAAAATGTGACCGCTAGAGTGCAAACACACACACACACACACACACACACACACACACACACACACACACACACACACACACACACACACACACACATATATATATATAAAGTAAAAAACTAAAAAATTGTATGTAAGGAAATAGTTTTTGCACTTTACTAGACAACTGATTAGACATTTATTTTTTAATTTTTAGTGAATTTCCTTTGGAAGGTGAACTATTAACATGACCCGCACGGTGAAACTTAAGCCCGGGACCACCATAGAAGTTCCTAACGAGACACCCTGAACACGTTTTGGGGGTCGTTCAAAATATCATATATAAATATATATATAAAGGAAATTCACTAAAAATTAAAAAATAAATGTCTAATCAGTTGTATAGTAAAGTGCAAAAACTATTTCCTTACATAAGATTTTTTAGTTTTTACTTTATCTAAAAAAAAATCTCTATATATAATTCCGTAAGTCAAATTTTTGTAAAGAAATTGTGAGTGACTGGATGGCCGTAGAAGGATGGGAGGGGTATCATTTTAAAGGTCTTGACGTGAATTTTGAGGGAAAACTATTCATTTTTCTTATTTTTTTACCATAAATTCGCAACAGAATAAAACTTTTCCCATTAAAACAACATGGGGTTTAATTTGTTTACATCTTTTGAAATTAAAACAGCTGTGCCACAGAGTTAAATTAGCCTTTGATATTGATACCAGCTGTACTTATTCAGTTTGTTTACTTTTAAACTACAGCAATGTATAGTTGTTTAGGAATGGACATTTTATTAAAAACATACGACAGTATAATAATATTATATTATAATGCTAGAAAATCAGTGCTTATTTATAAATGACCAATGAAGGTTGATAAAAAATTTATGTATTTTGGTTTTTTAGGGGCTTTTGCCCCTACAAGCCCCTAGTTTTTTATGATTTGTTTGCAAAACATTTTTTTTCTTGAATAATTTATATTTTTACCAAAATGCCAAAAATGGATCACATTGCAATATTTTACCTATAAAAATCATTCATGGATATAAGCTTAAAGTAAAAAAATTTAAAAAATATATAAATATAAATATAAAAAAATTAAAAATTTCTAAAAAAGAACATATGGTATTACATCATCACGGAACCACTCCGTGATAAAGATTTTGGGCCAAAACAGCCATCATGGAACCGTTCCGTGAAAAATATTCAATGGGTTAACATAGTAAATTTTATAGACACGTTTTTTTTTTACTTTTCTCTACAACCACTTAACCTAGGTTAATGATTCAAAATACCAAATTATTTGTTTTTTAAGCTCTATAACATGGCTTTAACCAAAATTAAGTGTTTTTAAAATTGTAGGGGAAAAATTCAAAAAACTGATTTTTGGAAAATTTAAAACCCCCCTCCCATGGGACCTCAAAACAAAAAGTTATCATGGTTTCGGGCTTAAGTCTTACCATGCCACCAAATAGCTTCTTCCCTATAGGGGAAATTCGCTAAAATGCTCTTAGAATTATACTCAGCCTAAATAATTCTGATTCAGTCAAACATATTTTTTTTTAATTTAGTATTTTAACCATATACAGTCTTTATATATTTGAAACAATAAAGTTTTTAGTCACCAATAGTAATCCAACTTTGGAAAATAAAAGACACCAATATAACCAAGAAATATTCAGTACGTTGAGAGACACAGGTTAGCTTTGTTTGAAAAGTACAGCGAATATATGAGAAGAAAATATTTTGACTGTGTTTGCCTATTCATATTAAATAGGAAAATTAACAAAATAAAGGATTATATCAGCAAAATATTGCGGGGGAGCAGCTCGTTTAGCTTAAGAAGTAAACCCCCACATAGTCTAATAGTCTTGAGTGGGGACAAGTCTGTAGTAAAAAGAGTTATAGGCCTAATGGTATTTGGAAAGGAAATGCATAATTGGTTAAACAAATTTAAAAAAAGAAAATCTAACTTTTTTTGTGGTATACTAGATACAAATGAAATTGAGGATGGGGGTTTCAACACAAAAATTGTACTACCAATCGAATGACTCAAACTGACCTGGCTTATTGAGGAGTGTGAATTTTATATAAGCTTATAGTAAATTTACATTTAATAAGAAACCAAAAACGGGAAATCTTCCCCAAAACGGGAATCTTTATATACAGCGCTCTGCAGGGTTAGGTTATGATTCCCCATAATTGGGAAAATTTCCTGTTTTCGAGAAGATTTTCCTTTTAATAAATTTAACCTACTCTGAAGAAAATTCCCTAACCAATTACTCTGGAATCCCACCGGGTACCCTAGATTGTGTGAATTTGACATGTTTTTGACGATATCTCGCTTAATAATTACTAAATCGTGAAACAGGTTTCATATTCGTGTTCAGGATAAAATTACACACAATTTGAGTAGTACCCACATCGCTATAATAAAGAAAGAAAATAATTTTTCCCGGTCTTCCCGACTTTTTCGCGGGAAAAAATATTATTTTGAAGATCAGTAAGCCTACGTTTTGAAAAAACAAATTTCAATTTTTATAGGAGTAAGCTTAAATGATTTGATCACAATCCCTAAATAATTTAATTCTATAATTGATTTTACATGCTAAAAAGTATTAAAAAGAGTTTATATAACACACGATGTTTATATTTTTTTTTTGGGGGGGGCATGGGGGTTATTACAAAATCTGATCTGGGTAGACTTTCATAAGCGGAACGATATAAAATACCGAATTAAATTGATCCGATACGGTGTATCGATAAGGTCGATATTTTAATTGATAGAAAAATTTGTTATCTTTTGTATATTAGTTATTACTTCACTTTGTTTTGTTTAGTTTGTTTTTCAATTAAATAGAAAATAAAAAATAAATAAACAAACATGACAGTGACATGACATGATAATGTTTTTCCTGACAATACATGTTAATATAATAGTGGAATCAACGTTCGTTAACTGGACAAATTTCAAGATGGCTGCAGTTTAGTTTATGGCCCACATTTATTCGATTTAAATTTTCAATTAAAAATATCAATTTATCAATTAGGTTATTTCATCGGATTGTTAAAGAAAATTGATTTTCAATTACATTGTTATTCTTTATTGTTTTTGTTTATATTAATGCTTTTTTTTCGCAAAAAAGTTAAGTAGGCTAGCTTATTGTAATATGAACTACCGTGAA
This sequence comes from Allygus modestus, assembly GCA_963675035.1. Lineage (NCBI taxonomy): Eukaryota > Metazoa > Arthropoda > Insecta > Hemiptera > Cicadellidae > Allygus > Allygus modestus. Next base: position 26,228,585 of record OY776115.1, on the reverse strand, counting down.
ATATGTCAAAATGTATTAATAAATTAATCAATGTCACAAACTATGATTTCCTCATTCGCGAAACAAGCACAAGAAACATTCAAACAAGTAGGGCTACAATTGCAGATTGTTTCATTTTGCAGGGAGGTTCATTTAGATGGTTTGGTTTATTTAATCATTCATATTTAATTACCTAAATATTCTTTTATCTTTAGTTAAGAGTCATGACATTTTTATTTTAAAATATAACTAATTTGTGTGATAAAAACAGCTGATAATAACTGATGCTTCTTAATATCAATACTTTCAATCTCCAGTAATTCAATATTTTTGATCTAAAAATTTAAATCGAATGAATGTGGGCCGTAAACTAAACTACAACCTTCAAGACACCTAAACTGAAACATAATATAACCGAAACCATAACTGAAAAACCTATATTATTGTTATACCATATCACACAGTTTCATTCCTCTTTTTCCCACACTACCATATGGCAATCCTATCCAAACCCCTTAAATCCAGGAGCCCTTCAACCGAAGTACAAGATGCAGACTGTTAGGCTACTGGTAGCGAGATGCCCAGCAAGATATGTTAAAAGAAGACTGGGCTTGTCTTCTGCCACAGACTAATATGCCTCGGCCCTAGAACTTATGCATTGTCAGGTTTTACCACTGAAGTTTTCAATGTAACAAGTGAATCATAAACTTGCTCCTGCCAAAAATACACTTTTATTTTAAAAGGCTAGACTAAAAACACTATAAGCCTAGCTAATTAGACAAACCTCAATCATAAGTGAAGCTTTATCCCTGAGAAATCTGTCCAAACTATAATAAGCAAACCACGATGGTTTATAGACATCGGCTTTATTGCCTGATTGTTGAGAACTCAAGATTCTCCTTTTTAAACTGCGATATGTGGCTAACAGGGATTCTTTCTTTCGTTTAATGTCTGCAACGTCCAAATCCATACCTAACTCATCCCTTATTTTCAGCCAAGCCTGGCCCATCCGTTTTCTATTTTTATGATCAGGATGTTTTGTATTCCACAGCAAAGTGTATTTTTCATAAAGTTTGATAAAATGTAAAACATCTTCATTCGACCAATCCATTTTAACCTTAAAAAATGCGTCCAAATCCAATTTCCACTTTTGGTAATGCAAAAATGTAAACAACAACCATCAAACAGTTTTATAGGTTCAGTTTCTTCGTTCTCTTCTCTCCAGTATCACTACCAGTGTTGCCAATCCAATTTATGGAAATTACCACCAGCTCCTACAAAAATGACCACCTTTTACCACCCTTCTTCAAAAGTACTAGAAAAGAGCGCGGCAATTTTCAAATCGGGTTATAAATAGATGTTATACTGTTGTTATTGACACATAATTGTTACATTATTAGTGTTAGTGAAATTAGTATAAAATGTACAACAGTTAATGATAATATATGAATATCCACAGAAGTTATTTCAATCCTCGGAAGTTTGATGTTTAATGTAGTTGTAAATATTCGTTTTTTCAAGTATTTTAGAGAAGTGAGGGCTGCTAATCCAGAAACCTCTTTCTTTTACTTTCTGCTTTAGTTTACAGAATGACGACATGCATATTTTGCAGATACTTTTTCTCAAATTGATTATACTTCATACCTTGTTACTTATTACTACCTCTTCCTTCACTTGAAACCAGATGATTTCTGGATTAGCTGCGTCACTTTTCTAAAATACTTGAAAAAATGAAGCAAACCTCAGGTATATTGTTTTATGTTAGAGTTACAGAAAATAAAGAATTTCAAGCCTATATAGTAACTTGTATTGAAATTAAATGCTAGTTAAATATTTTTTAAGAAAATAGACTTATTTATAGAAGAAAACAGTAAAAATACTGTTATTTTAATCAAGTTAATAGATTACCACCAAGCAGTGATTACCACAAAAAATACCACCAGGGCCTAGAATTACCACCAAATGGGGTAATTACCACCCAATTGGCAACGCTGATCACTACACTCAGTACAGCAGTGTTTCCACTTTAGCCCACGCAATTTCCCCTTCGGACACCAAAATTTCCCCTTTTCCCCTTAATTCAAAACAAATTCCTCTGTAATTTCCCCTGGGTTACAAGGTTTGACTTGAAGAAGTCCAAAAGTAACTATAGACTATTTACTATTAATCACTGCCAAGCTTATTATGTACTAATTTGTCATTATAATTAACAATTCAAAGTTAAGATTAATTTATAGTTCGTTAGTCCATGCAGTTAGCAGTGTGTCTAGTTTAGCAGTGGTTTAGCAGTTGCCACACCTGATGCAAGCAATACATTGTGTCTGCCGTCTGTGTGTCAGTCTAATCTTAGATTAAAGATGGTCTAATCCAACGAGATGTAAATAAATACCTCGTTGGTCTGATCATAACCAGTGAGCTCTATAAAGTCTGGAGAGACTACTGCCATGCCGTTTCTTACAAAAAAGCGTGCCGTAGAAAATCAGCTGGAAGCACAAATTTCCCCTCCTTAGTACCAACATAACACAACGAACACCATGTACAAAGTGCCATGTTCGTGTTGTAAAGAGAGGAAAAATGCTGCCGATGATGGCACGAAAATCCAACCAGTAGTAGTCTCTCCAGTTATACATAGAGCTCACTGATCATAACAGATTTTGAATTGAAATTAATTTTAACATCTGTTCGGCCACTTTTGAGTCAATAGTGTAATCTAACAATTCTGAGTCTAGCTGTATAGTGATCGAGTAGGCTAACTTATGGATTACAGACATTCTATTACAATTAATTATTATAAGCTACTTTTATTGTATTATAATTAGCCTAATCATTCATAAAATGTTACTAATTTTGTGTTTTTACTTTTTTCTTACATATTTTCAGTGTTAAATAAGTTATAAATACAGTTTCCCCTCTTTTCCCCCTCAACTCGAGTTTCCCCTTTTCTTTCCCTTCCAAGGGTCAAGTTCCCCTCAAAAGGGGAATTTCCTCTCAAAGTGGAAACATTGCATGCAGTACAGTCACTTTCACTTTACCACTCTGTCCAACCAAGGCCAGACCATCCAGATTTTACTATATCTACTGACCAAATTTCCTAGATTAGAAAGAAAATTCCTTATTTTTAGAAAATATTTAACAATTATTATTGTTAGAACTTCGAAAAGTAATTTTATCTTTGGTTTTTTACGATTCGTATTTTATAATTTTAACAACTACACACAAATGCAATCAAATTTGGTAGGCAAGTAGTTATAAGTGCTTTTATATACGATGACGTTAGTTGTATATTTTTACCATCGTAAGATAATTTATAATTACTTTAAAATATGTCCAACTTTATTGGAAGACTGATTCAACTAGCCTAAAGTTAGCTGCACTCTAAAGAATGCGAATGTTCCAAATTTCTGCCTTCTAGGTCCTAGGTTACAATAACAATATAGCTTCATAATCTGCAAAAAACACAGATTTTACATTTTTCCTTACGCAATTATTAGGATGATTTCAGTAATCTAACTTTTCACCATTGATTTTGAACGCCGTAATCAATGTGCTGATTAGCAAAGAGGGCTTTAAGTTGAAATTATAGAGCCAGCTATTTGGCATCAAAGAAAACAAATCGTATCATATACGAAGTGACTACGTACACGTCCAATGTAAGGGCAAATTCACTTCGCTACCGCTTAGGTTAGGTTAGGTTACGTTAGGTTAGGAGGTTTTTTGGCTCTAAATTTGTTTTAAAAATCACAGGAAAAGTAACGTATGGTGCATAATTTGGAACGGACGTGAAAAGTAGTGGTTCACGTCGGACGTGTACGTAGCCTCTGCCTTATACAACATATAACCTTAACCACAGTCTACTATACATAGTAGTATAGTAGACTGTGACCTTAACCTTAAAGTAAACTTAATTTTTTACAGAGATAGATTTGTTTATTTATCAAACATTAGAAGTTTATTATAACTATCTAAAATGCCACAAATAATAAAAATTGGACCAGCCACCAATCATGTAGGAAAAACACTATGGGAAATTCTTGGAAATTTGAAAAACTTTGGGGTAGGAAGAATTGTGAAGCGTAATATTTACGAAAGATATCCTGAACCAACTTACTTCAGAATTCTCAAAGTAGAAACAATACCCCCTCCAAAGGTAATTTTCTTTAATTATAAGTAATTTATTGAATGTTTATGTAGCTACAATTAAAGTCAGAGAAAGTGTAATATTGTCCAATGACGTGACTGCTCAGGTGTTTCAGGAGTGATTATGCTAGTATTATGCTAGCAAACAAAACTTGGCAAAAAAACCGAGAATAAATTCAGAAAATCATTCTTGAATGCCGAGTTTGGTAATGGTGTGTTTCGGTCAATTTCAAATATTTTGTAGGCCTAATGCTTGAAATTATAAAAAACTTGTTTCCGCTGGACACATACTCACACAAGGATACCTGAGGTAAAAATCAGCCAAAAATTTGATCAGATGTGCAGCTCAAAGAATTCACCTATCCCGACAGCTTGGACTCTAGCCGTCCACTGTAAGGTCTTTCCTCCCCTTCCACTCGGTCACAAACAGGGAAACTCTTTGGATACAGTCCTACAATATATTATGGAGTGTATATATCGATTGATTGAAAACTGAGTTCTATCGATTTTGAATATCGATCGATAACTATTTACATAGAACCCCAACATTGTTGGAGAACCAGGAGCAGCAGAACAGCCTAAAAATCAAATGTTTCCAAGAAATTGGCAAAGTGTTTGTTTTGATAACTTATTTCATGTTTTGAAGTTTTTAATTCGGAAATTTGTTCCCCTCAAACAGATTGCTGTGAGCAAACTCGTTTAGGCCTACAGATGAACATGTCTTCATTCTTTCATACCGTATTGATTTATTTTCCTTTGGCAAGTATATTTTAATATTTTAATTTGTTCATAACCAATATAATTTGTTTTAGTTTTAGTCAACATTTTGATGTTCAAAAGCCTTTGTTTTAGCAGCTTTAAAGTGTGTAGAAGGTGTAGATTTATATTTAACTTAGTCTACTCAAAAAAAGGTAAGGGGCTAACGTGCCTGGGTAAGCCTGAGTAACAAGCCACTAGTAAGTAAATATTTTAATATGTACATGTTGCAGTGCAGGAACAATAATAATGGGAGAGTAATGAGGCAGTAATAAGAAAATATTACCATGGTCAAAATGAAATATTAGCTGGCAAGAGATGTCAACTATAACAATTTTTAAGGATTCATTACTTGTGCAGGCTCTTTGATTTTGTTGAAACACTTCCTTAAGTATGTTGAAATTTACAGAAATCAAATCAAGGCAGAAAGGTGCGAGCGTACACCGAGAGAGTTTTTAGAGGTAGGAGGTTTGAAAAGATCTTTGAAATATGTCACGAATCTTGGAAGCCTGATTACGTTTTGGTCCCAAAATCGGAAGAGAAAACTTTGATAGAAAAAGCAGAAGCATTAGCTTACGTTCCAAGAAAAACTGTTCCAAAAACAATGAATTTTCCGCCGTTGATGAAGGTAAGTTAATAAAGTAAAGGTTTTAAGCAAGAGTCTAAACACTATAATGTCTTTGCATTGCATGTAAGGCCAGCCAAGCTAATAGATATTGCTGATGTTAGCTATTAAAACAGTAGTTCAGTGTTGAGGTCTATATTAAATGATTAGTATTTCAGTAAACATTTCTTCTAGAATTACTGAAATTACTTTGGTTAAAATTATACAGTGGAACTTAAATAATTTGAATCTCAAGGGACTGGTAAACAAATAGAAACTATCAAAAAATTTGAATTAAAGAAGTGAAATCAAAATAAATTTTTGAAATGAAATCTTTTGAAGTTAATTATTTTATTGCCATTAGTCATACATAATATGAAATAGGCTACGTCAATACAAGTCTGCTCGAGCCGAAGGTGCTTGAATAAGGCTTAAAACCTTCATAATTCCCAATTCCAGAGAAAATGTATCCTTAATAAATAGTTGGTCGAACAACTTGCACTTTTGAACATGTGGGAAAATATAATTATCTATATTTTTTTTATTGAGTAGCATGATAGGCCTACATGTTCTTACAGTTGAACAGGATAAAATAAACGACATCTCACAACACTATAAAATATAGTTACACTTATCCTGTGTACAAAAACGATAGTAAAAGCCTTGTATAATTTTGTTGTATATTTACTGTCTTACATGTACAGTATAAGTATTTACAGTATAATTATCTATTTTATGCTTTTTGTGTAAAAAACTAAAAAACCATGCAAGACCCCAATTACAAACAATCATGATCCAAATCATGCGGCCTTGCGCAATGTTTTTCACATGGGGCGAACACAGCAGTAAGCCAGTCGTATAAAATCATGTTACCAAGAAATTGTGCAGGCCATTTAGGTAACACATTCACTGCGGGTGGGTCGAAATCGGACATTGCTCAACATTAGAACATATGAGATTTTCATGTTTAAACATGTCAAACGCAGCGAAAGTGTTCAAGTAGGCCTCATTAGAACACCTAAGATTTGGGATTAACCCCTAAGCTACTGACCTACAAAACAGTAATTGTTAGATCTGTAAGGGAATGTGAATATCTCTATGTTGGATATCTTCCTCAATTAAATGCTCTGTTCTTCATGGGCTTGATATTTTGTGTAATCCCAGAGGATTAGGGATTGATGGATATCCTTGCTGATTCGTTGTGTTGGGCACTTTAATCAGCAATGGAGTTTGAATACATGTTAATATCTTGTAGACAAATAATAGCGGTAAGAAAACATATTTTGTGTATATATACATTAGTGTGCCTAAAAGTGCTTAGAGATCCCTGAATTGTGAAACTATTATTATTTTGTAATGAAAACTATTATAATTTCATTAACATGCCCCAAAATGACTAAATTTCAAATAACATTGATATATGTAGTTGCAAGAGGTTTGCATAACATTTTTTTAAAGCCTAAAGACAACAAACTGCGGGTTTTTTCAGGAACTAATTATCCAGGACAGAATATTGAGGGGGTTGCCTGTGGAGGAGCCTCGCATGAAACTCGTGATCCGTAACGAGGAAGACCAACTGTATCGAGTGGCCGAAGATGGCGAAGAACCCACGACAAGGTTCGAGGAAGGGAAGGGCACCCCTGCATCACCCCAGCTGTACGAAATACCTCAGCTGTTCAAGGAAAAACTGAACTTGACGTAGAATTGTAGTTTGACTGATAGTAAGTTTATAAGTTTGTTATCATAAATAAATGTTGCCTAAAAGTAATATGTTCGTAAATTAAACTTACCAACAAACTCAAAAATCAATTACAATGCAAAACAAATGTATTTTTAGAAGTGGGTAGTTTATGTACCATAAAACCTGCTAATCCCGGACAGAGGGGGTATTCCCGGGCACAGTGTACATATTTGTAAACATAATTATTTCTAAACTATCCTTCAAAGTTGAGAAGTCGACCTTTATACATTCACTTAGAGCAGAAGACGCTCTACACAGCTTGCTGTATAGGTTAGAGCTGCATACGATAGTTTTTTAGTTTTATTTTGCAGGTTTACCAACTTACAACTTTTCGAAAAAAAATGGATGTCTAACTAAGACATGTAATTTTCGTCAAGTTTGTCCAATTTATTTTGCGAAAGCATATTTTTATTGAAAATTTAAGAGTGCATAATGCCATGATATTTAAAGCTATATACAACATATATTTAAAAAAAATATATATCACATTTACGTAATCCATTGTAATCCCGGACACTTTAATAATACTCCGAGGATGTGACTGTTGGGCTGGCTGTTGCGACTAGCGCCTGCCGTTACTGACGTATAAAGCAGATTTCCCGCCATAACTAATAACAATATTGTAGTGTTTAGCCCTGAGACCTAACCCCTGATACCTGATACCTATCTGTATTTGTTATTAAAATTTGTGCAACAAATCTGTGCGCCTGGGGCAAAAAATCTGACCTTGGAGATAAGGAAGGAAGATGGGTCGGGAGGGGAGGGGATTATTTCTTTGAGTCATTAACAGATTTTTTCTATTTTACTACAGTATACTAGTGAAATTAACATTAAATTATTTAAAAATTGCATTAAAAATTAGTTTGATAATTAACAACAAAAAGCTGCTAAATAACATTTACAGTACAGTCAACTCCCGATTATCCGGGAGCGGGTTAATCGGGTTGCGGTTTAACCAGGGTTTCGAAAGGTTTATTTTTATTATTTTTATTTATCCCCTTCTAAACATAAATAGAGCAATAACAATTTTTTTGCTAAATTATCTCCATAATCATATTTAATTTACTTTGTTTATCAGAATAAATACTATACAAACAATTTAGTAACCACAACATAATATGAGAGTCTGTCATTTCGCTAATGAGCCGTGGGCGTGTGATGGGTAGCGATGACCTTGACACTGCACGGATGGGGTCGGAGGCGGACGTCTAAAAATAGAAACATCTCAAAACAAACACCCTTTCCTCCGCTGTTCATCCTCAGTGACGGACAGACAGACAGACGGACGGTATGACGCAGACGTATAAAAATATAAACATCCCGAAACAATCACCCTTCCCGCTATTGTTTACCTTCATTGGGTTTTCCCCCAGTGCGGAATTAATTAGCATACTGTTTGGTGTAGTTTAGAGAGTTCGGTGTTGACATTTTTAACCTATTAAATATCATTCGGCGTTTTGGATAGTATTGACTGCTATCAACTGTTGCTAGTATTAACTATTATTATCTTGATTGTTTGTAGATGTTATCACAATTTAAAGATTTTAAAAAGTATTTAATCTATATAAATATACCTTAAATAACATTAAAACACAATATTGTTGTATATAAATGTTGATAAACCTTTATTATATTTGTGATATTCAATTAATTGAATCTCTTTGTTTTAACCATGGTTTTGGGTTATCCGTGACCCTCCAACCGGTCATTACCCCGGATAATCGGGAGTTGACTGTATATCTAAAAACGTTGATCTGCAATCATTAAAAATTAATTATACAAAAAATTGCTTTCTAACTTTTATACAATAATTAAAACCCTACATTTAACACAAACATTACAAATGTATTTTTATTGGTCAAGAATAGTTAACATCCAAAGTGATTGTTTTATGACACAAAAAAACCAATTTAAAAAAATATCATGGGAGATCTATATAACACACTCCGTGTGGGTGACCCGAATGGGATCATGGCTCAACATTGAAACATATGAGGTTTTCATGTTTGAACATGTTTAACGCAGCAAAAGTGTTAAAGCATAACAATTTAGTCGGCATGGTAAGACCTAGGCCCGGGACCATGATAAATTTTCGTTCTGAGGTCCCCAGACCCCAAAAACACCATTCATTCGAAACTGTATATATATATAGGCCTATATATATATATATATATATATATATATATACAGTTTCGAATATATATATATATATATATATATATATATATGTGTGTGTGTGTGTGTGTGTCCATGGGTGCGATAACTCTCGTAAAAAAAGTCCGATTTTAAACGAAGGTTATAGACGTGTAAAGCAACATTTATGACTAAGTTCGAAAACCAGCCATATCGCTCTACCTTAAAGGGTATTTTGGTGGGGTTTTGTACCCCAAACATGGGTTTTTTGAACTTTTTACATATAATTTTTGAAATAGTCAAATTTTAGTTTTTACCATTGGATTCAGCTTTAAAAAACACACAATTTAGTATTTTGATCATTCCTCCACGTCAATCGTTTACCGAGATATTGAAAGTGCTAAACACAGTACGTTGTCTAATGTTATTCTTATGGAGAATAAGAAAAAAATTATATCTCGCTTCTTTATTAACGTATACTGTCGAAACTTGGTATACAGCTTTATCTGGTTGTGGTCTATTGATATTTGCTCAAAAAACATTTTTTTGCTAAAGGTCCCCGTAGCAGCAAACCTGCGTACTCAGCCCCCATGTTATTCTTATGGAGAAAAATTAAAATGCTATGTCTCACTTAATTATGAACATAAATTAATAAAACCTCTTATATGACTTCACCTAGTTGATTTATATTGATATTTGCCTAAATACCCATTTTTTTCGTTCCTTATACCTCAGTACAAACCTGAGTACTCATTCCCCATGTTATTCTTATGGAGATTAAACAAAATGGAATATATCGCTTATTTATGAATGTATATTGATGAAACTACTCTTTTTTGTTAGATAAAAAGAGTCACTGGCAAGATTTACCCCATTTGCAAGGCCAAGAAGAGGGGAAAAAGAGTGATGAAAAATATAAGATTATGGTGAGACCACTCCATCTTACCTTGAAGACTTACAGCAAGCATTATAATTGGTGTCTAATTTTCAAGCCTAATATTGTTTCTAGCATTTTAAAAGACTTTAAAAACTAAAGCAAATTAACAATACAAACTTCAAGAATAATTCTCTGAACTTATATTTTTCTATTAATTAACTTTTCAATCGACTAAAGTTTCAAGACGTAGCCTACCTATTTCCTCAAGATTTGAAGAAGCCATTAATAGTGCATTGCAGACTTTAGATTTCAGAGATCCTAATTGGCAAAATTTATGATGTATCAAAATTAATATTATAACTAAGCATCCAGTCAAAATAAAGGATATTTTTACTAAGACAAGAACAGACAGTCATTCTCGCCGCACGAGTTCCCCCCCTGCAGATTTCATAAATACTGTGTAAACCCTGACCATTCTATGTATCAAATAATAAATATCTTATAGTAAAGTTAATCCCCTAAATTTGTGTACAATAATTTGCAAATCCCTATTTTTTTATCCTGAAATGTCAACCCAATTAATAAATCTAGTCATTGTATTGTAAATCAGTTTTTTGGTGATTATTTTTCATTAGTAATAAACTTACAAAAACCCCGTCGCAGCAAAACTGCGTACTCAGCGAATTTCCAATGCATAATATATGACTTAATACCACATAAAGCCGCATACCAAGTTTCATAAAAATATATTCACAAATAAGCGATATATACAATTTTAATTATTCTCCATAACATTGGATGAGTACATAGGTTTGCTGAAACAAGGAACATAAACAATTGGTTTCTATGCAAATATCAATATAACTCAACTAGGTGTTTAGTTTAGCGTCAGCAACGTTTAGTTTAGCGTCAACGGCATTTAGTTTAATGTCTAACTCGGATTTGATTTCAGTTTGGACTGTGTTTAGCTTAATGTCTAATTGTTGAAACATAATACTGATTTGGGACAACATGTCAGCGGGATTTATATTAGTTGTCGACTGCGGGCTGTGCGGGTTTGGTGTGGGCGCGAGTGGTAGATTCTGGGACTGTAGTGATGACATGGAGAGGTGGGGAGGGGGGTTTTCATGGCAACGGCGGGGGTGGGGGTATCACCTGTTGGAGCGGGTGTCATGGCGCTCATGGCAGGACTGTCATGTAAGGTGTCTGTTGCTGGACCGTTTACGTTGTCTGTGTTATTACTTAAGTCGAAACCAAGGAATGGCGTGTTTGTGTCGTCGCTGAAGTTAAATTGCATGGGACCGTTTAGTGTAGGAGTGTGTTCTTTGTGTAATGTCGTAATGTCAGAAGCAGTAAGTATTTCGGACGTCTGTGATTCCGTAGATTCGTTATTTGCGGAACTCATAGTTGTTGTTGGTGACTCGATTAGACGACGGGGTGGGTTGACATAAGGCCTTAAGTTGTAATGTTTGGGCATAATCTTATTTCACTATGAAGTTTGTCAATTGTTGTCGGGAGGGGGTAAAAGAGTATGAGAATAAATCTGATCTTTACAATACTTCTTAGTAGCCTACTTGATTTTTCCTTATTCTAAACATATATGCCTACTTAAATTAACTGCTTTAAATTTAAGAACAGACACTCATTCAAGCCTTAAATTGGAAGCGCCAATTGCAAAAACACACCTTTACTGAACAGGGGTATGAGCATATATATATATAAACAATAGACAGATAGGGAGATATTTGTTTGTTTACCTTGACTTTCCTACTTTACTGCATTTTATTTTAATTATAGGTTTTGCTACATGGATAACAGCTGTTCTTGGCCAAATTAATTCTTCCATCTCATGATTATAACAATAATTAATGGCTGTCTATACTACAAATAATATAACTGATTTACAATACAATGGCTAGATTTATTAATTGGGTTGACATTTCAGGATAAAAAAATAGGGATTCACAAATTATGGTATACAAATATAGGGGAATAACTTTACTATAAGATATTTATTATTTGATACATAGAATGCTCAGGGTTTACACAGTGTTTATGAAATCTGCAGGGGGGGGGAGCTCGTGCGGCGAAAATGACCGTCTGTTCTTGTCTTAGTAAAAATATCCTGTATCTTGACTGGATGCTTAGTTATAATATTAATTTTGATACATCATAAATTTTGCCAATGAAGATCTCAGAAATCTAAAGTCTGCAATGCACTGTTAATGGCTTCTTCAAATCATGAGGGAATAGGTAGGCTAAGCCTTGAAACTTTAGTCTATTGAAAAGTTAATTAATAGAAAAATATAAGTTCAGAGAATTATTCTTGAAGTTGATATTGTTAATTTGCTTTAGTTTTTAAAGTCTTTTAAAATGCTAGAAACGATATTAGGCTTGAAAATTAGACACCAGTTATAATGCTTGCTGTAGTCTACAAGGTAAGTTCGAGTGGTCTCACCATAATATTATATTTTTCATCACTGGCATCTCTTCTTGGTCTTGCAAATGGGGAAAATCTTGCCAGTGACTCTTCTTATCTAACAAAAAAAAAAGAGTGGATTGTTGGGTCCATTACACTTATTTACAGGGAAAATGTTAATTTTGGGTAGATACCCACAAAAAAAGTTATCACTTGGCCATCATATGTGAGAATAATTTTGAAATTGTATCAGCTCAATAATGTCAATCACAGCCATATGTTGCTGAAGTTCTTGTAGACACTGTCACTTGTTTTTACACACTTGTACTTTATAAAATTGAATTTGGAGTGAGATCAATTTTGAAAAATAAAATAAAATAATTTGAAGCAGTTTACATGAATGAATTAATGAACCTTCTTATTGCCTAGATAGGCCTATTTTACATCTATGTGGGGTTTATTTATTAATTAGTGTTATTATTACTGTGTGAATTACGGACGTTTTTGTTATGACCAGAAGATGGAATTCTAGATTCCGAAACATGTCGTCATAGTATGTGGTAGCATATATTTTTGAACTGTTTGGACGGAAAAGGTTTGTAAACCTGGTTTTAAATTCTAAACAACAGTTCAGGAGGCATTTTCAAAATGAATAAATTATTAATTAGGTTGTATATATGGTAAATTTAAATACATCAAATCTATGAAATGTTGCACAACCAACTGATTGTCTCAATTTATTAAATACAATTCAATTACTGACTATCTTATTGCCCTTAATCATTTTTAAAACATTACTTGGCTATTTCACCTATTATTAGGAATCCATGGAATCAGAATTGAGAATCGATTTGTAAGTATCGGAATCGGAAGAAATTGGAATCGACTCATCCCTACAATATTCAAATAACTTATCTATGACTAAAAAATAAAATTTATTTATCTCGATTATGGAGCATTGTAGAATTGTGATTCAAGATTTGTTGTACTCGTCGTAAAATATTCAAATAACTTATCTATGACTAAAAAATAAAATATATTTATCTCGATTACGGAACATTGTACAATAGTGATTCAAGTTTTGTTGTACTCGTAAAATATTCAAATCACTTATCCATGACTAATAAATAAAATATATTCATCTCGACTATGGAACATTGTAGAATTGTGATTCAAGATTTGTTGTACTCGTCGTAAAATATTCAAATAACTTATTTATGGCTAAAAAATAAAATATATTTATCTCTATTACGGAACATTGTAGAATTGTGATTCAAGTTTTGTTATACTCGTCGTATTATTACGAAACAAACTAGCCATCGTTTGGTAATAAGAGTGCAATTGTTTAATTATTAGTTTCTTTAGGCAGAGGGCGAAATTCTAATTATAGCCAGGCAGTGAGGGTGTTCTCCGTCGCCTAACCGGTTGGCCACACTCTAAGCACGCTACAATGGGGTTGTTTAGTAAACCGAAAGGAGGCGGCTGCTACCTGCGAGGCTGTCCGTTTAACTAAAAATTGGACTATACATAATATAACAAAAATCAGTTTGAAATATTTACCTGGATCTAATATCATTTTGAGGTACACGCGTAATTGATGAATTTAAAGAAAAAATAAGGATGAAACAGAACATTTGAAAGATGTCAAAACAATCAACGAATATTAAGACATTTTTGTTTGTATTTATGGTTGAATCATTGGGGTTTTTGAGCGAGAGAGAGTTAGCTATAGACCTACCGTATGGAGAAGACTCAATGGCAATTACAGGGGCGGGGCGTGGAAGGGGAGTTACTCTCTCCACTGTTCACATATTACTATACGAGAAGAAGCCCTCACAAGAAAAACCCGACTCAGGGACTGGCACCCAGCATGGACAACAAAAACTTAATAATGAGCCAACGTTAGAAAACATATAACGAGTTCGCACACAACACGCTGACGTGAGGAAAGTGAATTCCCGCATTAAAACCTTTAAAAAAATCTAATAAAGGATTTAAGGCCATTTTACACCGGGGTAACGTTATGTTATGTGACAGGACGTGTCAGACTTTTTAAAAGATCGCTCGCTGTTGTTTCAAATGAGGCAATTCACACCGTAACACGTAGTTGGCAAACTAAACCAACTAATCGCAGGGGATCGCTCGGGGAGCAATCTTTTAGAAACGTACGCGGCGTCGGTGGCCTCGCGCATGCACACTGAGCCACTTGTCCTCCTGCCCCATGTGCTCCGGTGCTGCTGAAGGGTTTCGACATATATTATTTATATTATTGTTTGTTTGTTTGGTTATTATAAACATGGATAAGTTTATTGTTGAGGTACGTGGCTGACTACTGTTGTGAGATAGTTGATTAGAAAAATAATAATTCCTTTACATTTTCTGGTACATGATATTCTAACCAGTTCGAAAACCAGACAAATCGTACCATCCTAAGGGGGGGTTTTGTACCCCAAAAATGTTTTTTTTGGGGGTTTTCAAATGTATTTGTTATTTAAATCAAATTTTAATTGATACCATTAAATTCAGCTTAATAAAACAAACAATTCGGTGTTTGATCATTGCTCTAGGTCAATTGGTTACTGAGATATTGAAAGTGCTAAACACAGTACGTTGTCTAATGTTATTCTTGTGGAGAAAAAGAAAAATTGTATGTCTCGCTTATTTATGAACATAAACTGACGAAATTTGGTATATGGCTTCATCTGGTTGTGGTTTATTGTTGTTTCCACAACAAATTTTTTTTCGCCTATGGTTCCCGTAGCAGCAAACCTAGGTACTCGGTCCCCATGTTATTCTTATGGAAAATAATTAAAATGTTATATATCACTTATTTATGAATGTATATGGAAGAAACTTGGTATGTGACTTCACTAAGCTGAGTTCTATTGATATTTGCATAAAAAACATATTTTGTGTTCCTTGTTGCAGCAAACCTGCGTACTCATCCCCAATGTTATTCTTATAGAGAATAATTAATATTTTAAATATCGCTTGTTTGTGAATATATTTCTTATGAATCCTGTTTAAGTTAGTGGCTTAATGTGTTTTGTTATATTATTATGTTATTGGAAATTCGCTGAGTATGCAGGTTTGCTGCGACGGGGGTATTTTATTTCCATTATGAGAGTCGCCATTCAAGTAGGTTTTTTATTTCTATAAATGATAAACAGTTGTTTACAATATTTTAATTTATAGAAGCTGATTTAATGGTTTGTTTTTGTTATTAATAGTAACTGGTGTTATGATTTTAAACTCCACAAGCCCAATGTTAAAATTTTCAATTTTCAAATAAGTTTTTTAGAAAAATCCGAGTTTTCCTGAAGTAGTGGTTTTCACCAATCGATTTTTTAGACCCAAAAAAAGCCCCTAATCCCAAACTTTCAACAAAATCTTTCCGCTGGATCTCAAAATAAATTTTGCAAACAAACAAACCAACAAACAGACATAGTTCGTATTAGAGTATAGGATTCAGTCACTCAATCTTTTAAGAAATATTGAGCATAACATTGCGGAAGGTCTAGTGCAACTTAGGGGTAAAGTCTACAGTCAAAGTTACTTAAGATATTGCTCCCTTTTTCTTACCGCTCAATATGAGTTGCATGATCATTTCTACCGGTGAAATCTCCCTAAAATAAGACTATAGAAGTAATGAATATGTTCATACTAATTAAAACACTATCTCCTCTACATAATACATACAACTGTAAGTTTTTGTGTTACAATGCCAATATGGTCCTGCTGTTATTATGACATCAAGTTCATTACTGTTACTTGATTTACCTTTGTCAAGACGTTCTACATGCTAAATTTTGTTCCATGCTAACTAAATAAATACATAAAGTTTTTGGTTTCCTGAACTCATTTTAGTTGGGGTAAGAAAAAAAATGTATCCAGCAAAAACAACATAAAAAAATGGCACTCCTACACTGAATCCATCACAACAATGTATTAAACAAATGCATCCATAAAGCGTTTGTTCACTAAAAATGAAACGTTACTTTCTCTCTCAAGGCAAATGACAAAATTGTGTCTATGCAGAGTTCATAAACAAATACAGACAGGTTTACTTTTGTGTAAATCGCTGAGCATGGGAATGGCAATGACGATGATCCTGTAAAATAGCAACAGTAATTATACCAAACCTAGGGGTCGGTTAATGTGAACTGTACTAAGGGGTGATTATACCGAAGGGCTGGTTAGTTATGGTTGACATAACTAAGGAACTATCAGTTTAAACCTAATGATTTCAACTGTGATAAAACCTAGAATTTAAATAGATTACCTCATTAATAGCGAATACGAAGAACTTAGTCATAATCACAAATTTTATACCAACAAGTATATATATATACATAATATATCTATAAATATATAATATAATAGTATATATAATCGTATGGCTTATACAGCCGCCTTCTAATTCGGAGTTTACAACAAATACAACTTGGGTATGATATACCTGTGTTAAATTCAGCAAAATAAATAAAGGATCTCCCATCACAGAGGTATATCAAGGGCGCTATGCCATTGGAGTCTAGCCTCACTTGTTCCATACAGTCTGGCCAACCCTTCAGAGAAAGCGCTCAGGGGACAGTCATTAACTATGTGGTCCATATTACTGATCGTGTGTCATACGCCATTTAAATTTCCAATAATTGCACCTTCCCATCCCAGTGCGAAAGCGATTGAGTAAAGCCCACTGCTTCTGAGGAAAAACAAGAGAAAACTAATGTTCTTAGCACTGAATTAATAATCCCAATTTAGTGAAGTATGTTAGATATGTAAGTATTAACAATAATTTAATAATTAGATAAAGTTGTTCTATAAATACGTGTACTTATAGGGAAATAAAGCAACTTGTTATTAAAATAGTAATTATTACTTTAATTATAATACATAATTTAAATAGATCAAAATATATAAAAATAATGTTAATATACAAATATACACATTTTATAAAACTTAGCTCTTATTTATTACTAGTTATATGCATATTTTTTAAATCATGCCAGTGATAACAAATAATAATTACATTTCATGTAAAAAAATATTATACATATCAAGCAAACTTATAAATGAAGAAAGAGAACTGAGTGGGAAGTGAACAATCAGATTAAAAAACTTATGCACCTGTTTTGAAATTTAAATTAAAAATTGTGATCCTACTAGTAAAGCAAGTACACTTCACGCGGAATATCTTGGCCTGTGGGAACTGTTTTCCGTTCAAACAGTTGGAGTAGAGCGAGATTGTCAGCTGTTGTTTCCATCATCTGTCCACTCAAACTGAAGCTCGATATGGCCCAGCTGGTTATTTCAGTTACTCGGGCGGTGGAGTAAGCGACAGGCCAAGATATTCCGCATGAAGTATAGGATCAATACGATATGGGAACGGGTACTTCTGAGAAAGGGCTCTAGGCCAGGTTGGTAATTTAGGATCGATAGGAAGATCAGGCTTACCTTAAAACAGATAAGTTCACTCCATAGATACAAAAAGAAAACACAAAATATTTCAAGATATTGTTTTTAACTATGGAATCTTCATCTGTCGTAAGGTAATCCTGTTCTCCCTATCAAACCTAAAATATGGGAACAGTTTTGGATAGGGTTTTTTTCCTATTTAGCAGGAATATATAGTTAGGACGAGCAGGCTTACCTTGGAAAGTACAGGCATCGTAATGATAGCATACTAATAAACAGTACATAAAACACATTAAAGAATATTTCAAGACCACTGGCCTCTTTGCCTACTTGGATAAGAATGGTTTATCTCCAAATGGATTTTTCTCTAAGTTGTCAAAGAGACCAGAGGCCTTGAAATATTCTTTGGTGTGTTTTAAGTAGTGTTTATTAGTGTGCTATCATTAAAATATCTGTACTTTCCATTCATGAAAGTACAGATGTTGTCCTATCCATATATTCCTGCTAAAATATGAAAATGATTTTCTTCATGTACTGTACAAGTTCCAAACCTACATGCTTTCATTTGGTACAAACTTGATACTATTAAATAACTCATTCTATTTAGCAGCTAAAGTCTCCCACGATTTTAACGGTCGTCGACGTCACTTGCGTATCATGGAGACTCTCGGAGCAGGCATGAAACCGGGCCGGTTCGAGGGTGGGAGGGTCCGGTTCGGTTGCAGTGTGCTGTGTGAGCCGGTTGCGGTTGCTCGGTAGCCTCCAGAACTGGTTTTACTTGAAGTCTTAGCTCTATAATTGCTAGAACTCGATGAGCCAGTTGTAGCTTTATACCGACTTCCTGTTTTTCCGCTCTTGGTTTTACCTCCTTTGTTCTGAGGTTTGTATCTCTTCTTGTTATTCCTGTAACAGTTTTAGATATTTTACAATGAGATGCTTGGTAATTTCTACCATGTTTAGCATTTCATGATTCGTCATATTAAAGTAAAAGTTTACAAGTTACAATTTACAAATGTACCAGTTTGGGGTACACTTGTAAATGGGAATGATACTTTACAAGTGAGTGGATACATAATGATATATTTTTATTAGTACACACAACATAATTTTTTTAGTAGGTGCTAAATATCTCATAGTATAGCTAGCGGCAACGATTTCAGCACATACAAAAATATTTATTTATTCTAGTGGACTACCCAAATGCGTTCTATAAATATTTACTTCGGAAGATGGAACAGCTACTATTTTACGACTATCGTGTATAATAAAATTTAGATATTCACAATCTAAATCCCCTTTTTTGATAAAAAAAAATCAACATGTTGAGTTTTTGGGGCCCAAAATGTATCATTCATAGTAATTTGAATCTGTGAAAGATGGAGTTTTCAGAGTTTTAGATAAAGCTGAAGTTTTCAGATAAGCTTCAGATTTCAGGACTTGCACCAAATTAGATGGATATATCTTAACTTAGGTGAAGTTTCCCGGCTTCACTCGGAGATTCTATGTGCTGCACTCTTTGGTTAACTTTTTCAACTACTTTAAATAATGAACACCTGTTTAAGTTGTTTCATTTGATAAAACCAGATGGTAAATGTCCATAAGGTAAATATCCATAGTAAAATGATAATGGTAATGTCCATAAGGTAAATGACCATAAGGATAACATTTGAACTTAGAAGAGCTGTGGGACGGCCCTAAGAGATTTTGAAAATGTGAATAGGCCTATCTGAAGCCCATACACACTACCATCATGCAAAATTTCAGCTCGGATCAGTTCAAGGTTTTTGTATTAAAAGAGAACATACATGACGACAAACAGACACCTGACACCACCTTCCATTTACAATAGTATACAAAAAATGTTGAAACTCACTTGAACTTGGCCATGTATGGAGCCACATAAGAGCCCGGGGGGATTTCGACAGCTGACGACTTCCGCCTCTTGGCTGGCCCCGTGTGTGCTCGGAACGACGCAGGTGACAGAGACCTCTTCTTAGGTTCAACAAAGGCTAGAACAGTATCATACAGTTACATGTCATAGGATGAGGCACGGAAGACAGCAATGTGAAGCTCAATTTTCGTCTCTCTGCATTCTATTCTACGGATTGGGCCGAGTACAGTTACTAGAGATGTCCAATGTTCGCCCTGCCTCTACAGTCTGCTGAGGATAAGTCAGGGTCTCAGTCTCAGCTGCTATCTTCTCGTACTTTAAAATACTAACACAGTGTGTGTAAAGAGAAAAGTGTAAACTTACAGAAACTAGAGTCAAACAAAAAGGCTAGTGGAAATAAGTAATCTGTACAGACGGTGCTGGAAAATAATGAATAAATCACCCACAGTGAGAAAAATATGTATAGGAAAAAACAACATATTTGTTGGCAGGACTGTGATATTGTATTTAATATGAAGTCCTCCGCAACATTTCTGAACTCTCAGATTTTACTAGGGGACAGAAAGAAAAGTAGTTCCTACAGTTGAAAGATGAAATGAGTGCTAATCAGAACCAGTGCATTCTCTATCTACCCTGTGATAAAAACTAAGTGGCTCTAAAAATGTTGTGTTTTTACTTGTGTTGCATACTTCTACAATCCTACCAGTGAAGGTAAACCTGCTGATTTTCCTATCCAATCAAAATCTTTTAAAACTAGGACAACCTTTCTGAAATATTTACTAACAATAAATCATAATATAAGCACACCCCACTCCATTTCACCTTCCTTACTCGTGGAACCTTATCAACTTATTTTAATGTTTGATCACAATTAAACAACAAATTAACTGTTTCCAGCTGATAAAAGAGGGATTTCCTAAACCACTAACCTAATCTACTCCGATGTAATGTACAATGTTTCGCTTGATACTCACTCAGTTTGTTCCTCTCCTCCGCGAATTTTCTTGTGATTTTGAGTAAGTCTTTGCCATATTTCTCGTAGTTGGCTTGAGTCACCCCGATGATTTTCAACATTTCTTCTCTAGTTTCCGGAAGTTTCAGAGACATGCCTTTCACAGACTGTAATTCAAGAAGGCAAAAATAAGCAAGAATGAACAAATCCTTTAACTAATTTCCACTAGAAGTTGACAAAATATAGTCATACAGATTGGATTATATAGCAAAAATATCTATGGCATTTCATTTCACCCTGAAAATTCTGGTCAGCTATTTATTGATCGACCAGTATCCAGATTTGTTTCCATAAATTGCTAATTAAAACTATGTATTTCTACAAGTACTAAACCTTAGTTACACTGTCTATAAAGGTAGATTTAGGGATAAACACAACCTGAAATTTTGGGGAAAAAATAACTCCATTTATCATATGTGATGACCAACTTTAAGCTTTTAGGATTTGTAGCAGTGGTCGCTGACGCAAGTCGTTACTTTGCAGAATAAGTGTGTCATCTGTGGTTGGCCGGTTAAGAAATGTAAGTTGGAAAGTTCACACTATGATCTATGAATCGTCTCATCCCTTTTCCTCAGCAAGACCTCACCTACTTAAAATCACTTTACGATAGGGGTGTGCGAGTAGTGATTTTTTTATTTGAGTCGAGTAGTGCCAATTATTTTTGAGTTTCCAGAATTTTCGAGCGAATATTTGCCATCAGTTGGTAGTTTAAAATAGTGTAATGGGATTTGGATACCACTCTAGATTTGATCATCTAAACACGGTTTCTAACTGATACAATAAGAGTATCAATACCAAGTTTTGGCCAGTACAATCAAACTGGATTATGTATTGACAAACAAAACACGGTTTTAAATTAGTTTCCGCCCGATAAAACACGGTCCGGTTGTCATTTGGCCAATATCACCTGGTCCAGACATTGCTTTTAATCAACATTAGATAACGAAATCGTTAGTTACAGCCGATATTAAGTGGTCCAGTCGCCAGTTTTGCCGATATTATGTATACTGTTATCATTTACGGCCAAAATTTGGCGGTCCGATCGTCATTTTCATAATTTCCATGATGCGATCGCCTTGTGCGGCCGTTACTACGCGTTTTGGCTGGTCGCAGTCGTTAGCGATCGTCATTTTCAGCTGATTTTACGTGATGCGATCGTCTTTTGCGGCCGTTACTACGCGTTTTGGCAGGTCTTTAAAGGGTGTCTATTGTACTTTATTAAGGACGGGATTATTTTCGCAATGAGTAAAAAAATAAAGTCAATAATGCAAGCAAGTGGTTGGAAACACCTGTCAACCAATACTCATCGTCCACTGGTATACCTGGATGTTCATGATGGTGTTGGTGTTGACCTCGTTGACCTCTGCGAAGGCTGTCACCGCGTCCATCAGCTCGCTGAAGCACTGCTCGTGGATGGCATCAGCCTCGCTCCTCGTCTCGCTCACCTCTGTCGGCTGCAGGACGGAACTCTTCCTCGCACTCTCGCGGATGGAGAACACAACCTGGGACATCACCAACATGAAGCTGTGACTTAGAACCAGCTGGAGAAGACATTGTTACACATCGGAGTGCTGGATAGTTACAACAGGTCATTTAAACCTACATAGATTCATTAATAAAACATAATTTTATATCTCCTTATTTTACCTTACAATTATAACTAGCTTTTTTCAATTATTATGTGTATCTGTATTTTAAGGAAGAATAGAAAATAAGTTTATTTGAACATTTAACAGCTGTTGATACTAACAAAACATAGTACTGAAGAAAGAACATCTATTTCACACTAATTTCTGGAATAACATGACAATATAAACTAACACGACTGGGGAATCCCAAAAGAAAAATATCTGCTAAAATTGTATGTTGCTGAAGAATGAACAGCTATTTCAAACTAACTTCTGGAATTTCATCACAACATAAACTAACACGAACTGGGGAATCCCGAAAGAAAAATATCTGCTAAAATTGTATGTTGCTGAAGAAAGAACAGCTATTTCAAACTAACTTCTGGAATTTCATCACAACATAAACTAACACGAACTGGGGAATCCCGAAAGAAAAATATCTGCTCAAATTTGAGCCACTAGTTTTGCTTGTTTGTTTTAGCTACCTTCTCGCTGCCATTGACCAGGCTCCAGGCGCGCGGGCCGACCCTGATGTAGGAGTTGGTGTTGTCGTACTTGGTGACGTAGAACTCCTCCAGTACGTCGTCCATCACTAGCTTGTTGACGAGCCGGCAGATGTCCACTTTGTCCCACCCACTCAGTGCGGCGAACGCCTGCAGCTTGTCGTGGCCTACGACAATCCAGGGGCTCAGCTCATTGGGTTAGTGAGATGATTTTATTTAGGGGTCTGCGGTGCACCGAAAAAACAGTACCGGTAGGGTACACAACTAATTACCGTCATCGGTTCGGTACAGAACATAACCCCGGTACAGATTCGGTACGGTACAGTTTACTGCTTCAAACAATAAACAGAGATAAGCTAAACAATGTTAAACAAAATAAGTGGTTTAAATAAGCCGACACCTATTTATAACTAGTCATTTCCTTTAAGGAAAACAAGCCCCAAAACTCATAGGAAAAGAGACGTTGACAGGTGTTATTTATAGCTGAATGAGAATGGAGATAAGAAAGTTGGGCAAGGGGAACGGGGAGAGGCTGGGTAGGGTCGGCAAAAAATATGTCCTTGAAGACAAGAAAGGTTTAGACTAGGAAAGCGTGAGGGGTGAGGGGGGAGGGATCCGGTAATAAGCTATAAATCAGTTGTTTGTCAACATCATTCCTAGAGTGAGAAAAAGGAATACTATCTTTTAAATCATGGTCTTTCTCCATTATGAGTTCAAATTAAACTGCTTTTATTTATGTATTATTATTATTGTTATTGAAGTATACTAGTGAAATTTTTAAATTATAAAAGGTTTCAAAAATGGTTGAAAACTAATTAAAAAATAGCCACTAACTTGATAAATTTCAAATAGTAGCATAAATTTGTTATTGTTTTATTGTGCTGTGAAATTTTTACATACATATATCTGTTATATGTTAGATTATCTTGTGTGGTTTTGGAAAATTCAACTACAAATTATTATTAACAACAACCTAAACTTATTTTTTGATGAGGTTTATAGCTAATTATTTTAAATGTGATATAGCCAAATCAACATTATATCACTGTACTACTTTATTACTTTCTTTATTTATTTTCCAGTTTTACATGGTACTTATGTTTAAATAAATGTACTGTAATATTTGTTATGGACTTCAATTTTGAATTTAGTAGTGTAATTAAGTAATTTTAGAGTTATTTTGATTTTAATCTTCGGTATTTAAAGGTCTAATTTTCTAATTTATAATTTATTTTAGTTTCACATCATACATAGTTTTATTTAAGTTATCTGATTTTACTTTGTATTAATGATACAATAATCTCCCAATGCAACAAAAATAGTATTTATAAAACTTTGGTTTTTGTTGTTTGTATGATTTAAACCAATAGTTTTTATCTATATTGAAATCAATATAATTAATCAGTTAAGGAACTTATGCAATTGATTGATTTTCAAGTAATTTTTGAATTTATTTCTCATGATTATTTCAAGAACTTTTATTAATATCTAATAATAACAATGTTAAAATGTAATACTCTAAAGATGCAGGTTTTAAAATTATGTTTATCCATACTATAGTTATTTATTTTTTTAATCAAATTAATAATAAAAATTGTATATTACCTTAATTAATACTCAATAATTTGTTTATGATACATTCAAATTAATAACTAAATTAGTATATATGACGGTACATTGTACCGTACCAAATTTGTACCGAGAACCGAGGTACAAAATCTTTTACCGTACTGAACCGTACCGATCTGAAATTGTTGGTACCGCAGACCCCTAATTTGATTGCTACTTGCACAAGTGTTTTTAACGTTGATGCACTTCTGCGCTAAAAAAATCATCGTGTGATCATAATTTTGCAATAGAAGCACCCTCTGGCTTTTTCAATACATATAATTTTCAAGCCTCAAGCAGTGTTCAAGAAAAATTGTGTTTATCAAACAAAATTAATTTCTCATCAGTTTTGTGGAAATTTACAGAATTCTTAGCAGAGAACTGTACGTACAAAATTAATTGATTTATGTGTTATTGTGTAGAATTACTCTACAATACATCGCTAGACATTATAAAAAATAAAATTAGGGATGAGTCGATTCCAATTTTGTTCGATTCCAATTCCAGTTCCGATTCTTACAAATCGGTTCTTGATTCCGATTGATAACTAACAATAGGTGAAATAGCAAAGTATGTTTTAAAAATGATTATTGACAATAGGTTAGTCAGTGATTGATTTTTATTTAATAAATTGAGACAATTGATTGGTTGGTGATTATTTTTCATTAATAAAATAAAATAAACTTACAAAAATAAATAATTAAACAAAACTAAGTTGAATTGCATGTTTATTTTTCATATAATTGTTATGCTTTAAGTTACATAAATCTCCCATGATATTTTTTAAAATTGGTTTTCTTGTGTTATAAAACAATAACTGTGGATGTTAACTATTCTTGACCAATAAAAATACATTTGTAATGCTAATGTTAAATTTAGGGTTTTACATTTTTTATAAAAGAAAGACATTTGCAGCTATTTGTAGTTAATTATAACACTTTTCATGGGGAAAAAGGTGGTTGTAAGATAATGACTCGAAGAAATAATGTTGGTCAGCCGACTGATTTATTGCTTTCAACCGGACCCACCCCTCTCCTCCCGTCCCGTCTTCCTTCCTTATCTCCAAGGTCAGATTTTTTGCCCCCGACCCAAACTCTCCCCGTGCCCTCTCTTACTTATCTTACTTCACAGGTACCCACAAATAACTCACCTGTCATTGTCTCCTTTCATATGAGCTAAAAAAATATAAGCCTTATTTTTCTTTATTTCAGTCATATATTTTGTAAAACATTAGTTAGCGGCGTAAATCGGCGGGAGTAGCTATGCAATTTTCAACATCGGCGTAAATCTGTTTAAACAACGGGAGTATCGACGGTCTGGAAGCGATAGAATCGGTATCGACTTTGGGCCATCGATTCTCGATTCCGATTCTAAGCCTGAGAATCGGTAGAATCGAGTATCGACAATTGGAATCGACTCATCCCTAAATAAAATGTATTATTATTACAGTGGGCGTTCTTTTAACTGGCATGTTTGGGACCACAGCTATGCCGGATAACTGATTTTTCCAGATAATAGAACATACATATTTTTTAAAGGGGATAATTCAAATTCAAATTCAAATTCAAATTCACTTTATTCATAAAATTTGTACAAATTGTCAAGTACAAGTCATACAAATGTAGAATGGCGTCATAATATGTAGGATTTATGATATCTACTACGTAAATCTTAAATCTATTACAACAAACAACAAAATAACTTAAAAAACCTCAGTAAACTCGTTAAATGAATATATTGCTTTTTCTGTTAAGTAATTTTTTAAGTGCTTCCTAAACTTAGAATTATCTTTTATTGAAAGAAGATTTTTGGGGACATGTTTTATGAATTTTATACCTGCAGAGCTTGGCTTTTTAAAATATAATTCTGTAGTATGCTTTTGAATGACTAACAGGTTTCTATTTCGTGTATTATAACTATGGCTTGACCCTAAACTAGTTAACCTGTCACCATTGCACCTTACAAACATGATTGTCTCAAGGATGTACAAGCTGTAAATTGTCAGTATTCCCAAACTTGAAAAGACTTCTTTTACCGAATCCCTCTTTTTCAAATTCATAATTATTCTCACTGCTTTTTTTTGCAATTTTAAGATACTTGATAAATTTTTGTTACTTGTTGCACCATACAAAACAATTCCAAAAGAAATGTGTGAGTGAACATGCGCATAATAAATCATTTTCAGTGTTTCTATTGTGCAATATCTGGACATAGCTGTGAGAGCATATAACCCCGAAGAAATCTTTTTATGCAGCATTCCTATATGGTTGTTCCAAGTTAAGTTTTCATCCAATACCAATCCCAAAAATTTTGTTTTTTTAGACTGAGAGATTTTATGATTTTTTATAGTGATATTTGGCCTTGGTTTTATTCTGCGCTGAATTGTGTGAAATGATATAGTGTTTGTCTTATCAGAATTTAGTAACAAGTTTTTACCTGAGAAATAATTATTAATTAAACAAAGGTCATTATTAGCTAATATTTCCACTTCGTCTACTGTTTTACCTGTAACTATTAAGTTGGAATCATCTGCATAAAGACACATTTTACTCTGATTACCAGGTATAATGGACGGCAAACCTTTCAGGTAACAGAGGAAAAGAATAGGTCCTAAAATTGACCCCTGTGGCACTCCATGCCTCAATGTCGATAGTGTAGATTTTGTATAACGAATTTGATTTTGTTTGGTAACATACCTTAATTCCACATACTGCTGTCTGTTAGAAACATAAGATTCAAACCAATTTAATGGAACTCCCACAATTCCAAGGTTTTTTAAGGATTTTAGTAAGATTATATGCGATACGCTATCAAAGGCTCTAGTAAGATCCATAAAAATACCAGTAGCACTATCTCCCCTATCAATAGCATCAACTATGGTTTCAACAAAGTCAATACCAGCAGTTATCACAGATCTACCAACCCTAAACCCATGTTGTTCATTGTCAAAAAAGTTATTCTTTTCAAGGAAATCAGCCAACTGTAAGTACATAACACGTTCAAAAATTTTAGATATGGCTGGTAAAATAGACAAAGGGCGATAATTTGCAGGGTCCGTTTTAATTCCTTTTTTATGAACTGTTACAATTTTTGATATTTTCAGTTTATCTGGGAATATTCCTGAAATAAGCGAAGAATTTAGGATACTGAAGATAATTCATCCTTATAATATCCAAATGAACAAAACTCATATTTTACATGGTAGGTTGTGAAGAAAAATACTGAGTACAAAATACACATGAGTCCGGCTAATCCGAATTAATTGGGACCGAAGGCTGTTTGGATTAACTAATTGTTCGGATTAGCCAAAATAATTTAAATACTAGAGAACGAAGCAACTGAACAGCTCTGTAGTGTTGTAATATGAACGAATGATACACAAAAACAGGTATCAATAGACCGTTTACTCTTTCAAACGCAGAATAAACAATATGCACAGTTCATTGCAGACAGCACACTGGCCCACTGTGTGTAGTTTTGTGATGTGATGTGATTGTGCAAGCGGACTGTACGCATGACGATACTGCAAGCGGACTGTACGCACTGCCAACCGAGACTGTACGTCTGCCTCCCCACTACTACTTGCTCAAGCGCCAAAATCATAACAAAACCTTGACGTAGTCTGCTATTGTTTATACTGTTTGTAAATTAAGTCTTTTCACATTAAACAAAACATTTGTATTCTTCAAAATATTACAACATTATTTACCTTACCCATTACCTTTTGTCTTTTAATTACGTAAAATATATTTTTTTATTAGTGCACAGTATTAACAAAAAAAATCCAGAACCTGTTCGGATTAAGCGGACGTTCAGATTACCCGTGTTTGGACTAGCGGGACTCAAGTGTACTGTAAAGTTTAAACACATGCACATGCTTGCAAAATGGCATGCACAGTCCAATGTTGGTAGAGGTCTGTGTGGTAGAGGTCCCGAACATAACCAGAAAAAGCCAATCGAGAGTGGCTCGGCTGTTGCCGGTTAGTAGAACGTGCCAGTTCTTAGAACGCCGGATAAAAGAGTGTCTAGTATATCAGACTAAAATGTCAATCTGAATACATTTTTTATTATCGTTTCAGAATTTGTAGAACTCAGTTACTCAAGACTCACCTGGTCATCGAAAATTCCCTGACTTTTCCCATTTCCCCCGTCAGACCCTGTATTCAGCGATAGTTACCATTGTCCAGGACTTTCTTGCAGCGGCTGCCCTTGCAAATGTCGACCAGGTGGTTGATGGTGAAGTTGTCGAACTGGGAGCGACTGCAGATCTGCTGCACCGTCCCTGCGATGGCTCGACACACCTCCGTCACGTCCTCTACTCTGTATCTCTCCTGGAATTGTCAAGTACATATTTACTGCAAAAATTAAGATATGAATAAAATAACCAAAATCTGTTTAATTTTTTTATATAAAAAAAATTGTGTTTATGTAAATTGATATAAAGGTATAGCTCATTGGATGTTGCCACATTGGAAAGCAGATTTGTATCAGCCTTGCAGAGAACAGCTTCAGTTCCCCACCCGGATTGACAGCAGGGAGGAGCTAGATGTCCTGGCAGCAGTCGGCAACTTATTTTCTCGGTTCACTTGCTGAGGTACATTTCCTACTCATCAGATTATAGCCAACCAATCCTACCGTTATCCATTCTCATTGTCCCATCGCTCTCTCTCAACCAAGGATAACTCCAGTGAGAGAGTATTGCTGCCCTCTGTGATGGTGTAGGCATGGCATCTGCTCCTCTCTAGTAGCCACTTCAAAACAACTAAACCTCACAGTATCTCTTATGGGTGTGTGGCCACCCACCTGACTGAGGCAGTTGTCGCACGCAGTGGCCGGGTTGTCGGGACACCGCCGCGTGAAGTTCTCCCCGAAGTACTGCAGCTGGATGGTGCGGCGACAGTCGCTGCGGTTCTCACAGTAGTCCACCATCCTGCGCAGGTTCTCTCTGTGCGTGTCCTTCGAGGCTTTTGTCCCCTCCTTGTCCACTGTAACATTATGGTCGATCTGTAGACTAACACACCATTCCGAATTTCACTGGTGCTTTTTTGTTGTTCCTGGTTCCTATAATTGTACATAGGGTAGTAATGGTTATTGTAAGAATACCAATAGAAGGAACTTTTTCTAGTTAATTTAATAAACAAATTTATCTTCTATTATCATAAGGCACCATAGTTTGATATTTTTTCCATTATATTTTGAGGAATACTTTTGTTGACAACAAGCTAAAAACTCTTTTACCTTTATGTTGCTCTGGACTTTTGACAACTATATAAACCTGTATCAGTTGATATAACTACCAATACTCATTCAGGTAGGTAGGAACTTGCAAGAGCAACAAGTGAGAAAATAAAACAGCAATTTCATCACTTCCCAAAATGCAAAATAAGTTTTTTCTAATTTTGTTGAACAAATGTGTTACAGGTGAAGGTATAAATTACAGATGTAGTAGCTAGCAATGTTTGGAAGAGAGAGGGAACATCAAAAGGCTCAATAAAAGATGGCTATCGGCTAATGCCTTTTACACTGTATATTATTTGCAGTCCAAAGGAAAGATTGGTTGTCCCTAAAGAGTAAAAAGGGTTTCCTTCTCTAGTCTGATAGTCAAACTCTGTAATTATAAGTGACTGACATTGTCTCCTACACTTCTACTCCGCCTATCGTAGCACCTACTGTCGATCATCTTCCTCAGCTTGAGCACGTCCTTGATGGTGAAGTACAGCACACACACGGCCGTGTCGCCGTCCCGACCCGCGCGGCCAGCCTCCTGGTAGTAGCCCTCGATGCTCTTGGCCATCGTGTAGTGGACCACGAACCTCACGTCGGGCTTGTCGATGCCCATGCCGAACGCTATGGTGGCCACCACCACCTGCCAAACACACGTACTCCATAACATAGCAGATGAAATAGTATTCCATCACTAGGACCAAAAGTGACGCTTTTCGATACAAGCTCAAGGTTAAGAGCCGAGGTCGGAAAATGAGCGACGATCAAAAATCCACTTTTCGTCCTAGTGATGAACAATATTTTTCGTCATGCTGCAAATAATCTTAAGATAACACTTTCACAAAAACAAAATGTTGTTTACTTGTTTACCTTTAAACATTTTCTTCCATCTTGACTTTGCTACTATAAACAAACAGCTGATACACAAGTTTCCATTGTTTTTAAGTTGAATAATTCGTTCAATTCATATTTATCAGCTGATGATCTCAACCAAAAGTGTCATCAAATGATGTTTTTGGTCCTAGGATAAACAAATCATCAAAACAATATTTTTTATCCTAGGAGTAAAAATAACAACTTTACAATATCAATGCATGTGTTAAAACAGCTATTTTTGAAGCAGTATGACGAAAACCCTTTTTGATATCCAACAAGAATTATCAAAATGTTTCCATTTCCTTTAAAAACGATGACACTGGCTGTAGAACATGAGGTACCTTGATCTTATTGAGCACCCAGTCTGTCTGCACCTTCGCTCGCTGCTTGTCAGGAAGACCGGCGTGGTAGCAGTCTGCCTGGATGCCGGCGACCTGCAATGCCCGGGCCGTCTGCTCACACTCCTACAACCACACACAACTGTTTGTACAATGTTTGATTCAGTTCACAACATCTTTATCTAAGGTTTTCACAGGTACACTAACCCGTTAAGGTAGTAATTTTATTCTATTCGCTACAGCCTACAACGGGATCCGATTGGTGCTGCACTCTAGTAGCAAAATCCGTAACTAATGATTGCAGGCTACTACGGTTTTCTATGCTAGGGGCACGGACTGACTATTAACCTATCTAACGCCGCTAGGCCACTGGTCGTGATAACCGTATGGGATAAACCGTAGAAACACCTTAGAGGTGTTCTTATGAAGCGGGTTAGACTCCTAGTCATGACCAAAACTGACCAGTCATGCAACTCTCAATGAGTTAACTGATCTGGGGCAGCGTTGGTAGGTGGGCCCTAGTAAAATAAATGGTGGCAGGCCTGCTTCGGTTGGCAGGCTTGACGGGGATTGGTTGATTCTTTGTGAGTTGCATGGTCAACACTGATTTTGCTACTTCTTACTGGTGTTTACTGTGTGTGCCACTACAACTCTTTAAACTGAAAGAAAACAATACAAATACACCATTCATTCATTTATAACACAATTTTTCTCCTCCAATTCATAGAAAAGTAGGAAACGGAATCAGCTCGTAAGTGTACAACAATGAGTTAACAGTCGGGGCAGTAGGGGCGAGTCCAATGTCTGCCGGAATCAGCTTGTAAGTCTACAACAATGAGTTAACAGTCGGGGCAGTAGGGGCGAGTCCAATGTCTGCCGGAATCAGCTTGTAAGTCTACAACAATGAGTTAACAGTCGGGGCAGTAGGGGCGAGTCCAATGTCTGCCGGAATCAGCTTGTAAGTCTACAACAATGAGTTAACAGTCGGGGTAGTAGGGGCGAGTCCAATGTCTGCCGGAATCAGCTTGTAAGTCTACAACAATGAGTTAACAGTCGGGGCAGTAGGGGCGAGTCCAATGTCTGCCGGAATCAGCTTGTAAGTCTACAACAATGAGTTAACTGTAGGGGCAGTAGGGGCGAGTCCAATGTCTGCCGGAATCAGCTTGTAAGTCTACAACAATGAGTTAACTGTAGGGGCAGTAGGGGCGAGTCCAATGTCTGCCGGAATCAGCTTGTAAGTCTACAACAATGAGTTAACAGTCGGGGCAGTAGGGGCGAGTCCAATGTCTGCCGGAATCAGCTTGTAAGTCTACAACAATGAGTTAACAGTCGGGGCAGTAGGGGCGAGTCCAATGTCTGCCGGAATCAGCTTGTAAGTCTACAACAATGAGTTAACTGTCGGGGCAGTAGGGGCGAGTCCAATGTCTGCCGGAATCAGCTTGTAAGTCTACAACAATGAGTTAACAGTCGGGGCAGTAGGGGCGAGTCCAATGTCTGCCGGAATCAGCTTGTAAGTCTACAACAATGAGTTAACAGTCGGGGCAGTAGGGGCGAGTCCAATGTCTGCCGGAATCAGCTTGTAAGTCTACAACAATGAGTTAACTGTCGGGGCAGTAGGGGCGAGTCCAATGTCTGCCGGAATCAGCTTGTAAGTCTACAACAATGAGTTAACAGTCGGGGCAGTAGGGGCGAGTCCAATGTCTGCCGGAATCAGCTTGTAAGTCTACAACAATGAGTTAACAGTCGGGGCAGTAGGGGCGAGTCCAATGTCTGCCGGAATCAGCTTGTAAGTCTACAACAATGAGTTAACTGTCGGGGCAGTAGGGGCGAGTCCAATGTCTGCCGGAATCAGCTCGTAAGTCTACAACAATGAGTTAACAGTCGGGGCAGTAGGGGCGAGTCCAATGTCTGCCGGAATCAGCTTGTAAGTCTACAACAATGAGTTAACAGTCGGGGCAGTAGGGGCGAGTCCAATGTCTGCCGGAATCAGCTTGTAAGTCTACAACAATGAGTTAACAGTCGGGGCAGTAGGGGCGAGTCCAATGTCTGCCGGAATCAGCTCGTAAGTGTACAACAATGAGTTAACAGTCGGGGCAGTAGGGGTGAGTCCAATGTCTGCCGGAATCAGCTCGTAAGTGTACAACAATGAGTTAACAGTCGGGGTAGTAGGGGTGAGTCCAATGTCTGCTGGAATCAGCTTGTAAGTCTACAACAATGAGTTAACAGTCGGGGCAGTAGGGGTGAGTCCAATGTCTGCCGGAATCAGCTTGTAAGTGTACAACAATGAGTTAACAGTCGGGGTAGTAGGGGTGAGTCCAATGTCTGCTGGAATCAGCTTGTAAGTCTACAACAATGAGTTAACAGTCGGGGCAGTAGGGGTGAGTCCAATGTCTGCCGGAATCAGTTCGTAAGTGTACAACAATGAGTTAACAGTCGGGGCAGTAGGGGTGAGTCCAATGTCTGCCGGAATCAGCTCGTAAGTCTACAACAATGAGTTAACAGTCGGGGCAGTAGGGCTGAGACCAATGTCTGCCACCCCCTAGACTCCCCTCCATAGATCTGGTCAGGGGCATTCGGGGCAGACACTAGTGAGCCTCTGCCTCTCCATGTTTCACCCTACAAGGCTTATCTGTTCAATCAGTCAAATACAGAATGGAGCCAATGAGAAATAGCACAATTACTTAAAAATACCTCGTTTACGTTTTAAGAAATAATTTATTTGGTCTTAAGAGTCAACAAAATCAAAATTATCACTGAATGTATTGTTATTTTGAAATGTTGCACTTTGTTTGAGAGAGACAGTCCCGATTATAGGAAAGTCCCGTTAATATTATTAACGTAGGTCCTAACTTAAGCCTTTGTTACAAGGTAACACCAGTTGTAGGTAAAGCCAATGCTAGATATACTTAATTCAAGCAAAGCAGATATAAAATTTCCATGGTGTTCTTACAAGGCTGTTTTTTAGCTGTTCTTACTCTAATTATTTGCTAACATCACTAATTATATGTACATATAAGTAATAAACCAATAATTAAAAACAAATTGAATTACTCCTATAAAAAAACAACATATTTATTTATTGTCAAATGCCTCCAGAACTATATGGCAATAGAAATAGGTTTACGCACCTTCAGTCAACAGTTCTAAATCCAAGTACATTATTCCTACATATGTTTCAGAACACTCGTTTTATCATAAGGGATTTACAAAATATCATTCTCCTATTTTAGAAAAATACTTGTTAAAAGTTAAATATTAAAATCTCAACACATACACAGATGCACATTTAAACATGAATTGAGTCGGTGTATATTTCCGGCCGGCAAACAAGCAATTTATGTTTAAACGTGCATCAATCTATGGATTGTGATTTTAATATTTAAATTTTGACGGGTATTTTTCTATAACAGAAGAATGATATTTTTTAAGTCCCTGATTATAGAACGAGAATTCTAAACCATATGTAGGAATAATCTCCTTCGAATTAGAGCTGTTGACTGAAGGTGCATAAACCTATATTTAAAATAACATATGTTGATGAAGGCTATAGAGTGCATGGTTAATTGTTCTAACCTGGCCTCATACAGCCAAAATATCAACATTAAACGACTGGCACCAACCTTACGAGAGAAACCGTACACAATGCCAGATTTCCTCGGGTATTCGTTCTTTATAAGGGAAATAATCTCCTCTAGTGTGGTCTTTGTCTTGTAGCGCACACTGTACGAAAGGTTCGGCCTGTCAAAGCTACACACAAACCTGCAAAATAATTACACAAGTTAACGTCATTATTTTATTTTATTATTAGTACAGTTGAAATGTTCATCATAACTTCAGTTTGGATATTATACATTTATGTGTTCAAGTGGTGTGTTACACATAAAAGTAGAAAGATTGTTGTACCCATAGACTAATTTTGCAGCATTGTTTTAAGTTCTATTTTTTTTTTAATAGCCTTATGTGTTTATTAATGACGTTTCAGATTAACAACAAATTTAAAACCCTACGTAGAATAAATAAATAAAAAAATGTTGTATACAAAAATCTTCCCAATAACAACAAACTAGTGGTAGTTGAATATAAAATCACTGTTTGATGCAAATAAGTTAAGTCTGAACTCAGAAAACCCCTCCAATGTATGTGATATATGATAAGATAATAAAAAAAACAGAATGAACAAGTTTGTTTAAATAACTAGAAATCAAATAGAAACTCCAACATAGAAACCTACATTTACAATCAAATCTCGTTATGAAGGAGACAAAAATCATTTAACTAATGGCAATGAATTCATTTGACCATTCTTCATGTGCTTCTAGATTTTCTGCCAGTGAGCAGAAAATAAGACATTAGCAGCAAATAAACTGGGACCTTGTCAATTTGGTAATATTTCAATCTGGTCACATTGGCCACGCCTACAGTAGAAGCCGGCACTGCTGATGGACAATTGTGGGGGCAAAAGAATATATTCTACAAGATTACAGGAGATAGATGTGTTGATCAAACTTAATATGCAACAAATGATTACCTTTTGTGGGGAGATTTGTTAGATATATGTATAGATGTTTCGTCAAATCTTTTAGCTGTTTTCTAACTCTAACTGCCTGTTAAGTCTTCTAATCGGAAAAGTTTATTTTCTTTCCCTCATATTCTCACTTTGTGCACACATTTTTCTTTATAGTACAACTTCCAAATGTCATTCATAACAAATAATAAAAGTTAATAAAACAATTGGTATAACAGTAAAGTAATAATATTTACCGTAGTAATGATACAAATATAATAACGTTTAAAACATTAGAAATATAATGAAAAATTAAAATTTCCTGCGTATAGAGTAATAGAGTTATATGTCAACAAATTAAAATATTTCAGTTAGATCTGGACACTTTTGAAATATTTTACACTGGTTGTTATTGGACTGACCACTTGGTGTTGGTCATGTGGAGCTGGTGGAGAATGTCCTTCCTGACTCGTAGCGTTGCCGTGGCGGTCAGGGCCATCATCGGCACCCCGGGGAACTGCGTCCGCAGCTTGCTCAGCCGCTTGTAGTCCGGTCTGTGATACGCGACAAGAGTTTATCTAATGTGCAGGAGTCTACTAAACCCTCTGAGTAAAAATCCCTGACTTTTCCAGGATTTCAAGTTGCTTTAGCAAGAAATTACAGCTATTAAAACAGGTTTTTATGTAAAATAAAGAATTTTAACTGAGTTTTCAAATAAATGATTTAAGTTGCCATTAATTTTATCTCAAGATTAGCAAAATTGGGTTTTATTATTATTTATCAATAAGAATTCCGTTAATTACAGTAGCATATTTGAATTTACGTACTTAACAAATTCAACATTTTGGCAACTTTTCAAGAACTGCTCAATTTTTCCAATATCTCATCAAAATTCCCTGATTATTCCCTGACATTCCTAGGTTTAAAAATTCCCAGCATATTTTAATTTACAACGTTAACGATAAACAAAAACATATAAAAAACCACCAATAAAAACTGGGTTAACATTTTATTTTAAATCATGTAGCCAATGATTTTATGAGGCTACAAGTATTTAGAAACTCTGACTTTTTCAATTTTATTTCAAAATTCTTTGACTTTTTCCAGGTTTTTACTATCTCTTGACAATTTAACCATTATTTAAAACATTTAAAACATCCCTGTTATTTCCCAGTATATTACAAACCCTATTTATAGGAAGGAAAATACATTGGGGAAAAAAGATGCATTATCTGTCCCAGCATTTGGGACAAGGTAAAAATTTGGGGAAAGGGAACACGTGTATTATCTGCAGCTAAAAAATTAGTTGGGGACAAGATACACTGTCTGTGACAACTAATCTGATGGGCTTGTGCTCACCTGAAGTCATGCCCCCACTGGGAGACACAGTGGGCCTCGTCGATGACGAACCTGGTGAGCAGACCGCGGTTGAACAGTCCTTGCAGGATCTCCACCAGGCGGTTCGACGCAACGATCTTCTCCGGAGTCAGGAACAGCAGGTGGAAGTCTGGTGAGAAAACCGAGTTGTATATGTCATCTTGTTAGGGAGGGGCCAATATCACCAAGCACAGATACTTAGCGCCCACACTACAACCTACTAGGGTTTTTTTTTGGAAAAAGATTTAGAGCTGGAAAAAGTCTATGGATGAATCGACATGACAAAGCAACCAGGTCGATCAACTTCATTTTTATCAAGCCGATGATGATGACGCAATTACACAGTCCTGGATTACAATTACAGATCCTGGATGATTTCTTCTAATTGAGCTAAGAAATCACAGCTCAATTGTGATTAAACTTTAAACTGGAATTATGTAACAGCGGCTCCAATTTCCCTAACTTATCAGCATATATTATTTCTAGCTCACCTGGCCCCTTCATCCGGCAAAGCTGGCTGGTAATTCTATTGGCTTCAGTCTGGGAAACATCACCCATCAGGCAAGCTGCCGGTATCTGCAACATGTCCCAAGGTTTATAATTACTGTTTCCTTATCTTATTTTAATTTTAAGAAACAATTTACTTATCTTATTTTAATTTTAAGAAACAATTTACTTAACACTTAGACATTGTGGCAAAAACCACTTTATTCTAGAAATTACTGTGATAGAAAACAAAGATGTGGTGGTGTGGATTTGAGTTTCATTCTAAAATATCAGGGCACATAGAATTATTCAATAACAATATACAAATTTAAACTGACATCAGTATAGTTTCATTTCTTGCATGTCAATATCAATGATAGTGTGTATGTGGAAAATATAATTATGAATACATTTAAAAAAAGTAGTCACAATGGAATGAGGGGCTGAAAAAAGGTTTTTAAAGCTAGAAGGATAACAAATAATCCTGCAGAGATGAAATACACTCGCATCCAATTTTACATCAGCAGTTAAACAGATTATAGATAGACCCATCTACAAATTGAAGCGTGGTAGGGGTGAATCTGAGACTTCCCCACAACACGCTGCTCAGAGCTCAGAGCAGACAGACACTTGTAGTAACTGTGCTGGCAACTCTGGGCTATCCCTTCCTGCTTCTCTTGGTTTGGCCATTGTATGCTAATTGCAATAAATAATATATAAATTACACCAATAACATTAGTTTCAATGGACACGGTCTGTGGAAAGATGACGGAGGGCAAGGACAACTGGGGCTTTTTGACATGTTTTATCCACCACAGAAAGGAGGCTGACCTAGCTTGGGGAGCGGGCTAGAGCCAATGATAAGAAGGCTGGAAATAGAGTGAGCGCTGCGGGCTTAAGCTAAATTTAAGCTTAGCCTAAAGTTATGTGACAAACAGTCCCAGGTTAGTGTCCTAAAGAGGTGAGGGGTATTTAGTGGGTAATACAAATTTTACTAGGTGTCCCACACTACAGGGACTGCATGCGTAAATGATTTTTCCTCCTCTTCCCCCCGCCCACAAAAAAATAATAACTTCATATTTGTTGAATACCAAACACGAACAAATCTTTTGAGTTTTTCCACTTTACTCACGTTGAGATTATTGAGCTTGTTGACCTTGTCTCCACTCCGCAGGGTTCGAGTAGTGCCACACTCACCCTGAGTAGTGGTCTAATGCTTGGTTTTCTGCCTGTTTCATGTTCCATCCCTTGTGCATGATGGAGTTCCATGCCGGCCATGAGCCCAATGGAATGAGGAGCAATGGATGTATACAAATCGGAAGACCCCTTGGCTTTTTGCTTTACTAAAATATAATTAGGTTAAGAAAGGGAAATGGTCAAGAGCTCGCTCTTCTGTGAACTCTCTGCACTCAAGGGTAAAACACAAACAAATAACTCGTCTTCTTTTGTTCCCTTTGTGCAAAAGAACCCACGGCTTAGCGAAACCCAAACACCAGGTGAGAAACCCAACATTTGCTCCATTCCAGACGTGTGTGACAGGTGCGGGGCTAGTATCGGGTAATGCAAGGTACTGTAATAGGTAAATGAATGAGACATTTTCTCATTCATTTAATTTAATTTGAAACCTCCCCTCCCTACCCCCCAAGGTGTTTGGAACTTACCTAGGTTCAACCAGCACAGCACCAGTACAGTATCCTAAGCTTGTGACTAAGACTAGTCTACTCACGTCGAGACTCTTGAGCTTGTTGACCTGGTCCAGTATGAGCGAGCGCAGTGGGCTGACGACCACGGTGAGCCCCGGTTGTAGCAGCGCTGGCAGCTGGTAGCACACGCTCTTCCCCCCGCCGGTGGGCATCAGTATGAAGCAGTCGTGGCCCAGCATCGCGGCGTTCAGGGCCTCTCGCTGCTTCATGCGGAACCTGGCCAGCCCAAACTGCTGCCTGAACACCTGCACACAACGGGATGTAGCGGTTTTGTTAATATTGTACTACATTGTGAGAAAACGTAACCGGTTTGTGAAGAAGTTAACTGGTTTGTTGAGAAAGTAACCGGTTCGTTGAAGAAGTAACCAGTTTGTAAGAGAAGTAATGGGTTTGTTGAAGAAGAAACTAGTTTCTTAAAAAATTAATAAAATTGTTAAGCAATCAGTTTTTGCCGTTACTTTGCACACAGTAGAATTTGAAGTTAAACGTTGACAGTCTCGCAGGTATCCCCCTCTGTCCTAACACATATTGTTTACAAAACAACCCCATTGTAGCACGCTCGGAGCGAGGCCAACTGGTTAGACGACGGAAACCACCCCTCTGCCCGACGATTCTTAGAAATTCACCCTCTGCCTAAACAAGCTAATAATTGAAACATTGCACTCTTTTTAACAAACAATTGCTCATTTGTTTTGCCATTGTAGACGAGTACAATAAAACTTGAATCACAATTTTACGATGTTCCATAATTGAGATAATATATTTTCTTGATGGTATAATAATTTTACTACTGTATTTTACTGATTATGGAACATCGTAGGAATGTGATTAAAGTTTTATTGTATTTGACTAATCATGACAAAACCAATGAGCTGTTGTTTTTTAAGTGCAATGGTTCAATTATTAGCTTCTTTAGGCAGAGGGCGAAATTCTAAGAATCGCCGGGTAGTGAGGATGGCTGCACTCCGAGAGCATGCTACAATGGGGTTGTTTTGTAAACAGAGGATTAGGACAAAGGGAGCTACCTGCGAGACTGTCCATTTAACTTTCAATTTTAATGTACATTAGCTTTTAACACAATCCAGTTGTGTCCACGGCTGCTGGTCTGATCATGTGGCTGAGTGGACTATGGCGGTATCCTTACGACCAGGTGGTGACACTTGAATTGAGGGTTCAAATCCAGTCTCAGTCAGTAGGTTTTTATGAGTCATACATGGAGTATTCACTATTCTGTTATAGAGTTGGGGAGGCCCACTCTAAGTGTAATTTAGGGGGTACAAATGCAGGGGCAGTTGCTCCCCAATAATTTGGAGAATATATTATTGTAACATATGAAAAGTCACAATAATCACGAACACAGTCATTCCCCCGCCAATATAAATACTATATTACTATTATGGGGCCCACCTTAAGTGAACAATGAACGACACGGGATGAGGTAACTCGGCTGATGGAATGGTGAATTATTTGTGAGTTGCGCATCTAAACAGTTGGTTTGCTACTTTTTACCTGCCCTACCGTGTGTATGTCCACCAGAAGTACATTTTAGAATTTAAAATGTTCAGGCATTTAAAAAATTTTAATAATCAATGAGACAAAATAGATTCAACCACTCCATCCATGTAAGTGCCTTGCTTTGGGACATAGATAATTTACACAATCATATTGGGAACAGAATTTACACTGATTTAATCCTTGGATTAGACTATAAAAACGTTTTCTTTCAAACCAATAGAGAATTTACACAATCATATTGGGAACAGAATTTACACTGATTTAATCCTTGGATTAAACTATAAAAAGGTTTTCTTTCAAACCAATAGAGAATTTACACAATCATATTGGGAAAAGAATTTACACTGATTTAATCCTTGGATTAGACTACAAAAACGTTTTCTTTCAAACCAATAGAGAATTTACACAATCATATTGGGAACAGAATTTACACTGATTTAATCCTTGGATTAGACTATAAAAACGTTTTCTTTCAAACTAATAGAGAATTTACACAATCATATTGGGAACAGAATTTACACTGATTTAATCCTTGGATTAGACTATAAAAACATTTTTTCAAACCAATAGAGAATTTACACAATCATATTGGGAACAGAATTTACACTGATTTAATCCTTGGATTAGACTATAAAAAGGTTTTCTTTCAAACCAATAGAGAATTTACACAATCATATTGGGAACAGAATTTACACTGATTTAATCCTTGGATTAAACTACAAAAACGTTTTCTTTCAAACCAATAGAGAATTTACACAATCATATTGGGAACAGAATTTACACTGATTTAATCCTTGGATTAGACTACAAAAACGTTTTCTTTCAAACCAATAGAGAATTTACACAATCATATTGGGAACAGAATTTACACTGATTTAATCCTTGGATTAGACTATAAAAAGGTTTTCTTTCAAACCAATAGAGAATTTACACAATCATATTGGGAACAGAATTTACACTGATTTAATCCTTGGATTAGACTATAAAAACATTTTTCTTTCAAACCAATAGAGAATTTACACAATCATATTGGGAACAGAATTTACACTGATTTAATCCTTGGATTAGACTATAAAAACGTTTTTTTTTCAAGCCAATAGAGAATTTACACAATCATATTGGGAACAGAATTTACACTGATTTATTCCTTGGATTAGACTATAAAACCGTTTTCTTTCAAACCAATAGAGAATTTACACAATCATATTGGGAACAGAATTTACACTGATTTAATCCTTGGATTAGACCATAAAAACGTTTTCTTTCAAACTAATACATCTCCATTCAAGGCATAACTTAGAGAAATCCAATTTTTGCCTGAGCAATCCTACAGAAATGCCTTTCCCTCCAATACCTGGTGATTCGCGTACAGTAGTTAAACGCAATAGGTTTACAAGTAAAAATGTTCTCAATGACCAACAATAAAGGGATAACTACCCATGGGTTTCATAAAATATGAAATGAAACAACCAAGTGAAAAAATTATAAAAACTATTTTCATTGAATTTTTTTGGGTGATACAACACCTTAGTCACTGCCAGAGGAAGATTGAAAAACCTCAAGATCAATCTTAAAAAAAACACTTTTAACTTAAATTTTTAAAACTATCAAATTCTAAACTTGTTTTGAAAGAAGGAGTCTCTACTCTCTACATCTCACATTGCCATAGTAACAAATACAAATTTAAAAACACGGACAATAGATAACATTAAATTAAAACACAATCAAGCAAGTACAATGATTATACAAATCACAAAACAAAATTCACCAAAATTATGACAGAAACATCAACCACTGAAATGGCTCACGTGTATTTGTTGTTAATTGGAGAAATCATCAAGTATACCACCTACTACACCAGTCTGTTCATGGCTTTTTACATGATATTATATTTCCTGCTTTGCGTTGGTAACGACGTCCTAACAATGCGCATTACAGAGCTGAGAAGACAGCAAATGCTTCTGGAATTGACACAAGAACGAGAAGCTCAAGAAAAGCCCAACAGCACCAAAGATGACTAATGCCCACCATCTTCACTTTCCAACGATAAACATTTTACTAGGCGTTTTATGGTTTATTTTTTCTGTAAACTGTTCAAAGTTAAAACCAAACTGGATTTCTAGTATTTAACATGATCGCTGGTGAAAAAATGCAAATCTATGTAGTTGCTATTGTCATGAGGCTACGAATTAATGCTGTTGTTTAAGAACAGGTCAAACTCAGAAAGACAAATCTGATACATAACAAGACCAGAATTTGGATTTTTTCCTTTCAAAATGTTAAAAAACACCTCTGTAAAATTAGTCAAATGCACAAAACATTAGCTTCAGTGATTATTAAAGGGAATTACTCAAGTCCAATTTATCAGCTGACCACAATTTTTGCCAAAATATAGTAACAAATTTATAGACAATAAACATTCATACAATGTAATCCATAATGGGTGGACAGTTCTAGAAAAGCTGAATGTTTGAAAATGTTACTTCCTATTCACTGTCACCATGGTTATGATTTGAATTGGTTATGATTTAAATTATTTGGTACTCATATTTGCTGCTCCCCACTTTCACATTATTGTGAGAGCTGACCTTAAAGGATTGTAAAAATATTGTAAACCTAACTATAAACTAACAGCGCTCACGTCAAATTCCACCTGAATTGGTTAGAAGTTTTTCATGATTTTGAACGGACCTAACTAAAAAAATCCGATGTGCACCACGTTTTTATGGTTGTGTAAATTTCACAAACAAATTAAGGATGCGTGCTTTATGTTATTTTTCAACCTTTTTCAAAATGGGCGTTGATTTTGACTTTTAAGATTCAAGTACTTTGATTCTGACTTCCCAACTGTAGTTGTATCTGATTTCAGAAGAGAATATAGTCGGGGCCACTGAATAAGACACCTTCTTACAGGCGGTCTATAGTAAGCCTACAAGCGGGGCCGGATTTAGATGTTTGCCACCCCTGTGCAAAATTAACACTGCCCCCCCCCCACACACACACACTTCGTCGTATAAAAGACATAACGACGTAACTGCAAAATTTGACATTTTGAGTTATCAGTGTATTCATATCATACTTGGTGAGCTCTATCTATAGGTCTAATCGGCGTATCTGTATCTCTATCCATTATGAAGTTATTGGAATGTAGGTGTGTGGCGTAACTGATATATTTTTCTTTCTTAAAAACTCATAACGACGTATCTTGACTTACGCCACTATGTCTCGTGATGACTAATTTTCTTAGTTGTCCAAAACATACTGACGTAAGTTAACATACGCCATTATGTCTTGACTAACCAAAGTGATAATATACGATTTTTCCTGTGTTGTATCTGATTAAGTTTAATATTACCTGATCAAAGTAACTCATATTAATAAGTATCAAAACGTAATTTTTCCCCAAACTAACCTTGGTCCCTAACGACCGTTTTAATGTGTGTTTAATACGTTTTTTTCTACAAGAATGTTTTCTTTCACGTTTGATTTAACTCACTAAATCTTGTGAAAAATGGACTTTACGAGTGACGATGAACAGCCTTTGGCTGCCTTAAAAGGAATTAAAAAGTCAGAAGATAAATCTATGGACTCTATACAGAAATTTACAGTGAATTTGATGATTCTTTTTGTGACCCTGATTATTTCCCCTCTTGTGAGGTTGGAACATGCAAAGGTGTTTTGTTCACCGTATGTGAAGAATGTAGTCTTCCTATTTGCGAAGAACACGCCCTATTTAGGTGCACAAACGGTCATGAAAAAGACCTATTACTAATTGAAGAGACC
Organism: Allygus modestus; assembly: GCA_963675035.1. Classification (NCBI taxonomy): domain Eukaryota; kingdom Metazoa; phylum Arthropoda; class Insecta; order Hemiptera; family Cicadellidae; genus Allygus; species Allygus modestus. The sequence goes on along the minus strand of OY776115.1, from coordinate 26,184,074 downwards.
ATGTCAAAATTAAAAATGGATGGCAAAAACAATAATACTTATAATGAGAAGGAAAACCCGAGTACAGAGACTGTTAATGTCAGAAACCAAGAAACTAGTTGTAAAATTTGCAAAGGGGAAGTGTTTGCAGCATGCCCACTTTGCTTTCGATATCTTTGTTACGAGCACTTAATCAACAGTGTTTGTGTTAATGACCATGAACTAGATCAAGAAGTGATACCAGTTAAAGAGACAATAAAAATCAACAATAATAAAAAGAAAGATTTCCAGGCCACTACTGCTAATAACAAGACTTTAGTGCCAGAAGATTTTGACGTAGAAGGAAACCGAAGAGAAGATGAAACTCTGAATCCTAACAGCCTAAAAAAAGGAAAACTAATAAAAAGAAGATTGCTAAAGAGCAAAGAAACAAAGGAGAAGAGTATGTCAGTTATGCGACAAAGAAACTAGTGCCTGCAAGAAATACATTAAAGGAACGATGTAATGCCGAGATATGTAAAAAGTTTGCTCACGTGTGTTATGAGTTTACAGAAATTGAAAGACAAAAAACTTTGGAAGATTATTATTCCACACAAAGTTTACAGATTAAAAGGGAATATATAGCAAGATATGTTAAACAAACAGAAACAAAGAGAAAAACAAGCTCAAATGAATCATCAAGAAGAAAATACACACAACTATTATTTACCGAAAGGAAACGTTGAAAAATCGGTTTGCAAAAAGATGTTTTTGAATACGTTATCTATTACTGAGAGAAATGTCTGCACTGCAATTTAGGAAAAAGAAAGTGACAGGTGTATTAGAAGAAGAAAAAAGGGGTGGCCGTTCTGAGAAATTGAAAGTAAATGATTTAAAAGTTCGTGAAGCCATCACGGCTCACATAAATAGGTTTCCACGTATGGAGTCCCACTATTGTAGAGCCTCGTCTACTAAAAGAGTATTTGCACCCGGAATTGAGTATCAAGAAGATGTATTTCGTGTTCTTGGAACAGTATAAACCACTAGGGATATCTTGTAGCCTGTCTACCTATAGTGTTGTTTTCAACAAACTCAACCTTGGATTTTACCATCTGAAAAAAGATCAATGCAGTCTATGTGTATTACACTTCCAAGAACTGGAGATGACCCAAAGAGAAAACCAAAACTACTAAACTCTCTGCCAAAGAAAAAAGTAATGTTGCCAAAGGAGAAGTTTGAAGATTTTATGTCACCTTGTTCAGGACCAACTCCCATTGTGAGAAATGAGGAACATGTTTTATTCTATAAAAGTTTACCACATGACTAAGACAAGTCCATATTGCAAGAGATACCAAGGACAGTCTATACTACTGTGACTGTGATCATGAACGATCTTTCAGTATATTTTTAAGTTATTTTAATATATTTAAGTTCAATATATTTTAAAATTAATATTTTAAATTAATTTTTTAATCATGCAGATTTATTAGGTGTTTTGGAAAAGTAATGTATTTTTGTTCTGAACCTCCCCGTTACAGAAGTGAGGAACATGTGTTATTTTTATGAAAGTGCAAAAGACAAGTTCATACATTGACTATGAGCATTAACAATCTGAAGTTTTAAGTTAAAATTAATATTTTGCATTACTTACTACTTTATTGATGAAATTTTATTATGAGTTTAAATTTTACGAATTTCAAGATGTAGTTCAGACAAAATTCCTAAGACAGTTTTAGGTTTTATTAATGTTATAGAAATGTTATTCCCCATTAATAATTTCAACTCTGAAAGTGATATATTTTGTTGAGATAATTCTTAATGTTACATTTTTACGTACATCATACATTATACTCCAATAACTACTATTAAAGTTTATACAATTTCCTAGTACTTAATTATTATTATACCGACTTTTATCTTTATGTTAAAAAACTTTTAGTTTATTTCAGTTTTAGGTTTTTATTAAAGTGATTACACTTGAAAATGTGAGTAATTTTATTTTATACCTCTTTTAGATTATACATTGTAAAAAATATAACTTAAGATAAATAATTCATACCATTTTCCATTTAAATGCTAAATAAAGATTCAATAATAATGCGGAGTAAGTGCCAAGTTCTATGATAAGTTAACAAGACATAATGGCGTATCTACTTTGAGAGGTGGTGGGGGTAAACCGGAAGTAGTTAAATTTAACTAAACCATACCATCCTTAAGAACAACTCTCTGACAACCTATAATCCAATTTTTATCCTCCTATGAGTCATATATTTCAGGTTATGATGATAAATATAAACACAATAACCTTTAAACTGCTGTACTGAAAAATAGCGAAAATGCAGTTACGTCGTTATGTCTTTTATACGACGACTTGTTTCACGTTTCTCACTAGATAATGTTAAAACAAACACTATCAGTCACAGTAGTTAATAATAACGGTAGTCGATAATAACAACTTCAAGCGGCAGTGGCGTAACTAATTCTTTGGACCCCGCCACCAAATTATTCTTAGCCCCCCCCATTTATCATAATCGTACAGTGCCATCCTATTATTCTAGATTATATTGTATCCATTATTCTAGATCCGGGGATAAGGTTGCATGACCCAGACGTTTCCCCTTCAAATACATACCTTCAGTTCCAGCCTCCAGCATTGTATAATTTTAGTGACTTAATAACGCCCAAAGGTTCTTATTTAGGCTAACTTTATGTTTTTAATAGTTTCACGTCAATGTAGCATAAAATACCCAAGAATTAAGTCGAAAAGTGTAAAATCAAAACGTGAAGCCTCATAATGTCCAGATCCCAGATCAAGGTCCATACACTTTGTACAGGTTCGCTGAGTCAATTTATTTGAGGTTTTCTAGTTAACCGGAAGAGACCTCGTAAAAACAGCTGTGAGGTCACGTGATCACTAATCCAATCTGCAGTGTGTTGGAGAGTTGTCAACATCATCCTTATTAACTATATGAATTATCATATGCCATATTATTTGTTTATATTAACACATGTTTTGATTTTTATAATAATAAATTTTGTGTGTATTGAGGGAATGAATAAAAGAGTATATATTTCAATTTTATCAGATTATGAGATTTAAGTATTTGTAAAGAAATGAGTAAAGCAAGTCATAACATAGAAACATTTTAACAAGAGAAAACTATGATACATGGAAAATGCAAATGGTAGCCATATTGGTAAAGAATGATTGTCTTGGATACGTTTTAGGAACCACTAAAAGGCCTTTAGGTGAGAATGAAGAAAAAGTAGCTTGGGAGATTGCTGATGGAAATATATTAAATAAGCAAGACATTCGGTGGTGTTTAGATAGCGGTTGCACTTCACACATGAATTATTTGTACAGTAAGTTTGTCAACTGTCAGCCTGATATAGGTAGAAGCGTAAATCTTGCAAACAATTCATCAACAGATGCAAAAGGAATTGGCACAGTTAATTTTTTGGCTGACAATGGAAGAAAGACTCTGAATATAGATTTGTACAATACTCTGTATGTACCCGAATTACGCACAAATCTCATGTCAGTTGGAAAAATTACAGATCATGGTTATCAAGTTATATTTAAAAAAGATCTTGCTTTGGTAAGTGACCAAAATGCAGAAACAAAAGTTTGCGCTAATAGAATCAATGGACTTTATTATGTACATGAAGTTAATGAAAAAAGTCATGTAAGCAATGAGAAGTCAAGTTGGCTCTTATGGCACCAACGATTTGGACACTTGAATTTTAGAGACTTGAAGTGAATAATAAATTTAGAAATGGTGAAAGGTGTTAATGTAAAATCAATAGAAGGAATCCCATCATGTGAAGTATGTATCCGGGGAAAAATAACCAAAACACCATTTCCTAAAAGTGAAAGATCAACAGATATACTGGACATTGTTCATTCGGATCTATGTGGTCCAATGAAAACTGAGTCACTTGGAAAATCCCAGTGTTTTATCACTTTCATTGATGACTGTTCCAGATGGGTCGAAGTATATTTTTTTAAGAGGAAGAGTGATGCGTTAGAGGCATTCAAAACTTACAAGAATAAGGTAGAACATTTTACTGGAAGAAAAATCAAGTTTCTTCAGACAGACAATGGAGGAGAGTTTAAAAACAGTGAGTTTAACGAGCTTTTAAATAACTGTGGGATTCAAAGAAGACTTACTTGTAGTGGCACACCTCAACAAAATGGAGTAGCAGAACATATGAATCGAACTCTAAATGACATGGCCAGATGTTTACTCATTGATGAGGATGAAGAAAAAGTAGCTTGGGAGATTGCTGATGCAAAAGCAAAAGCAGATATCATTTTGGCTATAAGCCCACGTGAATTAAAACAAGCAGCTCGAGCCTATAATGGAATGCTTAACTCAACGTTACTAGATATTGGATTTGAAAGGAGTAATTCTGATCCTTGCTTATATATAAATAACTTAAGTGACAGCTGCACGACCCTGTTCATGTTGATGATTTATTATGTGTTGGTTCATCAAAAAATGTAAAGGAAACTTTTGAGAAATTGACAATGAAATTTGAAATGAAAGATTTAGGAGTTGCTCGCAATTACTTGGGTGTTGAAATAGAGAAAGTAGATGGAAACTACTTCATCCACCATAAAAGAAAAATTGAAAATATAATTATTGAATATGGGCTAGAAAATTGCAAACCAGCTAGAACACCAATGGAAGTTGGATTTCTTAACTCAACATCAGCGTCACCATCCCTCCCAGATAACAAACAGTACAGGAAAGCTATAGGATCATTACTGTACCTTACTGTATCATCAAGACCTGATATATCTTCAGCTGTTGGCATACTGGCCAGGAGAGATGAAAATCCAACTCAAAGTGATTGGAATGCTGTAAAGCGTATTATCAGGTTTCTCAAAAGTACCAATTGATTCTAAACTTAAGTTGGGCACAGAAGAAGAAATCAAACTTTCATGTTACGTGGATGCTGATTGGGGGAGATTTAACAGACAGAAAGTCAATCAGCGGAATGGTTTATAAGATAGGAAATCATACTGTCAGCTGGATGAGCAAGAAACAAACTACAGTAGCTCTATCGTCTACAGAAGCAGAATTCACGGCAGCAAATATTACCCAAGAAGTAATATGGATGAGACTAATGCCAACCAAAATATTTGAAGACAACCAAAACTGTATAAAGTTTATTGAAAATGAAAAGGTCAGTGGTAGGATAAAACACATGGACATTCGAAAACATTACATAAGAGAAAAGTTTCAAAAATGAAATATGTCTTGAATATTGTCTAAAAGAAGACAATTAAGCTGATCTTTTGACCAAACCAGTTCTAGGAGGAAAATTCAAAAAACTAGTTTCAAGTCTTGGACTTTGTTACATCTGATGTTGAGGGGGTGTGTTGGAGAGTTGTCAACATCATCCTTACTAACTATATGAATTATCATATGCCATATTATTTGTTTATATTAACACGTTTTGATTTTTATAATAATAATAAATAATAATTTTTATAATAATATTAATAATAATTTTTATAATAATGATGTTGTGTGTATTGAGGGAATGAATAAAAGAGTATTTATTTCAATTTTATCACAGTGTTGCTGGAAACACGATATTTATCGTATAGGCTTACCATATTTTCTACATCATTGTAATTAAAATTAACATTGTTTAACTGCTTACATTCTATGATCAGCTGTTATTTTATTATACTAATATATTGTTTTGATTTATATGTATTATTAGATTGATGGATTAAGGGTTTAAATTTTCTTTCTGCATGTCTAGTGACAATTTAAAAATAGCTGTACCATTATTATACCCTTAAGGTTGGCAACACTTTATAGTGTGTTGTTGATTTATGCATCAGCTGGAAACCCTCGTAAGACCCTTGCTGCGAACATTAATCTTATGTAAATAATCATACCTGGTCTGAAAGCTCTACGAACCTTGATCCCATATCAGCAATTCGTTCTGTTCCTATCTCCTGTCCAATTGTGGAAAAGGTATTTGGAGTGGATTCAGATTCAGTTTGGAGTGAAATGGCCGCTAAAGCGTTTACGGTTGTAACTTTATATGTTTTGGAAAGGATCTTATCATGAGCCCCCGATTTATAATTTATCACTATAATAATGCTGATTCAAGATCTATAGATACTTTGTAAGGTCTGTGCAGTTGGTATATTTAAGGATTTATAGCTAACCGAAAGAGACCTCATAAAAACAGCTGCAAGGTCACGTGATCACCAATCTAAACTGCAGTGTTGCTGGAAACACGATATTAATCGTAAGCGTACCATATTTCCTCATCATTGTAATTAAAATTAACATTGTTTAACTGCCTACATTCTATGATCAGCTGTTATTTTATGAAACGAATATACTGATTTGATTTATTTGTATTATTAGATTAATGGATTAAGGGTTTGTTTAAATTTTCTTTCTGTGTGTCCAGTGATAATTTAAAAATAGCTGTATCATTATTATACCCTGTAAGGTTGGCAACGCTTTATAGTATGTTGTTGATTTATGCATCAGCTGGACGCCCTCGTAAGAGATCTTTGCTGTGACATTACTATTATGCAAATGATCATAAGCTGAAAGCTCTACGAACCATGATGCTGATTCACCCTCAAAAACAAAGTTCAAAAACATTACTGATAATACTATAACAACTGTTTTAACATTTTTATGCTAAATGATGAAATATTTGTTAAATAGCTCACTTTAAAGTTATCTTTTTAAGGAGTTAGAATAGAGTAAAATTAAAATAATAATACTTCTTGCAATTTTAAAGTGTGTCATTTATTTAACACTACCACAACAAATGAAAGAAATATTACTAGGCTAAGAATAAATGAATTTTTTAAAGTTGTACTAACAAAATTATTGCTATTTTGAAATGTTTTGAAAATTAAATATAATAATTTCATCCTATGATGCGGGCCCGCCAGAGCTTTGACCTCGGCCCGCGGGCCCCACCGCCTTGGTTTGCGGGCCTCTTAGGCTCGTGGGCCCCCCCGCACAGCGGGCCCTATGGGCCCGTCAGTTACGCCACTGTCAAGCGGCCAACAGATGCGCGAGCAACGCAATGTTTTCACAGCCACAGCCAGTAGTAGTAGGCAGCTAACTGACAGACGGCGAGAGCGAGTAGATTGACTTACGTCTCGGCCCTGTCAGGCACCGCGCTTACGAATGGCCAGAGATAAACGAATGATTCCGAAGGCCGCCCTGCCCTTCCGAACGAACGTTCTCGGAGATGGCCGAAGAGAAACGAGTCAGACCGACCAGTCAGACTACGGGACCACTCGTGTATTTCCGTCTCTCTTTGAAGCGCGGTGACCGTCAAGGCCGAGACATAAGTAGTAGATTGTGGATTGAGGCTTGCGCATACGCCGCAATGATTCATTGCGACGACAGCGATAGACTGATGGAATGTCAGAGCGGTAGAGCAGAGATACCATTGTTAAGCTCAAATTGTACTTTGTTTGCACTGTTATAAGCGGACAGTGGAGATTAGCACAGAAACGCTGCCCTTTTTTGCACTTTCCGAACAAAGACGCCGCCTATCTATTTTCACTCATAGCAATATCGAAATATCACCACTGGTTGTACCTCACTAAGTAGGCTGATTTTTTAAAATTTGCCGCCCTGTGCAGCTGCACATATTGCACATGCCTAAATCCGGCCCTGCCTACAAGTCTTGATTTACAATATTTTTTGAAATTTGAATTTTCTGAGTTTGCCTCTGTTGTATAAGCGAGTCTTATGTATTCATCAATGAATAATAGTTTTTTTACGATTCCCTTTTATTGCTGATCAAAATGAGTATAAGGTTAATAGGTAGATTAATTTGTTTAGGTATCCAAAAACACTCATATGCATGACAGTGAAAAACTACCTCAGCAAAATATAGTCAGCACTTGGAGGGTTCAAAAAGTGAAATTAAACATGTAACTGAACTGTGTTACCCTCAACATTTCCTGGTAGTGGGGGAAGTCGGTGCGGTTGAATTCGACTGAATCGTCGTTGATCTCTGGTTGCTGTCGGACGCTCGGAACAGAGTTTCTCGAGTTTTGGAAGTATTCAGATTTATCTGTAATAAAATAGAAAATTATTGCTACAGTAGAAACATTAATTAAACTCATCTAATTAAAAAATAAGATGATTAAAGGTGATTTATTTTAGCAGGCTACTTGTGAAACTGTTAGGTCTTGAATGATTGTTTGTGTTATTTGAAAGCCCTTAAAGTCAAAGTCAAACTTTCTTTATTCATGTCATATAGACAAGTATACAAGAATGGTGTCAATACATCAGTTTGTCTTATTACTAAATTTGCTAGTTTTTTAAGAAGTATAAAAGGAAATATTTAATGCAGCGTGATTGTTAACAAGGCTTACCTACACTATAACTCTTCGAGAGAGTACAAAGCCTTGTTGATGAGAAAGTTTTTAATTTTTTTTTTAACCGAGATTGACCAACCATGTCTTTTATGTCTTTTGGAATTTTGTTGAAAAACATAGATCCTATACATGTCGTTTTTTTTTTTTTTAAACAACTCTAGCCTGCAGGATTTCAAAGCAGTATCCCCCCGATTTCTTGTGTTATAATTGTGATTATCCCCAATTAATTTGATTTCATCTAATTTAAATTGCAATGACTGAATGGTTTCAAAAACATACATTCCGTAGACAGTCATTATATTTAAAGATATAAAATGCTCTTTTACTGAAGTTTTTGGTTTAAGATTTAAAATAACTCGTATGGCCTTTTTTTGCAATTTCAAAATGATGTTTAGGTTGCTAACAGAAGATATCCCATAGAGTGATATTCCAAAAGAAACCATCGAGTGAATATATGCAAAATAGACTGCTTTTAATCAGTATCAAAGAATTATTTTAATCTTGATAATGCAAAAATACCAGATGATATTTTAGAAATCACTTTTTCAGCATATAAATTCCAGCAGATTATTGACCATTTCTAATCCTATAAATTTTACATGATCTACTTCATTGATTATTGTTTTTTCACTAATTTCAATTTCCGGATGGATCAACATTTGTGTCTGCGTGTCTGGAATACAACAAAATTGGTTTTCTCAGAATTGAGTAATAGCTGCTTATCATTAAAATATTGCTTTAATAGCTTCAAATTAGCCGTAGATGATGATTCTAATTCCTTTCCCGAAGAACCTTACATGTTAAGACTTTTATCATCTGCGTAAAGACACAATTGGCTGCCAATGGTCAGTGTAGGCAAACCTCTTATACAGCAAATAAAAAGCAGAGGGCCCAGAATAGAGCCCTGTGGCACTCCATATTTTACTGATCTGATCTTGGATTGATGAGAAATTTTAATTTTGCTTGTGTATAGTAAACTATATTTCTACATATTGTTTTCTATTACATAAATATGACTCTTACCAATTAAGAATGATTTTATGAATACCAGGATCATATAAAATTGACAAAAGCATTTTATGATTGAGGAAGTCAAAGGCTTTGGTGATATCCATAAATACACCCAGTGTTTTTTGCCTGCTATCCAAAAGAGTCAATGATGGATTCAGTGAATTTGGTTGCTGCTGTTATAACTGATCTTCCCTGCCTAAAACCATGTTGGCATTCTTCTAAAAGGCAGCGATTCTCAAAATACTCTACCAATTGATTATAAATTGCTTTTTAAAATATCTTTTATATAGTTGGAAGGAGGGATATTAGACGGTAGTTTTTTATTTGGCTTTCGTCTACATTTTTCAATAGCGATTTCAATTTTGAAATCTGAAGTTTTTCAGGAAATATTCCAGATACAAAAGATGAATTAATCACATGGGCTAGAGGCTTTAATAATGAAAGATTTGATTTTTTCAGGAGCGCCACAAGTATCTCGTCATAACCAGTGCTATAGGAATTTTTTAGATTACTAATTATGCTGCTTACTTCTTTCTCATCAACAGGTTTGACTTTAAAAGAAGGCCATTATTATGTAGTAAAGTAATTGTTGAGAACGTTACTAACAACATTTGGTTCAGAAACTAAATTGCCATTTACTTTTAGATTAATGTTTTGGATTTTCACATTATTTTTTCCAGCTTCAGAATTAATTATATTCCATGAAGTTTTGTTAATATTTGAGGATTTTTCTGTCTTATCTTATAATACTAATCTACCTTATCGTCTAGATGTGCTTTTTGGAGTTTTGGAAAACATCCACCTTCAGGGTTTTGCCCCGTTCTAATGTAAATCTTATGACATCAATTCAATTGAGCATTTGACAGACAGCAGCTTTTGAAACTAACAAAACACAGTGCAGAAGCAAGACTGGCTGTTCTCGAGCTAACTCTTGGAATGCCATCACAATATAAACCAACATGAATGGATATAAGCTGAGAAATTAGAAAAGAAAAATATTTGCTCAAATTCGACCAACTGGATTCGCTCGTAAACTATTAAGTCACTTACAGTGATACCATCACAGAAAAAACAATTCAAAAAATCGTAACAAATGTTTAAAACTGGTAAAAAAACTTCCTTTATCTTGTACATGTGTTTTAATATTGATAGTACAATGTTGGATATTAGTCCAATTTTTTAAATATAGCTTTATTACATTTATTTTATTTTACCAACCTAATAATTATGAGAAATGGTCTGAACTGGTGTAGTTATTTATTTATCATTCAATTGCCACTCATTTCCAAAAAAACTTACAAATAAACAAGCTTATCTCGCTGTTAGTTATTTAATTTACTTCTAATTGGGGGAAATTAAGATTAAGTGATAATAACTGTAAGAGATGTATCCAGATTAATTTTTATTAAATAACATATCCTTCATTATCAGGTATTTCAAAAACATAATTCAAGAGTTGTCACAATAACTAGTTATCTGACTCTCATTTAGATGATGATTGTAGTATAAATTAACCTTAAAATTAAAAAGTTTCATGGTTTTATTGTGAAATACCTACTGATTGACGAAGTAGATGCCTCGATGTTGGAGATGGACTCTAGGACATCGCATTCCAAGTCTGACCCCCAGTCTATGTCTATAAAGCAGTTGGTTTAGAAGCTGTAAACTTTCTATGAAAATACTTAGGTAGCATTAAACAAATCTACAATTTAATTCAAAATAAACAAACTTATTTTTAGAACATTTAATTATTTTTTTTAATTTTATAAAACCTCAAGTGTTTGTTTCTGTCTGATACTAAGGTTTGTATATTTCCTAAGTCATTTAAAATCAAAAATGAAATCCTAACATCTATAATAGCGGACAAATAAATTGACAGTTGGGCTGTAGCCAATAGCATAGTTGTACGCTGTCACTGTTGTCATTTTGCCATAGAAAACTATAATTTGAATGTCTTTCCGATCAGCTAGTGATGAGTTTTGGCAATGCAGCATGTCTCCTATTGGCTGATCTTGGTTGATAGCCCGGCAAACCACGGAAAATAGCCCTAAACTGGCAATTTATTTGTCCGCTATTATAGATATTTTGTGTTGTCAGGATCACACACCAAGTTGGTTCTCTTTGCTATGCCAATAGAAAACACTGGCGGTATAAGCTCAAAGAAATTATAATTTGTAGTTAAAAAACTCAGTAATATTTAAAATATGGTAATGTAACCTAGCCTAACCTAATAAGGAGAGTAATGCTAAAGTAGCTGAATTATGGTGATTGCTTGGAAAGATCTAAAAGACTACTTACTTAACTAAGTTATTTACCCTATTAAGATAGTAATTTTACTATATTTGCTATAGCCTATAATGGGATCCGATTGGTGCTGTACTTTAGTAAAAAAATCTGTAACTAATGACTAAAGGCAACTACGGTTCTCTCCGCTAGGGCACGGACTATAAACCGATTTAACGCCACTAGACCACTGGTCATGATAGCTGAATGGGCTAAATCGTAGAAACACCTTGGCCAGGTAGTCTTACGAAATTCATGGGTTCGATTCCCGCTCACGATCAAAACTGACCAGTCATGCAGCTCTCAATGAGTTAACTGATCTGGGGCGACGTTGGTGGGAGAGCCCAAGTAAATTAAACAGTGGTAGGTTTGTCTAGAAGTTGACGGGATTGGTTAATTCTTTGTGATTTGCACATGGTCAACACTGATTTTGCTACTTTTTACTTATGTTTACTGTGTGTGCCACTACGACTCTTTAAACTGAAAGAAAACAATAGTTTAATTAAATTCGCCATTAATCCATTTAAAAACACAAATATTCTATTCCAAGTCATAGGTTTAAAAAATTATAAGTAAGGAACAGAACCAGCTCTTAAGTCTGCGCCAATGGATTAACATTGTGTTTCAACAATGAAGTAAAATTTGAGTGCAACTCAAGAGTTGAACCCAGCACCTCTTACATTGCAGTTCGTCATTTTATTGATGTAATATGAATCTGACTTATAGTGTTGACTTATTCATGTAAACATTATGTGTATGTTCTAAATAAAGATATACTTGATTTGATTACCCACTGAGATACTGAACCAATAGCTTGTGAGGATAAAGGTTACGTGTTGGAACCTCCGATTTTGTCTTACAGTGGTTCCTCCAGCGCCAGTGCTTTATAGTGGCAATTGAAGTAACCGACTCGAACTATGATTCGGCCATAATACTACATATCTAGCCGATTTTAATAAAAATACACAACTTTGTTATAAAGTTTACCGTGGTTTCCCAATGTAAAATAAATTATCACCAATGAGGTAGCTCAGAACAATAGAGAAACGAAACATTTTACATCCTGCCCCTCATTTTCCCCTCGTCCTCATGGTGAGCTTGCTAGACGCCCATTCCGTGTTACCTCCATTCTTTAACTCTATGGTTTTTAAAGTGGTACATAGTAAACAAAACTGAACAAAAAGTTTACTTGTGAAACAATGTAATGTTACAATTTCTCACCGTTGTTGACAGCCTGTAGATGAGGAGGGGGGAGGCTGGAAGAACTACCGTGGTCCGAATATGGCGACACGTACCCTTTAACAAGAAACAAAAGACAATTAAACACAAGAATAATAGAAAACAACTTTTCCTATATAAACACAATTTCTATTGAGTAACCAGTTAGTAATGCTGAGCGTTAGGTTTTATAGAGTTTTGTACAGTTTTCCCTAGGATTGTACCATGTAACACACCTTAACAATACATAAATTACATATGTCAAAGGGAAAAATTTGGTTTACAAATTAAATATGGTTCAATTAAATTGGTTTTTGTGTTAAGCTAACAAAACACACTATACAAGTAACAATACCTGTAAATGAGTTGTTTTTGGAGACAAAATCGGAAACGCAGCTGCGGCTTGCCACTGGAACAGATTTCAAATAATTATTCACACGGTAATTTTCTATTAACCACAGTCATATTGCATCAAAACTACAAACATTTGAAAATTTGGATAAACTGGCCTACACGTTTTTTAAACGTTACTTGCAGCACTGAAAAAGAAAAGTAAATAACATCACGAAACCAGTAGTGTGATTCTGAATCTCATGATAAAATTAACAAATAATTGGTTTATTCCAATAACAATATAATCACTTAACGTTTAATTACGTTCTGACTTGTTGTAATAAAAAATGCCTTGGTTATACACTTTTTAGTTACAGTACACTTAAATCTTTCAACTTATCTTCTAGAGATAGATGTTTGAAGCCTATTAGTGGCTGACATAGTGGTCAAGGCAATGAACCATGGTAGAGGCCCTATTGTGGGTTCGAATCCCAGTCCTGGCTAGTAAATTTTATCAGTACTTTCTACTGTGTACTGTAGCGGCTCACCTCTTGCTTCGCTTGATACATTTCACGCACAGGCCGGAGGCCCATGTAAACGGGCTAAGTAGAGGGAAAAAGACCAACCTCTTTTTTTGTAAAAAGGTAAATAATATATCTTAATCCTGGCTGAATCTCAAAATAAGAGTTTCAATAGTTAATTACAGGGTGAGGCAGTGAAACGGCAAGATTTTGAAAATTAATCAAAAATATATTTGAACAAAATGGATAATTTTTTAACATGAATCTTGAGTACATGAATGGAAATTATTTATTTAACTTAAAAACGATCATTTTTGAATAAGGTGTCAGTAAGGTGGTGTACTTGGTTTTGCACACATTGTCGGAGTCTGAGATGGAATCCACCCACGTCTGAAGCAAATGCAACGGAATGTTGTTAATTTCCTGCTGAATTCACTCTTCCAGATTTTCTTTTGTTCTTGGTGGATTTTCCAAGACCTGGAAGAGCGAATTTGGAGCGAAATTAACAACATTCCATTGCAGATGCTTCAGAATGTCATGGGCGGATGTTACAGACATGTATTTATGTCATAGTTTATACTAAAATATACAGAGTTACTTTCAGAGTTATTTAAGTAGAAAAGTAATGTACACGAAATCGAATAATCATTACTCGAGTTTAAATCTAATATCAAATATTATAAAATAGTAATTTTTACCATGTAGACATAAAACTAGTTTATAAAGAGTTAAAGCTAGAGCTAACCTTGAGGAGTTGATGCTTCGAGAGGCTGGTAGATGCCCGGCCCTGGAACATTGAAACAATCATCAATCATCACTTCAGAACTGCAGGGCGAGTTGTTTGGTGAACCTTGGTAGTGATGAAATAGTGTGAAATATTTTTCTAGCAATATTTCTCATAGCCTTACATGAGGCATAAAGACGTACCTTGACCAAATTTTCATTTGAAAATAAATCTTAATAAGATATATTCACAAATTACACCCTTGTTGAATATGAAGAGAAGGAGAACTTTTAAAGAGTGCAACTCAGAATTCTCAGACAGTAAATTAATCAATGATGAAAAACGATTTCGCACGCAGCACGCTGACGTGAGGGAAGTGAATTTCCACATAAAAACTTTTAAAACTCAAAATCAGTGTAAAAACATACATTTGTCCAATTTTTATTGAAATCTGAAAACATTGATTTTTTTGGCTGTTCTGATACTCCTGGTTTCATTTACTTGCAAAGCTGGGAATACAATTTTGCGCATTATAAGGTTAGGAGAAGGTTCAGACAGGCTTGAAAGTAGGCGTGAGGTTGCTGGGGGTAATAAAAGTACTCTAACAAAGGAATAACAGGCTTTTCTAGTGTAAAACCCCCATAAGACAACGTACTGTGTTTAGCCGATACACATTTTCTTTAATAACTCGGTAAATATTTATGCTAGAATGACGAGAGAGGACTTAAAACTTTTGCCTCTCTAATTCCCACCTTTTTAAAAGCATTAATTTTACATCTGGGGCTTTTCTGACCCTTTTTGAGTCCAAAAACTCGAAATTTGAAAGATTAATCCCCAGAAAATGGGTTTAGAGTTTTCCGATTGTTTTGCCCAACGAACTTGTCAAACAGATTATAGAAAGGAACGTCCCTACCAAATTTGAAGTAAATCGGACAAAAAATGTGACCGCTAGAGTGCATACACACATATATATATATATATACATATATATATATACAATTTTGAACGACCCCCCAAAACGTGTTTAGGGGGTCACGTTAGGAACTTCTATGGTGGTCCCGGGCTTAAGTTTCACCGTGCGGGTTATGCTAATAGTTCACTTTCCAAAGGAAATTCACTAATAAGAGGACTGATAGAATAAAATATATTCTTTCATTACATGCACCTAAAGTTAACATATTCAATAGTATTTTTGAGATGTGTGGTGCAAAGAAATATTTTTGATCTGATGCACAGCGCTCAATGATTTTTGATTTCCTTTCAAAATTACCTTTACCTTACCTTATTGAACGATCACACCGCGGGATGACATACACAATTTACAAATAACTTTTAAAAGAATTTTGAAAGGTTTTTTTAATAACAGATAATGATTTGAATCATTTCATTGATTCATCATTTCGTGCATCAAAACTTTCAAAGCATCGGAACATAATCAATCCATCAAAACAAAATCCAAGCATCTCTATATAATACAAATCAAAATTTTAGATCTTTTTGATGCACTGCACACCCCTAAAGATTATTTCCTAAACTACATATTTTACAGGCTAGCCCCTCAAATAAAATTGTATCCAAACAAAATTTCTAAATGTTGTGGTTCTTATGATTGTTTAGCGTTTTACTGTCCAAGTTAACACTGCTCATAAAAGAGTAAATGGTTGTTGTTAATATTTGTTTTTCTGACTCACCGTCACTGAAGCCAGGTAGAGGAGAGCATGCAGCCCACTCGTTGTCGCATGCTCCATTGGCTCCGAAGTTGAAGTCCGTTTGCTGGTCGTGGATCGGAGGCACTCTTGAGGCAACGCCCAGTTCAGTTTGCCTTTCAACTTCAATCGCCTCAGCCTCTTTTAATTTATGCTTATCTGAAATATAAATAGTAATTTAAGTTTAATACTAGTGAATAGACTTTTCATTGAAATACCTACATATTTCGTCATTGTGATGCGAACATTAAAATTGAAATAAATGGCCTTGTATGAATGATCGAATTAAAAACGATAAAATAAAGAGTATACCAGTCTATGGAATTGCAAAACTGTGCTTTCGAGGTGTAAGAAGTTTAGTAAAGAAATTTGTAATTAGTTGTGTAATGGTCATAAAACCATTCCATCAGGTCAGGCGAGGTAAGACTTTGACACTCACAATGATGCAGCAGCTGTGCCCAGGACTGAGAAGAGCCGGTGGAGGTTTGTGACAGCTTGACCAGCCTGAGTAGCGAACCACTGGGCTCCTTGCATGTAAACCCTGGAAAAGCATCGATAAGTGGTAAAGTGTAAAACGATAATATTCACTAGGAGTTTAGAGGATTATTTATCTCCAACACTGGGAGAATTCTCCTCCCCTCAGATACCTAGACATTGTTTTCTTATCAAGTGGACCACGGGTTGACAAGGATTCTGAGAACTGGATAGTAGCATTGTCACTAGGCTGAAATAAATTCTGACTGTCACTGTGAATTGTGATGTGGACCACATTGATCCATGGTGGCTCTCCAGATAGTCAACTGCCTCTACTACATACAACTAGAGCAGTAATGCATCTATTATGTGCTGAAATTTTGTTTCTGGAACTCTGTTACAGTCTGGTTTACCCATTATATTATACAGAGCTTAATACTCTAGCAAACCTGACTTACCTTATGTGACCTCAGTAAAGTGTTTGATTGTGTCTGTCATGAGACACTATTGACCAAACTTGAGTTTTATGGAATAAATGGTACAGCTTTATCTCTTGAGTTCCTACCTTGAAAATAGGGAACAGATAGTCTCAGTTAATAACCAGCTCTCTGATAAATGCCAAGTCTCGTGTGGGGTACCACAAGGATTGGTGCTTGGGCAATTACTGTTCCTAATCATGGTCAATGATATTGATGTTAGTGTACCATGTAAGACTGTGTGTTTTGCTGATGACACAACCTTGTTTAATTCTAGTCCAGATGTAAATACTATAAATATAGCTTGTAATAATTCCCTTAATTGTGTATCTGAATGGTTTAGCGCCAATGGCTTTGTACTTAACAATGAGAAAACTCAAACAACAGTCTTTAGTAATAAGAATATTAAGGCTAATGAATCCAACATCTGTGATCAGTTGAGTAGCGTTAAATTGTTAGGTATAGTTTTGGACAGAAAGTTAACATGGCATTATCATACTGATTTTATTTGTAATAAGCTCTCAAGAGTTGTTTATTTAATAAGGTCCTTAAACAGGAATGTGCCCAAGTCTTATCTTAAGCTTGCCTACAATAGTTTTTTTCAAGGGATATTATTGTACGGTATCTGCCTGTGGGGAAATTCTGCTGGGGCACAGGATGTCTTGTTAATACAAAAAAAGGCTGTGAGAATTGTAGCTGGTGCTGACTACAGAGATCATTGTAGGCCCATATTTATATGTGAAAGTATTTTAACTGTATATAGTTTGTATGTTCTATATGTCCTATTAGATGTTAAGAAAGAATCTGTTAATTTAGTAAAGAGGTTTAATATTCATGAACACAACACAAGACATAAAAATAATGTTGAAGTTCCTTTTTGTAGATTGACTAAAGTTACAAAAAGTTCAAAGATAATTGGCCTGAAACTTTACAATAAGCTTCCTGTTCAAATTAGAAATATTGAATCCATGGCTCATTTTAAATTGGCTTTGACTAATGGGCTACTTAAGCACCCATTATATTCAGTAAATGAATTTTTTGAATTAAGTGAAAATGATTTTAAAGATTTTAAATAAGTGTGCCGCTAAGAACCTCTGTATAGTATGACAGTATATGACATGATAGTATATATAGCCTAGTAGTAGAAGTATTGTATGTTATCCTAAAATTATTTATTGCAAGTCGTGTCCGACTTATTTGACTTTGTCTATTACACAAATGTGTTTAACGACAATAAAGGATTCTTATTCTTATTCAAAACTTTGTTTCAATGCTTGAAACTCCGTTTCACAGAAGTTTCAACCCATTATATTGTCAGGAAATTGATTTATGTTCTCTACAACTCACAAGGCACTGGGTTATAAGAAACTTATTCAACACTGCAACTCTTGATTCATGAAATTTAAACCGTGTGCATGAGCACAAGCGTCCGTCTGTCAGACGTAGTATGCCTACTGCATCACTGCTGTCAATGTGTTTCTTCTGGCGGTACCAGTAAGCTTTCTTTCATTGCAGTGTTCTTATTGGTGAGGTAGTTTTTGTAGTCTAAAAGCTCATCTAATAAAGATTTTGACATTCAAAAACATTTAAAAAACTTATTTTCATCAACAAAAAGATCACAAAGTGTGGTGTCTTTATGAGACACAAAAATAGAGTGTACTTTTAAATGACGTTACTTTATTCTTCACCTCCCTTTTTATAAAAAAAAAAGTACAAGTATCTCAAATTATCTCATATTCGAGTACGTGACATAGTGGCGGTGGTGATTCTGGACTCTCCTAGACTCACTGCTACTTATGGAATGACCGTCACTATCGCCACTTCGTCAAACTCAACATTGTACACCTTTGACATTTTGCAGCAAACCTGGTTTAAATTTCCTGCAATCGAGTTTCATGAGACAAAGTTGCAGTGTGTAACAGGGTCCTGAAGGTTTGCTAACACTAAAAAATAATTGTGCTAAGTATTTTAAAAGGAACTAACCTGTGCTGGATCTAGGAACACTGTTTGCACTTGGAACTATGTTTTCCTTTCTACTGGAAGGCACTGTAACACATAGAATAAACTGTATCAGAAAATTGACACATGCTTTCTACCATATAAACCCCTATTTGATTTTGAGGGGGTCATCAATACATACACTATGAGATGGCTGAGAAGTACCTCCTTAGTCTGAGTAAAAAACTAAGTCAATTATAAAGCATATACATGATTGTGAAATTTAACTCATCTTTCTTTCATACCCTAAGATACAATATAATTAGGGGTGTGCGAGTACTCGAAACTTCGCGTTTTCGGCCGAGTATTTTAATACTCGAACTCGACTCGAAACTTTGAAAACTACTCGAAAGTTCGAGCGAGTATTTCCCGCCGATTTTCGGACGATCGCGATCGGCCAAAACGCGAAGTAACGGCCGCAAAAGACAATCGCGTCACGTAAAATCGGCCGAAAATGACAACCGCAAACGATTGTGACTGGCCAAAACGCGAAGTAACGGCCGCAAAATCAATCATATCACATAAAATCGGCCGAAAATGACGACCGCGAACGATTGAGACCGGCCAAAACGCGTAGTAACGGCCGCAAAAGGCATCGCATAAAATTGGCCGAAAATGACGATCGGAGCGCGTCATTTCGGCCATAACTAACGATTTTGTTATTTAATATTGATTGTAAGCGATGTCTGGACCAGGTGAAATTGGCCAAATTACAACCGAGCCCTGTTTCATCGGCTGGAAATGAATGTCACACCGTGTTTTGTTTGTCAATACGTTTGTCAGTTTGATTGTACTGGCCAAACCTTTGTATTGCTACACATGTATTAGTTCAAATTCAAATATATCTTTATTCACCAATATACATATTGTACATTGAATAGCGTCACAATATACTTCATGGCACAAATTATAATTCTAAAGAAATACAAAAGAATCTCTTCACGAGGCTTGCTCTAATAATTGTTTGTATAATTAATGATAAAAAGAGAACAAAAACAATTAATACTAGCAAAACAATTAAAATCTAGAGTACAAGAAAAATTAGTGATGATTATTCAACAACAACAAAAAATCTTCAAAAGAGTATAAGTTTAAAGTTAGTAGGTAATTTTTTAAAAGTCTTTTAAATTTTTCTAAATTTTGTTCCTCAAAAATATTTTTTGGTAAATGAAATAAAAATTTTTTGCCCATGAAACAAGTCTTCTTTTCAACAAATTTTAGTTTGTGATTTTCAACATATCTATTATTTCTAGTATTGTAATTATGATTATTGGGATTTTTGGTTGAAATATTCATTTTTTTAACATATAATACTGTTTCGTAAATATATAGGTCATATACTGTCAAAATTCCTAGTTGAGAAAAAGAGGTTTAGCGGATTGATTCTTTTTAATATTAAAAATTATTCTCAACGCTCTTTTTTGCTGTAGAAGAATTCTGCCCAAGTTTTTCTTTGTAGTAGCTCCATAAATAGCTATGCCATAAGACATGTGTGAATTTATTAAAGAGTAATAAATAGTTTTTAATGCATTAATATTACAAATTTTAGACATTTGACGTAAAGCATATAATCCAGAAGACATTTTTTTAACTACATAATTAACGTGCTCATCCCAACACAAATTTTGGTCTAGTATTAATCCAAGAAATTTTGTATTTTCAACTTGTTGCAATTTTGAATTTTCTAGAAAGATTTCTGGTTCTAAATTAGATCTGGTTTGTTTAGTACAAAAGGATATAAAATTTGATTTATTTAAGTTTAACGTAAGATTTTTGCTATTTGAAAATTCTTTAACTGATAGAAGACTTAGAAAAGATTTTAATTCAATGCCATCTTTAGTTGTATCTGATATTGTGATATTGGCATCGTCAGCATAGAGGCACTAGAGCCTCATGCCTCCACCAAATTTAGTTAGAAACCATATTTAGATTATCAAATCTAGGATGGTATCCAAATTCCATTACACTATTTTAAACTACCAACTGATGGCAACTACTTGCTCGAAAATACTCAAAACTCGAAAATAATTGGCACTACTCGACTCGATTTAAAAAATCACTACTCGCACACCCCTAAATATAATAGGACTAACCTGTGATGGAACTAGGCGCGTTGGATGATTTTGGAACTGTGTTATCACTTCTACTAAAGGAACCTGAAAGTAACGCAAAAAAGTTAAAAAGTTGTTTATACAAAAAGTTGCCTGAAAGAAAATCACAACTTTAGTTTGCATTATGTGCGGTTTGTAGCACGGATTGATAATGACAAACTAGTTGTTATTTTACTTACGTTGTCAATCTAATTTTGTTCGTGATGAACGAATTTCGGCGCTAGGCCATCATCAGCATCCATACACTGTTCACTAGATTATTAACGTAGATTATTATCGTTGCGTAGGTCTAGTAGCATAACAACATGACGCAGTATGCTACCGTACTACATCCTACGCAACGCAGATCTCATGAACAAAATTGAATTGACAACGTAAGTAAAATAACATTTAGTTTACAGAAATATTTGAACATGTTTTATTGAGTTGAGCTAACTATAACAAAGTCACTAAGCAAGGGATCAATTAAAATGTTCCGCCAACACAAGTCAATAGTGGAATTCATTCTTTTCCAAGATTCTTGACTCGCATAAACGCCAGTTTAAATTAATCTGCACAGTTTATGTGAGAATCTAAACTATGAACTACATTTATAGGCCATTTCGACACTTTAATTAAAGATATAAAATTACTCAAAGACTCCATGTACCGGTATTACATATGAAAATCACCACAAATCAAATTAAAATATCATTCAACTGAATTAATACTCTTTATATTAACTTAAACTAAATGTTTATTATTTTCAAAGGCGATATATACTATCTACAATCTGTCTATGGCATGAAAAACCAAGTTCTTTTATTTGTAGACCAAGTGACAAATATAATATGCATCAATGAATTCTTCTTAATTATTCAGGATGATTAAACACATAGTTTAACCTTATTTTATTGCATCGTTGGCTAATAAACTACTAAACCACTCACTCACGATCGTTAAAACTGATAGCAACCTTGAGGCTAGGATGCATCGAAAATGAAAATGTAATCAACATTTTTCCCAACCCTAATAATACCAATAAACGTGAGACACACAGACCAAGCACCTCACAAGAGCAGCAGACATCCCTGCAGTACACTGGAATGTAGAGATCAGGCTTTTACGATATAGTATTTTGAAACAAGCATCTGAATTTTTAGAGGATACGTCTACATTCATCGTTAGGCTATTTTCACGAGACCAGCTGACGCAAATGTGTGGTGGTAGTATAGACTACCATAGGGATAGAAAACCAGTCACCACACATTCGTGGTCCTGTTCATGTGAAATTTTGTATAATAGTAATGGTGTTAAGCTAAGCTACATCATTAGATAATCACTTTATTCTATGAGAGTTCACAACACGCACCCCACTTCATGACAAGCTTGTCATTCGCTCTGTCACTTGTTCCCGATTGATTGATCGGTAATTTAGACAAATTTAACTACTGAAAAGTTGTCTACACATACTAAACAGAGAATGTCCAGATAAAAATAATGGTTTAAAATACTTACTCGAAGAAGTCTTTGGAATATTCAGTGAAGGTTGAACTGTTAATGAAGACCCGATGTTCTCACGATCTGTGAAAAAATACTCAAGATCAAGTGGAATAAAGGAGAAAATCAACCTTTTACAAAAGAACCTTTTAAAGTTGTAATGATAGGTTTTTTGTTTGAATTAAATATAATCATTTTAATCAACGATTTTCTTGACTAACTAAAATAACTAACAATATAATAGATTTGATGTATCATCAGGTCATATGCATATAGGGTCACTGTCAAGTAACAGTTTTAAAAGTAATAAAATTAATCTTTATTCAAAACTAATAACACACTTCCCTAAATTTATGATTCCCAAATAACAATAAACTCTTTTAACAAAACACAGAAACAAATGTAATGAAGGTATAAATTTAAACATAGATGTTTTACAATTTTAACTGAATGTTTCACAACACTTGTAGACATTGCTAGAATTAAATTAGAAGAAGTTGAAATTGTTTGAAAAAATTTCGGAATTGTTCCTCTTGCGTCAATTGTCATTCAACTGATAATCATATTTTTAGCAGTTAATGCTAAACATTCAGAGTGACTGTTAAGTGCGTTCCCAAATAAAAAAAAAATTGTTATTTAGGTCAAAATGAGTAAAAAAGTTCCTATAAACATAGGTCCTTAAGTGCCTCATTTTCCGTCTATCTGCCTGTATGTGTTTTTTACTTAATACGTTAATATAAGGAACATCTGAAGATATTGACTTCAAACTTGCTATATGTATTACATTTAATAAGACCCATTTTGGTATGGAATATCAAGTTTCTACTTTTTACCATATCAAAATGGCGGCCATTTTTGTTTTTCCAAGCTAAATATCTGAAAAACCGTAAAATTTATGAAAAAAACTTACTTAAATTAGATCTCCCTGAAGTCTGAGACTTGAAGAGAGATTGGTTCAAGCTTTGATTGGGAGGCGGCAAAAACTCATCACCACCTGAAAAAACAAAAACCAATCAAGGTTCAGGTAGGTCTACTTACAATTTCATAGAAGGACTTGATGGGCATCTTGATTAAACACAAACCGGGAATCCCGCACTCGTCTGACCGATGTTTTGTAAGGAATTTTTTAGGAATAAAATAAATTACCTTAATTCTTCAGGGCGGGGGGGGGGGCGCACGTTCGTACTGCAAAGCTAGAGAGTGGAAGGTGGCCTCTATTGGGAGTCATATTACACTGAATGGCCTCCCATCAGGCCTTGCTGTGCAACATGCCCCCACCTTGAAGAAATAGGTTATTGTTTATTTTTACTAAAAATGCCAAACAAACACAGGTTTACTCCCAAAATCATGAGTCAGTTTCAATTATTTTTGCCCCTCTGCATAACAGTTTTTATTATATTGAAGGATTCTTTTGAATACATTAATTTTTTAAGCGCTAAAAAATGCTCTTGTAGGTTTGATACTAACTTGTTAATTTTCTGATATTCTTGCTGTCATATCTAAGTAGTTTTTAAAATCTCCATACGGCATAGGTATAGAGCCAACATACCCTAACTTTTTGGCTACCCTAACTTTAAAGGTTTGTTTACACCGGAGTTGCCAACAACAGTTGTAATTAATCTTTAGAACGACAATAATTTATTTAAATTTGGTTTATCACCATTGAAAATTGGTGCTGTCAAATATGTTGGCAACAAAACAACATTGTTGCTCACATTTGTTGGCAACTCTGGTGTAAATGTGTCTTACAGTAAGTAAAACTGTGCTGAACTGGCTGGGATTTGCCTATTTCCTTTTTCAAGAATACAGATAAGAGTGAACAAGGATGACCCTCACTTCACTGCCCCTTCAGGGGTTCTTGTTTCTGCTTTGACTGTACTCGGCCACACATGTGGAGGGGGGTGTGAAAATCCACAACAATCCATAATCGTGCAACATAGGATTCTCATCACCCTCACTGTTTCACCCCAGCTGGTTCTATGTGGATAGTGTGTGTACATAAATGCACTCATGCCAAAAAGTCAGCCATGTCATTTAGGTCTAGGTATTATTACATCTAATTAACTATTCAACACTGGTGGACTTAACAATTAACTAATTTAAAATATACGGTAAAATAACAATTACACGTCAATAAAAGTTGAACATACTCGATGAATCTTCGATGACAAGGTCTTCTACCTCAGAACGGGACTTAGGTGATGCAGTATCTTCGTCATTGTCACCTGAAAAAATGAAAATATTCACATAACAACAAAGTGATAACATATTCAACCGATACTTATATACATAACCTTTATCGAGATCTCCTGGTGAAATTATAAATTAGAAGAGAAATATCAAAACTTCCCTTGTTATCAAATATTTTTTACAGAGATCTAGGTCGAGAGAATAAATCGTGATAAGATCTGGATATTTGCTCATTTCCATTTGCGGCTAACTTTTGTATTCACTGAATTTGAATGATATTTATTGAATTTTGATTAAAACTTTAGACGAAGCACGGATAATTCTATTGACGATATTACAAATGATTCCAGATTATCCCCATCAGACATAAAACAAAAACAACATGTAAAAAGGTTTACATGTTGACTCCCTATTAAACTGCAGTTACGAATTTTGAAAATGTGAACAACTTACTTAACACTAGGCTCAAAGGAACCTCTCATTACATCAACAGTACGCTCAGTTAGTGCAATAGTGTAGACTGTTGCTGTGTAACATGTTTGTAGGACGAATACAAGTATTCCAAACCATTGCTCATCCTGAATGATCCTTTGAGTGGTTGGAAGAGGGTAACTAAAGTACAGAGTTCATCCATGCAACTTTACCAACTTGATAAAGATCTTTGGAGTAAGTAAAAGAAAATTGTATCATCACTCCAAAAAATCAAAAACACTTTTTTCTTACCATAGCATAGCAAGTTACAACTCTTTCACAATAAAGCTAACGGAATATTGAAAGCTTACAGAAAAACTACAATAAAAATTTAAAACTCAGCACAATAACCTTTAAAGGTATTAAAAATAGACTATAGAAATAACAAACTTACTTATTACAATAGGATCTTGTATGTCAGGCCCTGCCGCAAATTCTAAACTCCTTTCATCTGGAACTGTAGAAGATTGCGTTTTTTAAACCCATTGGCAGAATCATTATTTTTATTTTTGTACTTAAAGGAAAATAGTAGGACCTGCTGCTTCAACTCGAGCTAATTTTCGTCTCGTTCTTCTGAATTAACAAAATCCCCCAGATTGTCCTGCCCTCATGCTGTGGTGTATTAACATATGAGACACCAAGAAAGAAGTATCGATGTAAATGTAAAGATTCCTTAATCAGATATCGTTAAAAACACAATAAACATACTGACAGAAATGTATTAAGTTCATTCATTAATTTGTTGTATTAAACAATTTTTTCGTTGGCTTCCTGATTTTCTAGTCTATGCCGCAACCATTCGGTTCAGCAAAATTAATTAACAAACAGTTGTTTTGAGTCAGAAACAAGCCTACACAAGGCATCTCACCCATCCTACACTCATAAATCATTCAAAATACACCCTAATTGAGCCTGTGCCTCATACAGTGATTAAGGCAGAGAAGAATACTTTGACGAAGCTGAATTGCCTCTAATATGTTCACAGATTTCTCACTAGATAGCTATCTAGTACAGCTGGACCAACCAGACAAAACGTTATAACCAACCTCTATAACGGTTTACAACCTCGTTGATCTCACTTTTAGGGTTTGAAAATAGTTTGAATGTTACAAAATTGAGCATGTTAATGAAAATATGTTTTCTTTTAAGTAGCAAGAGATTCAACTATGAACTCTTTGAAGAAAGTATTGCTGAAGAAATTGGAGTGGGAATGAAACTTGTTGAAGTCTGCAAATAGGGTAAAAAATATAATTTTCTAAGCCAAGAGGAGAACAAATTATTTGAACTGGTTAAATGAAACTCACGAAAATAAAACAATATAAAAACTGTGTAGATTAGAAGGATGCAATTTCTCTAAGATAGTCAAACTAAGCCTGATTATCTTAACTAAGGTAAATTGATTGAGTATTAAGCTAGTTACTCTCCTTTTTTTTAATCAAGAATAAATAACGAAAGTGTATTGTTTGCCACAAGCAATTTCAGAATTAATAAGTGTTAGTGATGTGTCAAAACCAAAACTCGAATCTCAAAACCACCAAAACTTTGGAAAATTTTCGGTTTCGAGATTCGATCGGCGAGTTTCGAGAATCAAAACTCAAAACTGCCGAGATTTTTTGTGTCATTGTTGTTTTTCATTGTTGTCATTGGTATTTTGTGGATTATTGATTTTTTATTTGTGAAAGAACAACTCTAACCAAAGTTTATAATTAAGCTACAAATAATTGGTTCACTAGTAGTTCTGAAACTAATATTTTTCTAGGATACTTCGAGAATGGCAGTAAGTTAACTGGTTTATTTGGAGTAACTAGATTTATTTTTCATAACCATACCCAGGCAAGTAAATAGGGTTTCGCGATTTGAGTTTCGAGATTCGATTTTGTAAGTTTCGGTTTCGGTTTTGAGATTCGAAATTTCTGGTTTTGACCATCACTTATAAGTGTTCTCTCCTGTATAAGCGACTTTAAATTTAAACAACAACTGATTGAAAGGAAACTGAACCATCTTACATATCAGGCACCGCACTTCTTATTGGATTTTTGTTATGAGGTAGTATTGTGCAGAACTACTTACTGACAACAACTGATTGAAAGGAAACTCAACCATCTTACGTATCAGGCACCGCACTTCTTATTGGATTTTTGTTATGAGGTAGTATTGTGCAGAACTACTTACTGACAACAACTGATTGAAAGGAAACTGAACCATCTTACATATCAGGCACCGCACTTCTTATTGGATTTTTGTTATGAGGTAGTATTGTGCAGAACTACTTACTGACAACAACTGATTGAAAGGAAACTCAACCATCTTACGTATCAGGCACCGCACTTCTTATTGGATTTTTGTTATGAGGTAGTATTGTGCAGAACTACTTACTGACAACAACTGATTGAAAGGAAACTGAACCATCTTACATATCAGGCACCGCACTTCTTATTGGATTTTTGTTATGAGGTAGTATTGTGCAGAACTACTTACTGACAACAACTGATTGAAAGGAAACTCAACCATCTTACGTATCAGGCACCACACTTCTTATTGGATTTTTGTTATGAGGTAGTATTGTGCAGAACTACTTACTGACAACAACTGATTGAAAGGAAACTGAACCATCTTACGTATCAGGCACCGCACTTCTTATTGGATTTTTGTTATGAGGTAGTATTGTGCAGAACTACTTACTGACAACAACTGATTGAAAGGAAACTGAACCATCTTACATATCAGGCACCGCACTTCTTATTGGATTTTTGTTATGAGGTAGTATTGTGCAGAACTACTTACTGACAACAACTGATTGAAAGGAAACTGAACCATCTTACGTATCAGGCACCGCACTTCTTATTGGATTTTTGTTATGAGGTAGTATTGTGCAGAACTACTTACTGACAACAACTGATTGAAAGGAAACTGAACCATCTTACATATCAGGCACCGCACTTCTTATTGGATTTTTGTTATGAGGTAGTATTGTGCAGAACTACTTACTGACAACAACTGATTGAAAGGAAACTGAACCATCTTACGTATCAGGCACCGCACTTCTTATTGGATTTTTGTTATGAGGTAGTATTGTGCAGAACTACTTACTGACAACAACTGATTGAAAGGAAACTGAACCATCTTACGTATCAGGCACCGCACTTCTTATTGGATTTTGTTATGAGGTAGTATTGTGCAGAACTACTTACTGACAACAACTGAATTGTTTCTACTTTCAGTACTGCTTCCATTTGGCACTGTAACAAAATTATAAACAAAACTTATTTAAAAATAGTCAGTTTTAATTAGGGGTGTGCGAGTAGTGATTTTTTTAATCGAGTCGAGTAGTGCCAATTATTTTCGAGTTTCGAGTATTTTCGAGCGAGTATTTGCCATCAATTGGTAGTTTAAAATAGTGTAATGGGATTTGGATACCACCCTAGATTTGATAATCTAAACATGGTTTCTAACTAATACATGAGTAGCAATACAAAGTTTTGGCCAGTACAATTAAACTGGATTACGTATTGACAAACAAAACAAGGTTTGATATTCGTTTCCGGCCGATGAAACAGGGTCCTGTTGTCATTTGGCCAATTTCACCTGGTCCAGACATCGCTTGTAATCAATATTAAATGACGAAATCGTTAGTCACGGCCGAAATGCGCGATCCGATCGTCATTTTCGGCCGATTTAACGTGATGCGATTGCCTTTTGCGGCCGAAATTGCGCGGTCCGATCGTCATTTTCGGCCGATTTTACGTGATACGATCGCCTTTTACGGCCGTTACTACGAGTTTTGGCCGGTCGCAATCGTTCGCGGTCGTCATTTTCGGCCTATTTTACGTGATGCAATCGCCTTTTGCGGCCGTTACGATGCCTTTTGGCCGCTCGCAATCGTTAGCGATCGTCCGGAAATCGGCGGGAAATACTCGCTCGAACTTTTGAGTATCAAATCAAATCAAATCAAAAATATCTTTATTTGTCTCTTGCACAAAGGTACAATAAATAGTGTCAAAACATAAATATGATTAGTCTAAATAATACTTAATTAATAGTGTCAAAACATAAATATGATTAGTCTAAATAATACTTAATTACTATTTCTTTACAAAATTGTCCATGCAAAATTCTTCTAGTGAGTACAGAGCTTTCTGCATCAGGAACTCCTTTAATGACTTTTTGAATTTACCATTGTCTTTAATATCTTTTATTTCCTTTGGGACATATTTAAAAAAATGTATTCCAGCATAGGAGGTTTTTTTGGTGAAACATTCTAGTCTATGCTGTGGTAATATTTTATCATGTTTGTTTCTTGTATTATATGAATGAAAATCATTGTTACTCTTGAATTGGCCAATGTGTGTCTTGCAATGCATAATACACTCAAGTATGTAGAGACTATGAACGGTTAAAATATTTAGTTCAACAAAGTGATGTTTCACGGATACATCAGTTTTAAGATTTAACATTGTTCTTATAGCTTTCTTTTGCAGGACAAGAATTTTTTTCAAATTTTGGCTCGAAGTCCCTCCATATATACTTATTCCATATGCAATATGGGACTGTATGTGAGCATAAAAAATAGTTTTTAAAACAGATAAATTACAAAGAAAGGACATTTTCTTTAAAGCAAAAATACCAGAATTGATCCTTTTAATGATTCTTTCAACATGCATATCCCAACTGAGATTTTTATCTACCGTTAACCCAAGGAATTTAGTATGATTCACTTTATCCAACTCTTTAGCATCAGCCAAAATAAGAGTATTTGGGTGGTTTCTGTTTTGTTTAGTATGAAAAGACATAACATTTGTTTTTTCTGTATTCAGGATCAATTTATTTTCAATAAAAAAGTGTTGCAATTTTGAAAGTTGAATAAAAGCTGCAACTTCTAAATCAGTTTCACTTTTAGCTGATACAATTAAATTTGAATCATCTGCATATAAATAAAGCTGGGTTTTTATGTTTTGAAGGTCACTTAAACATTTAGGCATCTCTTTTACGTAACAAATAAACAAAAGTGGGCCTAAAATGGAACCTTGTGGTACTCCATTTCTTATTACTTGAGTATTTGATTGATATTTATGGATTTTATTGTTTTTTATCTGAGAAATCTCAACATATTGCTTCCTTTCAGAAAGGTAAGAGGCAAACCATTTTAAATTAAAATTGTGGATCCCCAAATTTTGCAATTTTTGAAGAAGTATTTCATGAGATATGCTGTCAAAAGCCTTTGATAAATCCATAAAAATTCCAACTGTTTTTTTTTTTTTTTTTTTTTTGTCAATTGATTCCAATAGCAGTTCTGTGAAGTCAACTAAAGCAGTGGTGGTAGATTTATTTTTCCGAAAGCCATGTTGTTCATTATCAAAAAGGTTGTTTATTTCCAGATGTGTATAAAGTCGGTTGTACATTGCTTTTTCAAAAATTTTTGAGATTGATGGTAAAACTGAAACTGGGCGGTAATTTTGAACTTCAGTCCTGCTTCCCTTTTTATAAATGGGGATCACTTTGGTTACCTTCAACTTTCCTGGATATACACCAGTGATAAAAGAGGAATTTATAAGATGTAACAATGGTTTTACAAGCTGATATTTTATAATTTTTATGATTCGAATCGGTACTTCATCATAACCACTTGACCATTTATTTTTTAGTGAATCAATAATTTGGACTATTTCAATTTCATTTACAGGTGGACAGTAGTTTTCAAAACTTTGAGTCGAGTTCAAGTATTAAAATACTCGGCCGAATACTCGAAGTTTCGAGTACTCCCACACCCCTAGTTTTAATACAATTTACTTTGTGTGAAGAATGATTAACAATGCAGATTATTGGAGGATAATTAATTTTTAATTTCAATGGTTGAATATTGCAAACCACAGATAAACTGTCGGTCCAAAGGTTTTAACAGTTAACTTTAAATAGGAACAAGTTGAGAGTGTTAAGAAGCCTTCGACCCCTTGGATCCTCGGAAACTACACGTAAACTAAATTAATTAACTAAACTAAAATATTTTAAATGACTAAGTAAACTAAGGTGCCAATCCAATATATGACGAAGTAATTCAATTGAGGGAAAAAAAGAAACACCTGTCGCTTTGGACGACCGATAACAGGACATAATGTACAAAGGTTAACTCACTGGCCCCCCCTCCAACCCCTCAAAGCCAGTCTACCTGCAATCGTGCCCAGGGAAACCGGAAATAAAAATCCACGTGGTAACAATGGTTGTGATGTGCGTTCATTTGTGTGTTTTTGTTCATGTACATGTAACTTAAATGTGAATTTTAAATATTTAAAATCGATTCGACGAAGCTTCACGGCCAAGAATAGAGATTTTCCAATGGATTAACCTACGCCTCAACAACCTGCACCGACCAAGGCGGTGAAGATGACATAAATGCTGGAATACGTATACGCCACAATAGGAGTAAAAACCCCCGTAGCAGCAAACCTGCGTACTCAGCGAATTTCCAATGCATACATATGTATCTTAATACCACATAATACCACATACCAAGTTTCATCAATATACATTCATAAATAAACGATTTGTGACATTTTAATTATTCTCTATAAGAATAACATGGCGGCTGAGTATGCAGGGTTGCTGAAGCAAGGAACACAAAAAATGGGGTTTTATAAAAATATCAATATAACTCAAGAAGGTAAAGCCACATACCAAATTTTATTAATTTATATTCATAATTAAGGGAGATAACACGTTACTTATTCTCCATAAGAATAACATGGGAGCTGAGTACGCAGGTTTGCTGCTACGGGAACTATAGGCCAAAAAATGTTTTTTAGTGCAAATATAAATAGACCACAACGATATGAAGCAATATACCAAGTTTTATCAGGATAAGTTGATAAATAAGCGAGATATACAATTTTTCTTATTGTCCATAAGAATAACATTGGTCACCATACTGTGTTTAGCACTTTCAATATCTCTGTAACCATTTTTGCTTAGAGCAATTATCAAAACACCAAATTGTGCGTCTTTTTAAGGTTATTCCAATGGAAAAACTAAAATTTGACTTTTTTCAAAAATTATTTGTAAAAAATTCAAAGCCCAATTTTGGGGTACAAAACCCCCCCAAAATACCCCTTCGGATAGAGCGATCTGGCTGGTTTTTGAACTTAGTCATAAATGTTGCTTTACACGTTTTTATCAAATTTCATCAAAATCGGATCATTTTTACAAGAGTTATCGTGCTCACGGACACACACACACACACACACACACACACACACACACACACACACACACACACACACACACACACACACACACACACACACACATATATATATACAGTTTCAAACGAATGGTGTTTTTGGGGTCTGGGGACCTCAAAACGAAAAGTTATCATGGTCCCGGGCCTAGGTCTTACCATGCCGACTACGGTAATAGCTTCTTCCCTATAGGGGAAATTCGCTAAAAAAGGATTGATTGACGTAAGTAAATAAGTTATATTAAACCAATAAATTAAGCTAAATTAACCGCTATTATTAAGTTGCTAAATTAATTAAAATATCCATACAGATTGATATTACACTGAATTTATTGATCAGAGAGATAACTAAGATAAGATAACCCCGTCGCAGCAAACCTGCGTACTCAGCGAATTTCCAATGCATATATATGTGACTCACTACTACATAGAGCTATTTACCAAGTTTCACAAAAATACATTCATAAGTAAGTGATATATAGCATTTTATTTATTCTCTATAAGAATAACATTAGGGTTGAGGACGCAGGTTTGCTGCAACGAGGAAGATAAGTAATGTGTTTTTTTTTTCAATTATCAATACAACTGAACCAGGTGAAGCTATATCCCAAGTTCTCTTAATGTAGGTTCATAATTAAGGGAGATATACAACTTTACTTATTCTCCATATGAATAACATGGGGACCGAGTATGCAGGTTTGCTGCTACGGGGACTATCAACAAAAAACTTGTTTTTTGTGCTAATATCAATATACCACAACTAGTTGAAGCCACATACCAAGTTTCATCAATATACATTCATAAATAATCGAGATATAGAATTTTATTTATTCTCCATAAGGATAACATTGGACAACGTACTGTGTTTAGCACTTTGAATATCTCTGCAACGGTTGGACGTAGAACAACGATTAAAACACCAAAATGTTTTTTTTGTTGAGCTAAACACATTAATAAACAGAAATGTGAAGTTTTTAGTAAAACTATCTGAGAAAAATCTAAAAACCTTTTTCCCATAAGATTAACATGGGACACTTTTTTTGGATTTTCTCCGCAACCACTTAACCTAGGTTAATGATTCAAAATACTGAATCATTTGTTTTTTTTAAGCTCTATAAAATGGCTAGAACTAAAGTTGAGTGTTTTTAACATTTTGGGGAAAATTTGCAAAAAAAGTTTTTTGGAAAATTGTAAACCCCCATAACCCCCTTCCCATAGTGCGATCAATCTGGTTTTCGAACTTAAATTCATAAATACTACTCTCCACATTTGTGCCAAATTTCATCAAAATCGGGTTTTTCTTTCAAAAGTTATTGCGGTAACGGACACACACACACACACACACATATAAATTTGGACGAATAGTGTTTTTGGCATCTGGGGACCTCAAAATGAAAATTTATCATGGTCTCGGGCTTAAGTCTTACCATGCCACCTACGGTAATAGCTTCTTCCCTAAAGGTCAAATTCGCTAAAACTGAATATACAGAATAACTTTGGATTTGGATAGCAGAACTTGGATCACTTACCTGATAGTTTTGGAGTGGGTTGAAAAAACTTGGTCAAAGTAACATTGGATGACTTGGAGTTGGATTTCTTCGATTTTGAAAGAGAAGGTTTTTGCGGTTTGGCTGTAAACAATTCAATGTGGTTTTGATATTCTAAGCTCTTAAGATTTACATAAGAAATTAAACTAACACAGTAATTTATATTTTTAATGTTTTGAATTACTTTTCACACTGTTTACTACAAATTTATAAATTATTTATGCAGAAGTTTTGTTTTGCCATTGATGTTTTGTAATGTTTTAATTAGGGAATAGGCCAAAACCTGGTCTTCTTACTATATAAAGTCCAACTATTCTTAGTCATTAACTGATAGTCCAACCAAACAAATTTAAGTTTTTATCCTATATACATAATTCAAATGAAAACCCCTTAGCAAGAAATTGACGTTGAATAACAAATCTTCACTTTACTACCGCTAATATAAAAAATGTTAACTACAAGAGGACAGATTAAAACTTACTAATAATAAGAATTAACACTTCTGCACTTACAGTGAAGATTAAATTGATTCAAATGGAAGACAGCTTAGAAGTTAACTGTTCAATAATAATTCTTAAAAAATCAGTTAAAAAACCACAGTGTTTTTTTTTCATCAGTGGAAGGTTGTTTTTCTGAAATTGATTTTAATTAAAAGGTCCTTACTCAAATTACACTGTTTTTCTGATTTCATGGTCATGAAATTTCAAGATTATTTACTCACAAAAGGTAACCGCAGAAGCCGGTGAACCCTTAGACAGCCAAGTGCTGGAAGAGGCTGGTTCCGATCTGGCATTGTCATCACAGAAAGATGGAGCTGGAATTAGACCGCCCGTTAGATGTTGGTTGGTTAGATGTTGTTAGATGTTGAACTCAAGCAAGGTAGATAGCTGACTAGGATTAATTACTTTATTTTTCTCTACTCCTACTTTATTTACCAACAAATACAATGCAAAGACTCCTCAGAACCTCTGATTGGTTTAAGCTCTCCAGATAGTTAGGTTTGATTTGATCAGGAATTGAAATACGAGGGCGCTCAATGCATACGTTGTAATTAGAATAGGGCCATGTCTGATCAGCCGGCACTCGGTCGTGGCAGATGATCAAACACTTTCTATATATTTTTCTGCAGCTCGCTAAAGTGTACGCTGCAATCAAATTTCCTGCTAAGTGTACAATACATTTCATCTTTCAAACCAATATATATTTCCAAGATAAAAATTCACCCAGAACTTTGCGTTTCATATGAACTTAAAGTTACAAGTACCACAGTTGACAAAAATGTGTTTGAGTGTTCAAAATTAGCCGACACAATAAACATCCACGATGAAGAAAGAAATTACAAAGAAGTTTAGGGGTTGAATTTGCACCGTTAAATTTGGAGCTGGATTATTGAAAGTACCGGACCATCGGATGCCGGATTAGTGGGCTTTTACTGTATCTCTGACCAAGATATAAGCGAAAAAATTGTATAATTTAATACATTAATTTACATTGATAAATTGAAATTTACTGCCAGACAGCGCTGTGCGATGTTAGGTTAGGTTAGGTTTCTTAAATAAATGCAAGTTATCTGTATCTGGTAAATAATTTGTCTTTGGTTATGATAACCGAACCTAACCTAACTCCAAAGGAAAGGACTTATTTCAGGAAATATTGCTGAGTATTGGCCATCTTCATCGACCTAAACAACTACTTAAACCATCAACTTACCGGTACTTAAATATTTTGTATATTTATAATGGAAAAGCATAAAGGCCTAACTTAACTTGAAATAGTGGTATAACGGAAAAGATCCTTGATTAGTTCTCTGCTTTCTTAACATTCCATCACATGACCACTGGCCATTGCAGTGTTAGATAGGTGGTAAAAAGAGAATGATTAATATCAGGCTAACGATCCTTTATTTTACTATAATTTTGGTTTCTCTAATCTAAAGTAACATTTACTTTTTATATTTCAGTTAACTTCACACAGGAATTAGTTACCAGAAAGCTTGAGAGGGATTAAAAGTAGATTGTAAGTACTGGC
Organism: Allygus modestus; assembly: GCA_963675035.1. Classification (NCBI taxonomy): domain Eukaryota; kingdom Metazoa; phylum Arthropoda; class Insecta; order Hemiptera; family Cicadellidae; genus Allygus; species Allygus modestus. The sequence goes on along the minus strand of OY776115.1, from coordinate 26,147,923 downwards.
AACGAGTACTTACAGCACCTACTCAGTTACAGAAAGTATTTTAAGTATTTCTAGAAATATTAAAACAGAGCATTCCCCGGTACTTTGGTATTATACGGATGCCACTATTTTTGGAGGTTAAATTTTTACCGGATACAAAGGATAACTACATAATTCGAAAAAACGTACTTTTATTGACTTACTGTACAAATTTTACATCATTCTGATGAGCGGTTTTTGTGTTGTGCCTCCCAAAAGGCAGCGATGTCCGCTAGGATCGTGTTGAATGCGTCGCCGCCGCTAGCAGCCAGACCCGATCGCCACAGGTACTCCGCCAAATATACAGCGCGCTGCGGCAGTTATGTTAGGATGGGTTATCATAAAAATACGTACGGTTTCCTCTTCATTTCGAGGTAAATCCCACACCAAAAGAACGTCACTCATTATGAAAACAAATGTAACGTAGTGCACGGCAATAAATCACTCATGACACTGACCCAGATACAGGCGGTGACAGGTGATGCGCACGCTCCAGTCAACGACCTGACCTTGGCCTATTTGGAGGGGGTTTGGCGGCCGGAAGTATGACTCATTAGGTATCATTCGATTCGTAACGAAAAAAGGAAAGTCCTACAATCATTCTTATGATAACCCATCCTAAAATAACTGCCGCAGCGCGCTGCATAAGGGTGGCATCCGTATAATACCAAAGTACCCATTCCCCTAATAAACTTAGTAGTCGTTTTATATAAAAGCACCAAAACAAACACTATGAATATTTTAAAACTGAAAGCTTAAAATGAAATAATTAACATTGGCTACAACTATTATACCTGTTAATGCTGAATTGCTTCCACTTGCAACTGATGAGGTTTTCAGTACAGAGAAGGCCCCGTGTCGATTTGGCAAATCTGACTTTTTCGGGATTGCTGCAATTTAAATTGATTAGGTTATCAGATTCATGTTTAAGTTAACTTTATATGAAACCCGACATGTCAATGAGAATGAATTAGTTTGACTAAGATATTGAAAAGAAGTTAAACATGGTTCCCTGACTTTCCGTCGCCAAAGAAGTTAGTTTTCCCTGACTCTCAACTCGGAATGAGCATTTTATTTACACTATGTAACATTGAACAACATCTTTTTTTTTATCGGCCTTCACCTTCAACATAGCCATCCAACGCTATCCTGTTTATTTTATTATAATTTGTTATTGCCCAATACATATTTTCACTTCCTCTTCATTGCACCATAAAAACCGATTTAAATGTAATGTAAACAAAGTTTTGATTTTTGCTCTGTGTTTACAATTAAATCAAAAAACTATCCCTGACTTTTATAAAATATTAGGTATCATTTTCTCTGACTTTTGTCATTTCAAAACTTTTGCCCTGACTTTCCCTAACCTTTTTCAAATTCCCTGACTTTTCAGAAAGTGAGAACTAGGCTATGTCCAAATAAACAACCAAATATGTTCCCACTCTATTTTCTTGATATTTTAAAACTGAGAAAAATCAAAATAGGTATTCATTTAAGAAAGTTGTTATGAGTACAATATATTTAAGCAATTATAATAATATTTCTATATTCTTTGATACCTTAAGTACCCTTCCACCTCCATTCAAAACAATCTACAAATAATAATATAGGCCTAAACAAATTAAAAGAGGATATAATTATCTGAGAAAAAATAATTACGTAAGTATTCTTCTTTAACATATTTGTCAAATTAATATACAGTACCGGTATATTGAATATAATCATTCATTACGGGACATCAAGTCATTCATTACTCATTATCGCTAAAAAACTCACACTGATTTTGAAACATGTGTTAGCTTCCATTTTAGGAGAAACCCAATTTTTGAGTTAACAAACACCTCTAACCACTATGTTTGAATTTAGATGAATCCTCCTTCATGTAAATTTTCTACAGTTAAATAATAACCTTATAAGTGGAAGAATAATGTGCACTTACTTTTGCTGAAATGGTTGATATATTTGGAAAGGATCTGGATCAAGGAGCAGTCAGACCTTAGAGATTCAACTGAAGAAATCAAATTTGGACTCGGATCTCTATGGCGAAAACAGGAACTCGAACCTGGAAGCAAAAAGATCAGACTTTCAGTGAAAAACTACCCTTACCTCAACATATTATATTCTGAAGCTTATTATATTGCAGAGACACACTGACATAATAGAGATATTTGACGGCTCCAAAATATCAGCCGTCAACAACAATAGCAAACGAGTTCGCACACAGCATGCTAAGCTGAGAGAAGTAAATTTTCACATAAAAAACTTGTAAAAATCAAAATCAGTGATAAACCATACATTTATTTAAATTTTGATCATAATCTGAAAACCCTTTCTTTTTTTGGCTGTTCTGATGCTCCTGGTTCTATTTACCTGCAATGCTGGGAATACAATTTTGCACATTATAAGGTTAAGGCCCAGTCAGGATTGAAAGAAGGTAGGCGTGAGGATACTGGTGATGATAAAAATACACCAACATATGAATAACAGCTTGTCTAATGTAAAACCCCCATAAGACAATGTATACTGTGTTTAGTCGATATACATTTTCTTTAATAAATCAGTGAATATTTGTGCTAGAATGATGAGGAGGGCTTAAAACTTTTTTCTCACTAATCTCCATCTTCTTACATTGAGAAACACTAATTCATATACCGTCGAGGAGTTTTACAGTCAACAATCTACTCAAATTTTCTTGCTTATATATACTTTATGAGTGTCTTTTATTTTTCGGAATCAAAATCAAACATATTGTTTAATTTTTGTAGTATCAGCCAATACAATCTCAATCATTCTTCTTCTACCTTAACTATTCCCTAGCAGACCACTGCTTCTTTCGAAAAAACCTTCGAACTAAACTAGGGCCTACAGTAAAACTGTTTAATGCACTACCTTTAGATGTAAAGTCAGATTTAGATATGAACAGGTTCAGAGGCAAGCTTAAATCATTATTGGTAGTAAAGAATACATTATTTTACTGAGAATGTTAGTTAATTTTACTTTAGGGCCTAACTCTTTTAACTTCCAAGCTCTTTTTGTTGCTGTGTAACAATATTGACACTTAAGTTTTATAGCAATAAATTATATTAATCACTGATTCTTGATCTAGTACTCATAGGCCTAAGTTATGTAGCGTATAAATTCTTATTAAGTGGAGTGCCAACTTAGATATACTACACTGCATAGGTTAGATTAGTTTTAGTTACATTATTAATGCATAATAAATCTAGCTAATAATAGCCTAAATCCAGCTTAACCAAGCTGCAATTAAAAGTGTGCATTACGGCTAGGACATTGCCAGATTGCTGGTCATGGAAAATTCCTCTCAGGCTCCTTTATAGAGCATTGATAGAAAGCATGCCGCCAGATGCCAGTGGATAACTTACTGTAGCCTATTACAACATGCAGCAAATTGTAGTTAATCCTAAAACCACTAATAGAACAGCAATCACTTATTTTTGTACCCTTTTAAAAATACTGAGTCATAATCAGGATGCTTTAGTCCCGATTCTTGTTGTGTATAACTTACATAATATTATTTAGGAAGTTACTCATTTCATTCGGATTCTTCTCCCTTAATTCTCAAAAGAATTGTAACTGAATGAAATAGTTGGGTGGTCATTCAGTGTTTTTGCCTACTAATTTCAAAATTCAGTGATCGTAGACTGTTATAATGGTAATTTTGAAAAGAGTGTTGATTGTTAATATTTAATCATATCAAAATCAAAATTCTTTATTCAGAAAAGTATATACGGTATATACAATTAACAAGTCATGAATAAGTACATGTAACATATACAACATAAGCCTTATGAAATTTAATGTCTTAATTTATCTATTTAAAAAATCGGCAATGAGTAAAAAGCTTCCTTCACTAGGTATTTTTTTAACAATTTAAGAAAGTTGCAGATGAACTCTCATATTTTAAAGATTTGGGCAAACAGTCAAAGAATTGAATCCCTTTATAGGAAGGTTTCATTTAAAAAATGTCCAGTCTGTGTTTCTCAACATATCTTTGAGATCGTTTATTGTAGCCATGACTTCTATTTTCTGTTAAAAAGCTGCTTGTTTTAATATATTTTATCGTCTCATAAATATACAGACCATAAACTGTTAATATATCTAATTCAGAAAAAATTGATTAGTCAAAAATGAAATGAAGCTTGATTCGTCAGAATTTAAAAGGAGATTCTTACTATTTAAAAATTCTTAGATCAGTGACAAGCCAATATGAGATGAAACTTCTACTGTCTCTTCAGTTTTCCCGGAAATTACTATATTTGTATCATCCGCATATAGACAAATGGAACTGATTACTCGCCAAATAACAATTGGTAAACCCTTGAGATAACAAAGAAAAAGCAAAGGGCCAAGTATAGATCCCTGAGGTACACCAAAATGGACCGGTAATGCCTGGGATCTACATACTTATTTATATCTAAACTTTGTTTGTTATAAAAATTAATTTCTACAAACTGTTTTCTCCCAAAGAGATATGATTTAAACCATGCCAATTCAAATGTCTCTTACTCCTAAATTAAAAAGAAAATCCACCAATTTATCATGATCTACACTGTCAAAAGCCCTTGACAAATCAAGAAAAATTCCCACAACTTTATCTCCCCTATCAATTGAATCAATGATTGATTGAACAAAGTTGATGCCAGCCGATATTGTTGATGTTTTTGATCGAAACCCGTGCTGTTGTGTATTGAATAAACTATTACATTCAAGGTAAGACCCTAATTGGTGATAAACAAATTTTTCAAAAGTTTTTGAGAAAATAGGCCTGTAAGACATTACATCTTCAGTATTGCCTTTTTTTAAAACAGGAACAACTTTAGAAATTTTGAACTGATCTGGAAATACACCAGACCTTAGGGAGGCATTAATAAGAATTGTCAATGGGCCAATGATATAAGGCAAAGCTACTCTGATCACAGTGATTGGAATTTCATCATACCCTGCTGAGTTTTTGTTTTCAAAAGACAAGATTATTTCTTCAATTTCTTTTTCGGTCCACAGGCGAAAATTTAAAATTTGCAGGTGCGACATCAGCACTCTCCAGCCCGAACCTTCCAGCGGCCTGCAGGTCCAGCCTAGGCATGACTAAATTCCGTACAGCATTTACAAAAAATTAATTGAAAACTTCGTATAGCCTACTTTACTAGATTCTGTAATGTCAATATTATTATTAAATAGGGTAATATTGATTGGACTAAATTTTGAATAGTTACCCGCCTCCAAGTTAACTAAATTCCAAGTTATTTTTATTTTATTTCTTGAACTATGGACTTTCTCATTTAAATATTTCTATTTATTCATTTCTACAAGTTTTTTAAGGTCTCGTTTTCTATCCTTAATTAAAACTTTTGATGATTTATCTTTGTTTTGTCTAAAATCAAATTCTATATTTAGAATTTCTGACTTTTTCGCTTTCGCTTCAGAACAATCCACTTATTGTCATCAAATTCCTTTTCAGACACACAAATCTTAGGAAAATTAACATCAAAATAATACTTAAAACTAGAATAAAAAGCCCTGTACATATAATTAACATCAGTTTTATAAACTGTATCCTAAGGACATTTAGGTTTATTTGGTCAAATTGTTTACATTAAATAATACATTATTTTAAGAACTAAGACTAGGCTTAGACATCTTTATAAACAGGACCATAGATTAGTGATTGCTTACTTGCTAATTTGATGACTGAAATATTACCTTGATTGCTATTCATTTCCACACAAAAATAAGCTGATATTTAATAAATTTATAACAAAATAAATGTATTTTCTAAACGATGATTGAGGTTAACAGGTTAACTAGTTGTAATTAATTGAGGTAAGAAGTGCAGAGGTTAAAAACATGACCATCGTTTTGTTTTGATTGCCACTGCCGCCCAGTGTTGCCAATCCGTTTTGGTCATATTACCCTCGTTGAAGATATAAATTACCCTCTTTTACCCCCTAATATCAACGTTTTACCCTTTTTTACCCTCAACTCAACAAAATTCAAAAGCAGGTAATATTGTAAAGTAAAATAGGTCATAGGAAATAAAATCTCCATATCTATTAAACAATTACAGACGAAAAATTAATTTAGAGGACAAAACTAATTACTTTTGCTGCCTGTTTGTTTTATTTCTCAAAAAAATCACAAATGTCTTTTAATAAAATAATTAAAATAATAGTACCGAGCCATACTCGTTATTGATATTTGATTAGTTTCGTCATAGACTAACTACAGTAGTTAGTCTATGGTTTCGTGTATGACAGATGTATACATGCAATCTTTATTCTATGGCTCTAGTTAATTTTTTAAAGTAATCATGTGTTTACCTTGTGTACGTGCTAATTTGACAGTATACTGGTTGGTTTATTCACAGCTGTTATGATTATTTGGTTTTGGTTTAAAACTCCACTACATAATTAAGCCATTCCAATGTTAAAATGTCCAATTTTCCAATGAGATTTTCAACGAAATATCAATTTTCTGGGGGTTGAGATTTTTACTAATTGTAATTATAGTTCTAAAAACTTCTAATACCAACGTTTTAAGAAAATCGTTCCGCTGGATTCCGAAATAAATTTTGCAGACATACATTTTCTCGTATCTGAGTACTAGGATAAATCATAATGTAGATTAGAATAGTTAGTTAAGGCAAAAAGACTACTTGAATTAGATTTTATTGAACGAAAACTAAGCACGGACTTTTAACTCTACCTTCTTAAGCAAAGAAACGAAGTATCAGGCATCTTTGGATTCACTTACTACAAAAAGTGTTGAAGGAAATTGTTATACAATAAAATAAAAAATACATGTTAATCAAAATGTTGATAATTACCCTCTTTTACCCCCTGGGTGCCATTACTCTATCTATTACCCTCCAACTCCCAAATTACCCGAAAATCGGGTAATTACCCGCCAATTGGCATCACTGCTGACACCTGGGGCTGACTACATCACAGACAGAAGCACAGATTACAGAAACAGAAGACCCAACTGCCACTGTGCCAATGCCACTGTTCTCTCTTTATTTCATGTTCGCTTTCGCAGGCTGGACCGCTGCAAGGTTCGTAAAGCTTTCAGAGCAGGTGTGCTAAGTCGATCTATTTAAGGTTTTCTACTTAACCGGAAGAGACCTCGTAAAAACAGCTGGAAGGTCACGTGGTCCCCAATCCAATCTGCAGTTTTGCTGGAAACACGATATTTATCGTACGAGTACCATATATTCCTCATCAGTGTAATTAAAATTAACATTGTTTAACTGCTTACATTCTATGATAAGCTGTTATTTTATGAAACTAATATATTGTTTTGATTGATTTGTATTATTATATTAATCGATTAAGGGTTTAAATTTCCTTTCTACATGTTCAGTGACAATTTAAAAATAGCTGTACCATTATTGTACCCTTAAGGTTGGCAACACTTTATGGTATGTTGTTGATTCGAAGTGACTGCGTACACGTCCAATGTAAGGGCAAATTTACTTCGCTACCGCTTAGGTTAGGTTGGGTTAGGTTACGTTACGTTATGTTACGTTAGGTTAGGTTACGTTAGGTTAGGTTAGGAGGTTTTCTGGCTCTTAATTTGTTTTAAAAATCACAGGAAAAGTAACGTACGGTGCATAATTTGGAACGGACGTGAACAGTAGCGGTTCACATCGGACGTGTACGTAGCCACTGCCTTGTTGATTTATGAATCAGCTGGACGCCCTCGTAAGACATCTTTGCTGCGAACATTAGTCTTATGTAGTGATGTGACTATATAGCAGTGATTTTACACTCACAGGTCAAACTGTTTTTTTTTTTTTTTTAATTCTTTATTTTTCCGGATCAATACAAAACAAGTATTATACACAGAACGTATTAACTAGTATTTTCATAAAATAACATATAGTGGAACATTATTGGGATCGCTCCATTCGGAGACACCCTGAAACCAAAGTTCAACATCTAATCTAAAAGAAGATCTTGGACAAGTCTTGATTTTAACCGCCTGTTGGCAGTTGGTTCACCAATGTTAAAAAATTGCGCACCAGGAACAAGTCCAATGTTGTCGAGAAACTTAGTTGCGCTTTTCTTTATGAAATTGTAAATCGAGTCCACACCAAATTCTTCATGAATTTGCTTATTTCGAATAAACCATGGAGAGTTTGTACAGATCCTAAGGATTTTGTTTTGGAACACTTGAATTTTATTTAATTTACTTTTTGAGATTGATAATCCCCAGATAGGACAAGCGTACATCACTAAAGGTCTTAAAATACTTTTATATATTAAAATTCCATGTTTTGGTTTGAGTGAAGACTTCCTGTTGATCAGTGGAAAAAGGATTGATAACCGAGAATAAGCTTGTGTCAATTTTGAATTTACATGTAGATTCCAATTCAGCTTTTGATCGAGATGAATTCCTAGATATTTTATAGACTGGTCAGAGGGATTCCATTCAATTATAGTATTACCTATAGTAATATTAGGAGGAAGTTGAGGTTTCCTTAAAGTAAAGATTTTGGCTTCACATTTCGAAGCGTTTAACTTAAGCCTCCATTTGTCGAACCATTCCACCAGCGTGTCGACGGAAGTTTGCAGATTTTGTTGTGCTGTGTGAATTTCAGAGTGCTGAGTTATAATAGCAGTATCATCGGCATACAATGCAAGTGAAGCGTTCAGTGGAATGGGGATGTCTGTCATAAATATGTTAAATAGTATGGGCCCTAATATTGAGCCTTGGGGAACCCCAGCCATGACACCACGAGTTGTTGAACAAGAATGATTTACTTTTACGTGAAATTTTCTGTTAAAGAGAAAGGATTTAATCTAATTTTTCAAATAAAACGGGAAACCCAATGAATTAATTTTGAATATTAAGCCATTGTGCCAAACTTTATCAAATGCTTGGGCAACATCGAGAAAAACTGCCAGTGAATGCTCTTTTTTTTCAAACCCGTTGTAGATAACTTCGGTGATTCGCTGAACTTGATGAGTAGTGGAGTGTTTTGGACGGAAGCCAAATTGATGAGGGATGATAGTTTCAGATGACTCGACGAAGTGTAATAATCTCTTCTGGATGATTTTTTCCAGCAGCTTTGATATAGAGGATAGTAGACTTATTGGTCTGTAGCTAGAAGGAGAATTCTTCGGTTTGTTTGGTTTGTGAATTACCATAATTTCTGCCTCCTTCCAAGCAGTTGGAAAATACCCACGAGAGATGCAGGCATTGAAGATGGACGAGAGAATCGCAAGACTCTTACGTGAAAGATTTTTCAAAACTATGTTCGGTATAAGATCGGGTCCTGGGGTCTTCTTTATTGGGAGCCTTTTTATTAATTCATATATTTCCGCAGGGGAAGAAAAGTGTATTGGCAATTCAACCGTCTGTGTTACGTTTTGAAGGGAGGCGTCAACAAGATCAGTGGTTTCTTGGTTAATTATATCATTAGGCAAAAAAGCTTTTTCAAAGAAGTCTGCAAAAACTTCACACTTTTCAGAATCACTTTGGAAGTACTGCCCGTCTTGTTGGAGTGGAGGAATTATCGTCGGTTGGCAAAGAACACGTTTGGTAGCCTGCCACAGGCTTGAGTCATTAGGATTAGTACCATGTATATATAATTTATAAGAGTTAATTTTGAAGTTATCCAGCTCAAATTTAACTTGCCGAATGAGTTGATTTAACCTTCGCCGCATCCAAGGTTGTCTATACCTTTGCCACTGTCTTCTAGCTTTATGTTTTTCCTTAATAAGATTTAAAATCCTTAAAGGAGGATGCAGGAAGGAGTTTGATCGTTGGGCAAAGTGCTTGGTTATAGCACTTTTTGTGGCATTCTGGAGACAATCTGTAAAATGTGCTACTGCCAAATCAATCCGATCCTCCGAGGTAAGGTTTTGAGGAACAATGAGAAATTCATCGAGTTTAGATCTAAACATGGCCCAGTCAACACGACCAGTAATTAGTCTATTAGGTAATGGAGAGAATTGAGGTTGGAGAAAGAAACTTAAAACTACAGGTAGGTGGTCCGAAGCCAGCTCTGGCAACACCTGTTGGTGAATAGGAGCACTAAACTGTGTGTGCAAAGCAATATCTAGTATATCAGGTTGGCAATTTATTTGCCAAGGATGGAATGTGGCTTTATCAGGAGCAGAAATATTGATGTTAAAATCAGGCATGATTCGAAGCAGACGTTCGCCATTGGGGTTGGAAATCCTGCAACCCCAGAACCGGTGTTTACAATTCAGATCGCCAACAAGAAGGGTAGGAGTGTTTAGCGAAAACAGAATGTTGATGTCGTTTTCTTGAAGTCGCTTGTTTGGAGATTTATATGCGGAAATAATAGATAAACTTTCGTTATTAGATAAATTTATTTTAATGGAGACAGCTTCAATATTCATCAATCTAGGCAAAAATAAAGAATGGTGACTGATTGACCTTTTAATAAAAATGGCAACTCCTCCCAAAGCAATTGGGGCCGTCCTGTCCTCTCTATATATAGCGTATCCAGGTATCTTAAAAGGCTCAGCATTAATGAAATGAGTTTCAGTCACGCAAGCTATATCAATATTGTGTCGAACTAAAAATGATGAAAATGTCGATTTTTGGGATTTTAGACCATTTGCATTCCAATTAAGGACTTTTAAGTTTTGAAGTGTTAAATGATTAGGCTGAGGCATGTGACAACATTGAGGTGAGAATATTGGAAAGAAACTCCTTTATTACCGGGATGATTGACTTCACTAATTTCATAATTAACCCATCAAGGTCAAGTGATAAGTCCTGACTAGATGAAGCAGATTCAGGGTTTGGCCCATGAAGAGGAACCGGAGATGATTGTTTTTGTACGTTGCCTTTAGTAATAGCAGCATAGCTTCCTCTTACACCTGTGGTCATAGAAGGCGCGCTAGGAGAATGTTGAGGTTGGGCATTAACCAAAGGTTCTATGGTTACATTGACAAAAGGCTTCCTTACAGGTTTGTCTTTATTATAGGTTGTTTGTAGCACTTTACTTTTTAAATCTTGATAATGTTTGCACCCCCTGTAGTTAGCAGTATGCTTTTCACCACAGTTAACACACTTAGGTTCAACCGTTTTCGCCAGAGTACAATCAGAATACAAATGTTGACCTGTACACCGGACACATCTCGGATCAAGACGGCAAAAGTTTTTAGTGTGGCCAAAGCGTTGGCATCTTACGCACTGAGGAATGTCCTTACTCTTACGTTTTGCTTCAACTTGAATTATTGAGTGATAGAGTTTATCAAGATTAAAAATTTCTAGTCCTTTCTCATTGTTTTCAAGTAAAACTGAACATAAGGGAAGGAAAGACTTATTTTTGTTTATTAATCTAACAACTTTTATAACAGGAAAACCCGAATCTAGTAGTTCAGTTTTAATTTCTTCATCAGTTAAGGAAAGAGGGACGTTCCTAAGGATAACTTCCAGCTTTTTATCCTGGGGTGATTGGAAAGTGTGAAATTTCACGTTAGAATTGTCATAGAAGCGTGTTAGGTTTCTATAATCATCAACATCTTCAAGATTAATTTTAAGAGAAGAACCTCTAAGGGCAGTAGTAAACTCATGTTTCACAATTGATTTAATGTCAGAAACGATCGCTTGATGATTATTAACATTATGCAAAAATATTGGAGGGAGTTTGATCTTTTTAACAGAATTCTCGGGCGAATCAGTGTGCATTTCGTCAGAGTTTATTGCATAGTCATGATCAATAAGACTGTTAAACCTGTTCCCTAAGGACAATTGAGAAGGATTTAGAACATAGCGATCTTGCTGAGATAAATCAGATGATTGTAGTTTTGCAACTTTACGCTTAGGAGGGAAGATGAACGGACAATCTTCTTGATTTGCACTTGAATTTTCTGATTGCTCAGAATTATTAGTGATAGAACTGACATTGTTTACATTTGTGGACATCATCCGAATTTTAGGGTTATGTACCCTCTTTTTGAACAAGGATTTTGCTTTAAATTTCGGAGAAATCACAAACAATGAAGAATGAAACAAAAAGTACAAACAAAAACCTACTTACAGAACACCAACACGGCTTAAAATCAAATAAAAACTTGTAACTAAAAGTAAAAATTATCGCACTGAAAACTGATACATAATAAACAGAACACCAAACCACATGTTCTCCAGGTCAAACTGTGATTGCTACTAACAAATCACTGTGATTTATAACTGTGATTGTGATTTATAACTGTGATTGTGATTTTCATCAGCTGTTGTGTTGGGTGGGAGCTTGCGAAGTGATTTGTGAACTGTGAACGGGTGGTTGCTCAGGTTGTTGAGCTACCCGTATTATTACAAGGAGTTTTTTAGTTTATTGATTAGGTTAATGCGATCCTACAGCTTAGGGAGAAGTGAATACTTTTATGTAATAATTGAGTTAAATTTTATATTGTTTTCTTAGCAAAGTATTAATATTCGTGACTACTTATGAAGGGTTTGAGAAAATAACACTTAGTCAAATAAAAAATAGTTATTTATTGGATGTATGAACAATAAACGGTATCAGGAAACTGACAAGAACTTTCTCCCTTTTAGCCCAACTTAAATGAATAAATTTATTTTTATTTAATAAATATAGAATACAAAGCACGGTCGAATGTACAGAAAATCTTGTAAACAAGTTGTTTTCAAAAACGTCTACCCAAATCCATGTTTTGGAGGCACTACAGAATCCATTGCTACACATGTGGTTTTAAGAGGGGAAATACCCCCTATTCCCCCCAAGGGTTATTAAGGGGCAACATATTTCGAATTTCCTCTGTTGATCAATGCTAACTTGACAAGCATATCAAGTTTGAACGAAATTGATCAGTAAATAAGAGAGAAATAGTAATTTTTGTATTCCCCATAAGAATAACATTGGACAACGTACTGTGTTTACGCAAAATGAAAATTTACATTTTCTCCGCAACCAGCAATCGTAGAATAGTAATAAATTATTTAGTTTTTTGAGCTCTTTTTAATGGTGAATAGTAATATTTTTTTGTATTTAGTTTTTTTTCATGAAAGTCAAAAAAACTGAATTGCTTATTTTTTAAGTCCTGTAATTTATGAACCCGAATTTTTAAAGAAATGCGGGTGGTGTTATTTTGTTGGAAAAATAAACCTGTACAAATGACTAAAGTTTAATTAAAATCGTTAGAGCCGTTTTTGAGAATGTTGATTTTCATATTTTTTGGCGGTTTTGGGGGATAATTACCCTTAAAAATCAAAAATTCTAAAAAAGAAAAACTCCTGGAGATATCGTGGATTAATTAGTACCTACATACCAAATTTCATAAAAATCGGACCATTGGTCTAGCTCTGTACACATCTAGACAGACAGACAGACAGACAGACAGACATCACGTAAAAATAACTTTTTTGGGTTCAGGGAGCAGCAAAACGAATATTTCCACTAACAAATCAAATTCGAAAATTTTGACGAAAAAAAATACTTTCTCCATATACTATGTATAAGGCTAGAAAGTAAAAATAGCTACATGTTCGATTACATATATATTGATATTTACAATTTAAAAAATCCAACCATAATATCAACATAAAATTAAAATAACATACAAAACATAATTAACAATAAACTGGTTGACCCGTCCTCGCTAGACGCTCAGACTCAGTATCAGATAATCACAGTCACAGTCGAATCACAATCACAGTCAAGAGTGTGATTGTGATTTAAGTGACTCGTGGCTGCGTGACGAGGATATGACTCACGCAGAGCACTGAGAGCAGTCCGCCTACAACGAATCGAAACACAGTTAGACCTGCTAGTCCGGCTCGGTCAGTAACAGGTCGACCTGTGATTTCAGAATCACAGTGATTAAATCACAGGTTCGCAAATCACACCCCATCACTAGTCTTATGTAAATAAGCACACCTGGTCTGAAAGCTCTACGAACCTTGGGACCGCTGGACTAATCAAGAATCAAAAATCAAGAGTATTTATTGCCGTTGATCAAAATACAAGACATGAAATGGGCATAGTCAGTTACTTAAAGCTAATTATCTTTAACACAGTCGAGCCAATTAGGCAGTTTGCTCGACAACCACTGATTCTAAAAATTCTGTTATAGAGTAAAATGGGTTGTTCACAAGCCATAAGTAAACCTTATCCTTAAAATTATAAAGGTTTGTTAGTTGACCAAGAGAAACAGGCAGCTTATTATAAAATTTCACACAATAAATTTTGAAAGAGTTACCTGTAATTGCCAGCCTGTGGTGCGGAATGTCCAGTGTACTCTTGCCTCTTGTGTTATATGTGTATGAAATTCCTGCCTGGTATGAAAATGGTGTAGGTTAGTTTTTGTGTAAACTAATACTGTGTAAATGTAAAGATTAATGACTGTACATATTTGAAACTGAACAAAGAGTGGCTTGCAGTGTTCCACAGGGCCAACCCCAGCCATAGTACGAACAATACGTTTCTGCAGCAAAAGAATTGACTGAGTATGGGACGAGTGACCTCAGGTGATTTGTCCATATTGCATGTGGGATTGAAAAAGTCCAAAATAGGCTAATCTCAGATATTCAGAGTTAACAAGGGGTTTTAACTTCCAAAAGAGATATATTACCCTTGACAATTTTTTGCTAAGATTGTCCACATGTATTTTCTAGTTTAATTTACAATCCAGATGGATACCCAAAAGTTTGACTACCTGGTCAGACTTTTTTTGTGAAAGAGAGAAGTTAATGCTTTGCGTTTTTGTGTCGTTACAGATTAATTTATTAGCTGAAAACCATTCTAAAACAAGGTTTTGAGAATTTTTAATGACATGTGAAAGAGTGACTCAATCATTACTGTTTGCAAAATTTGTTGTATCATCAGCATAAATTACGCAATCTACAGGCAAATTACGAGGAAGATCATTTATTGCAATGATGAAGAGAAAAGGACCAAGAACCGAGCCCTGCGGAACGCCTTCCTTAACTGGTGTCACTAAGGAATTTGAACCCTTAACACTTACAAACTGTTCTCTATTGGTCAAATATGATTTTAAAATCTCAATTGAGTTGTTTTTTATTCCATAAAATTCAAGTTTCTTCAGCAAAATATCAAAGGGTATGCAGCAGTCAAATGCTTTTGTAAGGTCAAAAAGGAGCATAGAGACAGACTCTCTATTTTCAAAAGCATTAATAATTGAATCCACTATACTAGAGACAGCCATAGTGGTGGACCTACCAGCCCTGAGCCCAAATTGGGAGTCTGTAATCAGGTTATTACCTTCAAAAAATGTATTAAGCTGTCTTAAAATGAGAGATTCGAAAACCTTTGAGTTAATAGGCACAATTGAAATTGGGCGATAATTCTGACACTTTGTTTTATCACCTTTCTTATAGACAGGGATAATCTTCGAAATTTTAAGTTGATCTGGAAACTATCCTGCAAAAAGACACTTATTGAAAATGAAAGAAAGCGGTATACTAATCAGGTGGATGGTTTTCCTAATTATGCAGTTTGAAAGCCAATAATGGTCCATTGCTTTGGAATTTGAAAATTTAGAAACCAGAGTATTTACCTCTGTGTGTGTAATGGGCCGCCAACAAAATTGTGTGTTAGGAGTATTAGCCCCTAGCAGATCCTCCGCTGAGTCATGTGTTTTCATGTGCTGAGTGTTTAGTTTGGTTTTACATTAATTCTGCTTTTGTGAATAGTTTTACATTATTCTAAAAGGTTTAATTTTTAAATTTTATATTTTTTTATATTATAAAATGGTCTATTGACCTTTATATAATGATAACTTTAACCAAAAGTTATTGGAAACCTATTTTTAATTTATTCTTAATGATTTATACATAAATTACAATGACTGGCATGCCTATAGGTTCGGCTCCATAAAATTAACAAATTAAAAGATCATGTCTTCCGATAATACATGGCCAACATCTGGCAATTTGAATTGAATTTCTGAACTCATAAACTCACCCGTGAGAATCGCAACTCCCCCATTCTATGCGTTCACTGTGACCATAGGAATGAAGCCAGGGCTGGATTTAAGCATAGGCTATATAGGCGCGCGCCTAAGGACCCGTACCAAACTAATTCCACATACAAAAGTCCCAAACAAGCAAGAAAAAATGTCACCAACTTGCTGACCTGGGTGGTAAGGGCCCGCACCATCGGCTGCGCCTAGGGGCCCACAGCTCCTAAATACGGCGCCGAATGAATCAGTAAATAACTAAAGTATCTGGAGAGCCGAGAGGCTTTCTGGAAAAAGTCCATGTTCGCTGAACATGAACATGTCAGGTTTCTCCTCTTCGAGGAATATTTCAACCAGATTGATTGTTATTGTGAGTCCTCTAACGTTTAGATGAATAATTTTGAAAGGGTAACCAATTTGAATTTTGAAACTTTCGACTTTGATCTATGATTTTTTGTAGTTTTGAGACTTGCTAAGACGCACGTAGCATGAATTCCGGTCTAGATTTGTCTTCTTTGAGCGAATGAGGTCCTGGATTAGCCGTGACGCAGAACTAGTTATCCGGTCTCACCCTCCATCATCTATGCACAAACTGTGCAAACTGTGTTGTCGCCTCTGGGAGAAAACGCGGGCAGCGGAAGAATATGTGTGCTCCTCGCTGCGTGGTTGGGAATTCTTGGACTAAATACAGTTCCACTGAAACGGCCTTTGCCCATCACTTACAAGTACGACAGTGTACGACCAAAAACATACTAATCCGACAATAATTATGAGAGCTAGTAATCAAAAGACGCCGTTCCTCCATTGTTAGACCTCTGGAATGAAGCTCGCTGTCCAACGTCTTCGGCTATCGCGTTCCCAGCTCTCATACTATTGCGATACTATTGAGCTACTATACCTTCTCAAGCTTTTTGCCGTGACCTTGCCGATTTAGTCTTGATTTTGGTAAATCACCTTCCTCTCAGCTGCCAACAGCTTGACATGAGTGACTCCATCGATGACCAAGACGGCCGGTTCAAACAATATACAATACACGCTGTTGCAACCTTAAGTTTTACTTGTCGTTGCATTTGGGCAAGCCGAAACCTTTAAATTTCTTTGTTCAGCATATCTTCCCTCACCTCAGCTCAGCACGGAAGCTTGGCCTGATCTTCGAATTTTAACTAACGTCTTCTGTGGTCCTGGGACCTCAAACGTTAGTCATAATTAGTTCCATCTGCCAGGATCAATAGTTACTAGACCAATGACCAAAGACAACTTATGATTCAAAGCTGTTTAAACTGTTATATACATATATATATATATATATATATACACTTATTTTTAAACAATTTGCATCACCTACAAATGTTCTTTGATCCATGTTATTTAATTTTGTTGTTATCCATATAATTTTATAAACGTGTTTTGTTTATAATATAATTAATTAAATATACTTTTCATTAAAATAACTGATCATTCCATTATGTTATTAAGTATATTGCATGTGATTCGATTTATAAAGCAGTGTTATTTTTTTAATGGTTACTTCATACATCCACCAAATATTTATGCATATTTTTACTAAGTTTCCAGTGTTGGCAGAACTTCCTATAATAAATAACGAGAATATGTTTCTTTTGTTCTTGTTCTTTTTGCTTCTTCTTTCGCGGCGCGGAAGCCATTGCCTGCTGTTCGACACATTTCTGTTGTTAGGGTAAATAACTGATATATTCTGTTGATTCATTGTGATTTGTCGAAATGTTTATATCGCTTGGCTAATTTAAAGTGTTCAATTTTACATTCGCGTACTTCATGAACGTTTAAGAGTTATTCTTTGAGTTTTGTTTTCGGCTTCAGGACTTGTTTGCCTCCATTGACCTAACTAGCGTTTGGAAGGGATATTGTCAGGTAAATTATTAAATCAGTTCATAACTAAGTTTAATTTTTAAATTTTTTGTTTCGCCGTTTTAGTTAATGATATATTTCACCTGTAAGTTCAAGTAAGTATTAGCTACTTTTTAACAGGAAGATATGGCGTCGTTAGTTTTCCGTCCATATAATGACAGTTAAAATGGCGGTAATTGTTTTCCCGCCATTTTAATACATTTGAATTCAAACACGATTTAACTGTAAATGGTAAGCTTATGGTTTTGTGAAAAACTGGTAATATCCAATATTTTTTGTTAGTATTACCCCAGGCATTTTTGTATTAGAAAAATCCCATGAAAGAATCAGCAACCCTCTTCAAGGACCACCTTCTTTATTAGGTGGGGGCATTCCCCTTCCCCTAATTTTGTTTATCCCAAGCAGTGGCCAACCATGGGATTCCAATTGTTTGCTGTGTCGCCTTAAGAGTGGCAGCCGTTAGAATCCAATGGTTTGGGACTGAAAATTTGAAATGTTAAAAACCACTAACAATCAACTCAAAAGTGATCAATAGGCTATATCATTCAAAAGATCATAGGGCCTATTTTTAACTTTCAATTTATTAGGTATATAAATGAACCATGTATCAGCTGTAGGTATAACGATTATAAATGGCGATTTCTGCAGCCGACGCTACGGCAACGTCAAAACGTGATTTTTTTAAATTACCCAGCTCGGGTAATTTTTGTCGCGGGAAGTTGCATTTGGTACCTATGCACTATTAAACAGTTGTGCTACATTTTAGTGTTGATTTTTAGAATGAAATATTGATTGGACAGATAATGTGATTTTATAAAAACAGGTGTTTTGGATAAAATGCCAACGTCCAAACACCACTTTTAAAAATTATTTTCTTTATCTTTTTTTTTTTTTGATGGGCTTGTTTGTTTAAAAAAAATAGTTTTCCAAAAAAGCCCAGGGTTTCTTTGGTCAGGGAAAGTCAGGGAATGGAAATTTGGTCAGGGACAGTCATGAAACCCAGAGATAAAGCTTATTTCGTTACGTCTCAACCCCACATACTAAAGTATTTATAAAAATAAGTTTGTAGCTTATAGACAATATTGATTACTATCATACCTTAACGCTACTTCACAAAATTAACTTAATTTTGTTATCTTTGTTAAGTCTCAGAATGGTTATGAGATATATTAACTTATTATTACAAGAATAACCTTCTAATAAGTCATCATATAAAATTTACTTGGCAATACGGTACTTTTATTAATCCATCTGATCCCCGATAATGAACAAAAAACAGAGGGGATGCTTTGCTTCAGGTTGTATACAATCTAATGTAGGCCCTAGCTGTAGCAGTATTTTTCAGGTGGAGTCCCAATGGTTGGCTAATGATCTAAGGATTCCTGAGGAGTTTATTCTTAACAACTTGTAATCCTCAATTATTGAGTTTTTATTGAGATAAATTTATTTAATTTTGTTTTACAAACATTTGTGACATACATGATATAGAAAATAATGTTTTACTTATTAAATCTTATATATTAATAGGCAAGCTCAAAACTTGTCCTCCTTTTCTCTCAGCTTGTGTACATCGTAATAGAAATTCGCGCATACTGTTGGAAAGGTAGTGTCCTGTAGATGAGCAGAAATCTATTATAATTTACATCGGCTCTCAGGGCTACGCCTCACAGGCTTTCAAACTTTCAATGTTAATCTTATGGAAGAACAGTAATTGATTAAATAATTCTATATTTTACAGCTGTTGATATAACAAACACTAGTAAAACAGGAGAACAGATGATTCAGGCATAATGTAAATATAAATACTACTAAGAGTCCCGGCCACCAAATCGGGCGGGTGAGTGATTTTGTTACGTTGCCACACATGGTTTTAAAGATAAGAATTAAGGTCGATAATCGCCTACCTCAACGCACGAATTGGCAACTCTGAGCGTGCAGCGTTGCTAATTCATTGTAATCAGCTGCAACTTAACTTAAAACTTGTTTACTACTTTATTGAAAATAGTAAACAAATCGTGGTTTACATTATTTTGTATTTCTGTATTTATTCAAAGTTGCTGCCGTATTTTCTTGGGATTACGGGATTTAATTGAAAATGGAAAATGAGCGGGATCAACCTGAGTGTTCCACTTAATTGCCCGGAGATGTATTATTTAATCTAGCAGCCAACAAACAGAACCCCAGTAAAACGAAGACTTAAGGAAGTGTACAACAATAACCTGGTCGGTCAAACAAAATCAGTGATTGTGCGGTGAATGTTTTGAGTACTGGTATCGTCTGTTAATTTGGCCTATCTGGAGTTCAAAGAAACCATAGACTTTAAAAAATAGTCAAGAGTGAAGGGCTAAAATGTGCGATGTAAGCTTATATTCGGTGCAAAGATAACCAAGAAGCAAAATAATTGTTCCCGCTTAAGTTAAAACTCGAGTCACCTAGGAAAAAATTTAAAAAGAATCAAACTTGAAGCATGTTGAATAACTTTGATTGTGATTTTGCTCGGCGAGCAGTGCTAATACTTTTTGATCGTGGAGAATTAATAAATATACAAACATTGTTACACTTCCGTAGTATCAAAATATATTTATTTATGTATATCCAGAATTGCTATTCATAAATAATTAATTCTATTCTAGCTATTGTCATTACATTTGTAAAGCCTTCAATGCTTATTGATAACTTAATTCATTTCTTGAATCCTCATGTTTGGTGCTTCTTGTATTTAATGTTTTACTATCATACTACAAAGGTTCAAATTAAGTTTGGTGTTTTTGTTTAAAATGGTTGTCGGTGTGATATATGTATCTATTCAACCTAATGTAAAAATTCTCAGGTAATTGTTCGTATTACATAATTGCATGTTTAATATAACCTAATTTGCCATATATTATAATTCAAACGTCTTGTGTTACGGTATATGCAAATTAGAACTGCCTACAAAGTGTAAAGTAAAATAAAACATTATTGATTTTTTCTAACCTTACATTTATTGATAAATTCTATAAATTATTTATAATATTAGAAAAAAACATTGTGTTGTTCCAGGTCAGAAAGTTGTTTTAACTTTTATCTCTGAATCTTTTTGGTTAATTTCAAAGTTTTTCTGCTAAACAAATGATTCAATAGCCGCCATTTTATAAACTCTAAGGAACTTAAAAGAAAATACGAATATATTACTTTATCCAAGTTTTAGGTAAACATCATAATTTTAATGAATTTAAAAAAATAGGCTATTAATTGAATTTTGTACAAAAACCGTTCAAAAATGAGCTCATAAGGAAAATAAAATTTTGAAAGTTCTATATAAGGCCTATTTATTTTGTGCAGATTCACAGTCCAAAATACATAGTGTACACATTTTCGTAACATTATGCGTACCTATTTATTGTGTGTTAATACAGGGTGTCTACCTGTCACGGAAGTCCCCGAAAAGTCACAGATTTTTGTATGAGGTCACGGAAGTCACTGAAAGTCACAGATTTCGACGCTTATGTCACGGAAAAATATCCAAGTCAAAATTAAATAATTACGAGAGTGAATAATTTATTATCAATTAATCATCGATGCTCACCCTAGTGCCAGTGACTTCATGATTTTACCAATTTAAACTGTTGATTGTAGTATCAGTTGTCTGCGTTTTGATGGGACAAAATTATTGTACCCGTCTATGTCTTATGTGCTGGCGTCTCACCAAAGCCGCAGCTTGTCAGTGATTAAACTGAAATAAACTCTGCAACGTAAAAAGCCGGGTAGACTGTAGCCATCCTGGTGCCTGGTAAAAGAAACCAGAGTGGGCAGATTTTTTTTACTTTAGCGCCAATGTTTGGCATAGAGTATTACGTCAGAAGACTGTTTTTATGGACAGGCATCACGAGCGCTAGTGAAGCAGCCCATATCCTGCGCGATCGCAATATACCGCCCTACCTGCCTACCTGATACAATATTTTGCCGATTGCATAATCTCACTAACAACTCTCGTCGTTGAGTAGTAGGATATGAAGGTTACGAGAGTGTTAACGCTTGCGCCAGGAAAAAATTTATTGCTTAAGCATTAGATTCCATGGTAGTAAAAATAAAATTATTAAATAAATACCACCGGAGATTTAACTATAATTAATTATTGCCATATTTTATGATGTCCTAACATGATGTTGACCACAGCAGTTATCGTTGGAAGAGCTGAACAGTATTGAGAGCGAGTTGGTATTTGGAACAGACTCCCACTTTAGGGATTCAATTCATTTAATTTTAAAACAAATATTTTACTGTTATTATGTAACGGAAACCTTTTTAAACATTGTGAGCGTTTGAAGAATTTAAGAAAGCTAATTTTAAATTATATGAAAAAGTGTTGTGATTAATTAATACAAAATGTACTAATAAGGTTATAATTTGGTAGTCTGTTGTCGATCATTTTATTTAGTTTGAACTTCTAAGCGATAGCAGTTGTTGTTTGCACGTGACCGTGTGATTGTCACTGTTAGTCTTGCGTGTGAATGAGTTGCTTAGTATCAGTGATTTGTGGTTTTATGATTTATAGTGGCTAGGCCTAAGATAAAACTGTAACTTTTTATTTTAATCTCAAAATGCTTGGGAAGTGTCAGTTTCAAGATATTTGGATAGAAGAAAACCAGTGGTGTAAGTGGCTTAGAATAAAAGACAAGTTCACAGCATTTTGTTGTTTTCGAAAAAAAAAAAACTTAATGTTTCCTACTCCGGAATAACTGACATCAAATCTCACGAAAAGGGAAAAAACACATGCAGTTTGTTTATAATCTACACAGTCACAGTGGTAATCAGTTGACCTTACATGCATTCAACCTAGAAGTTCCATCTAATCAGCACAAATAGACCTGCAATACAGCAGCCAACATTTAAATGTAGGCCTAAGTTATGTCAAAGTTGTAGTTCAATGCAAGTAGGCCAAGTCCTGCCATCCAGCAGCCAGGACTGCAGTATTCCTATAGTAGAATCTTCCACAAATAGGCCTAAGTCAGGGATTGAAACTTTTTTAGTAAAAGTCAACAAAACCAAGAGTGAAATTTTGTGGTCAGCTTTTTGTGTGACTAATCATTTGTCAGCTCCTGCAAGATATTGAGAGAGAACTAACAAATGTTTTTAAAGTTTTAAATAGGAATTAGTTTTGTTTTCTCTGGTGTTGTTGGAGGATAGTTAAAAAAGTGATAACTGTTATTAGTATGCCTATAAAATATATTTAAATTAGTGTTTAAATTAGGCATAGTGTTTTTTACATGAACCAAGATTTATTGTCCTTGTATTTTGTTCACAACATGGAAAGGATACAAGGTATGTGGGTCACTTGTGCATTAAGGAAGAACCACTGCAATGAAATATCCCTTAATTTGTTTTCTTAATAATTTTATATTTAGGGTAGACTCTAACATTGTTGTGCTGATTTCATATTAATGTTTAGCCTACTAAAGTAGGCTTAAGCCTTAAGCATCCAATACTGAATCTATAATCACAGTGGTTGTTATTAGTTTGAATTTTGTACCATCGTGAGCTATATCGTGACCACGACTAGCTACTGGAATGGTAACACCCTTCTATTGTCCTTTTTACATCCATGTTAAAAAAATTAAACCTTTTTTTGAGGGGGAAGGATGAGGGCTGTGGAGAGGATGAGGTGGAGGTTTCAGGCATAAATAAAAAGGCTTCTGTTTACTGGAATGGTACTACCCTTCTGCTATCCTTTTTAACTCCACATTAAACAAATTACCTTTGGGTGAGGGTTGGGGATGGGAGGAAGGGAGAGAGAGGGAAGAGAGAAGGAGAGAGAGATGAGCGCAACAAAACCCACTAAATACTAAACTTTTTTAAAAATATTTATCAAATAATATTTGGTCAAATTTTCGACCATTGTGCTGTTTCTAGTATATAATAATTGTGCACACATGCATGGTTATAAAGCAAAAATGCTACGACGGATTTCGAAAGTTGGTCAGGGGAGTTTTACAGAAGGGTCAGGGAAAAGTCAGGGAAGTATAAAATTGAAATTCTGTAGAAGCCCGAAGTCGTTTTTCCCGGAAAAATGGAAATTTTTATTTCGTCTCGAAAATTTAACAATTATTAAGCAAACGAAAGAGGAAATTTCTTAAAAAAAAGAGAAAGTTTCCTTTACTGCCCTCTGCAGAGTTAGGTTAGGTTATGATAAATCAACGCCAATACGGGGATTTCCCCGCAAAATGGAAAAATTCCCCGAAAAAGGGAAAATTTCCCATACAGCGCTATGCAGAGTTAGGTTAAGTTAGGTTGTATATTTATGATAACCTAACCAAACCTAACTACACAGAGCGCTGTATGGGAAACTTTCCCTTTTTTGGGAAATTTCTCCTTTAGTGGGAATTTGTTCCGTAGTGGGATAAATTTACTTATATTTAAAAAATGTCCCCACCCAATGACCCAATATCCCGGAATCCCACTGGGTCCCTTAGATTGACTGGATTTTACACTTTATTTTTATAATAGTTCGCTTATTAATTGTTAAATTGAAAAATAACTACATCATTGTGTTCAGAATAAAATTTCCTATAATTGGATTAGGCCTACCCACAATGTATATTTTGAGACGAAATTCAATTTTTTGAAAACAAACAAACCGACGAAAACGAATTGATTGAGAAATCAAAAATCAAAAAAGTAGTGTCTGGACATCAACATTTTTACTGGTGTTTTTTGTTTCATTGTGGAATGGCCAACCATCGGAACCAGATGGTTAGGAAAATCGGTGTAAGTTATAAGTAATGACGTTATCAAATAAGATGTCATTTTGAAGAGGAATAAATGCAGAGGAATTTAGTTTTGGCATTGGCAGCACTGCTTGCTGTATAACGTCAGCCTGCACGGACATATTTTGTCATATTTTTCCAGTCGTTTCCGTTTGTGTTAGGCCATCTTGGAATATATCTCGGTTTGGGTTTGCAATTTTTTATCCGTGAATTATTACTACATCCTCCATTATTTTGGAGTGTTAGTGAAGTGTTAGTGTGTATTTACCAGTAATCTTTATGCATTATATTATTATGCATAAATACTAGGGTACTGAAGTGTGAGGAATAGTGTTTATATGTGTGAATATGGTTTTTTTTATATAACAATGTTTAAATTGTTACATAACGCACATACAAAATATAACTACTCTAGGTGTTATACATTTTTATTTAGTTAATTGAATATACTGCAACATGTTTATATTGGCTTTGGGAGGAAAAAATGTGGTGAAAAAGTTATAGCCTACACTAAATACTGTGCAATTTATTTTGTCCAAATACGCAAGAATATCAAAACATTCTTTTATTTACAAATATTTATAAGTGATAATAATTTTTTACTGTCAACTTTATGATTTTTAGATTTCTTACTTCATTAGCTTTACAAATATGTATATCATTATTAGTATATGCATATATTGCCTACATAACTTTTTTACAACACAAACGAACACTGTAGGTACAGTTTATATTTTTTTCGGTATTCCGTTTATTATAATATTATGCCCTTAAAACTCATAAAAAAATTCTTTCCCCAACAGGATATATTTCTATTTAAGGAATTGAATTGACTACAAAATGTATATAATGAATTTTCTGGTATATGACTTCACCTAGTTGAGTTATATTGATATTAGCATAAAAACCCATTTTTTGTGTTCCTTGTTGCAGCAAACCTGCATACTCAGCCCCAATGTTATTCTTATGGAGAATAATTAAAATTGTATATATCGCTTATTTGTGAATATATTTTTATGAAACTTGGTATGCGGCTTTATGTAGTATTAAGACATTTATATATCTATTGGAAATTCGCTGAGACGCAGGTTTGCTGCTACGGGGGTATTTTATTGTACTATTTCTAGATTCTTCTGTATGAGGTGGCTATGTTTAAAAAAAAGGTCTGCAAAATCGCCAAATCTGCTTGGCTATTTCCCACTTACACCATTCGCCACTGCTAGGGTTAATGTGTAGTTTTTTGTAAATTTTAAAATTGTGTCACACCCCAATGTAGTCTATTTTTCTTACCAATAACCCCAAAATAATGAGGGATTATTCATTGATTTAAATAGTGCTTTAAGGTAAAAGTGTGTGTAATTATTAGTGAATTTCCTATGAAAAGTGAACTATTAGCATGACCCGCACGGTGAAACTTAAGCCCGGGACCACCATAGAAGTTCCTAACGTGACCCCCTGAACACGTTTTGGGGGGTCGTTCAAAATTGTATATATATATATGTAAATATGTATAGCCACATTTTTTGCTGCCCGATTTACTTCAGATTTGGTAGGGATGTTCCTTTCTATAATCAGTTGGACAAGTTTGTTGGGCAAAACAATCGGAAAACTCTAAACCCCTTTTTTGGTGATAAATCTTTTAAATTTCGAGTTTTTGGGCCCAAAAAGGGTTAGAAAAGCACCGGATGTAAAGTAAATGCATGTAAAAAGATGGGAATTAATGAGGCGAAAGTTTTAAGCCCTCTCGTCATTCTAGCAGAAATATATACGGAGTTATTAAAGTAAATGTGTATCGCTTAACACAGTACGTTGACTTATGGGGGTTTTATATTAGAAAAGCCTGTTATTCATTTGTTGGTGTACTTTTCTCATCCCCAACCTCCCACCTACTTTCAAGCCTGGCTGGATCCTCTCCTAACCTTATAATGTGCAAAATCATATTCCCAGCATTGCAGGAAAATAAAACCAGGAGCATCAGAACGGCCAAAAAGTCAATATTTTCAGATTTCAATAAAAATTGGAATAAATGTTTGTTTTTACACTGATTTTGAGTTTCAAAAGTTTTTTATGTGGAAATTCACTTCCCTCACGTCAGCGTGCTGCGTGCAAACTCGTTCTGATATCGTGCCGTTAATTTTTTTTGGGCACAGTTCCATAAGCAGCCACCAACTAATCGGATGTCGTTAATTTTTTTTTGGGCAGTTTCATAAGCAGCCACCAACTAATCGGATGTGATATATCGATCTTAAACATTCGTTAAACAAAGAAATGGTATAGCCCTTGTTATAGGGTCCTGTATAATAGGCCTATCCTATATTTATTACAGGCTGAACAAACATCCTTTTCTTGCTGATCAGAATGAATATATATGGTTGATGTAGGCCTAGGTAGAATCATTGTTTATATTTTTTATCGATTTTCAAAAATACTCATTCTAGCCCTTTCCGCTCTTATGTCGGGGCAACCTCGCCCGCTGCATTTAGCTGAGTTGTCGCATGTCGGGCCTGACCTGCGAATCCGATTTTTTAAATTATTTTTCCCCCCTAATCAACTGTATCATAATACAAACTTAAAAGTCTGCTTTTTTAACAAACAAAAGAAAAATAAATAATTAAGTGACCTGCTCTTATTTTAAATGCAGCTGAATAGGAATAGGCCAGTCTAAAAAATGATCGAGTGGAAAGGGCTAGGCAGTGTAAATTACCTTACGGTAGCAGTACGGAGAAATACAGTGAGCAGATAGAGGGTTAACCTAAATTAAGGACGATCTGTTCTTTTTTGCCTGTTAAAATAAATAAGTTTTCATTTAATTAATTTTTTAGCAATAATAGTAGCTCAATTACATATGGCAGCTTTTTTTTCTTAGGATTCATCAAGGTGAATCTCTAATTAACTTTTAGTCTTATATGCTTATTTACAAAACGGTTTTGCATGTGAAAGGACTTTACCCAAGACAATTAGTCAATCATAAATTAATTCTAGAAGGGACAACATTTCAAATAAGAATCCTAAAAAAATCTTAGAAAACCCAATTTATTCTGTTATTAAATATTACAATTATTGTCATCCTAGGTGGAATAAAAAGTGACAAATAATGTTTTAGCATTTTAAAATCCCTACGAGATCATTCATATAAAAAATATGATGAACAAAACCGCGACGATCCCTGGCGGTGTATGGTGGAACTACGTAGACAAATCTCTCACATTAATTTGCATTGCATGTCCCCTCTAGTAGGTGTAAACCCAATGATTATATAGAGCTGAGGTTTGGGTCAGTCAGTTCTATACAATCTGAAGTGCCTTTTAGTGTCTGATAAAAAGCGTGCTGTATCTGAAAAGCAGCCGGAAGCACAATATCTCTCCTCTACACTACCAACATAACAAAACAAACACGGCACGCTTTTTTCAGAAACTGCAAGGCAGTAGCTCTAGAGTGGAAAAATTCTGCCGATGGTTTGGAAATCCAACCCGCATTAGTCTCTCCAGTTATACTTAGAGCTCACTGGTTTGTGTAGGTGCACTTGATAGAGAAATGTACAGATACACCTTTATGCAGCACCAGGCTGCTCTCAGCGTTCCATCTGAGAAGCGCACAGTATCCGGACTGGTCAAGCTGATAGTCACTGTAGTCATCAACATCAGTAGATTATAAAAAGACAAAAGTCAACAAGAATTGGAAAATCACAAACAAAATTAGAAAATAGAAATTGCATGCACAAGAACCGGAAGGTGGGAACTGGGAGAGGACATAGGAGTGAAAAAAAGGAAGGCAGTATTGACAAGGTTGCTACTGCAAAGATTCTCAAACCTAGTTATAGCAAAGCTAACAACAAGACTCTCAAGGAGACCCACTGTTTATTTGCAATGGTACTGGTATGTTTTTGCGGTAGGTAGTTGAGATTTGGCTAGGTGAAACTTCTTTTGTCCTAGCTGTTATGCAATTGTTTGACCGCATCTTAGTGATACAATGGTGATATTTGTTACCGTAGGACTGTAGGTTATTCTTGAACAGACTAATCGTGACAGTGGTTTTTGTAACTACTACTATAATTTTAGGTTCAAATACTTCTAACTTAAATGAAAAAATGAAATTAAAAAATGAATATTTAACTCAAGAAAAGTAGCTCTACATAAGATATAATAAAAGGCAATAATTGTGGAGCAAGTGAGAACATTATTCTTAGCCCCAATTAGGTTACTTAACAAAATAATTAAAATTTGACTGTCAAATCAAGGATAAATATTGTATCGAATAGCGAACTTGTTTAACAATTGTATATTTAGTTTGTAGGAATAAAGTTACCTATATATTATTCTGTAGATACAAAATTATAGTCCTACTTTAATTAGTTTTTCTTAAAAGATTTGTTTGGCTTGTTGGCAATAAATACTTTGGTTAGCGTATATTGGAGAGGAAAACATAACAGGAAAAGGTATGGTTTTGGATACATTTTGATAAAATATAAAACCAATTCGGCAACATTTTGTTACATAACAATTCTGTTAGTTCACCAGGGTGCCTCTTTTTATTTGTAGATACGAGATACCAATTACATATCAGTCCTGAGGATGTCTTCTGATTTTTAAACGTAATAATTCAAAGCATTTTAAACTTAATTTCAGTTAGGCCAATAAAGCAGACTTTTTAACATATTTTGTCCACTAAACACAGTGAATTTAATGTCTACAATCACACAGATCTTATCTGATCTGAAACTGAGATTCTCACGCAGAGATGTCCAACAATCCCTGTTATGTTTAAAAGATGTGTTTTCCAGTCGGTAGTACTACATGTGTTTTGTGTGCTTCTGTTCAGAGAGCGGCGCACCATGTCGGACAGCGACGGGAGCCCGGTGAAGGAGAATGGCGCCCCCAGCAGTGGCGAGGAGCCGGCGCCCAAGAAGGCGGCGCCATCCAAGAAACTCACTGTCGAGAAGATCTACCAAAAGAAGTCTCAGTTGGAGCATATTTTGCTCCGACCCGACACTTATATCGGTAATGTATTCCAAGTATTTAAGTCTAACTACAGTATGTGCCCTCTTAACTGCCGTTCATGGGGGAACCCTGGGTTGGATAACTAAAAGGTCAAATGATTTTAATAAAACATGGGTTTTGTCATTCTAAGCACTAAAAATTATTAAACTTTTACAAAATTAAAAAAATAGGTACCAAGATTTCATACTTGGATTGTCTAACGAAACGTATTGTGACCTGAATGATTTTTATGGTACAGTATTGGGACATTGGCTAGGGCGGCTGATGTGAGTTATTTCCTGGAAAGAGGGCGGTTCATGCAATGGGCGATTGAAGTGAGGTTGGTTAAGAGGGCGCCTAGCCCTACTGTATTCGTGTCCCATGACAGTATTTAGTATGACAGGTTTAGTTTTTAGAATTTTTATCAGAATTTAAAGTAATACTCTGCTATTTGAATTTATATTACGTCTATTTTAACTTTGAATCAAATCCAAGTATTGTTTGTAATTAGGTCTACACTATCTAGCTTGTTCAAATTTGTCAAATGTCTGTAAATACATCTGTTTGCATTTCCCTTACTTAGTGTTATAAATTGGCATTGTAATTTTTAGAGAAGTAATCAGACCTATTCTAGGTGTAGAGAAATTACTCATAGAGACTTCATTGCAGGCCTGATCTCGGTTGATTGATTGTGTTTTGTCGGGCAGGTTCGGTCGAGCCGGTGACCGAGACTATGTGGCTGTATGACGCCGAACTGGACGCGATGGTGCAGAAGGACATAACCTACGTGCCCGGCTTGTACAAGATATTCGACGAGATCTTGGTAAACGCGGCGGACAACAAGCAACGAGATGCCAAGATGGACTGTATCAAGATCGACATTGACCCGTGAGTTTACATGGTTTTACAAGTCCTTCTGGATTAACTTAGCTTATTATATGACATACCCTGATATTAATTGAAGAATAAGCTTGCCAAATCTGACAAGTCTATCGTTCAAACTGAAAACAATAATTCAAACGAATAGTTTCACACAGATGAGGTTGTAGCACCTGTGATGTGTAAATTAACTGATTGTTATTCCGAATCGGATTGATGATTTTTCAGGAGTTACTTTTTTAGGTGGATCATAATCTGAATTACTGCATCACAGTATATAAATTCTCAAGCTCATTCGTAAATTCAATGTTCTTTTTTAGTTTTTTTTTTCTTAACAATTTTGATTAATAATGGGTCCACCAAAAAATGTAGGGTCATTACATACTTCAAAAACTCCAAGGGAATAACATTTTAAGAAGGAAATATTTGATGGACAATTAGTTTTATTTTCTCACTTTAATATATTTATCAGTTCTAGTTCCAATTTGTACAATTTCAGTTATATTCCAGTGTGTAGGATAACATTTTTAAGAAAATCATTGGATAACAATTAAATGTTGAAATTTTCCGAATGAAAGGACTTCTGTGATAACCATAGTATATTGTTTTTAGGGGGAGTAGTAGTAGGAGAATTGCTGAATTTCGCAGTGAGTGATGTACCTTGGAGCCCCTTGGTCCTCGAATGACCTTCAAATTACCTGACCTCCTCGTACCCCTCTCTCCCTCCCAGGCTTCTTCATTTCTGTATTCGTCTGGTATGGGTAATCTTTTCTACCATCACATTTTACATTCTCAACCTTAAAATAACTTCTGTTTTATGTGCAACAACCTTCCGAATAAAGCGAGATACTTTTTAAACTCATTGCAAAAAAAATCAAACCATTGTAATTCATTATTAATACGTTCGGTAACGAGGTGGGATGTCGGTTCGCAGAGAGAACAACCAGGTGTCTGTGTGGAACAATGGCAAGGGCATTCCCGTGGTGGAGCATAAGGACGAGAAGATGTTCGTTCCCACGATGATCTTTGGCCACTTGTTGACCTCCAGCAACTACAACGACGAGGAGGAGAAGGTGACGGGTGGCCGCAATGGCTTCGGGGCCAAGCTCTGCAACATCTTCAGCTCCAAGTTCACCGTGGAAACCTCCTCCTCCGAGTACAAACGCTGTTTCAAACAGGTAAGCCAAGGTAGCTTATAAACAATGCTGAGTTTCAAACAGGTAAGCCAAGGTAGCTTATAAACAATGCTGAGTTTCAAACAGGTAAGCCAAGGTAGCTTATAAACAATGCTGAGTTTCAAACAGGTAAGCCAAGGTAGCTTATAAACAATGCTGAGTTTCAAACAGGTAAGCCAAGGTAGCTTATAAACAATGCTGAGTTTCAAACAGGTAAGCCAAGGTAGCTTATAAACAATGCTGAGTTTCAAAAGCTAATTTTTTTGGAGGAGCAGTAAGGATAAATTATTTATACCTATATTTGTAATTGGTTTCTTGTAGGATACTAGCTATACAAATAATTGTATTGGCTTTTACCAAAACAAAAAAATGTTATTACACATCCGACAATTTGATAGACATTATCTATACCTTTCCCAATGTCTTATCCACAGTGAGAGATCATTGCTTGTTAAAAAAAACTCACACAAACGTTTACACATAACTTGAGAACCTCCGTTGATCATCTGCTCAGGTCAGAGAGGTTATTGTCAAAATACTAAGATAAAGAGTATAACACCCGCTTCTGAGTTTTTCAATAGTAAGATTTTGTCTTGGTTTTATCACCCATTGTAGGCCTATATGTTTCACAAATGAAAACGTGCAGACTGTTCTTAAAAATTACACATTAAGCTTAATTTTTACAAATAAATATGTAGTTTGGTTTCAAAAAACATCTCTTGAACTGAAGCAAACCCTTTGAAGGAAAAAATAGTATAGAGTGTGAGATAAATATATTTTGATCTTCAAAATAGCCTAACATATCAGTAAACACCCCTAACCATTCATGAAAAGTTTGCTAACTGAAATTTTAGTTCTTTTTATTGAATGAAATATTTTAGCCAAGAGCTTATATAACTTGTTAAGTATGTTATCAATTGTTACTTGTTACAATTACTTGTTACTTACTTGTTACAATTGTTAATTGTTACATGTTACAATGTAATTGTTACATTGCTCTTCTTCAGAACATAACTAAGAACTGATTTGTCGTAGACTTGGGGTAACAACATGGCCAAGGCTTCCGAACCGAAAATCAAGCCGATATCAAGAGAAGATGACGATTACACCAAAGTCACGTTTTCCCCTGATCTGTCCAAGTTCAAAATGGAAAAATTGGATGAAGGTATGCAATTTGTTTGTTATACTATATCGCATGTGAAAGATACTTCTGTGATCCTCATAATGTCAGTAAATCTTTTAGAATTGTTCAGAGAAAAAATATTAATTCAGTTGCTTTTTTTAATGATTGTTGCTTCTTATTACGTTCTGAATTAACTACAGAGTTCTAATTTAATTCATTAGTTATTTTTCATATTAAGTATTGTTTGACTTAGTGGAAACATTTTCCGAGCTTCTAATGATTGATTATAGATTTAAATCACTAATGATCATAAAATGCTTTTTGTTTTTAGCCTATCGTTACTAAAGTAATCCAAGTCTGCGATTATTTCATCAGTAATTGTTCCATAACAGTTAGTCCTGGATCGGTACAATGCATTGCTGACCTGTCTCGTAAGTTATGTTGCAGTTGTACTGAAAGTGTTGTCACGGTGTTCAGGTATCGTGGCGCTGATGACCAGACGAGCGTACGACGTTGCAGCCTCGACGAGAGGAGTGAAGGTCTATCTCAACGGCAAACGTCTGCCCGTAAGTAGTTTGTTGTACCGTATATATAAATTAGGATGTGTTTTAACAAAAAATATCCTCTATAAGTCAATTGTACTGTCCCTTGGAGATATTCAAGGGACATTTTGAAGCAAGCCAAGTACATTGGAAACTCACATCCTGGGTATTTTATAGTTAGGTTTTCTGTATTACAACTTTTCTTTGTAATTTTTCTTTCGTAGTTTAACAGATAGGCCTATATAATTACAACAGGGATGAACAGGATTAGATTTTTTGTTGAGGACGAGATTTTCGTTATCCCTCCAAAATTTCTAGAAATGTTGGGTATTTTTAGTGTTTAAAAATACACTATCAAATTCAAAATAATTTAATAAGTAAAATTAAATATTAGTCATTGAGAAACAATCATTATACTCAATCAACACCAACAATATAGTAAATTTATAATCGAATCACATGAAAACTAATTTTTACAGTTAGTTTTAACTCATAGGTTTTTGCCTCTAATCTACTTCAAACAGTCATCCATGAAAGTTCTAGAGAACTAAAGATTTAGGCCTATATAGCTTTTTGTAGACTCCAAATTTATAAAAGTGAGACTTATTTAGGACGGTCAAGAAAAGGAAAAAGGAGCGTGGCATTATAACTTTTATTCAAACAGAGTCTCTAACTTATTTTAAAACCTTGTGCTCCGTATAAATTCAATATTTTGATCATCCCTATGTTCTTCCCCTCAGATAAAAAGTTTCAAGGACTACGTAGAGCTGTTTGTGAAAGGCAAGGAGGACGATATGGGCAACCCCATAAAGATAATCTACGAGAACGTGAACCCCAGGTGGGAAGTGGCTGTGGCGCTGTCGGACAAGGGCTTCCAACACATGAGCTTCGTCAACAGTATTGCCACAATCAAGGTATCGTTACTGCTCTCACCTAAGTGCCTGCAAACAATTCACAATAAGTTGTGGTTTCAAACTGTTTTTAGTATTTCAATTTCAGAAGCTTTTGGTTTGGAGAGTGTTTTGCTTTAAAGTAGGGGTCTGCGGTACCAGAAATTTAAGGTCAGCACGGTTCGGTACAGTAAATATTTTTGTAACTCGGTTTTCGGTACAAAATCTGAACGGTACGCGGTAATTAAATAGCCGCAATTTATCATAGCCTAAGTGTACTCGGAAACCAAATAGAAAAGATACAGAACAAAAATTTTAAAAGAAAGACATACTGGCAAACAAAATGTATTTAGAGCAAACAAAATGTGCTTTAGATTATAGTTAAAAACAGGTAGTATGAATTGTAAATTATAGCTTCTAACAACTTTTAAATCTTGTTACCAAGTAAGACAACAAAAGAATTTTTATTGCAATCAGATGACACATACTCAGCAGATGCATATTATTTCTCTCTGAAACATACAATCGTAGTATATATTTGCCAAATGTTTTTGGCAATTTTAAGTATTATCAAGTTTTAACGGTTTTGAGGTTAGGGGGCCCTTATACAATCGGCAATCTACAACACAAAACGGTGTTATAATTTCGTTGATATAAAAATACCCCCCGTCGCAGCAAACCTGCGCACTCAGCGAATTTCCAATACAAAATATATGTCTGAATACCACATAAAGCCGCAAAGGTACCAAGTTTCATAAAAACATATTCACAAATAAGTGATATATCTAATTTGAATTATTCTCTATAAGAATAACATTGGGGCTGAGTACGCAGGTTTGCTGTTATGGGAGCCTTTGGCAAAAAATTGTTTTTTTGAGCAAATATCAATAAACCACAACCAAATGAAGCCTTATACCAAGTTCCGTCAATATACGTTCATAAGTAAGCGAGATATAAAATGTTCTTTTCCTCCATAAGAATAACATTAGACAACGTATTGTGTTTAGCACTTTCAATATCTCCGTAACCAATTGACGTAGAGGAATGATCAAAATACCAAATTGTGTGTGTTTTTAAGCTGAATTCAATGGTAAAAACTAATATTTCACTATTTCAAAAATTATATGCAAAAAACCTATTTTTGGTGTACAAAACCCCCCCAAAATACCCCTTCAGATAGAACGATCTGGCTGGTTTTCGAACTTGAAGTCATAAATGTTGCTTTACACGTTTTGAACCAATGAAAAAGAATTTGGGTTACTAATAATTGGTTGGGGACTAATTGTGGTGAAATAATATATTGAAACTATTGAATTACGTTCCTGTGTTGGGCTAAATTGAATATATTACTGAACCGGGGGACAGAATGAATTAAATTGAATCTCTGCTACCATGGATTAACTATTTGGAAAACGTACTTGGCTATTTTGGAGGACTGAATTACCCAGAGCCCGATCGATCTGCCAGATTAATGCCTTGCCGTAGCCAGCCTTAATGAGTTAACCATCTCGATAAAAAGGATCTGACGAACTGGAGAATTCCCTCAACTACTCTTTGTTCTGAGACTAAACCTTAAATAACCTTTAAGGCTAACAAAATATTCCTGAACATAGACATAACTATAAAAACTAAATAACAATAAATAAGGACAAATATTTAAATAATACTGTTGCGATCTTGTGGCGTGGCGTGCGTAGCCCACGCCACGAGAATATTCCTAATATCACATGCCTGAACCTACTATTCCCTAATTTTATTTATTGTAGATTAGCCTGACTCGCCCTAGCTTCCCTCCCCTTACTGCTAGTACTTATCTAGCCATCGCTAGGCGATGGTTCCGGATGAATCTTTAAACTGCTCCGACGAATAAGGGACGTGTTGTCCTGTGGAGGGGCGCAAACAGACAGACGCTCACTATCCTTGCTGGCGGAAGGGGGCAACAACGGTGACGTCACCCCACTTCCGGACCAGCCTTCTGCGAAAGCGAGCCAGTTACCGGGTTGGTAAAGACGAATATATACAGTATATGAGGGTGACGTAACACGGCACAGTTTATACCAAATTTCATCAAAATCGGATCATTTTTACGAGAGTTATCGTGCTCACGGACACACATATAATATATACAGTTTCGAACGAATGGTGTTTTTGGGGTCTGGGGACCTCAAAACGAAAAGTTATCATGGTCCCGGGCCTAGGTCTTACCATGCCGACTACGTAGCTTCTTCCCTATAGGGGAAATTCGCTAAAAACCGATTTATGTGTTTATCCCTCAGTTTGATTTACAAAATATTAAATATCATACTAATTTGGTTGTAGGTTTTTGTTTACGTTCATACCGCCTCCATACTCTGGCCAAGTCTAGGCGAGCAAAGACGAGCGTGACAGTGTACATGTGTAGTAGTTTGTTATTACCCTCTGTTATTCTCGATGTTTATATACATTTTAGGGGTGGGCGAGTAGTGGTTTTTCAATTCGAGTCGAGCATCGAGCCAACTACTCGAGTATCGAGTCGAGTCGAGTAGTTGTACGGTTAGTAAAAATATTAGTTTTTAATGATAGGCCTATTTTTTTTTTAATTAATCATATTTATAAAGTAAGTTTTCTTCCATTCATAATTTTAGTTAAAAGTTGGCCTAACTGTATATTAATGCAATAAAAAAAACATATACTTTATAATTGTTTTTTTCATGTTAACCTTTTCTTTCTTTCTTTCTAATTTCTTAGTCTTAGTATAACTCATTAAATTTAAGGATTAGTTAAAAAACAAAAATTGAATATAGTAAAAAAACATTTATTTATAGAACCAGACCAGAACATTAACAAACATATTGGTAAACTAACAATATCATATTAAAAGTGTTTTTTTTGTAACAATAACACAAGAAAAACACATAGTCTAAGTAAAAATAAAGTATAACTAGACAAAAAAAATCATTAAAT
The DNA here is from genome assembly GCA_963675035.1 of Allygus modestus. Classification (NCBI taxonomy): domain Eukaryota; kingdom Metazoa; phylum Arthropoda; class Insecta; order Hemiptera; family Cicadellidae; genus Allygus; species Allygus modestus. The sequence goes on along the minus strand of OY776115.1, from coordinate 26,110,800 downwards.
GTAAAACAATCACAAAAATAGGAACTTACAACAAAAAAGTTAAGTTGTTGTAACTTAAGCAGGTAAGTATTTTTTTATATACTTAATATGAACAAAAACACATAGCCTAAGTAATACCCCCGTCGCAGCAAACCTGCATACTCAGCGAATTTTCAATGAATATATAACATAACACATTAACACTTAACAAGATTCATAAGAAATATATTCACAAACAAGCGATATTAAAAATATTAATTATCGTCCATAAGAATAACATTGGGGATGAGTACGCAGGTTTGCTGCAAAAAGGATCGCAAAATAATGAGTTTTTATGCAAATATCATTAGAACTCATCTAAGTAAAGTCACATACCAAGTTTCATTCATATACAGTTATAAGTAAGCGATATATAACATTTTAATAATTCTCCATAAGAATAACATGGGGACCGATTACCTAGGTTTGCTGCTACGGGAACCATACGTTGAAATTTTGTATTTTGTGCAAACAACGATAAACCCCATCCAGATGAAGCCATATACCAAATTTTGTCAGTTTATGTTAATAAATAAGCGAGATATACAATTTTTCTTTTTCTCCATAAGAATAACATTAGACAACGTACTGTGTTTAGCACTTTCAATATCTCAGGAACCAATTGACGTAGAGCGATGATAAAAATACCAAATTGTTTGTTTTTTATGCTGAATTAAATGGTAAAAATTGAAATTTGATTTGAATAAAAATTACATGTGGAAACCCCAAAAAAACCATTTTTGGGGTACAAATCCCCCCTTTGGATGGTGCGATTCGTCTGGTTTTCGAACTCGTTCAAATAAATGGTGCTTTACACATTTGTACCAAATTTCATTAAGATCGGACCTTTTTTACGAGAGTTATCGTGCTTACGGACACACATATATATATATATATATATATAAATATAAATATATATATATATACATGGACATATATATATATATACAAATTTGAACGAATGGTGTTTTTGGTATCTGGGGACCTCAAAATGAAAAGTTATCATGGTCTCGGGCTTAAGTCTTACCAAAAGACCTACGGTAATAGCTTCTTCCCTATAGGGGAAATTCGCTAAAAACAAATTATAACTAGCACAACATCATTATGTAAAGAAATCATAAAAAAACAACTCACAACAAAAAAGTTAAGTTGTTGTAACTTACTGTTAATTATAACAAAAATTTGGGATCACATTTCAACAGTCAACTAAATATATTGCATAACCCAAAGTCAAAGGATGTCTATGAATAAAAAAACACATAGCCTTATAAAAACAATTTTAAAAGTTAGGCTATTAAAAAACCCTTATACCAAAATGTCACTCAAACAGGATTGCAAAGGGCCTAACTTATAGGTTACAAAATATTGTAAAATTTGACCAAATATAGCTAAACAATAAAATTTCATTGATAATTAGAATAGGTTAACAAAAGATAAAAAAGATAACAAACAACAAATAATACATGAATTAACAAGATCATGATCATATTTCAAACAGTCAATTAAATATTTTGCCCTATTGTATAGCCCAAAGTCAACGGATGATATCCTTAAACTGGATTGCAGGTAAGTATTTTTGTTATATACTTAATATGAACAAAAACACATAGCCTAAGTAAAAACAAATTATAACTTGCACAAAATCATTATGTAAAATAATAAAAAAAAACTTACAACAAAAAAGTTAAGTTGTACTTATAATAAAAATGTCGGGATCACATTTTGAACAGTCAGCTTAGCAATTGTATGGCCCAAAGTCAAAGGATATCTTATCTATATACTTAATATGAACAAAACAGATAGCCTAATTAAAAAAAAATTTAACAAGTTAATAAAAACATTATATTAAAATGTTACTAATAGGATTGCAAAGGCTCTACATTATAGGCCCAAATTACAGTAAAATTTGATAAAAAGGAGACAGCTTAGTAATAACATTGTACAATATAATAATTAGAATAGGTTAACAAAATATTAACAATACAACTTTAACAAACAAATAATACATTAATCAACAAGAGAATAAATAAACAATTAAACATATTTAAATAAAAAGCTAAATGCAACAAAACGCTACAATTGATCTTTGATCATGAATGATTAGACTAGATACAATTGCTTTCAGTCTTAATCAGTCTTATTGGTTTGTAAAGGGGTAACCCATTGGCAGTAAAATGACTCACAAGTTTTGGTGAAGAAACACTAGCTCCGTAACGTGTTCAACTGAAAGGGACTCCCTTCTCATTGTTACAACATTACCGGCAGCCGAGAACACCCTCTCACTGTCTACTTCGGTTGCTGGGATCCCTAGATATTTTTTTGCCAGGGGTGAGAGATAATGGTACTTATTTTGGTTTTTCTTCCACCACTCAAGTGAGTCTTCCTTTGGTGAAATCCTTGCTTCATTAAAAAACACATCTAGTTCAGATAAGCAGAGTGCATTATCTAATGCTGACACTCCAACTACACGTTCAGTTTGAGATTTTGTCGCAGCCAGACTTTCAAAAGACAACCAAAAATCAGTCTGCTGAGAACTGCATCCAGGTTTGTCTGAAAAAAAATAATGTTTATTGTAGCTAAATGTTAATAATAATGTTAACAATGTTTTTAAAGGCTTGCTGGACAGACTAAATTAAGTGAAAGAAGTAAATATTTTGGACAAATGTGTTTGGCATAAACCACTTTAACTTTAAATGGAAAATTAAATAAAGACAAAGGTGAGCTTTCAACGTTTTAATTAGGGCCTAATTTAATTTATTTGTAAACATGAAAAACTATTTAGATTGAATGGTTTGGTCAAAGATAACATTTCATATCCACTTAAATTATTATTTCTTGAGTTAAAGGATTAGAACTTTGGAAATAAAAATGTTACAAAGAAAATTACTGTAGGCCTATGTAAAGAGATTAAATGTAAACCCTGATTAAATTTTAATGTTAGCTATCTTATAAATGAATAAAAATTATTAGCTTTAAATTTTTTAAGTAGGCTAAATAAATTGAAAAGAAAATATATTATTGAAATTTAAGCTTTACTATACCTGCTTGTGGTATCTGAGCCTGTTGAATTGTGGAAACCTCCAAGGCTATAGTTTTTTTCTTGTAAATGGATACAGCTTCGGTGGCCAGGGACCCCTTCAAAAGTTGTTGCTCATGTGGTTGCAGTAATGCGCACTTAAAGTGAGGATCAATTGCCATACATGCCTGGTAATTGTTGTCACTTTTTATGTGGGCAAACCTGGTCTTTATACTTTGAAGGAGGCTCCTACAAAACATCGCACCAGGTAGTTTGTCTGCCAACCTTTTCTCCAAGATGTTTTCAATCGTCTTAACCATGGGATACACCATAGACATAGTTGGTAGCGAGTTTGAGGAAGCCTTAGTTGTTGCCTCATCCAAAGGGCCAAGAATAGAAACATATTCTTCGGCCATCTTCCATTCAGCTGCTGAAAGGCTATTCACGTTCGATTGTGAGGCCACCAATTCTCCTGAAATGGCCTCTTTTTGTTGGACTAGGCGACTGAGCATTTGAAACTCGGAATTCCACCGAGTCTCACAGTCTTGTATTAGCTCAACCTGTTTTTTCCCAGATTTTTTTGATATGCATGGAGCCTCTGTTGAGCCGAGGAACTTCTTTTGTAATGCCCTACAATTGATCTTGCTGTTGAGAGCATGTTTGACATACCCGTAGTGTTCTTTTTGGCGTCTTTTAGTGCCAGCTGTAGTGTATGGGCAAAACAGGTGAAGTGAGTCCAGGGAAGAACCTTCATTGCAGCAACCATGTTTGCGGCATTATCCGTCACAGAAAAGATTGGGATTGTGTCATCTTGCAGGTTCCATTCCGTTGTTATTTTTTTTAATCTTCTCTGCAATATGGGGCGCATCATGCTCCCCAGGAAGATACTCATTCCGCAGGCAAAATCTTTTCATTTTAAATTCCTCTGATATATAATGCAGAGTAAGGGAGATAAAAGGGTCGTTACTCCTCGAGGTCCATAAATCAGTTGTAAAGCTAAGGGAGTGCACACTGGGTAGGTCGTCGTTTATTTCTGAAGTTAACTTTTGTTTGGTTGTTTCATACAGTTCGGGAATTATACGTCTGGAGAACGTGTTCCGTGAAGGCAACTTATACCTAGGAGAGGCCTCCTTTAAAACATTAATCAACCCTTCTTCCTCGACCAAAGAATAAGGGTGGAGATTTTTGGCCATCCAAATGCCAATTTTGCTGGTTAAAGCTTTTGATTTGGGATGGTCAGAGGCCCAAGTTGTCTGTAGCTCGAAACACTGTCCCAAAGTTTGCTGCTTCTTTGTAACTTCAACTTTTTTAGCGAATTTCCCCTATAGGGAAGAAGCTATTACCGTAGTCGGCATGGTAAGACCTAGGCCCGGGACCATGATAACTTTTCGTTTTGAGGTCCCCAGACCCCAAAAACACCATTCGTTTGAAACTCTAGATATATATATGTATCTATATATATATATATATGTGTGTGTGTCCGTGAGCACGATAACTCTCGTAAAAATAATCCGATTTTGACGAAATTTGGTATAAGCGTGTAAAGCAGCATTTATGACTTTAAGTTCGAAAACCAGACAGATCGACCTATCCGAAGGGGTATTTTGGGGGGTTTTGTACCCCAAAAATGGGTTTTTTGAGTTTTATACATATAATTTTTGAAAAAGTCAAATTTTAGTTTCTTCCATTCGAATCAGCTTAAAAAGACGCACAATTTGGTGTTTTGATCATTGCTCTACGTCAAATGGTTACAGAGATATTGAAAGTGCTAAACACAGTACGTTGTCCAATGTTATTCTTATGGAGGATAAGAAAAATTGTATATCTCGCTTATTTATCAACTTATCCTGATGAAACTTGGTATATTGCTTCATATCGTTGTGGTCTATTGATATTTGCACTAAAATACATTTTTTGCAAATAGTTCCCATAGCAGCAAACCTGCGTACTCAGCCCCCATGTTATTCTTAATGGGAATAAGTAACGTGTTATCTCCCTTAATTATTAACATAAATTAATAAAATTTGGCATGTTGGTTTACCTACTTGAGTTATATTGATATTTGTATAAAACCCCATTTTTTGTGATCCTTGCTTCAGCAAACCTGCATACTCAGCCGCCATGTTATTCTTATGGAGAATAATTAAAATGTCATAAATCGTTTATTTATAAATGTATATTGATGAAACTTGGTATTTGGTTTTATGTGGTATTGAGATACATATATATGCATTGGAAATTCGCTGAGTGCGCAGGTTTGCTGCTACGGGGGTATTCAATTTTTTAATCTTCTGCTGCTCACTCTTTTGGGCTTGCTCTGTCACAAAAAGTTCATATTGTTTTTTATGCTTGGCAATCAAATGCCTTTGTAGGCTAGACGTGCTGCCAGATTTTGTGGATATATTTATTTGACAATAGTTGCAAATAGCCTTACTGGGCTCCGTGTCTGATTTATGAAAATGCTTCCAAATTGGAGTTTTCCCTATTTCTAATGTAGGCCCAGAAACCCTGGGTGTACTTACTTGGGCTTGGGATTGTGAGGTTTCATGTTCACCTTCAGTCACATCAGGAAGCCGGCATTCAGTTGATAACTCAAGTCCAAGGCTACTTAGCCTGCTGCGAGGCAACACGTCATCCACATCTTCGTCACTCATTTCGTCATTTTAATGACAAATAATTGAACTAACAAAATCAGTACATCACTAAATATCACGGCACAAATTACGCATCGAACTAACTTCTTATAAACAGCAAAGATTGTTTAAAATTACATTAAAGAATTTTCACTTTTAATTTTGACGTCGCATCAGCTGTATTAGTAAACAACAGTGTTGCCATTTGCCATATTGTAAAATACCACTCTCGTTCACGTCGGCAAAGTTATTGCAATAGTAATCACTGAGCTCAATGATATATCTGGAGTCACTAATAACTGTTGGATAGCTTTAATAAACTGTTTCATTATAATTGTAAAGCATACGGAAACCCGCAATAAATTGGAAATCTGTGATTTATTTTAAAAAGTGATGATATCGTATTAGAGGGTTTCACCAAATATTATTGTAAGAGTACAATAATTATTGTATATCTGGCAACACTGATCGATGGCGGCCGAGGCGAATGCAACATATCGATGCGTAATACCGATATTCTTTGGTACATTAGGAACAAGGTCAATAGATTCTTTCCAAGGTCTGCTCAGTCGATATATTTAAGGTTTTCTATCTATCCGGAAGAGACATCGTAAAAACAGCTGTAAGGTCACGGCATCACCAAATAAATAAAAGATAAAAGACCGAGTGGCCGAGTTTAATAATAAATAAAATAATTCTGAAACTGGAGCGGGAGCAGTAGTACCGGTAGGCGTGGATCGTGATTCGTTGCGTTTCGATTACTATTACTGATTCAATGTAAACAAATGTTTCGTACCGATATCGGGTATCGGGTTGTTTGATTCACTTTTTTGACTCGTTCGATTTCAGCGAGTAGTTCTTTGCCTCACTAAAATATGGCAAAGAAATGTTGGTATACCTAGATACCTAATAGTATCGAACGTACACAAAGAGTCGTCAGTAGTTTCGGATCCCGTTCGCCAATGACGAAGCGCGGAAGAATACTTTTTTGGATCCCGTTGGCGTAGCGCAGAAGGGATGTTTCCTTAAATACTTTATGTTGCTGTATTCAAAATGTTAAGTACCGGTACCGTCATTGCCGTCTTAAGTTAATATTATTGTGTTTTTATGGTAATCAAATTATTTTTTATTGAAATATCGTATACCCCTAAAATGTTTTTACCAAGTAAAAATGGAACTACTTTTATCAATACTAATACACATTGTGCTGTAATCAGTTCAGTTCAGTTCCTTTGTTCAACATACCGAATTCCTAACAGTGTTGCTTCTTCACTTCGTCGTCGTTTGCAACGCCGCATGACAACGAACATATCAAATACCACCGTGCATTATATTGCGTAACGCTAAACTTAAATAATGCAAAAGAGCATTATTTAGAGGAGTAGGGGTTAAATAAATCAACATCAACACGGATAAAAACATCTTTATAAAGTCGTAGGTGATAAAAATTCACTTCTACCTCAACTTTCAATTACTCGAACCGTTTTTTCGAGTAGTAGGAGCTACCCGACTCGTGCTCGGGTAGTTGTAAAATTTCGGGTAACTACCCGACCTTCGGGTACTCACCCACCCCTAATACATTTACTCGCCGAGTCGTACGCAACTCGACGAAACATTCGGCCAGGGTGTGGAGGTGGTTTTATCAATGCTGGCATCTCATCATCATTAGTGATCGTGAACCTATAAACTTGCGAATGCCGGTCGAAGTTGAAAGTTGCTGTCGTGAGCAAAGGAACGTCACGTCGTGTAAATGGAATGTCAACGGACGAAAAAGATGTTGAGAATAAAACTAAAGGTAAAATGTGGTTGATAAACAGTGAATCCTGGTTTTTGCAGTTGTAGGCTGTACCGTACCGACTTAGTACAGGTACCATTAGTGGTACCGAACCGAATATGGTAATTCGTTTTGTACCGTACCGGTACCGATTTTTCGGTGCACTGCAGACCCCTACTTTAAAGAGAAAGCAGTACAAACTCTAAATTTGTGCGGACATCCCTAAAATCAAACCCATGTCCCCTCGAACTGTAAATTCAAAATGATTATCATTAGCCAAGCAATATGTCCATTTCGCTGGCCGTTTTTTAAACTGAAAACAAAGTATATTTGTAAATTATAGTTTGTATTGTTCCTTTTTAATAAAAGGAAATAAAAAATGTGACCAAGCGATATTCTTTATTTTAAAATAGTATAAAACTTATCACCTTTACTACCGGCTGTTATACTCACCATGATGCAGAGTCCCCTCTTTGTTGGTAGGGAATGGTGTATAGTAGTGATGTGTCAAAACCAAAACTTGAATCTCAAAACCACCAAAACTTTGGAAAAGTTTCGGTTTCGAGATTCGATCGGTGAGTTTCGAGAATCAAAACTCGAAACTGCTGAGATTTTTTGTGTCTTTATTGTTGTTTTTTTTAACAGAAATCACGCCCGTGTTTCGATCAATAATGCAATGGTCAAAAGCCTACTGTCATCGGTCGTCTACCTTCACCTTTTTTGGATTATTGATTTTTATTTCTGAAAGAACAACTCTAACCAAAATATATAATTAGTTTTAATTAATTTTTCTGGATTTATTTTTCATAACCATACCCAGGCAAGTAAATAGGGTTTCACGATTTGAGTTTCGAGATTCGAGATTCGATTTTGTAAGTTTCGGTTTCGGTTTCGAGATTCGAAATTTCTGGTTTTGACCATCACTAGTGTATAGAAAATAATTATCAATGAATAAGAATTAGATTAATGATATTTTAGATTACAAAAGGAAAGAGGAGCTTGAACGATGATGCAATGAGTAGAAAGACAGGTAAGGGGAAGCAGCTTCACTGGCATAAATCCTACAGAGACAGAGATATTTAAGAGATTCATACTAACAACTTAATAATTCTCTGAACATCTCTTTCCAAACTGATATAGGGAGGAACATGTACTTCTGAAATTCTAGAAGGGTTTGGATACCTAGTATATTTGATCATAATTTTGAGTTAAGAAATCAAAACATCCAGTAATGCCAATAAAATATTAATTTACTAGGCCTTTCAGTATCAAAGATACCATCGTCAACTGCAGGTCAAAAGAACGAAATAAAAAATAAAGCCTGAAGGTGGATTATTTGACAAAAAAGGTCCAGTAAATTAACAATTAATATTTTATTTGGTTGAGTTAGATGTATCCTATCCTTTTCACGATTAGTTCTACACTTAAATTAATTACAATTACAAGATCTAGGGTACTGGATTCTTGAGTTTATTAAAGTTTGAATTTATAATCCGTTTTGTGCAGGGAGGTCGCCATGTGGATCATGTAGCAGACTCCATAGTTAAACAGCTGATCGAAACAATCAAGAAGAAGAACAAGGGCGGTATGCAGGTAAAGTGATTCTTTTAAAGTAGTTTAGAACTAATCTGGCATGGAAATTTAGCAAACTCCCTTGTTATTTTCATGACCAAGAAATTCATTGAAACATGTGGGAAAAATAAAAATGGAATTTTCAATTGATTTTGTTTTTTGAGAGCAATTATTCCAATTTTTATTTTCTATTTTTAATAGTTTTTTACTGTTTTGAAACATTTTAGTATTATTTTATTATTCAATCAACTTGACATGGTCACATATTCACCGTTGAATTTCAGCCAATGTGCCAATGTGTTGAATTGATTTTTGTGATGCAAATAAATTGAATTGAATTAATTAAACTTTTAAGTGCAGGACTTGAAAATCATTTTGGGACTCAATGCTATGAAAAGGACAACAATAAGTATCATTATTTTAATTGATTGAGAATCGTTCCGATTCAGAATGGAGGAAATTCACACTACTTATCTAATTCAATACTCATAAAACTTTGACCATTGTGGCTTTTAGATATTATATTGTCACTAACATCTGGTTTATATGTGTTGCAGGTGAAGCCGTTCCAGATCAAGAACCACATGTGGGTGTTCATCAACTGCCTTATCGTGAACCCCACCTTCGACTCGCAGACCAAGGAGACGATGACCCTGCAGGCCAAGAACTTTGGCTCCAAGTGCAGCCTCAGCGAAAAGTTCATCACTTCTGTGAGTACTGCGACAAACATACAAAACTACACAGCTTGCAGTAAAACACGTCTTGCAACACTTAAACATATGTCTACACTTATACTGATCCTTGCAATTATACTGGTATTATGCAGTTTGTATCCTATTCATTACCAGGAGTTCCAGAAACAAATTATGATAGTAATAATAATAAACTTTATATAAAGACAATAAGTAGTCAGTAATTGATTTTATTTAATAAATTGAGACAGTCAATTGGTTGGTGATTATTTTTTGATGCATTGAATTAGTGTGGTTAACATTACAATTATTTTGTAAGAAAATAACATTTAACTAGGCATTACAGTAGCTTATACTTATTATTCAAATTCAAATATTGGCTGAAATAAAATAACAAAGATCAGTGGATTGTCTTGATTAAAAAATAGTAAATATATCCTCAGCATGTTAAAGTACATACTTAAATCATATCGATAGCCTTAGAAAAGTATTCTTACTTATTACAAAGTAGGAGGATTTTGCGTGTATGAATACATTAGAATGTAAATACACATTTTAAGTATTAGTAAGACTATTGTTTAGAGGTGTGCGAGTACTCGAAACTTTGAGTTTTCGGCCGAGTATTTTAATTCTCAAACTCGACTCAAAGTTTTGAAAAATACTCGAAAGTTCGAGAGAGTATTGCTCGCCGATTTCCAGACGATCGCTAACGATTGCAACCAGCCAAAACGCATAGTAACGGCCGCAAAAGGTGATCGCATCACGTTAAATCGGCTAAAAGTCACGATCGCATCACGTTACATCGGCTAAAAGTCACTATCGCAGACGATTGCGACCGGCCAAAACGTGTAGTAATGGCCTCAAAAGGCGATCACAACATGTTGAATCGGTCGAAAATGATGATCGCTGACGATTGCGACCGGTCAAAATGTGTAGTAACGGCCGCAAAAGGCGATCGCATCATGTAAAATCGGCTGAAAATGAAGATCGCTAACGATTGCAATTGGTCTAAACGCGTAGTAATGGCCGCAAAAGGTGATCGCGTCACGTAAAATCGCCCGAAAATGACGATCGGACCGCATAATTTCAGTGTGATTTTATTGGCCAAAACTTTGTATTGTTACTCATGTATTAGTTGGAAACCATGATGAGATTATTAAATCTAGGGTGGTATCCAAATCTTATTTCACTATTTTAAACTACCAACTGATGGCGAATACTCGCTCGGAAATACTCAAAACTCGAAAATTATTGGCACTACTCGACTCGACTTACTCGATTAAAAAAAATCACTACTCGCACACCCCTGATTTTGTTACATCCTGTTATTATAACAATATGTAATGTGATAATCAAAATGACTAGTAGAAAACTAACAAGAATCAAAATAGTCTTGCATCTAGTACCTCATTCCCGGGCCTGTCAGATGCATGTGCCCGTGTGAGGGCAGTGAACAATCAGAAAACCATATTTTACATCGGTAGGAAACAAATCATCATTGTTTGACTACATTGTTATTGAACTTCTGTCAGGAATCTCTAAAAACCTTAGAAAGTCATGAAAAAGTTTAAAATGTTCTCTTGTTGGTTTGATAAATAACCCTCAACAGTACAGATTTTTGATTTTTAAAATTGTCTTCTTTGAATGATAAAACGCCAGTTATTTCTGAATGGAAATCCTGGCGTATTTTAGTTCCAAATATTTATTACCGGTATATCATTTTGTGGAGTTGTGCTAGTGCCGAATATTCATATAGCAGCAAGTGTTATATTGCAGAGACATCTACTGTAAACCACTCAAATACCGTGTTTATTTTTCAGGTGACCAAATGTGGTATCATCGAGGCAGTTTTATCGTGGGCCAAGTTCAAACAACAGAACCAACTGCAGAAAGCTTGCAGCGGAAAGAAACAGAATAAGCTTAAAGGTAAATATCGTAGTTTCCTTATTTTTCAGGGGTTTACACACCTATATAATCATTAAATTTATTTTGGATTTAAGTTATTTAGGTAGTGAATGATAACTAAACAGATATACAGTAAAACCTCGCTCAACCGTCACTCTCTGTTATCCGTCGTCCGTCTATGAGAATATTACTATTTATTAGACTCAGGATTTTCACCTTACGGCTTAGTCTGAGCGTCTGTATGAGCTATTATATTATTTAAAACAACATAAATATGTTTGTAGTGGGAAGTATTATCCTTTTGTACACAGTTTATTTTAATTTCTCTGCCAAACATTTTAAAATTTAGTTACTGAATACGTTTATAATATGATGTTTCTATTATCCGTCTATTCAGTTATCCGTCACAGTCCCGGTCCCAAAGGTGACGGTTAATAGAGGTTCCACTGTACGTATATAACTTTTTAATAGATCTACTTATACTAAAAATTGCTGTTTTTATCAACCTAAATATTCTGTAAATAAGTGCTATAGAAGTTAGGTACCAAAAATACTTTCTTAAAAGGTGACATCTGATTTATCGGTGTCCTGTTATTAAGAATCTGTTAAGGCCTAATACTTGACAATTGGTACCGTAGTTAACAAATCCAAGTAAGAAATTATAAATGAAATATAATAGTGTTTAACGATCAGCTGTGTTAAAATCACAAAGTAAAAGACAAATCAAATCACTGTCCAATGGCATAAGTAAGGAAGGATTGTGATGGCGTTAAATTTCCCCTCACTCCTGTCTGCCTTGTTTACTAGCTGGCCAGGGAGTTATCTACATAACTGTTGTCATCTTAAAAGTAAATCAACGTTCAACTTAGTTAGTTCATTCTGTGATTTCTTGCTGCAGGTGTTCCGAAACTGGAGGACGCCAATGACGCAGGCACCAAGAACTCGCTGGACTGCACCCTCATCCTAACGGAGGGAGACTCGGCCAAGTCACTGGCTGTGTCGGGGCTGGGGGTGGTGGGGAGGGACAAGTACGGCGTGTTCCCCCTGAGGGGCAAGCTGCTCAATGTCCGGGAGGCCACGCACAAACAGGTGATTATGTCCACCGCGAGCAGTTAATTGGTACCTAAACATGATTCACACGGTTCAGTGATAATGCCAGTTTCAAACACTGCTGTTAAAGCCTGAAATGGTAACGCTAACAATGGGTATATATAAATACAATGACTGGAATCCCTCGGCGTCTGATCCTATTCTCAGATTTTTGTTGATCCATGGATTTCAACTTGCTTGTGTTTTGAGATTTCATGTAGTTTTAAAATTACAAATGCCCCTGCTTGGTTTGAAAAATACAGAATTGTAGAAACTTATGCATCAACAAGTTTTTTTGTTATTGAACTTCTGATGGTGAAGCTTTAATATTTATATTTGCTCAAAACATTCTCAGAATGTACATAGCTCAGGGACAGGATGGTTCTCAATTATCATTCCCTCATGGGTCTAATAGCTTTTCTCGCTTGTAAAGGATGATTGCCTATTGGCATTCAGAATATTTCAGTTTTTTGTAATCATTGCCAAAAATTGTCGTGGGAATCCTAATTCCATCATAGGTAGCAGTTTTTTGCGGATTCTTATTCTTTATTTTATTAGAAAAATTATTAATTTAGTATTCTGTTTCAGATTTTGGAAAATGCTGAGATCAACAATATAATTAAGATTGTGGGACTTCAGTACAAGAAAAAGTACGAGACGATGGAAGACTTGAAGACCCTGCGTTACGGACGACTGATGATCATGACTGATCAGGACCAGGTTGGTAGCTCTCGACTCGACATTAAAGCCTCAGTGATTTAAATTTCAATAAAATAAATTATTTGATAAAACTAATTTTAATCATTCCCCTTGAACTTTGCCATCCTACTTCCATAGTATTATACAGGGAGAGTCAGACCACCCATCCAGTATGTGTAATGGGAGAACGGTTTAGTCTAATATCATCAAGTCTAAATTTTTCCCAACTAAAATGCATATTGGCAATCTATTAAAAATATTTTCATCAAAATCGATGTTCAGAGTGTTCCAAAACTGAAAGTCATGTGATTGAATCTAAAAAATTGTCTTCTGAGAACATAGGGCAAATTATACATGATTTTAAGGACTCATTAAAAGAAACATATTGGTTTCAAAATGGTGGCCATTTTTATGCAGGCATTTTTATTAAAATTTATAGAATTCTCTGTATTTTTTAAATCATAACTTGTAACTTTTTTCCTCAAATTTCTTACTCATGATAGCTTTACTCTGGTAAGCTACATGACAGGCCTTTATAAAAACTCAAAATTTCAATTAAATTATTTTTTATTATTTGTCCAGAGTTTAAAAAAGTCAAATGGTAGCGTATGCCAACAATTTACCAATCAGAAATGTCTTGTAAAACCCAGGAACCTTTTAGGTTACAGCAATCTTGTATCTGTGGCCACTTTCATTTAAGGTGGTGGTATGTATTTTTTACTTATCTTTAAAACACTGATCAAATGGAATGAGTTTGTAAGGTAGTTTTGAGGTAAAAATTATGTTTTGGTTAGTTGGGTAGTTGTTTATACTGTATTACTGTATACTGTTGACGCCATTCTGTACTATTATGTGCATTTTTGGAATAAAGTTATTTTGATTGATTGATGTACGATTTCTGTTAAAGTAGGTGAGTTTTAAAATGTAAAGGTGACAAGGCTTTGAAATGTTGTTCTACTTATTTAAATTTGATTAAACACTCGTGAAAGTAACCACGTTTAACATAGATATTTGTACGACAGGACGGTTCGCACATCAAGGGGCTGATCATCAACTTCCTGCACACCAACTGGCCGTCGCTACTCAAGCTGCCGTTCCTCGAGGAGTTCATCACGCCCATCATCAAGGCGTCCAAGGGCAAGGAGGAGATCAGCTTCTACTCACTGCCGGAGTTCGAGGAGTGGAAGAAAGACAAGGACAACTGGCACACGTACAAGGTCAAGTACTACAAAGGTAATGACTGGGAAATTTGACATTTTGATGTTTAGTAACAAGGCTGAAGTGTCGGGAATTATTTAAACATAATTTGCTTTTGCATATTTAAAAAGTTTAGGTGCATGTTTATGTTTTGGGAGTTGGTAGTACTGATCTTTGGTCCAGTTTTATTTCGGGCATAACACTAGTCGTTATCTAATTGGTCGGTTTGAATTTGTCAGTTGAAAAGTGGTATTTTGTTAATCTGTAAGATGGATTCGCTCTCTTTTAGCAATCTAGAAATCAGTCATTTAATCTGCTAAATCGTAATGCTCATCGAAATGGCTCGGCTTGGGCTCTGTCTGGGAATCGATCTTTTCCCGGACCTCCGGTAACATTGTAATAAAACTCCCAAGTTTTTGCATGGGTTTGTGAAAGTATAGTTTGTTTCTCATCTGATGAATATTTAGTATGAATGCAAAATTGAATTGAAATATACAGTTAAATAACTTAACAGAAATAAAACTAAATGTAAAAATATTATTCACTCGATATCAATTTAGATATTCAGATGGGCCTGGGTATAATTTTATTACTTGATCATTCCAGTAGATCTTACTATGGCAGTAAAAAAACTAATATAATAGTCTTCTTCCCCCTTTGAACAAAAATTAAATAGAGTGAACAAAAATACAATGTCTTGTTTCGCCTCTATCCAGGTTTGGGTACCTCCACTTCCAAGGAGGCTAAGGAATACTTCTCCGACATGAAGCGACACAGAATCCTGTTTAAGTACAGTGGCGAGGACGACGACAAACACATCATGATGGCCTTCAGCAAGAAGATGGTGGATAGCCGCAAGGAGTGGCTCACCAACTGGATGGGAGACTGCAAGCGACGCGCCGAGCTCGGTGAGGAATATCGGCGGTACAGCTTCATAATATACAGCCACGCTAGCGAACATGAACAAAACTGAAACCCTAAAGTTAACATTTGCAGGTGACCATGCAACATTTCTAAATTTAAAATTTCTATAACCTATAATTTACAACCTTTCATATCAAAATGTCGTGTAAAATATTGTGCACGCTCTAGTTAAACTCGGAGGCGAAATCTACATTCCCTAGTTGCTTTCTTTTCTTACTACCCAACACAGGTTGCCATGGCTCTCCAGCGGTGAAACTGCGTAGACTGAAAGCACTTGTAGAAATTTGTCTCTAGATTATAATTCCCTTCTTGAAAATGTATTTTTAAGGTTTTTTTAGCTCAAATTCATGTTTGATGCTTCTGGGATGTTTATGGGAGCCTATAACTGTAATTTTTCAAGTAATGTATTTACGCAACAGTCTGAAATCTCACAGAGTGGGCAAACCTACTGTTGAGGGAAGAAACCTCTAGTAGATTCAGTTCACTTTAAAAACTTAAGTTTACTTACCCTGAAATTGTCACTGATTATAATGTTAGTCCATCGATGATCATAGTTTCAACACTAAGTAACCCTTATCGGCAAGTTTCTGGTTTTAGGGTAAGTGGTATTTTTGTTCATTCTCAGTTGATTCTGAAGGGAATAAACATGAACAAGTCTTAAAGCAAGACTGCTAAAAGTAAAGTTTGTAAAGTTATCCAAGAGTCAATAGTAGCAGATTGGTGGTAGAGTAGTACTTAAGTTTGCCAATGGCTGAGGGGATGACAAGTCAGATAACATCAAACTTGGGGTGTGCGAATAGTGATTTCTGGCTCGAGCCGAGCTTTTTTCTAAGTTCTCGAGCCGAGCTTTTTTGATGGGAATTTTTTCTAGGGGTGTGCAAAATACTGGTAGTAATTTTCTGACTCGAGCCAAGCCGGGTGAATTATGTCAAAGTTCTCGAGTGTTGAGTAGTTTTGATTAAGCCTATATGTATGCTTTATTTATACTTGGCATATGTTTCAAATAACAAACATTTTATTCATTATGGTAATGTTAAATAATTTATAACTTTCAATATCTGTCATCTTTCATTCACTTCTCTTGATTCATTATTCCTACGTTCAATAAATAAAGGCCTACAGTGGGAAAATAACAAAATAAGTAGGCTACTAAAAAGGAAAAATTTATTGAGACCACTTGTTGAGAGAAAACGAACAATTTTGATTTCAATATAAAGTAGACAGCCTAAGTAAAAAAAAAAAACAAAGGAAGAGAACTACAAATTTTGTAACTTGACTGATAAGCCCACAGGTTAATTAATGCAGTTATTACTGTTCTTATTAATAGACTTATAATAATAGTAATTGACTATATGTCAATATGTACTTCCCAAGTAACAAAGACTTAGGCCCTAGCCTTGGGAATTGTCAAAACCCCATTCAACTGTTTGTAAATAGTAAATTTTAGGTTATCCTTTTATAAATATAAGTTAGTTAAACTAGTCTGTATGTCTTATTGTACCCACAGAAATAAGTTATTCAACAATCGTAGGCCTATCTTATATTCTATCTAACCTATTAGGCCTACCTAATAGACTTAACCTATTATATCCGCTTCTGAAACTTTCGGTTTCAGAAGGAGAAGGTGGAAGAGGATCGTCAATGCATTCTTTTTCCATCACTGCTTTAACAGTTTCATAGCATACAATTACAAAATGATATGCTTTCTACTGACGTTTATTAACACATTCAAACAATCGCACGGAGTTAACAATATGATTTTAATCGCACAGCTGTAGCGCTTTCCTAACAAAACACTGCGCCATTTTGATCGCGTCTTGCTCTTGGTTACGGCCTTCAGAGTACATAGAATATAATCAACCTTTTAAATAATATGACCACCGGTATTATAAACGTCCATTATGTAACCATTCAGAATTTGAATGAAATACTTATATTTTGTGAACCTCGCAATTAGTCGATTTTTTAACAATCCAATTTTTTGAGAGTACTATTTCAGCTCCACATTAAGACGCCACCATGATATTAGTCTATTGGTTCATCACCTACAACCTTGCCCCTATCTACTGGTCCCGCTTAATCATTATTACATTATAACCACCATCACTCAACTTTTTAAGGCAGTTCGCAAAGTGGGTACGCCAACAGTGTTGCCAGACGTAATTTCAGACTCCATGGAATATAATTATTGTGTAATAACGAAGTTGTAAGTTGTATAAAAGACTGTACCGATGCAACAGTTAGAAAAAGTATTTTCATGGATATTGGTTTTTTGCTGTGGTAATTTTTCTGGAGCACTACGATTGTTGTATTAATTATTATTAACCTTGAAATATTGCATGGCAACATTGCATTAGTACGCACTGCAAACAGAATAGTGTGATCGGTCCACTTTATGTGATTGAGCGTAGAGAAAGTAGCTCCATTTCGTTGGTTGATCAGTTGAACATTTTACAGTACTTAAATATTTGTTTATTTTTTTAAATGAAGGACCGAAAGCATTAGCATTGCTGAGTTATATTTGTTATGGAGCTCTACCGACGCAAACTACGAGAATTCTAACAATGATTCTGGAAAGTTTTTGCTTTAAATTTACTTTTGTAGACGACTCTTTTCACTAGTCGGTGTTTTAAATACTCGGCTCGACCTTCGAACCTTTTTGCAAATCTCGAGCTGAGCCGAATATTGCAGTATTCGGCTCGAAAAAGCTCGAAGGTCGAATACTCGCACACCCCTACATCAAACCCGGATTTGGCAGATGCGTCAGTCATCAAACCCAACCACTTTTATTTCCGTGCAGATGTGTCGTAGTGAAACAGCATCAAATACAGACTAAAGTGGTCGGGTTTGACTTTAGCACAGTCGCATAATTTCCATTTGTGTGCAGGGTTGCCGGAAGACTACTTGTACACCAAGACCACTCGAGTGGTGTCCTACAAGGACTTCATCAACAAGGAGTTGGTCCTGTTCAGCAACATGGACAACGAGCGGTCGATCCCCAACCTGGTCGATGGTCTCAAGCCCGGCTCTAGAAAGGTGAGCGATACGAGCGCATTCAGAACTGTGTCTATCTAGAGGTGTTCAATTACAACTGACCTACAGAGAATTTCACATTTTTGTGAAAAGTGTCCTAAATAATGTACTTAACAAAGGACATGACTAATTTAAAACTGGCATTGTTAATGAATACATAAGACACGCTTACACAACAGAGACAAACTCATATTTAAAAAATGATTTTTTTTTAAATAGTGGTTAAAAACCAATTCGTGGTTTACAATTTGAAGATGGCTTAAATAAGCTAAATGATTCACAGATTGGAAAAAAATATGCTTTGTTAGGGTAAAAAAATTATTTTCTGAAGAAAAAAAAATGGCATAACTATGACCGTGACACTTTAAATGGCTTCAATGATGCAAAATTTAGTATTCGGATACATCAATCGCAAAAAACACCGAACATACATCATTCGATTATAAATTCCATGTTGAATCATACCTTCCTTGTTTAATTCAAAATGATTTCAATATTGATCTATCGCGAATAACGATATATCGCACCTTGAAGTAAAGAGTCGCGATCGCATGGCATTATATGTCATCGCGAACTTTACCAGATGGAGGGTTAAACTTAATTAACTAAATAATTAGTACTACCATATAAGAAACTTAACCCTTTGAGCGCCAACTGCCGATATATCGGCACTCGCGGCATATTCGAAAAACGCCAACTGCCGATATATCGGCAAGCGTCGTTGACGCGAAAAAGGCCACTCGCCGATATATCGGCAGTTAGTGCTTTTTCATTTAGAGCTTACGTAATGCGGCTAGTAATAATAAATTATATACCACATTAAAGCCGAAGAATTTCCCTACAAGAATATATATACTTTATATAGTACAACACAATTTTAACTTTAATACACAACTGGGAAATAGTGGAATTCAGATGGCTGTGGTGGCGCCTGGCCCCACGGCGCCCACGTCATGTGTTCGCGCGCAAAATTGCTACTTAATGTTGTTGTTTATGTTGGCAATAACCTGTGTAGTATTGTTTTGCATTATGTTTGCGTACATTTAGTGCAGTTTTTATTTTCTAGTGAATAAATAATGAGTGAACCGAGCAAAAAACGTCAAAACCGTATTTTTTATTTACCCATGTGTAATCATTCTACATTGAAATACAGTTTCTTAGATGTAAAATAAAATAAGCCGGACCTATTTATGTCAATTCGTTCCAATTTTATAACACTTTTAGCAAAGACATACAAAAACACTGATTTTGCTTTGGCCATTTAGCGCATCACGGGAGTATTAGCGCCGGCCTGTAGAGGAAGTCGGTGCATTTTTCGCTGGCGCTCAAAGGGTTAATAGTTATTGATACAGGTACGGTAGTACTTATGCATTTAAAACTAAAAACATCGATTCAGTAATGTATTTTTTTATTTGGTGACAAGGCCTTTTGTTTACAAAGTAAACATCGTTGGGTCCCAAATGTTAAGTTATAGATATTTTTACAGGTAAATAAACATAAATTGTTATAGAAAAACTAACAGCTGATTTTACATTTTGATAAAAAAGAAGCTAGTAAAATGTTTTGATTAAGATATATGTTTATGAAGAAAGGGGAATTTTATAAGAAATTAAAGTACTTATGCATGGTTCACATTGTCTGGAAGGTCTGGGAAAAGTTGGAAAAATTCTTAGTATTTTATACAAGGCAGGGAACAATTTTTATTTTAATCATAAACGCAAAGCACTACTGTGCGAAAATCTAAATGTATTAGAAGAAAAAAACGCGCATTCCAAGTCACGAGTCTGGAAAAATTAACTATTTTGGTTAAAGAAAGTCAGCCCAAATAAACTTTTTTGGTTAGAGGAATCATTACCCAAATGAAAGTGTGAACCGTGAACAAACAAACTCAAAAACTTTCAGCTTTATAATATCAGTATGATTTGTGCGTTGCAGGTGCTGTTCACGTGTCTGAAGCGCAACGACAAGCGGGAGATCAAGGTGGCGCAGCTGGCCGGCAGCGTGGCCGAGCACTCGGCGTACCACCACGGCGAGGTGTCGCTCATGTCCACCATCATCAACCTGGCGCAGAACTTCGTGGGCAGCAACAACATCAACCTGCTGCAGCCCATCGGCCAGTTCGGCACAAGGCTGCAGGGCGGCAAGGACGCCGCCAGCCCCAGATACATCTTCACCATGATGAGGTCGGTACATCGGCACACTTTCTGGGAAGTAAGGGAGAATCAGGGAAGGTCAGAGAAAAAGTTAGAAAACCTTCAAAAATAAGGGAAAATGCTTAATATTTTATTTTAAGTCAGGGACAAATTTTGATTGAATCCTAAACACAAAGCACTACTGTGCTAAAAATCAAAACTTATTAGGTTTTTATGGTGCAAAGAAGAGGAAGTGAACCATAACTGGTAAACGGCAATAAATTATTGGACAACAACAAACTGTAAACTTTAAAAAAAATTAACAGGAAGGTGTGGACAAATATATGGAAGGGCCCATAAAAAAAATATTTTGTTTAAACTCTTACCTATTTTACAAAAGTGTACTTTCAGAGTCGCGAGTCAGTAAAAATTAACTTTTTTGGTTAGATTTTCATTGAGAAAAGGTGGGATACACACCCACTCACCTAAAGAAACTGGTTCAGATGAGCACAGCAACAAAGAAAGTATTTTTACACACATATTACATAATATTTCGTCTCCATTTGAGACTTCTTCAGATGTAGAGAGAGACTGTCAGTTAAAATACTGTTTGACTATGAGCTTGTTCAGTTTTGCCAACACTAATTTCTTGGAACTATATACATATAATACACACTATTGCATGGAATGTTTCAGTTAGCTGTGTAAGGAAGGGTAGGTATGGAAAGGTGTTAACTGGGATCTTTTATCTGGATATAAGTCAGCTGCTTCTAAGCTAACTAAAAAGCAAATTGCATTAACTATAGAACGGGTAAAGCAAAAACCTGATCGAAGAACGGGTACATCAGCTAGTCTTCATTAAAGAAGTGAACTTAAAAGAACAGAAGTGCACTAGCAAAAATTGTACACACATCAGACACATTTGATAGAGAAATTGTGTATAATCTGAACATTTTGAATTCTGCGATTGAAACGTGATTTGCGATAACTTACACAGCTAACTGAAACATTCCATGCAATAGTGTGTATTATATGTATATAGTTCCAAGAAATTAGTGTTGGTGTTTTTAGTGTTGGCAAAACCGAACAAGCTCATATTCAATCAGTGTTTTAACTGACAGTCTCTCTCTACATCTGAAGAAGTCTCAAATGGAGATGAAATATTATGTATTATGTGTGTAAAAATACTTTCTTTGTTGCTGTGCTCATCTGAACCAGTTTCTTCAGGTGAGTTAGCTGTGTATCCCACCTTTTCTCACTGAAACTCCCAAGCCAAGTGCTTTTCCTTTGCAAACCTTTTTTGGTTAGAGAAAGTCAGGGAAAATAACTCATCTATCAGTAAACAATTTTTGTTAACCAAATAAAAATGGGAACCATTTTTTGTCTTTCTGATCAGTTGATAAAAGTACAGATATTACTTAAGGGAATGTTTAGTTTATTAGATCCAGCGGTCGCAAGATTTCTGTGAGAATTTGTTAATATTTGACCTTGAACTATTTACTATAGGTAAATCAACGCCAAATATTACAAATGGCAAAAGGGTGGGTATAAGTTGGTGAGATGCTCAGAAATAAATTTCTTCTTTTTCCTATTAGAAGTAAATAATCAAAGTAATCAATGAGTTCAACTGCCTAACTAGGTTGTGTATACTTGTAAATTCAAAATTGTATAAATACCCTATAATGACCTATACTATGATTTGTTAGTCAAATTGTTACTAAGTAAGTAAATTTAATTAGAAAAGGTAAGTTTATACCAAATTATTTTCTTAAAGCCATAGAAGTTCTATAAATCTGCACATTTGTCATTGTTCCATATTCGGCTCTGATTTGACAGATAAATCACCTGATAACTCACACCTCATTAAATTTAAACAATGCCAAAAATCAACTGGTAGCTTGAGTTAACTGATGGAAAATTATTCAAAACTCATCCTTTTCAAAAATCAGACAAATTATCTAACTTTGATTTGCCTTGATCAGGACTAGGTTTGTTTATTTTTATTTGTTTTACTCCATTTGGATAAAACTTCAACCATCATTTGAGTAAATTTATATTTTCTCATTAGTAATTGTCCTTTTGTTCAAATCTGTATTATACGTTTGTGTTTTAGCCCGTTGACTCGATTCATCTTCCACCCCCACGATGACCCTCTACTGAAATATCTGAAAGATGACAACCAGAAGGTACTGAACATAAGATTTGCCTTTTGTTTATATATGCAGCTGTTGCATCATGGACCATAAATTAAAATGCAACATTCTGTAAATGTTGATTATTCAAATCTAATTCATTTTGTATAAAGTTCTCACAGAAAATATGTTGTATGTTGATATTTTATTATTAAAAAAGTTCTTCTAGTGTCTTTCTTACACAATCGTTCAGAAATAAATTTTAAAATAACATCAGATTTAATCTTTTAAATTTGGAATGAGAACTATCCACTATTTTCTCCTTTAAAATCTTCAAACCAGTTAATTTTCAAAATATTTTAAGAAAGCAGATAAATGTAATATGTGTAAAGTTTTTGCAGTGCTTTGTTTTGTTTTAATTGGTCAATAAGTTTAGTATGATAAAACTACAAACTCATGGTCAAAAATAATTTTAAATTAATTTTAATATTTAGGTAAGAGGCATTTGTTATCAGTCATAATAACGAGGTACCTCATGTTAATGGACAGTGGACTAACCTCAATGCATACAAGTCCACAGACTTGTATCAGAAGTTAAACACAAGAAATACATTAAAGATAGGGGTTTTGTGTTCGCAAATCACGTTTCAATCGCAGAATTCAAAATGTTCAGTTTAAACACTTCTCTATAAAATGTGTCTGATGTGTGTACAACTTTTGCTAGTGCACTTCTGTTCTTTTAAGTTCACTTCTTTAATGAAGACTAGCTGATGTACCCGTTCTTCAATCAGGTTTTTGCTTTACCCGTTCTATAGTTAATGCAATTTGAATTTTAGTTAGCTTAGAAGCAGCTGTTCTTGCTTCTGCTCTTTAAGCTGTCAAATGGAAGTATCCACAGCTGTTCGCATTACAGTTTCTGAATGTTTACTTTCTTCTGAAATGTAAACATTGAAACTAGTGATGTGTCGGTACCGTTTTTTCAAAGTCGGTACCGGTACCAGTTCTTGGCAGGATCGGTTCTCGGTACCGGTACCAAGTACTTGTTTTTTTAAATAAACCAATGCATTCATATCTTTAAGTAGAGTTCTCGGTGTAGATTGAGATTAGTTTAAAGGATCAAATAAATAATGTCAACCTTATATCTTCTTATAATACATACTTATATTACATCAATCTTATAATACGACCAAACATGTGAAGACATTTTATCACTATCACTGGCACTTAAACAAAGTAGTTTCATTGTTTCAATATTCATCCATTATATTTAACTGTTCGTCACAGGGCATTAAACTAGATCACAAAGTAGTTATTTTACTATTTATTAAAAAATTTGGTTACGGGTAAATGTATAGTTTTAATTACAAATTGTTATAGTTTTTACCGTGTATTGTACGAAATTAACTTACGGGTATCGGAAAGTACCGACATTTTGACATCGGTTCTCGGTACCGGTTCTTTTCCAAAGAACCGGTGGTACCGAGAACCGACTTTAGGTACCGACACATCCCTAATTGAAACTTAGGGTGTTCACGGGGCGTAGCCCGAGGGGATTTTAAGGAAGTGTTGCACGGGTTCAACCTTTGTGTAAAGTTTCAGCCCAGTCGGTTCACAAGTTTTTGCGGTTACCCAGAACAAAAGACGGGCAGACAGAAACCACCTCTTGTTTATAATATTAATGAAGATAACTAAATGGAATTACCAACTACAACCCGCAACAGTTCATTAAAGTAACATGTGTCTGTTATTCAGGTAGAGCCGGTGTGGTATATACCAGTGATCCCCATGGTCCTGGTCAACGGAGCCAGCGGCATCGGCACTGGCTGGATGACCAAGATTCCTAACTACAACCCACGGCAGTTCATTAAAGTAACATGTGTCTGTTATTCAGGTAGAGCCGGTGTGGTATATACCAGTGATCCCCATGGTCCTGGTCAACGGAGCCAGCGGCATCGGCACTGGCTGGATGACCAAGATTCCTAACTACAACCCACGGCAGATCATTAAAGTAACATGTGTCTGTTATTCAGGTAGAGCCGGTGTGGTATATACCAGTGATCCCCATGGTCCTGGTCAACGGAGCCAGCGGCATCGGCACTGGCTGGATGACCAAGATTCCTAACTACAACCCACGGCAGTTCATTAAAGTAACATGTGTCTGTTATTCAGGTAGAGCCGGTGTGGTATATACCAGTGATCCCCATGGTCCTGGTCAACGGAGCCAGCGGCATCGGCACTGGCTGGATGACCAAGATTCCTAACTACAACCCACGGCAGATCATCCAGATCCTCAGAAACATGATGAAGGGTGAAGAACCCCCACACTTGGTGAGTGCCAGAGAATTGATACAATTGGGTGTGCCTACTACTAAATCAAAAAGTTGAATTCCAGTTTTATAACTCTAAAATATTTGCCTTTGTATGTTCTAAATGTTTTTATTTCTCGTATTATTGGTGTTTTTTATTTTTTTATTTGGTATTACATTTAGATCAGTAAATTGTTGGCTAGATGCTGTGATTGAGACTTTGTTGATGCTTAATTGTATATGTGACAAACAATTTATTTACTTTCTAAGGGTCTGCGGTGCACTGGAAAATCGGTATGAAATGCAGTACATAGTAAATTACCATCTTTTATCTTCGGTTTGTTACGAGTCATGGTGCTGGTACAAAGTCG
This sequence comes from Allygus modestus, assembly GCA_963675035.1. Lineage (NCBI taxonomy): Eukaryota > Metazoa > Arthropoda > Insecta > Hemiptera > Cicadellidae > Allygus > Allygus modestus. Next base: position 26,085,307 of record OY776115.1, on the reverse strand, counting down.
ATTATGTACAGTCTTTCTGAGAATTTAATTGCAAATTTGTCCATCAGCTTTATTCTTAACGTTTTTCGCCTAATAATAAAGCCTTGCCGCTTGTAGCGACACAACACAAACCCAAAATATAACCCTAATGTTTCAAAATAATTCATAGTTCCGTCCGAAAACATGGACAAATCCAAAATAAATCACTGATAAGAGCCCGAGTGTTCTGTGTGGTGGCAGTCGCGGAGATACAACCCCCCCCACTACACCTTTGAGGAGAGGGAACCAGAAACTAACCATATTGCAGACATTGTCTTTGACAAAGCCGTGACAAAGTTTCATTCATCCAGCCACCTTATCTGAGGCAAAGTAATAGTTTGAAACCAGCATTACACAATCGAGTTCTTAAACTTGACCCGCACTGAATGTGTTAAGCGGCCATGTATTAGGCTTCTTTATATTTCAATTCATATTATATCTGGATTGCTTAAATTTATATATTTTACTGTCTTACCTTAGTAAGAAAAGAAAACTGATTGCCAAGGTAAGACAGTAAAATACATCTTTATATTTGTAAAAAAAATTATATTTTGTCGTAATTTCAACTACATTATATCAGTTTGTATTTCCCATTGCCGGTTGCAGAACGGTGCCCTAACTAGGTTAGATAGAAACATAGATGACAATCAAAAAAATTGTTTTTACACAAGAGAGTAGGCTATTTTTATAATAACTTTCAAATATTACATTGATTTATAACGTATTTCATAATTTTGGAGGTTCGCTTCGTGGGGAAGTATGTTTTATTTGAACTGTGCCCATAGGTCCCATGGTACAAGAACTTCAAGGGCGACATTGAGCCGTTCGGAGAGGGCTACATCTGCAGCGGGGAGATCAGAGTGATCAGCAACGACAAGCTGGAGATAACAGAGCTGCCGGTCGGCACTTGGACGCAACAGTACAAGGAGTCTGTGCTGGAGGTAACCACGGCACAACACAAACCCAAAAGATAACCCAATGTTTCAAAATAATTCATAGTTCCGTCTGGAAACATGTACAAATTCAAAATAAATCACTGATAACTAGAGATGTGCGAGTAAGGGTTTTTTAAGTTGAGTCGAGTTCTAGTCGAGTAAATGGCAAAAGATCCGAATCTCGAGTTCCGAGTCGAGTATACAAATAAAAAAAACGCATAGGTCGAGTTGAATTGGATCAAAACGTGTATAGGGTCACATTTATAAATAATGTTGTTATTAAAATATACTTTTCTAGTCACTATGACCTGAAAATAACAATATTAAGTAAAATAAATGGATTTCTGCTTCATTGGAAAAAGGTAAGTACATTTATCTGAAAATAAATCAATCCAAAATAATTGCATAACATTTTGCTATGAAGATAAAATACTTTTAATCTGTTGTTATTAAGGTTGTTACAGCCTATATGGTGTTAATTAACAGTTTCATTAAAAAATAATCTCAATTTCTTATTTTATCTCCTCCTTTTTATTTGTCCTATGTTCTGTATATTATGTTTAGGCCTAAGCTACATCTTTCTACGAATGGAGAAAATAAAATTACATTTAGGTCTGTAAGTTAAAATAACTTTATTGTAATATTTTAAAGGCCTATTACATGGTAAAACATTAGCTTACTTACTTACCACAAAAACATTATTTACTAACATATCTTAGCATTAATTTTTACACTAATAGTCCTAATAAGAACAATCAGTTAGTAACATGAAGATATGTTTGAAAGTGCCTGGCAAATCAGTTGATGAAATTGAAGCCATGTCTTAAATATAGTTTTAAAATATTATAAATTATTTAAAAAATCATTAATGAAACTTAAACAAGGCTAACACAAATCACTTGTCTTTAAAAACAGCTCAATGCCAAAGGACAGTTGAGCCTAAAATTATGGATTTACTCAATTTAAATTATTATGGAACAAAAAACAAGCACAAACTTCTTATGCTTGCCTACTAGATTTCATTACAGATATGTTTTTGATATTTTACTTAAAAAAATGACAAGGTTAGATTAACCTAAAAGTAGACTATACAGACAGTGTTCATATAACTCAATCTGAAGGTCCTGGTAAACCCTCCATTTTGGTGTAAAGAGTAACACAAATGTAAAAGCCACAACTTACTTATTTATTAATAAAACACTAAAATCCACATCACAACTCTTAACATCTCAAATGCGTTCACACTCAATTTGAATTTACAGACGACGCGCGGCTGCGGCAACCCTTGGTAGCGCTGGTTAACGGCCGGAGTAAACTCGCTCGAAACTTTTGAGTTTCAGTAAAACCTCGATTTTCAGTGCTGAACTCGGCTCGAACTCAAAATTTAGAGTACTCGCACATATCTACTGATAACCATCTTGCAAACTCAAAACATTTGCGTCAGAACATCTGCGTCAAAACATTTGTTTAAATGTACATGTTTGATTCATTTTGGATAAGCCCGTTGTTTATGAAATTTTCATTCCATGGTTTTGCTGGTCACTATTCCATAAAATCAGTTGTTAATACCTTACACATGAGAGTTACTTTGGCAGTTGAGTGGTTGTTAATTTCCTTTTAATTTAGAGGTGTGCGGATATCCGAAAAGCCGGTTTGGTTTCGGATCGGATAATATCCGAATCTGATCCGAAGGTTTTTTTGTTATTCGATAAAGTCCAGCGTAAATCCTACTTTTTCGGATAGGCTGTATATCTGGGGATAAAAAGCCAGAAACAAATAATAAATACGTTTGGGCCATTAAACGCTTTGACCCAGACGACATTGTTCAAGATAACGTGACGAAATGCCCTGTAGCTTTGTTTTTCGGTTTCGGTACGTATCAATGCATCGATACGATATTTGTGTAGATTCGCGATGTATCGTGATACACTGCCGGATCATACATCACTGTAGCAAACAAAGAACAAATTCTGTCTTTAAAGAGAAATGCACGATAGCAAACGTTTTTTATGTAAATAATCGCAAATGTTCACAACATTGCAGCTCTTATGTCGATTCAAGATTCACGGGATAGATGCAGACAACGAGAACGAGACAACATTAGTGGATTACTAGCGAATAAGTCGATAATTTACAGTCGATAGTCAATATCCGATTGTATCAACATCTCACGATTCAATGAGCAAGTTCCCATAGAGTAAGTCGTAATTCCAAAGTTGCATTATACAAACAGAAATGTTAGTGTGAGCAATTTAAAATTATTGCTGCTACATATATTCTGTTTCCATTCAACAGAATACTGAGTGACATATTGCTCACTTGCACAAAACGAGTTGCATAGCTTTATCTACGGGCAAGTTTCCCGGTATGATCAAAGAGCTTAATCCATATACAGCTATCATACTCCAAGAAAAGACTTCACTTTCTTCCCCCCAGACGAGACCTGTAAATATATTAGCTCGTTGTGTATTACGACGATGCGAAGCAGCGACATGACGCATTCCGAGAGCATCGCTTAGTTACCTATTATTTATCTACACAGGATTCATCGTTCGGTTATTATTTGATTTTGTTAAATTAATTTCTTTAAAATGAAACCGAAAAAGAATAGCATTATATGGAAATTCTAAAAAGAACGAAGTCGATAGTGAAGTCGCTGAATGTCTGAAATGCAAGCTTTAAGGTTCAAGGTTATGTTGTATGTTTACATTCCAGTGACTAACTGAACAAATTTTCTATTTTTTAGTGAACAAAGAGTCAGACTAGTTGGTAAATTTATAAAACAAAGGAAATGTTTTGGTCATCGATTTTTTAGAAGGCCTACTGAGTCATTGTTTCATTGCCTAGGTAGTGCTAGGCCTAAAAGTATGTTGTGATGATGTCTGCTACTTTTTTAAATCGGTGATTCCGGTATTTTAATTAGGCTGTTGGCTGTCATCATATTAAAATGTTGCCTTATTTTTTCACTCGTCTGACCATGTGTATGTTTGGTTATTTTACTAAATCCAGATAGGCTAAGGAGTTATATCATAATGACAAGGAAGATAGTCATGGTGACATTAAATGATTGAACTTTAATATCATAATGACAAGGAAGATAGTCATGGTGACATTAAATGATTGAACTTTAATAGCCTAATCTAGACCTACTTTTATTAAATTATATAGCCTAACTTTACCAAAATTGTTACTTTTTAACTTGTAATTTTTTACCACTAAAGTCAAGTAGTTTGTTATTTGACCTTTATTACCAAGTTTTACAATCACAGTTTGGAAGTTGTGATATTGCCAAATACCCCCGTAGCAGCAAACCTGCGTACTCAGCAAATTTCCAATGCACATATATGTATCTTAATACCACATAAAGCCACATACCAAGTTTCATCAATATACATTCATAAATAAACGATTTATGACATTTTAATTATTCTCCATAAGAATAACATGGCGGCTGAGTATGCAGGTTTGCTGAAGCAAGGAACACAAAAAATGGGGTTTTATACAAATATCAATATAACTCATGTAGCTAAAGTCACATACCAAATTTCATTAATTTATTTTCAAAATTAAGGGAGATAACACGTTACTTATTCTCCATAAGAATAACATGGGGCTGAGTACGCAGGTTTGCTGCTACGGGAGCCTTTGGCAACAAATTGTTTTTTTGAGCGAATATCAATGGTCCGCAACCAGATGAAGCCGTATACCAAGTTTCGTCAGATACGTTCATAAATAAGCGAGATATAAAAATTTTCTTATTCTCCATAAGAATAACATTAGACAACGTACTGTGTTTAGCACTTTCAATATCTCGGTAACCAATTGACGTAGAGAAATTATCAAAATAACAAATTGTGTGTTTTTTTAAGCTGAATCCAATGGGAAAAACTAAAATTGACTACTTCCAAAATTATATGTAAAAAATTCGAAAAACCCATTTTTGGGGTACAAAACCCAAAAACCCCTTCGGATTGAGCGATCTGGCTGGTTTTCGAACTTTAAGTCATAAATGTTGCTTTACACGTTTCTACCAAATTTCATCAAAATCGGATAATTTTTACGAGAGTTATCGTGCTCACGGACACATATATACAGTTTCGAACGAATGGTGTTTTTGGGGTCTGGGGACCTCAAAACGAAAAGTTATCATGGTCCCGGGCCTAGGTCTTACCATGCCGACTACGGTAATAGCTTCTTCCCTATAGGGGAAATTCGCTAAAACATTATTAAATTTTTGTTTATTCATAAATATTTGATTCTTTCATCATCCAGTCTCCAAATTTTGGAGTCCAAAATAAATAATATAATGGAAGCCTATTTGTTTACAACCAGTTAAATTATTTATATTAGCCTACCAGTTTATTTGTTATAAGACTATAAATTAGAGGAAGAACAATGGTTATTCAAATAAAATATCATAGACAGTGGGTTTTATTCACTGATTTAATAACAAATGTAATATTGCAAAATTACAAAGGTTTAGTTCATGCTCATCCAGTAAACATATTTCTTGTATTTTTCACTGCAGAGAAGATCCTATTCTTGAGTATGTACACAGGTTGGTATAACTAATTGCTTCTCCATTTAGACATGCTGCTTTCTGGTTAGGTCATGTGTAGTCTTCAATTACTCAGAAAGATACAGTTGTCAAAATAAAACATCTTTTTGTGTACCTATTGAATAAAATTACCTAGCTGAAAAATTATATAGGCTATTTCATATCTTGCAAGCTACCTAAATGAAAATGTAAAGTTCCGACTTAAATATATGGTTACCGGTACCCTTAGAGATCTATGTAACGTGCGGTACTGGCAAAGTAAATATCTGAATCCTAAAATGAACCGATCCGAATTAAAAATTCACTATTCGCACACCTCTATTTTAATTGAAAAATTTTTGCACGATTATTAAATAATATTGTTTGACAAAAGTTTAAAAATCGTTTATATTACTCGTATTACATCAAAAATAATTATAAGATGAATGTTTAGTATGTTTTTGTCAGTTTAGTATTTTAAACAGATCGGTTTCTCGTTATTTGTTAGCGAATTTCCCCTATAGGGAAGAAGCTATTACCGTAGGTCTCATGGTAAGACTTAAGCCCGAGACCATGATAACTTTTCATTTTGAGGTCCCCAGATGCCAAAAACACCATTCGTTTAAATTTTTATATATGTATATATATATATATTTATATATATATATGTGCCCGTAAGCACGATAACTCTCGTAAAAAAGGTCCGATCTTAATGAAATTTGGTACAAATATGTAAAGTACCATTTATTTGAACGAATTCGAAAACCAGATGAATCGCACCATCCAAAGGGGGGTTTTTGGGGGGTTTTGTACCCCAAAAATGTGTTTTTTGGGGTTTTCACAGGTAATTTAAATTTAAATAAAATTTTAATTTATACCATTAGGTTGAGCTTAAAAAAACGAACAGTTTGGTATTTTTATCATTGCTCTACGTCAATTGGTTACCAAGATATTGAAAGTGCTAAACACAGTACGTTGTCTAATGTTATTCTTATGGAGAAAAAGAAAAATTGTATATCTCGCTTATTTATGAACATAAACTGCCGAAATTTGGTATATGGCTTCATATGGTTGTGGTTTATTGTTGTTTACACAAAAAAACAATTTTGCGCCAATGGTTCCTGTAGCAGCAAACCTAGGTACTCGGTCCCCACGTTATTCTTATGGAAAATACTTAAAATGTTATATATCGCTTATTTATGAATGTATATGGATGAAACTTGGTATGTGACTTCACATACATGAGATCTATTGGTATTTGCATAAAAACCCATTATTTTGTGTGCCTTGTTGCAGCAAACCTGCGTACTCATCCCTAATGTTATTCTTATGGAGATTAATTAACCCATTGGCTCACAACCCCGAGTATACTCGTGGCCGCCGAAAGTAGCCCGGACATGCAACCCCGAGTATACTCGGGATAGCACTTTAAAAAAAAAAAAAAATTTTATTTTTAAATTTTGTCTTTTTTGTTTATTTGTTGTTTTAACTTGTTTTCATTTTTTGTTTGAATGTATTTTTTATGCATATGCCCATCCTTGGGGAAACTTAGTCAAATTTAGGAAAAATATGATTTTGGAAAATATGTTGTATCTAGGTCAAATATAAATGTATCACTAACATTTTTTATTTTCACGTAAAAAAATAAATAACCCACAAGTACATAATAGTTGTTGGGCTGAAACATTTTTTTTTGTTACTTACATGTAATTCCTTTTAAAATTTATGTTTTTTATAAACTATATATATATATATATATATATATATATATAATATTTACCATACATAAATGCTGTCAAAAGTATCTTCTTCTTGTAGATAATTTATTTCTCTAAAGATTAGTGCAAAAATTAAGTAAATTGAGCAATAATTGTTGCTATAGTGACAGTTTTAGTAAAAGTCTACATTTATGTAATTTTTCTTAGGAAACTGAACGGTTTGTCAGGTGGCAAATTTCAGGTAAGCCAATGGGTTAATATTTTAAATATCGCTTGTCTGTGAATACATTTCTTACGAATCCTGTGAAGTGTTTTAATGTGTTATGTTATATGTTCAAACAAAATTCGCTGAGTATGCAGGTTTGCTGCACGGGGGTATTTATATATGTATATATATATATATGTGTCCGTAAGCACGATAACTCTCGTAAAAAAGGTCCGATCTTAATGAAATTTGGTACAAATGTGTAAAGTACTATTTATTTGAACGAGTTCGAAAACCAGATGAATCGCACCATCCGAAGGGGGGTTTTGTACCCCAAAAATGTGTTTTTAGGGGTTTTCACATGTAATTTTAATTTAAATCCAATTTTAATTTATACCATTGAATTCAGCTTAAAAAAAAACAAACAATTTGGTATTTTGATCATTGCTCTACGTCAATTGGTTACCGAGATATTGAAAGTGCTAAACACAGTACGTTGTCTAATGTTATTGTTATGGGGAAAAAGAAAAATTGTATATCTCGCTTATTTATGAACATAAACTGGCGAAATTTGGTATATGGCTTGATCTGGTTGTGGTTTATTGTTGTTTGCACAAAAAAACAATTTTGCGCCAATGGTTCCTGTAGCAGCAAACCTAGGTACTTGGTCCCCACGTTATTCTTATGGAAAATACTTAAAATGTTATATATCGCTTATTTATGAATGTATATGGATGAAACTTGGTATTTGGTTTCACTAAGATGAGTTCTATTGATATTTGCATAAAAACCCATTATTTTGTATGCCTTGTTGCAGCAAACCTGCGTACTCATCCCCAATGTTATTCTTATAGAGAATAATTAATATTTTAAATATCGCTTGTTTGTGAATACATTTCTTGTGAATCCAGTTAAGTGGCTTAATGTGTTATGTTATAATTCATTGGAAATTCGCTGAGTATGCAGGTTTGCTGCGACGGGGGTATTTTGTACATTTGTTGGATTCCAAATAGTAGTAGACTGTACAGTTAGTCTCATTTTGCATTATTTTAGCATTCAAATCCTCTTTTATTTTTCATTATAGGCTAATCGAGGTTCTACTGAGCGGAAGAGTCCATAAGTTGACTAATACTTGTATTGTTGTTGAGTGTTTACAAGTGGACTTGTCGGCAGGTTCTGCTGCACGGGGAAGGCGACAAGAAGCCGCCGCAGATCACCGACTACAAGGAGTACAACACGGACACAACGGTCAGGTTCGTGGTCACGCTGTCCGCAGACCGGCTCCACAAGTTGGAGCAGGAGGGACTGCACAAGGCCTTCAAACTGCAGTCCTCCATGACCATCAGCAGCATGGTGAGTGTCGCCGGTCACTCGGAACATGGCTCACACTTTCTGGAAAGTCAGGGAACAATTTTGATTTAATCCTAAACGCAAAGCACTACTGTGCAAAAAATGAAAACTTAATAGGTTTTTGTTAAATTGGTATTTTTTTAGCCGAATTTAACAAACTTAAAAACTTCTGAGTCGAGTCCCAGTATTGAAATACTTGGCCGAAAACTCAAAGTTTTGAGTACTCCCACACCCCTACCTTATTCTTACGTTTTACCAACCATCTTCACTCGGAGCTTGTCCGTCATGCTATCGCTCTAGAGGTTCTGCTTGCCCTAACTAAATATCATGAGGTCATTGACCTAAGGCTACATAAACTACTATAAATGTAATTTTGTTAAATATATTTTTCATTATGCTTATTGCATGTCGAACACAGCATGTCAGTTGACCCTCCTGCCTGTGTTACAGTGCTGCTTTGACAGAGACAGTGTGCTCAAGAGGTATGAGAACATCAAGTCCATCATGCAGGAGTTCTACGCAGTGAGACTGGAGTTCTACGACAGGAGGAAGGCTTGGCTGGAGGGCATGTTGGAGGCGGAGGCCAGGAAACTGACCAACCAGGCGAGGTGAGCACGGCGCGGGAGGGAATGTAGTGGAACGCGGTACCCTCGTTGGCTCTATTCTTTAATGAAACCTTTTAATTAGTTTACTGTCGCTGTTAATATTAAATACACAATCAGACTTTGTGTCTTTGCTGAGATCTCAGGAACCACTGGACCTATTTTCAGATTATTGAAGTGTAAAGGAAGTGGAAAGTGGAAAGGTCTCAATGCGTAGGTTTGCAGAAAAGTCATTAAATTGACATCGGTCCTCAGGGCTAAGCCACACATGCCTTCAAAGTTGCAACTTATGAAAGAACAATAATTTATTGAAACTAAGCATTTGACAGCTATTGAAGGTTACAGAACACAGTTCAGAAGAAAGATTACTGTTGTAAGCTAACTTCTGGAATGGCATCCACAATTTAAAATAATAGAACCATATTTACCATTATAGAACCATGTAGAACTTCTATTTCTCAAGTACAGGTATGATTATTTGGGTATCTTTTTAATTTTTACATGAAAACTTGTCTAGTTTGTTTGTCTTGGGTAGTGAACCTAGGATAATTTTACATTTAACCGTGTCCAATGAATTAACTCATGTTTTCTGTGCTATAATCTACAGATAAAAAAAACATGCTTCAAATTATAGCTCACACTATAACTTTATTTGAACTTGACAGTTGTAGGAATGTATTTTCATAAAATGTATACAAAACAGTATTACAAGTATTGCATCACGTTAACTATCCGTAACTGCTGTGAAACACCGAGTACAAGATATAATTCTAAACAAATTGGCAATAGAATGTGTCAAATGAATTATGTTGAAATTTCTCGCTTTGTTTCAGGTTTATCGTAGAAAAGTGTGATGGAATCTTGACGATTGAGAACAAAAAGAAGAAATTGATGATCGAGGAGTTGGTGAGGAAAGGCTATGACTCTGACCCAGTGAAGGCATGGAAACTAAAGCAGGATCGCGAAGCTATGTTGGTGAGTGTTGTGTCTGAGAGAAAATGGTAACGGTGCGGTACAAAACCCTGGTACAGATTCAGAATGGTACAGTTTGCTGCGTAACAATAAACAGAGATAAGCTAAACAATGTTTAACAAAATAATTCCGGTTGAAATAGACTCCTCTAGGAAAAATAAGCCCCAAAACTACTCTCAACTCCTATGGAAGGAGACAATGACAAGTTTTATTTGTAGCTTATATGGATTGTATACGCAATTTGTTTTAGTTATTGATTACTTTTATTTGTCATAAAATCTTGTGACTGTTGGTTAAATTAAACATTGGTGTGTATTTTAGATAGTTGTGAACCTTGACCTTATAAACAAATAAAAAGGAACTAAGTTATTATTTGAAACTAGGGATGTGTCGGTTCTTAAAGTCGGTTGTCGATTTTACCGGTTTTTTACAAAAAACCCGAAACCGAGAACCGATGGTCAAATGTCGGTTTCGGTTTTACACTGTCAGTAAGTGCTCGTATTGGAAATAAGCATTACAATGTTGTACAAATATTGAATGACAAGCTAAACCACGTTTATCAAAATAAGTGGTTGAAATAAGACTGATCCCGACAACTAATCACTTCTTTTCCAGTCCCAAAATAACTCTGTACTAACACGAAAGGAGAATTGACAGGAGTTCTATTTATGGATGTACGTGAATGGAGACGACAGATAAGGAAGCAAGGCGATATTTTATATTTTTGTAGGATACTGGTAAAATCAATATTAAATTGCAATTGACAAGGTTGTAAATTAGGTTAAAAATTAACCATAAAATACCTATTAAATAATTGTAAAATGGCTACATATGATTTAAAATTGTATACGTTATTTAAAATAAAATCACTTAAAACTGTACCCGATAGAGTCAATTAGGAATTTAGTATTCTTCTGCTTCAGCGGGATTCATTGCTTCCATAAACTCTCAGGGGCATTGAATGACAGGTACAGAATTTATTGCTCTCTATTCATGAAAGGTGCTAATGGAAGATGTCTGAAAATGAACAAAAAACTACCTGGAGCCTGGACACAACAAAATGCCGGTCTGTCCGTCTGTCTGCTAGTAGGATTTGTGATCACTTCCTTGTTTAAAATGTTCTGGTTTGGATTTTATAAACTAATCTGTAATCCATAAACTGTATTTACGATTAGGTTCTGGGTTTCCAAAGACTGCAAAACTAAAATATCAGTCTTGTATGTAAGTACAGTATAAGTGTAAATATACTTTGTAGTGTTGTGAGACGTACTTTATGTATCCTGTTTAAAATATCAGCAAAACCAGGTAAACTTATTTTGTTTTAAAGGTTAGGCCTACAGTAGGCTAAACTTAAACCTTAACATCTTAACAAAGTCAAAGATTATTTAGAATACGATACTGCCCTAGGCTAACTTGTTATTATTTGGCTAGACAAGGTTTTAAGCCTAGGTGATTAATTAATTCTCTAAAGGCCCATAATATTTAATTTAGATTCATTTGATTTCTCTTTGATTGATTACTTGTGACTTTTTAACCAACTTTCCTGCGTAGCGTCTTTGCAGAAGTATTTATGTAAACTAGTGAAACAAAGTATGAAATAGGAATTTATAGGTACCAGTATATAATCAATTAAAAACTTTCTTTAGGCATAATTTCAGAATCTAGCTAGAAACTTAAATTTAAAGTATGGGCGATACAGTTATTAGGTAAGTTCTTTGAAAAATAATCACAACCGACAACAGTTTTTTTGGAAAAAACCGAACTGATACAAAATTCAACTTACCCATCCCTATTTGAAACTATTATCAATCTACTATATACTATTATAACTATTAACAAACTATGAACTTTTTAAATATTATATTTGATTGGTTCATCATTGAAGAAAGGTAACATTAGGAATAAAATTAAATAATTCAACATTTACAAGTTTATAATTCAAACCTGATATTTTGTGTAAGAAACATTGATTTTCAGTATTAAATTTTTTTTACTTAAAAGACGTAATCATCAAGAAGTTTGCTCAAATACTCAATCCAATTTAAAATATATATTTATTTATACTACTTGGACCACCACTAAATTACTACTCGACCTCTTACTAAATAGGATCTTACCTTTGTTGTTTTGTTTCTTGCTTTCTAATTGAAGGATGGGGAAGGACGGGTAAGTCATGCATATTTTGCTCTATGTTTTTAAACATATATGCTTAAACTCTATGTTTATTTTAAGTATAACATTCATTTATACATACCTATTCATTTTACTGGACCATTGTAGTGCACGAATGTCACTTTATGTACATATATTTAATTGTGTGATACATGTTACCAAATACCAAATTTCCTTGTACCAAAACCCTATCACTTATCATAAACTAGGTGATGTACCCGTTCTTTGCACAGGGGTTGTCTTTACCCTCTATAGTCAATGAAATTTGCATTTTAGTTAGCTTGAAACAGCTGTTCTTGCTTCTGCTCTTTAAGCTGTCAAATGGAAGTGTCCTCAGCTGTTCGCATTACAGTTTCTGAATGTTTACTTTCTTCTGAAATGTAAACATTGAAACTTAGGACGTTCACGGGGTGTAGCCCGTAGGGATTGTAAGGAAGTGAATAGGCCTATGTGTTGCATGGGTTCAAGAGCTACCTTTGTGTAAAGTTTCAACCCTGTCGGTTCAGTAGTTTTTGCGTTCACCCGGAACATCATACAGAAACCACCTCTTCTTCATAATATTATAGATTATTTTTGTTACAATTCCTATAAAGGCCTTATAAAACCCCAGAAAATATTTTGTTTTAAATCTTTTTAGCTTGCTCTCATTGGTCTTAAAAATTGATTGCAGACAGAAATTTGTTGTGGTCAGGATATAATTTAAATTATATTTATGATGATGAACCAAAATCAACAAAATACCAAAATGATTGATTATGCTGTTTCTTCCCTAACAGGAACACACAATAAACTTCAGTTGATGTGTGCGGATCTTTGCATTTTTGCATCTCTGAATCTGTCCCTTCAACAACACATAAACCCAAACATAATAAGCTGTTTCTTATTATAGCTTAACATGTTCATTAGTTTTGCCACAGATTGCATGGACTAATAGCCTATTTTACTGTGCAGCTGTGGTTCGGCTAAGTCAACAGACAAAATACAAATCCTTTATATCTAGCAATTATGATACAAGTCCTACATTCCAGGAGCTTGTACAAGCTTGTGTGGAAATTACTATATAAACTAAAAAAAACTATTATTATTGTAGTTTCAGTCTGTCCGATTTCATATTAACACAAAGATAAATACAATCATAATGTATATTTATCAGTTGAAGAAACTGTACTATCTGCATGAGGTCGGTAATCCATCTTTGTTGACTAGACCACCTGCCAATCTGTTGATTCTCTCCATGTAATCAATGTACCTCACTCTGTGTAATCAATGTTACAAATCGGACCATTGCAGGAGGAGAAGGGTGACGGCGGTGAGAGCCAGGAGGAGGAGGAGGGAGGCAGCGAGGGGAGTGACGACACCAAAGGGCCGGACTACGACTACCTGCTGGGGATGACCATGTGGTCGCTGACCAAGGAGAAGAAGGACGAGTTGTTGCGCAAGAGGGACGAGAAGCAGACGGAGTTGCGAGTGCTGCAGGCGAAGAGCGCTAAGGACCTGTGGACTGAGGACTTGGACGCTCTGGCGGAGAAGGTAGGGTTAGATGTTAGATTGCTGGATTAGGAAACCTAGACCGAGTCGCTAGGCACATCTTCTACGAGCGGGAATTTTGCGCAGGTTACTGGAAGGATAGAATATAGCAGGATAGGAAAGGTTAATATGGGACAGGTAACCAAATTGACCTTTCAAAGGGCCAACTCCCGTGCTCCAGTCTGAGACAGCTGTGATTAGATTCAAACAGGCGGACTTGCTCTGCCTTCCAACTGGCTAACTCAACTGACAGGGTATCCATATAAAACAGCCAGGGACCACATTCTCAGATGTCCCATTCCCACCTGCTGCAAATGGTGGGACGGGTGCACAGTTGACCTCGTCTCTTTATCTCTGTTGTACTTTAGCAGTATGTTAGACTTCAAACAAATTTTCTCATTTAGAAAGTCTCTTTTTGAGGTTTGATCAATTTCAAATTCTTTATATAAGTCCATATATTATCCTCTGTTGCAGTAAAAATGGTTGCATGACAGTTATGAATAATTATGGTTTGTTATAAGCTTAATAGTTATTTTAAAGTTAGATATAACCCTGGATGTTGGTACTTTTGCATGTCAGTAAACATGTTTGATTGCCGTAGCTGGACGAAGTGGAAGCGAAGGAGAAGTTGGATGAGGCTGGAGAGCCGGTGGGCAAGAAGGCGGCGAAACTGAAGCCCGGGATGTCAAAGAAGGCGGCTCACCTGGCGTCGGAGACCATGCCTTCGCCGCAGGGGAGGAGGGTGGCGCCAAAGATAGCCGAGGAGACCAAAAAGAAGCTGGAGATAAGGGAGAGGGCGAAGGAGAACAAGGGCAAGAGAACGGTGAGTGGAGCTGTTTGGTAGGTCAATGGGCATCGCTTCGCTCACTTGCATTCCCCAGTTAACACAAGATTAAATCAAAGAAAAACGACAACAATGAGCTTAAATCAGCTGTTACAAACATGTGGTCCTATCCAAAGGTTATGAGCTTTCATTAAACATCCAAAACTTTATACACATTTGACACATTTGAATGGGCCAAAACACTCAAAATTACTCCTCGGATGAATAGGGGCTAAACGGATGATCTGACAAAAATGTGTTAGTTTGGAAATAAATGATCTTTTCTATCACTTTTGTGTTTAACATTTTTTGCCATTTATTTCAGTTTTCTTACAAAATGCGCTCAAAGTGGAAAATTTGGAAAAATAAAATTTTTCCCGGCCAAAAAGTATCTCCAAAACTGAAAAATGATAACTTTTGGCCATTTTTGTGACAGTTTCTCGAGCTTTAAGAGCTTTAATTCAAGTATGAGGTCGATAGGGTCCGACTACGGCAAGTGCCTCATAATTTATATCAGTGGACTAGCTTTATTTATTTATATCAGTCTAGCTTTATACAAGTAGATAGATGACAGAGAGAGCAGCCTTATCTTAAAACAGAGATACAAAAAGAGTGATTGGGTGGTCACTCGTAACCACTTTTTCATCAGAAAATCACTTAATATTTAATATAAATTATGTAGAGATGTGCAAGTACAGGTTTTTAAGTCGAGTCGAGTAAATGGCAAAAGATTCAAATCTCAAGTTCGAGTCAAGTGTACAAAAAAAAAGCTTGAGTTGAATTGGATCAAAACAGTGTATAGGGTTCAATTTATAAATGTTGTTATTAAAATATACTTTTCTAGTCACTATGACCTGAAAATAAAAATAGTAATATTTCCTCATACTTATTTATCCAGGGTGTCTAGCAGTCGGGAAAGTCGGGGAAGTCGGGAATTTGTATAGAAATTAATAAAATGTCGGGAAAGGCAGGAATTAATATATAAAATTGTTATTAAGTCGGGAAAATGGATAAAACTTATAAATAGTGATATCAAGGTACTAGTATTTATAATAAATTACAATTGCAAGAAGATGTACGTTGTGGAATAACCCAAGCAAGTGCTTGGCCCATAGTTTTTCGGAGAAATTAAGAAAGCCAGTCAAGTACATGCCGTTACTATGGCAACGCGAAAAGGAAGATGAGTCACGAGGGGGAGGGGTGGAGAGCGGTGACCTTGAAGGTAACACTCGCCCGCGTCGTTCTTCAGTTCTTCCGCCATCGCTCGGCTAGTGGACTCTGGACTTTGATAGACAAGTTCCGATACTTCCGATCCGAGTAGGTATCGAAACTTTGTTTTCGGAACTCTGGGCATCGCTTAACCGATATTATCGTGGTATCGAAAGAAAAGTTGGAGTACCGGTATCGGAAAACTAGTACATTTTTACACAAACAATAACTTCAAATATAGTTCTTGTAACTTATGATAGAGAGAATCGACTCCAAGCTATCTCCCGCGTTCCTCTTACAGTAACGGGTATCAATACTTTGGTTTCGATTCGTAGCGATACCAAATATCGGGTCCAAGCCAATAGCCAGTAGTATCAGTATCGTATCGGAACGTCCCTAGACTCTGACTCTGATTCTCACACGTCGGCGTCGTGTCGTCGTAGTACTTGCGCAGTTGCGCGCATTGACGCACAGTGAAACATTGTAGCAATCGAAGCCCCTATAAAATGGGCATTTATATCTTGAACACTTTTAAATAAGTTACACTTTTTTTAAGTAACACTTTTTTCACAAATAATAAGTTATGTTCTACCCTCTACTAATATTATTTCATATTACAACATTTTTTAAATCTGTAAAATAGTTACCCTATGCTCTATAACTTATTATGCCTATATTTTAACAAAATTGAGTGAACTTTTTCCCAAGTTTGATAATAGGCCTATGCCCATGTTAGGCTGTTAAGCTGGACTAATTAAGTTACTTTACTTTTACCCTTGGAAATATTAAACTGTGGTCTGAACATGTTTACTAATTAACTGTTTCTAACATTTAATAAAGTGGTTCTCTATACAGATAGGCTATATAGGCCTAAATATCAAATAAGCCTAGTCAATGTAATGTTTTAACTTGCCTTTGAAAAAATTTTAACTAAGCCAAAGCTTAGGCCTAGTTTTTTAAAACTGAACTTAATTAAAACTAATTTAGGTACTGATATATAAAAAATATAAGTTAGGTGACTTCTTAAATATTTTTTTGGCCAGTGATGTGATCGACATGCATAGATTTATGCCTAAATATGTTTTCAAAGTTATGAGTAAAAATTAGTTTTACTTTAGCCTTTTATTTTCATATCCCAACCTATTTGAAATTTTGTATTTGTTGCTGTACATGAACAGGCTACTAACTTACCGGTACTGTATTTTATTTTAATCTTCATTGCTTTCCAATATTATAAAGAGAGTACACTTTCATGAGCGGAACGATGTAAAAAACCAAAAGTAATTGTTCATACGGATTATTTAGGTTACAGTTACGTCGGTCTAAAGAAGTGGAAGATATCGTCTTTGAAATTTGTCCAGATAACAAACTTTGTTAGGAATACGTTCCGAGCTCATCGTCAACCATCTCTACGTGAATACTTATTTAGAATTAGGGTGAAAAACTCTGGAAAATATCCTTTTATGTTCTTTTAACATGCTGATATTTTATGCCCTTTTAAATTTGTTGATGGTTTTAGTTTTTTTTTTTATTAAATTATTTCGTATATAGCTAACCGGTAACTTTTATTTTATTTGTATTTTAAGTTTAATTGAAAATATATATATATATATATTTAGGCCTATATATAAATATTTATGTTCATATATTATGCAGTATTTGAGTTTTTAATAAAAATATTATACTGAGTTTTGGTTTTGTTAGTGATTTTTCTTCCAAGTGTCATTCTTTTTCACTATTTAAATTTGTTTACGATAGTTTAAATAAACGGTATCAGAAAACTGACACATACTTTCTCCCTTTTAGCCCAACTTTAATGAATAAATTACTCTTTATTTACTAAATATAGAATACAAAGCACGGTTGAATGTTCAAAAAATATTGTAAACAAGTTGTTTTCAAAAATATCCACCGAAATCCCTGTTGAGGAGGCACTACAGAATCCATGGCTACACACGTGGTTGTAAGAGGGGAAATGCCCCCTATTACCCCCCCTCAGAGTTATTAAGGGGCAACATATTTCAAATTTGTTCTGTTGGTCAATGCTAAATTGACAAGCATATCAAGTTTGAACAAAATTGATCAACAAATAACAGAGAAATAGTAATTTTTGTATTCCCCATAAGAATAACATTGTACATCGTACTGTGTTTACTGAAAAATGGAAATTTAAATTTTCTCCGCAACCAGTAATCGTAGAATAGGTATTAAAGATACCAAATTATTTAGTTTTTTGAGCTCTTTTTAATGGTGAATAGTAATATTTTTCACATTATGTTTTTTTATGAAAAATCCAAAAAACTGAATTTTTGATATTTTAAGTCTTGTAATTTCTGAACCCAAAATTTTACAGAAATGCGGGTGGTGTCATTTTGTTGGAAAATTAAAGTTCTACAAACAACTAAAGTTTAATCAAAATCGTTAGAGCCGTTTTTGATAAATCTAGATTTTTCATGTTTTTTGGTGGTTTTGGGGGATAATTACCCTTAAAAATCAAAAATTCAAAAAAATTAAAAATACCTGGAGATATCGTGTATTAGTACCTACATACCAAATTTCATAAAAATCGAACCATTGGTTAGGGATCTAGCTCAGACAGACACACACACAGACATCACGTAAAAATCACTTTTTTGGGTTCACGGAGCACCAAAACAAATATTTCCAGTAACAACTAAAATTCAAAAATTTTGACGAAAACAATACTTTCCTTATACTATGTATAAGGGGGGGAAAGTAAAAATCCAAAAAGTGGTAAAAACATATTTTTACTCTTATGACGTTTGTAGTATATTTGTACTATCTTGCGAAAGTCTGGAAAATTTTGGAAAAAGTCTTAAAAAGTCTGGAAAAAGTCTTGAATTTTGAGATCAAATATCACTAGACACCCTGATTTATCCTATGTTTAGTATATTATGTTTAGGCCTAAGCTACATCTTTCTACGAATGAAGAAAATAAAATTACATTTAGGCCTATAAATAAGTTAAAATAAACTTTATTTTAATATTTAAAAGTCCTATTACATGGTAAAACACCATGGCCTACTTACTTACCACACAAAATGTATTTACTAACATATCAGCATTAATTTTAACACTAATAGTCCTAATAAGAACAATCAGTTAGAAACAGCATGAAGTGCCTGGCAAAGCAATTGATGAAATTGTATCCATGTCATAAATACAGTCTTAAAATATTACAAATTATTTAAAAATCATTAATGAAACTTAAACAAGGCCAAAATAAATCACTTGTCTTTATTGAGCCTAAAATTAATGGATTGCGATTTCAATTATTATGGAATAAAAAACCAAGCACAAACTTCTTATGCTTACCTATTAGAATTCATTACAGGTATGTTTTTGATATTTTACTTTAAAAAATGACAAAGTTAGGTTAACCTAAAAGCGGACTAACAGACAGTATTCATACAACTCAGTCTCAAGGTCCTGGTAAATCCTCCATCTTGGTGTAAAGAGTAACACATATTTATAAGCCACAACTTAATTATTTATTAATAAAACACTAAAATCCACATCACAACTCTTAACACCTGAAATGCGTTCACACTCAATTTGAATTCACAGACGATGTGCGGCCGCGGGCGACCCTTGGCATAGCCGCCTTTAAATAAGGCCACGGCGTAGTAGAACTGGCAACGCCGCAAGAGGAGTTACCGCGTGCCTCGCCGCCCGTATACTAAGCATGGGGAAAACGAAACGCCGCCGTCTAAAATCGTTATTTTTACCCTCCAAGTTAGAAAATACCGTTTAAGTGATGTTTATTATTATGCTAACGAGTGTCTTACCCTGCTGTGAGCCCAACATGGTTCATATTTAAACTGAGAGTAAAGTTAATCACGTTTATAGTCAGTATTGCTGGGTTTTATACGTAGGCATAGTACAACGATATGTCATAGCACATTTAATTTAAGAATGTGCTAGGAATTTAATAACTTTAATCACTTTGTAAATTCCCCTGTAGCAACAAACCCACCCACTTATTGAATTTAAAGTTAAGTTATTTAATACGTCCAAAATTTGTTTACTTAAGAGTTGTATACATTTATTTTTGCCGTAATTTGGCTTTTTTAAAGTTGTTAATCCATAGCAAAGGCAAGTTATGGTTTTTATTAGTTTAGTTAAATACAATTACCTTTTATCATTAGTTTTGTTTTATTAGTAGCAATAAATAAGACAGCTTAGTACATTTACTAAGTGCTAATAAAGTACAGTATTCTTAAAACAGCATATTAAACAAGTTGAAAACAACGACATACACCCGTTTATATTAAGACAAAGTGTACTTAATTTATCAACAAGCATAAATACATGGGCAACTGTCTATACAAAGTATTAACATTTTGTCTGCACTTCTATCTTCCAAAGAAATAATTGTGTGCCTCGTGCATTTGTCACTGTTTATTTTTTTTAC